>VSMA01000002.1:1484489-2968978 GCA_009194965.1 Coniochaeta sp. 2T2.1 | reverse complement strand
GCACGACGGAGGTGTTGGATAACCACTGGGTTTTGCTGCTATAGCTGGCGGGCCCTGTAATGCGACGCGACAGTGAAGAGCAGCGAGCCCGGTAATGGAGGAGTTTGGCGACGTTGACATTCAGCTGAAGAGCCTCAAGCCACGTCTTTATTAACTGCAGGAAAATGGTCTGGTTGTGTTCATCTAAGCAACGATATTTTTGGCTCACGGGACGGAGACGGGTTGAGGCGAGGAGCTGTGTGCTGTTGCGGGACGGATATTGGCCACCACCATTGCGATGACGGCCGCTGGAGGAGCTCCAGATGGCCTTCAGCAGGTGGTTCAGGCAAGACCGGGCGTTGCGGGTATGTTGGACATGACTTTACTACGCTTGGAACCGAGGACCATGACCATGGCCAACTTTTCGAGTATTTCTTCGGAAGTTTGGTGGATTTGGGTAACTGCGATCCAGTGAGACAGGCCGAAGGATGAACCCGACCCAGGGACAGACAACTGTCACTGTGGTTGGGTCCCGATACCGACTCCACGGTGTCGCCCCAGCGGGACGAGTCCGTCGTCTCCTGACCTCGGGAAAGGTGCAGGACAGGAAGGTGTACACAGATCCGATGGGGGACACACGGCTTGATATTGAGGCCAATCTCGCCAACAAATCCCCGAAATGTTAAGCGACCCGGTACAGAACGACGGATTCCATGTCTGGTGGCCCTTGGTGGAGTGGTCTCAGCCGCTGGACACGGCACAAACGCCAGGCACGAAAGTCGACATCGAACCCATTGGAGCGAACGAAAGGAAGAACAGAGTCGTCGTCTGACTTTCTGACGGCAGCCTTCTGTCGCGGTCTGTTCCTGAAAGACATTCTGGATGGGCGCGCTTCCCTCAGTTCGGTTTGCCGCTGACGATCAGGTACGGGTCCAGAAGAGCGTGTCATACCAGGGGGCAAGGGATAACACAACCAGCACTGCCACCTAAGTCCAGGTGATCGTCCTATTTTCTTTTCTTCCTTCTTCTCATCTCTCTCCGACGTTGCAAGTGCTGCGTTTTAGTCTAATTGATAGCGTTTGATAAGGATACGTTGCAAGATGACAGATACGAGACCGAACGGAAGAGAGAGAGGGAGACAGTTCAAGGCATCAACCATCACCCGATGAGGTCATGAGAAGTCTCCTCGAAAGTTCCAGGAACAAGAGTGCCTTGTAAGTAGATGGCCACTACAACGGAGGTTCCTGGTTACAGGTCTGCAGGTGTCTGAAAAGGTACCATAAGCCGGCAGACTTGGGTCGAATCAAAGCCGCGACAGACTGAATCTGGGGCGGGAAGCTCTCCGACCGGGAACGGGCGGTTGCATATGCGAAAACGACGAACGGTACATTTGCCGCCTCTCAAGTCCGAAATAGACTGATGGACTACACTTGTGGCCAAATCTGGAAAGCAATTGTTTTGATGATTGGTATGTTGTACATCGAGATGTGGGTAGGGGTACTTCGTAGGGGGCTCGCCACTCTATAATTAGGTACGTAGATTGATTGTTCCTTTGTTATTGCCTCCCGTCCTGTAACTTCGGACAGTTCACCAGAAGATGTAAGTCTAGGACCAGCTGACCTGGCATGCCTTCCGCGATTTTGTTGCCTCCGTTGACATGCCGCGTGCTGTGGCGAGTTCTAGTCCTCCCTGCTGCGCATGACAATAGGAACCGGGTAAGTGAATGGGAGCGGCACGGCTTGATCACCAAGCAGGGAGGCGGGTCAGTTTGAGAAGCTACGACTTCACCGGTTGGGAGAAAAGCCATAGCAGGCATAGAGGGCTGCTGATATAGACGACTAGACATCAACAGTGGTGTTAACGCCGCGTGCTAGGTGGGTGGCCGACAAAACGAACTGCTTCATTGGCCGCGTCCCATATAGTTGGACCTTGCACTATAAGGGATGTGTTCACCGGCCCTAATATTGAGGACGTTAAACGCATCCCGTTAGGATGGCCGACGCGCTGGTGATGATGATACCAGGTGATTATACCCTCACAAGCCCAGAGATTAGCCCGAGCAAGCTCCGCGCTACACTTGGGCCATCACAATGATCTGGCGTTGTCTGTCCTGCTTGCCAAGGGGTCGGAAGCAAAGAGCCGGCCTTTGTGCATTTTGAGGAGGGGATGCATTGTCGACCCATGACCTTGTAACAAAATCCTTGCCTTCAGCGACGCCGGCAGAACAGTCTATCACAGCACCACAGCGAAGAAAATGTGCCGTCGTTCGATCAACAATGGAGCTTGCTAGGAGGCTCTCAGGCAGCAACACTGAGAGGCAGAGAGATTGGTGGCGGCAGCGGCCTAATACTTCCAGTTCACCGCCACGGACTGGCGGGACAGCACGTAGCGCGATGCACAATGCAAGCGAGAGTGCAGAAATCGCGAGAGTTGCGAGCTGCTGGGGATGGACGCTGAACAGGGCTCAATACGCAGCCCTGTCTCCACACTAACGCCTGACAGGGCCAGCTCGGGCCGTGAAGATAATTGCAGGGTTGTGGCTGTTGACAAGGGGTCGCGGGGTTGAGATGTCATCTCTTGCCGAGTCTGCGGGCGACGATTCGGCAACAATGCAAGACGGAGAAGGCAGTCGACAGACTCCCGCCCCGGGTTTGGGTTTTCGCAAGACGCCGTTTCCCTTCCCGGAAATCGCATGACCTTCGCTTGAGAGTGGATTCGTGGACGGCGCTGCCGACATGGCGGAACAAAGAAGCATCTCATATTCCACAACTTCCCTGGTTCTGAATGACAAGTCCGAGTCAAGAAGCTCCCGGGATGGAGTCCTGGGGCGGAGCGGCATTGTGGGGTTAGAGTTGACGCCGAGAAGCTGAGACACGGAAGATATTCGCCAGGGCGATGGATTCATGGAAGCACCAGCGAAGTGCAGATCAATGTCGCATCTTGGCCTGCTTGGGCGCGATCCGGAGTGGACGGGGGTGTCGATGCAGTCGAAAATTGTAGACCTTGTAGCGGGTGAGAAATGCATGAAAAGTGCAGATGGGATGTCCTGGAGAAAAGGGCAGTGTTGTTGATCTTGAGTTGTTGTCAAGACAAGGGCAAGTGCAGCCGGGGCATGCCGAAAGACGGGACCTGACAGTGCCAACTCAACAGGCCAGTCGGAAGCTCTGGCAACGAATCTGGAACGGAAATGTCCCGACGCACCACATTGGAGAAAAAGAAAAGGATACGTAGCTGACACGTGCTTCGCAGGTGCCAGTTGGCCAGATCCCCGGTCGGGAGCCGGCTCGCGGAAGACGTTGCTGCCCACTCCTGCCACGGTTGTCCCTTTTCGAACAACTCTTGTCGACTTCCTTTGATCGCCCCTTCCTCTTCGGTCAATCCTCCACATCCTCCACATCTGCACACCACTGCCAGCCTGCCTGCTTGCTTTACCGCTGGCGAAACTAGGTCCGCTTTTGACGAAGTTCTTGTTGTCTAGGTGTCCATGACAGGCCACATGTTGCGAGGTGTCCTGGATGTTCATTGCAAGCTCTCAGGGCTCTCCAACCACCAACCAGCAGCAAGGTGGCAATTTATTGCGCATGCTGGAGCGAACCGACCGCCTTGGCCTGCAGGGTTGAGTCTAAAGATAAAAATAAGACATCGAGATTAAATGTCCGTTGGTGAGAATGGGGCTTCAGGAGAGCCTGCAGGATGGGATGTGGTGAGCAAAATGCAGATTGTCTCGCCCCTCTCGCCTCTCGCAGAATCAAGCGAAAGCAAGAAAGTCTACCTAGTAATCGTGGTAAGGTAGTTGCCGCAATTGCTGCACTATGATTCTGCGACTATCGAGGCAGGAGCAGCGGCCGATGACATCATATCGTGCTCAAGCGGATCTCACTCCTCTCTTTCCTTCCATCTTTCCGACTCTCGCTTCGATATGAACTTCCCGTTGTCCTTGCCTTTCCTCGTCAGTCTCGTTTTCGCTCCAAGCTAGCGCAGAGCTGAAGTGGAGCGCAGTCTAATCGAACTGTAAAAGATGGGGTTAACCAGCCTCTTAGCTCCGGCCGTTGAAACGACTCGACAGGGTTTCTCTCGGAACCGAGATGTGGATGTTCCTCTGATCTCGTCACCTCATCCCAGTCACGCCAGTTCAGGCCTAAAAAGAAAGCCGGCAGAGGTTCAACCAAGATTTCGATGTGGCCCGCCACAGATTACCTCGTTGGAGAACCATGGAAATCAAGCCCGAACCACAGATCTTCCCTTTGCAGTTTGCAGTTTGCATTTCGACTCTTTTCTTGCACCGTTCAGCGCTAAGGAGGCGGCGTGCATTCGAGTCGAGCTTGTTCAACACTGCATTTGCACTTTGCAGCATGTCAGGCCTTGTCTCACCCACCAACACCGTTGGACATTGTCGAATCGTGATCCCAGATTTGGGGGGTGAACGATGCCCGCATCTATGTCGATGCATTCCCAATCGGGCCCTCCATCCTGGCTGTGAGCCCAAGTGAATAAGCCGTTTGTCATGGCACATTCCATTACCGGCAGCGCAATTACAGCCTTGACCTTGCCTGACAAGGCAGAGACAGACAATCAGGACAATGCTAGCTGCAAAGCCTCTCGCCTCCAGGAACGGCACTTCGAGCTCTGAAACGGGCCCGCTAACTATGCATCCTCCTACCCCGGTCTGTCTCTTCCATTTCTCCCAGGTCCAAGTCTCCCGGAAATCCCATCAAACCACCGTCCTTGATTTTGATCGTCGTCAATGGGCTCCTGCCGGTTGATGAGCGTCCACTTCCCGGTGTCAGCGGTGTCAGCCCCGTCGTAAATGCTCAGCCTCTGAGCTTGCGATGTTCACTCATGCAGTTGCATTGACCCTCAGGCCCTCTTTTGGAATGTTCCTCTGACATTCCAATGATCATCAAGGACATGGATGTTGCTGGCTTCTAGAATCCCGCCATCTTCGACGAGGGCCGGGCGGCATTGACGCACGCTCAGGTCCGGGAGCGCTGGTTTGACTTTATGGATGGGACTGGTGGGAAGAACATCATACCCGAGAGCAGCACTTCTGGGCGACGATCATGAGGGAAGCCAAGGGGGAGTCGGATATCTTGTGTGAGAGATTGCGGGCTGCCACAAGGATGGCCTGGCGGCACTTTGCGCGCGTCAATCCCACACTTGCAGCGCCACATAATCACACCTGGGTTCTCCCTTGAGCATCATCTCGAGGCCGATATAGCGACAAGAGGAGAGCAATGTACCAGCACACTGCTGAGAACGGAGCATGGCAGGCCCGATCATGCAATGCCCAGCGAGAAAAGCGAGGTTAGATTAACTGCACCTGACGCATTAGGAACTGAAGAGACATTCGTTCCTGAAAATCTAAGGAGATGCCATGTGGCCTCACGGGCTTGGAGCGATCCCTCGCGGCGATACTGAAGAAAGATGGAGGGTGGCCTGGAATTTGCACGATGTCGTCAAGCTCCGTCGACTCGCGCATTGCTAGCAGCCCCTAGCAACGACGATCTCACCCCTCCACACGCATCATTCTGAGTCTGCTATTGGGGCCTTTCACGGCTGAAGTGTGCTTCCACGACGATCCCCACCTTCTGGAAGGCCAACCGCTGTTGCAGAAGGAGAACAGGTCTCATGGATGAGCGCACAAGTGTGCATCGCAGGTCGATTGTCATGCACCGGTCTGCCGTCGGATTCTCAGAACTAGCAATGCGTTAACAGACCATCTGCCCTCCACATGCACCCTGCGAGGTTCGAGTTCATCTGATGAAGGAGCCAGGGGTGGCACAACTGTCAAAGATGCCTGGACCAATCCTCTATGCTGCCAAGGCAAGACTTTCGGAGTGCCGTTTCCGCTCTGGTGCTATTCAGGAATTGGAATAGCTCCTTCACCTCCCTAGAAAGGCACTAAGACGTTCTAGCGATTCCACGTCAAAGCACGATAGCGCTTGAATCCACTTCCAGGCCGAGGTCACACGAAGCGAACGGCTCAAGGAACACCTGACCGTTAGACAAAATAACGGCAATGGCCTGATCCCCCCGTGAGAGAAAGTACGGGGTCAGTGTGAAGCTTTCAAGCCACTGGGTATCGAAGCGCCCGTTTGTTATCGAGTCAAAGCTACTACGCCCTGTACAAGCCGTTAGGTCTTGCCCTGTTCACCGAACCCCTGTCAAGACTCGACTAGGCATCCCCTGTCACAGCGTCGCTGCAGCACGGCCAGCAGGCAGCTGGCCCCCTCACGCATGGTCTTCACCCTGGCATGGCAGCCGATGAACCATTAGCCACCACATCCGGTACATTTAGCCAGAGTTCCACCCACGACATGGTCAAGTACCCTCTACTTTGCTCTCCTCGAAGCGTTCCAGCAGACGCACTTCGTTTCTCGCCTCTGCCCATCCCGCTTGGAAGCGAGAGTAGTAAATCTCGCAGCAAAGCGCTCTTCACCGCTGCTGGGACGGACGTGACTGACAAGGGTCCTACTGTGTACATCGACGACGGAGAGTGGGGAGCTCCCGAGTCGACGGACTTGTCGACAGCTCGCTAGCCTGGAGTCGTGGAACCGTACCCTGGTATGTCAGGGCAGGGCAGTTGAGCGAGCCGAACACCCTTGCTCCACCGCTAACACGGAAGACATCCGTGATTCAACAAGGCACGGAAGTGACATCTACTGACAACAGAGGCTGGCCCCCGGTAACATCAGACATCATCCTCGTCGTTAATCATAACACTCTTGTGGTGCGTCCTCTGTTAATGTTGCCCGACGTCCGCCGAGCTTGACGTCGATTTGTTACTGGACGGCGCGTCTCCTCGATCACACCTTGGTTGCAGCTTAGCACGCTGATACCTATATCTCCACCGCCAGTCCCAAGCCATTTCGTCCCATCGCGTCTTCATTCCTACCGGTTCCAGAAGATCTTCCCCATATCAACCACAAATTTGACACTTCAGAACCGCCAGAAGGACTCACGAACACAATCCCCAGGTTCTGGTCTTACCACAACGTCCCCGGCAAGCCAGTCACCACCAAAACGGTCGCATTTGGCAATCGTATACGACTCTCTTTTGCGGAACGATCGGACCTCTTGTCCTCTCCAAAACTTAACGACGACATCCCTGTCTGGCCATTCGAACTGTGCTCGGGTGAAGGATTGACTCTCCTGCGACAAGTGGCTCGAAATACGGTCATCACAACAACAAAACATTTTCCTGCCCTTCGCTTTGGTTGGGACATTTCCTAACGGCATTCTATCGTCCTCCTACGCTGTCTTGCTTCGGCATTCCAGGACAGTAAGCCAACCACCCAGCGAGAGCACTGATCTAGAGTCGATCTCCGCACCATCAGCCTTATCACGACCATTAACTTCTGGCGAGGTCCCTTGTTTCGGGGAGCCGCCTCAGAGCCAAGGCACCGAGTCCATCAATTGAGTGCATTTGACCTCGATTAGGGATCGGAGGGGCGGGAAAGCAGAAAGCTCCAAGCAGAACCGGGGCATGAACGCAGACAGGTGGCCACCATCGAACATCCCGGCTCCATCCAATACGGAGCCTTACTGCTCGCAACCTCCACTCGCCGGTACCACACTTGGGTGTCTTCCCTCCGTCGCCCACACCAGAACCGCATCTGTTATACCTCTCAACATCTTCTTTTGGCAAGTACTCTATCACCGCAGGTACTCAGCACTTCCTCTTCGGACACACACACGCCCGGTGAGGCCACCTCTACGGCGACTTGCGTTCTCGGCAGAGTAGAACCCCACATCGGCCTGCCTGACGACCTATATCGCATCTCGGCTGCTATAGCACCACGTCGATAGGCCCACACCCTGCTGCAGCTTTTCCATCCGTCACGCTGCCGCTTACAGCCCGCACTCGCTGCCCTCCCGACCTTAGGCATATACATACCTGTCGCCCTGGCCGTCTTCCACACCACACATTCTTGACATCCAAGACTGCCTCCGGCACCGCAAGAACCTGTTATCGACGCGCCTTACTAGTCTCCAAGGACCTGTGTCGTCACTCCGACCAGAATAATAGGACCGCTACCACAGTCTTCAACCCCTCACACGGTCACCACTCCTTGCCACCGGAACTCGAACTACCTCCTTGCAGTAAACTCGCATCGAGCTTCAGAGAATCGAAGAGTCAGCCAACTCGACGCGCAACGACGTTGTCTTGGGATCTAGAGAGTCCTATATAAGCTCTGGGACATGACCCGATCGCCCTTGAATCTTACCATATCACCTCTAGCAATACTCTGAAACAGCAGAATAGGGAAAGGAAGCACCTAAACAACGGGCGCCAACCAACGAACCACTTCTCACCAACACCGCACAACCCTCAGTTCTGTCAGACCGCCACATCTGATGGCCTACCAGATGGAGGAACCCGACTATAAGCTGGAGGTACGGCAGCAACCCGTTTACGCACGGGTTGCCATCGGCAAGGAGAAAGGTATGTTACCCCGGGAGCTGGGACTGTGACTGACCAGGATGCTTACAACGAACGGAAGACCGCAAACCAATAGATCCTCCTCCAATCGTGCAGCTCAAAGTCAGCGCGAAGAAGGATCCAATGCAAAACTTCCTCCAGAACCCCTACCTAATAATGTCCTGCCAGCTCATCAAAGCAAACGACGACGACAAAGACACCTCGGGCCCCGTCTCAAACGCCCTACTCGGCACAATAGTCTCCTCCCTCTACAGCCTCAAGGACACGGACAACTCGGTGGGAGGCTTCTTCGTCTTCGGCGACTTATCAGTCAAATGCGAGGGCACCTACCGGCTGGAATTCACCCTCTTTGAGCTAAAGATGCCAGACAAGTGGTGCTGGTACCTGGCAAGCGTGCGCTCAGACCCCTTCACGGTCTACGCGCAGAAGTACTTCCCCGGCATGGCCGAGTCGACTTTCCTCACCCGCTCCTTCAGCGACCAAGGCGTCCGCCTGCGGCTACGGAAAGACTCGCGCAGTATCACCACCCGCAAACGCAACAGCACAGTAGCAGACTATTCGCGCCAGTACTCCCGCCACGACCACACCCAGGAAGTCAGCCCCGCCAGCGGCCGCGGCGACCACCACCCTCGCTCAGGAGGCGGCTACAGCGACACGATCTCCCCCATAGACCGCGTGCGAGGGGGGATGCAGCAGGTCGGCTCGGGCGCATACTTCGATAACTCCCCGCGACTAGGGGAGTACTCCCACGGCCCGCCCGGCGGAGGCTACCCCGGCTACGGCGCCTACGACGAGCCGCGCTCCGCGAAGCGCCAGCGCATGGGGGTAGAACAGCCCAGCAATGGAGGAACCCACGGCTACGAGAACCACGACTTCACGCCCTACCAACAAGCCGCCGCCGCCGCCGGCCATCACCCCCGCACGATACCCGAAATGCCGCCCACGTCGTCGATACTGCCCTACTCCTCCTCGGGGTACGCGGTGACCAGCAGCGCCGCGGCTGTGGCGGGCTTGCCCATGCCCGCGCCGTACCACACCATGCCGCCGCGGCTGGACACGCAAGTGGGGATCAGTTCGCACAACTCCCAGGGCACGGGACCGAGTTCGGCCACGAGTACGTTCAGCCCCGGGTCGAGGAGGAGCCCGAATTCGGGTTACCCGTATCACATGGGCGCTTACTCGAGCACGCCGACGACGCTGCACTATCAGAGCGCTCCGCCGACGGCGGGGCAGCATACGAATGGGCTTGGGCTGGGGCTGGATCTCGGAGGGGTGGATGATAAGGGGCAACATGGACATGGGCATACGAGTAATGGGCCGGGGTTGTAATGGCGGCCAAGCGGGATATCACCACTTCGATTCGACAGCCGGACTTATTTTGGATACACACCTTTGGACGCCTTTTTTCTTTTGTTTACACCGACACATCATACCCCACTCGCGCATTTCTTTTGAATTTCAGCATCCATGATTTCAGCAAGGCGGCTTTGGGGAGCAGATATGGGCTTGGGTGGGACTTTGTGCAGCGTTGGATACCTTATTCATTCGGACGATACCTACCGGCTGGCGGGCAGGGCTGCATCAGGCAGGGCAATGATGGGAAAGGAAAAATGGGACTTTTCTTTTCGGATACACACAACAGATACCACGTTCACTTTTTCTTGGAACGAAACTTCTTTTTCTCCGGTAACATAGACGTTTCTTTTGGGAGGGGTGGGGAGAGAAGGTGGTTCGAACCAAATCTCGACGTCGTCTTCTACCTTGATACCTAGAAGAACCGTTGTCGACGTCCTGTCTAGCGATTATGTGGGGGAGTAAGTCCCCGTTCCGCGAGGAAGTTGTTTAAGGAAAAGGCTCCAAAGAGGAAGCCTAACACTATTCTTTACTGGCTCCAGTCTTCCCTCTTGAGAGTCGTCTTCTTAGACTCCTACTCCGAGGAACGGAGTTTCTCTTCCCTACCATGAACGCTGTCCGGGACGTGTACAACGGCCTTCCAGGTATGGAAGAGTATTCGAGGAGTAAACTACTACAATACCACACACGCCTTCTTGTCACACATGTTAAATCTCACCGGTATTCCCTTCGATCTCACGGCAAAATAAGGGCCTTCCCACACGGCTGCCAGGACGTGGCAGGTCGGGATGACGAATCGTCAGATTCGATGAAGATCCGGCGTGTTTAAGTCCCGGAAAGAGTGAACGAGGATCATTCGTTTGATGCTCACTCGGAGCTTTTCCATCCAGGTAGACGGGAAACCGGGACTGCGTGAGTGAGGGAGTGTTGCATGCATACATATTCGGGTGTTTCAGAATCCACGCGCATGCCGCTCATGCCGCTCATGCCAAAGTGAGTAGGTAATTTAACATACACTGTTATGCATGAGTGAAGGGACACTATAGATTCTTTTTGCAAAGAATATATCCGTGTTATTAGAGTTTGCCGTTCCTCCATACAATGGTATTTGCTCGATGTGTGGTGGTGTATGATGACTATACCACAGCCCCTTTTAAGGTTTTGTTTGTACGTAAACATGAACGCCACCACGGAGGTGGGCGCCGACGGCGTGCATAGTCCTAGCATCACACCACCGCTATTAGAGTTCGCACAATAACCTGCGTACGGCCCGCCATAGAGATGGGTGTGTAACCCTTAGCACATAAATCGATAGGTGCATGGAGCATCGTTAGTTCGTGTGACCTCAGTCGTGCTTCTCTTTGGCCTGCCGGACTCGACGCTGCGCACAACTTCCCAAATCCATACCTCTCTTCCCCAAATTATCCCCACCTCGCACTCAAAGCGCTATAAACCGTCTCATTAATCGGCAGTACACTTCCATGCCTCAAATTCGCAGGGAACCCCGTCCGACTACTGGCCGTCCAACCAGCGTTACTCGCCGGGGTACTACCGCTCTCGTACGGCCTGTACCCGTCCCCGCCGTAAAAGTCCAGCAGCAGGTGCACCTTCCCCGGCACCGCGTTGTCCAGATACGCCGCCGGCCCCTCGACGCCGGACTGTATCACCGCCCCGCTACCGCCCGGCCGCGTCCACGTCCCGAAGAGGCCGGTTGTCGACACCTCCGCGAACACCGTCTTCTTCGTCTCGTCCTTCATGAAGCGGACGAAAGTCGTCCCGTTGTTGTCTAGCGGTAGGATGGTGAGGTCGATGATGTCCGTCGGCGCGTAGTTGATGTACGTCTGCGGCGTGGAGAAGGTCTTAAAGTCCGACGTGTAGGCGTAGCGTATCCGCGTGTTGGACGGGCTGCCGGTGTGCTTCGTGTCCGAGGCGGCGTAGAACTTGCTCGCCCAGAAGACCATGTACTGCCCCTTCGCGGGATCCCATATCGCCTCGGGCGCCCAGACCATGCCCGCCGTGCCGTCTTCCACCGTGACGAGGCGCTCGTCGACCCAGTTGACGAGGTCGCTGGTCTCCCACACGAAGATGCCCTTGGACCCCGTCCGCTGCGACGCGTCCCAGTTCGTCTTGCCTATGTTCAGGTCCGTGCCGACGATGTACCACTTGTTCCCCGCCTCGGCGCCGCCTCCCTGGACGATGGCCGGGTCGCGCACGCCGCGGGTGCCTTTTGTGGGCTTCATGATGGGCGAGCCCTTGTTGAGTGCCCGGAAGGAGACGGGGTTGTTGCCGTTGCTGAGGTAGAAGTAGACGTAGGGGTCTGCTCCGAGAAAGAAGGCGCCGAGGTAGCCTGATAGACTGGGGTTGGCGCAGGGGGCGGCTGTGCTTATGGTGGTGTATAGGAGGATGGCGAGGGTGGTGAGGATGCCACTACTTCTTCGGGGGGTGAGGTCAAAATACATGGTGGTCGGACGGGATCCTTGGTCTGAGGTAGTGGTCGCCAGATATCCCAAGAACCGGGGACGCAGGGAAGCGGCAATGCGATGCAAGAACCCGGTCTCGCAGATGGACTTGCACGCATGTCTTTATATGTCGGCACCCGCCTGGGACTAAGGTATGTGTGATCCCCACATTTTCACGATCTGTTTCTATTTAGCCTCATCGACATGGTATTGTTGGCGGAATAACTTGGGTAAATATCTCCAAATATGGTACGGGTTATGGAAGTGAATTGCGACAACACTACATTCCCCGCAACCCTCCTGCCCGTAATCATATGCGCTCCTGTGAGCAACGACCTTGGCGGTCCGATCGACCAGAAACTGTGGTGATATGTGATGTTGTATTTAAGTTGAGACAAACCTCGGCTGTGGCGTCCGAGAAGATGCGGAGAAGGGCGTTGCGTGGGGTGGGAAGCAGGGATGGGTGGTGCGGCACCGACATCCCCGGACCACATGCTGGTCCATACCCCAGTTTGCACCTGCAGTAGTCTCGGCACAACATTGTGACGAACTCATCCATGGTCCAGACCGAGGTCCTCTTCTTCCGTGGTGTGGTTGTCGTCGGTGGATAACAGACCAATCCGCTGCCAAGCTTCCGACCTGACATTCCCCAGCATCGCTTGGAAGGCTGTCATGCGCACTTCGACTGCTCGCTCCGAGACTTCGGACGTCTGCGAGTCATTTTCGGTAGCGGCGAGCCTTTTATACTCGTCGTAGTCGCGCTTTCTGCTTCGGGTGGGTGTTGCCTCCGAGTCCTCGATGTCGTCTTCAGAAGCAGTAGCATCTTCGGCATCTGGTGACGGTGAACGTGGCCTCCCTGTTGCGGCTGCTGGCGGCGGACTGTTTGGCGATCGAGGTCGCAGCTCGTCTTCTACCTCGTTTCCATCTTGAAGAGGTATTTCAAGCGAGCTGGCGGTAGTCTGGGTGTCGTGCTGGCTCTGACTCGCCTGCTGGACCTCCATGAAGGGCTCCATGAGAATATCGTGCTGAAACGCCGTGCCGGAGCAGTATGCACCAAACAGACCTTTGATGGTAGTGCCTGGAACAATTGTTGCGTCAGCTCCATCTGCCATGCGACGGCCGCAAGCGTACGTACCATCTTTGACCCATTCAGTCGGGCTCACTGTGCACGGCCAGACATCCCTCGGCTTGAAGGCGGAGACGAGGTCACAGAGTTCTGGATAGGAGGCATGCCGGGAGTATGGGAAAGTGATGGTCTTCGGCAAGATATCCATCACTTCAATATCCTTCGGCTGGTATCGGCCCAGTTGAGATTTCTTCACAATGGCGTGGACCGCATTGCCCAGGACGGTGTCGTTGGCTTCACCGAAGGTTGATATATCGAGGTCGAGAGCCACATTGCGGCCGTTCTGGACAGCTTTGAGTAGGAAGGCTCGGATGGCTTCTCTCAACTCGTCCGGGATATTGTCCATGTCCCCGATGCTGCAGAGCAGTTAGCATGGTCTATGCGGTGGCGATTCTATTGGTAAGCTTACACTTCGAGCAGAGTGTCAATGTCTCCTAGAGACAGGAAGTCCAGCTCAGCATCCCTCTCAAGGTCATCGCCTCCACCACCGACACCAATCTCAGCAAGGTCTTGGCCGTTAGGCAGGTGCGCTATGATGGGTTGGATCCGGACAACAGGCCCCTTCTGCACGGTGGAGCAGTAGTTACCCTTCTCGCAGCTGTGCAGACGGACGGCCTCGTCCAAGGTAAGGCAACCCTCGTGGTGGGTGTTACCACACATGAAGCCCACCAGTCCTGGGGCTTCAGGTGAGAAGTGGAACTGGGCGCCGAACTTGTTGCTTGCATCTTTCGCCACTAGTGACTTGTAGACCTTCATTTTGTACTTGTCAACATGGATCTTGGTACGCAAAAACTTGGACAAGGCGATCCAAACATCCTCGTAACTAATCCAAGTCAGCTGACAGTTCAGACCGGGACCTCAAAGCCACTTACCCATATGTCCAAGCCTGGAAGTGGAAGATGGTGTCCGGTGGGTACCTGGAGACCTTCTGCAGGAGTTCCCGGATGCCTTCAGCCTTAGTCTGGAATGCGATGTCATCAATGAACGATGTGTCGAGGTATATGGTATCCAGAGTCTTCAGGCCGGAGCTATACTCCACCAGTGATGGGCTTCGGGCTATTGCGTTCACAAACCAGGGCTCGCTCCGGATATCACCCGTGTACAGGACCGCCTTGCCATGGCCCTCAAATACTGCAACAGTCAGCATCGTAGAACCTGGCTCGTCAGTGTCTCGTGGCGTGGTGGTGAACTCACGGAACATGACAGCTCCGGGACAATGGTTTGCATCAAACAGGGTGACCTGAATGTGGTTCCCGGGCTCGAGCTCAAGAATGACTGGGGTCTCCATAGGAAGGGGTTTCTGAAATGGATTAGCTAGCACCGGTATACGGAACTGGGCACCGCATACCAGCAGGTTCTTCAGAGGCTTGTAGGTCATCACCCGGGCCTCGATAATGCCCTTGGCATAGTTGATGCGGCAGGGATACCGCTCCAGCTGAAGAAGAAGCTGTTTGGTAGCAGCCGAGCAGTACAGACTAGGCCTGCCGTCAGCGAGGTAAGCATACAGTTGTGCCAGCGTACATACAAAGGCGATCGGAGACTCTCGAGCCCAGCAAGGTGGTCGCTATGAATGTGGCTGAGAAAGCAAGCTAAGGGAGGTCGTCTCTCCGGATGGGAACGGAAGAAGTCGACTATAGTATGGTCAGTTGCCGTTGGAATGGACACTCATCGGTGGAAGCGGACCTCTGATGTCGGGAAACTCGGCCATGAGGCCGTTGAAGGTCGACATGACTGCGTCACTTGCTGTTCACACGGGTCCACGGAGCAAACGGAGAACGGGACAAAGAGCGACCGGAGAAAACAAAGCGTCAAGAGCAGGAGAGAGAGAGAACCTCACGGGCAACGAGGAAGATGGCGGATAGTTGCAGGATGCCACGACGGGACTTTTGGTGGACGCATCGTCGCTATGCTCGCTTCCAGCAGCCCGTGCATTCAGCTTCATTCGTAAAATTTAGGAAGGCACACCAAAAAAGAAAGAAGTAGCGGGTATCGAGCTACGCCTGCCCCCTATCTGGATGTCTTCTTTCTCTCAATACTAAAAAGTCGACAATGAAGGTTGAGACCCATATCAACAGGCATCGATTACCCCACATTGGCTCGCTTCGTTTCGGCTTAGCGCAGCCGGAAAATAACCGTGAGCAAAAACTGACATCACCAAAAAGGTTCAAAGCCCCATTCTTCCCTTCTTACGGGCCGTCCACCTTTAAACCCTCCCGTCGCTCAACGTGGCCATGTACAATTACTCCAAGGACCTTTAGGATAGCTGTCGTTGACCTCATCCCTTTCCCACTTCAAGCACACCTCGCTCGTCAAGCAGTAGATCCTCTCTCCCTCGGCCGTTTTGGCATCAAAAGTGAAGTTGTACCATCCCTTGGCTCGGTTAGCCACTATTGGTCGGACAAAGAGAAGAAGCCGACAACTTACGGGAAAGTTAATGAACATGGGCCAGACGTAGCCAATGTGTGTAATCAATCCCGGGCCCTGTTCGGGCGGACAGATGGGGGATTTCCTCATGCCGCCCAGCGGCTGCTCGATCCAGCTGAATTCGCAAAGGTCCAGCGTGAAGGACTCGCCTGATCCGGGCGGGAGGTCGTTCTCCTCGCAGTGAGACCCGCAATCGACGGTGATGTTGATGGTTGCATTTGCTGGGATGGTGTCCTGGAAAGTACCGTAGAGGTAAAAGTAGAAGACGTCGTCAATGTGAACCGGCTTGGGCAGCTGGTCAATCTGCACCATGGAGATGTTGAAGAGGTCCGTCGGACGCGATACTTCGCAGAAACTCAGAGGCGTCCCTCCGGGCACCTCCTTCAACGGAGCAGCAGCGTACGATGCTTCAATTGGAGAGCCGCCGCTGAGGGCCTTTTGGAAAACCGGGAACGATGATAGAGCTCGAGTGAGGCTTTCCAGTACTGTAATCCGCATCCTTATGTGGTCGTCTTAGCCAGCGACGATTCCCAAGATTCTTCTTAGCTTAGGCAAATTTGAAGACGTAGGTCGCTGTGGGAAAGATGGTAATGCCGGGAAAGGTCTCTTCACCAATTCTGTACCTCGTAACGAGGATGTTGGTCATATAAGATATCATGAGAGGTGTCTGCCGTTGGCCTGGACAGTGTGCCGTTGGCCTGGCATGAAACACCGGGGGCCCGGCGGTGTGGGACTCCACAATTACACCTATAGCAGGAGTTCGCATGTTAGAGTGGCGACATGCAAATCGTCGTGTTGTCGGCTAATCGTGGCATTGTCTAATCGTACGGTTCAGGTACTGCACTAACATGCGCAGTCCTTGAGCAGATGGACTGCCAGGCACTTATGTAGGTAGCTCTAAGCGCCGATTCCATAAAGACTGTGCCGAATGGATCAATGACCTTCGTTGCATCCAGTTGGTACACCAGTATGCCGATATGCCGGTAGCCGCTCCATGCTCTTTTTCTCAGCACCTAAGATTAGAGTCCAGTCACAGACAATGAACTTCGTTGTTGACGAACTCGGACAGCTTTGAGCCTTTGACTTATCCGCAGCAACAACGACCGCGCCAGGGCGGCCAGGCGTGCCGAACTGGCCAACACATACCTACGGCACAGCAGTGCTTGTCGCCCCTCCTGCGCTTCTGTCTCCACATCCTTGGAGGAGGCTCGTATACTTCCTACATACAGTCTTACTACAGCGGCTGCTTGGCCTTAACACCCAACCGGTACTCGAAGGACCCCTTGAAAAGGCACAAGACAGAGTCACCGCAGGGGTTAACGTCAAGGTGGCTTTCAAGACGTACAACGATTTTCAAAACGCCCTCCTCGAAGCTATGGAGGCCAAGGATAAGCGGTATAGCCAGGTTAAGTTGGCAAGTCTTGACAGGGTATAATCGAAGGTATGTAAGGTAGGTAGGATTTCTGCGTGTGTCCGGCTCTCACTATGTGATGCTGACTGGAAACCTCACATAGGTCGGCCACCATGCCAAAGAGACGTACCTCTTTTCATGACACGGTCTAGCACCTGTGGTAGTTACGTGCCCGGCGGACTAACAACCCGGCCAAGAGACCAACAGTCCGTCCTGTTGACCTAGGCCGCCTGCAGTAGGTGACCGGTTAACGGCCTTCATTTCTGGGCGGCCGCCTGTGACGGCCGAAAGTGGCTCATGGGCAGTCGTTGACGGACGACCCCTACCATCCGGAGTGAGCGTTGGTGTTGAGTGGTTTCAAACCGGCCGGCGTAGTCCAATGATCCCTTCAGGGGACCGATGTTGGCCCTCATATCATCTAACCCTAACAGAAAGGCTGATGGTAGTAGCAAGATGAAGGATAACATGTGCCTCAGACTTACCTCTAAGCGCCATGACCACTGCCTCGAAACAAGCGCTGCTGGAGGACGGTGGTGTGCTCATCTCGTCGTCACGGCCGCCTCGCGGCGCGGACCAACAGCATCGCCTGGACAATGGTGCCAGTGCCCTGCTACACTGGTTTCGTTGGCACAGGAGACTTGACGCATCAAAAGCTATAAAGACATGGAAAAGTCCTGGAAGGACGCTCGACATGTCATAGCCAGAGCCTCTATCCCTGCAACATACTCTTCCCTGGTCAACACGGCAACGCAGCCTAGTATACCCCCCCTTTCCAAGCTCACGCGGCCATAAAAACCCTCAGCATGCTGGGAGCAAAGGGCCTCACGGTGTTGATAACCATCTGTACCGCCTTCGCTTCACCGCTCAACAAGATCGACACAATCAAACAATTGCTTGGTCGAGACATGTTCGAATGGAGCGGATTTGGAGACTCGTACTCCTCCGGCGTAGGAGCAGGGGAGTATGTTTCTAACAGCTATCGTTGTCTTCGATACGACCACGCCCACCCTGTCCTGATCAATAGTGATGCAAGGCTTCCCCCAGGAGGCCACGAATTTCATAATGCCGTCTGCTCTGGATCCAGCACAGCAGATGTTGAGGCTTATCAGTTCTATGATGAAGACACCTCAGGAAAGCCCAACGCACAATACGGTAGGTGCTGCGGATGTCCTGGTCAATGACCGTGCTAAGGCGATATATGTTGACTATACTCGAGGGGACCGACCCAGGTTTGGAAACCCGGCCATGGCGTCTCTCAGTGTTGGAGGCAACGACATCGATTTCCCCGGCATCATCTTCAATTGTATCCTGGAGGCAAGCTTGCCAATCAACGTCGGGATAAAAAAAGTGCCATGCAATGAACAGAAAGAAATAACGTGGAATCGGCTTGTCGACCCAACCCTGCCAGACAAGATTGACACAACCATTAAGAAGATTGTCGCAAAGGCCCGTTCTGGCCCAATCGGTGATCAGTTCAAGCTCTACGTTACAGGTTTCCCGCAATTCTTCAGCGTGGAGACAGATGAGTGCGATCACATCACCTTTGCCCGGTCGGCCAATCCCAACGATGACGGAAAGCCACACCAAAAGATGACACAGGAGGTTCGGAAGGAATACAACGAGATGAGCCTCTACCTCAACAAGGTCATCGAAAAGGCAGTCTTGAGGAATACCGACAATGGTGTCAGATGGATCCCTATTGACGGCCTCATGTAAGGCCACAGGTTCTGCGAGCCACATATTCGGGAGCCAGACCAGAGGAACCCAAATCTCTGGCTCTTCCATTATCCCTACAACGAGCCTCGTGACGAGGTACTTGACGGAGCCCTTGAAAAGGCCTATGGCAGACTCACCGCAGCGGTTGACGTCAACGTGGCTTTCAAGACGTACAACGATTTTCAGAACGCCCTCCTCGACGCCGTGGAATTGGACGAATCCAACACAACCACAGGTTGGCAGGATTTCTTCTGGCGCAGGGGAGGCAACAGGTTCAAAGTCTTCCATCCAACTATCCCACTTCACGAGAAGATCCGAGACCTGATCCTGGACAGCTATATCGCCGACTTGCAGGTCAACAAGACAGAACTTCCACCACCCCCGCCCGCCCACGACATAAACGCCTGCCACGGGGTGAGTGGAGACCACTGGGTCATGTCGCGTGACGTCGCCGTCGACAGCGTGAAGGAATTCTGCCAGCAGCCCGCCAAAACAGCGACGTACAACAAGGGCTCGGTCAACGAGCTCGAACTATCCGTCAGGAAGCTCGACGACGACAGCAAGAGCGCGGTCGACGCGCCCGACTGCGTCGGCCGCTTTCAGCGCGCCGTCATCGACGGCTGCGACGGCCACGACCTCTCCAACAACCCACACAACTACAAGTTCGGCTCGACCCTCACCACGGCAGACGGGTGGGAGTACAGGATGACGCCGCTGAGCAAGCAGGTCAACGAGGTCAGCTGCGACGTGTCGTACAAGTTCTTCTTCGACTCCTTCGAGGTCCGCGGCAAGAACCTGCCCGACGCCCGCTTCGGCGCCGAGGGCGAGGGTCTCAGGGCGCAGCTGGCCGGCTGCGGGGCCCTCACCAAATGGAACTTTGAGAGGACGCCCAATGACGTCAAGTTCCAGTGGTATGCCTCGGGGCGGCTGCCGATCGGCACCAAGAACTGCGTCGGCGACGCGCTGGTCGCGGCCGGCGGCGCCGGAGAGGGGAACTGCCACGGGGCCGGAAAGCGGATGAGTGCTGTTGTTGCTGCCCCGCAGCCTTACGGGATCGACGACTGGCCTGGCTATGGCGAGGAGAGCAAGCATGTCTTTGGTCACCCCGCTACTGCCTGACGACGGTGCCGGAGTAGGATAAAGCAGGGCAAGGGTACGGAGTAAAGGAATTCGCTTGTTTGTGTGAAATATTCTGTCAAGGGACATTGCATCAGTAGTCGAGAGTCTCCCATATGTGCCAATTTCTATTCTGGCGATGCGCCTGTCACAGGCAAGGTGCAATTTACAATTACAGTTTCATCAGGAAGGCACATCACAATTAAGCTACAGGTATATTTTATTTTCGCGCGAGTGCGGGCTGCCAGCACGTCATTGAACACTGCGAGTCCCCTGTATTACTACGGCGGTCGGGCGCGTCGACTGCGCTCTTGCTGTCGTCGTCGAGCTTCCTGATGGACAGTTCGAGCTCGTTCAGTACTGTGATACAGGGCCTTACGCAAGACTGCCACTGGGCCTTGCTGTGATTGAGGGCTGCACCTTACAATTGATGGCGGCGCCTTACAAGCGAGGACTGCACCTTGCAACTGAGAGCCGCACCTTGCAGTTAAGCCAGGTAGAATTGTAATGGTGGCAGTAATGCAGTTGGTGGTAGTAGACTTAGCAGTAGACTCGCAATATTACAAGGCTCCTCCATACTTTGACTTACACCCGCCAGCTGGCGGGGCTCTGACGGCCCGTAATAGGCCGCTAAGGCCCCGAATTGAGAACCAGCCCCTTACGTGAGAACCGGTTCTCCGGTTCCTCAACCAGTGTACCCGTTCTCCAGAGGCAGAATTTCCCACAAAGGCAGTAAAGACTGTACGTAAAGTTCTGATCCAGACGTTCAGTGTGCGGCGGTAATGTTAGGTTGTTGGGCGGGAAGGGGGGGGGGGGGGCGGTGCAGGTGTGTGATCGAGCTGGCTGGATTGGTCTATTCTGAGCACTAAAAGGGCAGTGGACTTGCGCGGTATAGAAGAGTGTGTTTCTGAGGATGTATTTTGTAAAATGTTGTCCTGTTTATGATTTGCGACTAATAATGCGGCTTTTTTCTTTCCTATGCGAGGTCACCGCAACTTCGAGTTTCCGCAGCGATGATCATCCGAGCTCACGGAACGCCAAGGTGTGTTGACAGCGAATTTCCGACTGCCTTGAAGCAAGTGCTTTCGCAATGACGGGGCCGCTGGAGAAGCATCAACTGTGATTCATCGCGGTGACACGCCGCTGTCGGTCGATATGTGGCCTTCAATATTTCTTACACACATCTCTTTCGCATCACAGGATCGATCGTGGTGGACTTGAGGGCGAAGATGCTGCGTCGCCAAGCCTCGCGTGTGCCCCAACTTTCAACGACTTTGCGGAGAAGGCGGAGAGCAGATCTCAGTGCGGGGAACTAGCTCGGGGTATTGCTGCCCGGTGCTGATCCCTTGATGAACTTTACAGACTTAGCCGGATCATGGAAGCCATATATAACCGCATGCGCCGCGACTTATTGATGAGATGGCGCGCAAGGACAGTCTATCACTGCCGACTGGGACTTCAAGATGGCCCGGCTAAGCCTCCTTACCACACTGCTCTTCGCAGGCCTCTCAGCCACGAAGTACGTCGTCCCCGGAGCCCGATGGCACGACACCGACGGCAAGCTCGTCAGCGCACATGCTGGGTCTGTGACTGTCGACAAATCGGGCAAGTTCTGGTTGTTCGGCGAGTACAAGATTGAGGGTCAGACTGAGGGCGGCGGTGTCTCGGTCTATAGCTCGGACGATCTGGCGACCTGGGAGAGCCATGGCCTCGCTTTAGGTATGTGATGATTTGTTGGCCCACATGCTGTTTTCTCGGCTGACCATATCGAATAGCCCCTGTCGAGGGCCACCCCTACCTATCGCCTTCCAACATCATCCAGCGCCCGAAGGTGGTCTATAGCAAGATCAGCAACGAGTACCATGTAAGTTCCTGTTACCCTTGAATACATGCAGCGCAACACTAACGCCAGACAGATGTGGTGGCACGCCGACAACTCCTCCTATGGACTGCTGCTCCAAGGATTTGCCCGATCGCCCAACATCTCCGGCCCCTACACGTTTGTCAGCGCCACGGCACCGCTGGGAAACTGGTCGCAGGACTTCGGCCTCTTCACCGACTACAAGGACGGGAGGTCTTACGCTCTGTACTCCAATGGCGACAGGAAGGAGGGCCGAGACGTGTACCTGACCTCCTACAACGAGGACAGCACTGCGCTCGACAAGGTCATCCACCGCTTCGACAAGTACGACCTCGAAGCCCCCACCATCGTCCAGACGGATAAGAGCTACTACGCCCTCATGAGCCACAAGACCGGCTACCGGCCCAACAACGTCGTCGCCTTCCGCGCCGACTCCTTGTCGGGCCCTTGGTCGCAGCCATTCATGGTAGCGCCGCTCAACACGCGCACATTCAACTCCCAGTCTGGTTTCACCCTCACCATCAAGGGCAAGAAGAAGACGACCTACCTCTACCTCGGCGACCAGTGGGACTCCAACTCCCTGTGGGAGAGCAGGTACATTTGGCTGCCCATGGAAATCGACGACAAGAAAAAGACGCTCTCGGTGGTCTGGAACGACGTCTACGACCTCGACGTCAAGTCAGGCGACTGGTCCCCCGTCAAGGGGCAGGCCTACTACGCCGCCGACGCCAAGGCGACGGGCAACGCGTTCAAGCAGGAGGCCAACTTCGCCAGCAAGGGCGTCATCGCCACCGGCATCTACGGCAACGACAGCACCGTCACGTTCGACGGGATCGAGGGCGCCGGCAAGCCGCAGTGGGTGTCGTTCTACTACCAGAACACGGACGACATGGGCTTCGGCGACCAGCCGGGCGGGACCCCCGACCGCATCGGCGGGACGTGGCAGCTGAGACGGATCGCGAGCGTCGTGGTCAACGGGAACGCGGAGAAGGTCGAGACGCTGTTCCAGCGGGACACGCACAAGGGGATCGTGCTGTCGACGCCGCTGTTGCTGAACCTGGAGAAGGGGAAGAGGAATACGATTACCGTCGGTGGGCTGTGGAATGGATTTGACTACAAGGGCGCGGATTTGGACAGGATTGTCGTTTACCCTCCTGAGGATGGGAAGAAGCGTTGATGTCTGAACGTTCTATACGAGTGAAGCCAGTGAAGGAAAACACTCTGGATTGCGTCTACTAAAAAAGCTGAAACAATCCCAAGATGTCTGGTGCTATTCTTGGCAGGTTTAGGCGGCGCAGGGGCGCTAAAAGCTAGTGATGACGCACCGTTGCAGGGCTAGCCAATCCGCTACGACGCCGGATGCCCGAACCCGTGCTGATGCCGTGGCTCCTGCATGCATGTCTCAGATTTCCGGCTGCGTCGCCCTTCAAAATCAACGTCCGTTCGCCAGAAAAGCTGACCTGACCGATAAAGACGGTCCGTCAGCCCAGCAAAGCAATGGCCGTCGCGACAACTATCTCTCTCTTCGCAAAAAAGCGGACGTGGTGGCGTTAGCAACATGCCTGGCAGCGTGATACTCCAGTGCCTGGAGACCTTGACGACGGGGCGCGTCGTCGCTGCGGTGTTTCTGTTCTTCCTGGGTGCATTCGTCGTCGACTTCACCTGGAAGCCCAGGTACCCCGCGCAATTGCCTCGGATAGGCTACGGCGATGGCGTCGTCGGAACGGTGAGGAATTGGGTGGGCTATGTGCTCTACTTCAACGACTGGGTCGCTGAAGGCTATGAGAAGGTATGACTTGTCCGCGCTGACCTCAGTTGTCTGCTTTGATGTCCGAATGACTAACCGACGGCGCTCCTGGCAGTTCTCCAAGCAAGACAAGACCTTCGTCGTCCCCTCCTCCGCCAGCCGGCCCAACGAGATCGTCCTGCCCCGATCGCAAACAATGTGGCTCCTCGAGATGCCCGACCGCGTCGTCTCCACGCTCGAAGCGCACGACGACGTGCTGTTCAACACGTACCAGTTCCTCGGCGTCGGCAGCGGCTACCCCATCAGCGTACTGCATAAGCACCTCGCCAGGAACCTGCCCGGTTTGATACCGGGCATACAAGAGGAGGTACACGGCGTGCTGGACGAGGTCTTCGGCACCGACACGGAGGGGGAGTGGAAGGAGCTCAACCTCTGGGAGGCGTGGCTCGGCATCGTGCCGCGGGTGACGAACCGGGTACTCGTCGGCGCGGAGGTGTGTAGGAACAAGGAGTTCCTGCGGAGGGTGGTGACGTTCGCGGATCAGGTCGTGATGAACTCGTTCATCCTCAGCATGACGCCGAAGATCCTGCACCCGATCATGGGGAGGCTCGTGACGCTCCGCAACTGGTGGACCTGGTGGAAGTTGTCGAGGATCGCGCTGCCCACCATGCGGGAGCGCTTGCGGGACATGATGCGGAAGCACAACGCGGAACCGGGGTACGAGAACTGGGCGCCGAAGGAGGACTTCATCACCTGGGTGATCCGGCAGTCGATTGTGGACGGGAAGCCTGCGGAGCTCGATGCCGATATGATATCCAAGCGCCTGCTGCCGCTAGAGTTCGCCGCCATTCACACGACCGTCATAACGGGCCACAGCCTGCTCCTTGACCTATTTTCCTCCGACCCAAAGTTTGCCGAAGAAATCAAGGAGGAAACATCCCGCGTCTTCAGGGAGGAGGGTGGTCGGTGGACGAAGGAGGGGCTATCCCGGCTTTACAAGACCGACAGCGCCATCCGCGAAAGCCAGCGGCTGAGTAATTTTGCCACGTCCCTCGTGAAGCGCAAAGTTGTTGCGCCGGAGGGCATCTTCAACCAGGCAGAGGGGTGGCATGCGCCTTACGGAGCGCTGTGCATGCTGAACTTGGCGGGCGTGCAGCACGACGCCGACATATACAGCGACCCCTACAGATACGACGCGTTCAGGTACTCCAGAGTGAGGATTGAGTATGCGGGGCGTCCGAGGGAGAAGAGGGATAAAGAAGAGGGTTTACGAGTCGCCAAGCTCGGCATGGTGACGACGAGCGACTCCCATCTCGCCTTTGGACACGGGAGACATGCTTGGTGAGTCGTGCCACCACCAGGACTATCACACACTATATGTAAATGCTAACCCCTGCCGTAGTCCCGGGCGTTTCTTCGTCGCGCACGAGCTAAAGATGGTACTGGCTTACCTGCTCAATAACTACGAGATCAAACCCATACCCGAGCGACCGAAGCCGCAGTGGCTGGGCCAGACCATCATCCCCGCGCTGCAGGCCAAGATTGTGGTCAGGAGACGCAAGGGGACGACGGTGTGAGCCGGCGAGTTTCGCGACTTTTATCACCCCTACATCGGCGACTTTTGGGACCGGCGAATTTCACGCCGAAAATGGAAGCGGCGACTTTTTCCCCCCTGCTACCGGGTAAGCCGGCGGCGTGAGACGGCGAGTGTTTTGCACTCAGCCGGCGACTTTGTTGTGTGCGAAATACGCCGGGCGAGAACTCGCCGTGTCGAAAGTTGCCGTGCGAAAATCCGTGTTCCCAAAGTCGCCGTACGCAGCGGCACTACGACGCCGGCTCACTTTGGGACCCAGACTGATGGCCCGGCCGACCTGCTGATGAGCGAATGGGAGAGGCATGAACCGGCCAACATCGGCGGTTTCCACCAGTTTTGCTGAGCACATCCTTCGCCGGTCGTTGCGATCAACTCGCCGGTCGTTGCGACCAAACTCGCCAGCCGACCGTTGCCATATCTCGCCGGTTGCAATATCTCACCGGTTGGCAGATCTCGCCAGTCGACATTCAAGGTTACTCGTTGTATGCGGGAAAAGGGTGTGAGTTTGCACGCCAATGCCCGGTATTGCAAGACCGTTTTAGTCTCCTTATACCGTATGATCTCAATTGCAATTCTGCACACATCGATTATACCCACAAGGACAACTAAAGTGTTCCTGCGATACCGGGAATTGGCGTGCAAACTCACAGCCTTTTTTCGCATACAATAAGTGTTCTTGGATATCTCGCCGGTCGATATATCTCGGCGTCGGCATATTTCGCCGGTCGGCATAAGTCGCCGACTCCGACTTTTGCCCGCTCGAAACAAGAAGTCACCAGCGCACATTGACAAATGCGAGCAACACAACCGCGGAAAGGCCATTCTCATGACAAACTTACTGTCGTACTTGAACTCGCCGCTGGGAGTTCTCCAATCAGACGACTGGCGGCCTATACAGAAGAAACGGGGGTTCTTCGAAGGGGGGAAGCATCTTGTTTACAGTCAAGCCGAACTGGAAAGTCGCCGACCGAAACTCGCCGACGAAAGAGTCATCCCTCTAGCGAAATGTTGATGGACATGGAAACTCTTATGACCTCGATCCTTTTCCACCGAAGTAAATCAACCACTGGAAGACTAGGGCTATGACTGTAGCTACCAGAGAGCTGGCCCCAATAGCCGTTTGCCAGTCTCCAAATACCACTCGGAAAACGAAACAAGAGCCAACCGTGAAAGTGATCGCCAATGACATAGCTACTCTATTTCTCACATCCTCCCACTCTTCAGTCGCTGTGTAACCGTTGAAGTCAACATCGCCGATACGTGGATTGTGCCAGTAAAGGTTTCGGAGCATATCACTAGTTATGGTTAGCGGAAGGGAGACACTGAGTGTATCTGGAAACAGTAGTTGTCAAACCTAGAGGAGTATA
This sequence comes from Coniochaeta sp. 2T2.1, assembly GCA_009194965.1. Lineage (NCBI taxonomy): Eukaryota > Fungi > Ascomycota > Sordariomycetes > Coniochaetales > Coniochaetaceae > Coniochaeta > Coniochaeta sp. 2T2.1. The sequence goes on along the minus strand of VSMA01000002.1, from coordinate 2,942,382 downwards.
TTCCTGACCCCTGGGCAAGGCCGTCGAGAAGCCGTTGACCACGTGCCAACGAGGGATCCTGGAACGCCAGAGTGAGCATCGGCAGGAGAGAAAGGCTTCGTAAGCGGTATCTTAGGTAGTCAAATTCTTTGACGTCGCAGTCGCGGAAGGGTTTGTCCAAGCTAGGGCACTCCAGCGAATGTTCCCATTCTCCACTCATGTAGTCCTCTCGGCAAAAGGAGGAGGGGTCCGGGCTTTGCCATATGCTAATTGACTCTTCGATGGCCTTCAACTTTTCATGGAGACTGCGGCGCAATTGCTCCGTACTTAGCAGTTCGTACGTCCCGACAAAGATATCTCTGTCTTTGCGATTTTCAGCTCCGGCAAAGCGAAACTGAGGCCCAAGTCAGACTAGTAGTCAAAAAAGGTTCCGGTATGAAGAGTAGCACATACGTTTACCTCTTCCACTCGAGTGACCTTCCGAAAAGGTAAGCCCTTCCACAGCTTATCCTCCCAAGTCTTGCACATTTTCTTGAAAATAGCTGCATGATCGTCGTCATCTTTGAGCTTAACTTGGACGATCTGACACTTCTCTGGTCGTCCGATACCGAGGAAGACGCAGGGAGTGTTCACGGCGATGCTGTCAAAGAACGATCGCGCGTCTTTATCCTTGAATGCTTCAATCTTGCCACCTGGACTTTGCTTCCTAGACTGCGTCGATTGAGGAGGCGGGGGTGGATATCTGCTTCGTATCCTCGATATTTCCATTCTGGCTCGGGAAGACCTTGGGACATGTCTTCCAATGCCGGCTTCTTCGTCAATGTGGGCACGTCTTCCCCGTAAATATGCTTGCGGGATTGAAGGTGGAATTTCATGCGGAAATGAACTGTTCAGCACCGCACCCCTCTGATCATGTTCGACACTACCAGAGTCGACCGATAGAGGCTCTCGCTGTGCCCGGAAACCTCCTTGTGATGTCTCCATGGCGTGTATTTGCCGTCGTGTATACCGTAGGTGCCGGGGGCCCTGGAGCAGTCTGAGCGTTGTTCCGCCGGTCGAGGTCTCGTAGTGCGCCGCGCGTGAGCGGAACTTTGAATAGGCACGTCCTAGAATTCCGGTGGAAAGTTGTGACGGTGAGGTTCACTTGTCCACTTGATCTTCTTGTTAGGACAGCGGTCTTGCGAGAGATCGTCTGCGCGCGGTCTCTTTCGAAGCTGCTCTCTCGCCATGAGCAGCGGCAAGTTTTGATCAAGGGAAAAACAGCGTGGGTATTCAGGTCGCGCACGACGGCACGATCCGAGGCGTGTCGCGTGTGTGGAAGGGCTCAGCCAACCATTATGTCTAGGCGATTTGAAGCGGGCATACGACGTAGGGTGCGGGGTAGTTTCGGGCGGCCTCCCCTGATGCGACGGTAAAGTCGGACCATCGAGGTGTTGCTTGTGGGTGGTGCAGCTGCAGTTCGCGAGGCTGCACCTTGCTCACGGAGATAATTTTGGCTGGGGCTCGGTTTTGCTCGCCTGGCTGCTCACATTCGACTTGCTGGCTTGGGGCGGGCATTTGCTGAGGTAGTCTCAAGACCGACAGGCAATATTAGGAGTAGTTATTCGAGACTAACGCGCCCCGGCATCCCCAAAGCAGGCTTCGCAGTGACATGAAATGTAGCGTACATCTTCTCCCCATCGACCTCTGGTGCGTCTTCAGGGTACTCCTCCCGGAACCGGAACGTCCTCACGGTCAGCGCAAGGACAACCTTGATCTGGATCAGCGCCATCGCATCGCCGATGCAATTCCGTGCCCCCTTCTCGAATCCCCGCCACGCATCCTTGGGCACATAGTACGGGTCCGCTGGGTCGGTGATGAGATACCGCTCGGGGATGAAGCGCTCGGGGTCCTTGAAAATGTCCGGGCGCCGCATCATGGCGTGGTTGTTGATGAAACAGGCGAAGGGGTAGGTTGGCCAGGCTTTACCATTGTGGTATACCGAGACGCTATTATGGCAGACTCAGTTAGTCGGGTTTCCTCAGGCCTGGAAACGGCTTCTCGGTGGGCAATAGTTACTTACCCTTTGCGGCCATATCGATAGGAGCCAACGATGGGCGGTAGTATTCTCAAAGTCTCCTTGATGACTGCTAATGTAAATGGCAAGCGGTTTATGATTGCATGGTCGTTCTCCAGTATCTCCACCGTGTCTTGGACGTCTGTACCAAAGACTTCGTCAAGTTCTAGCCGTAGTTTCGCCAAAGCCCTTGGATTTCGGTTGAGAAGAAAGTACGTATACTGTATGTATGTATAAGTATACTGATTTCTTACTGTTGGAATATATACGCCAGGCCTGTACGCAAGCCCAGGGTAGGTAGTGGAGGATAGGTGTGGTGAGCCTCAGGGAGTCCCCCTGAGGCTCTGCGGAGGCCGGAGGCTGAGTTAATCCGCAGGTCACGTGACCTGCGGACTCCACCAGCCCCTATTTCTTTCCACAGGGCTGGCCACCCACCCACCTTCCTTCCTTCCTTCTACGATGCGTATCAGAATATACAGTACAGGACTCCTGAACTTGGTGCGCCAACAGTGTGAAGCCCTCCCTACGGGAGGCAATATACGTCCTTACGTATATACCCTGGTGAAACCAACACTGATCAGTGGTAAAAATCACCACTGCTACCGCGTAATGGGGGCGCGGCTTCAAGTGAGGGATAACCACGGATCAGCAAGGTATCTACAGAAGAGACGCCCTCGCCCTGGCACCTCTTCCGCAAGGAGACTGTCGCCTCGACGAGGGAGTGCTAAGGAAGCTCCTCATACTGTCGTCTAACGCAAAGGGGACTCCAAGCCGCAGCCTGTACAAGCCCTGAGCCGACTACTCGGGGGACTGTCTGTTTTTCGCGGCGCGTCTATCACGCCCTGACACTCGCCCGGCTACCTTGCGAGCCGCCCACCAAGTCACGGCCCTCTATAGCCGCCAGCCTGTACAAGCCCTGAGCTGACTACTCGGGGGACTGTCTGTTTTTGGCGGCGCGTCCTACAACGTAAGAAGAAGCTCGCCAACGTGGAGGCGAGCCGCCACAAGTTACCTCCGGGAAGAATAAGCCCCCGCCCCGGACCTTCGATTCATCCTATCCCACGGCCTTGCGCCGACCTTTTTCCATCATTTTGAGTAGCCCAGACGACTGCGACGCTCTCTACGATCAGATCCAGCCTACTCTCGCCCGGATCTATCGATTTTTCATCAACTTTTGCGACTTTGAGGGATTTTCTACCACTATTACCGACGACGACCACGCCCGGCAGCGACCACCCCCCCGCCGCGCCCACCACCGGCTCCGGCGCACAAGGACGACCGACCCGGCCTCACCCACTCGGCCGGCCGAGAAGAAAAGACTGCCAGAGGATGAGCTCCTGCACGGCACCGCGCCGCGTGGAAACGTGACGCCCATCGGCGAAGAAGGAGCTCCCCCACCGGCGAGCCGCCCTCGACGAGAACGAGCCGCCTACGGAGCCGCCCACCAGCGAAGAAGGACCACCCCTCCTCGAGAGCCACCACGTACCGGAGCACCCCCCCGGAAGCCAGACAAGCCCAGCCTACCACCCCGACCCCGGGTGCCCACCAGGCTGCCGCACACTCACTACAAGGGCAAGCCCACTACCCCCAGTAGTGGGAGGACATTTACAAGGCAGGAGACTGAGGTGCGGAGGAGAGATGGGAGAGGAGGATTTGCAAGCGCCGCCACCAGATCTGCCCCTCGAAGACGTCCCAGTCTACTCGACGGAGTGGCTGTACTATGAGGGGAGGTATACTGATGGGCTGCAATGGAACGAGAAAACGGGCCTGTATCTAGTCAACAGTTGGCCTGCGGACCTGGCGTATCCCTGGCCTCAAAAGAAGAGACTGCCAGTGTTGGAATATATACGCCAGGCCTGTACGCAAGCCCAGGGTAGGTAGTGGAGGATAGGTGTGGTGAGCCTCAGGGAGTCCCCCTGAGGCTCTGCGGAGGCCGGAGGCTGAGTTAATCCGCAGGTCACGTGACCTGCGGACTCCACCAGCCCCTATTTCTTTCCACAGGGCTGGCCACCCACCCACCTTCCTTCCTTCCTTCTACGATGCGTATCAGAATATACAGTACAGGACTCCTGAACTTGGTGCGCCAACAGTGTGAAGCCCTCCCTACGGGAGGCAATATACGTCCTTACGTATATACCCTGGTGAAACCAACAGGCACAAACGACGCCTCTATGTAGATCCTCCTAATCATTCGGCACAGCCAACAGCCAACTGCAACATGCGTGATCCTGTAATACACTAGGTCCGCATATGCAAGGGCAAGGATCCCCATCCGCATCATTTATTCTATTAATTTTCTAGTCAGGCCGTGTCTAACCAAAGAGATCTCTCAGAAGCGGAAGGATCCTTTGGGGGTAGAGTACTGGTTGATGTTCCAGGGTGCGGCATGGTTGTGGCTCAGCAGCCCGTCCTTCATGAGTGAGAAGCACATATTGATAAGTCGAGGGATCACCCACTCGACACACAACGATCACCAACAGCAAACCCATATTGGACGCTCCATAAAGATCTCAAAAAAGCCCGGCACGATGGCTGTCACACGAGTTGCGCAGCTATTGCTGCAGAACTCCGTTTTCTGTATCAAGTGGCTCGCCATTATATCTGTTGTTATCACAATACTGTACTTCATTTACGACAGCCACGCGGCAGGCCTGAGCCATGTCCCAGGTCCGTTTATAGCTCGATACACGAATCTCCATGCTTTCATTGCGACGTGGCGAGCCGGCCGACGTGGAGACTACCTTCTCGGCATGCATGAAAAGTATGGAGGCGTAGTGAGGGTCGGACCGCGGATGGTTAGCGTTGCTGACACTGATGCGATCAACACCATTTACAACACCAAGCTCCGCCTGAACAAGGTACGTTGAGGTGTCGAAAGACAGGGGTGAGGAAGAAATCAGGGTTCAAGGACCGATATCACTAACGTGCAGCACAGTCCGAGTCCGTGACAGTTGGTGTGCCATTTGGCAGGACCAGTCCCAACATCGCTACTATGCGAGATACCCAGGTCCATGGTCAGTTCCGCAGGCCGATCGCCAATGCCTACGCATTGTCTACTTTAGTAGAATACGAGCCGAGAGTGGACGATACGCTTCGATCGCTCTTTGTCGCCCTGGACAGGGAGGGAGCGGGAGGAGCTAGGATCGATATTGCTAGATGGGCGTTTTACTGTAGGATGAAGCCCAGTGCACTGCGGATGGAATTTACGTACTAACGCAAGCCCGCAGATGCTCTTGATGTCATCGGCGAGCTGTCCTTCGGCAAACCCATCGGGTTTCTGGAGCAGGGGCGGGACGTATACGGCCTCATCTACAAACAGTCTGTAATGACTAACTATGTTCGCTTGGTAAGAGACTTTTAGTCGCGAGAAGGATATCACATCCTCACGTCCTCACATACTCACCTCACAATTTGATATCATGCTAACCCGACTTCCCCAAGTTAACAACGATGCCGAAACTCCACTATTTACTCCTCGGCAACCCCATCCTCGGGCTCTTCATCGACCCCAGCAAGAACACCTTCCACCGCTTCTCCCAGGAGCGTGTCCAGGAGCGCATCAGCGAGTTCGAGCAGCCTCCCACCAAGCGAGACACCGAATCCGGCCGCCGCGGTCCGCGCAAACCGGACCTCCTCGCCTACTTCCTCGACTCGCGCGAGAAGTACCCGGACATCATGACCGAAGAGCAAGTCGTCTCGACCGTCATCACCAACATCTTCTCCGGGGGACTCGCGACCAACGCTCTCTACCTCATCGTGCACCACTTCGTCGCGCACCCCGCGGCGCAAAAGCGCCTCCTGGACGAGATGACGGCCTCGAGTGTCACGTACCCCGTCACCTGGACGCAGACGCAGAAACTTCCCTTCCTCAACGGCCTCATCCGCGAGTCCACCCGGCTGCACCTCGCGCTGAACTGCATCATGGGCCGCGACGTGCCGCCCGAGGGGCTGCTCCTACCCAACGGGATGCGACTCCCGCCCGGCACGGCGGTGGGCGTCAAGGCGCACTGCTGCCACGGGCAGGAGCAGATCTTCGGCGAGGGTCCGCTGGAGTTCCGGCCCGAGAGATGGTGCAGGGGAGACGGGGAAGGAGAGGAGGAGTACGAGGCGAGGATGAGCAAGATGGAGAGGGGGGATATGTCGTTTGGGTATGGGGCGCGGGTGTGTATTGGGCAGAACGTGGCGAGGCTGCAGATGTTCAAGGTGGTTGCGAACTTGGTCTACAAGTATGAGGTGAGTTTGTCTGATTTATTATCTGCTGTGCCAGTGAGTTCGATGTGACTAACACTGACCTGTTTTTGTAGCTTTTACCGGCTGGGGATATTGGAGATGCTGCGAAGCGGGAGGTGTTTTGTGCTTTGAGGCGAAGGGCGGATTGAAAGGGGTAGATTATAACTTTCTGTTTACTGTACGAAGTACCTTCGGACATTACGCACATGTTCTATTGCCTGATTCGCAAACCAGTGGCCGCCAATTTCCTAGTCCTGGGCTTTGTCTAGAAGTGGAAGACACTTCCGCCTTTACTGAAGCTTTGTTTGACCGAAATGCGTCACTGCCACGTGGATTTATGGTTTGTGTCTGGACAAACCAGACTGAAAGCCAGCAGTTTATTTCGGTATTTTGTGTTTTGAACTTGGAAGCATTGGACGTGATCTTTGCGAGGAGTTCAAGTGCCGATTCTCTACATCACGCTAGTTTCACTTTGAAGGGGTATAACCCGAAACTTCATGCCGCTCGAAGCGGGGAAGATGTTATAGTCGATAACATCTTTCAACTCTCAGGGTGCCCTCAGCTTAATTTCATTGTCCGACATCAAACCCGTAATAGCAAACATCACACAGGCCAAGCAAACAATGGAACCGCAACCCCACTCATCATCTCCGACCAACTCAATGCCACCTCACTTCTCCCAGGAAGCATTCCCTCTCCCCACCCCCTCGCTCGAGCACGACTTCCGCCTAGCCTGCAAACTATCAGACCGCATCCCAATCGGCCCAACCGCCGCCGGAGGCGGCCACCGCAACTGGATCGGCCTCGAGGGTGGGCACTTCACCGCCGCCTGGGGCAAGGGCGTCGTCGTCCCCGGCGGCCAGGACAACCAGGTCGTCGGGTCGGACCTCAGCACCCGCGTCGACACGCACTACCTCCTCAAGACGGACGACGGCGCGCATATTACCGTGCACACGGAGGGGTGGCGGACGGAGGGACCTGGGGGACGGGAGGCGCTCGAGAAGCTGTTTGATCCCGTCGCGGCGGACGGTGTTAGCCCCGAGGAGTATAGGTTTAGGTTGTACATCAACCTTGAGACGGGGGATGAGCGGTATAGACACTTGAATGCGTGCATGTGGGCTGGGAGCGGTGCGAGGTTGGGGAGGTGGGTTGTTTATGATGCTTATCGGGTGTTGTGAAGGGACATGGGTGCAGTGCAGTTCTTGAGATCTTGGGGATTGACCGTTGGATAACAACTTCAAGTGGTTGTTTCTAAACTCGCAATGAAGACCATCCCCCGTTGTCCACCAAGTTCTGTCCCTCACAAGCACTGAGAGTAGTAGTCGTTCTGCTTCTGGCACGTGTACCCCGACACACAAGCCGTCGGTCCCGTCCACCCAGTCCCGCCACACTGTCCCCAATGCTGAGCAACACCCGTCGGACTCGGCGAAGCCACAGAGCTCGAGCTCGACTTCGACGTAGCACTGCTGCTAGTCCGTATCGTAGTCGTTAGGGTAGTGCTCGTACTCCTCGTCGTGGTCGAAGTCGTCGTGCCAGGCCCCTTGGTTGTTGATGTACTCAAGCTCTTGCTCGTCGTCGTCGTCGTCGTCGTTGACCGCACACTGGTCGTACTGCTGCTCCCTCCCCCCGTTACCACACCAGAAGCGTAAAACACGCCCCGGCCGTTGGTGCCCACATACACCTGATTCGCCTTGTTCGCACTGCCAGCCAGCTTACAGCTGCTGATCGCCCCGAACCCCTGGTTGCCCTGGATATCCGTCCAGCTCGCGCCCGAGTCGGAGCTGGCATACAGCTTGTTCCCCGCCGGCCCGGCACCGAAGGCGTACACATTCCACACCGTTGTCCCGGATCCCAGACCGAGGGCAATCTGTTGCGTGTCCGTGATGAGCCCGCTGCCGACCTGCGTGAAGCTGGCGCCGAAGTCCGTGCTCCTGAACACGCCGACGTTGGTGCTAACCCACACCTCGCCCGCCGTGGTGGGGTGGACGACAATGCCGCGGACGGAAGTGGCCGTGCCCAAGCTGCTGCTCTTGGTGAACGTCGCTCCCGTATCGGAGGAGATGTAGAATGCGCCACCGGAGCCGCCGTAGAAGTAGCTGTTCTTCCGCTTGTCGCTTGCGAGGACTGCGCCCGAGGGGAGGGAGGAGACGGAGGTGAACGTGCTCTGAGATTGGGAGCGGAGGACGCCGTTGGCGGATGTGGACCAGACCACTGTGTCTGCGTCGGCGCTGTAGGCTACTATCCCGCCGTAGGGGCCCCCTGCGGAGGCTGCGTAGTCTGATGGGCTGCGTGTTAGCTGCTGCGTGGTAAGGCATTGTCGTACATGGCAACCCGACTGCGTAGTAAAATTCTGTCGTGCATGGCCTGCACATGCGGGTTCGACTCACCGATGTTCCACGTGGCTCCTCCGTCAGTCGATACGCCGATCTGCTGCACGCTTGCTGAAGCCTCATTCCCAACCCGGACAACATTGGCTGGTTTGTTTCCGGCGTAATCTGCAGGTCTAGTCAGTTCAGATCCTTCCAGAATTAGACGAAACAGGCACCAACTCACCAACACTCATAGACGTAGCATACGTCGGATTCTGCCAGTACGTAGCCGGCGACGTCCCAAGTCCATCGGCCGACTTGAACGTAAACCCATTGTCATCCCCCACAGCAACCAACAACTCTGGACCACCCCCCGGCGCACTCCGTAGGTCCTGGACAGACATCTCCTCGATTCCGTCAGCCATCACCTGGATCGTAACATTATGCACCGTATCCCACTTCGTCAAGTCCCTCCCACCAAACAGCGTCAGTCCCGTCCCATACAGCCAGTGGTCGCCATCCAGCGGATCAATCTCCAACGCCTCAATCATCCACCCAAGCTTCTTCGTATCCCCACTGATAAACGGCCCCACCCAAGGCGCCTTCGCCGTGGACATGCCGTAATACAGGTTCTGCGCCGGGTACGCCGCCCACTCCCAGATCCTCGACCACGTCGCGCCCGAGTCCGTGCTGCGGAACAGCTGCGCGTCGGGCCACCACGAGTTCAGGCTCGCCACCACCAGCGTGCCCGGCTTCTGCATGTCCACGCCCAACCCGCCGAAGCCGAAGTACAGGTCCCCTCCCGAAACGGGCGTGATGTCCCTCCACGCGCCCGCGGCGATGTCGTAGCGGTAGACGGCGCCCATGGTTCCGTCGTACGGCCCCGCGCCGTCCGAGTAGGTGATGTACAGGGCCTTCTCCGTCGGTTGCAGCTTGCCCTTGTGGGGGAAGTATTTCGCCGGCTGCCCCGGGACGGCGGACCACGTCGCGCCGGCGTCCCTGGAGACGTAGACCGAGGCGGTGGTGTTGTCTGCCGTTCCGACGAAGATGCGGCTTGTTGCGCCGTTTAGTAAGGGGGAGGTCGAGTCGAACGTAACCCACGACAGCCCGATGATGTCGGAGTTGTACCCGCTGCTGTCGCTCGCGTCGGGGACGTACGTGCCAACGGCGGTAAAACTCGACACCTTCGCCCAGGTAACTCCTGCATCCGTCGATTTCCACAGCCCGTTCCCGCTCCTCGCACCAAAGTACAGAACCTTGCTGTTCTGCGGATCGACAGCCAGCCGCTCGCCCATCCCCCGCCCGGGCATGTTGCCGCCGACCTTGAATGGGAGCGTCGCGGTCGACCACGTCGCGCCCCTGTCCGACGAGCGGATGATGGCGCCGTTGTTGGGGTCCCACGAGCTGGTGTACATGCCCACGGCGGCGTAGACCTTGTTCGCGTCGCTCGCGTCGAGGGCGACGGCGTCGACGCCCCATTTGTTCCACCCCGCGTCGGTGGCGATGCTGTCCGTCACGGCCGTCCAGGAGTCGTCTGCGTTGAGGCGGTAGAGACCGCCTATGTCGGTCCTTGCGTATGCAACGCCCTGTCCTATGGGTTAGATGTGTTGTGCGCGCGTGAAGTCCCGAAAGGTACTCGCCTTGGTCTTGGGGTGGAACACGATGCCGGGCACGAAGCCGCCGCCGCCACCGATCCTTGAGAGGGGGTCAGCATGTTTTCGCAATGCGTTTTGATGGGGGCTCTTAACTCACTTCACATTCTGCCAAGTAAAAGCAGCCCGCACCGACGCAACGGTAGCGAGAAGTAGCAGTACCGTAAGGAGGGACTTCATGGTCAGCAAGCTGAGGTCGTTGCGTGTTCAGAGCCTCAACCAGAACCAAAATGACGGGTAGAAGCCACTTCATATAAATCCAGGCACAGGAGTACCATCACCCACTCTTGGCAATACTGCTTCCCGTCTACCCGCGTGCGAGTTACACCAGATGCGTAACCGCGTGCTGCACTAGCGGGAAGAGGTTCCGGGTTTTGCGGTAGCAGTGATCTACAGGCGGCTCAGGGATGGAGTCCGAGACCAGGGACTTTCGCTCCAGAATATCCCATCAATCAAATGTTTCTCGTTCTTGGTATGTTATGGCGTTTTTCACAAGTGCTGGTCCGCGGTCCCGCCGGTGCAGCGGCATTAAAGCCTCCATGTGGCGGCTCGGAGCGTGGCCGTCCGGTCGAACAGGGGGTCAGCTCCGCTCCGTATCCGATGGCCATGGAAGCACGGGGAGCAGACAGCAACCGACTAAGTTGCTAACACAAATGGGGCGCAAACTCGCGTTTGGGGTAAAATGATATCTCATATTCGAAAAACGATGTCCGTGTTCGCTGTGTAATGCTTCATAACTGTTGGATGATATATGAGTCGCTTTGTGTCCGTATCTGTTACTCGTGGCCGTTGAGCTCGAGCGTGACCCCTTGCCAATTATTCAAGCTTTCAAGGACTTAGACATCAGGCAAGGAGCTCCAGCGACAGGTGAAGTTTGCTCTGCTTGAGACTGAATAGTAATATCATTCGTGCGCCCGTGGCCGCTGATGCTCTATTTCGCGCAAGGGACCACCCAACGCGCCTCGTTCGATGTCGCTATAGTTTGAACGAGTCCGGTGTAACGGCCGCCCAACCGCCTGCTTGAACATACCGCGAAGCCAAAACAAGGAAGGCAAAAGAAATACCAACGAAATGCAAGATGCCAGCTTGGTTCGTAGTAAGCACAATTCTGTAGACGGCAAGTATCCTGTATGTCTTTTTCTCCGGTGGTGTTGTTTCCCGGCGCCAGAAAGAGAAGCGCTGCAGCCGCTGCTTAAGAACTCCGTGTCCAACGAGCAAGCTGAGGAGCCAGCTGAAGGGAGCATATAGTTCGCTACTGACCCCAAGAAAGCCCTCATGCATCGAGTTACCCAATCGTTTCCCACCGCGAATGTTTAGTCCTGCCGCCTTGCCCGTCGATGAAATCATCGCGAAAGATCACATTCGCGCGCACGCCCGACATCACGAGCGCGGTGAAGATATCCTGTGAATTGGCCCTCAATATTAACACCTGCATCTGCGTATCTCGAAGCTGGCTCTCAAGCTTGGCCATCTCGGAACGGAACCACCCTTCGTAAAGATCCTTGTAGCAGGGCCTGAGATCTTGGTAATATTCCTGGCATCTCCGGATCTCGTTGCGCATCAGTTCCGACCTCACTCTGGCTTCCTGCACGGCCTCCTCGCAGTGGTGGTGCCGGTACAGAACCAGCTCGCCGGCGTACCGTTGATCCGACCTTGCTCTTGCCGCGATCTCGCGGAGCGAAGTGTCTCTGCCGAGGGGGAACAGGACTTCGGCACGGGCCGGTTCGTTCTGGTGCTGGACCGGGGGATCTTGTGGGTTCGGGTGTTGTGGGTTCGGGTGTCTGGGCTCAGGGGGTGGTGGCTCGTTGTGCTGAGCGCGACTCGGTTGAGGGAGCTGTTCTTGATGCGTCCCTATTCTAGCACACCAGCCCGGCGAAGGGTGCGGATGAGACGGCGAAGGGGCTGGCGCCCAGGAGGAGCGTGGTTGAGCGGGGCTAGGCTGTCGAGGGAACTGCTCGACTGGCCTCTGAGGTCCCTGAGGTGGGTTCCAAGGTCGTGGAAGTGGTATGTAGGGAGCAGACGGTGAGACGGGACGCTTAGAAGGCCCAGATTCCGTTGACCCAGACCGTTTAGGTGGACGACGATGCTGTTCGTGAGTCCTCTGAGATTCTCGAGATACATTTGGAAGCGGACACTGGGGGAGAGGCGATGAGTGAAAACACCGAGAAGGGTCCGGTTGAGTCTGGGTGGCTGGTCGACCACGCTGATCGACGGGCCTCTGATATTCATGATGTGTCTCCGAAGGCCATGGATTCTGAGACTGGGGAGGAGGCGGGGCCCGTGAAGGCGTGTAATGCTGAGGAAGGCCTGGTTGAGCTGGACTGCTGTGTCGGGCGAGCCGTTCGGCAGGCCTCGGAGATTGACGAGACTGCAGAAGAGGTGGTGAGGCAGAACGCCGTGATAAGCCCGGACGGTCTAGTTGAAAGAAGCTGCGTATTGGAGGAAGCTGTGTTCGAGGAACCTGCTCTATTGCCTGTTGGGCGAGTCTCTGAGATTCAAGAGATGGCTCAGGCCGAGAATATGTGCAATCGTCAGCGGGCTTCTGATGTTGTCGAGGTGCATGCGGGGGTTGATGCTGAGGAAGAGGTGGAGGCATGGTCCGTCGCAGGTCTTGAGCTGGGCTAGACGGTCGATCGAACAGAGCGATGGGCCTCTGATCCCCCTGACGTGCGTCCAGAGGCCCTGGATAGTTGTGGTGTGGTGGCGCCGGTGAGACCGAACGCTGATAGGAGCCTGGTTGACCTTCTTTTAGACCACCTTCCCGAGAAATCTTTCGCACCGTTAGTTTGGCCAGACTCTTGATGTTCCCAGAAGACAGAGGCAGGTAATACTCGCGATCTTCCCGACCTGGCGAGGGAAATGGGTGATAACGTACAGAATCGACCAGATTTGGATGTGCCAGCTGCGGGTGGGCCTTGCGAGGTCCTCCCCAAACCCGGTGTGCAATGTGCATCAACGGATCATAATTCTTCACCGCGGGGAGTCTGCTGGGGGACTGTGCAGGAGAAGAGGGTCCGGTGCGCCGTTCAGAGGGTCCCGCACCCTGCTGTGACAGTTCTCCACGTTGCTTGAAGCACTTTTCAGCCTGCTCGTTGATGTGAGGGGGGTCCGCCGACAACGTACGGGTCGATTCTTGCTCGCTCGTGCCGTTTCGTTCGAACGAAAGATTGTGACGGAAGAAAGTTGGCCGATATGCGACTAGGGAATCGAGAGGTCGGTTGTCGCTTGGCAAGGGGTCAGACAAAGGCTGGAACCCCCCGACAATGCTGGCTCCGATTTCTTGTGGCGAGTTGCGAGGCGGAGAAGACCTGGATTGCAGTGCTGGCACGTCGGGTTGTCCATTTCCTAAAGCATCGGCCGGCTGATTGTGTCCGTCTGACGATGGATGATCGTGGTAGGTATTTTGCTGCTCCATGTTGAGAAGAGATGGGCAGTTATGCGTTGTCTTGATTCGGAATTGATTCGATGGCTGACGAGATGTTGGATGTGTAGAGCCTCGTTGAACTGGATACTGATTATCAAGGGAGTCAACTTCAGGTTGCTCTACAACCGCTGCAAGATCAGGATCATGGGCTCGTCATCGAACGGACATGGAAGTGCCTACCAAGGCTGTAGCGCTTGTGCTTGGAACGAGGACTCACAGATTGTGCCGGGTTCCGTATCGGGAACCTTGAACTTGGGGAGGATGACCGCTTGAACCTTGGTGCTGGAGACGGACTTTGCAGTCTTCGAGGGCTATTGGCCGGCTGTTTGGGCCACCAAGTCGGTGGACTGAGATGACAGGGTGCTGAAATCTGCTGCTGGTGGGCGATGGATATATACGAAGAGGATATACTATTAAAGATACTGCCGGTGTCACTGGAATCTCTGCGTGGAGTTGGCGTCTCCAGAGTAGACGTACTAACTGCTGGCTGTGATGATTGCTCTGGTGGTCTTGTTGGAGTATGAGGTGACGGATCTCTGCTGAATTGCATGGCGTTTGGTGAAGTCTGGTGGTCGGAAGGGACACTGCGGAGATAAAATTACGACCCCTAAAGTTAGCTGGGAAGGTATGAGGGTAGGTAGACCCAAATTCGTCTTTTTACCGAAGGCAGTAGGAAAATTCAACCGCCATAATAAAGCTTCATGAAGTTTCACCAGTCAGTGCCATGGCAAGATGGAAGAGGTCGGGTGGCACTTTGTCGGGCTCGAACTCGGACCGGCGTACACCAAGGCGGGGTCCAAGCCCAGACCGGGAGTCTGTTGCCTCGACGGAGCTGCGGAAAGTTGCAAATTCTGCCCAACATGTGAGCAGGAGGAATGCCAGGACAAGAAAAGATAATGCAGTCTGATCATTCAGGTTCATCCAAGCCTAAGGTACCTAAGGTGGAAAGAAGGTCAACCCTTCCTAAAATGGCCGATGACTGCATGGTGATTCGCTTGTCGCTGCTTTTGTTTGCTTAGCGCAAAACTCAAATCCAACCTTGGTCCAATTGTTAAACTCAACCTGGAGTGTTGCATAGGTGATGACACGTCAACCTTATCCTCCAGACGTGACGGTTTCAAGGTGACATTCCCATTGGCTTCAAAGTAAGCTTTACAGCGACCATGGCGTTCAATCCAACTCTAATTCAGCCTGTGGTGAAGTCAAAGCCAAAAATACCTTACGGACGACTTTTCAAAGTCGAGTTCTTGGGCTTCTCCAACCACATCCACGAAGACCAGCAACCGATTCCTCACCTTTCATTCACTGCGAGCCGATCCAAGAAGATAAGTCCCAGAACACTTGTTGATTTGCCTGTCCCAGGTAAAGTCCTAAAATACAGCAAGTGTAATCCCCGACATAAGAAATCCCCTGTCCTCGTTAAAAACCCAGTGGGAAAAAAGAGTGACAGATTGCGCCATCCGAACGCCGTGCTCCGAACGCTTTCTCCCGGCTGAAGCCTTGCATAAAGTTCCACCACGATGAATACCTTGAGTGGACGACACGAGGACCTGGATTTGGGCCGGCGGTTTGGCGAAGTGTGGAAAAATATGGTTAGCTGTGACTCTTGGCAAGAAGGGGTGAGAGAAGCGGTGAAAGAGGCTGTAGGGAAGAGGTGGAGGAAGTTGTAGAGGGAGTGGTGGAGAGGGATTGGAAAGGGTGAAAAAAGTGGTGGAGGGGTGGTGTTGGGGCGATGTTGGTGAAAAGGCAAGAAAGCAGTGCAGGAGCGGAGCAAACAGGGGCGACGGTGAAAAAAACATACCAGTACAGACACCGTAAAAGGCCACGATTATAACAAGCACTCGACCCACGCCACCACTCAGAACGTCGATGAGCCGGGAATAAGGGTCAACCAGCAGAACTGATGCCCAAAACACCGCTCAGTGTCCGACAGAAGGCGTGACTGAATGTTGCCAGCGCGACGTCGGCAAGCCGGAGAGCGAAAAGTCATCCGGCGCCACCGATTACCCCTATGCGATGCAAGTGTTTGGGCGGGCGGGTGGTCGTGGGTCCTTCTCATCAGCCATCGAAGGTCGGTCGGGGGGTGCTCAGTTGAGTACTCAAGTGGTATAAGGTTGACCATCAAAGAGTCCCCTGCCGCAAATGTTCAAACGCCAGGAGATGGATGTCGACTGGAACGCTGACACCGACGATGTTGAGAGGCTGGGGATAAGGTTAGTCAACTTTTAGATGGGTGATTTGAGGAGGCAAACTTACTAAATTCGGCAACACCAAAGTCATTGACTACGTCGAATCGATGTTGCCACGACACCTCAATCCCATGCAGCGCCGAAGGGCGGACTTTTGATCTAAAGAGAAGGTGGGATTGCCAAGGCCCGAGATTGGAATGGTGACGCCGCCTGATCTTCGTCTAGCCGGTATTGTCGTCGGCTGCGCTGCATGGGTCGAGAGCACCGTCTTCGAGTCGGCATTGCTATTCCTGACCTCGGGATTTTTCGGCCCAGCGTCGAGGGGCGACCGGGCTCTGAGAGAACGGCTCTTGAACAATTGTTGCACGTTGAAACAATCAGAGACACCGACCGCCGACATCGAAAAGCTGGGAATGGTGGTCAACCAGCTCGCTGGGAGATCTGCCACCGTCTCGAGACCGTTGACGTGGTCGTTGAAGAGAATGTCAAGCCATTTTGCTGGGCTATGACGGGAACGGTTAGTGACGTGCGACGTACATCGGCAGAAGAGGCACCTTACCAAGACAGAGACGGCTTCAGATCTAGTGCCCTAAGGACGATGGCCATTCCGATACGACGTCGAGGGGCAACTGCTGGAACGAGTGCTCAAGTAATATGAGTCTTACCACCGGCCAGGCTGCCACAGTCGGTTACTGGAACGGGTGCTCAAGCAATATGAGGCTTACCACCGGCCAGGCCTCCACATCGAAAGGCGGGGAATGGTGTCACCTGCCCGCCGTATCGGTGTTCCAGCTCTCGTGGCTGCGAAGAGAAGGTCAGCTTAGGCACCCATCACGACGAGTTATTGGTTGGCAGAGGCAGTGTACTCACTTTCAATTCCACAGACCCTAACCGCAGAAGTACAACGCAGCGACGCACCTGATAGGCGTCGGTGTATCGGCCATAACAGCTTCGATCAAGAGAATCATGGGCTTGTTGAGCCGTTACCTCAACAACTACCTATCTCTCGTCCCAGAGAGTCGCGGGCTTGTTGAGCCGCTTCCTCAACAACTACCTATCTCTGGGACGCCCTCGAGGAGAATCGTGGGCTTGTTGAGCCATTACCTCAACAACTACCTATCTCTGAAGAGGTCAGGTTGGCAAGTGGCTGGCTGTGCTTCCTTGGAGACACGGGTCGGGGAGGGCTGGATCGGCCGTTTGATTCCCAAACTGTGGCAAAAGCCAGCAAATCTTTGAAAAAAACAAATCATACGCGATGTGAACAGAAACGGAAAGCAAAGATAATGAGGTGGGAAACTTACCAGGATCTGATTGGAGAGGCAACCAGATCTGCTTGTGTCGGCACCTGGATGAAGAGCATGTCAGTCGTTTCTTTCAAAAGCAGGAGGAGCTTAGGGGACACTTAGCAAATTCAGATCCAAGATCATGACTTGAAGGGCAGGAAAATGACCACAGTCTTGGATCAGTGACGCGAAGTTGATGTGACTTAACTGATTGATCGTCTGATTGATGAGATGGCGTGCCGATAAGATGTGCCTGACTTAGGAAAGCAACGAGATGAAGATGAGAAGGATGAAGATGAGGAGGATGAAGCTGAAAAGGATGACGCTGGGGAGGATGAAAGAGGGAGAATGATGGTAAAAGTAGAAAGGACACGAAAGAAAGTGGATGAGAAAGTTGAGGAGGAAAAAGTCGAGGAGGAAAAAGTCGAGGAGGAAAAAGTCAAGCAGGAAAAATCGAGGAGAAAAGGTCGTGGAGGAGAAAGTCCAGGAGGAGGAAATAGGGTTGATGAAGATGAGAGTGACAGAAGAAGAAGTGGTGGAGGAAGAAGTAGTGGAGGAAGAGTTGAGGATGGAAGAGTCAAGGAAGAAAAGTAAACAGAAAGTAAGAGAGTCCTTTCTACGAAGTAGTTCCTATGAGCTGATTGGCTGAGAATAAGGACCCTCGGTTCTCTATGGTGCGCCGTGGTGGGCATCTATCCTTCTCAAGGGAAGGCTACTTGGTACTTAGCGGCCGAGTCGATTTTGTCAGCCTTGTTGTAAGTCAATAGGTAGACATGACTCGTACTGCCACAATCGGGCCTCCTCAAAGTTAGGCCATTTTCCCTGTGGATGAGACAAATCGGTTCCAGCTGAGGCTCCCATACTGATGGTCTTCGTGTGGTGCCTCAGGAAAACTCGTCTTCTTTGATTGGAGACTATCCTCGCTTGCCTCGAGTCATTGGGCATGCTTACAGCTTTTTAAAACATACAAATGAAGATGCCGTGTTTTACCACACGCCTCCAGGGCGCGAAGATGTGTGGACTGGTTCACTGTTTACATCGCTTGCCAAAATGTTGACCAAGGTATATAACCCTAACCCTATTTCTTCATCAGTGAATATGACCAATCATCTTACATGCTTTTAGACACCCCTGCTCTTTGACTCGATGTCCGTCAGAGCCAGTTTTGCCCTTGTACAACATCGTTGGCAAGGAGAGTATACCATGGAATGTGGCCAAGAAAGGTTGCGACGCTCAGGGGCCACGCATTTGAAGCCATCCCGTCGCTAAAATGCTCATAACACATTTTCTGAGCTCTGCCTCGTGCGACTCTCTAGCCATTCCATCACCATGGAGCATATGTTGCACCTCGCTGCCCAACAACTGACTGCTGGAGTCACAAACCAGCTCCATCCATAAGCGAAAGAGCTCAAACGAAACCCCACTCGAAAGGGTAAACGATAGGTTTGTTGAGATGGACTGAGTTGTGGAGTGATTCAGATATATCACCTAAGCGAATACAGGCAGAGCGCCAGCAGTGAATCACTGGTCGGCCATGAGCAGGGCGTCTATAAATCCACTCCAAGTTCAGAAATCCCTCGTCTCACTCTTCCCATCTACCGGAGCAGCCGCTGCGTTGTGTCTTTCGTTGCTCTTTGGAGTCCCCTGCTTTTTCCTTTTATAAAACCTTCCTTGCACATGCAAACACTTGCCACCGTATAATGCTGCTTTTCAGCAGACTGCTCCTCACGGGAGCAGCTATCAACAATGTCGTCCATGCGACCAGTCAACAAAACCCTGCCTCGGCAGCTAGTCCCAATGCCTCGACATCTCCATCGGACACGGCTTCCTCGATAGCTACCGTGGCAACAGAGGTTAAAGTCAGGCTCACCACCAGCTGCACGACAAGTTTCGTACCTGTGGTCGTCGCAATCACGGCTTCGGCAGCCTCGCCAATTACAAGCAGCTACACCACGCTCTCGCCTGTAGTCATTACACACACTGGCACTGTGTTGACGACCGTGACAGTAACGGCAGGCCCGATTTCCGGGATATCTGTTACCACCATCAGCCCTTCCCCAGTCTTCGTAACGGCTTCCCACTCCCCTCTGACGTCAATCTCAGACAGCACTCTTTCGACAAGCTCTGGGACAGCGTCGAGCTCGGGGTTGACTACTGTTATTGGCGGCACCACATGGACTTCTGGACCACGCGCGAGTTCGACTCCGGAAACGGGGCCAGCCACAGGGTCTAAGACAACCTTCTCCGAGAGCACTCTAGCGACGAGCTCTGCGACAGCTTCAGACTGGGTGTTTACCACAGTGATTTCCGGGACCACTTGGACAATTGGACCGCCAGCCAGTTCGATTCATCAGACTGCTCGCTCGTCAGTTGCTGGCTCATCTGATGGGCCGTCTAATATAGCTTCTTCAAGCAACGCCGTCTCGACAGTTTCTGCGACAACGTCACGATGGCGTTCAACTACTGTTATATCGGGCACAACCTTGACTTTTGCAGTACCTGCACCTTCGACTCATCAAACTGCTGGCTCTCTACCCACTGGGTCCCTTGACCCAGGCTCGTCAGTCCCAGGCTCGTCGATTCCTACACCGGTCTCAATGAGTAGCATTTCTCAGCAAGAAAGCGTGTCCGCTGGATCATCCGGCCTGCCAACTGTCATACCAGTAACCGACTCAACTAGTAACGCCTTGTCCACTGTAGCGCCAGCATCAAGTGGAACGAGCCTGGCAACCTCCGGATCGTCAGTCACTGGTGAACTCCCTAGTTCGTCTGCAGTGGGAAGCCAGACTGGGACCTTGCCAGTTGCCAGTCAACCTTCTGGTTCTTCTGTGACGACTCAAGCAACTGGCTCCTTAAAATCCGGCAGCGGGAGTTCTGTATCTCCAGACAACAACACGGTGACTACCTCATCTCCGACCGACCAAACACATGGTGCATCGGTTACAGAACAAACTTCGCTTCCTGGAACTGGGGTATCTGGAACAAACACCGAAACACCTGGATCACCGCCCGCAACTTTATCCAAGGGTCCAGTACCATCTTCGGCTCTTTCAGGCAGTGTAACTTCCTCGTTCCCATCTACGCCGAGCATCAACTTTGTGACTTCGACGGTAACTCAGTCGAGTAACGGCATCGCAATAACCATAATTTCCATAATTACGAGCAGCATCCTGCCGAACACTTCTTTCAATCCTTCGGCGCTACCACCAGTCGGCATTTCAACTCATATCACACTCTCTTCGTCTTCCTTGTCCGTTCCATTGTCGCAGAGTTTTCCTACTCTGAGTTCGCCCGCTAATGGCTCGTCAACATGGGTTTTCCCGCCCGGGGTCCAGCCCTCTTCACCCGCCTCCTCCTCCAGTACGTCGTTTACTCCCTCCCCGTCATTGACATTCAACTTTCCGACCGGGATCCCTCCTACCACCCCAACATCCGACCCGCCAACCTCATCTCCGCTCGCTTCGTCATTTACCTTCCCCGGAGGAGTACCGCAACCGATCTCTTCTACGACGTCCATCTCCACCCCCTCGTCCTTATTTTAGTTCCCAAGCGGATTTCCACCTGCCACCTCCGGTACTCCGTCTAGCAGCTCTTCGTCCGGAGCGTGGGTGACGTTGACCACCCTTCCGCCGGGCGCCAATTTCGAGACGCTGACGGGCGGCTTCACCGAGTGCACCGTCATCACCACCTCCCACGACGGCAATTCTCACACCGTTGTGCCTGTCATCGTCCTGCCTGGGGGCGGCCAGCCGCAAATTGTAAGTTCATATGTTCCTTCTCCCCGCACCCCGTTAGGCGCCTAGTGTACTATGCAGTCAAGCAGTGTGTTTGTGATACATACATCATGACAGGACTGACGGAGATCTATAGTGTTGGGAATGCATACCATTTTGGCCTATCAGCATTGAGTTCCACCTACCGCAGCTTTGCTTCCATATCCTTGGATTTGAGGTTGGGCTGTGCGGCAACACCCCTGCTGGCGGAGGAGGAGGGGGAGGTGGAGGAGGTGGTGGTGGTGGTGGTGGCGGCGGTGGGGACGGTGGGGGTAATGGCGGCAATGGTGACGGTAAACTCAGCGGTACGGACCAGCCCACTGCCACTGACAAAGCGACCAGCCAGTCAACCGACTCCCAGACTACTTCTTCCTCTACTTCATCGTCATCTTCGACCACATGCAGCACGACAGTCACAGCTACCTACGAAAGCATCTTTTGCTCCGTGACTACAACACAGTCCTCCCCCGGGCCAGTCAACCGCCGCCAACAAGATCAGACGACGGGGTGCTCGACACTTGCTTATAGCACTATCACGGGCTGCACCGTAACGGCATCCAGTTCGACCACAACATCCACGGTCACTGTTCCATTGCCGTGGAGGTGTGGCCCTGATGGATGTGGTAAGGCCTGCCAGCTCGGCGATGCCAACAAGCAGGCGGATGTGGCACCGAAGCGTGAGACTGAGCCTGAACCAAACGTGTGGGTCGATCCTAGCAATTACGGTCACGATGTGCACAAGTTTATGAGAGGAGGTATGTTCCAACATGCATTTTCCACCATAAGTTCTCTGTCCTGGTTCTGACACCGTTTGACACCAGAAACTTACATCGACGATCAATATATGGGATCAAGCCTGAATCTTGAGAGTGAGAAAACCAACTACAACTATATTACCTTCGAGTCTAGGGTTGCCACCCTATCTCTCACAGGTCTATTTGGCTGTACAGCCATCGTCGTCGTATCTCGTAGAGGGGCGTGGATTGCCCATATATGGGAAGGGCATGGGTTTTTCGACAAGAATGGCAAAACACGAGCAACGGATGACCCCGAGTTCCTAAGCCAGGCCGTGAATTTTCTGGACACCGGATATCCCGCTGGCGGACCGTTCCAGAAATATTTCAATGAGTATACGTTGAAAGACCTTCGGAACAATGAGAACTGGAACGACCCTTTGGGACACATGTTCGACGACGTCAACAACCCTAAAATCTTTGTCATCGTTCCTACCGTCAGAGGGAAATGGGACCCTGAAACCCAAGACTTTGACAACGCAGATAATCAGCTCGCAGATCTTATGTATCCAGACCATCTCGATAAGATCACGGAAAAACTCGGTGAGATGTTGCCGCCTGACAACAGGGAGGAGCCGGAAGAGAAATACCGCTTTGTAGAGGTGTACACTCCATTTGCATCTGTTGACCCGGAATGGGGCTGGGATAAGGGTTATGAAGAGTCACGGGGCAAGGTCATGATCCAATACAAGCCAGCCCCTACAGCTTGTGAGGGGGATGGGCCCCAAGCGCCAGCCATGTGGCGTATGTGGCTGGAAGGCAAGAGTAAGTTGCATTGCCAACCCCGATACAGCTATGACATTTCCGTAAGAGAAACATGACCACCTAGCTAACAGAGCTTCACGCCTCCAGACCAAGATAGCTTTGGTGACCAGTGGGCACCAGAATCGCCCAATTGGTGCAGCGTCGACAATCATGTCCCAGGCCTTCCGAGGGCGCTAGTTCGAGTGCCAGTTCGGGTACCAGTTCACCAGGCAGCTCGAGCACAATCTCAACACAGGCAAGCTCAACCAGCAACAGCCTTGCGGATGTCAGTCCCGGCACTGCCAGCTCGAGCGCCAACTTGACCGGTCCGAGCTCGACTGGTGCCACCTCGACAAGCCCCAGTTCCACCACGTCCAATCTCTTCACAACGACACCCCTCCCATTAACAAGCAGCATCTCGAGCACTATCACCCCACACCCCGCCAGCAGCTCTGCTCCTCCACCGCCCTCCCCATGCGACGACAAGTGCAAGCTCGACAAGGGAAACCCCTGCACATGCAACGAAGGAACCTGCGACGACAACTCACCGTCCTGCTGCGCCAACGCTAGCTGCCCGAAATGCGTGTGCGACGAGAACAAGTGCAACATATCCTGCTGCGCATCCGGGACCTGCCAGTGGTCGTGGACGGGTGGCGGAGGCGGCCTCGACCCAGGCGCCCAAGGTGGTCCCGGTAGAGTGGCCCAGTCTTCCATCGCCAGCAACGGTACCGCCCCTGCCCCGGCAGACGAGTGGTGCGCGTTCGACGTCACGGAGTACGTCAGCATGCACAACGAGACGGCGTTCCGTCGGCCGCACATCGACTGGATTGTGTACCACCTTTTCGGACCCAGGGAGCATGGGGCGAGGGGAACGGCAGTGTTGTCGTGGAACACGCCGCAGCTCATCTTCTTTGGGGCCGACGCGCGGATGCCGTACTCCATCTCCGTGACACTGAATACCATGAGTGTCGTTCCCTCACGGTCGATGTTTGACCCGAAGTGGCCGGTCGACTACTGGTATGGGACGTTCGGGCTTTCTAGTAGGGACGATGGCACCAATGGAATGCCTGGTGCTGTGCTTCAAGGTAACTGGATTGAGACAGAGAGGGACGGTCGCGTCCGTAGTCGGCACATAATTAGCCACTTCCCCTGTAGCGGGCTCCTTGCTTCCTCGGCATAGGTGGATTAGGGTCGTGCATAGAGCGGTAAGGAGATGACGAGCATGGGATCTCAGTCTCTCAATATCAGAATGCGGAGCATGAATGAAATGCCATGAGGACCGTAAGGATTATCAGATAGACTTATCGCGCTGATGAAAAATGACCATCACTGCTTCTCAACCACCATGCTTCAATTCGCGTGATTCGTCTCCTTTCGAGACCAAAAAAGGTCGAGCATAATTGTCCGGATGTGGAAGTTTTGAAGCTTAAAAAGACATCAAAGGGATATGAGTGAAGACGCAAAAGTCAAGTCTCCGACAAAGCTCAGAGATAGGCACCCAACATTTCTGGGCCATCTAAAGAAGCCATGCTTCGGGGCGGCTTATATCATGCATGCAGTATGATGCGTCTCAAGCCGAGTCAAGCCTCATGTAGAATGACGCCGTGGCACTCGGCATCCGAGATATAGACTATGCCAAGAGGATAATGCCCCTTCAGCACTCCAACTTTCCAAAGCATCGTTGAGAGCCACCAGAGGAAGCTTTCATAGTTCGTATGTTGGGCCTTTATATCAAGCTGCGGTCCCCAACTGGACGCTGCCGTGCACTCCCTCCCTCTCTCCCTCTGCTTCTTCTATCGCATATACCATCCATAAGCCAGTGCCTCCCTAAAGACCGAAAACGCCGGAATGAATAACCACAAGTACATCCACCTGCCCCTAGGCCCTGGAACATACTATATCATCCCACCTCCTCTTAAAGGTGCCATGGGGTCATCCGAGCCTCCGCGAGTAACCATCTGCAGACTCGTACCCCACAGCGATCGCCCACATGAGTATCGCTTCTTCCCAAAGCTCTCGGTCGTCGGCCGCCAAAACGGCAGCATGTTCGACACGGCCTGGGACCTCAGGCGGTTCTACGACCTAAGCCAGGCGGTGCACGGGGAACTACAGATCCGATCGGCGCTGCGACTGCCCCTGACGGGCGCCCAGCTCAAAGCGCTCGGGGCTAACACGGCCAAATGGGGGTTTGAGGAGGATTTCTTCGCAAAGGACGGTAGCGGTACGCTTCCGACGTACCATACTCCTTGCCACATGGGGGAGTATTTTACCGAAGGCCGTTGGGTGGGCGTCGAGATGGATAATGGGCCGAAGGGCAGGACCGTGAGGAGAGCTTGGCTGCCAACCGGTCCGGCGGTGACGGACGGCAAGTGCGTTGCGGCTGTCCAGAGAGCTCTTGCTCCAAGACAGGAAGAGCATGAACCGGAGGAGGGTGGCAGAGATGATGCGACTATCGACAGGGAATGGGGACTCGCCTTCGCGTCTGTGTCGGATTGGACGGCCGGATCGGAACCATCGACATCGCAAAACCGGGCGTTGCTTTACCTCCACCAAACCCCCCCTCAAAGGTGCAACGATCCGCTTACAGAGACGCCCTACGAGCTGATGTGGGCGTCGGCTCGGTCCTTTATTGCCGATTGGACCAACTCGCGGGCCGTCGCACTTGAGAGCCGGCAGCCCGCGGTTCCCCAGGATGTTGCGAAAGAGTTCGGAGGCAACGGCAAGGAGCTTGGACAGACTATCAACAACAACCCTGCCGCGGATGTCCCAGCTGCAGAGGCTTCGTTGGCGGACAAGACGACTGTGGAAGACGACGAGAAGAGCCAGGCCTGGGCTGCCCTTCGGAAGTCGATCGAAGAGTTGAAGAAGGGCAAGACGGCGGAGAGAACGGAGGCTTATGAGGCTGCGCGGAGGACGTTGAGGAAGTTGTTTGACGAGGAGCGGAGCTCGTAGTACTCGTGCTCTTACTGAGATGCGGATGCAGAGGGTGTGTTACTGAGTGTGTAATTGGGGCTTCAGGGCAATTGTATCTTGCATGGTGGGCCAGGAGTACATTTCCGTGGGTATCCAGATAGACTTGAAATGTAGACTGGGTTGAGTGTGAGGTTTACACCTGTTGGGTCTGGCAACATGCATTCGTCAAGTCCGCCCACTGATCGCGTGATCCGTGCCATTGTCTATTTCGTCTCTTCCGATACGTGGCTGGTTTTAAGTGACCATAAGGAAGGCGTGGAAACACAATCACTGACGTGGCCGCTCTAGCCGGGCAATCGTTTGCACAGCACAGCAAAGCCACCTTAAGACTCTGTTACCAATCTATACCTGAAGACTATCTCGTACTTAGACGAGCTCGTGCCTCCGGTGGCGGCGTTGAAAGCAGCAACGTTTCCGACAGGATACATCCGGCCGCCAACACGGTACAGGTATATTGTTGGTGCTGAATATCATGTCAGCTACAGATGCAATCCCCATCGTAAAATAGGGGCCAAGGAGCTTACAGGATCCGTCAGTGGCAATCCACTGCCAGCTGATCATTCCGGTCTCGGTGTTGACGATCCACTGTACGTCTAATGTTAGTGTGTTGATACTGAAAGGGGGAGTGACTTGAGGGCCCTCACAATATCGGATTCGTATTTGCTGCTACCACTCTGCACTGGTCGCGATCCGGGCGGCGCTGTATACGTTAGGAGGCGGTCAAGGGGATTGTAGACGAGGCGAGTACGTACTCGGTTGCACCAGGCTCAATGAACCACTATTGTGACACAAGGTTAGCCCTGACATGATGAGAGAAAGAGCAAGGACGACAAGCAACATACTAGTTATTCTCCAGTTCCACGATATTGCTTGGATTGCTGTCCTTAAGAAATCCCAATGTGGGCGGGCTGAGACCCTCGAGGTTGATACGCACTTGGGACTCCGTCGTCGCCCCGGCGGTCAGTGTGAAGTTGACCGCAATTGCCTGCGCCTCCTGGCCGATGGCTGGGCCGCTGCTGTAGTACAGCCATCCGACTGATACTTGTGTGTCTTTCCGCAGGATTTCGATCTTGGCCTGGCGTTGGATAGGGGGAGGGGCGGCTGTCTCGGTGGGAACGGCTGTTGTGGACTCAGATGTCGAGACTTCCGCTGTCGACGTAGCACTGTCGGTTGTAGAGGTCTCTGAGGCGGGGGCATCGGTGCTCGAAACCTCTGTGGAACTGGACGCGTCAGTCGAGGACGAAGTTGTGCCGTCAGTCAAAGAACTTTCTGAAGAACCCGATGCCGAAGAGGTCTCGGTCGAGGTGGAGTAGACCGTGCTGGTTGAGGTCTGCGTAACCGTGACAGAAGCGGTAAGCGTCACCGCCGGGGCAGTGGCAGTGGCGGTATGTTTTGACGCGGACAATGGCACTTTGATGCAAACACAGGCCGAAGAGACGCTCTGGACGGGAAATGTCGTTGACAGCCAGTCCGGGTAAGCCACAGACCGCTTGGCGGCCCTCCTTGGTACCGGCGCAATTGAGGTGATCTGCGCAACGGATGTCTCGGTGATGGTACCGCCATTCACAGTTGTGATTTTGTTGATATAAGTGGTCTCGATCACTGTGGTCAATCTGCGGAACCGGAGTCTCGTATTAGCGTGCTAGCAGTACCAGCCGACTCGAAGTTGCAACTGACACTGTAGGTGTCACCGTGGCGATAGCCGTGGATACTGGGAGACCGAAGAAGGCGCTGCACCAAGGCAGAGCATCATCTGCGGCGCGAAATAAAACTACCAAGGGGTCATTGTCGGGGCAGGGCGGATGACACAGGCCTGAAGCAACCGACACAAAGACGGACGCCTGTAACAGAAGCTTCCCGGTCCTGGTTGCGAACCCCATCTCGAAACCTGAAGAGCGAGAAGGACAAACAACTATGGTAAAAAAAAATATCACGGCCAAAAAAAAACCCAGAAAAGGGAAGGGAATCAGTGGACTTATACAGACCTAATCTTAGGAGGCCCGCAGACGTGCGTGATCTAGGCCTTCGTAATGGGAGCGCTAGAACTCTAGGTTGCTGGATCCGTGATCGCGGCCTCCATTTATTCGAAATAGCGTCAATCTAGTTCAATACATGACGCAGATCTCATCTCGAGATTCGAGGTCCCACAATGAAACAGAAGCTGGAAAAGTTTGAATTAAAGTCGCGCTTCATGCCGTGCGGCGATGGCGTCGCGCAATTGAAGTGCTTGTTACCGGCATACATTTGCCCGAATTTGAGCAACAACTGTTCTCCATTGGTTTGCGGGAACTTGGAGCCACTTGGTAGGTGTAATGTGTCGATTCGTCGAGTCATAATGCGGTTTCTTAGCCGTAGGGTCGTGGGATACCACGCGATCGTGTAGTCGTCATGTGAAATCTGATTTCCTGGTCTCGGATTTGGCCTCGAATAACGAAGTCGCATTGTTGGTGTATGCATAGCTCACCCGTCGGCTGCCAGTAGCGTCAGCCCAGGAGTTTCCCAACTATGCGCCTCCCATCAAGCCGCGCCAGCCAGCTGTGGTGCATTCAACACAATTGTCCAAAGCCTGGTCAATGCGACTTCGACGCCCGTCTCGTTGCCCATGTGGCAGCTCGCGGGCAGGGCAGCGTGCCCCAAACTATTTGTAAGGAGTTGACGATCATAAACATGCCCTGTGTCTTTGGACCTTGGATCCTGTCGAAGATGTGCAAGGCGTGATAAAACTGCCGTATTCCGGAGACGAGGGACAATAACTCTCCTGCTGGGCGTGCATTTGACGTCTCTATCAACGTATCTATCACGCGGAGTGGATGGTCTGCTATACAAGCACGGTTGAAAGGCCAGCTGCTTTTCGTGAATCATCTCCTACTCTCAGTACCAGCCCTTCGACCCGGACGGGAAGCTTGTGGAAGCAACAAAAAGTCTGATGTGCAGTCTGTGAAGTAAATTGGACTAGCTGGATGTCGAGCACTTGATCTTGCAGCGGACCCGAGTCCGGGCACTCCACAGCGAAAGCGATAGCCATGCTGTGGCAACTGCCAACGGTGATGACTGAATAGACTTAACTCAGAAGAACGATTGACACCTTGATTCCGGTTACGCGGCCCACCATATGTGTCAAGAAGTCCTTAGAACACGCCAGACTGTGACCGAACCTGAGGGTGTATTTGGAAGAGGCCGAGCTTGTTTTTCCACGCCCATACTCGACTGTGTCGACCCATGAGCGAGTGCTATTCAACAGACCTTATAGACAGACCCCGAAAGACGAGGATCGAACTCTCGCATTGCCGGATGTACATGTATGATGGCAATATGCCCTAGTGTAGTTCTTAGTCCCCCGCTCCGCTCCCTGACATATCGCAGGTCGCTAGCAGACCTTAAACCTTCTGCCGCGGTAAACTCCACAATCTCAACCTTTATTGCAGCTTGGGAGTCGTCCCAGTGGGTACACCACCTTGATCTGTCTTGACGACGTCTGCATCCAACGCCAAAGCTTCGACACGACGACAAGACTACAACTAGACCGTTATCTGCATGGAAGAACATGATCCTTCCAAAATGAGGGAAACTCAATACGCTGCCAAGGTGACTATCCATGGGCGTTTGGTTCTCGAGATCGTCCTGAGCGTGTTACAGACGAGCGCCCCATATGCGTAGACGTAGCTTATGTTGTCGTTTCTGGTCGGGCGCCAGCTTTCGATAACGGGGGCAGGTAAAGGAACCAAGACAAATCAAGCCATCTGAATTGAGGGGGCCTCTGTTTTCCTTGTAATGGCAGTTGAAAGCCTCGGTTTTTCAGTGAAGCCGTGACTGGGTGGTATCATCTCCAAGATTCCAACCTTCAACTGCTGTCAACGGTTCAACACTGTCACATGTCAGGCGAGGCTTGAGTGCGACTCTACAACAACATCACTGGTCAGCATCTCAAGAACAGCCTTCGTTTGAGTGCGGGAAAGGTATTTTAATGGAAGCCCACAGCACGCGGTTCTCAAGACTCCTGTGTCTCCCCACATGGCGGTAGTATGGCGGTAGTTGACTTTAGAATACGGACCACATCACGAAGTAGTAGACTGTAGTACATTGTATCGACGAAATAGACAATCTCCTCGCAGACCTAGAAACACCGACATCACATCTATAGCAACATGAGATCTGTTATTTAGTGCCCAACTGCGAACATGAACTCATCTGTGGTCAAAGCGGGCCTAGCCAAGATGCCCCACCTTCCAGAATGGGCGCAGAGTACAGACTTATTCGCCCGTGATTGGCTGGTGTGTTGATTTGCACCGCGACTTCATGTGTGGCATTATAAGGACGATGCTCCAGCCACACAGACGGAATGTCTTCTGAAGGAGCTAGTTATCATAAGTGACGTTTGTTGCAAGCGATTGCCCTGGTGCCTCAAAGAGTATATCCTGCCAGGAGTTATAGTGCTTGTGGGTTTGGCGCGTCTTCAAGCCCCGGTCGGTATGTCCTCGTGGCCCATGGTACACCACCAGTTCATGTGTGCATCACCTACACTTCACACGCCAACACACACATATCCACGTGAACTTTAGAATTCACCAGAAGTTCTCCTCTGTCCTGAGAAACTGCTACCGCCTTTTCTGACGACTTTTTGCCCTACCCAGGCTGAAGCGGTTGGAATTATTACCTTTCCTGCTTTTCAAGACCGAAATTCTGACCGCAACTTACCTGCCTGTAACCAGTATCCTCCTCAAGTTCGCCGTCTCACTCGGTCAAGGTTTGATTTCTTAAATCAAACATTCGATCCTTACTATTACTGGCGGCCTCAGATATCCTGTGTGTCAGTTTGAATTTCAACACCTCAGTAACCAACCTCGCTGTCTCCTGATCCGATCGCACATCTCATCTCGACATCGGTTCATACCTCAAGTCCTTATACCATCTCTGATTTCGAACACCACGTAAGCGTTGCATTCTCTCTCATCTCAATCAATGGTTCATCTCTGACCAACAATGTCCAGGATCATCCTCAACCCCTATTCCATCAAGTACCTCCAACATGGCGCCGCCATACCAGCCAATGAAGAGCATGACGCTCTACCAGCTCATCCCACGCAAGGAGCTCAAGCTCTCAGCCTCGCACTACATCATCAACAAGCACCAGGACCAGCTCGTAGTCGACGCCCTCACCCGCGCGCAGTACGGCTACTGCACCCACCGCCAGGCGGCACGCCTCTTCGAGAAGCTCTTCGAGCACGTCAACATCTACCGCAGCAAGCGCCACACGATGGGCCGCGGAGTCTACTGGTACAAGGTCACCGAGGCCTGGGAGGAGTCCAACCAAGTCCAGCTCGACGAGGACGTCGTGCGCGCGCTCGTGCTCGCCATCACGCTGGCCGAACGCCGCTGGGCTGGGGAGAAGAGCGTCGACACCCACCCGTTCCTCCACAACGTGCGGCTCATGAACGACTACTTCGTCCGCTTTGAGTACCACAGCGACGAGGCGCACGAGATCCTCGCCGAGTTCGAGTACGCCAGGCGTGCCCAGAATGCGTTCTCCGCCGTGCAGAGGTTCAGGGTCCCGTGGCAGTCGATGGAGGTTGTGGACACCTTCGACATCGAGAACGCCCTCACGACGATGCGCCTGGACTCTGATGAGCCCGGTCTGACGACGATGTCCGATGTGCTTGCAGGGGTCAAGGCTCTTGTTGAGGAGGCGGACAACATCGATTCCGATGACGAGGACTTCGGATGCTCCGATAAGGACGAGGAGGATGCCTCTAAGCCTATGAGCAAGCGTCAGAAGGAGAGGGCCAGGGCGAGGGCGAGGGAGGAGAAGAAGGAGTTGGAGGAGCTTGAGGCCATGTTCGAGAAGTACGAGGAGATTGGCGAGTCGGACGGTCAGGAGGAGGATGGCGATGATCATTATGACAGTCGTGCGGGAGATGGTGACGGTGGTCCTGTCATGGATGCCGATGCTACCGCTCAAGATGGACAGGCAACCCCTCAGCCCGGCACGAAGCGCTCTTCCTCCCCCGAGCAGGATGAGTGCCGCGCTGCTAAGAGAACTCGTCCTACTGTCCCCCTCGTCGCCTGGCCCCCAAAGTGAGACATCGAGATATCATATCACAAGAAGAGGGATTCCGGTATATGGACCAAGACAACATGTTCAGGGTATATGTAAGATATCGGGTGGACCACGATGGGTTGAGACACAGCTGCGGCATGGTCCACGGATTGATGTCGAGATCGGCAGGAAGGCGATTACATGTGCCAGCCCTTGAGTTGAAGCTATATAGCTGTGCTATGGCACACCGCTGTAAATAGGCCTGATACACCATGCGGAACCTCTCGTACCTTGCACTTTGCCATCGGCATTCCTGTCCCCCGTGACTCCGTCGAGGAGGGCATCATCAGGCTTGTGACTCCATATCTTCAGCTGCCAGTCTTTCTGAGAGGTGTTAAACTGCGCGTAATTGTTCCGACCCGATCCTGGAGATCGAGCAAAGATGACCTCCGTTCCCAGGATCGTGAGCGATGATGCCTGCCGTCGGCCGTGTATTTGTCCATGACTGGCTCTTGCGGGTCGTAGACATGATATCCAGATTGACCACGTACCATGCTCGAACCAACCGTAATTTGCGTCCTAGCTGTTGGTAATTGGACAAGGTACGCATTTGACGACGTTACTGAGGTGTAGAGGGACGGTTCATGGCTCCAAGTCGACAAGTCTTCAGACTGTAGTGCCGCCTGCGTCCGCGGTGTGTCCAGTATCGATGGTTTCTGCTGCATCCTAGAAGGATATGAACATCTTGCAGAACGTAAAGGCTAACTAACTTCGTGGTTGCAATTGTACGAAGCGCAATACGTGCCTGACTGTTGAAAGGGTGGGTTGCAGAGTAAAAATGGTGATGATACTTAGCAACTGAAACTTGCGATTCTCATAACAGTGACAAGTCTTTGCAGGAATACCTAGGCAGAATCAAGAATGGATGAATATAGAATCATCAGGTGACACACACATGCAGATTCACTTCCTCTTGTCCTGTGGGGTGGGGGGCCAGCGTTGGGGGTAGATAAAGAAGTTTACCGAGCTGGTCTTTCGGCAACAGCCACCTGGACTTTGCAACTAAATGGTCTTGGGCGTACGCTGAGCTTTAAAAGAAAGCCTACTTCTCAATAATTTGGGATAATGTTCGCTGTCCAAGATCTCGAGTTCACTTCCAGGTGGCTGTATACCGCAGTGAGTTTTTCGGGGATTTCATGTGGGCAATACTGGGGGTTTTCCAGAGGGCAACCGGGGATACAAAAGTGGCCATACACCGAGGGTAAGCCAGCACCGCAAGGGCGGGAGTTCGATCCTCCTCCCAAACGGCAAACATATTTTTTCTCTCTCTTTTATTTTATACCTTTTTGTTCAGTGATTTTCATTGAACCGGCAGTGGATTCGTGGCAGGTCCATGACCTGGAATATGTCGCCAGTTTCTGTTTTGAAGCTATCTTCAAGGTATTATACTGATTGATGGATCACCGCTCAAGCAACCGGTCGTCTCTGGACGTCGGCATACCTGATCGCCAGAACAGAGTTTTGCAAGATGCTGATGAAGATGTGCCAACCGGTCAAGGATCTCCTCATTTCTTACGTCCCCTCATCCCCCAATCCCATTATCCGCGCTCAGCTCGTCTATCAGCCAAGGATCAACGCGATGAAGGTCGACACTAGCATACTTATTTTAGGACGGTGATGAGACTTGATGAGGCTTTGACTCGGAAACTATCGAGTCCAACAGACTCGGTCGGTGACCAATCAAGCTATGCTGGGTTTCGAGGCATCTAAGTTGGAAGAGAAGTGGTCTTGTAAGGTAGCCATCGACGAGTTCTGCCGGGAACACATTCGCTGCCACCGCCGTAAGAACTCCTCTCAAGCCCGGGCTGGAGTATGGACAACAACAAGGACATGGACATCAAGAACGCAACGACCCGCTAATTCAGTACGGGACAGCCTTTCAATGGCAATGGCCATCCCTTTGTGATAGAGGCCAAAGACGCGGCCTAGGATTCCCCGCCCCCGCACCCTAACCCCCTCCCCCACATAGTCTACACCAAGCTTCTAGGCTGTCATTGACATAGTCTTGCAATGCAGCTACCTAGGTATTCTCAGCTAGCACTGATCTCCAAGTCGTAACTCTGACCTCGACATGACGATTGTGGCTTTGCTGGGCTTCAAGACGGGGTCACGGCTGTCGATACATCTAACTCGAGGCACAGCCATGACCTTACCACAGTATTTCTCATGATACATGTATAGGCTAAGTAAGGCACTCGGAGATAAGAACCCATGGTGCTGACAGCTTCGTATGCTTTGTTTTACGGCATGCATCTTCGCCAGATAAGGGTCCTGTATCCGATGCGACCAGACGAATGACGGTGCGACAGCGCATATTGGATACGTGTAACATAAACATAGTCGTTACACAAGCCTTGTCGCCTTGGATTTTGTATACTGAGTGTCGAATGACCAGGCTGGTTCGCTCGGGAAATGGGATGTGTTTGCACCAACTTCCCCAAGAACACAATCATTCAATCCAACTGTTGTTGTCGCAGTCATCGACCCCCTCATTACCCAACACCCATCAATGAGGGGAAGGCTGGGAATTGGGGAGGCGCGACCAGCAGTTAAAACACCACAGCATCCCCCTCCCCTCAATGGAACCGCAATGCAAAAGAACCGCCGACCCTCTCCCCAACATTGGCTTGCAGCTCGAGACAATCACGAGCCGGCCCCAGCGGTAGCCTCCCAATTGGAGTATCCTTACTGACCGGCACGATAGTGGTAGAATGGTCTCGAGATATGCGATGGCAATCAAGCCCATATGCACTACCACCTTCTCCAACTGCCGCGCACCGCACACGCTAGTCTAAACCCCCGCAACCAAGACAATTACCCGAGCACAGATCTGGCAGCGGACAGTACGCGCTGGCTAGTGGGCTTGGAAAGAAATGGCCGAGAACTAGACTAGGGCGGAAAGGAGGCGGGGAGATGATCTGCGACGTTGGGGGCTTTTTAAGATGTGTCGATATCCCGTGTGTCTGGGTCGAGGTAGGATTTTTGCCTTGATGCATTCTGTACTGCATCGCCGCAAACATTGACAGCTTTGTACCGATAACCGTTGGACAGAATGGCTTCCGCTCCCCAAAGTCTGAAGGCTGCTCATGAGCCGACGAGGCATTTGGTGCACAGGTACGTTGCTGCATGTCGGGCAGAGCGGCGAACATTGATCGCTGACTTAGTCCTCGCACAGCCATGCTCACGAGGAGGATATACCTGGAACGGTCAATCTCAAAGCCCTCGGTAAGACACAAACCATCCAAGAGAATTGACATGATCTTTTTGCTAATCTCGATGATCTGCAGATGGCGATGACACCGCATATGGCCAGGCCCTCTTCCCGGTGCCGGCCGCAGACCCGAACGATCCCCTGCAGTGGGCGAAATCCAAGAAGATAGGCATCCTCGTCGTCGTGTCGCTGTACTCCTTCCTCGGAAACTCTGCTCTGCTCGGCCCGGCGGTGTATCTCGTTAACTTCGCCATGGAGTTCGGCATCGAGGTCAATAAAGCGTCCGGCCTCGTCAGCTACCCCAATCTGGCATTCGGTTTCGGGTCGTTACTCCTCGTGCCGTTGTACCATAAGATTGGTAGGAGGGCCGTGCTGCTGGGCTCTCTTGTGTTTGTACGTCGGAAATTCCAGGCACAAGATGCTCGCGTTCTTTCGAAAGCTGACATTTTGATAGTACTGCGCTGGACTCATTGGCTGCTCGCAAGCAACTTCGTTCAATAGCCTCATGGCTGCCCGGGTAATCCACGCATTCGGCTCGGGCGTCTGCGAGGCCCTGCCTGTGCAGTTGGTCAACGACATATTCTTCCTGCACGAGAGAGGCAAGCGGATTGGGTACTATACCGGTATGTCTTCATGAAGCCCTCAACAGCAGCGTCCTTGCTGACCATGATCGATCCCCACAGTCTGCCTCTGCTTCGGCGCCACCGGACCGCTCTTTGCCGGATACATGCTCAACGGCGGTTACTCATGGCGCCTCTTCTTCTACGTTCAGTTCGCCTTCGCCGGCGCTCTGCTGATAGCTTCATTCTTCATCGTTGAGGAGACGACGTACCATCGCGTATCACCAGAGAGCACCCAAGACCTCAGCGTCGTCCACAGTAACTCCGAAGGAGAGAAGGCGACCGCGACGATGGCCGAGGAGAGACCCCAGCCCGTCATTCCTCCGCGCAAGACGTTCGCGCAGACCCTGGTGTTCTGGAACGTGTGGGAGAAGGACTCGGAGTTTTTCATGATGATGGCGAGGTCGTTCACGTACTTCCTCGTCCCTCACGTGTTGTGGGTTGTCACGACATATGGTGCGTCCCTTCCGTCCCACTTTCCCCTTCTGCTTCATCGCGACTAACACCCCGTGTAGGCATCAACATCGGCCTCGGCGCCCTGACCTTCAACTACATCTTCCCCATCAAGGTCACCCAGCCGCCCTACAACTGGTCCCAGCTGAACAGCGGCCTCCTCGCCCTCGGCTCCCTCATCGGCTACGCTCTCGGCATCCCTTTCACCGCTAGCTCGGACCGGCTCGCCGCGCGCCTGACGCGCAAGAACAACGGCCTGCGCGAGGCCGAAATGCGCCTCGGCGTTATGCTCCCCGTCATGCTCATCGGCCCCGCGGCGCTGATCCTCTTCGGCTTCGCCGCCGAGCGCAACCTGCACTGGATCACGTACTTCATTGCCGTGGCGTCGAGCTCGTTCGCGAGCTACTTCTACTTCACCTTCACGCTGGCGTATGCCATCGACAGCTATTCCGCAAACACGAGCGAGATGCTGATCGCTATGAACTTGGGGAAGCAGGCGATTAGTTTCGGTATGGGGATTGACCTGTTGAAGTGGATCACCGAGAACGGGTATGTTGTCATGATTTCCGGTGTGTTCTGTGCGTTGTTGTTGGCGAATAACTTGGCGCTCATCATTTTCATGGTTTGGGGCAAGAAGATCAGGGCGTACATGTCGAGGAGCTGGTTGGCGAAGGTGCACAAGCGCAGCATCAAGGGGCAGGTGATGACCCATTAGTGGTCTGGGATGGGTTGGCGGAACCCCTTTGTAATGAGATAGGCGTCGTGACTATGAAGCATGCCCAGATTGATATACCTGTCTTTGTTAGCTCTAAACCGCGGCCATGATGCCAAAGAGACTTGCTCTTTCGAGAACAGGGCTTACCTGCAGGGTTAGTCGTCAGACCCACTCTCGTCCTCCTCTTGAGATTCCTCTTCCGCGTCTGAGGCATGTCCATCCCCAGGCGCAACTTTCTCCATATCAATCCCCGGGCCAAACGCAGCAGCAAACCTCTCCGCCATCCTCACATCCTTAATGGCAAACACGACCTCTAAGCCCTCCCAGCTCTCCGCTCCCGCGCCAAGCGCACCACTCCCCCGGCCCCTCTCCTTCTTCCCGAGCAACACCCTCCTCCAAGCCCCCGCAACCTCGCCCACGGGGTTCCCATACGCACCGCACCCCCAAGCACCCAGCACCACCCTTTCCGCCCCCTTGGCCGTCATGATCCTCAACACCGCCCTGATCTTCCTAACCACCATCTCCCGATCCTTCTGCTCGGCATAAACCCTCTCCTCCCCTCCGTCCTCTCCGCCCTGCTCAAGATCGGGAAAACGCAACATCCCCGCGCTCACGACATCGACGTAAAACCTCCCCGCTTTGGGCAGTTCTGTTGCGCTATCGTCCCAGTGTCGGAACACGAGCACGTCGGGGGTGAAGATCCCGCCTACCTCGGGGAGGCGGTAGAACTCCTCCCGCAGTGAAGGGTACAGCGTCGTCCGCGCGCAGAGCCATTCTTCTTGGGAGGCGGCGCCGGAGAGGACGCCGCCTCCCGGTCGGAGGGGGGAGGCCATGTTCAGGATTGCTACTTTGGGCGGACGGTGGCGGTGGTGGTTCGGGGTTGAGGGGGTGGAGGAGGGTTGGTGGGTGAGGAGGCGGTGGGCTGCTTCTAGGGTGGATGTTGTGCGAAGGGTTATGGTTGGTGGGGAGGGGGTTGGTGCTGCATTGTGTTTTGTGGGATGGGATGGGGCGTCTTGTGTTTGGGTGGCAGATACTGGTGGTGCTGATGGAGCTGCAGGCAAAGATGCAGGGTCGACTATGAGTTCTGCTGCTTCAACGCCGCGTCGCGCCCGTGGGTTCGCCTTCAGGATGGCGGGGATTTCGCGGATGATGACGTCCTTGGCTGCTTTGGAGCGGGAGCTCCTTGCTTGGGTGTTCCGTATGGCGCGCTTCATCTGGCTGGATGTAAACGAGAATATGAATGGGACACCAATGGTATAAGCAAGGGTTAGTTGCAAATCTTTAAGTAACTATCTAGTCCAGGTCAGCGATGAGCAAAGTTCAAGTTGCGGTTGCGATGACGAACGCTGGGCAACGGTTGATTACATAAGCCACCAGGTGCTCCACTCTTGACGACCATCCATGTTCCTCGGCATTGTGCCGCATTATGCATGAACCCTTTCAACAACAAAAGCAGCACTCTGAAGTCTGGGACACTGACGGACACGACCGGTCTTTGTGTATATCTCAAGGGTACTAACTACCCAGCCACTACTTGAAGATAAACACGGATCCCCTCTCCCACCGGCGCATAACCTGGACTGATGGCGCAAAGGGTTCTGTCGGGTCGTGTTATTCTTGATTAAACGAACCCCGTGCTTGTCAAATCCCAATCCGTGTGGTTATACCCTTCCGGTGTCTCTATCTTACTTTCCCCAGACCAGCACGGGTTGGAGGTACGGCTGAACCAGGAGACAGCAATTCCGGGTTGTGCGCCATCGAGCCGGATTGGCGGATTCTGCCCCTTACTGTTGACCTTTTCTCATTGTCGGGCTAGTGATGCCACTCTGGCCTCTCTTCTTGCTGCAGCTGAGTTGACAATCATATGCAGACACAGGTGGTTGAGTCTGCTGAAGGTGGTGGAGTTCTGTGTGTAGAATGCAGATAACCCAAGGTGCGCATCAGGGTGGCTTGTAGTTGCAGGTGAAGTGGTGATTCGTGAAGGCGAAGTGAATTCCGATATCCATGAACCCAGCCTGGTGGTTAATAAAGCAAAACATGGAGCCAGCATGCAAATGGTAGCACACAGGCTGGTGGGATGGCTCAATGGGAAGTCCTGATCGTGCATTAGTTTGCCAACAACCTTCTTAGCTCTCTACAGTCCCATTTCTAGCAGGCAACAGGTAAGAATTGGGATCTACTAACCAATGGGATTGTAGAAAATTATGGGTTAAGAGGTAGGCGAACCTACGAGCCTCCCCCTCCAGCCTGGGGTGTTTCTAAGCCTGTCATCTCAGACACTAAACGAGAAGCGGGAGTTCAATTCTCTCCGCTGGCTGGCTTTTTGCTTTCCAATGTTCTATATTTTTGCAAATAAGAGATTGGGGTTGATGTTCCTTTGAAGTGATACTTCAAGCATGTTATAAATAAGGTCTTGGAGACGAAGTGTAACCCCCCCCCCCCCCCCCTCTCAGCGCCGCGCGGATATTTTGAACCACATGATAGTCCATCCTCAAGTTACCACTGATGGTCACCTCCGGCAACTACATGGTTTATCTGGCAAGCCGCCGTTACAATTGAGCACACAATCTTCGGCCTTGTGGGCTGAAGCCTAAGGGAGACAACGTTCTTTAAAATATCCGGGAAACTTGATCTTGAAATCGGGCATCACCAAGATACCGATCAGATCAGAGTTAAATCAGGGAGCTTGAACGGAAGACATGAAAGTATGGTTGCCGATATCATGGGTTGGAAGTTGCCTAGGTGGTTGCATAACGAATCCTGGTGGACCGTGTCCCAGAAGCCATGTCCAACACGGTGACCGGCCTCATGACGAGAGCTCCTAGAGCAACACAATTCGTCATAGCAGTACCTTCAATTAAAAAAAAACCTGCCACCACCTGGATTTGGACCACAGATCGCTGTCCGCTACGGCACGGACCACAGTGACGATGGGGACCTCCACCCTGAATTCACCTATTCTTCACGAGAACCTCACATCTCAGCTCGACTTCACCTTGGTGAATTAATTTTGCGCGCCAAAGCTACGAGATGTCGCGTTTGGCCCCACCCAAGTATCTCGTTCGTTTTCGTGTTAAATCAGACCTCGTCGTCGGCGTCAACAACTTCATCTCGCCTCTGGACCAAATCACCTTCAGCTTCGCTCCCTCTCCTATTACACCAACCCATCCCTCTCAGACAACATCGACATATCTCTACCGACAATCCCCGTAAGTTTGCCGTTCTGTTTCCTCGGTAATCAAAGCTCAACTTTATTAATCTCCCTGTTCAAGTGCTACTCACAACATGCCGCCACGCCACACCACCGCGCTTCGGCTCTCTGAGCTCATCCCGGACCAGGAGCTGCGTCTCCCTGCCAGCTGCATCGTCCTAGGCTCCCAGAAGAAAGACGAGCAGGTCGAGAATGCCCTCGCTCGCGTCGTCCAAGGTCGCTATCCCACAAAGTACGATGCGGCCCAGCTGCTCATCAAGCTCTTCGACAAGGCCATCGAGCGCCTCCCCATTCGCGCCTTCTCCCGCATCCTGTACTGGCACTATGTCGCGGATGACTGGCTGAATGTCTCCAACATTGTCCTCGATGGTGATATTGTCGGCGACCTTATTCTCACCATCGCCAGGTCGGAGCGCAAGTACTCTGGACCCAAGGAGGAGGCCGCACTCCCTTGCTCGACCTGGTCCGTCGGTTCAACGCCCACGTGCGGATCCATGAGGCCCACAGCGACGAGATGATTGAGTTCATGTTGGAGGTTCAAGCTGCCCGCGCCCAGCCTAACGTCTTCTCTCGCCCGACTATCCAGAACATCGCCTGGAAGAACATTGCTCTGCCCCACAAGATCAAGAAGAACAAGAAGAACCGTGCCAACCAGACATTCACGATCAGCCAGGCCCATCAGTACGGAGGGGCACATACCCATGACAATGGAGCCGATACCAACGCCGGCTTCGACGAGCGCGAGATGGAGGAGATGTTCGCCGACAACAGCGACACCCGCGAGCTCGGCAATGCTGTTCTGACGACCAATGGCGACGTCGACATGACACTACGGCGACATCCCCAAGACATACGGCGACGTCGAGATGGCTGACGGCTACGGCGATGTCATCATGCCCGACGCCGGTGTTCCGATGAGCAACGCCCAGTACGAGCAGCCTCAAGGCCCCAAGACGGAGGCCCAGATGCAAGCAGAGGAGGACATGGCCAAACTAGCTAAAATGGTGGAGTGGTCTGTCCAGGTCGCCCCTGAGGAAAAGGCCGAGGTGGACGCTCGCAAGAAGGCCAAGTTGCAGGCTCTTGAGAAGGCCAAGGCAGCTAAGCCTGTCTTCACGCTGACCTGCCGCAGCCGCCTTCCCGCTGGCGCGTAGGCCCCCCCTTGGTCCCCTACTATACACAGCCATGGCAGTCCTGTGTTGTGAGCGGAAGGTTTATCGGGCAGTGTACCAGCTTTTGCGGAGTCGGTGTGTCCTCGATCATGGATGACGGGGAGTAGCTGGCAAGTCGGACGTTTAGCGGGACTGTGGGCTTTGATTGTTCCAGAGTGTTAGGGGCCCTGCAGGAGGCCACTTGGACGGGATGTGTCCAGTCACGAGCTGCGTATCCTTCAGTCTGCATAGATTCTGCTACTAGACATAGGTAACCATGCAGTAGTTTCTTTAAGCGTCCCTTCACTATGATAAATACTGTGACATCATGATGTAAAATTCATGCCGGAAACTTGGATGACTTTATACCAAGATGAAGCATCTCAGAGATAAAACCTTCACATCATACCACACATAAAATCCCCCACGAGTCAAACTCGGTCCACACCACAGTCCCCAATTCCCCTCTCCCGGCCTTCAAAAGAAGGCCCCCTGCGCGGTAGAAGAAATAACATAATTGCTAAGCACATGATCGATCAGCCGCCCACCATACGCCGGCAGTCCGTTGAAGCACGTGTTCACGATGGCGACGAAGTCGTCCACCGTCTCGTCGCAGCTCGGCGGCGTGATGGGGAACTGGACCTGGTTCTTGAACATCAGCTGGTTGGGACCCTGGGTGATGACGATGGCCTCCTGGGCCTGCAGCGTGAGGACCGGGTTGCCGCTGCAGATGGTCTGGTTGTACAGCTGCACGAGCGCCATGGCGTCCGCGGGCTGGATCAAGGGCCCGACGGTGTCGATGCCGAAGCAGTTGGTGACCGTTTGGCCGTCGGGGGATGTGACCGAGACCCCGAAGGGGGCAACGGGAGGGGGTGCGGCGGGGGAGCCTGTTGGGGCTGCGGCCATGGATGTTGACGTTGTGGTTGTGGTTGGCCAGCCTGTGGCGGCACAGGAGCCGGTGGCGGATAGCAAACCGAGCGCGAGGGCCGTGAGGGAAGCGAGGGTGATAGTCATCTTGTGCGGTAAGACACTGGCAAGTGCAGAGGATGGAAGACAGGTAGCGAAGGCCGGTTAGCTATACGTTCGGCGAGGAGCGTGACTGGATGGCTATGATATCTAGACTGTGAAACTGAGTGATGTCTAATACTTCAATGTCTGTACGAGTGTGTTCTTCGAGGTGCTTATATACCTACCACAAGTCCATCACACTCGGAGCTATAGTGGTCCGAAGCCACGGTAAGACAAGAGCGCATTCATCAATCCATATCTGGAGGAGTCCCCAAGTGACGCTAAGTATATGTCAAGTTGTATCAAGCGGGCCTGTGACTGGGAAATAAGCCGCCCGATGTTCGAGTCTTTGTTGATATGCGGGCTCGCATAGTAAGAGTCCAAGTGAGGCTCACTCGCCTCGGATGCCGTTCTCGGATGCCGTCGGATCCGTCGATAGCTCCTCGTGTAACCGGCGGAAATCCACAGTAAGGACTTAGAAATCGCATACTATCATTGCAAGCATAGAGTTTCGCACATTCTATACCATTTTAAGTCAGCGCTAGGTGCTGGTTTCGTAGTCTGTAGCTGACACGAGCCAACGTAAGACATACTGACATGACGCTGACGAAGCCGGGCGACCGTGGCACCGTGAATCAAGCCATGGTCAGTGATGCTGTATTGCTTAAAAGAAAATGTTGATGCAACCTGGAGAGAATTGCCAGTTATGAGAATTCATACGTGGGGCCGCGGTTGTATAAGATTATTAATGTAGATATGGAGATTGACAACTGCTCCTTGGTGGCGGTGACATGCTGGCTAAAGTTTCGGGAGACCTCCTACTGTGTCCCTTCAGCATCCGCACGCTTATGGGTGAAC
The DNA here is from genome assembly GCA_009194965.1 of Coniochaeta sp. 2T2.1. Lineage (NCBI taxonomy): Eukaryota > Fungi > Ascomycota > Sordariomycetes > Coniochaetales > Coniochaetaceae > Coniochaeta > Coniochaeta sp. 2T2.1. The sequence continues at coordinate 2,899,658 of VSMA01000002.1, read as the reverse complement.
CCGTGTTACTCCAGAAACATTCCCGGGGAACGGTAGATGTCGTCGGCGGCTGATCTAAGACACAGCCCTAAATAGAGTGGCTGTTGGGGAGAGTTCCATCGAAGAGTTGAGGTTGATATCAGACGTAGCCTAGACGAACGGCAACCTCCATCAGTAAGGCTCATCCGAGTCATACCGCACCTACGGCGCTCTGTCCGGTTGTTCAATTTCCTGTCGCCACGTCCGAGCCGTATGATGTATCTCCATGGTGGCACAGGCCCGACAAAACAGCATAGAAGCCCAGGTTTGGTCAGCTGTGTCGGAGCCGACCTCTTCTTCTTCTTAAGGGTATCAAAGCACACAGTAAATCAATAATATGGACCCAGCCTAAGGCCCAAGGGAGCTCACAATTGCCTCTGGCAGAGCTCTTGAACTTCCCAGATGAGAAGATTGAGCAAAGGCCATCCGGACAAACTCCATGTCCCCGTCATCAGAATAGAAATTGCGCTAAGTCTTGTTGAGAAGAACAAAGACAGGAGGGATAAAGGTCAGTGAAATGCATAGCAATAACACATCCGAAGAGACTTAGAAAGCGATATACGCCCAATGGCAGAGTATATGATCCCGGGGCCAGAATATACTTGGCGCTGTTCTGTAAGACAGCGTTCCCTGTTGTGGAAGGTTGAGATATCCTCGCGCGGAGAGAAGCGGAAGGAGCGGGGATTTACCGGCTGCCCTGTGATCGCGATAGTGGTGTGCAAGATAAATATGCGGCGTTTCGCAAATCCTTCGAGAAATCTTAGCAATTCGGGTTGTTCAAACTTCCATTCAATTGTCGAATCGACGAATAAAAATTTGGAGACGCCGGAGACACCACGCCCATCATGAAGGTCCTAGTGCTGGGTCTCCCACGCACTGGAACACAATGTAAAGCCCGAGCCGGACCAGGACGTTGATTGCCTTGGTACTGACAGTCCTCAGCCATCGCCAGTGCTCTCACGCATCTCGGCTTCGGGCCCGTCTACCACATGAAGGAGGTAGGCAGGAACAAGCACGCGGGCCTGTGGGTTGAGGCCATCGACGCCAAGTTCGAGGGAGTCGGTACGCCCTGGGGGCGCGATGACTTTGAGAAGATCCTCGCTGGTTTCGAGGTATGACACAGACTATGCACTACCATTACAACCCCCACGCAGTGCTGAAGCCAAGCAGGCTGTCCCGGACTATCCCGCCGCCATCTTCCCGGAGGAGCTGATGGCCGCATATCCCGAGGCTAAGATCATCCTCTCCATCCGAGACGAAGACGGGTGGTACGCGTCCATGGTGTCGACTCTCATCCACTGGCAGATGTCGAGACCGGCCGACGACCCGTCGCCCATGAGCCAGCTTGCCTGCAAGTACCACGGCCACTGCTGGGGAAACGACTTCACAAAGAACGGCCGCGCCTGTTTCCGTGAGCATAATGCGCTCGTCAAGGAGGCGAGTAAGGGGCGCGACTTTCTGGAGCTCCAGGCAAAGGATGGCTGGGTGCCGCTTTGCGTATCCTTGGGGGTGCCTGTGCCAGAGGGCGTTCCGTTTCCGAGGAGTGATGACTGGTTGGAGTACAAGAAGATGGTGGTAAAACAGAAGCAGGATGCGGCGGAGTAGCATCGTCTGTCTCCTTGGGACACGATGATCCGACATTATCGTTTGGTGTCGCTGAATGTAGGTCCCAAGGGAGGGGATGAGGAACGTCCGTCACCTTGGCCATGATTATCTGTCGGAGGAAGTCCCCTTGGATGATGGCACTGACGTAGCTCGAGCACGGATTTGCCGCATCACGAACACTTTCCGTATCAGTAATTCGGTCGTAATTGGGCCAGCTGATGACTCCACGTTTCCTGTTAACTCATCTAAATCAGGTCCGGAACTTGCCCTGAACACGTCCACGGCTGAAAAGAGGACACTCAAGATCAGCACCAGCGGCAAGATTTGCCCAAAGCCCCACGACCATTCCTCGGCCTCTATGAGGCCGTGGTTCAACACCACGGCGGAGACAATGTCGAGCACGTTCCAGGTATAGAATGAGAAGTAGGCGAACCACGTGAGAGGGTAAAAGCCGCTGCCGTACGACCATACATCCAACAACTGCACGACGAGGAAGTAGACCGTCACAATAAGAGCAGAAGTGAGCACTTCAACAACCTTCAACAGGAGAGTGAGCACCTTCCGTAGGGCACGAACAGTCCCCGAAGGATGCTTGGAGTCGGGGACATCTCTCGCCAGGGCAGCTTGCAGCCAGTTCCATAGAACCTGTGACAGCCATTCCGTCGCAGCAAAATACCACTCATTGACCCATCGAGTCTGCTCGAACAGCGAAGTGGCAAGAGCAAAGCAGAAGAGGGACAAGCCAGCAGTCCAGAATATGGTGCTGAACAGCGGGTCTGACCGGTCCAGGTACCGGAAGCAGGGTCCAACCTCGTCGTCCCAGACGCCGCTCGCCGTCTCCCGGTAGTAAATCCGGAACTGCCAGATGATGTTGAGGATGCTGCTTGTCAAAACTGTCGCGCGCCGTAGGAACAGCACCCATGTGTCTTCTCTAGACTCGACGTCCATGTAGCTGACGCGCGTAGCCCAGAACGAGTTCAAAGTCAACGCGTAGTAGGAATTGACGAGTTGCTCGTGGTAAAAGTCGATCGTGTGCCATTGCCCCATGCCTGCCACCATCATGCCAAGGCCAGTGGCAATCTGAAGGTCACAAAGCGGGCGTAGAAGCGTTGCAATTTTCCGAGTCCTTGGTGAACAAGCGAGTTGGCGGCGGGATGCGTTCACGGGGTCGAAAAGACTGTCTCGGATATGCCGAATCGAGGGAAGCTGTGGCGAATGATGTCGATGCTGGCCAGGTGTGAGATTTTCGACATCGCGAGGCCGAAACTCGATACCAGCACTGCGTTGCCTGCCGGCCCCCCTAGCTGACAGCCTGCCCCTCCGTTGCTCCGTCACTCCAGGGACTGAACCAATGAAAGTGCGTGTGCGCCGCAACGTGTACCGGTGCTTCGATGTTGGTTTCAAACCTTCCTCGTCAGTCCGTTGGGTTGCGTGCCACTGCTTGAGAGCCTTCACAACAGAGTGCCACCATTGCTGCAAGACCTCCAAAGCCAGAAAGGAGGCAAAGAAGATAGTAAAGCCGGCAATAACCACGAATGATATGATGACCTAGCGCCGTCAACATTAGCTACGCATCCGTGAAAAGATGCTGTCTTGGACTTACACCAGGACCTCCGATATCGGTGTTGGCTGTGATGTTGACGGAACAATCGCGATCTGGGTCAATTAGTCCTTTCATCTTGGAGATATTGACGTATCGTACCAGTCTACCGATGCTGATTTCGAGAAGAGCTGGGCTGGCTTGACGGGCGGTTATTGCGGCCCTCTTATCTTTTCGTCCTCAAGCTGCCCGCGAGGCTCTGGCTAGGGAGCGCTGGACATGATTCGGCGCCCCTTTCAGCCATTGGCGTTTTAGCGTCAATAGAAGCCTGCGGCTGAACCGTAGGCTGCATCGCATATTCCTAGTCAGGTTAGCGGACATATCAAATCGAAGGTGTGTACGAGGCACACGTACGAAGTACCCATGTCAACAACAGATTAGGTGCATTTTGTACTCACGTTTCACGAGAAGATTGCGAGACAAAGATGCAGTCCTGGAGATGTGAAGTTCTGATCCGGTGCTGCGTAAAACCTCCAAGTGAGAAACAATCGAGCATGTCAACAGCAATAAGCTCGCCATCAGCATTACCACTCGCCAGAGCCATCGAGGCCGTACAAGCAAGGGTCTGATGGGAGATAGTAGCACAGCCGATAAACCCAAACTGAATATGGATTCTAGTGAAGGTTCTTGATCATCTCGTCCACTTCCAGCGCCTGTTCTCTGTTTTGCTGCGCAACAATATTGGTTGCCTCAGGTATGATTTTGACGCCAGTCTCTTTTAAACAGGCAACGTTTCCGTTTACCCAGTACCAACTAGGTTGTGTGAGTCGAATGGAGCTGGTATTGCCTACCCAGTAATGCGTCATATCGGCATAGCGTCTCTCGCTCTCCGGGCTGTCCTTATGCTCGTATATCCCCCCGTTGATCCAGAAGGGCGTCTGCCCGAGATAGTCCAGGTGTGGCATATGAGTCCCGCAAATCTCTACTGCCGAATCGAGATCCGGTGGCTGTCCTGACTTGCCTGAGACGGTGCCCATAGTACCTGCATACCAGGGCTGGAACGCGTACTCGAACCCGCTCAGCTCCATCGCAAGCCAAAATGATTCCTTGTCGCCGTAGAAGATGCGGTAGGTAATCTCATCCCGCACATCTTTGGTATTCATCCAGGTTGCAAACATAAGTCCGAGGAGGACGCGTGGATTGCTCCGATCAAGGGCGACGACGCCGCTATCTGCCTCATACCACGCCGCTCCTTCATAGAAGAGCGATTCTGTCGTGAGGTACGTTGACCGGGGGATCCCGGCAGCTTCGATCTGCGCCTTTACCCACAAGCGCCGCTCGTCGCCACCTCCTACGGCAGCGCGGTCATGGAAGAATAGGGTTCCGGTTCTTGTTAAAGCAGGATGACCTGGACGACGATCCTTCGCGAAGAGAGAGTCGGGCGAACTAAGGAACACGGCATCGGCGTCCATCAAAATGGCGCGGCTGTAGGCGGATGCGAGAAGTGCAAAGGGCTTCATAGCCCACCCACTCCCCTCCAAGTCTCGTCGAGCTGCCGGAAAGCGCTCCAGAACATGGATAAATGTGATATTTGACTCCAGGTGAGCCAGGAATTTCCGATGTATCGGCTGCAGGTCACTGTCACCGGCGTAGGCAATCTCGATCGGGGTTGAGGAGCTGTGTACCCTGCGCAAGCTGCGGATCAGATGGGCAGCGAGGCGGTAGTTCTCGGATCCCGCGCAAATAACGAAGCCATGGTCCGTATTGGACGAGCCTGGATGCTTCTGAGTTGAGAACCATGGCGCGTATATCGAGTCCAGCGCCCCAGCAAGATAGGGGAACTGTGCTATCAACGCTGCTTTGAAGAGGGATCTGTTCTCTGACGGATTCTTAATCAAGATGTCCGCCCACTCGGCTAACTGGCTGACGCGACTGCCTCTTTCTCCCCACTGCGAGATGTTGAGTGGCGTCGTGGGCACGTCAGGAAGCTTGACGCCTGGCCAAGCATCTGTGGTCTTCCAGCCATTTAAGAATGCGACTGTAGGGTTGGTAAGAGTAAAGTATACAAAGACAAAGAGCGGCACGACGATCAACGTCTTCTTCGCGACAGTCGGGAGGTGCGATACTGGTCTTTGACTGAGAAACATAATGGATATTATGCGCGTCGATAATGCTGAACATAGTAGCGCTGTCATATTGCGTATCTGAGGGGAATCATGGTTCTAGCCATGTGCCTAAACTCCCGGTCATTATAAAGATAATAAGTCAGGTAAAATGGCATCGAGGAGTGCGCGGCCAGAAACCAGGGGGGTCAGTTGGTCGAGGGGTTTGGACCAACTTCTCTGAGCTGTAACGACGACGTGTGTGGCGCGCGGGTGTCAAAACCTGCACTGCCATGTTGGCGCTTGAAATAGACAGGCCTAATTGTCACAGTAACTCTTTCGCAATCCGGTCACTGGGATCAAACAGATCGATTTAGCTACTTGGCCGCTCGATAGGCCCCCAAATGGGTGCAGCTAGAGAGGGCCCTCGTTCCAAATTCTGAGCCTCGAGGCTTTTACCCGATGCCAGTGAAGAGTTATGTGCTCCTACCTTCGAAAGGAGCTCGGGATCGCAGATTATTTCTCCAAGTTCTCGCAGTTGTTCCGGCTTCTATACGCTCTTGAAGCAACACAATGGTCGTGTCAAGTGGCTTGGTTGCTCTCGCGGTCTTGCTCTCTCGGCCGGTCGAAGCACAGGTATTGCAGGCACCGCCACTCACTGCAGGACGACTAGCTGAGGCCAGCTTTGCCCGACTACAGCTCATAGACTTGGGACGACAAAGCTGCCATTTGAAGAAGCAGTCAGAGTCAGCTCTTGAAACTATACCGTCCCACTGGGAAATTCTCGAATCGGGAGACACGTCTGTCGTTCTTGGTCTCGGAATGGCTGTGTGGAGGCGACGGACTCGCAGGTCGTATCATGCCGAACGGTGGTGGACTCCTCGACAGCCGTCTCTGGCAAACTGCATATGTTGGTGTTCCGGGTTGCTGATGGAAGATATCATCCTGGAAACGAATCGGCCGATATCTGCTCTGCGTCGAGGCCCCTCGCGTCTCGACTAGCCATTGAAGTACCCGACTTTGGGCTCCCACTCGACGACAACGCAACCGCAGCGCGGCACCCACACAGCTTCTCCCAGTCACTCACGGAGAGATTGGGTTATCCCTCTTGTGCTCCATGGACGGATAGCATGCTGACTCTCTGTAGATATCCGGCACTACTTGTTCGACTTCACCATCTTCCCTAGCTCGTTCTCCGCCAAAGCCTGAAAGAATTTACAAGAGAAGCACTGAGTTGAGAATGTGTTAGAGAGCTGGCGGGTCAGACTGGACGAGATCAAGCAGACAGACGACTGAGTGCGCGCCGACTCTGCTGTTGCATACCTACCTTTTGGAAACGACAGAAAACAGCTAGGAATTGAAGCCACTGGAATTGAAAACGGCTCTAAACGGAAAGCCTCGAACGTCGCACATGTTGACGTTCACAGGCACCACCACCTCCACCTGCACGTCTCCCACACAAAATATCCTGCCCCGTAACCGAAGCCAGATTCTCTGCCCCCCTCCAGCCGACCAGTTATCCCCTCAACTCCCTGTCCCCTCCCCCCAAGACATCTCTCAGTGAGAGAGATGGGCGCGAGATGGGGGAGAGGGACTGAGGCGGGCGAGAGGTACGAGACTGGGTACGGCGGCGGGAGAGTGTTCCGAGACGACGTGGGCTGGGGGAGGTGGCAAACTCCGCTTTCACTGCGGAAGGGCAAGGGGAGGAAAACTATACCATGTGCTGATGGTAGACCAGTCTATGCACTCAAACCTCAATAACCCAGGCTCATCCTTACCCCCAGCTGGTTTAGACAATCTGGGAAGCCCAACATCATTTGCCACGGTGCGGAGACACCAAGCCCGCCCACCCCCAAGCTATGCTCCGGACTCTAGTTTGCAACGTTCGGGGCGTCGGACGCAGAGGGTGGGATGAGATCAGGTATTACGGAGCGTGTATCAAACCTTTCCCTCTTCGCCACTGAGCGAAAGACTTACTTACGGCGGCTCCGGGACTGGGTGTATCGATAGTCTCCCGCGCAGTCACCGGTGGTGAGGATGATCGAGTCACGACGGACGGAAACGCTGAGCGAGACGAGGCGGGTGTGTCTGTGTAGGAGGAGGAAGGGAGGGCAGTCCCGATGCGGGTTGGGGAAGACGACGTTCGTTGCGAGGCAACATGAGAGAAGGGGTGGAGGAGGTAAATGGCTTAGGCAGACGGAGTCAGAAAAAGGGGTGATGACGCGGGAGTTCTGTGCGGCCTGAAAGGGGTTTGGCTTTTTGAGGGCTGCGAAGTTGTGGAGGGGATGGGTGGGCGTTGGCAAAGGGGATGTATGTTTGTGTTAGCACTTGGAACTCGGAGGGCGATGGTCATCAAGCCGCTTGAATGGCGGGACTAATGGGCCCTGTGAGAGGCGGTCCGAGGGGCGATTGTGAAAAGGGACCCGGATGTGAGCGTGACGCTTCCCATCGTGAGATGGGGAGCTTAAGTGCAACGCCCAACGCGACGGGAGCGACATTGACTGGTCGTTCAGGGCTGCGAAGACAAAGACGAGGGGGTTGATGTGGTTGGAATGGAGAACACGGCTCGGGCGGCATTGGTTGGAATGGCGGGGACGGGACTAGTTTGCGGCGTCAGTGTTTTGAGTTCTTTTCTTCGCGTTTGTACACAAATAAACGAACGGGAAGCAAGGGATAGAGAGACGACGTGATTGAGGTAGCTTCCTTTCCAAATGTGTCTGTATTAGCAACGATATTGTAGAACATCCTGGCCTGAAGATCTGAAAACACAATATGGCCGACTTCTATGATTCCTTCCTCCATCCCGCATCCTTCCATTATTCCTGTTCCAACTATCCAAATGAGATTTCCACAGCCGGTCCGGTAAACAAAGGGATGAAAAATTGTCTACCTGAGGGCGCCAAACGCCCCCAGATGTCTAGCCACTTCCGCGGCACACGCCAATGAAGGCGTGTGCCAAACTCAACCACCGTAATGCACGTCTCCGTATGCTGTCAATCTCCCAGCTACGGGAGCTTAGAAGAGCATGAGGAGACCGGCGAAGAGACCGCCGGCAATACCGAAGGTCTTGCCGTTCAGGGCAGCGGCGGCGTTGTCGCTCTTGACGGGGGCGGTGCCGGTGGAGGAGGCGTCGGCCGTGTTGGAGGCATTGGCGGCACCGGAGGTCTTGGAGGGGGTGCCTGAGCTGGTCTTAGTGGTGATGGTGGAGGAGGAGTCCGACGACGTGCTGTCGGACTCGCCAGCAGTGCCAGTGGGGGAAGACTTGCTGGTAGAAGTGGAAGTGGTCGAGGAGGTGGTCTCGGACTCCTCGGGGCCGCCGGACTTGGTGATGGTGAAGGTCTGCGACTGGGCGAGGATGCCCGTGTTCAGGGGGTCCTCGGACAGGAAGTTGAACTTGTAGGTACCCGGGTTGGCGGCGAAGTTGCTGAGGGTGTACTCGTGGTCGGAGGACTTGACGCCCTTGCTGATGCTGATGGGGGTCATGTTGTTCTGGTCGACGAGGACGAGCTCGAAGGTGGTCGGGTCGGTGTTGACCGAGGTCCACTCGACCTTGATGGTGGACGAGAAGTCGAGCTTCGAGTCCTTGGCCGGGGAGGTGACCAGGATGGCTGTTTGTACATGTCAGTTTGTGGTCAGTTATCCCCGGTTGTGAAGGAATGATATCTTACCCTGGGCAGCGGCGATGAGGCCGGCAAAAGCGAGGATCGTCTTGGACAGCATTTTGAAGATGTTGTTGGGGGTTGTAGCGACTGAAAGGTGCAAGTAAAAGGGCGAGAGACTTGCTTTGCTGAAGCGAATGGGCTGGAACACTGAAGAGCGAACGTAACGAATCTAGCGAGAGATTCTTGAGGGTTATTATTAACTAGGCGTGAGGTGAACAAAAGAAGGAATCAAGAATTGATTGCAATGTCGAGCCGTTGCGGACACGAGGGGGATAAGTAGCGGGTGCCAGGGCATGACACCACCCGCGAATGACGGTTTGACCCATGGATCACGCTAGCACCGCGTCTGTCTCTCCTTTTTTTTCGTGCCATTCGCCTTCACCACCACAAGCAGGTTTCTCTTTTGCTCAACAGAGGGCCTCTCCACAATTAACCAGTAAACAACCCCTGTTCCTGGCCAGGCACAACCCAGTCAATCCTAGTAAAACCCCCCCACTCCCTCCTTCTCGGTGCAACCATTGATCAGCCTGACACTCGTTTTTGAGATCTTCAAGCCCTGGAAAGCTCGTGATTTTCTTCCCCTGCAAGTCGCAAAGTTGTCGTCAATGGTTCAATGGCTTGAGGCTGATAAGGAGCCGCAAAGCTATCCTCAAAGAGTCATCCAAGCGACACGCACTCCATGACAGCCACTCACACGCAAAGGCGGTTGAGCGGGAGTGGGAGAATCATCGTATCGCAATTTCCCGATGGTCTTCCCGCCGCAAAGCCAAATACGAGCATCCGTCAGGCACCCGGGCAGGCCAGGGCACCATGAAAATCCTTGACAATCTTTATGCTTATCGGCCGGCTATCAACCCTGGATTAGTGATGATCTCTGGGCCTTTGTCAGGGGTCCCCTCTGTCCCTGTGTACACGCGAAATTTGCTAGCGATGAGCTGAGAAACAGTCAGAACCATCTTTTATCGATAAACTCAATACGTCATATGATTGTCGGTGGGTTTGTTTGAGAATGAGACTCGAGTCATGGCAGTCACGAATCACGAAGCCAGCGAGTGAAAAAGGCTGCAGAGATCAACAGGAGAGCAAGAGCGATCGATGTAAATAGGAGGCGCCCGCTACTGCAGGAACGCATTTTGGCATTTCTTGCTTCGCCTCAATGGTGGCTTCAATTGGTGCATATTGGCTTTCAGCTGATGGGCCGATGCGTCCCGTCTCTGCCTCTTCCAGGCTATCTTGGGCAGTCTCTTCCGTATGAAAGACCATTACTCAGCGTCATCCATACAGATGCTTCACTCAGTTTTAAAACAGGGCAGTTAGAGATACGAGGTCCTGGCTTTACGGAGTGACATTTTCTCGGTACGGCGGGAGCGATTTATGGAGACAACCAGGACAACATCATGAATTTCATGCTTGGCTTTTGTCTTGGCCATCATCCTTCCCGGCATGGCTTCTCCGGCGCGATCGATGATCCCATGAAAGTTAGGTAATCACCACAGACCGAAATCGACCATGTCTTCCTATTTTTAACCGTCCCGGCATCAAAGAACCGAACAACACGAACTAAATCGACATCTTCCACCCTCACCATTGCCATTCCTTCCCATTAGATCCATAGCCCATCAGAAACCCCTTCCCCGTAACCATCACCGCCGGCCCTCCTCCGGCCCGTTTGTCCTTCCGCTTTCTCAGGCAAGGCGGCCCCTGCCCCCACTCACTCACACACATATCCCGCCGCAGTCGGCCCCGCCGTTCTCCGGGTCGCAGTCGTCGCGCGGGTCGTCGACGCACATCTTCCTCCTCCCGTCCTTCTCCTTGCACTGGAAGCCGGCGAACCCGCCGCAGAAGGTGTCCGGCGTGACGCAGATGCCGGGCGCGTCGCACGCCATGCCGCAGCCTCCCTTGTAGGGGTCGTCGATGCAGATCTGGTGGGAGGGGCAGGGGACCTGCTGGACGCGGTGGCCGCCGCAGGACTGGTAGGTGAATGTCGGCTCTGCCGGGGAGCTGAAGGTTGGGGTGGAGAGGTAGGCCGAGGTTGAGGTGGGTGATGGGGTCTTGGTCGGCCCCTTCTTTTGCTCGGCTGGGATTGCGGCGGCGAGGAGGGAGAAGAGGGTTGTTGAGAGGATGGTTGAGAGAAGCATTTTGACGGTGTTCTTAGGTTTGGTGTGAGAGCTTGTCGTGGCGGTGCTGATGGAGGTTGTGATTGATGATGTTCTTGTCCGCGGTTGAACAAGGCTTCTGACCTGGAAAGAACAACATTATATATAACCCCGTGTGCAACGACGTGGAAACAAGGTTCGTCTACCCGGTCCGTCGCTCTTTCTCTTACTCTGGAACGGCTGAAATGGAAGGCTCTTGTCTCGGAAGAACGAGACATCTGAGTTTCGCTGAAGAAGGACATCTGCCAAGCCGGAGGTCGTTCCTGTCTTCTACTTTATCCTGAAATAGAAGCCTCGATATTGCGCCAAGTGGTGACAGTGTCGCTCTCGACAGGTAAAATCCGGGGTAAAAGAGAGATGGCTCCCATACCGGGTCCCGATCTTCTATGTCATTGGCTTCGCCGTTTATGCCTCCTTTTGTTCTCGAGAGTCCCTGAAACCGTGTTCAAGTTCCAGGTTGACCGAGACAAAGTCGGCGAATGTGGTTAGTAGTAATAAGGGGTCGAAGGTCCATGACTTTGCTTGATGCGACGGCACTCTATCTATCTCCTTGTTCCGTCGGCCAAATTGGTCCAGTGATTACTGTTGAGCCTGCAAGCCCAGTTTCCCCTATTCTCGCCCTCTCGCGGCGATACCGAAATACACTCGCATCGTTGTCAAGCCCAACAATTGTCCCCAGATCTTCGGGGCGGCGGAAGTTTGCAGTTATTCTTCCCACCAAATCGTCGCTTCGGCCCAGCTGGTTGCTCCAACCTCGGGCGCAATTACCCCGACCTCGACGCTCGACATCAACATCCCCAACTTCAGTGGTGGGCAATTTATTCGCTTCCAACCTCGACAGGACCTCAACCGTTGGACTGTGGGGTTATCGTGGGGTACAGTAGCGCCACTGAGGCCGGGTATGCGGTCATGATGGCGGACGGGGGCCTGCTTTCGGTGCTCGATACCGGGTCGGGCGCTGGACGAGAGGATGTTCTGTACTGATAAAGGGAGATGGCCTCCCAAGAAACTTGCTCCGTGGTGATACCAAGTCGCCAGATATCCAACGCGCCATACCCACAATGAAGTTCCCAGCCATCCTCCCATTCATAGGCACAGCCCTAGCGGCATCATGCAAGAACCACACCCTCTGGCTATGCGGCGACAGCACCATGGCCCCGGGAGGCGGGCATAATGGCACGGAGGGATGGGGGCAGTATCTGCAATACTCCCTTGACCCTCACATCCGGGTCAACAACTCCGCCTACGCCGGCCGGAGTGCCAGGACATTCACTCGAGAGGGCAGATTCCAGGCCATCTATGACAAGATGGTGCCCGGCGACTGGGTCGTCATCCAGTTCGGGCATAACGATGGTACCCTACCAATCCGTTGTCCTAAGTAGATGCACTCGGGGTGCTGACATGCTGGCAGGCGGCATCCCCGCCAATGACACCAAATACCGCGTAGACTGTCCCGGCATGGGCAACGAGACCTGTCCCGTAACCTACAAGTCCGTTCTCACCCTCCGTCCTCTTATTCCCCATCGCCCCCTATTTCCCATCTCCCTTCTCGCCCTGCCTTCCTCCCTCTACCACCCGCACACTAACACTCCACCCAGCAACCAAACCGAACTAGTCCAAACCTACGTCTCCTACCTCTCCTCCGCAACGCAAACCTTCCTCCGCCTCGGCGCCAGAGGCGTGATCCTCACCTCCCCCACCCCGACCAACCCCTTCGAATCCACCCCGACCAACCCCTCCGGTTCCTTCTCCTTCCTCCCCTCGATCTACGCCTACCACTCCTGGTACGCAACCTCCCTCCTCGGCGGCCCCGCCCGGGGAGTGTATTACATCCCCCACGGCGCGTACGCGGCGCAAGCCGTTGAGCTCCTGGGAAGGGAAAGCGCGGTGCAGGGGTATCCGATGGATAACACCCACCTGAGCCCCCGCTACGCCGATCTCTTTGCGAGAAGTTTCGTGTTGGGGCTCAAGTGCGGGACGGCCGGGCTGCAGGCGGCGGTGGGGAATGCGACGAGTCGGATCGAGGGGGAGGAGTTGGGGACGTGTTTGGCGGTTAATGAGACGTTGCCTATTTAGAGGAGATGGGTTTGGATTGGAGGTTGTGGTGGGGAGGGATAGATGGTATGGGGAAGTTTGTTGTTTCTGGCACCTGGGGCTATAGCTTGCCGAGGATCGGGGTTGCTATAGTCTACGGATTTGGCCATTCTGAGTGATGTTTGTGGGTAGCCGTGGGCGAAAAAAAAGTCCGTTGTGGAGGTTCCTGGTAGGGAGAGTTCGAGCTCCCATGGGGAACGACGAAGCAGACAGACATGTACAGTCGAGAGTACAGGCTGGTGTTAGAAACGACACTGCTTGCGAGCGGGGAACCACACGCAGCCATGGCGGTTGTCGCGCATCAAAGGCGGAAGAGAACGTCCTTGTCGATGTGCTGGCGTTGGAGGAGTTCCAGGCTGTCCCACGAAGACCCGGTCAGGAATGAAACCTAAGCCATGGTGAACTTCCTGTACGTCCATCCAGTTGAGGTAAATCTTCTTGTAAGTATCTTCCCAGCTGTGGTGATGCTTTCTATACACCTCCCTAGTTCAAGTGAAGCCCCCTGTAAATCCTCTGTTGCAATAAAGTCTCCAGTATTTCGACCATAGGTGAGCTTGTTGTGCGTTCCCGGTCTCCCCGGGCGAACTCCTGTAAATCGACAACCCTAGTTGAAGCGAGGATGCCTATGTATGCCCACAGACAGTGAAGGTTCCTGTACGCCAAGCAGTTAGTTAGGTGAAGTTGTCTCATCCTACTCCTGAGGGAGCAAGTCTTCTTGGAGGACTGCGAAGCACCAAGCGTTCCGCCGCCTTTGCTTGGGAGAGCAAGGCCAACATCTCTACCTCCATGGCCAGTTGTGACTTTAAGCATTCCGTTGGCTCACGAGATCGCGTCCGTACCTCTTCGCATTGACGATAGGGTAGGGGGTAGCTGAGCTACCCTATAGTCGACGCAGCTAACTGACACCATCCGAGTAAAGATGTGGACAACCTTAAATCGGACATGGAGTTCTTCCCGAACGTCCCGGGTGCGGTGCGCGTTACTGGGACTGGACTACCTGTTTCGGAATGCATCACTCCCACAGAAGGCCTTCCCGGCTGTACCGCATCCCAATGATAGATAACCAGAGGTAGGAAACAGCCTGCCCTCTGGTGATGTAAGAGTCTACTCTTCCCAAACCGCTTGAGACCACACCTCAGAACTTTCCCCGTAAGCAACCGGATCTAGGGAGTGAACGGCGTGATAGAGGAGGTCAAACCCTCGACCGCATGTACGCGGCCTCTCGCGAGTGTGCCATTCACGAAACAGAAGGACAGAACATAGCAGATCAGTCAGAGAGCACACACCTCGCCCACAGGACGGCACGGGATGACGGCGTGGTGCATCTGGGGCCCCTCGCAGTGCCAACCACTCTGAAGTCGGTGAAGATCGTGCGGTGATGAGAGATGGTGTGCGGGGAGAGCGGCACGTAGCCGTGAGAGTGTTTGGAGACGTTTGAGATCTGCGGGTCACCTGTCTTCGAGCGAGGAGGACAGGAACCGCGTGTTTGGATCGTTTGAGAAGCTGCTCATATTCTCAACCATTGCGAGACCTGGGAGCATGCATCGACAGACAGCTAGAAGCCGGTCGCCTGCTGGAGTATTCGGACAGTCAGGGAAGCAATGTATGATGAGAGGTCTACCAATGTAAGTTTTGTTTGTCGACGATTCTCGTCCCACGACATCATGCAGTCAAACCTCGATGCCGTCTGGTAACCCCCGCCTTCTCTTGCATACTCCCTGCATTGCATTTGCCTCCATATTTATTGGGGAAGGCACTTCTACCCCTCACCGCCAGCGATAGAAAGGCTGTCAAGAACCTGTTTGATGGAAACAGTTGAGGCTCGAGCGTACATCGTCACTCGACGATGGGTGTCTTGCTGCTCGGTGAGGCGTGTGTGTGCCACACAGACGGCCAGTACTCCAGCTCGAAGGCCGGGTGATCAGCAAATGGCGCCTCCCCGGCAGCAAACAGGAAGCCAGACCGTACGGAGACTTGCTTGCGAAGAGGAGGAGGACGGCAGAAGAGAGGAACGTGCACGGCCCGAGCGGCGGCGGTGTGGGGATACGGAGGCGTGGGACACCGCATAGCGGCTCGTGCGCTTCTCCGGCTGCGCCGAGAAAACTAGAATTGTCCGGTGAAATGTACGAGGCCGGATTGAGTCAAAGGCGGGAATTGGCAAGATGTCAATATCAGCTAGACATGGATGGCCATGGATGAGAGATTCAGCTCTGGAGCGGCGACACCGTGACACGAGATGACCGGCTGCGAGTCAATAGAAGAAATGATGTGCGGGTACCGCCTGAAGATTGATCGAAGAAGAAATGTCCGAGAAGCATCATCACGACATGAGGCTAGATGGTCGCCAAGTCGACCTATATCTGGATAGCTTGACACGCTCAACAGGCAGAGACTTGATGCTTTACGCGTGCAACAGCGCTGAATACCATGTGTGTTGTTCTTTAAGGTTTCGAATCGCGGGGGACAACGTGTGTCGAAGCCATTTCCCCGATCAATGTCTGAGACAGTTGATGTCCAGCCGCTTCGTTCAGCCGGCCAAACAGAAGTTGTCCTCGCTGCTGTTGTTTGGGTCGATAAATGCCGAAGGGCATTGACATGCCTGGAGGTGGTTCATAGATGAAAACTGGATATCGACAGATTGACGAGAAGAAATTGTCTGAAGTCTGACATCATGGTTCATCATGTCGAAGATGCTCTTTCCTTTTGTTGCTCTCTGGCTTCTTCTGTTTGCCAATTGCTCCTTCCGCACCCCCTTTGCGTTCGCCAAAATTCACTCCTACAGGGGTCCGGCCAGCCAGTGGAGCATCGAACCGGCTAGTGTGGGCTACGTGTGCTTGCCGAGGAGGGCAGATCCCTGCAGGCAATCAAGCCAGGGCAAGCGGCGTGACCTTCCAGGTTCCTTTCGCAACGCTGCAGATTCCCATCGCAGCTTCAACAAAGAGCTGTCTCCAGTTCTTCTCCTTTTTCTGAACCTGGAAGCTCTGCAGCGGGCCTCTTGGCTCCTTGCAGAAAATCAAGGCAAGGGTCCAGCAAGTGCCTCCTCTTCGTACTGGCCAGTGTATCCCCAAGACTCTGGAATTGTCTCAGCTTGATAGAAAAGTGTCACAGTCTGTACTCCGGCGTTACAATCTCACGACCGCACGACACAATTTCTGGTGGACAAGGTTTCCCAAACATCCCTGGTCGATTTAGCTTCGGCCATGATTGACGAGAGCGTCGATCTGCAGGGAAGAAGAGCAAACTGTCCGTGCTGCCGTCTTCCATTCTGTCTTTTTCTTTTGGAATTTCCATGCCGCCGACTCGCCAAAGCTTTTAATACCGGAGATGGATCTGCATCCACCCTTTTGATGTTGGGCATCCTGGACTTCTTCACCACCACCCCCTTGTTCGCTCAATCTCTCCCAGTCCACAACAGCTGTTGAGCCCTGTGAGCCCAGCCGGATGACCAGATTACAGATCCCATCTCCCCTTTCTTGGTGCGATTGTCAGTCCAAAATACAATAATTACGGCCCATTAGTGCATAATAAGGGTATACACTACACGAGTTTACAGGGTTAGTTAGTTAGGGGGTCCCGGCCGTGTTAGTCTGTCCCTGGGAAGCGACGGCGGGTGGACACTTCGTTTGCGCCGATAACCACGGTTGCTTGCTTGAGAGTTGAGGAAGGGGCTCGTCAGTTCTCGCCCTCCTTTGTCAACTTCATCCTTTCAATCAATATATTGGAAACGGCGTTTGAGTGTCGGCGGCTCGAGATATGACAGTTTGGGAATTTGGAAGCGCCAGTTGCCAGGAATGAGAAGACGCGGTTCACCACGAAATACAGCTCGACAAACGACAGACACACCGCCTTATCCCCCGACGACGCTCCGGTGAACTGAGTGCGCCCTCGACATCTGCTACCGGCCGACCTGCCTTCTTAAGCTGCGCCTGGTTTGAGCACACCAGCAGGCATTGAGCACTTTCCGAGGTCTTGTTGTTCTCGGATTGCTCTGTGGAGGCACTTACCGCTTGGACGAGACGAAGCGCAAACAATTGATCCTGGACTGACGACACACACGGATCAGCCATGGGGCGCACCTCCAAATTCTCCTTTCCGGTGCCCGGCCGCAGGCAGAAGAAGCCCATACCGAGTCCGCCCGCAGACATATCCGGCCCCTTGACGAAAGCCCAGAAGATCCTCGGTACCGGGGGACTGAATGTTGATGCCCCAGCCAAGGACCACTCGAGATTCTGGGAGACGCGGTCGAACTCGAACTCTGCCATCAGCATATCGATTTCAGAAAGCACTGCGAGCTACACGGATGCTGGCTTGGGACGACTTGACGAAGGGGAGGTTGTCCATGGCGTAAGCGGGCGCCATTCCCGGTGGGACGACGAGTCTGCCATAATACCACGCGCTCGCAATGGAGGAGGCACGAGAGGGAATGCAGCACTAGGTGGCGGGGGAAATGATACGACGACAGATGCTTCCAGCTTACGCCGGCAGCGCTCGAGCTCGACGATAAACACATACTACGACAAGTCAAAGGTGCCGCTCTCCATATCGCAACAGACAGCATCCTCGGCCATGGCAAAAGGTCTACCGAATAAGGCCAGCGCTCTTCTCGACATGAATGGACCTCACGATTCAACACCCAAGGCTCGGAAGCAGAAACCGTCCAGGCTCGACCTTTCATACCTGCTGCCGAAGTCGATGTCCAAATCACCAAAGCACCTCTCACCCCCAGATGCCGGTCACAAGAATCTTGTCCTTGGACCGGATATGATGACAAGATCACCCTCTGTCATGTCCATTTCCCCTGAAATCGCTTCTTCGCCCGTGGAGCAGCAACCAGATCGCAAACCCCGCAAGAAGCTGACGTTGGAGACACTGCTCAACCACCGTCCGGAGCCAATAGACAGCCCAAGAACATCCCCCGCGCTCAACATGAGGACAGCTTCGTCGGTAAACGAGCTGCATAACCTCTACGAGCATTACGAGCAGCGGTCCTTCGACGAGATGATGGGCACAGAGCGGGCTGTGACAAGTGCCGGGGGTAGCAGTCCCAGATGCCAGTCATCACATGCCTCATCGCCAGGCCTAAAAGGATTCCTCTCGCCATACTCAAATAATGTGTCTCGAACAGGTCTTTCTAGTCGCGACAGGCCTCAGTCGAGGATAGGCAGCGCCGAGACACCCACCATCTCGCTCATGACGCCCTCGAGCCTCAAGTCACCACCAACGGACACCGCCAGTATATCAAGTCGGCATACTCGGACCTCCAAAGCCTCCAAGCGGACAGATCGCAGTATGACCGATATCGACCTACGACAGAACAGTGTCCTCTCTTTATCTTCTGACTCTGAGGATGACTACGATGACCGCCCCAACACGTCACTTTCTGCACCAAGGCGGCCGTCTGACACACTGCCAAGTCCAACGAGTCCCAACCTCAACAGCTTCCCCCAACCGCCGTCTCCTCACAATAGCGCCCCTACCTCCCAGAAACCGCGTTCTGCACACTCAGGCGGCGCATCACCCAACAGCCGCACGCAGTTCGATGGACAAGACAGCCCGGGCCCAAACACCCAGGTAACCCCACCCAGGATAGCCGAGCGGACAAGTTCACGGTCCGCCTCCTCGGGAGGGACAGTAAAAGCCGGCAGTGCCTCACGGTTCTCCCTCGCCTCAACAGCAACAGCAAGATCAGCCTCCGCCGGCACCGTTCTCGACTCTACACCGCGAAGCGACAACGCAGGACAAGACGAGTTCCGCCCCATCGCCTTCATCCCCTTCCGCCACCAGGCGCGCAACTCCCAGCAGCAGTCCCCCCACAGACGCCCCAACACGCGCCTCTCCACCGCCTCCGACATGTCCACGCCCCTCTCACCAACCTCGATAGACTTCTACCTACAGTCCCAGCACAATTCCATGGCCTTCGACGCCAGCTCCATCCGGAGCGGGAAGAGCATGCGCAGCTCGATAGCCAGCACGGTAGCAGGAGGAGGAGTAGGAGACGACGGCGGGAACGGCCGCTTCATCGCCGTCACGCGGCAGGAGGAGATGCTGCTTGCCGCGCTGCGCAACAAGCGCGCCCGGATGCGGGAGGATATCATCGCCGAGTTTGAGGAGGAGGATGACGAGGATGGGACGGATGGGACGGATGGAGAGGGCGTGTCGATATACCAGACGTTGCCGCAACTTCGTTACGCCCAGGAGCCGCTGCAGCAGGCATTTCCCAGTGTGCCCGGAAAGCAACGTTCGCCCGGCGACTCGAGACGCTCCTCCGGCCGTCATGTATCGCGGAACTCGTCCATGAGCACAGTGAGGCTCGCGTCCCTACCGGAGCAGCCTTACGGCGAACAGCAGCAGCAGTCCGCCTCTTCAGCACCGCTCTCGCGCAAGACCAGCCGCGATCTGCTCAAATCACCATCTCCCAACCAAGAGCGAGTCCCGCTCTCCACCGGCCGCGCCATCCCCCGGACCAACAACAACACACCCCCCTCGCTCGAAGGAAGTTCAGACATAGACGACCTCAGCGACTTCGACTACCTAGGTGACATCACCCACTCCCACTCGTCCTCTCACTCCGCCCCCCGACCCGCGGCTCCCGCGTCCTCTTCCTCGACCGGCTCTTTGTCGGGCTCCTTCTTCTCCTCCCCTGCCGCCTCAACCTCCACCACCCGCACCACACCCACCTCTACCTCCGCCCTCATCGCCGAAGCGGACCTCTTCCCGCCCGTCCCAAAGGCAGCTCGACTCCTCGAGTCCAGGTTTAACAACCACAACAACAACTCCTCTCGCTCGCGGCTGAACGACAAGCCCGCCGATAGCGCCGCAAGTAGTGTGATGGAGAAGGACGTACCACGACCGGACTCGCCTATCTCGCCTGCTGGGGATCTGATAGGGGCGGTAAAAGAGAAAGAGGGAAAGTTGCCGAAGAAGAAGCAGGTCCGCCTCAGCGCCGTTGGGTTCGGGGTTGAGGGTGTTTGGGGGGATGACGGGTAGGGATGAGCAGGAGACTGCGATCGAGGACGATATGCGGGCTGGACACTGGGTTAGGGAAGGGGGATTTTGGGGGTATTTCATTTGTCTGGAGCGAGCATCAACCTTCACTTTTCACCGGGTCTGGCATGGGGGAGACATGGAAACAGCGCGGTGGAACGACATACGTGATGCGCCAGGCAGAGGGCAGAAGGACCGAAAGATGCTAGCCATGTCTCATTTTCGAGGGAATTGCATCTGTCGCCAAGCTACCTCAGCATGAAGGATGGATCTAGGACGACTGATGACTGACTGGCACGGTCAACACACACACAACTCTCTTCTCGGACATGGATGGAGGGCCTACTGGAGCGGGCACATACTTATTTGGAGCATAATACCCTTTCTAATATTAGCGAGATACTTAAGACGCCGGAGTCATTTTGACTGACGATAGACACGGGAGTCAACTGCATATTAGGATCATAATACTCACAAGAACTCGAATGACCCGGTGAAATGAACGTGGACAGTGATATAACCCAATTCCTACAACCTCTTATCTGTGTTCTCTGCCAGCCACGGAAGTTTGGAATCGAACAGACTCCAGTGTCAGCTCAGGTCGAGCTTTGCCAACCTCGCTGCTTGCAGCCAGCTAGGAAGCAATAGTTCGCCGTCGTCCTCGCCGTGGGTCTCTCTCAGTCTTGGACCTTCACTTCGGCTCGCAACATCAAGCCTTCACATGGCGGTGAGACCGAACCAGTCCGAAAGCAGCGACAATGCAAGTTCATGTAGGTAGGATATCTGATGCTAACCAATACCTCACTTCATCCCCCCATCCGGAGAACCTACAGTAGGCAATCCTGTCTCATCCCATCACCACATCATTTCTGTCCATCCAGATTCCGAAAGACAAAAAAAAACACCTAAAAGAAATTTCTACCACGCACGGTTTAAGCACCCAAGCTCAACACCAGCCTCCACTCCCAGTAAGTAAGCCGCGCCTACCTACCTACTCCAAGCGCACTTCTTCTTGTGCTCAAAGCTCCTTCTCACCGCTGCTCCCGCCGCTGCCTCTCCATCTCCTCCCTAAACACGTTATTCCCACCCCTCGGACTCGCGCCGGGACTCCAACTGTCCCGATCCGTAAGCTCCACGCCCGGCGCGGGTTTCTTGTCCCCTCCCCCCCCGACAACCGGCGGCGGCGCGACCCCGCCGCCCGTCCTCTGCGCAGCGCTCTGCCTGATGCCATACCCCTGGCCCCCGCCCGTGCTCCGCCTCTTCAGCGCCCCGAGCACGGGGACGGTCCCGTGCCGTCTCCAGCTCCACACGCACAGCCCCGCCAGCAGCAGGACGACGACGACAATGACAACCGGCACGGCGATGGCCACCACGTTCGTCTTCTTCCCCTCATGCTGCCCCGGGCCGCCGCCGGAAAAGGGGGTGGAGGTGACGATTACCGTGGGGCCGGGCACGGTCTCGAGGTCGTTGCCGTAGAGGTCTTGGAAGTAGACCAGCGAGAGGGATACGTTGACCGATGGGAGGGGGGTGTTGAGGTCGGAGAGGAAGGTGGGCGGGATGGACCAGATGAAGAAACCCTTTGACGCTAACATGCGGGAGGAGGTGAACCCCTCGGAGGAGCCGTCGTGGTAGGAGCCTTGGATTTGGATTGAGGTGGAGGTGTTGGAGAAGTAGGAGTCTGACCAGGTTACTGTTTTGCGGCCGTGTTAGCTATGTGTTTGAAGATTGGGAAGGAGGGAGGTAAAGACGAACTGTAATACGTGCTGCCGGGCGTCAAATGACTGCCCGCCTTGGGCTGGCAGAAGGGGGCGTCGACGCTCTTGTACACCGTGCAGGCGAGGAAGACGCCCTCGCCGCTGTCGGAGGAGGCGGTCGCTACCGGCGACAGGCCGGTGGAGGTGGTGACGGCGGCGTTGGTGGGCGCGAGGGTGTACGTCCCCGTCTGCGTCAGCTGCGAGGGGGGCGGGGAGATGGTGGTCGCGCTGGCCGCGCCGGTGGAGGAGGCGACGGTGGGCGTTACTGTCGTTCCCCTGCCCGAGGCGTCGACGGTTACCCATAGCGAGGGGGCGAAGTGGGCTACTTGTCTTGCTTCCGGGGCGTGAGGTTCTGCGGGCAGGGCTGAGGATGAGGAGAGGAAGAGAGGTAGGAGGGCGACGAGGTGCCCAAGTCTGGCCATTGTTGCGGATGTCCTCAAGGCCCGACGATTGAGTAAACAGACGTCAGGGCGACAGCCAAATGGTAGGACTGGTGGAAGTGCGTGGGCGCAGAGACCAAAAGTAATCGCTCCCCTGCGGGTAAAGAAGGCACAGATAGAGATAAGACAGGACGGAAGTCAGCCTCGGGGAAGCAGCGCATGAAGCTGTAAATGGGACGGCAGAGTAGAAAGGACTAGTGTAGTCCGTCTTGTCTCTTCTGTTAGTGGTGAGCTAGATAATGGCCACCCGCCCGGAGCCAGCTCAGCTCGAAGCGCAGGTCCCCAACCACCTTGACCAAGATAGATGTACCCCGCAATGCGATGGCACGGGATGGCGGACGGGATAGATTGAACAGGATGTGATGGGCAGAAAAGCCGGGTGGTAGCGAGATGTCAGCAAGGTCGGCTGCTTGGAGTATGCTCACCCGATGCCTGTGACTTATTGCAGTTGTGTTAAGGCTGATGCAATGGTTGAGGGCCTGAAATAGAAGGCTGGCCATGTTCTCAGCGGTAAGAAAGACATGACCACTTTTGTCCCCCACTGACACATTGAGAATGTCTTTCAAATGGTTCCCACGTGGGTGTGCATTCCGGCCATGCCTCAGCTCCTGTTCAGACCGCCGCCCAGATCCATCGTCTATCACGCAAAGAGGCCACAGGAGATAGCCGGATCTGGCACCAGGGTAATCTTTGCTTATTCTTCCAGACTATTGGCAGTAGTGATGTGGTCCCGCGTCAATCCCGGCTCTTGTCCTTCAGCTGTGGTTGGTCCTTGACCGCCACAAGAGCTCACTGGAACGGGGCAGAAGGTTGGCAGTTGGCACATCTCCAGAAGTATGGACGCTCATGCTGCACTTGCAGTGAGGTGGTTGTCTGTCGGATGCTGCGTGCCGCATCTTCAGGTTGCTCGAGCAGCGATATGGTAATATTTGAGAAATGGCTGGCAGGTGCTGGCCAGTGCTGAAGCTGCAAGGTTAATGGGCCCACTTATTGACCCCTCCACACCCCACTCTCGTGCCGTCCTTGCTGTCAATCACTGACCCCTCCTTGGCCATTTTTGCGACTTCCGACTCGTCGCTGCCCGCGTCTCCCAACAAACAGTCTCACATCCGGAAGAAGCAATGTCACAATCCATCCAACAAGAATTCCATGCACGCCAATATCAAGCAGACCCGGGCAGAAGCCGATGTCCCGGTCAAGCAGCCCTCGTCCTCTTGGCTTTACGTATTCACTCGTCCTCGAAATGGGGGCTGCACTATCGAGAGCCGTATCGGACTGGCCCCGGGGACGAACTTGATGCTCTCATCTTTTTTGGATCGCATTGGCATTTGGAATTTGGATTGATCAGACACACAGCACCCCACCCTGGCCCAGACCATCGATCCAAGTGGATGATGGCATGGAGTGCACAGCTTCGATAGCTTCCACGCTACCGCTTCTCGCGCATGTCTAGACTAGTCCCCCTCCAGAGGCGCCATGTACCTACCTGGTATGTACTGTGGTAGTAGCCCGCCGCTTGACGGTCTCCGGGTCCCGGTAGACGTCGAGATAGTTCCCCTGAAAACCTTAAGACGAATTGGCATCCCGTCAAACATCTCTGTCCGTCCCGCCCACATCCATTCTCCATCCTGATATCCAGAGCACCGGGTCGAGTGTCTGTCTTACCTCTGCTTCATATCTAACTCACCTAGGTGACTCCAAACTCCGACCATCGGCCCTTGACCACCACAGCCGTTGCTTACCATGAAGACAAACGGTGTTGCCCGTGTGGCACTCGCCGCTGGGCTCCTATCGACCGGCTCCTTTGCCGCAGACACAGCCTCAGCTTGCTCGTCTGTTCTCACACCCCCCTACTCCCCTCTCCCAGCTGTCGCAAACGGATGGCAAGCACAGCTCGTTGCCGGCGGGCTCAAGAAGCCCAGGAGCATCCAGTTCGACAGTGCCGGCGCCCTGCTCATTGTCGACAGCGGCAAGGGCGTTCTCAGATACACATTCACCGACAACGGCGCAACATGTCTGACGCTCGACAAGCAGGAGCTCCTCGTTAACCAGACCAATGTAAGCTTCTTTACTTGCCCAACCCGCCCCTCCTTCCAGCCTGCTAACCGCTTTCTCCCACAGTTGAACCACGGCCTCGCCCTCTCCACAGACGGCAAGACCCTCTACGCCTCCTCCGTCGAGTCCGTCTTTGCCTGGGACTACAACGCCCAAGCCGGCACCGTCTCCGGCGAGCCCCGCGTCATCATCAACAACATGTCCAACAACGACCTCGTGACCCGCACCCTCCTCGTCTCCCAGAAGCAGCCGGGCTACATCATTGTCTCGCGCGGCGGCACCTCGGACCTCGACGAGGCCACCGTCCTCTCCTCCGGCCTCTCCCAAATCCGCGCCTTCAACCTCGCAAACCTGACCTCCATCTCCAAGCCCTACGACTTCGAGACCTCCGGCCGCCTCCTGGGCTGGGGCCTGCGCAACTCCGTCGGCGTCGCCGAGCACCCCGTCACGGGAGGCATCTACTCCGTCGAGAACTCCATCGACGGCGTCACCCGCCAGGGGACCGACATCCACGAGAACAACCCGGGCGAGGAGCTCAACTTCCACGGCTACCTCAACGCCACGACGGACCACCAGGGCGGCAACTACGGCTACCCGCGCTGCTTCGCCGTCTGGGACCCGAACGAGATCCCCGACAACGCGGGGCTCACCGTCGGCACGCAGTTCGCCATGACGGAGAACACAACCATCACCGACGAGCTGTGCGCGTCGGACTACGTCTCGCCCCGCCTCACCTTCCCCGCCCACCAGGCTCCCCTGGACATCATTTTCAACCCGGACGGGACCGAGGCCTACGTCTCCTTCCACGGGTCCTTCGACAAGACCAACCCCGTCGGCTACAGCCTGTCCGTCGTGGCCTTCGACCCGGCCACGGGCGAGCCGACGGCCGACGCCTCGAGCACCACGGCGCTGTCGGACGTCATGACCAACCCGGACCACAAGGTGTGCCCGGACAAGTGCTTCCGCCCCGTCGGCCTCGCGTGGGATACCATGGGCAGGCTGTGGATGAGCTCCGACAGCACGGGTGAGATCTTTGTGCTGCAGAGGAGCAACGCGCAGCCGTCGGGCACGGCCACGGCTAGCGGGACAATTGTCACTGCTACTGGCAAGCCGAGCGGGAGCGGGGCTGGGAGCCTGTGGCAGGGCGCCGGGTTGTGCTATGCTGCTGCTGTGGTTGCTGGTGGGTTGTTGATGGCCATGTAAACGCGGTTGCGGAGTGTTGGGTTGATGTTACTTGACGGCGTCTTGCGAAGTATATCTAGGAGCTTATGTCAGTCTACTTTTAGCGTGTTCTAGCGAGCAAATCGTCAAAACGGACGATATCACGAATCTCAAAAATGATGCCTTCATTCTTCATTACCTTGGCAAGGAGTTTGTCTTGTCTCTGTAGAGCGCAAACGCCTCACGCCTCACACATGTTTGTACACATCGTACCCATCACTCCGTCCTGGACACAGCTCATCTGCACCCTAAACCTCCAACATTGATTGCTTCGCTCAGCCTCCTCTCTTTCTACACATCCAACACAGGTCCCTCATCCCCATAAACCGGATCTCTCCCAAACCACTCCAGCCGCGCTATCCCCTTCACTTTCTCCTCCTCCCCTTCCCTTCCGTAGCACATATCCCACTGTTTCCCCGGCGGATAACTTACCCACCATCTCAAACTCTTCCTCCTCCGGCCCCCTCCCCCCCCCTAACCAAGATCCTCCAAGAGGTCGATGTCCCACCCCAGCCGGGACAGCCATCACATCTCTCCCCCTTCCCCACCACCGTCTCAACGCCCCCCCCTTCTCCCCTCCCCGGCCTATCCTCCCCCGCACAAAACAACAGCCTAGCCTTTCTTTCCCCCGCTTGACGACGAGCACCCTCGGTGCGTGGTAGAGTGAGTGAAAATGCGGTGGTACGGCGTACATGGCCGTACCGCCACTGCGGCACCGACGACACCCACGCGCTGCATGCAGGTGGCGCTCGACGGGCGTCGGGCGTGGCGGAGGAAGGGGGGTTGGAAGGCGCGGTGGGTAGATGAGCAGGGGTTTGGCGGTGGGCTGGGAGTTGGGAAGGAGGGCCTGGAGGGGGCCGTGGGGAAGGGGGGGGGGGGGGGGGGGGGGTTCAGTTCATGGTGGAAGTGGTGGAAATGGGGCGACTGAGGAGGGAGTGGTAGGGGGCGCCGAGGTTGCGGTTGAGTAAGGACTTGTTGGTGAAGGCTGTCTTGCTGGCAGGGCTGGTAACGAGAAACTTGCTCATGTGCAGTGTGGCGGCCGTGTTGGTTTAATTTCTGGGGTCGCAAGCAAGGGTGATGAGAAGTGACAGGGTGAGAGATGACAGGTCAGGAAGGGTGGTGGCCGGTAAGCTTCCGGATTGGGATTTGTGGCGGACTCGACGCGGTCGGTAGTTGTGTGGTCACCTCCGGATGGCGGTAAACGCGGAGGGAATATATTAATTTCGTTTATTGGGGATGGTAAGTTCCTGGGTTGCTTGGTGTATTTGGTAGTTGTAATTGTCGTTAGCAATGGGGGTACCTACCGTAAGAGAGATGGGAGGTTGGTTTAAGGTGGCAGCGTGATGTCATACTCTTCTCGGAAGGAGCACGATGCCTTCCGTGAGAGCCCAAAGGCCATGATGTCTCTGGTCAACTCACCACGGACGCCAAATGGCTGTCAAGGGTCATTTTACAGTATGTATGTATTGTGCTACCTGTGGTGGACTAGCGAGCAGCTGCTTCCGCCGGCACGCGTCGTAGTCTACTTGACATCGAACGGACTTCATTCCTACAACCTGGGCAGCATGAGCAAACATAACCGAGCGCCTTCCCCCACGAGTGTTACCAACCCGCCCTGTATGTCGTAGCAAATCCATCAGTCATTCCCGAATACAGCAACTTGTACTGCTTTTCCTGTTTCCTCATTATCATATCCATAGAGCAGCCACTTTTCCTGTCCTGCTTTTGGACGCCACGGCAAATGCAGGAAAGATCAGTCGACGAACTGCACGTAGTCGCGGTACTCGTCGATCATGCCCTGATCGGCGAAGTCCTGCACCCACTCCGGATCAGCCTGCTTCTCCTGGTCTTCTTCCGCCTCTGGGATGCCGGTCAGCAGCCCGCTGCCGACAGCACCGCCACCGGAGCCACTGGCGAGCATGGAAGCCGGAACGGCGGGCGAATCCAGTCCCAGCGGGTCGTCGGGTGACGTCGCGTGGCCGGTGTCCTCCGTGAGGTAGGCCATGCCGTCTTCGAAGTTGCCGAAGTCGTTGTCGATGGGCGGAACCGCGGTGTCGTGGTCCTGGGCGTGGAATTCCGACGTGAACTGCTTTGGCAGTGTGTACTCGTCGTCCGAACCGATGTCGCACCACTTCGCTGCTTTGTCCAGCTTCTTCTTGTACGAATCGGGACTCAGGTCGGCGTAGGACTTGTCCACTTGCGTGCCATTCTCCGCTCCAATCTCCCCCTGTGCAGTACCCTCTGGGCGAGGCCCAGACTCGAGTCCTCCGTTAGGGGAGGCGTCTTCCATGTTCGTGTGAAAGTATCCGTCGCTGTTCAGGATGTCGGAGGCATCGAAGCCTGAAAATGTGGACGCTGCCTGTGCGTTAGGTGCACCAGACGCCTCGAAACTCGACCATGGCTGCACGGCGGGACTACACAGCATGTTGTGGCTATTGTCAGGCGCGGCTGCGCTGTCGTGTTCGGTGTTCTCGTCAAAGGGGTCGTCCAGCTTGCCAAAGTCCGTGGTCGCTGCCGGAGGGGCAGATCGTGCGCTGTCCTCATCGAAGGGGTCACTGAGTGAGCCAAAGTCAGTAGTCGCCGCCGGAGGGGCAGTTGGCAGATAGTCTTCCGCCCCCCACGGCTGTGAACTGCGCGGGATAGTTGGTAGGTTTCCGTTCACCTCTGCGGTGATGCCCCCATTAGGACCCTCCAAACCCGCTCCCGCTCCCGTTGCCTGGCTCTGGTGCTCGTCCATTGCCTGGTCCTTATCCTTGTGCGCTACCTTAGGTTTGATGTTTCTCGGTGCCTTAGGCTTTGGCTTCTCCGTTGACTTGGACTTGCCCTTCTCCGTGGCCTTGCCCTTGCCCTTCTGCGCTGCCAGCGCCACCAAATCTGGGAACTCGTCGTCCTCGAAGTCGGCAGGATCAAGGTCACCTATATCAGCTTCAATGAGGGCGTTCCCTGTCACCTTGATGCCGTTGGTAAAGGGCTGGAACGTAGCCAATGTCGTGTTTCCCAAGACAGGTGTTGGCTGCTGACTGATCCGTCGCTTCTTGTTCGTAGAGCCAGGAGTGTTGTTCAGGAAGGAAGGGCTCGGTGCAGCTGACGTCTCCTTGACACCTTGATCGGCAGGCCCCTCTGCCTTGCGTTTCTTGGGTCCGGAGCCCTTGGGCTTAATTTTCCGCGGCTTTTCCAGGCCCTCGATGCAGCACCTGTGGGTGCATACTTTCCCGGACTTGGTGGGCGCGCCTCCAGAACAGGCGTGATTGCATCGCCATCTGCCGTTGTCGAGCCTGACCGGCTCATTGTCGGCAGTGTCACCAGGGGTACTCGGTGCGGTTGAGGATCCCGGTGTGACAGAGCTATGAGGCTGGCTGGATTGACGTGCAGAGTCCGTCCCCGAACTGACAGAACGCTCCTGCTGAGCTTGCTGTGCCGGATGCTGCTTTGGCGTAAAGACATCCAGGATATTATCCAGCATGGGGACGTCGCCATAGTTGGTGTCACCGGACTCCTGGGATTGGGCCTTCTCTGTGCTGGCATTCGGCCCCGGCCCGTTCACATGGCCATGTAATGACGCTATAGCATCAGCAGCATCCGCATCATCCATGTCGTCCAAATATTCATCCGATCGGCCCTTCAGCGTGTCGTCGGGCGCCACGGCCGGCACAATATGCCGCAAAGGTTGCGCTTTCTTATGCCCGGGGTGCGTCTCACGAACCTTCTGCCTGAAAGCGGCATTGGGGAGGCCATGATCCAACGTCTTCGTCACAATCGTGCCAACAATTTCAGCGCAGCTGAAATGACAGACGATCTGCTGGTCCAAAGTCGTGACGTTAGCCCCGAATCGGAACTCCAGCCCTGTGTCGGTCTTGATCTGGCCAAGACTACCCATCCAGGAATAGCACAGCAACCCGGCCGTCGTCTCCGCAATGAAGGAGGCAGAGGGAATCTTGCTATTCCACTTGGGCAGACCTGTGGGATTCAAGTAACGCAATGTGGCCAACACTGGTACGGTCACCGCGTCTTCGGTGGCCGATATGTCCTTCCGGCTTGGTATCGAGAGCTCGAGGTGAAGGATGGGAAAGTTGTTCAAGGTATCAGACAGGGTTTTGCCAAATGGCGGTTGTCTGCTCAAAAGGCGCTCCAGCTGACCACAATCCATGCCGACCAGGTCCTTGACCGCCCTGATATTTTGGCTGACAAGCTTCCTCATGCTCACCGGTCCAATGTTGGGTATCTGGACTAACTCGGTCGGGCGGGCTTCCCAAGAACCAGCAGCCAAGGATCTTGCGAGCTCCAATGCGGTCTTCACCGAGACACTGTCATGATCGACTCCCTTGCATATGATGAGGCAGCGCAAAAGGCGCTGAAGCCGCTCAAAGATGCCGCGCTTCTCTATGCGAAGCTGGTGTGTGTCGGTATAGTCAACCGCTCCCAATTGCGCTTGTACTAGGAGAGATATCTTCTGCCAGGTTTTGGTGAGGTGCTCGCTAATACGGTAGAGGATGAACGACGACTGGTTCACCTCGCGGAGAATTGGTGCATCAGCAGGCTTGAATTTGAAGTCCCTGAACTCCTTGGCCTTACTGAGGGCAGTGAGCTACCAGCCGTTAGTAAAGACAGTGCGCCTACTGACATGAAAGTACTCACCAGTTGCTCCATCGTCAAAGCTGGCGGGAGTTCTAGCAGCAGCTTCATGGTCTCGAAGTCGACCATATGCTTCGCCATGCCGGCTCCCTTCTCTGTTTGCCGGATGACAGAGTCACGCGTGACGATATCATACTCCTGCAGCAACTTGACATCCCTCTCACAGATCTCCTCTAACATAGAGTCCGTATCGTGGATGGCTGCAAAGTCTTCGGAAAGCCGGTAGTAATTTGGGTTTTGTCGCATGCGTACGCTCAGAAACGTGCTTCCCAGCCATTTCTTCGCCGACTCGATATCGGTAATCGTTTGAAGACCAACTTCGGAGTTGAGGTGTCCAATCAGGTTCAGATGGAGGGTACTCTCTAGTATCTCCTTCCCGTCAACCATCCTTTCGTACCGCTCTTTCTGATCCGATGATGTGAGTATGAGCGCCTTAGCGCTGTTGTCAAATTGAGGGCGGCCGGCTCGTCCGAGCATCTGCATGACTTCCAAGTCGGATAACTCTTGAATGGAGTCGTTCTGGTAGGTGACAGTGCCCTTGAGTACCACTGTATGGCAAGGAAGATTGACGCCCACAGCAAGGGTAGACGTGCAGCAGATAACGCTAACGTCCCCGTTGAGAAACGCCTGCTCAACCGCCCGGCGATCGCCAATATCTAGGCCGGCATGATGATACGCAACTCCAGCTTGAACTACCTCCTGCAAGCCTGGATTCAGTACGCGGATCTGGTTCGCAGATCCGTCCCAAGGGCGCTCGTTCTTGGGCATGTTGGCGAGTGTTGCTGCCGTCTGCTCGCAGGAGTTCCTCGTGAAGCAGAAAATCAGGATCGGTTTTCCAATCGAATGCTTAACAAGCAGACCCGGCAGCTTGGAATCGAGCTGCTTGTCGAATGCATGGTCGTTCATGCGTTTGTCGTGACCGAAGACGTGCCTCTCAAGCTTCACGGGCCGAAAGTCCTGGCCGAATACCTCGTGCTGGGCAGGTAGTTGCTGATGCTCGTGGTTCAGTCCGAGCCATGCGGCGATATCTTGAGAATTTGGGACTGTAGCACTTAAAGCCACGAACCTCACACGGTTGCCGATAGTCTTCATTCGAGACACCACAGCTTCCAATGTTGCACCCCGTCCCTCCTTGAGTATATGAACCTCGTCGATGAGGAAGAGTCCAACAAGCTCGAGAAGCTTCTGGTGATCTTGCCACTTTCTGGTGATCGAATCCCATTTCTCGGGGGTGGTGACAATGATCGAAGCCTCCCTAACCCTGCGCATCTCGGCTTGCGGAGTGTCTCCAGTCAACTCTGCGACCACATACTGGAGAGGGCTGAACTTCTTCTCCCAGTCGCGTGCCCGCTCGGAACACAGGGCCTTGGTAGGAGCTTGGTAGACGATCTTCGTGTTTCCGTGGGCGTTGCCTGTGATGGTTTTGCAAATTGCGAGCTCGAGAATCGCTGTTTTGCCGCTCCCTGTCGGAGCCGAGACCACCAGGTTATCGTCCGAGCCGTACGCCGGGTCGAAGCACTTCGATTGAACCGCATTGAACACGGCGTAGGGGAAGACGGACCGGACGTTGGGGGGTAAAGCTTGCTGAGGGCTCACTAACTGTATCCCATTCGCCATGGGAGGTTTTGGAGGTATAGGAGGTATGGGAGGTGCGCGATGACGATCCAACCAGGGGGGCGCCGCCTCCTGTTGGCGAATGGACATTGATGGGTTCTTGCGCTGGGAAGGGTTGTGCGATAGCTGTTGTTTGCGAAGGCTAACTTTTGCGGAGGGGCTCAATGTGCCGGCATCAGACGAACTTCGGACGTAAGGTGGCGTCACCGGGTCCTCAACCTGCGTATACGGGTAAGGAGCTACAGCGAAGAGTTAGACGGGCCGCGGAAACGACGTGGGACATAAACTCTACCGGAGTGCGAAGGTGGCGAAAGCTGCAGCTGCTGCTGGTGAATCGCACGATGCAGCTCTTGGTGGTATTGATGAACTTGGTCTCTACTCGCAACACCGCTTCCTGCTTGGCTCAGGTCTGGGAGATACGCAGGTTGTTGGGGGTGGGAGTATTGTGGTACCGGCTCGTGGTAACTGGCGTGACTGGGATAGAACTGGGCGCCGGGGTAGTCATCGCCATGGTGTGGCTGTTGGATGGCTGGCTTCATGATCGGCTCAGCCTGAGGGAGCGTCAGGCGGCGGGAGGATTGAGGATGGGCGGCCGGTAGCTCGGTCGTGCTTAGGAGCCGCCGATCTAGACAACTATCTGTAAGTAGAGGTACCTTACCAAGCCGACGAACTAAGAATATCTGATCTCGCCATCAGCGGTACTTACCAAACGCGTCCAGTCCATCGTCATCATGGTGCTGAACTGCCGGCAAAGAATATGTCGGATCGACGCGAGCTCGGGCAGCATAGAAACTCTCGTGGATCGGAAGGTTGGGCACGGGCAAGTACTCGTCCTGTCCGTACGCGTTGTATGCAGCTGTAGGTTGAGAGTACGGCGGCGCTGGCCAATGGTTCGACCGAGTTGGCCGATCCTGGCCCGGATCATAGGGCCAGTTCCCAGCCATTGCGGTCGATGGGAGGGCAAGCACCGACTGCTGGGACCTCAGTTTATCGACTTCACGTCGGGAATCCGGAGGTAGTCTGAGGTTCGGAGTGGCGGGCCGGCAAACAGCTTATGTCGGATGGTAAACGATGAGACAGGCATCAATCCTGTCGAGGGACAGGTGCTGAAATTGGGATGATGCGTAGAGAGGTTGAGACGATGATTGTCGCGGGAAAAGGTGAAGAGGAGATGAAGTTAGGAAGTGACGAAAAGTTGAGTCCATCAGGCAAGTGTTGCTAGAGGCAGCGCCTTCCAATTCACTCTTTCGGTGCCGCGAGGAAGGTACGCCCGACCGCTCGAGGCGAGGGAACCTTCCGGCAGGCACGTCCAAAGGCGCACTTTCCTTCTCGAACAAACACCACACACCAAGATTCCTCGGCGACGCGCCTCATGCACCTCTTAGGCCTCTGCACCTCGTTCACCCTCTTCTACCTTCTTTCTCTCAAGCAACAAACTCACATAATGCCATCTTCGACCGAGACAACCCACACCATGCACCGAGAATCCGAAAAGAACGAGACTGACAAGCAGAGGGAAACGCATTTCTTACATAACCAAGGTATATGAACTGGACTCTCACTCCCATCTTGACGACGGGAACTTCCTTTTTCACTCATCTGTCTCATCAGCAAGTAGGTACCCGTCCCAACAGGAATATATCACCAGCCGTGCTTCCCGCTTCCCGCTTCCCGTTTGCCCCGAAATCCCTTGTGCAACGCCAATGGCGAACGTCAGACGTGACGTGTAACTCCCGCTCGAAACAGAATGCTCATAATAGTACACCACCAGGTCCAGACAGAGGAGAGAAAAGACAGTGGTATCCGAACCCATCATAAGATCATTCACATCACACACACACGCACCAACAGGTCAACTCAATAGCCCAGCCAATCCGCCTCGGGGTTGATGGCACCGTTCAAACCAATGGCCTGGCCGCCCATCCCTGCGACGGCCTCTACCGACGACGTGGCCGTGCCAAAGACGCCCATCTGCCGCGGAGGAGCTTCCATCATCTTGGGCACGTTGAAAAAGTCGAAGATGTCGATGTAGTCGATGTCTTCCTGCGTCGTCATACGCGTCGTCATTGGATCCAGGCCCGACCGCCGCGTCGTCGAGGTCAAGGTCACCAGGGAATATGCAGCCCTAGAACATGGTTAGCTTGAGGAGCGATGGTCGCGAACACGCTCGGCAAGGGATAAGTTACCTCCTCATCTCCGCAAAGCTCACAACGCCCTCTCTGCCCTTCTGCACCACCCTCGCCAGGATCTTGGCATAGTTCGCAGCCACGCCCCAGAACCTCCCCACGTGCGCCAGCGTCTCGATGAAGAAGTCTATCTTGGCATCGATCGCCGTGCCCGTTGCCGCGGAGTGCACTATCAACAACCGCGCCGCCATCCAGAGAGAGAACGCAAACGGAGGGCCGAGCAGCTCAAGGCCGTCTACCTCCCGAACGTCTCTGATGATATCGCACAGGCTATCAACGGCAGTCTTGCACCTCTGCACGGCATGATAGGAAGGAGTAAAGATACTCTCCTGCGCATGAGCCGACTGCCCCGCGCCAGGCGACGTTACGTTCTGCTGCGGCTGCTGGCTGCCCCTGTGCATAGCCATGATCGGATATGCCGCCGCCGAGTGCAGTCGCACAACAGAGGTGACGAAGACGCTGTGCAGCATGAACCAGTTGGCCACGCGACTGGCAGGATCGGAGTGGCAGAGTGCGCTGATGCGGCTGTACTCGCCCGGTAGGTTCTGCAACCACGTGTTGAGCGCCGCGTCGAGCATTCGGTGCGTGTTGCGCCATTCTGTGATGGCCGCCGCGCACGTGGTGTCCAGCGGCATCTTGAGGAAGTCGTGGATACCAGAGAGTATGCGCAGGATCTGGCAGTGGTACGAGAAGCTGCCGAGGTTGTCGTGCCGGTTGTGAAGGAGGGGGAAGGTCGACCCCGTCCAGTCTGGTCGGGCCTGCCAGCTGGGACATGGACATGTCTCCACGGGAACGTTTTTGGAGAAGAGGTCGTAGGAGGTCGGGAGGTGCCGCTGCATGTCCTTGTCGTGCAGCATAAAGTCGAAGGTGGTGGTGGCGATGGTGGCATATCGATCGAGCTGGTATATAACCCAGGCTAGCCGCCTCCGACCTTCATCCTCGATGAAAGACTTGGGCTGCGCGATCGCGACCATCCGGAGGGAACCTGTTTCCGGAAGACACCCAGGGCCTGGTGCAAGATACACTTTCGTCTCGGTGAACAAGCCAAGCTGTTTCGCGTTCTGGACAATCAACGCCAGCAGGTTCCATCCGCGCGGACCATTCGATGTGCCGAGTATATCGACCAAGAGAATGACGAGGGCCCGGGAAGCTTCGATGTTGACATTCTCGAAGGCATACAGCTCCACTTTTCGCTTTGCTGTCTCATGGTAATGCGCCTTCAACTCTGGCGTCAACCTCGGATCCTTGGAGAAACGCAGTGTGCAGGCCACAATCGCGTATAGCACAATGCGGTCCCGGTCAGTCAGGGAAGTCGAGCCGAAGAAGGTTCCGAAAGTCGTTTTCCGGTCGAGAATCGGTATCCAGGTGTTGGTGTGTTTGAAGAAGAGATCCACAAGCGTGTACAGGACGTCGTTCGGCGGGAGGTCTTCCCCTAAGCTGTTCGTCTCTGCTCGTTCCGGCACAAGAGACGAGACAGACCGGGCGACGGGTTGCGACTGGTTGTCACTCGGCCCGCCGTTGAGCAGCGACTGCACCGAGGTCCTGTCCAAGTCCGGCATCTCCTGGTCGCCATTGCGCAGCGTCTGCTGAGCGGCGAACCGCTGTTCCCAGAACGATTCCGACAGCGTCGCAGTTGGTTTCCTCGGTACTCCGCTGGCGTTGGTGCCTACAGGCGAGCCCAGAGACTGATGCGGCGACGAATCCGATCGAGAAGGAAATCCAATCGCCCCTGTCGCATGGTCGTTCAGAACGTGGTCTTCCACCCGCCGCCCAAGCGCCTGCAACAGCGCATCGAGCCGCTTCACTTTCGCCTCCAGCTCCATGATCTGGTCTGTTCGGTGCTGGTTGTTCCTCCGCTCCTTGTACACGCACTCCCTCCCATGGCGCGCGCACCACGAGCACGCGGGCTCGGCACGGTCGCATTTCACCTTGCGCGCCTTGCAGAGCTCGCACGACGTCTTCTGTTGCGCCGTCGTGCCAGGTTTCCGTTTCCTTGGGATGTTGGTGCCGTTGCTGTTGGGCTGGCTGCCGGTCGCCGCCGTGTTCCCCCTCTCATCATCGCTGGAACCGTACTCATCCCCGGATCCCCCTACGTCCTGCTCCTCTACGCCGGCCATGTTGTCGCCGGGGCCGCCGCCGGCATACGCGGGTTTCATACTAGCACTAGCCATGCCCTGGTCATCCGTGTTTACTGTCACCAAGTGTTGTGGGGAGTCCGTGCTGGGTGCGGCATTTGCCTGCTGCGTTTAACGAGATGCAGATGCCAGAAATTCGGGATTATGGGGAAGCGGCGCCGGCCCTTCTGAAAAGTCGAAGTAATGGAAGGTGTGGTAAGAATTCGCGGATTTGCGGAGAGACAGGAGCCACTTTTCCACACAAGTCAGATTTGTTGCACTTTTGCCTTGTTTAGTTCTCTGGAGACTCGCCACCGCAAAAAGGGACAACTGCCAAGTTTGAAACCAACAACAAGCACGACGTTTGACTCGATGATTTGGCAGCAAATGGCAGGCACGTGCGGTGGGAATGGATCCGACAGTTGGGGTAAGACAGGAACAAGATCGAGGTGAAGGGGCGCTGGGCGAGCCTCTAATACGCTTCTTTAAGGATGCTTTCGGTCTAAATCCTTCCTCTGGAGAAGGAAAAGTGGAGCCGCAGAGGCACTACAGGCACTGGAGAAGGTGTCAGACCCGCGCCCAGCAACCGAATTTCTAACAGGCTTCTCCTCCTTTGCGAAGCCCTTTCCCCCGCTTCAGCCGGCCAGGCCGAGACGCCGCCCTGCATCCGGCGCTCCTACAAACCTGGGGCACGGCTATAGCATAATGAACGATATTGCGACTTCCCAAAACGGACACCTTCTCGAGAACCGCGGGTGTGGGTGGTGGGCAGGCAACTGACGTGGTTGCATGTCAGGACTCATTCAGGGCGGCGTCGTCACTGGGCTCCATGCCAAGAGCAGCCTTTGGCTGCTAATTGGATGACGGCGAGTAGAAAGTTTAGGTGGTATTCGCGGCTCTCAAAACGCCATTAAACTAGGCTTACACGGGCTTAGGCGCCAAAAATCTGGCGTGTGAGGCGTGTGTTGCGTCTTGAACGCCTCTGCCCGTGTGTTACGCCCGATAAGGGAACACTCCGCTGAAGAAATCGCTAACGGGACACCATCCCAAGGGGTGTCACACCAGACAGAAGATACAGTACATTCCCCTTTCCCGTCCACCAAGCCAGAACTCCCACTCCTCTCCGATCATCAAATCATCGCTGCTCACTCACTTACGCGAGCCATCCCTTGCTCATCTCCACGGCCTTCTCCCAGCGTTGGAAGCGGCTGCTGCTCTCCTTGTCGCTGATCAGGGGCTTGAACTCAGTGGTCCCCTCGCTGTTGACCTGCTTGAGGTCGTCGAAGCTCTCCCAGACGCCGACGGCCAGGCCGGCCGCGATGGCGGCGCCAAGCGCGGTGGTCTCGCGCATGGCAGGCCGGACGACGGGGATTCCGATGAGATCGGATTGGATCTGGAAAGAAAAGTATTGTTAGCACGAAAATCATGGGATCAAGGGGGTTTGGCGAGGAGCCGTTGCTGTACATACCTGCATGGTAAGGTCGGAGTTGCACATGCCACCATCAACCCTCAGCTCGGTCAGCTTGTGACCGCTGTCCTTCTCAGCGGCAGCAAGGACGGCCTTGGTCTGGAAGCAGGTAGCCTCGAGAGTAGCACGGGCGATGTGGCCACGCTGAGTGTAGGCAGTGATACCGAAGATGGTACCGCGAGCGTCATCCACCCAGTAAGGGGCAAACAAGCCGCTGAAGGCAGTGACGAAGCAGACACCGCCGTTGTCCTCGACGGTCTCGGCCAGAGCGCTGACGGCGCTGCTGTGCTTGATGAAACCCAGGTTGTCGGCCAGGAACTTGACGCTGGAGCCGGCGACGGCGATGGAGCCCTCGAGCGCGTACATGCGCTTGCCGGGGCCAAAGTCGAAGGCAACGGTGGTCAGGAGACCGTGCTTGGAGATGACGGGCTTGGGGCCGCAGTTGTAGAGGAGGAAGCAGCCGGTGCCGTACGTGTTCTTGGCCAGGCCCGGGGTGAAGCCCTTCTGGCCCACCAGAGCGGCGGACTGGTCGCCCAGGCAGCCGGTGATGGGGACGCCCTTGAGCACGCTCACGGCGAGGGAGCCGTAGGCGGTCTCGTGGGACGACTGGACGATCTTGGGGAGGTGGATGAGCTTGCGGTCGATGCGCAGGAAGTCGAGGAGCTGGTCATCGTACTCGAGGGTGGAGATGTTCATAAAGAGCGTGCGCGAGGCGTTGGAGGGGTCGGTGACGAAGACGTTGGCCTTGGCGCCGCCGTTGAGCTTGTAGACCAGCCACGTGTCGACGGTGCCGAAGGCGAGATGCCCTTGCTCGTAGGCCTCCTTGACCTTGGGCACGTTCTCCAGCAGCCACAGCAGCTTGGCGCCCGACGGGTAGGTCGAGAGCGGCAAGCCACAGAGGTCGTTGATCTCGGAGGCCCCGAGGCGCTTCTTGAGGTTCCTGACGAGCTCGGCCGAGCGCATGTCAGTCCAGACGATGGCGTTGTAGAGGGGTTCGCCCGTCCGGACGTCCCACACGAGCGTGGTCTCCCTCTGGTTGGTGATGCCGACGGCCTTGATGTCCTTCGCCGAGTGGCCCTGGCGCTCGAATGCCTCGACGGCGCCATCAATGCATGTCTGGACGGACTCTACAAGGTCCTTGGGGTCATGCTCGTGCCATCTGAGGGGCAACTGGTCAGTTTTTAAAGGTTCGTGCAGCTACTTGGGCGCGGGGTTAAAGCTTACCCTGACTGGGGGTATATCTGCTTGAACTCCAGCTGATGTGTTACGACAACCTCGCCGAGGGAGTTGAAGATCAAGAATCTGGAGCTCGTGGTGCCCTGATCAATGGCACCGACGAAGGAGTGGGCATTTGCGTGCTGGTCGACTTCCGCCATTTCGATCTTCTGGTAGTCTGAGCTGTTTGCGTCTGAGATATCTGAAGTGGCAGGCATAGAACTAGTCTTGGGAAAGCAGGAGAGCAGCGGGGAGAAAAGGCACGAGAGTGAGGAGGAGAGTGGACGGGGTATCTTGCTCTTCTGCATTTACAAGAGCGGGAACAGTGCAGACACGCGAGTAGAAGTATTTGTACTCCATCTTCTCTCACTCAGTCAGGGCACACGGCTTCGCAGGGACTTAACCCGGGGAGTTGGACATGACACTTCCTTCCCGTTCCCCACGGGGACGAAGCTCTGGGATTGATGGAACATGTGTCTCCCACACCACACTTCTCCTCCTTTTCTCCTCATTTCTTTCTCCAACATTGGCTGAGACCGCAAACAGGGAGCTTGTCCACTCAAAGCTACCGAGCTACCCCAACCGGCACGAGCAAATGTGAGACGATCCTACTGTGTACGCTTCGCAGAAGATGACAGGGTTGTTCCAAGTGGATCGTCGTCCGCCCTTCCAAATCTAGTGCGGGGGTCCAGCCACAGATCTCATCGTGAAGCCGGCGCAAACTGCGAGCAACGAACCATGATTCGGGACCAGACGACCGACATGCATGTCGGTATTCAGGGTCCAGTCCGCGAGGTGAGGGGCACAAAGGCGCGGGGCTATGGGCCACTAGCGACGGGTGGTACGACTCGGACGCATGCACGACACGAAGGATCATCCTCCTAGGAAGAGGAGGGCCTAGCGTGGCGGACCAATGCGGATCTGTCAGTGGGAGTAAGAATTTGCGAGTCGTACTGCTTACCGAATCACCGAACACCAGTCAGGTGTCGGTGAAGACTTCTTTCGTATTTCTGGAGCTCTGTCGTAGCTTCGCTTTATACGCAAGTCATGTGAACTGCAGACCCGCGAAACCGCGGCCGACACGGATCTCCTGGAACTATCTAGTTCCACCGGCGGAGGCGGCTCGAGCCCAAGGATAGGATGGCATGTGCACCCGTCGTTCTCAATTCTTGATGAGGAAAGTTCTTACGGATGCTACGGATGCCCACTTTTGACGTCGAACTTGTGCCCAACGGACCAATGGCCAGCTCAATTGGCGGCGAAGCGGATGACGTCGGTCACAAGGAGCGAGTCCGCACGATTCATTGGCAAACCCGAGATCATCACTCGATTTACTACAGTTAGCAGCTGCTTGGCCTGCAGTAGGCAAACCGACCAGTGTCCTTCGAGGCTTGCCAAGTGCTTGCCACGACGAGCCCGTTGAGATCTCGCTAGGACTTGTCTGGGTAAGGGTCGACAGATCCTGCATGCCCACAACTTCACGCCAACCGGAAGCAGTGGTATGTGTGTGGAGATTCATCATCATGATCTTCCATGGGTCTGTCAAGTCTCTCGAAGAAAGTCAGTGATCTACGATCGTATGGCGAGGATATGAAGGAGTGTCAACGCTATGCAGGTAGCTTGGACGGCAGCAATGGTCAAGGCCACGAAGGAATCAACCATTATACATAGTTCAACTCCGTCACAGTCTTTGCACCAACACACACAACCACTAGGGCCGAGGTCTGGAACTCGCTATCGGTCCGTTGTCGAACAACTCCTCATTAACCCTTCACGACCCCAATTTCTGATGCAACTCGGTGTTGCAGAGGCGGCAAAAGAGAAGTGCTTGTGACGGATACGATTGAATGCAGCTCGGTGAAGCCTCTCCACTACCGAAAATAGGTGGAGGACTACCGGTATTTGTATGCTCGCCCGGCTCACATAAGGAGCGCCGGATTCCACGGCCGTGGCAAAGATCCGGGGCCCCAGACCGAAAGACCGAAAACTAACATCTCACCAGGAGCCGCCAACCTCAATCATCTCCGCTATTCTACTTTCCAACAATCCAAAGTCCCGGTGTCTGCGGCGGTCTCGTTTCCAACGTGTCAGACCATTCCACAGCCACCTTCTCAGAAAGCACACAAGTCATACCCGCCATACTACTCCAGATCGTGAATCCTTCGGACTCGGCCGCCTAGACCTTGGATGCATGAGAGACCAGGACCCATTACTGGCCACAAGACTTCGATCCTAGACTCTTTGACATAGCAAATATTATTCTCCTGTTGCACCGAGCTCTCGGGATCACACACCTCCTCCCTCTCCGGATTCGAGCTACCAACCATCTCATTCCCCCTCCACTCATCCGCTGTCCCCACGGGGCTCAAGGTTCACTCCCGTCGCCTCGGATCCGTGGAAGCGTATATCAGGAACGCAACGTGCTGGGTTCCCCAGTTTCTGCGAGACACCGGATACTACATAAACATCTTACTCCTCCCCCGGATCTTCACGAGAATTTTCTTTTCCCCCTCCACAAGCAATGAATTCGTTAGAGATCAACCCATCTTCCCCTCGTCACTCCCACGACCACTCGTCACTCCCCTCGACCGCCGTCGGCTCAGACACAAAGGACCTCAAGTTCGAGCGTCCTATCGACAGAATGGGTGTTGAGACTGCACACAACGAGCACACGGTTGTCTCCTCTTCGCAAGTGTCTTCGCCTCCGAGCTCGATCCCAGAGATGGAGACTGAGCTCAAATGGAGCAAGACGAGGACCATCTGGCAGGATGCCTTCTCTGAGTTCTGGGGCGTCTTCATCATGATCATGTTCGGAGACGGCGTCGTTGCCCAGGTTGTTCTGTCCAACAAGAAGAACGGTGACTACCAGAGTATCTCATGGGGCTGGGGGTGAGTGACAGCATCTCATCCAAATTTTGAGCTTGGAAGAAGAAAAAAAGGCAGTCTCTAACATTCGATCCTCTCATAGTATCGCCGTCATGCTCGGTGTCTACGTCGCCGGGAAGTCGGGAGGCCACCTCAACCCCGCCGTCACCCTCGCCGCCTGCGTGTTCCGCAAGTTCCCGTGGCGCAAGTTCCCCATCTACTTCCTCGCCCAGCTCCTCGGCGCCATGACGGCCGCGGCCGTCGTCTACGGCAACTACCGGTCCGCCATCGACGTGTTCGAGGGCGGCGTCGGCATCCGCACCGTCGGCGGCGACACCTCCACGGCCGGCATCTTCTGCACCTACCCGGCCGCCTTCCTGAGCCGGACGGGCATGTTCTTCTCCGAGTTCATCTGCACGGCCGTCCTCATCTTCGTCATCTACGCCCTGGTCGACAACGGCGCCGGCAACCTCATGCCCCTGTGCCTGTTCTTCCTCATTTTCGGCATCGGTGCCTGCTTCGGCTGGGAGACCGGCTATGCCATGAACTTGGCCCGTGACTTTGGTCCCCGTCTTGTTTCTTATATGATCGGCTATGGACACGATGTCTGGTCTGCTGGTGGTTACTACTTCTGGGTAAGTTCTCAATCCTTCATTTAACAGTAACTCATCACAAGTATTAACAACCATTCCCCATAGATCCCCATGGTCTCGCCCTTCCTCGGCGCCCTGACCGGCGGCTTCCTCTACGACGTCTTCCTGTACACCGGCAACGACAGCCCCGTCAACACCCCCTACCTCGGCTTCGCCCGCCTGTTCCAGTGGAAGCGCAGCGTCTGGTCCAACACCTACCAGGTCCAGAACAAGGAGATGGTCTAAATCTCTTCTTCTCCTTTTTGTCAACTCATGGGA
Organism: Coniochaeta sp. 2T2.1; assembly: GCA_009194965.1. Classification (NCBI taxonomy): domain Eukaryota; kingdom Fungi; phylum Ascomycota; class Sordariomycetes; order Coniochaetales; family Coniochaetaceae; genus Coniochaeta; species Coniochaeta sp. 2T2.1. The sequence continues at coordinate 2,857,022 of VSMA01000002.1, read as the reverse complement.
AATCTGGAGGGGCGTCGAAGGGAGTCCAAGGAAACGACAAGGGCGACCGACAAATTCAACCAGCAAATGTCCGATCTACTTACCATCTGAACATATTGGGAGGCAAAAGTATATGTACAGATCTACGAAAGGGGAATGGGATGTCTTGAAATGACTAGGTTATGTTAAAATATCTAGCGTTTATTGTTGCGTTATCAGCGCCAGTCTTCACAGCAAATGTCTTTTGTCTTTCAGGCAAGGAGTGAAGAGTTTACGGTGTCATGGCTCTTGGTGCGGGTTGGGTTGTTCATAACGAATTCAAATCTGTTAGACACTATTATTCTACAATATGTGCTTGAACGAGATGACTATCAGAAATATTGTGATATCTTTATGCTGTTAGGAGCATCACCGTGTGTTATGCGATATCAATCTGCAGGGGCATCTCTGAGGCAAAGCATGAGAGGGGGCTAGGCGCAACCTCTGAGATGAAGCAGTTGTTAGATAGCAGTGAGTTGCGACTTGAGATTGCTCACTGGAAAACCCCATGCTCAATTCCAGCGACCTTACAGGGAGACACCGCACCGAAATTCATCTCATGGCCCTGAACAAGACACAGACAGACTGGACAACAGCACCTCCTCAACGAACGAACAGTAAGCAGCAACTATCGAACCCAACAATCCAACAGCTGAAGTTCCATCCCACCATCAGTGAGACGAGATTCGTCCATCACATCTTGTTGCGGTGCAGCCATCGTACGTTCTTTATGCACAAGTCGTAGAGACGGACAGACGGCAATGCACAGACTAGACCCTAGCTCGAACTGTCGTTCTACCAACATTTACCATACAATTAGACGGACAAATGGCAATGCAAGTACGGCAATAGGGCAGCTAAGAATATCGAACTATCTCATGTAGGTCGATAAGACGATAGGTTCGGATAAACTTCGCTTCCGTGGACTGTGGCGCTGCCTTACCTCACCATGCATATGGTGGTGTCGAGTCGATGATGACTAAACAATATATAGATGGCTTGCTTGCAGCCAACATCGCGAAGATGCAGCCATCGTCGTTCGTCTTGCTATTTCTCAATCCAGGGCGAGAAGACAACCTCCACAGAGAGGTGCACTCGTGCACTGCCCACTGTTGGCCACCCTCCAGACTTACACGCCGCAACACCCGGAAGCGATCGTCAGCAAAACGAGTCGTCCAGTGACGACGGCTAAGCACGCTTGCAAATCCGACGAGTCGACGACATCGACAAAACCTGAATTCCAGCGACAACATGGTTGTGATGAGATCAGTGACGCCTTTCCGCGCCGGAACTGATCGGTATGAGATGGAGTCGTCGAGGATACGCCTCCAAAGAAGGAAGAGTCAAGTGACACCGACGATTTCTTGGCCTTTCCGAGGTACAGCGAGTCGTTGACAAAATGGCTGATGACGTATTAGGGTGCGACGGAATTGTCAGCTTTTGGTCACGCCTCCAACGGATGACACCAATCGAATGCCAATCGACGTGACACTCCCAAGGTAGGTATCTCCAATTGATGAGCGATACGTCCTGCTATTTATCCTTTCCCAATTGTTGCCGAAGAGTGGCTTACACACAACGCAAGCATCGCAGTCATCAAATTGCGATGGACAAGAAGTCTTTGTCATGTCTTGTCTTTGATGTTTCCATCTCAATGTCCCCATTTCTCGGTGGACCACGCACAACCGCAGAAAAAAAACTGACAAGAAGTCAAAGACGAGCACAAGAAGTTCTCTTTGCGGGCAGCTGTGGGCACAAAAGAGGGGTTTCGAAGCTTTGCCCGATGAAGGATTCACGGATTTAACAGGGTTCATGGGCTGCATCGGGAACATTTCCACTTTCGGCGATTCCATGTTCCCCCCCCCCCCCTCGGGCCAGATTACCGAGCTGCAGGGCGGCTCTTGGGGTCATCTTCTCGCGGCTTGCTCCCCGAGCCCGTCCCACGTGTTCGGTCTCTCGCTAGCAAGCGGCCGAGAATTGGAGGCGTGGGGTAGCCTCCGACGCAAAACACAAGCGCAGAAGAGCACTTTTGCCTGTGAAAGCCATGGCTCCAGTGGGGGACCTGGCCTAGCAGCCCTGGCGAGGCTTTCCGAGGCACCCTGTTGGTGGAATTTGGGAACAGCTATGGAGTTTGTGCTGCCCCGGCAGGGCAGAGAGAGAGATGACGCCCTGTGTCTCTGGACTGGCGGAATTATGATCGACCAGCGAGCGAAGCCTGGGTCCGCGATAAGCGAGCGAGCGCTGGCAGGTGGATGGAAAAAAGTCCGGTGCTAAGATACCCAACGTGCATTGTCAAGGCAGGAATCTGGGATTATGGGTCGGGTGCCAGTCAGGCAGAGGCAAAAGATGTTCCAGATAAAGTGTTGACGACGATCATCCGATCTCCCTTCTTCCCGTCACTATATCAAGATCAGATTCACCCGCAGCCCTGTCGTGATCCTCTCCTCCCCTCCTCCTGTTACTTGTATATTTGCATCCAACCAGCTTACAGAACTCCTGCTCCCCCCCATCTTGTGCTGCGCCGACCACGACGACAAGGTAGAGCGACATCTTCTCCCATCAGCAGACGAACACCACACAGACAATCGCCATGTCCGCCCGGCACGGAACGAGGAGGATAGGGCGCTATGTCGCAGCAGCAACAGTCACAGTCACAGCCGGATCGGCATTCTATGTCATACAATCACAACGGGCAAACGCCAGACTCCCACCGCCACCCCTAGCACCGCTACACCGCGACCCCTCGGGCCGCATCATCCCACCGACCTTCCCCCAGACGAAATCCCGCCTCGACCACATCGCAGAGCTGAAGAAGCACAGCACGGCCTCAGACCCCTACGACCTCCTCGTCATCGGCGGCGGCGCGACGGGCACGGGCATCGCCCTCGACGCCGCGACCCGCGGCCTCCGCGTCGCACTCGTCGAGCGCGACGACTTCAGCGCCGGCACGTCGAGCAAGTCGACCAAGCTCGTCCACGGCGGCGTGCGCTACCTGGAGAAGGCCTTCTGGAACCTCGACTACAACCAGTACGAGCTCGTGCGCGAGGCCCTGCGCGAGCGCTCGACCTTCCTCGATGTCGCGCCCCACCTCGCCAAGCCGCTGCCCATCCTGCTGCCCGTCTACAGCTGGTGGCAGCTCCCCTACTTCTGGGCCGGGACAAAGGCCTACGACATCCTCGCGTGGAGCCAAGGCATGGGCCTGACGAGCTCCTACCTGCTCGGCAAGAAGGCCGCGCTCGACGCTTTTCCCCTGTTGAAGAAGGACAAGCTCACGGGCGCGCTGGTGTACTACGACGGTCAGCAGAACGACGCCAGGGTCAACGTCTCCCTGGCTCTGACGGCTTCTATGTACGGCGCCACGGTCCTCAACCACGCCGAGGTGACCGGGCTCGAGAAGGACGCGAGCGGGAGGATATGCGGCGCCCGGATCAAGGACACCGTCTCCGGCGACGACTCCGAGCACGTAGTGTACGCCAAGGGCGTGATCAATGCGACCGGCCCATACTCAGACGCGGTGGAGAAGCTGGACGACCCGGCCCGGAAGGAGCTTGTGGCCCCCAGCTCGGGCGTCCACATCGTGCTGCCGAGGGACTTCTGCCCCGACGATATGGGCATTCTGCAGGCCTCGTCCGACGGACGTGTCATCTTCTTCCTGCCGTGGGAGGGACGGACCATCGCCGGAACGACCGACAACCCGTGCGCCATTGAGCGCGAGCCCGTGGCCAAGGACGAGGAGATCAACTTTATCCTCAAGGAAATCCGCAAGTTCCTCGCCCCAGAGAAGAAGCTCTCGCGCGACGACGTTCTTGCTGCGTGGTCTGGTATGTTTTCCCTCCCCCTCCTTACCTTCCCTTTCCACCACTTTCACCCCAACGACTGACTAACATGATTCTCAGGCATCCGCCCCCTCGTCCGTGACCCCAAGGCAAAGAACACCGAGTCCCTAGTCCGCAACCACCTCGTGACCGTCTCCGACGCCGGCCTCCTCACCTGCGCGGGCGGCAAGTGGACGACCTACCGCCAAATGGCCGAAGACGCCGTCGACGAGGCCGTCAAGGTCTTCAACCTCGTCCCCGGAACCTCCCAACCCCTCTTCCCCGTCGCCTCCCCGGACCTCGACACCTCCCACCCGGGAGCATGCCAGACGCACCACGTCCGCCTCGTCGGGGCGCACGGGTACACCACCACCCTGCCGCAGCAGCTGGCCGCCACCTTCGGCCTCGAGTCGGACGTGGCCGAGCATCTGGCCGATTGCTACGGCGACCGGGCCTGGGAGGTAGCGAGCCTGTCTAACCCCGAGAAAGAGAAGAGCGGAGAGAGGCTCGTGCCCACCCTCCCCTTCATCGAGTCCGAGATCCGCTACGGCGCGCGCCGCGAGCTCGCGCAGACGGCGGCCGACGTGCTCGCGCGCCGTATGCGGTTGGCCTTCCTCGACGCACGGGCCGCCCTCGAGACGCTTCCCAAGGTGGTGGACGTCCTGTCCGAGGAGCTCGGCTGGGACGCGGCGCGGAAGGAGACGGAGTGGAGGGAGACGGTGCACTTCCTCGCTTCCATGGGCTTGAGCAGGGATTTGATGGGGGTGACGAGGGAGGAGGTCGTTGCCGGCAAGCACAGGGAGAGGAGGAATTCTTTCTCGGGTGGAAGGGCGGCGGTTACTGCCCCCACGGGGGCGGAGGGGAGGTTGGTTATGCCTACTGCTAGTCTGGCGAAGAGCATTGCGCTTGATGGGCCCAGTGCTGATGAGTAGATGGTGGGATTGGAACATGGAAGTTAGGGTGATTGGTGACGGGGTTGGGTTTTTACTGCATGACCGGGTAACGTGATGGTTAAGCTTAGAGAGGCTGGCGTTTTTTGGAGTCGGGCATTATTATCTACCTGGACGGTAGGAGACGCATCTGGTTTGCATTGCTGTACAGGAATTGTACAGTTAGGGATGTTGGATGGGTGTTAGATCTCTCTGTTTTGCATTATGGCGATACCGGGGAGAGGAAATACCAAGAGAGTTCTAGTTTACCATTTAAGCAATGTCTTTGCTCCGCATTGTCATTGTGAAGTGCTCTTTATTGTCATGGCGCCTAGGTAGGCAGTTGAACTTCTTCAACTGAGATTGGCAACGAAACAAGCCTTGACTTGGCTTCCAGGCGACGGGCTTTGCTCCACGTTGATGAGCGTGATGTCCCTGTCCGCTCTTTGATATGATAGCGCCGAGGCAGGTGAACTGCTTCAAGCCTTTCAACTGAGGTTGGTAACGAAACAAGCCTTCACTTGGCTTCCAGGCAATAATCCAGTGAAGAAGAGTTTCAGAAATCGTACGACAGCAATTGAAAAGAGAGAGGATATTCATGAAGCCAAGATTGTCCAAGAGTTTCCGTTAACGGGCCAGTGAGCCCCTGGACAGGGTCGATGATACCGTCGGTTACAGTTGCGCTTGGCGTCACAGCGAACCCCCAATCTTCTCGAAAGATTGTCCATCGGTCTCTGGAAGTCTAGACTTCTCAGTCCTTGAACCGAGCTACAATCCCTGTCCATCAAGATTGTTTTGTTTCCTTTCGTCCCTGGCGTAGTAGCGGCTATTCCAGCGGAAGTCCCATTTAAAGTGCTGTCGATCTCGGTGCGTTGAGGAAGTTCGGACGAGAGACCACTTCACAGCTTAATGGGTGTATCGGTGTCACTCTTCAAGGGCGATGAGTATCCGGCCATGGATAATGCAAATCTGAACTTTCGAAGCATGAATGAATACTGCAAATGCACGCTGCTGACCATCCTGTCCGGCAGCCCAAATCGTGATGGACAAGTGCCGCAGCCAAGGACGACCTGCAGCGGCAAAGACCTTGGCAGGGGTAAGCATCTCTGATGAAGAACCATTGTTCTACTACTTCTGCAACACCTTGGCTCCCAGCCCTCCAACACCTTGGCTACCATCGAGACCAGCTATTGAAGCTTCACTTGGCGACCACGCAAGCTCATGGCCCGGCATGGCGCCGAGTCTGGGCTGCAGCGCCGGCACTGGTGGATTGTGACACAGCTTGGTAGGTATCAAGGAGTATACCTAGCACTGGTCGAGGACGAGGCGGCCCTAGCCGGGGCTAACAACCGATGTGATGGGGGGACGCGGTCTTGTTTCGTTGTCTAGACCTGGATGAGGCTCAGCTCGATTGGCATCGACCCTACCCATCTGCCTTGGCCTTCTTATATACCTCCCTCCTGGTTGTTCATCCTTCTGCCCAGCTTTCTCCCTTTCGTTTCTCCAGGTCTGGTACCACATTCGTTTCTCTTGTATTGATCTTACGTACTTTCTCCTTCCACCGTACCATTATATCTCGTAATCGCCTGTGCCGGACACATCCTACCAAGACAAAGAAGGAGAAATGGCCTCATTCCTCCTCAAGGCCACCTTGGCCACGGCCCTCTCCGCCAGCCACGTCCTCGCCTCCTGCTCGTACGGCACATTTCTCCAACCCCGGGCCGAGGAGGGCGGCGCCGTACCGGTAAACACGTTCGGGTACACCGGCGCCCAGGGTCCGTTGAACTGGGTCGCCCTCGACCCGGCTGCCAACGCGGCCTGTGCTACTGGCACGAACCAGTCGCCGATCGACATGGTCGACGGTGTCTTCCAGATGGTTGAGGCTTCGGACTTGACCTTGTCGATACCCGACATCGAGGAGACGGAGTTTGAGAATCTGGGGACAACGGTTGAGGTTATTGGAAAGGGCGGCAGTCTGGTGATTTCCAATATCACGTATGAGTTCAAGCAGACGCATTGGCACCTGCCTAGCGAGCATTTGGATAACGGCACCAGTATTGCCAGTAAGAATACCCCCTCGACATGTTGACACCTTGGTACCTACCACAGTCATATACTGACTCTCAAACAGTGGAACAGCACATGGTCTTCCAGTCCGCCGACAACCAGATCGCCGTCATCGGCATCTTCGTCGACCTCGACAACGGCGGTGTCGCTGCCGCCCCTCCCGCTGCCGCCCCTGCTCCCGAAGCACCCGCTGCCACAGAGACATCTTCTGCTGCCGCCGAGGCACCTGCCGCCACAGAGACGACCGCAACCGCCCCAGCAGCCGAGCGACTCCGCTTCCGCAAGCGGGGAGGACACGCGAGGAGGCAAGAACCAGTTGCCGCGCCGGGCTCGTTCGGCGGCGTCCAGGGCTTCATCACCACGCCCATGGCGGCTGCGCCAGGCGTGGCCTCCAACGTCCTCGAGACCGTCTTCGCCAAGGTGGGCGAGATTGCCACGCCCGGCACGTCGGTCAAGACTGGCCCGTTGGCCATGACGGAGATTGTCAATACTGTCTTGACTGGGTCTTTCCAGAGGTGAGTTCCTATATCCCACCTAACCTCGTCTTTCCCTTCTTTGACATGCCCAATTTACTGACAACTGTCCAGCTATGCAGGCTCCCTGACCACGCCCCCCTGCAGCGAGGGCGTGAGGTGGCTCGTGGCGACGCAGAAGCTCCAGATCCAGACGTCGACGTTCGAGCAGGTCCGGAGCGTCATCGGGTTCAACTCTCGCTTCCCCCAGAACAAGCCTGGCGAGCCGAACGTCATCCAGCTCGCTATGGGTTCTGCTGCCCAGATTCCTGCCGCGGCATGATTGGGTGGAATGAGGGAAGGGGAATACGGGTATGATGTTGTGTGGACATGTAGATATTTAGTGCAAGCACATGGTTTGATACCCTGTTTAGAGAAGACAATGGATATAGAAGATCACATTGTCACTTGTTGCTCGAGTGTTGTTTTTGATCGGGCTGCAACTTATGTCTTGGCCAATGGAGGCTTGGAGACGAGACAAACATACTTGGTATGATGCTCTATAGCAAATCACCTGAACATCGGTACCTAGGTTATGGCTGAGGCAAGTCACTTTAGGGGTCACTGCTTCCGAGTTTATGTCGACCTGCGACTGACCTATCTCGACCTAACAATCACAGGCATGACATCCAGAGCATGGCGGCAGTTGGTTCGCACTTGCCAGCCTTTTCCAAACTCTATCCAGGTAGCAACGAGTTTGGCCAACGGGGAGACTGGGGATAACAAGAACAAGATGTTGTGACGCTAACAGTGTGCCAACGGCGATATTTCGAAGACCTCGCATAGGGTAGGTACTGTGATACGTATCAGAAGTCAAAAACTCCAATTAAACAAAAACTACCTATGTAAACCATCCTTCTAGAACAGGTGGAGCTGGTTCTCTCCCACCTGGACCTCTACACCCAGCACATCTCCAGACTGAACCTGTGTACCTGTCTCGCCAAACTCCTGCAAGTGGATGTAGACGCACCTCTGCCCCCTCTCGTTGAGGTACACACGCCCGTCCCTTCCCTCCTATCAGCCTCTTCCCGGTTAGTCCGGGCAGCAGTCGAGTTCGTGATCCAATCGGCCTGCAGATACTCAATGACCAACAACAGAAACTTAGCTGTGCTGTACCTCAGCTCAGGGTCGGGGCGACGCCACGTCGAGCCCGCGGGATTGTTATGGACGGCCGCCCACCACACCTGGAACGCGAACCACGCCCAGTGCGTCTCCATCCCCCAATGCGTCTTGTCCTCGCAGTTCAGCCCGTGGGAGAGGCCCCTTCTCGATACTTCTGCCCTCGTCTTGAAGTCCTGGAGCGCCAAGTTGTACGATCTGAACTTCGTGACAGGGAGGTAATCGGTGGCGTCGCCAAGGTAGTCCAGCTCAAATTCGTCGAAGAATGGCTGAACCTCGTCGCCGTCGAGCCACGCGCTGAAATCGCGGATGGTCATCTTGCTGGCGACTGCCCTTTTCACACGAGGGAGGTCGTGGCTCCACTGGCTGAAGTCTCCGTTGTCTACATCAAATCGGCCGTCTTGTTGCCTCTCTCGTTGTTGGTCCCTGCGACGCCGCATAATTTCAAAGACACGGGACATCCTGCAAACTGTGCTGGGTTGTGGGTTGGATAGTGTCGCGTTTGTCGCTTGGAAGCTGATTGTTCGCCCGGTGTTTGGAACGATGTTGATTGTGTGTGCAGGATGAAGACAAGATTCGAAGCGAGCAGTACCTGATACTTATGTGCTCCAAGTGATCGCTGTTCTGCCTCGATGATCAGCTTGCACAATAACCTCTATCAGGTGCCACTGTGGTCGTTTTCTTTGCCTCGAAGTGAAAGCCGACAAAGACTCCTTGTGTGTCGGTGGGCAAACTGGAGCACTAATGCCATCCCACATGATGCACCCTTCGAGGTCGTCGCCTTCCCAAATATCAGCATTGTTCTCAGTCCATGGGAAGGTCTATGAGGGGATAAGCTATACCTGTATCCCTGCGTATCTAGACACAAGATACCCTTCAAAGAGGGTGCGAATGCTAGTGGATGGTATGCGTAGGCATATTGTATCGAGATCAAGCAGGATCCGTGTGAAATCCTGGACAATGCATCCCTTTGACATGCCCTTCCTGCAGGAAGCTCTCTGTTTCCGTGACAATAACCCAATGTCGACAGTTGTTGAAGGAGGGCACCAAGTATAGGGCAGTACCTTGTCCATATCATGGGGACGCCGTAGAAAACAGTCAATAGACACAGAACAACATCAAGGCCACGGTCACATCTTGCAGCCACAAAGAAGTCCCACATCCACGCACTTCCTTGAGATGGACTCGGATGGCCGGCGAATCGAGGAGGGCATTGCTTGCCGGTCGCCAGGTTGCTAGCCCAAACATGGTGAGCCTGGTCTTCCAGTATGGCCTAAACTCAACCAAACACAAACTCCATCTCACCGCATTCCAGACATGTGACAGTTCCAGCTCGTACTCCGACACATCTATCTCCCAAATCTCATGCCATGCTTGGAAGAAGAACCAAAGCACGTCAAGAAACTAGACGTGCGAAAATAACAGTATCACATCGTCTCTTTCGTCCCACTATACCGTGTCGAAAATGGAGGCTCCTGCATCCTGCTAACCTGGCTCATCTGGTCCGGAGGGTTGGCAAGTTCCCGTTGCTCGATATGAGCCTTGGTGTCAACAGACGACACGGTCCTGTCCAGCGCCCAGTTTATCAGGAGCAGTAACAGCTCGTCCAACCGCTTGCTGGACCATAAATCGTCGTGCTTGCGGAACCCGTGAGGCATACCCTTGAACAAATGAAGTCTCCTAGGCACCCTGGAGCCGAAGCAACGTTAGCAGCAAAAGTCAGGGACAGTACAACGAAGCGAACTGTCGGATTCACAAAAGTCATCACTCACCCTAATGACTTGAGCTTATGGCCGAAGAGGAGTCCATCATCGCGGAAGAAATCCATGCCAGAGACTATCAACGCCGTCCGTGGAAACCTCGCCAGCTCTTCGTCTTTTGCCAGCGGGACGTTTAACAGCCGATCGTTCGGGTCCTTTGCTCCCAACCACTCGGCTAGGCGGTCATAGACTGGCTTCGACATCCCCGCCGCCTCCGCGCACTGCACCCTAGACGTTGCCTCTCGCGACGTGAACTTGTCGAACGGAAAGCTGCTCTCCTGCATCAGCCAGGGGACAGCGAGAAGCATCCCCTTAATCCGAGCCTTCTGGTCCTTCCTGCCCGCCAGCGGTGCACACCGGTCGTACACCTTGGCCTCCGGCGGGACACCATCCGAGCTCTTCACCTCCGTAGCCTCCAGCACAGTATCCCTCCAGCTCTGTATACTGTTATTAGAGCTCTCGTCCTTGCTAGTCCTCCTCCTTCTCTTCGCCGGCTGCGGACTCCCATCCTCATCCGTCCGCCTCTCCGCTTCCCCTTGCACCCTGTCCGCCTCCGCCCTCAACCTTTCAGCGTCCTCGTTACAGACCCTCAGCGCCGTGCTAGCCGTAATGCCCGCGCCGCACGACAGTCCCACAAGCACGATCTGCTCCGGGTCTATCCCCAACCTCTTCGCATTATCAACCACCCACTCGAACCCTTCCTTCCCGTCATTATGCGCCGCGGGATACGGATGCTGCGGCGCCTCGCGGTAGCAGACGTACACGACCACGACCCTCAACCGGCTCGCCACGAGACTGCACAGGTACGCCTCCGTGTCCGGCGCACCGAACGCGTACCCCCCGCCGTGGTAGTACACCACTCCCGGAACCTTCTCCATATACAGGTCGTCCGGGCGCGGCGCCCTCGTGTAGACCCTGGCCGTGAGCCTGTCCTGCGCCCCGTCGCCGAGGGTGTGCATCTCCACCTCCTCGACGTTAACCTCCCCCGCCAGCCCCATGGCGTCGAAGTTCCGCTCCGACTTCTCGTGTCGCTTGGCGTTCTCCTCCGCTTGCAGCTCGCGGGCGGGCTTGTCGGGCAGCATGGCCGTCTTCCCCTCCTTCGGGAGCCCCGCGACGAGTTCCGCCCACTCTGGAGCCGGGACGCCGTGTTCGGTCCAGTCGAACGGCTCCGTCTCTTCGCCGAAGGGTTGCTTCTTCTCCTCCTTGGTCTTTTGCGTCATGACGTAGTATTTTGCTTCATAAAAACCCTTGCCAAGCTAAAAACGAGATAAGAAGCCGCAAATGATAGAACAGTTTGCTTCTTTCTTCAGGCTCTGGTGGTCCCAGCAAAGGACATTCCAATCCCCGAGGCGGAAGGAAGAACAATAACAGACGGAACACACTTTTGTGTTAAGGCAAGGTACCCGACTTCGAAGTGTCAGACATCTAAGATGCTGGAGAAGTTCCTTCCCATCGGCAACGAAGGCGTGGGATCGCTGAATTATGACCGACTTGCTCCAACAGGACAAGCCCCTTACAAGGTGGCCAATCAGTGGGCGTGGCGTCATCGACTCCAGGCGCTGCAAGCGCCCGATGCGGTATCAATCTGTCCCTCGTCCTTCCCGCTGCTTGTTGGGAGGGCGGTGGTGGGGCTTTGTGTCGATCGGCTCCTCGACGAGATTGACATCACCGGGCAGTCCGCTTTGGCTCCTGGGAAATGGGTATTCTTGGCAACCCTCCTGGACACATAGCTCCGGGCAGATCTACTGTCAGTACCTACGTGTACACGTTGGTTGACAGTGGGCGGGCAGGCGGGCTCGTGCGGCTGAGGACACCACCAACAAGAAACCCCGGGTTTCTTCAAATCTTGATGGCTGAATCCATGCGACATCTCGAATCTCGATGTTTGTTTCTGGCGGACTTACATCTCCGGATGGGTAATCGCATCATACCGCATGTACAGTAGCATATGAGACACTGCGCGAATATTTGCGTCCACGCGTGTCACCCTAAGCGCGCGAACCCGGATGAGCTTGACGTCAGTCAGACGTCTTGATTACCTCAACTTATTCTGAAGCAAACAACCTGGAAGCCAAGTTTGGACCGGTCAAGCCCTCATCACGATGCCCTTGTGACCTGTCCCGGAGCTTTTCTTCCCATGCCTTGCGCACTTACGCAAGGGTGACCTAGGTTAAACGATAAGTTGTATTCGCTGTGTCCAGAGTGTCGTCTCTGTCTATGCACTTCTAATGTTGCCAATTCACCCCCGTGCTGGACCAATGTCGTGTCTATCTTGTATCTCCTCATCATGCCCGGATGACGGAAGACGATTACCACCTTGCAATCGCCCTCCATGACTGACTTTTCCATGCCACCAAAGCCATGGCCGGAACATACCCGCGGTGCGGCCCGCCGGGTGGATCTGCAGGCAGCGTGCTGTGTCCAGCTCCCCAAACACCATCAACAAGCGCGGCATGAGTCGCCGTTCGTGACTGCCTGTACGTAGTACGCCGGTTATCCGTTATGTACACCTGGTGTGGCTCATCTGTAAATCATCATCGTCATCGTTTCCTCGTTTTTTTACGCCAAGTCCATAAATCATCGCAACCCCAGGGCTCCATGACTAATCGTCGAACCTCTTGCCACGAGCAGAGGGCGTCCGCACGTGGTGCAGCATCGGCGACGCTGGCCTCGACGTCGTGAGACCGGTAGACGGCGGCATGAGCGAGTCCGACGCCTTGACGGCGTCCATGGGGTCCGTGTTGAGCCTCGCCTGGTCGGTGAACCTCGGCGTCCGGTCGACGGTCGTCTTCTCGAAGCTGACGACGCTGATGGGTGGCGGTCGGCCTCTCCTCCTCTCTGCGCCGCTGTAGAGGTATGTCGAGGCGATGACCAGCGACGTGCCGATGATGAACTTGGGATTCTGTCAGAGTACGTGCTAACTGGCAAGGGGAAAACGGGGGGGGGGAAATTCGACTTACCGGCAGCGTAACAGTAAATTCAAAGAACCACACGCTAAACAAGAAGCTGATGACAATACTAATGCTCGTGGCAAAGTTCTTGGCGATATTGTCCGCATAGTTGATAACCAGCGAAGCCAACACGCCGCCCAGGGCCTGCAGGACGATGGCCGTCCACACGATCCAGTTGTACCCGTCGAAAAAGCCGTGCTTGGCAATCTCCTCCCCGTCGTTCATGATGACGCCGAAGAACAGCGCCGGGAAGAGCGAGTAGAACGACAGCTGGATGTTGCGCGTCCACATGGACACGGGCGTGGCTGAGTCCTTAAGGACCTTTTCGAAGTACACCCCCGTCAGCCCCGACACGACGGCCGCCACCAGCACGGCCATTAGGCCGACGGAGTAGTTCATTGCTACTGCTACTGCCGCTGCGGCGCCACCGCCACCGCCACCGCCACCGCCGGCTTGGTCTTCCACGATGCCCTCGTAGGAGGCGGATCGTCTTGTGAGCTCGCCCGTCAGGCCGACGACGGCGCGCTTGGTGAGTTCCATGGCCACGTCGGCGACTTCGTTGGCCATGTGGCCGAGCTCGTGGACGGAGGTCGGGAAGAAGTGGTCGCTTGTGTCGTGGATGACCATGGCCAGGTCCTTGGAGCCGGAGGGGATCGAGACGACGGAGACGCCGGCGGTGAGGATGACGAGGGAGAGCCACTTGCGTGTGCCGAGGGAGCGGCCGAGGAGGAATACACTGAAGAAGGCGGTTGTGAGGATCTAAGCTTAACGTCAGTACAACCAGGGTCCAGAAGATCCAAAGCATTTGATGTCCCTACCTTGAGCTCGTATAATATCTGGAAATGCACGGGATCCAGATTCCCCAGAGCCACGTACTGCAGCGTGTTCTGGAGGGTATATAGCGTCGCGGGTATGATTAGCTTCCAGCCGTCTCCGGTAAAGACGGAGTTGTATATCTGCTGGAAAATGACCGTCGCCGGCGTCTGGGGCGCAAGACTCCTGGATGCCTCGTATATGGCAAAGGCCAGGGCCACTCCGAGCTTGAGGACCTCGGCGAGCAGGACGGCGGTCGAGGCAAAGTATCTGTGGTCGCCTTTGGGCGGCATGATGCGGGAGTAGTGCATTATCTGCGGTAGGGCATCCTTGTGTCAGTAACCTGGGTGTAAGGGCGGGAGAAAGGGGGTTGTCGAGCTCGACGTACGAGTATGAGGGCGGAGTTTTGGAACGTCAACTGCGAAGAAGAGGCCTGTCAGTAACACGCTTCTATGAATGAACAGAGTCAGGACTCACAGTTATTAGCGACACCTGCTTCATTGGGATGCCAAAGAAGCTCGACCCGGCGGCCGGGGGAGCTTCGCGGAGAGCCATGATGGCGATGTGTTAGTTTTTTGCCCTAGCAATTTCGACGGCTACTGGGAGACCGAGAAGGCAGATGGGCCGTGAATTCGATGTAGCCTGAGTTGTAGAAGCTTTGTCTTTCCCCCAAGATGACGAGGAAATGCACAGCAGTCGTTGTCGTGAGCTGCTGGAATCGTTCGGGATGCGGAACTCGGATTGTGACGTCAAGAAGGGATGTCGCGTGTCCAAGACAAGCACCCGACCGTCGAGGAAGTCGTTGAAACAGCCCAATATGTGCTGGGAAACAATGTGAAAATAGCAGATCTCAGTAGCTCTATACTCTAGCAATGCCAACAAACAGTGCAGAAAAGAAGATTGCTGTTTTAATGGAGGCAGGACGTCGTCGACTGAAAATTCGTCCTGAAGCTGCAGGCCAAGCTGGTGGAAATGTTTGGTGTAACGCGTAAAGCAGGACTGCCATCAAGGGCCTTACAGGGCACCCCTGAACGCGTGCATGCAGACCCCGTCCAGGCGGGGGTTGGGATACGCTAGTGGTACTCGCTGATCTGCGGGGATTTCCAGCCACTTCTGAAGTATAGATGATGTCTCGCTTTACAACTCCACCGATCAGATCACTTTGGAGGTGCAGATCTGGGCTGAGGAGTTGGGAATGTGTACGAAGTACCGCTTTCCATATTCGGGTCGATGAGAGAAGAAGAAGCGATGTTGCTTTTGGAGGAATGCTCGAGTGAAGTATGTCTCTTTTCGATGGCAATCATAGTAGCGGTGAAGCCAGCCCCATGATCTAGAACTTTTACCTAACCTCCTCCGCCATCACCGCTTTTAGATCGAGAAGCTTCAAGTCATGAGGTCACTATCCACAGCACTAGAAGCGCCACGTCCACTAACGACGGGCCAGCATGAAGGCGGCCCGTCGGCAAAACAAGCTTCATTGTCCTTGTGGCTGTGCGGCTGCACAACGATTCATTCCTGGGCTCAATGTGGCTCAACTTGGCTGCTTTTTGACCAGCCCTTTGCCAACCACTGCCGGTCACACGAGCATCATATCAAGCAACCAAGCATTTGTTGGGTATGACACACAAAACGGCGTTGGGATCGCCTGTCAATACCTGCAGATTTGCTCCATTCGCTGACCGCCCAACTTCACGAATCGAACGGACGGCCATGACGCGTCGCATCAACTGTAACGATGGACTCGAGGCCATTCAACAAGCATGATATCATACTGAAGCTCGCATCTTCTGTCCCTGATTCTCAGGCACTTGTCCATCAAACACCTCCTGCAAGTACCAGCTGGGTCTGGTACTGATCGCATATCTGGCAACTGATGTGTGAGCTCCGGACTGAACGAGCTCGTCTCCCAATCCCGGCGCCGCGATGCTACGACGCCCTGGCCGGCATCTCCGGGGCGTCTCTTCGATTCCCCGGAGGATCCAGGGCCAGGCCGAAGCAAGGAAGTCCATGCCCAGAAAGACGATTACTCGACGACGCGCAGCTTTCAAGCCGCCAAGCGTTTGCCGTGGTGGAATCATGGGGAACCCCCTTCCCTTCCACCGGACGACTACTGATATAGAACCCGCAATGCGCAGCTTTCCGTGCTTCCCTCGGTGTCGCCTTTAGGTCTTTGCAAGCTGAAAGAGCAAACGGCATAACCTTGACCTACCTTAATAAACCCCTGGATGGCGAGATATCGACCTGACGATCGGTGCTTAACCATCGCTCCGGTCAGCACTCTAACTCCTCATCAACAGCCATCACACGGCTATCACATAAGGTACGAGCCCTGATTGGGGGCCTCGTACCTTCAGCCAGGGTCGATTTGGGACAACCAGATTAAGGGCGATGCCGTAAGCTTCAGCCGCAGATCTACCCACTGATTTCCAGCGCCCAAAGCCGGGTAAAAACTCGCGATAGGTGAAAACTCCCGATAACGCCATCGTTGGATCGAGCCCACCCCTGGGCTAAGCTCCGGACGTTGAAGCTAGCAGTCCCTGGAATAGATCCGGTACCATGAACCATGACGGACTGCGCGGCGGCCGCTTGTCCCTGCCGCAGGATCTGGGTACGAAGGGGTCGGTGCCGATATCTATTCCAGTCTTTATATGCCTATCTCCCTCAATCTACGGGTTCCCCTCGTAACTTACAAGTCTCCATAGGCTCCCTACTGCTCACCTGTCTGCAGTGTGGCACACTCGGAACCTTTTTCTTAAGCAAGCCGCGTATATTATTCTGCAGCTTGTTTTGTGGTCTGACGTCCAACTACTTGCTTGCATATATCCCCAGTCAAACCTCCCCCCGCTGGAGGAGAGGACCGGACTACCATGAGGGTCACCATGACATCCCAACGCAGCGTCTTCGACGCAGTCCCGGACGAGTTGTCATGCACCTCCTCAAAACACATGCACAAGCTCTTCCAAGGCCGCTACACCCGCATCGGGACCCAAGGACCGGAAGTCGACCAGGCCTTCCGCTCACACGTCGCCCACCACCTCGAGGACATACTCTCCTTACTCCAGAGCGAGGCAAGATACGCACTGGACGAGGAACTCGGATGGCCCGAGCAGTGGACGAGCGTGCCGCTGCACCGCAAGCTCCGGAGGATCGTCGCCCTCCTCACGGGCCGGATATTTGTCGGACGGCCGCTGAGCCGCGACAACGAGTGGTTGAAGGCGTGCATCAACTTTACCGAGGACTCGGAGAGGGTCAAGAATGCGAGCTTGAAGTTCAACCGGTTCATCAGGCCGTTTGTGGTGCCGTTCATGCCGGAGGTGGCAAACGCCGTGCAGAATATGAAGAAGGGGGGGAAGTGCCTCGAGCCAATCGTGGCCGACGTTATGGCGCAAGCAAGGCTGAATGTGGTTGGGGAGAAGAGGACGCTGCCGAAACCGGGCGGGGAGGGCGCATTTATGACGTGGATATTGGATTATCTACCCTTCAACGATCCGGCGAATGCGGAGCGGTTGGCGATCGACCAGCTCATCGTCTGTTTCGCGTCCATTTACAACACCACGCGGTTGCTTGGCCAGGTCATCGAAGATCTGGCGTCGCAGCCAGAACTGATACAGCTTCTGAGGGAGGAAATCGAGGAAGTTGTTGCAAACAATGGCTTGGTGGTGGATGAAGACGACAACCGGTATCTGCCGGACTCGTCGCTTTCGAAGTTCGAAAAGCTGCACGACTTCGTCCTTGTGAGCCAGGGGTCGTACTCTGATATGCCTGAGCGAAGATCGAATCCAACACTGGCGGAGTATGAGGTGATGGTCGTGTTAGTAGAACTGCTGCAGAACTACGAGTTCAGGCTGAGTTCCGCCGTGGCAGAAGGCAGGTCTCTGCCGCTGAGCCGCGGATGTCCGAAGTCAGGGAAAGAGCCGAGTCATGATGGAGCTGATGTCGTTATGTTAGAGATCAGAAGACGGGAATAGATGTACGTCCCCTAGATATACCACGGGCGATTGCAGCAGATCATAAAAGGGCCCAGGCTGTTGCAAGCCTTCTAAAGGAATGCTGAAGCACGAGCATACAGTCTTTGAAGGTCTGTTTCGAAACCAGTACCTCGAAAGTTGTTGGATTTGATCGTGTCCTTTGATGACCAGTGGTACGGCAGATCGACAGCTAATCGCGGAATGCTGGTGGTGATTGTCTCGGATTGCCGCTCTAGCTCCGAGCTTAAACTTCGATGTGAGGTACGCGCCACAACGTCATAGACAAACAAAGATCGGGGCCAAACGCCAACCAACCACCTAAGGAGCATAAGTACTCAAGAACAGCAGGGACGAGGTCTTGAGCCCATCTTAGACCGCCTCAATCGTACCAAGCGCCCATCCAGACATCAAAGCCTATCGAACACCTGAGCGAACCTGATATTTCGTCTAATCCTGCAGCTTAATCCAAGTTATCCAGCATGCCAAGCAGCAAGGGAACGCCTACAGATCCGGAGCTGCGCGAGCAGCTGAAGGAAGGTTTGTGACCATCTCCAGTCCCGCAGGTCCACTGTCCTGACTTTTGAAACAATGAGTGCTGACCACTGCCTTATCACAGAGATCAAGCAAGACACCAACAAGGATGGCAGCGGCAAGGGCCAGTGGGCAGCATGGAAGGTACGTCCCTTTGTCCTAATTCGCCTACCTGCTACGCAACTCAAGACTTCCAACGGTCGGGTTATTCACTAACATGGCCGTATTCAGGCATCAAAACTGGCCAGGGAGTACGAGGCCCAGGGAGGAGAGTATGCGAACGAGGCTGGGTCCAAAAATGAGCCGGAGAAAGGGGCGCCGCATCATAAGAGTGAGGCGAAGAAGAAGACTGAACTTGAGAAGGAGTGATGAACGTTGCGGAAGACGAGAGTATGTGAAGGATTTGAGGTGGCCGACTGGAAGTATATCAGGATGATTTGGGATTAGAGATACTTCGCAACCTGGAAGGACTAAGATACCGTCAACCGTAGGAACTCCTCCCATTGCCAGACAAATAGCAAGTCGGATCAGTGTCAATCTCTCTGATATTGTAACTAGTCCAGCTAACGGTGCAGCTCTGATCTCAGTTTGACCGCTCCTGTCCGATCTATTCTTTACCAAGTCCGACAGCTTTTGTTGTTCATGTGAAATGCGCAGTCGGTAAGAGCTACTCAGTTACCCTCCGAGCACTCCATTCCAACCTTTCCCTGCGTTGTCCCCGTCCCTCGGCGATACAGTTGCCGCAATGTGAATGGTCCGTCAGACTGACGGATACTGTGGGAGAGTCCGCAGCTACGACGATGACGCCATATAGACATCCAGTCCTCTTCTCGCACACTAACGAACAAGTTACAAAGATGGCAAACATCAACAAGAAATACCGTGGTAGGGCTCCGTCGGAGCTGGTTTGGTCTGGCGATAATAGGAGCCTGCTACTCGGGGCTGATTCATGATCATGCGTCGGTGACTCGGTGTGACTCATCCATTTAAGCGGTTCAGCAGTCAATCGGTGGCCTGAGATGCTTGGTTTGCATTTCACCGAGCCAAACGCATTGTGGCTACGTAACGTATCTGAATGTCGGCCGTCGTAAGTGGAGGCTCCAACTGGAATAATCGTCCTCCGTACAACTGGGAAGAAGTCAAGAGCTGCATTGCTAAAATGCTTGGTATGCAGTACCCCCTCGCCCAAACGGGGATAGGAGTTAGCATCACAATCACCGGCCTTGTGCAGTAACAACCTCCCGCAGATCCCATTGACTAACCTAGCCCGAAGCTTCATGATGACCAGGCAAAGTCGCAATGGGTACCAAATCAAAGCTAGGAGGACCGTCACGGCGGAAGTGGGAAACTCTGGGGATATAAAGAGCTCAAGGCGAACGACTATCATGTCCAACAAGCTCCCTTTTCATCTCCTCTTGTTGCGACATAGTGGAATAACAGCAGAATGGATTCCTCATCGCAACTTGTCTGGCTCATTACCGGCTGCTCATCCGGATTTGGTGCCGAGTTTGTAGCCCAAATCCGACGGCGAGGAGATCTCGTCATCGCCACGAGCCGGAAGCTCGACAAGATCCGATACCTGGAGCAGCCCGGAGTCTCCATACTGCAGCTCGATGTCAATGATAGCCAAAACTCCTTGAACGAAACCGTCACCAAGGCTATCAGCATCCATGGGCGAATCGACGTCTTGGTGAACAATGCCGGTTACATCGCCACGGGGTCGTGGGAGGACCTTAAGTATGCTCCCTCCTTCCCATCAGTATAAAATCTCCAACCTTAGACTGACCCCTGGCACAGGTATACCGACTTTCTATCCCAATTTGAAACCAACGTCTTCGGCGTCATCAGGGTCACCCGCGCCGTGCTCCCTCACTTCCGGGCAAGACGGACCGGCACGATGGTCTTCATGGGGTCGCGATCCGCGTGGTACGGCGATCCGTTCTGCGGCGCCTACTCGGGTTCCAAGTTTGCGCTGGAGGGCATCGTCGAGAGCTTGAGGTGGGAGACCGAGCCGTTTGGGATTAGGACGCTGCTGATCCATCCCGGGCGGTTCCGGACTGCCTTTCTGTCTTCTTCGGGTGGGGGGTTTTCCACCGTGAAATCGGATGGAAGCGAATACCAAGCGGCTTATGAGGGGTTTCTGGGGTACGTCGCGAAGGAGAATGGAAATCAGCCGGGAGATGTGCAGAAGGGTGTTGGGGTGATCCTGGACTTTGTGCGGCGCGAGGGTGTCGCGGAGGGGAGGGAGGTACCGTTTCGAATGCCGCTGGGAGCGGATTGCTTTGAGACGATTAAGCAGGAGTGCGAGGAGACGTTGGCGGTGCTGAAGAAGTGGGAGTCTGTTATTAAGGGTACAGAAACATAGACAAGGGCTCATCGGGTGGGAATGTTAGGGTCCCCAACTTCCTGTTCTTGACTTGTTCGTAGACAGTACCATTGTAATGACATTCTAATAGATGGGGATCAGTCTCACGGTTTGAGTAAAGTAACTAAGGGATCGGCAAGAATTCGATTATTGGACCACCTGCTTTATATGAATGAGCCGGAGAAAAGGCACCGCATCATAAGAGGGAGGCGAACAGGAAGGGTGAACTGGAGGAGAAGTGATGGAGGCTTCGGAACAAGAGCACATGAGGAGATATCAAAGGTGGTTGCTGATTTAGTCCCAAGATTGTAGTTGGGAATAACGGCGACCAAGCTTGCTGGTGCTCATATGGGTAATGCCTGAACCCCGCAGTAACTATCCAGTCTAAGGTAAATACGGACTGCAGTGTAAGAACTTATGCCAGTTTCTTGTATACGTCTCTGAGGTCTAATGCTCCCGTCCCATTCATGATTCCCATGGGCCTAGGGGTTCATACTTCCATGACCATTCCGCCCATTTCCGAACCTGCATGACCTCCGCTTCCCATTTCTTTATCTCGGCGTCGGCGACAGCCCGCCGTGCTATCATTTCGTCAATCAATTGTTGGTTCCCGGTCCGAAACACTGGTAAATCTTCTTGGAGCCCCCGAGACACCCGATCGGAATGTTCCGCCTTGTGTCTGTAGGGAGCAAGGATGCAGATGACCGCAGCGAGCACTAGAGTGTGCCCTGGGTTTAGCTCACACCGGCTCTTCTCGAATACGAAGTTCGGTTTGTCGTATGCCTCGTACACTTCTTTTGCCCAGGTGACCGCATCACTGTCCTCTACGGTTGCATCCCGGATGCAAGAGGGAATTGTAATGTGGCCATGTTCTATGTTTTCGCTCTCTATCAGTCTAGGAACGAACCTCGCGAGCTGTCGAAGCTCCTGACTGCATAGGTCCTGGCGACAACCTGGATGGGAGCAGCTTGACATGTATTTGCCGGTCTGCAGGGCCCATTCACGAACTTCGTATAAGTCATCGGAGTCGAACTGCTGTCGTTCTAGGTAGCCAAGGCTGGAGGCAATCCTCTTAATATGCGTATAAGCCTGTTGGAAGTACGCCTGTTCGGGACTTCTGCTTGTCTCGGTAGGTGGTTCCAGCCTGCGTGTTGTCTGGGAAGACTTGCTATTGTGAGGGTTGGATGCCATTATGCAATTTATGTTCAGTAAGATGTATCTGTTCGAACTTCTGGTGTCGAAATGGGCAACATGGCAATGCCTATGCGGCCAGGCTTACCTTGTATAGTCCGTGATTGATTTGGAGTGATTCAGCCTCTTTGTGTGATCATAGAGTCTCAGGTGGCTTTGTTGGTTCAAATGCTAGATACACTCGAGCTGTTCTTTGTTATTCGCCCCGAAGAGTGACTGTCTCTCTTGACTCTGTTGGGCGCAAAACACCAACAGAAGCATCATGCTGACAGCTACAGAAGGGGTCGCCCCGATCAGACTCTCCATGTCCCACATGTTGAAGGAAATCTGCCGTTCAGTTGGCGAACTCATCTGAAGTCTGATAAACAGTGACTCAAAGACGGCTTACTGTCAGTCTTCCAAGTCAGGTGAAGCTTCTTTCTCCGTCTTGTTGGGCGGTGACTGAACTTGGCCCGTTGACTTCGACCGTGAATTGCACAGTTGGTTTCGACCGTGACCCATTGGATTTTGGACCAGAATTTCGGAACGGACTAACGGTTGTTCGCCTGTGATTCCCCTGTTCTAACCCATTTTAGGCTTCATCCAGACCGTTAGCTTCAACTCCTGGAGGAATACCGCCAAAGCAGCCCATCGCATATTGACATCCCTTAGGACTCACATTTTGGATCTGCTTGATGGCTTAGTCGCCGTCGGGCGCTCCTTCCAACCCTTCAGAAGGGTAAGAGATGGACGGGCGATGGAGTTAGCGTCAGACAGTCAGTCAGCCAGATAGTCATTATGTGGTGCCAATCAGGTTGATCGAAGCCATCCTCTATGGGTCATACGACTCGCTTGTGATTGCATCCGGATGTTAGGGCTATTAAACACTTTGTCAGCAGTGATATTGATCCCTTTGCGACCTCATCGGAGCCAGGTAGAAATCCTATAGATCAAACTGGTGTGAAGGCATCATGGCTCGCTTTCCGTACATTCCGCTATTCCGCATGGCTGCTGCAAGAGTATGTCCTATACGTCGGGCCTTGCCACGGTTATCT
Source organism: Coniochaeta sp. 2T2.1 (assembly GCA_009194965.1). Taxonomy (NCBI): domain Eukaryota; kingdom Fungi; phylum Ascomycota; class Sordariomycetes; order Coniochaetales; family Coniochaetaceae; genus Coniochaeta; species Coniochaeta sp. 2T2.1. Next base: position 2,833,949 of record VSMA01000002.1, on the reverse strand, counting down.
ACCACGAGAGGTTCCCGTCTGAATCCTATATATGTTTGAGGAAGGTAACTACAAGGATCCTCCTTACCATGTACATGTCCGAGAAGAGTTGTTGCAGGGGTACGTCCTGCGAGGCAGCCAGACTAGAATGCCGAGGCGAGACCAAGATACACTCACTACACACGACACCTGCAGCTGAGAAGTGTGGGGGACTGACGGGCGAATAGGTAGATGACTGATCCTGCTGTTGAAGTGCCTAATTAACATTGGAAACCGGCAGATGCTACAGTTACATAGCCTCTCCCCCTCGCGCCCGAGAGCAAACGTCGTCTAAAGAAACGTATCCACCGGCATCCAAGGTCCCGAGTCCCCATCCCTACCCCTTGCCCAAAGTAGGAAACGCTGTGCATGTCTATGGAGCGTCTCGAGCACCCTTCCTGGCGTCCTTCCTCCACGGCTCCTAGCCCTACGTCGATGCTACCCTGCTCCATGTGCCGAGCACCGCGGCGTGGATCCAAGTGATCGAGCCCGAAAGCTTGGCAGTCGGATTCTCTGCTATGGGAATGGCTGAGTTTATGTTTCGCTAGGGCAGCCGCAGATCGTAGGATTTGACAATGAGGGCTTTGCGTGGGTGGGTGTGTGGGCGGTACCGTGATGCTGGCGCGGGATATGTTCCGTTGTAGGACAAAGGGGGGATGGGCCAACCCTAACCCGCAGCCCGTTTGTCGTCAGCCCAAGCTGTGTGAATAGCTGAGTGTCACTTCATACAACTCAAAATAGCTGAGGATGAGCGCCGAGGCGGGTTTCGCAGAGTTCCTATTCCAGCCCCAATGCGTACGTAACGCTTGACAAACCCCCGACGGACTTTTCGGTGCCTTCGCATTCCCGAAGCGGAAGAGCGAGAATACGAAGCTAGAGTTGCGCGAGGGCGCTGGTCTTAAAGAGGCGCAGGCGAATGAGCGTATGCATTTCAGTTCCATCCCCTGCCGGCGATCATTCCTAGCGTTGTCGGCAGGGTTAAATGGCATGCTTGTTTGAACCTTGGAGTTATCAGGTACCGCTTGTTCAACCAGGTCATGAGAGAGGGAGGTCGAAAACGACGTATATAAGTTGACGACGCGTCCTCCCCTTAGTCATGTAGGCTAGCTGGAGACCTCAACAGCTTCCTTTCCTCTTGGGGTTGACCTCAATTGAATTCAACGATGAAGACCAGCGATCTAGAGAAGTTCTCCAACCTCTTCCTCTTCCTGGACGGGGACCAGGCCGTCGTCAGGTCCTACGGTAACCCGGATCGGGAGCGGGCCAAGAGGCCACACACGAAGAGCCGCAATGGCTGCTTGGCTTGCAAGGGGCGACGAGTGAAGGTAAGGATTCGCAATGGTATAGGAGATTGTGACGGTGACGCACTAACTGACAAGGGAAAACGAAGTGCGACGAGCGTCTTCCCTGCGGCCATTGCGTTAATCGGCGGGAGCAGTGTGAACGTCCGGATCCTCGACCCCAGACCAAGGCCGAGGCCGAGGCGCAACTGCAACCGGCCGGACCGTCGCAGCAGGTTAACATCCTGCATATCGAACTGTTCTCGCATTTCGAGAAAGTCACCCAGCACACCCTGGCTTTCCCTGAGATCTGGGACATGATGTTGCAAGAGTCGTTTAAGGTATGCGTGCCGCTTATTATAGACTGATGATGTGTGTCGTTCAGACACTGACCGGAAGCAACCAGCACGAATGTCTCATGCACGCCATCCTCGCCATATCAGCCAAGCACATGTACGTCCTCCGGCCGCAGGATCCCTCATACGCGGAAGCAGCCATCGTCCTGCTAAACCAGAGCATCCAGTCATTCCGAGGAACACTAGACACGCCCATCACCATGGAAAACTGCGAGTCCCGCCTCGGAACCTCCCTCCTGATCAACTACATGGCGTGGACGGAGCTCGGCTTCCTCGAGGGGCAGCTCATCACGGCGGATACCCCCGCGGGCGGCCTTGACATGTCCATGGACCTGCTGTTCCTGCTCGGCTCCGGCGTCCGGCAGGTCTTCAGCGCCTTCCCGCTCTTCAAGGAGCATGAAAGCCCCTTCATCAAGATCGGTGAGTATCACCCTTGCGACAACCTGGAGAAAGAAGCAGACCGGAGAGGTTCGAACTGGCGCGAGATCATGACACGGATGTTCTTCAAATTCGACGACCCCAACTACCAAGGCTCCACAAATCGTCCACCTCCCCCTGGCAGCCGTCAGGGGTCCTCTCCCAGCATCTATGACGACATGGACCTGGAAATGAGCAGCACCGACCAATCATCCCCCGAAGCATACTGCGCCGCATCTCCCAGTCCGTATGTCTGGACGCCCCCACCCCCGACGACGCCCGGTCAAGAACCCGGCGAGCCCTCGTGGCAGTCGAGCTGCGGCAAGGAAACCGTCTCGTACGCGGAACACTACCTGCAGCGTGTGATGGAGCGCACCAACAACCCGGCGAGAAGCCTGCGATACCACCTCGACGGGCTAACGGACAGGACCATATACGAGCGCATTACGCAGCGCCTCTCTGTGCTCCTCTCCTTCATCCCCGAGGACGGATCCGAGGTGGCACCGCTTCCAGAGGAGAGACTTCTTGATATCGAGCGCTACTTCTTCTCCTTCCCGACGCTGTGCTTTGGCCCCTTCTTGCCGCTGATATTGGAGAACGACTTGAGGGCGCTTGTGGTGCTGCACCACACGTACCGAGCGGCGAATCGGCTGCTGAGGTTCGAGAAGACGTGGTGGGCTGCTGAACGATCCCGTGTGATGGAGAAGTTGACTCTGGCGGAGCTCAAGGCCAGGGGGTTGAGTGCCGATATTTAATCGCTTTGCACTTTGTGACAGCGTAGCGAATCCTTAGCAAACTTGACGTGGCCGATCAATCCCTCATCTGTCTCACATTAATGTTGATCCTCTTGTTCTTCATCCACCCCCTCCAGTCCTCAAACCTCCCGTCCACGGCCGGCCACTCCTCTAAGTAAGACGGGCACGTCCCCTTAAGAACCTTGGGCACTCCATGCCACGCAAACCGCGACTCGTTGGTCATGTACACCGCATCGCCCGACCGCAGGCGGAGGATGAGATGGTCCTTACCCCGCGGGAGCGCCTTCTTCTCCTCCTCAGACATCTTCCCCACGTCGTTGGGCGCAATCATGAAGAGCGAGTCGCACCCGATACTGAGGCTGATGAGGCCCTTGTCCGTCTCCTCCGACACGTCGCGGTGCATCATCATGGTGTCTCCGGGCGTGTAGAAGTTGACAATTGCCGCTTGCGCCAAGGTCTCGGGGAAGAGAGTCTCAAGAAAGCCAGAGATGTCGCGCGGGAACTCGGGGGGTTCTTCTCCTGGGTAGACACGGTTCGTCCAGTCGTACTGTCCTCCCAGAGTCACCCAATGCAGCTTGCGGTCCATGACCTGCTTCATTGAGAGGGGTCTGTGGACTTCCGGGTCTTTGGGCTCGAACTTGGTGTCGGACTCGGGTGGGTAGGTGAAGAAGGATGAGTCCCGGTAGTCGCTGCCCTCTGCCCGCTCAGAGTAAGGGAGTTTCCAGTGGAGATGGAGACTGGTCTGGTGCCTCGGGTTGCTGAGGTCACGGTGGATGATGCGGTCCAGTAGGATCTGTTGTATCTCTGGCGGAATGACAGATGGTACTATGAGTAGACCTGGAGACTGTGTTAGAATAGAGTTGTCGGATGACCATCATGGTTACCAGGACTGACCGGGGAGGAGCGCATGGTAGTAAATAGGGGCATCTTCCAGCGCCAAGTTGGAGGTGATGTTTGGTGATAGATGACTGAATGCCGTTATGAGCTGTTCTGCTGGGATCTTTGCAGCGAGGACAAATTCTGCTGCCTTCTCTGGGGATCTCAGGTCATCGATGTCATTTCGTGCAAGCAGATCTGCCGCCTCGGTCTTTGAGTAGGCCTTCCATTTGGCCCTGAGCGCATCGGATGGCTGCTCGTGGGCATCCAGTGAAGCGATTCCGGCTGTCATCTTATGTCACACTAAGACGCAGGTATAAAAAAGAGTTTGTTTACTTTGAACTTCAAAGTTTGTGAAGGGAACCGGAAACCAAATACCTAAACCGTTCCTTCCTCTCATGTCAAAGTCATCGAAAGTCTTGGTGTTCAAATCCACGACTCCACTAGCGCCCCGTACGGACCCACAGATACTCGAGATGATGGTGGGGGAATCTGGCGGATAAGGACTCGATAACGCGGGGAACGCGCCCGTCAGCTGCAAACGCGCCTGCAAACCAATCCTTTGGGACCGTGCATTGCGTGCATCTGTTTGGTTCATTGGTTGCACTGGTAAACATCCCACCTGCCCGGTAAATTTGCAGCGCATCAACAACCAAACATCAACACCGACCAGCCCTTTTCGACAACCCGACAACATTGAACGCCAAACAGAGGTGCCAGCTTGCTCACCAATCGCCCGGCTAACTGTACGGCCTTCGACACTCACCAAGTAAGTCATTTTTCGACGACAATGCGAGCATAGTGGTACTGCTTTGCATTGCTTTCTCGGATTTCTTTTCTTCTCCCTTTTTACAGTTGTCGCCGATCGCATCATCGATTCCATTTCCCCTCAGCTGCGCCAGCCCTCCTCGACAAAACCTGGCCTTGGCTTTGAAAGAACCCTCGACGACGACTTTACTATCGGACCCATCTCTCGTTACGATCGCCACGGCATACTACGTCGACCTTACGGCAGATCAGCCTTTACGACATCCGAACATCAGTTAACATGGAGAACTATCAGAAGCTTGAAAAGATCGGCGAAGGTAAGCAATGCATTGCACATCAACCAGCCCGAATGACCAGACGCTCATCAGGAACTACCCCTCCTCTCTAGGTACCTATGGAGTCGTCTACAAGGCCCGTGACCTCGCCAACGGCGGCCGCATTGTAGCGCTGAAGAAGATCCGCCTCGAGGCCGAGGATGAGGGCGTTCCCTCCACCGCCATCCGCGAGATCTCCCTCCTCAAGGAGATGCGCGACCCCAACATCGTCCAGCTCTTCAACATCGTCCACGCCGATGGCCACAAGCTATACCTCGTCTTCGAGTTCCTCGACCTCGATCTCAAGAAGTACATGGAGTCTTTGCCCGTCTCGGACGGTGGACGGGGAAAGGCCCTGCCCGAGGGCACGGGCGCTCAGCTGTACGGGCTCGGTCTAGGCGATGCTATTATCAAAAAGTTCATGAGCCAACTCTGCGAGGGAATCCGGTACTGCCACAGCCACCGCATCCTCCACCGCGACCTGAAGCCACAGAACTTGCTTATCAACCGGGACGGAAACCTGAAGCTCGCCGATTTCGGTCTTGCTCGCGCCTTCGGTGTTCCTCTTCGCACCTACACCCATGAGGTCGTCACCCTGTGGTACCGCGCCCCGGAGATTCTGCTCGGCGGTCGCCAGTACTCGACCGGAGTAGACATGTGGTCCGTTGGGTGCATCTTTGCCGAGATGTGCACTCGCAAACCCCTCTTCCCAGGTGACTCCGAGATTGACGAGATCTTCAAGATCTTTCGGTATGTATTGCAATCCACGGTCCCACCCAGCTGTCCTGTGCATAACTAATATTGTTTGTCTGAACAGCCTGCTCGGCACCCCCACCGAGGAAATCTGGCCCGGCGTCACTTCGTACCCCGACTTCAAGTCCTCCTTCCCCAAGTGGCAGCGCGACATGAACGCACCCCTGTGCAACAACCTCGACGATGCCGGCCTCGACCTTCTCGAGATGCTGCTCGTCTACGACCCCGCCGGCCGCATCTCAGCCAAGCAGGCCTGCAACCACCCCTACTTCGAGGACTTCCCGCGCAACGGTGCGTACAGCAATGGCTACCACTAGAACCGGGCGCCTGCTGTTGTGGCGAGGCCGACGACTGGCGGTCCTCGGTGCCAGGGAGGCGGTCATCCCATTCCCGGCCAGCCTGCTGTTCACCAGGGGTATCACGGTGCTGTCGGTGATGGCAGGGCCGCCAGTGTCGGAAGCAACGAGAACATCAAGAGCGGCGGTAATGGAGGGGAGGAGAAGAAGTTCAACTGCGCTGGACCGCCTGCCCAGACCTTCTCGGAGTTCCTGCAGCGTCACGGTATGCCTCAGCCGCAGCATACCATCATCCAGCTTCCCCAGCAGCATCCTGTCCAGCGCCCTGGTCTTATTCCGATGAACATGTACCCGGGCGCCATGTACATCCCGGCGCAAGCTCCGCGGATTCCCATGCCCAGTCACCTCGACCACACCAACTACGCGGACTTCAACCAGAAGTAGACGTTCTCCATCACCTCGCCACAACTTTCCTTCGCGCTTGTGGTCTTATCAAGCCTTCATCCTTTGATCATGTTCACCCAGGGCGGATTGGAAATGGAAGGGACGGAACGGGAAAGCATTACTTAACCGTGGTGCTTTCTGGATACTGTTCGTGGACAAGGGGGTTCTTTCTTTGTGTGTGTCAGGGAATCAGAGGCGTATACCCGGCGTTGCTGTTTGTTTTTCTCCAGTCGTACGAGGCACTTTTTTGCTGTTTCGGTATGGAAGGATGGCATGGTTTGTGCTCTTTTTCAATGTTCTTCTGGACATATTCGGGTACTAGGCTATATCAGCTTCTATGCTGATATAGTCTTCATCCAAACGGACACTGCGATTTCCCTTTGCTACGGACGGCCCTGTTTGTATTGGTAGATAGGTAGGCAAGGGACGCTGCATGGCCTGGACGTAAAAAAAATGAGGAAACCGGATATCATGACTTGCTTGGTCTCGGCGTGAGGTCCCGGGTGCACTGGTTGATGGTGTTGCCGATATCTACTTACCGAGTGAGCCGCACATATTCGATGGTTATCAGAAGGAGGAGACGGATACAGGTCTGGTAAGTCGGTCTTGTCCCACAAGGTCTGCTCTTAGCTAACCCCTCACACTGTCACAGAGACCAGGCGGTCCAGATGGGTGCGTTGTAGCTGGCGCGGAGAACCCGACCACGGTCTCCTCAAGGCACCCAGTTCTAGTGTTGCGGGAGCCTCACCAGTACCGAAGCAAGAGAATTAGAGGGTACGGCTACGGAAGCTATGTGTGCGCCATCCGTTATCGTATATGTCTCTGTGTCCAATTACGGTCTCCTTCCATACAGCCTGCGTGTTCGGATGCATTATCGCCCTAGGCTTCCGCGACTTCGTCCAGCTTCGCAAGATTGCCAGAGCAGCCATGGCGGACCGGATGAAATACTTCATCGTCACATCTCTGCAAAGCGAAGAGGCTCTACCATCGCTCAACTTCTCCAAATACAACGAGCCTGGCTCGGCACACGGTCAGGGTCAAGATACCTCGGAACTCATCGACAAGGCCATACACAAGCTAGGCCAGACCGGGCTCGACGACCACACTCGAAGTCTGTTCGCGTACTGCGTTTCCTACTGGAACTTACCATTGTAGCCATAGTTCCCTAGATCTCGAAGTATACAGATTTCACTAGCTTTGCCCTGCTTCGCCAATCGCATTCCTCCATCATGGTTGCAATGCTCCTAGGTATGGCAAAATATCATCATGGGCCGTTTTGGAAAAACCTCGACCAGTTCTCCCGTCTGCCACCATCGCACTTCAGGTTACAAGCAGGTGATCATCCCGGTGTCCTTGCAAATCCGATTGACCTGGAGAGGACATCAGTGGACTGGACTGCCATGGTTGGACTCCCGTAGTCTGGGCTCTACTCGAGGACCGACAGGAGTCACTGGAGATCTTCTCCCACGATAAGACGAGCCTGGGGCCAACAGCTTATCAAACCGACCATGTGTTTCACCTCGCACTTCGTGCGGGGGTGAAAACGGAGTTGATCCTGCGCCTGCCTGCCGATCCCCGCGCGGACGTCAACGCGACGAGCAGCGAAGGCTGGACTGCTTTGCAGTGGTGTCTCGCTCGACAATGATTGGAGTCCGTGGCGTACCCCTTGCTCCGAGGAAAGGATGTCAACATCTACAACCGTAACAGCCAAGGCCTCAACGGTATCGAACAGATTTATCACGAAGGCCTGTCAGAGCAATACACACTGCAAGTCTGCACTCGATCTGATGTGCCGGAGCACTGGTTCAACCAGGATCGGATAGTGGTGCCGATGCTCATGCCATGGGGAAGCAAGGTAGCCCTCGAGGAAGAAGCGCCACGGACGTATCTCCATAGGGCCTCCTCGCTGGAATGGGACTCCGTGTTGGGCGTCGTCTTGAAGTCTAGCCCCTCGGAGGCGGTCTCGACCGAACGAGACGGTTACAACCTCCTGGAGCGCTATGCATACCACCGCGTTAAACAGAGGCTGGCTCAAACATTGGACAAGCTGCCATACGATGTCTTCGATACTACCCCCGATCGCGGGTCAAGGATTCTCATTCTGTGCGCCCAACAGGTCTGGGAGCGGATAGTCCACCTCCTCGTCCACAAATATTCCACGGACGATAATGCCACCGACGTCGCTGGTAGGACCATTGCCCACTGGGCAAGTCAACTCCAGTGGCAATCTCTGCTGGCCCTCATAGCGAGCAAAGGCAGGCCCTGGATCAACAAAGCAGGCCACGACGGACGGACGGCTCTCCATCCCGCAGCCGAACACCGCAACGAAACAGCCTGCGAAGCGTTGCTTCAGGCGGGCGCGGACAGTCTCCTCCGGGACAAGGCAGGAGTTGCTGCGGAACAAGGCCATCGAGCAATCGTCAGCCTGCTACTGCTGGCGCCCATCCAGGACTTAGGTCATATGATACGGACACGCACGGCCGGAGTCTCCTGCATTACATCGTGATGTGGCAGTCGGACAGCTTATCAGACAGCGCCTCCACGTTCTCCGTCCCCATATCCATATCAAGGATCACAGCGGGAAATCACCCCTCCACATGGCTTGCATGTTCGGCAACGAGGCCGCCGTCTCGGTCCTGTTAGACATCGGAGCGAAACCCGACGCCAGGGACAGCTCATCCTTCGCGCCCTTACATCACGCACTCATGTCTCACTAGGTCGAGTGCGCCCAGACACTTATTCGGCGCGGTGCCAAGTACGATCTGCTCGACAAATTCGGCGGAAACGTCGTCATACTAGCGGTCTTGAGCGACAGGAGTGCCATAGTGGAATACGTCGCCCGCTTCCTGCACTCCAAGCTGTCTACCAGCGAGATCGCGAAGCACGCCAGCCACGTCGACGACTTCCGGCCGCTCGGTCCTACACTACCTATGCTACTGGGTTGTCGACCGCGAAAGGAACAACGACGACTACGACGAAACAGGCGAGATCATCCTCGAGGTCGACGAGGAGGACTGGGACGACCACGAGCAGCCGGCGCCTACCTCCTCCCCGGTCGAGTGGCTGATCAAGACCTTCTGCTCCTTGGGTGCCGACGCCAACGGCCGCGGCCGTCGCTTGCGGGCAACCTCGCCGCGGCCCACGCCCTGTTGCGGGTGCCGCGCATCAAGCCGTCGCCCACGGACGCCGAGTTGCTGACGCCTCATGGACTGGGCAAAGGTGCACGGCCACGACGCCAAGGCGTCGCTGATCGAGGCGCACCGCGGCATGCACTCGACGGCCGACTGGCGGCGCAGGCTGTGGCCGCTGTATCAGCCTTGCCAGTCTGGGTATGGCTTTGACGAGGACAAGGCTGGCGAGGAAGGGCATAGGGCTTTGGCTGTTAGGGGCTAGCGCTTGGCGCGGAATTTTCGTACAACGTCCCTTCCGTGGCTGCTGATGGCGAAGGGGAAGAAAGGGGGTCAGGCTTCCGCATCGGTGATGCCCACACATTACCAGGTTTCCAAATCTCACGATACGAGAGCCGCGTCACTGATTTTTGCCTCATACCGGCGTACAAACAAGATATACACGCTCTTATACGGCAACCTTGGACGTCCAGAGTGGATGAGTTGACGAATACAGTCCCCATTATCGAGGCAGTGTTCAATCTTCATCGAAACTCGAATACGTGTCACATGATCACTCACATCTCGACCGCCCGCCAAGATCCCCTGGAGGCTTCTAGAACTCACCATTCGCCTTATCCATTCCAAACGAAACACAGAATCGCGTGTCGTGTTCCAGACCATAACAGCGTTCCGCATCCGGCATAAGTCACTTTCCTCACTTTCCTCGGGAGCCCAACAGGACGCGAAGCCCCGATGTGGCTTGTCCCGCGTCTTCGTCCCAAATGAAGCCACATGGCGAGTGGAGATCCCGCCGCCAACCTTAATCAGGTTAATGTAACCCTGACCCCCGCAAGAAGCCGTGGCTGTGCGAAGATGCCAAGCCCGAACCCTGTCCGCTCCGAGGCAATCCTGCTTCTTCTCTCTTTCCCCAACGACGGCGTCCAGTCACGATGGTTTCCTGTATGCGAGGGCGGGAGAGAGCGCCTTCTTTACTTCTTGCTTACCAAACTTGATGAGGGATGGAATGCGGTGGCGTTTCCAAACAGGAACGGCATCTTGCATCTTTGCCCGGCAGCCGAGGCTGATGATGCCTAACGGGCACGAAGACACGGAGTGCCCCTGTCGAATCACCTAATAGAAGTAGTTGGCGAAGCCTCCATCCATCCAATGACTCGTTTCGCTGCGCATCTTACTGATGAGGAATCTGTCAGAGGTGACGGCCGCAATTACCGCGGGTGTCATACTGGCTGAGAAGGTGTCGTCTCCGACAGTCTGGGGAAGGTTGCGACCGTTGGTTGGTTGGTTGGTTACTGATGGGTTAGGTGAGAAAGAAAACAAATGCCTGGAGAGTCAGAGAGCCTCGCTCTCAGCCTACGTCACCGGACTGACTGCGGTTGTCAGCTTTCGTAGGACAGATGGTGAACTGCGGCTCTGGTTGGCTTAGTGTGTTTGCAGCCACCCGGGCGGAATCTGTATCTTGAATTGGGTATCCCGGAACTTGCTCGGGATTCTGTCCGCGGTCACACGTACGCGGCTATCCCAGAGTTGGTGATGATGCATCACCGCGGACAAGCCCGGGGATAGATGGATCGTAACGAGCAGGAATGGATAACTACAGAAGAACAAGAACGATGACGAAACAGCCTCACTCAGCAACACGCTCCCCGAGGTCCCCCCATTCAGGGTCGCACAGGCAGACAGCGACAGCAAGAAACAACCCACAAGGACCCCTGTCGCCAACTACCGACCCCAACTTCAAGGCTGATGACACTAAAAATATAAACCTATCCCGGGGGCGGTTCAGGGGTTTGACAACGCCTCAACACCGACGCGTCAACCGACAGCGCAAAGGGTAAAGACAACAACAACAACTTCATCCAACATGTGAATTCCAGCCTCAACACCTCTATCCTAACAAGATGACTTTGGTCCTTTGCACATGCTTCCACCATCCTTCTTCTTTCTCATCACCACGAAACGCATCAGCCCCCCCCCCTATACCAACCCCTGACCACAGCCTCTAATTGGTCGCAGCACCAAGCATATCAACCAAGGCATACTCACCCCTCCGTCTCACTTCCCCTCAACCTGACAGGTCGGCTTACCTTCACACATCCTCAACAAGCAAGGAAACGCATCACCACTCATCCTTCCAAGGGGACGGAGTAGTATATGCATGTCTAACCCATCTCGGTCAAACCCACGATAGGGGTTGGGTTGTGCGCTCTGAAGCAGTCAATGTGTCGATGGCGGTGGTTACAATGAACACATTTTATTTGCATGTGCTGCTCGCCGGAGCATCAAATTGCAGCGTCCAAGCAAAAGAAGCCAATCAATCAGTCACAATCACTCTGTTGATGATCGAGCTAGCTCATGCCTGAGCTTGAGAAGAATAGCAAACACGTTGTAGTAAGTAGTAGTAGTAGAATAGGAATCCGTGGGTTTCAATGCTACCCATCATCCATCCCCCTTTAAGAGGACTTACACAACGGCGCAGATAGGGGCGTAAATTCATGCCAAACGCCGCTGTAGCTGTCGCTAAAAGGGGGTAGTTGGCCCCCTTGGGGTCGAACGACTTACACCCCGCCGCCGTCACCGCCTAGTAACTTGCACGTAACACCTTCCCAATGTTTTCGCTACAAATCGTCGTTTTCGACACAAAGACACGTCATAAAATCAGATTGGGCTGGTATTACCATAGGTATTATTGTTATGGTTTATCCCGCCTCCCGTAAGGTATCAAGTTAAGTGTGTGTGTTGTCAAACTTTTGTGAAGTGAAAAGTGGTCGCGATTTCCAGGCCCTCTTTTGCAGGCCCCGACCGACCGACCGGCCGCGAAAACTTTAGCCATTCATGCCATCCCATCCCATCCTTCCGCATTAAACCCCCCCCCCCTTTCTGCTCAGCCCTCCGACCCGACTTGCGGGGCGGGAGAAGCAACGGGAAGGCAAACGCGTTTTCCCAATGCAAAAATCCCCAATCTCGTATTAGTTCGTCGAAAAAAAGTGATATGCAATTGCTCTCCGGGGTTGGGACTCGGATGATCCATTTCAGGCATGACGAGGTTCAACAAGTCAAACTTGCGGCCCGCTAGTCTAGTTGTGCGTAATCCACGATCGATGCATCCGGCACATTCCAGTCCACGCAAGGGGAGAGCGCGGATCTCCCAGCCCAGGGTAAAAAAGGTCTGATATTGAATTCCAGTCACCACGTGCTAGGAGAGACAAGGGCGGTTTTCCGGTTTCACTGGATGTCTAGCATGGCAATGAGAAAAGAATGTAGTAGTGGTTGGAATGGTTGTTCATTAATTCCCCATTAGATGCTTCCCCCTGCCAACAACGTCCAGAGTTGGTCGACATCGCTGCGCTGAGTCCTCAACCAAAAGGAGGACAGCCGACCTAATGCAATGATGATGCATGCCTGCCTGCCTGCCAGATGTGGTATTGTAAAAAAAGAAAAAGACGCCCCCAAAAAGACCGTAACCGTGGTGACTGACTTATTCAAAGTCCAACCTGTGGTGATCCGACCGTGATGCAAATGTGCCGCAGACAGTAATAGTCAAACTCCCCAATGGCCTTTGTGAGAAACCGTAGTCCCTCCGCTATTTTGACATGCACCCAAAAATGTTGAACTCCCGACGAACCATGCAATTACCCACCATTACTCCCCCAGTAAGACGAAGCCTTATCGCACAGCGACTCCCGCGCTGCCGAATACCCGCCCGAACACGCCCCTCATGCGCTTGGCCACCGGCTTGACATCTTGCGACATCTGGTTCATCTCCTCGGCGCTGATCTCGTAGGGCAGCAAGCTCCTGCTGCTGACGCCGCGCTTGTGGAGGTGGTGTTGTTGTTGTTGCGAGGCGGTGGAGTAGATGCTCGTGACGTTGCCGAACGGGATGTTGTCCTTGACGGGAACCTTGGGCGGCGCGGGCTTGCTGCTGGTCTCGTTGTTGACCACGATCTCGACCGGCGAGTCGTAGAGGCTGCCCTGAGCCACCTCGGCGTCGTACACGTACGGCTCGGGTTCAGGGTCCGTTAGGGGCGTGGCGGCGCGGGAGTTGTGTCTTGATGCCGACGAGGCGACGCTGCTTGCGTACGAGGAGGAGCTGGAGCTGTAGCTCAGTGCTGGAGGGGACAGGTCCCGTGGCGGGGTGTGATACTGTGCGTAGGTAGAAACACCTGCCGCGGCGGCCCTCCTCGCAATGCTGGCGGGTTGGTGCACGGCGATCCAAGCCTCGGCCTCCTCGCGCTTCCTGCGCGCGCGCTCCTCCGCCTTGCGCACCTGGCGGCGCATGTGCCTCTCCTCGATGTCGAGGCGGATGGGCGCGAGGAAGGGCTCCAGCTCGCGGTGCAGGTCGGCCTCGGTGATCCGGAGCTCCCAGTTGAGCAGGGAGAGCAGCTGCTTCTCCATAAGGTTGACCTCGGTCCGGGAGAAGCCGAAGTTGTACCCCTCGTTCTGGATGACGCTGTAGCTGGCCCAGTGCTTGTTCTTGGGACTGCTGTCGTTGAGGTACTTGGCCGCAAGAATCAGGGAGGCCAGGAAGATGCGGTGGGCGGTGCATCGAAGGCCCTTCGCCATGGGTTGGAGGCGGGACTTGAGCCGGTTGAGGTAGACCAGGGTAGACATCAGGGTGGGTACCTGGACGTTGGAGGAGACGACGAGCTGAGTGATGAACTCCTCCAGGCTGGGCAGGGGACCGTCGTCGTGCCGGACTGCTCTTGGTGGCGGTGACCGGGGCGGTGATGGCGGAACGTGAGGGTTTTTGGTGGGCCGAGGCTCGCATGCCGGCGGTGGCATCATGTTCGGGTCGCACTGGATGACGGAGAAGGCGGCTTCGGCCAGATAGCTGATCATTTCCCTGCTTACAGGCTGGTAGACAAATGTGTCGAGGGCAGCCGCGTTGAGCTCAGCCATGCTGAGTCCTGATAATGAGTCCATCTTGGTCGTTGTGTTGTGTTGTGTTGTGGTGAGAGTAGGAGAGTAAGATGGAAGTCGGAGTTGAGGTTGAGGTTGAGGTCGAAGCTGGTGTAAGTGGTGGTGTGGGGAAGTAGGAGTAAAGTAATTAAGGTAGGCGGGGGATGAGTTGGGTTGTGTGAAAGTATTATAATCCAGTACAAAGAGGATGAACTGGACACAATAAGATGCAGTGACCTTGTCCCGAGGGAACAATAAGACCGTCGGGTATGGTTGTGGTGTAGAGTTAATATGAGGCGTAGTTGATGTGCATTGAATGGGGGAAGTGATGAAGGAAGGTAATGCTTCACCTTCCCAAGAAAGGCTGGGAGCGGAGCAAGGTGTTTTTGAAAAGCGCAAAAGGCGTAAAAGAGAATCCGCAGGCTTTAAGAGTGACCAAGAGTATGTCTCGGAGGCTTTCTGGAGAGTGCCAGACAAGAGGAAAGAGTGAACAGTGAGGGTGACGTTTGTCGACCACGAGGCTGAGCGAAGGCGTCAAGTGCCAGGAGGTGGCCGGCTCAGGCGGACAGGGGCAGTCTTGGTTCGGTACGGAGGTACTTTTCGAAGGGAGGCGAGACAGGTCTGGGATGGACTGGACCGGGGGGACCCAAGCTTGGAATTAGGCTTGGCGTGTCGAGATCGACAGGAGTGGATCCTATTGGATGTGGCTTGCGGACAAGTCCGGCAGGGGTCCTTTTCCAGGAGTGGATCTTAGGATTTCCACTGGATTTACCTCGGGAACTGTGTTGCAACTCTGTTTCTTTCCTGTGTCGAGGAGAGAGGGAGACGGGGCCAAGATAAAGTAAATGGGCGGTGTGGCAAAAACACCGGTGGGATGAACGAGAAGATCCCGTGATGATGCAAACCGGGTCCGTTGATGAATCCGGTTCTCCTTGGCGGTAGTCGTCGGCGCAGTGGAGGAAGGTTACGTGGCCGATGGGAGGCAAATATTATGGTGTAAATGGTGGCTTGTCCAAAGTCCCGAGGTAGCCGTCGAGGTGAGAGAGTGAGCCGGAATCTCGATCAAGGGAAGTCAAACAGCCGATGGTGTTGCTGTAAGTGCTGAGCTGAGAATGGAAATCCGGGGTATTTGTGTCAGTGTGTGTGTGGAAGTATTGGTAAACGGTCGATAGTTTGTTGGGCCGTGGTGGTGGATGTTCCAGTTGTTGCTAGAGTTGGACTGTCGAGTCTGAATCAAAAGGGACGAACAATGCAGAAGATATGACGATTGGCGAAGCCGTAGACCTCTAGCTGGAAAAGCCGTGAATAGATCGAGTTGAACTGCGCTTGTTGTCTATGCATCTCTTGGTCAGCTATTTTTCGCTACGGCAGCGATGCACTCCGAGCAAACGGCTTCAATCAACTGTAAATTAATATGGCTGAATGGGCAAAAAGGCACCAAGCACACGGGTGACGGGAGCGGGAGCTGCAACCACCCTGCATCCCAATGCAAAGTGAATGCATCAATGACAGAGCCGGCGACACGCTCTGAAGGCACCCCCAGCCGCGATGACCTCTTGTTTGAGCAGTCGCCCTGAGGCGGCCTCTCTGCACTTTTGATTTGCTCGAGCCGCCTTCCCGTCCTCTCTTTTGCAACCTACCGTGCAGTAGCAGCCACTGATGAAAATCTGCCTGCAGGTGTAGCAAGAGTCGCCCTGCCGCATTGCTCGGGCCGCTTGATTGGATGCATGTTTGCTGCGGAAAAGGGGGGGACTGATGACTGTGACTGCTTACCTGTCAAAGAGTGGGATTGAAACAATGCCCAAGAGATGTTCTTGGCAGATGCCTCGAATGAACAATGAGTGTAATGGTACTGCAACGGCTTTGTTGATGAGGCACAAGTAGTTGTCGAACAAGGCGGAATGAACCTGCAGGCCGACGAATGGATTATATAGATCCGACTCTCTCCAGATTGACGATGTTCTGTATTGCCTGTGATGCCGTTGTCCCTTTTTTCGACCAAGGGAGGATGGTGGACCGAAGAGAGGGCGAGTTGTCGTTTAAGTGGGAATTATTCGAGGGTTGATAAAATAACGGCCTGCGTTTAGAATGCCAGCGAGGCCAGGGCTCGAGCTGGTTTCGGCGAAGAAAGTAGTGTCTGAGTAAGATGAGACGAAGGCGTCCAAAGGGAGCGAAAGAGAGTAACTCTATCTCTTGCTCGACCTGAAGAATACCCCTCGTCTTGCGAGACTTTGTAATATCGGGCGTTTCTGGGCCACTATCGTGGATTCGTGGGGCGCTGGGAAGGGTTGTTCGAGATATAACACAAGGCACGGAGGACCAAGGGGGTGTTGCCGAGTCCGTTAAGAGTACAACGCTCCGGAGCGGGATGAGATGGTGGAATGTCTGGAATGGATATTCAACTCTAGAACCTGGAGGGAGGATGTGGATGATTCTTATTTAGCAACTCCTCCTGTGGTGAAGGACAGTAGGGACTAAGGTAGGGAGTCAATGAAGGCCCAAGGAGCTTGGCGTCAAAGGTAGGCCCATCAATTGTTATTCCTTCAAGAACCGTCTGGCCTTATTTTGGCCACTGGAGCTTGTTGATCCTCAACCATTCAGGGCCGCGTAACAGCGGTGAGCTTGACTCCAACTGGACGCGGTCAGGTCAGTTAGAAACATCAAACCTCGTCGATAATCAACTCTGGTTCAGTGGTTCGCCATGGTCTTCGAAACCGCGGCAGGGGATCCCGTTAGGCTCGAGAGTTTTGGTGTGGACGTGATTTGAGTGGCTGTCGATCCGTTATGGCGGCCCCCCATGCACCCCCGTCCCAGCGAGCTAGGGCCCTGCATGACCCCGTAGATGAATACCACGCGGGCCTATTGGCTGGCGGGCGGTCGACACATGAAACAAGCGACGGGGATCGTGTTTTTGGCCGTCGCGCTTGCTGTCAAATCCTCGAAGCATCGCTGTCAACCACGAGTAATTCACCGCTGCCACCTGGCATGGCGGCGATGCAAAGACGGGAAGAATTGCTCGGATGCTGTTTGTCAGTCCGTCAAGGAACAGTCACGGACACGATTGGCTGCCGGGGCCAGTCGTCAAGTCTTGTTCATGACTCCACCGCTCAACCGCGACCATCAACAACCAGAGGAGGCTGAGTGTGCTTTTCTTGGACACGTTTGACTCGTACACGCGCGTCTGTTTACTCGGCAAGCACTAACCAGCGCATCGCCAGCCTCCAGTGCTATGACACCCGTTGGCCCCCAAGCCCAACATCTCCTTGTGGTGGCCGCCAACAGGGCGGGCCTCAAACAGTCCTGAACGCGGTCGCCGGCCACAAAGACTCCGACGGGGGTTCCAAAACAAACACAGACGGTGGTCAGTGAGGCCTCACCTTTGGAACTCGTCGATATACCTGACCCGATGCCGAGGCCGAGGCTGTGCATCTGGGCCGGGATAACACAGCGCTTCATGCGTGGCCGGAATGGGTCTTCCGTTGTTGACAGATATCTCATTATCGCCGTCATGCGTACGCTTCAGGGCCATTTTCAGGCCACTACTTGTATGACCATGTCATGCCGCGTCAGGTCTTGCACCGTGTTTTAGCTGACGATGTCGCGACACAACATGCCCGTTTGTATTCGTTGACCCCAGACAACTAATTTGCGTTTGTGTGTCCTTGTCATGCCCCGAGTGTGTGTCCTTGTCATGCCCCGAGTGTCTGTCCTGCTGCTGAAGGTTGCTGACATTTCATGATACACCACCGCTGCACAGGCCCTATTTCAGCTGGCAGGATCCTTTGACTCAGTGGTGACAGTGACACCCAATGCCCCAGATCTGGATCCGGTACAGGGGGGGATCCGCTCGATTTGAGATGCCCGATAAACGAACACGTCGAGATCCAATCAATCTTGCATGTCCGGCTTGCATACCGTGAAACGAAACGAAATCGGGGAGGAAGAAACGTTAAGCTCCTTTGTCTTGTCATGGTTCGTGGCATCCCATCGAGAGCCTGCAAATGCAATGATGATGCCTGGCATGCATTCGCAACCCCCTCGCCAACAGAACCCATGAATCCCTTCAACAAGTTTCCGTTAACCCTTTCCGTGTTGCCCAAGTTGGCCAGAACCTCCATAGCAACAGCCTCCGCCAGTCGAAAAATGTCTTGGCCTGAACATGTCGAGGAATGCAGTGGACCTGCTAGACGTCTAGTAGTGAACTCGGGAATATTGAAATCCTGACTCGGCAACATCGTCGCTTGACATTCTCGAGTCATACCAAGCCCCCCGTCTCGTTCCGCCTGCGCAACCCCCTTTCGATCATTCCTGTGTGTATGTGATGCCTCCATGTGAGACATGGTCCTCGGAGTCTTTCGTAATCGTCATTAGTCCCACGGAGTGTCCTGGTGCGAAATGTGGCTGGTGACTTCTGCCAGGAAGCTAGCTAGACTTAGTAGCAACTAATGCAAGCACTTTATCATCCCCTTCCCCCCCAGCTGGTTCTGGCATGTGCTCCGTAGCGACAATCGCGTGTCCAGACCAGACTCCGCCGGACTACTCCTGGCGAAGGGAGACAGACAGAACACAACGGCATTCCCTTCGGGCTTCAAGAACTGTCAGCCAGAATCCCCATCCCGTAAGTACTGTGGTAGACTATGTTGAGTTGAATGATGATTTGCAAACCAGCCTTGGGAATGGAGATGCCCCAGGGGTTGATCGTCCGAATATGTCGCGGTGTTTCAAGATGCCTGCGGGCCCCAGCACACCTTGACGGTGATCTGATCCCCCACCCCCCCCTATCTCAAATCTCCCTTTCGCGGATCATTGAATATCAGTTAACGACTCGCAACCTTGCGCATCACGCGCTTGTCGAACTCGTCACGTCCACGTCCGCGTTCGTCCACCCCGCGATTTGCGGGATGTGGTGGGCGGGCGGGGTACGTCTTGTTGTCCATGTGGCATCTCAATCCACCCTCATCCACCGCTCCGCATGACGGACCCTTTCTCGACAACTGCAACAGTAAGGGATGAACCAGAACCCAAACCCGGCGAAATTGTCGAGTCATCATCTCCCAGACCAGATCCCTCGTATTCCTCCATTTCCAAATGCAGCCCTTTTGCAGAGGGAGCATACTACTACTGCACATAACCCTTCAACCCGGCAGCATCGGGTTGAAGGAAGTGCACCTACACCGCCCCCTTCCATCGGCCTCCCTCTCCCGTTCCGGAATCAAACCACCACCACCGCAAGGAGCTCTCCGACCCTCCGGAGCTGTTCGGTCTGGGCGCATGGAAGCACCGTGATTGGTCGTGTGCATCCTGAAACACCAAACTGCACAAAAGTCTGGACCAATAGCTGAGCCGGAATAGGCGGCATCAGAACTTTTGGATGCAGTTTCTGCAGGTTTGAATCCGGCGATGTGCACCAATAAGACCAGTCTGGTTCGCTGTAGAGAAACAACTTAGTAGTGGCTGAGCCATTCTACTCTTCCCGACAGCCCGGGTATCCTAGAATAGTCGAATAACTGTAGCCAGATGTTTGCAGCCAGTGGTGGTGGTGCTTCGATTCAGACACTACACATTTCCTCATGATCGGGCCACAAGTGGACAAAAGTGGGTGTAATCTTGGCGCTGAGAAGACCTGTGTCTCCCACCGCCATCGCTTCCCTGTGTTTGCCTTGGCGTACAGAGACACCTGAGCACGGCAGCTAAAACACACATGGTGTCGGGCGAGGTTGTACCGGAACGTCTCTTTCTTGTCGGTTGGCATCGGATCGATGAGGTATGTCATCGGGCCTCTCCTCTCCTCTCCTTTCGCTTCGGAGCTTGTGATGCTTGTTTCCTTCCAGCGGTGACCAGAATGCACCCCGCGGAAAACAGTCCGTTCTGCTTGCATGCACGGGACCACCGCCCATGGGGTCTTCTACGCTTGTCTGGAAGAGGTTAGACGTGGCGTGTGACCTTGCAGCCGATCTCCAGATTTTTTCAATCTCGGCAAGCGGCAACGCTAGCAGGGGGGGTGATATGTTCAGCCAATCCGGGGGATCGTGGCGCTCTTCAGCCACAGTTGGACAGCTGGGGCTCGACGAGAGGGCCAGCAGGACAAGCATCCTTCGATCGCAGCTTTACTAGAAACCCTTGGATTTGATATTGACAATTGGACAACGTACGATCCGGCTAGGTACCTCTCCCATAGTCCCTGTCGTCGACTGTGCCAGGCCTGATACCTGTCGACTTGAGACGGCACAACAAAAAGCGGCCTCCGCGACATTCCGCGACAATTTCATTGTTAGGAGGGGAGCCGACCGCGCCAGGCCGGGCTGTCACCGTTTCTTTCTGGCTGTTCTGATTTCCGTTATGCCGACGTTCGGTACGACCAGCAATTCCTCAAAACCAGACTCGCTCCCTCTTGAGATTGTGTGTTTGCAGCCGCCAAACTCTCCAGCCTTGCGCGCGCTTGCTTGCTCCTAGGCTGGGGCGGCAACCCAAACACAGGCGAGAATCTCCTTTGCAGGAATCCCCGTCCGCACCGCGTCATTTGAGTCTACGCCACCCCCCCCCCCCCCCCCCCCCCCCCCCGGGCGTCCCGGCGCCTACCGCAAAGCGCCGCTACGCTTTTTCGATCATGAATCCTAAAAAACGAAGCGATGGAATCAAAGGATTGCAATACCTTCCTTAACTTTACGGCAGCACTTGGTTGTTGTTGTTGGCTGGCAACGGTGGTGGTGGTGGACCGTGGTCCCTGCATAAAAAGCGGCGGTTAAGCCGCGCATAAATTCTCCAATCTGGCGCCATCTGATGGGTTACGACGTTTGATCTTGGAAAAGTTTCCGAGATCCGGAGACGGAAATAGTAATTATGAGGTGATGCACGGACACACCTTCTGGCGGCAAAGAGGGCGGCTGGCTATAGAGACACAACCCAGGCAGGGTGCGATGATGTACAGACACAGACCGTGGTTTGGTCTAACTCCCGTCTCATTGATATGCAACTGAGTGCTGATGAAAATAGGACACGGCCCGGGACATCACACTGCAATACAGTGTCCTTCGCTCAAGGTACTTGCAGATATCACTGGTTTCCGGGCAATTAAAGGGCTCACGTGAAGACGAGAATACAGACAGTTAGTTGATAGGGGTACATAGTAATGAGTAGAGGTTTCAACATCGCTCGACGGCTCTCGACATTGACCTCCAGCAAGGCATTATTAGCTGGACAATCTAAACCCGGCCATGGCATCCCAAATATCGCAAGCAAGCAATGCCAGGGCAAATCATCACCACTCATCGTATGCTGCATTCCCAATCAATTACGCTTGACGACCCCAATTTCAGCAGCCACGTCTGTCTTCTGTCTATGTGTTCTCCTCTGAAGAGACCTCTCTCTCATATGTATCACAATACTCGTACCCAGTCACACCCTTTCTTTCCATTGCCACCACATCCTAATGCTCACGCAAAATAACTCTTCCACAACACACCCTCCAGATCCTCGAGCTGTTCTTGCGTGAAATACTGTTGACTTGTTAGCACTCACCCATCCCATCATTCCTTCCCACTTCTCACTTCTTCAGGAGGAAAAAAAGCATACCTTCTGATCAACAGCCCAACTATCCTGCCTCGTCTTCTTGAACTCCGCCAGTATCCCCTTGACCGTCTTACCCACAATCCCCGCATCCCCAGCCGCCCTCGTGGCGAGATGCGCCAGCACCCCGGGCATCCAGGTCGGCGGCGGCGTGGCATACGGAAAGGCCTCTACCAACGCCCCCAAGCCCAACACGGCGGCGTGTCTTCTCAAAATCTGCTTGTGCGCGTCGACGGGCGTCTCCGTGCCGGGCACCTTCTTCTTCGGCATGGGGTTGCGCTTGAGCTCGAGCTCGAACCTGCTGCGCAACGTCTCGATGATCGGCTTCCGTATCGCCTCGGGCGAGCAGCGGATCATGCCCGCGAGGGTCCCGGACGCGGCGTCGCGCACTTCGAGCTGCACGTCGCCCAGCATGTCCCCCACGGCGTCGAAGAGGAGCATCCGCTGCGGCGGTCCCGTGAGGAAGAGCCGGCGGAAGTAGATGACCTGCATGTTGATGAGGGCGCGCAGGCGCTGGTGCCACGACGCGGCGCCTTTCCCGATGCGAATGAGGGCCGAGATGAAGGCCTCGTCTTCCCCTGCGCGGAGGGGGATGTTGGGCAGGTGCCGGTAGACGTGGTAGGCTAGCTTCATAAGCTCTGGGTCTTCTTTTACGTCCATCATGTGGAGGAGTTCGTCCATGAAGGGCTCGGGGAAGAAGGGGACTAGTTCCGTGCATTCCTGGCTGGAGAGCATGCTGTCGAGCCAGATGAGGACCGTCTTGGAGCCCGAGGTGTAGGAGGAGGGCGTTTGCTGGCCCGGTTGGCGCTCGTGGCGCCACTTCTCGAGGCGGGCGAAGACCTCGGCTATGGTGGAGGAGAAGTCGGGCGTGGGCTTGTACGGCCGGATGCCGATGGAGGAGTCGGCCTTGTTGGCTTCGAGGAGGGCGGCAACGTTGGGGAAGGACTCGTGGTAGCGGGTGCGGTAGATCGTGGCGATGACGCGGCCGATGGACTCGCGCACCGTTTTGTAAGGGTGGTCGATGTGGGCGAGGAAGTCGTCGAGGATGGGCTTCTCGTGGCGGAAGTGCCAGCCCGCGTCATTGACGCAGAACTCGAGCAGCTGGACCTTGGATGAGTCCTTGAAGGCTGCGTTGGAGGATATGTCCAGCCGGAACGCGCTGAGGGCCTGCATGAGCTCCTTCGACTTCCGAGGGTCTCTAGCATCGATGATCTGATGGAGACAGGTCATCCAGTACTGCAGGTTGTCCGGCGTCAGGTCGTCGGCAATGATCTTTAGCATCATGGGCGCCGCAAAGCCCCAGTTCGCCTCCCGGTACTCGCGCGGGTCATCGTTGGTGCCCGACAGCATCGCACCGAGGATCTCAGCCGTGGCGCGGTGTTGGTGCTTGTCGCTTCCGTCGCCGTAGACCTCCTTCGTTAGCTCCTTGATCTCGTCAAACGTGACTTCCGTGACGCCGTAGTTGACCATGTCGAGGACGTGCATGAGCAGGATAACGTTCTGCATCCGGAACCTGTCGTGGCTCTGGTCTCTTGGCTCCTGCTTGAGGAAGTCGAACTGCTTCTTGAACCACTCCTTCGTCAGGATCTTCCCGATCTGCGTCCTTGCAGCAGTCTCGAGTTCGTCGTAGCCCAGGAACGGCTCGGGGTTGGCGGTCGTCGCGGTGAAGTTCTTGCCCCAGACAAGCCAGCCCGGGTGGTCTGCATCCACAAAGTACTCGGCACCGTCAAACTTCTCGAAAGATGCCAGGTACTTCTCCGTCCAGTTCGGGTCGTCGGAAGGGACGTCCACCTTGAAGTTCGGGCTGTAGCTCTCCTTCTCGCGAAGGAAGTTCTCGTACTTGTGACCGTAGATCGCTCGCATATCGATTGCAGAACAGATACTAGAGAACGCAGACTGGTAGTTGGACCGCAGACCTGGATGAGGGTCATTGGTACCGTTCGCGACGAGGTCGATGAACTCGCTCGGCGCCAGCGTGTCGAACCGTACGCAAAGGTTGGATGCGAATATCGCGCAGCGGTTGGCCACCTTCCAAT
Source organism: Coniochaeta sp. 2T2.1 (assembly GCA_009194965.1). Classification (NCBI taxonomy): domain Eukaryota; kingdom Fungi; phylum Ascomycota; class Sordariomycetes; order Coniochaetales; family Coniochaetaceae; genus Coniochaeta; species Coniochaeta sp. 2T2.1. The sequence continues at coordinate 2,810,043 of VSMA01000002.1, read as the reverse complement.
GCGACGTTCTCGCCAGCTCAATAAGCTCGATGCCGAGCTTCGCCTTCTTCTCCTCGACCTTCGTCCGTCTCTCGATGATGAAGGAATGCCGCCTCTCGATGGATGGCGTGCAGTCTTCCTCGGGTTTGATCGACTCCACAAGACTCCTGTCGAAGATGACCATGCGCTCAAAGGGTCGGCCAAACTCCAGGAGAGGATACAGAGCCGTGCCTCCGAGGCTCTGAATGGATTGCTTGTCGACACTGGCGGTCTTGATGTAGAGCCGCATAAGGTCTGGCGCAAACCGCCAGTCCCGCATCAATGTCTTTATCAGTGAACTGAACAGGAGAGTGTACATTGCGCCCTTGATACGATCGTGATCGTTGCTCTCCAGCGCCTTGCGGAAGCGCTCGAGGATGACGGGAACGACGAGAGTCCGGCCGCCTATTAACACCTTGAGCGACGAGTCCTGGGCGCCTTGGGCCACACGCCGGACATCGGCGTATGAGGATACACAGGACTCTGCCAAATCCAGGAGAAGCTGCTTATCCAGCTCGCTCTTCTTGCGATGGACCGCATTGTACTTCACCCTTTGGAGTTGGTAGGCGTCGGCGCGCTTGATGAGTAACGGCCGTGGGTAAGGCTTCCGCAGTCCACTGATCTTGAATGGCGCGATGTCCGCTTTGTAGAGCCGTACCAGGCGTTCGAAGGGATGTGCAGACCGTTCTATACCCACGTCTGTAATCCATGTCCGATACGCGGCATAGAGATGTGTGAAGCAAGACACATCATCTTCCTGACTGGCGTTCAAGAACGTGTGCGTCCGCGAAAGTAGACGGCCAATGTCTTCCCGGATGTTGTGGATGCGGATATAGAGGGGACTCTCAGGTTCGAGCAGGTAGCCGGCAGGGTACCGGAACTGGCGTCTTAGCTCCTCATCGTCCGCCACTTCGGCGAGCGGGTCGTCATCTTCCTCCATTACGGTGTCCTCGTCCGGCTCCATCGGCACGTTGCCGTTAACAACCGATGTCCTCCTGGTGTCACCGGAGGCACGCTCAGGGTCAAAGAGCGTCGCCACGCCGGAAATGACCAGTCGTAGTGCGGCCAGACTCCTGTTCAGCTCGTCCGACCATTCCTTGTTCTTGCCCTTCCGCGTGACGGGCGGATTCTCGCTCATCAGGTCTTCCAACTTCTGGGACGCGGACTTAGTCTGCTGCTCGAAGAGCTCAACAGCAAACTGCAGCTCTGCCGGAGAAGCCCGATGCCACCTGATCGTCAGCTCATCCGGCTTAGTGATGCGACCCCAGTCGTCAATATCCAATCCGCGCTTGACCACATCAGGCTCGTACAGCGCATTGTCAATGGGGTAAGTGTACGTCAGGTTGAGCAGCAGGTGATGGATGAAGTTCGAGATGTGGATGGTAGGCAGGCCTCGGCACTTCTCCTGCATGTACTGCGCAACGCCCAGAAGTTCCGACTTGTACTTCAACACCTCGCTGCCGACATGGACGACGCACATACTTAGCATGCTGACGTGCCAAACCAGCGCCCTGTCGCGAGGTAGCACTTCTGTGCCACTACTCCTGTCTGATGCCGCGCCGTTGTGGTCGATCTCGTTGCGGATGTTGACGATTAGCATGGGTATGAAGACCTTAAGCGTCTTTTCGGGATTGACCTTGCAGAGCGCGTTACAGATCCAGGCCATGGCATCCCTCGCTTGGTGTACGACGTGGTTTGAAACAAACGTTGCCAGCTTGTCCAGTACCAGGTCAAAGAGCTCTGGGGAGAGCGTCGCAAACAACGGTGTGAATGCCGCCGGAAGAGTGTTGATCACGTTCTCCTCTGGCGTGTTCGACCGGATGTGCGATGCATCAGGCAGGTTCTCAAGAAGGGTGAAGACCTTGCCGAGCAGAGCAAGAACAAACTCTCCGAAGCCAGCAGTCGAAGACCGGAGAATGCTGGCTTCCACCTCGTCGGACAACTCAGTCTTGTAGTCGATCTTGACATCCTGTCCTTCGTGTTCCATCCGCTCCATCTCACCCTGTACCCATTGCTGGGCAAGGCTGGTGTCTTGGACTGCGTCATGCTCCTTGATGAGCGACTCGAACGGGATACTGTAGGCAACGCTCTGGATGAAGTTCAAGGTGTACTGCGTCTTGTTCAGATCATTGGCGTCTATGCCTGGAAGAGCCAGTGCGAGAAGAGCGGTGATGTGGCATCGGTAGCCCTTCTGCCTGGACATGATATTCGCTATCATCTGGAGACCACAGAGACTCGACGTCGTGCGGTGGACTTCTACCAAGCCTTGCAGACTGGGGTAGAACCGCTGCAGCGCTCCGGGGAGCATGAGCTCCGGCTCGAGGTAGGTCAAGCCTTGAAGAGTGGAGTAGTAGTAGTTCACCACCTTGGAACTCTTTGCGAACAGGCCCATGAAGGTGACCTCGCGCAGAGCCAGGACAAAACGTCTCTTGAGCTCGTCGTTTATGCGCCGTTCTGGCGGAACATTGAGCTCACCGCTCTGCTCGCGGTTCCAGCGCGACACGAAGATATCCGTGAGGAAGAAGGTCAGCTGAGCCAGGAAGCTTGTCCAGCTACCTTGGTTCGAGGGGTGGAAGAAGGTATCCACCGACTCGATGAGTCCTTCCAAGTTCGACAATATCGAGTTCTCCTGGGTGAGACACAATGGCGACAGTGAATATGCGATCCAGCGGGCGATCATGTATGGAACTGGGTACTTCTTCTTGTCCTTTTCCAGAAATATGCCAAGCCCCGCTGAATAGTCGATGGTAGCGTACGGCGAGTTTGCTTGGCCCACGGGGATCTCTGTCAGTCGTAGGATGGCCGTAAAGATCAAGTCAGACTGCTCCTTGGTGAAGATGCCATGGCCGGAGAACGGAACATGCGTGCACGATAAATAGTCTCGAGACATCCGAGAGTACAGGTCGATCCAGCATACGTCCATGGACTTGGACCGGGTCATGAGAGACCATAAGTGGAAGAATGTTGGGACAAAGTCCGATGGTTGCGACTGCGGCTCGGTGACAGGTGCAGGTTCCGTGGGTATCATGAGATTTATTGCTCCGGCAACGATATAAGCGTTCGTCAGGTCCGAAGTGCTGAAGTATGGAAGGATCTCTTCCAGCATTTCTCGCCTGTCCTTCGGGTCGAAATAGGAGTTTGCATGGAGAACCAGTTTAAGCAGATGCTTATTGGACCGTCTCCGGCTTCCTTGATGTGAGGGAGTCTCGGAGGGAAGAACCAGCCCTTTGAGTTCCTTCCATATCGGTCTCCAGTCAAGGGTTAAGTCCACGCCGGGCTTGAGGTAATGCTTCTTGCGGGTTAATGTGACAAGCATCTTGCAGAACCTATCTGCCGTGACAGCGTCCAGACCGGGCGCCAAGGCGAGGTGGTAGTAGAGCTGCGCCAGCCTCGCCCGCAGCTCCCGGGTCATCTCGAACTTGAGGTTGAGCCATCCCTGCAGCTCCCTCGTCCAGTGCAGAGCACCCGGTGAGAAATCCTCGGCCATTATCGCTGTGTAGAGGTTCTTGAGGATGCCATGGAGGGCGGCGTCCCGAGCCGACTCCTCCTCGACCTCGAAGGGCAGTAGTCGGAAGTACTTGAAGGTCCGCGGGCGGTATCGGTTCTTGTCATCTTGGCCGGAGCTGTCGTCGGAAGGTAGGCCGGGAGATGTGGCTCTCGATATGGTGTCGTCGGAGCTCAGAAGGCCCTGGAATTGTGAGGCTGCGTTCGCGGCGGAGGCACCGAGCGCGGCAGCCGCAGCTGAGAGCGGCTCCAGCATCTCGTCCATCTTGCTATGTTTATAATGCGGGTTGCGATACTCGCAGTGGATATGGTCGCAGGTTGCAGGAGGCAGGTATCGCTGGCCGGTGTTGGGTGGGTATGGAATAGGCTGTAGTAGCCTCGGCACCCGCAGCGGTTGGAGGTGGCTCTGGGGTGGTGGTCCGTCGGATGGTGAACTTCAGTAGTGCAGTAGCTGGAGTAGACTTATATCGTCCTCTACCAGTACCAATGTCGCTGGGAAAGATAATTCGCTGGACCTAGATGGTCGTGGTTCGGGGTATATGTATGTCGTCGGTTCGTCAAGAACGATCGATCGGAGATGTCCCTGGCACCAGAAGCTGCATTAGTCGGAGGTGAACTTCAAATACCAGACGATGAATGGCATTGCATGAGCCTCGCAGCAAATAAGCAACGGTAAGAGGCTCCAGCAGTATGTCTCGAGGCTCGTGTGACTGGCGTCATGACAAACCGAACAGACGCTTCACGTCATGTGCGACAGTTCGCGCATTTGCAGGACAAATCAGCGCCCCAAAATGCAGAACGTACCAGTAAGAAAGGATAAGTAAGATCACCAAGAAAGCATACAATCGAAAGCTATCTCAATCGATGGTGGCGGTTGATGCGGGTGTCGATGTTGAAGGTGGGAGCTCCCAGAGTGTGCGATTCGGTGATACTCTGACGTCCGAGAGGGAAACCAGCTGGCAGCCTTGTGCTCTGTCGATGCGAGCAAGGACCCCAACGTTCGGGTAAGGGCGAAAACAAGCAATTGGGCTGCTAGATGGGGAATTATGTTCGAAGCCTGTTGCTGCTTCTGGCTTCTGCGACGGGATGCAGGTGTGATGCAGCTTACTACGTACTTCAGGTGCTCATGTGTAGGTCAGGGACCGCGCCGATATCCCCGGCAGCCGCCAAGCACCAAGGCGAGAAAGCTCGAGTGGACCCCTGATTTAAGTGGGGCCGTCCGCTGGACCCGCAGGCTGCGATATGTCGTCGTCAGTCGTTCAGCTACCTCTGCGTTTGCTGGACAGTTCGCCATGTGTGTCTCCAACTGTGCGGTGTACTGTGTAGAGAATGGAAAGAGGCCCCAGCTGGATGATAAAAAGATGAATCAAGGAGGGAGGAGAAGCGATTGTAGCCCGTTGAACGACACGTATTTCAAGAGGCGACCGTCAACAGGCGCCAGCAGAGCGACGCAACCACACACACCTTGGGCCCTCCTGACCGAAACCGATGTGGTCTTCTCCCACCGGGCTGGACCTCCCACGTAACCAGCCTCCTCTGCCTTCGGCGTCCCAAAGCGGAAATATCTTGTCATAGATGATGCTGTAATCTCGTAGATGCAGTTTGGTCCCACATGATAATCCTCCCTAGGCACCCGATGCAAAATGCAAATGCTTGCAGTCTCCCAAGAGCTTCGCCCCTTGAACCCAGTCGCTGTAGATTGGGCATTTGTTTCCCCTGCGACATCCCAATGCACCTTGAGGCCATGATCAGGCGATGTAAACCGGCAATCGACTCCCTATCAACTCGCTCTTACCAATCTGCACGTCCTTCTTGTGGAAATCATGCAGCATCAACCAGCACAACATCCGGAACACCAAATGGCACCATATATTATTCGCCTGCGTGTCCAGGTTCTCCGTCGTATCTTCCCTGCACAACTTTCTTCTTCTCCTGCCATCACCAGTCTTCTCCCCTTTCTCCCACGTCAGCTCCTCGTGGCTGTGTCTCCTTCCACCGACATTCTCCCTCATCTCGTTCTCATCGATCTGGATGTGTAATCCGGGCGTCAACATCCCCGACCCGTGGCTATGCGTCTCTTGCAGGCCCGCGGGGCGGGGTGATTGTGCGGGCGTGGGAGAGGGGGAGTTGATGCTGTTGCTTGAGGGGGCGCGGCCATGGTGGGATGGCGCATACCGCGTCGTTTCCCGCCGGCGGAAGGCTTCAACTGCTTGTCGCATTACGCGGGGCAGGACGACGGCGAAGTAGATGTCCATGAATTTCTCCTGTTTCTCTTCTGGCGAGGCGGAGTTAAGGTCGTCGAAGCGCGGGGGACGGGTTCCCTGTGTTTGCTCGGGGGAGGAAGGTGATGTTGGGCTTGTGGCTGATCCGTCAGTTGCAATTGTGGTAGCAGTGGTGGTGTCAGTAGGGTCTTCGTTGACCATGCGTAGAACTTCCTGGAAATGCTCACGTAGGACCATCGTTACGAGCTCTCGCGACTCATGGTCCCGGAGAAAGTCGTCGCATTCGTCGATTGCGTCGTGTAATGCGTCCAGCAGCGGGATGCTGATGTCTGGCGGTCCTGGACGCAGCTCGCGCTCCACCTCCTCCGCGAGGCGGGCTAGGCGACGGACTTCCGGTGTTTGCAGTGTGATATCGTCGTCTTGTACTTTCTTTTTGTACTCTTGTAGTAATTTGCGCAAGGAGAAGAACTTCTTGTCCCAGTGGTAGGGCGTTGGATTGGGTAGCATGCGGAAGCAACTGTTGGGGATATGCAGGTTCTTGCTCAGCATACCGACCAGCTCGAAGGCAACTGTACATGTTAGAAAAGGAGAGAGGCGTAGGAATGGACACAAGGCATGCATACTGGGAAAAAGATGGCCATGTTTGGTCTTGTCGGACCGGAAGTAGTTCGCCGTATTGGTATTGCAGCCGATGAGGACCATGGCTTCTGCAAGGTCGCTGGGACTCCCCAGTTGGAGAATGCTAAGATCCTGCGGCTCCTCCTCGGTCAGCTCCAGACGTCGCCCGTCGATATCTTTACGAAAGATAGTCGAGACATAGCCGCAGCACAGCTCCTTGACCTCGTCGACCGGGATGACGCGGTTCTCGTGGAATCGACTCTTACCGTACATCAGGAACGTGAACATCAGGCCGAGGTCGTCGACTTTGTTGCCCGTTAGGATGTAGCCGTTACCCTCCGCCCGGTACCTGTCAGTCGAGCGGTTGAACTCCTTCCAATGCACGCCGAGCATGGCGGTGATCTCAAGTAAATGGCACATGGTGGACGTTGCGTATGGCCGCTTGACGTTGCTCGGCATTGTATCCCAGCTGCGCGTTTTGGACTGAAGGGCCACAGCAAGAGTGTGGTCCTTGAATTCAGCCTGTCGGTTTTTTTTGGTAGGTGGGCTTTTGCCGTACTGTTTCTGCTGCCATTCCTGGCTCTCTTTTTCCATGTTCTGCAATTCTGACAACAACATGTACCACGTGGCGCGCTCGTTATCAGCCGTATGTACTTGTTTGGCACGGTCCACCAGGTCATCGCGTTGCTTTCGATCATCGGAAGGCAAAAGCGTGCGGGTTTTCTGCAGACTTTCGTCTGTGCCTTTAACGAAGCAAATCTCAGAGCCCTTGACCGGACCCTTGGTATTTGTCGGGGGCGAAACGAATATGACGGGCGTCTCGAATTGGACCTCGAATCGGAACTCGGAGAGGCGGAAGACGCGCTTCTTGCTCTCGGACCATTTCCCCATGACGCTTTCGCCGCATTCTGCGTATCCCGCGGCCGAGGCATAGTATTGTTGGGCGACCTGCAGTATGGTTCCGATCAGGGCGACAACCGACACCACGAGGGCGACGACGCCGAGAATCGTCTGCGAGGCATCATTGCTGTCGCGCTTCTCCATTTGGCGTTCGGCGCTTGCTGCCCCACAAGACTCGAGAATCGGTTGTCGGACTAGCAAAGGTGGCGTCGAGGGAGGAGGGTATCTCGAGGATGATCGCTCGAGGACGGCAAGGAAGGACGAGGCTCGCAGCTAAACAAACTGTTGTAGCATGGCGATGGAAAGGCAAACTAGAACGCTCAAGCAACACAACATCAACGAATGGGTACGCTCAAAAGCCAAAAAAAAAAAAAAAAAAAAAAGAAGCGAAGAAGCACAAGAGAGGGGGTTGCGGCAGGCGAGGCTGCGAGTGCCGGCCAGACATTGTTGGCCGCGTTGGTTGGAGAGCCTCATTTGAGCTCGATGACAGGGGAGTTGATACCCGGTTGGGGCCGGCCAATGATACGAGGACTTGATCTGTCTTGGCGACTGCTTGGGATACGGGAGCTAGGCAGATTCCGGTTAGCGCTGCGGCAGGATGTCCAGGGATGACGCCGACGTCGCGATCTTCTGGGTTGTGTACACAATCCTTCTCAAAGGGGGGGCGTTCAGGAGCAGGAGAACAGTCGTGGAGCTGATGTTGTTTTCAAGTCTGGTGAAAGACGAGCTTGTAAAGTGATTGAAGATGGACGGAAGAAAGTTTGATAAGTGGAGTCGGGGGTTCTGCATTCCCAAGTTCCTGTCGTCAACTCGTCGTGCCTTCCCTGCATTCCTCTCGACCACCAGTTCCTGCCGAATCGTCGAACTCTCAGCGGAGGAAGGTACGAGATGGAGCTTGCCTTGCTGGAAGCTGGGACGAATTTGAACCGCCAACTTGTCTTCCCAAATGGACCCTCCCCTCTGCAACTGTTCTCATGAACTTCCCGACCTTCCAGGGTTGCGGAGCACCAGCTCGCCGATGCGGGTAAGAGATCGGACATACACCGTCATAGCCCCGGATACGCAGTTTGAATCTGCCAATACGCCTCGACAGATTCAGTTATTTGCTACTCGGAAATGTGAAGAAATAGGAATATGTATCTGATCCTCACTATTTCGTCATGTGTTTCTAAAGAAACGCGGACAGGAGGGCCGCCTCGGTGTAGGGCTCCGGTGATATAAAAGCCGCGATGTCGACTCGCACTCACTTGGAAACCTCAGCAACAACAACTTTCGAGGTGAATATACATGACAAGTTTCTGTTAGAAGCAGACTGTGAGACAGGACGATATTTCTGCAGATCCTTCCCCAAACGATCAATACTTCTAGGAATGTCAGGAAGGAAACTCCTTCTAACAGGCGCAACGGGCTACATGTAAGTCATATACACCTACAAATCCTGAGGTCGATCAGACACTCATAACAGACAGACGCGGATCAGTTCTCGCCCGGCTCCAATCATCATCCAACTCCGCGATCAGAGAGCTGAGCATATCCGTCCTCGTACGCAAGCAGTCCCAAGCCGATATCCCCAAGGGCACGGGCGTGAACCCGATTCTCTTCAAGCACATTGATGACGCGGAGTTACTGAAAGTGGTCGCAACAGCGCACTAGCGACATAACCGTCATCGAGACAGGCGAGGAGACGGGCATGAAGACGTACATCCTCATGTGTCCCACCATCTACGGCGTCGGCTCGGGCGCTTTCAACAAACTCTCGATACAGGTGCCGCTAATGATGAGGAAAGCGATCGAGAGCGGAGTGGCTCAGTATGCTGGTGAAGGCAGCGGCGTTTGGGATCATGTGCACATTGGTTATCTGGTCGATCTGTACGAAATTGTGCTGGGTAAGGCCCTCGCGGGGGAAGAGGTCGGGTTCGGAAGACAGGGGTTCTACTTCAATGGCGCAGGGAGACACAGCTGGTTGGAAGTTGCCCAGGGTATTGGACAGGCTGGGTATGAGGCCGGTGCGTTTACGCCGCCGACGCCTGTGTCTATCTCGCTTGAGGAGGCGGGAGAGAAATGGAATGGGGGAGATGCGCAGTTGGCTGAGCTGGGGTTTGCTTCTAGGTAAGCGTGGTTGGATACGGAAGAGATGGCACCGGTATGCTGACATTCATAGGTCGATGACATCCTCCGATAGGAGTCGAGATCTTGGATGGAAGCCCACAAAGGCTGAAGGAGACTGGAATAGGAGCATTCAGGCGGAATTCCAGATAGTATGTGAGGACTCGAAGAGGTCCAGGGATCAGAAGTCTGGGTTCAGTTATTAATGACTGCGGCAACTGTCCGAAAGTCAAGCCCATGTCAGCACCTTATCTAATGTTCAAGACCTTTCTAGTGGACGATCATCGTCATAGAAAACAGTCGTTCTCCCAGAGGCTTTCTTTGCTTTGTTTGCAATTCTATTGCTTGGGGAACCAAGGACTCTTGTCCGTTGCGGCAGCGTTACGGATGCCGGCTGGGCATATCAATCCAAGAATACGGGAGATACAGCATAAGTTTGTTGTCGAAGTCTTTGCTGCAATGTGTTAGAGTGACCTTGCAGAAGGACACCCGATGCATGGACGTTCCTGTCTTGGTTACTTGTTTGCGCTGTCGGCTGGTGTTGAGAGCCGTTTCAACATGGCGATCATCGCGGCTCAAGTACGGCATATCAAACTCAAGATCTGGCAACCACCGAGCTCAATCAACCAGAGCACAAGCCAGGATTTTCCAATCATTGTGCACAAAGCGGAGAATAAGTGCAATCACTGCAATCTCAGCAATGGAATATCTGAGCTTGAGACCGAAGACTCTACGCTTCAGATTGTATTCGAGAAAAAGGGGCAATGCAGACTTGAGTTCCTGGACGGCCTTCAAGCCGTTTTTGGGCGGCATCAATTCAGCCAAGAGTGCTTGAGCAACAGTGCCCCGATCTTCAATCGAGCAGTCCCCGTCTCGACGGTCTGCCGCGAAGTTGATACAAGTCGCTTAGACCTACAGTTTACCCAACTCCCACACGAAAGCACCCCAAACGCTGTTCCGTCATTCAGGGGCAACGCAACAAGGAAAGTTTATGCCACGCCAAAGACACGCTTCTTCTGATTGTCAAGACTACGTAACGGGACCTAACCCATCACGTATTCGACATCCGCCAGCATGATCTCTATAAGTTCACCTCCCACTGTTCCCCTTCCCTCCCGCTCAGTCTCTCCAACTTTGCCTCCAGCTATTCTCTCCTTTCTGCTCGACAGGCTCGACAGTCGTTTCCAATTCTTCACTTCTATTTCATGTTCCAATACCCGCTAGTCGGCTTTACATACACCTTTTTAATCGTCCAACTTTTATTCCATTCTTCTCCTCACCATGCAGTCCAAGTTCCTCCTCCTTACGGCCATCATCGCCCTCACCGAAGCCCGCTTCGGCAAAGAGGGCGTCGTCCAAGCCAGCATCCAGGGCCTCTCCGACTTCGGTAACCCGGGCGAAGCACCCACTCTCGCGGGCCAGACCCCCGGCGTCCTCCTCGCCGGCGCGAATGCCTGTGCCAAGGTTCGTCTCCTCTATTGTCCTCTTCCCTCCTCTTCCCTTCCCCCTCTTCCCCTTATCCCTCTCTCCCTCCCCTTTCCCCTCCCTGCTCGACTTCCCTTCCATACCCGACTAACAGTTCCCCCCATCCTAGCTCCAACTAGCAGACGAAATCGTCGCCTCCCTAGGCAACGACCCGGCCGTCCTCGCCGGGGCGATCGAGCTCGTCGCGGCGGAGAAGAACTTCAACCCCTCAGCCCAATCGATCCCGACCATCTGCTCCGACGCCAGCCTGCCCGCCACCCCGGAGCTGAGGGGCATCGTGCCCCTCGTCGACCCGGCCGTCGTCGGGTCCGACGTCGAGAACGCCAACTCGGCCGCCTCGCTGAAGGCGCCGTTTGATGCCACGGGTTTGAGCGTGGCGGATGTGATGAAGGCGCAGGGGTTCAGCAACTTTACGGAGCAGGCGCTTGCTTAAGGGGGTGTTATCGGACGGGGGCTGTAGGGAGCGAGTTGGGGCAGGAGGGGAGAAAGGGGGTTTCGGGGAATGTACATATAGGTGTCCCTTGTCTAGCCGATCTGTGAGCTGTGTCCTCCTGTTTTGGGTTCGAAGGCTAGGCCAAGGGCTCGACCGATAACCACATGTACCTGACTTTTTCTACTATGAATGCACTCACTGGTGCAACATGTTTACAGTGAGTTATGCGATGATGTTTACCAGCCCCTGATCCCGGCTTACGGTTTCTCCAACACATGCTGGACACGACCCCAGTACACTGCTTAGTGGTCTAGGAATAGCCCCCAAACCACTTGGCATTATATTGCTGCGATTACAGTCAGTTCACCTGTTGACTTCGCCACTGGTACCCGCGAATATAGATACGTAAGCTAGATTGCTAAATATTTTTGCCAGGTAGCTATCTGCTCCGACGGAGAGACGGTCCTTATCCCCTTACGACTAAGCTCTCACAACCTCGAGATATCTACTGAGCCAGGACCTTCTTGCCGGTGCCGTACTGAATGTTGTAAACAGGCTGGCTAGTAAGCGGGTTGGGCACACCAAGCTGGTGCGGGCAGGTAGCCTGGTTCTGCGACGGCCAGTTGAGGGTGCACGTCTCGTCGTATCCCCACGTGCAAACCGGGTTGAGGATGTTGTACAGCTGGTAGTTCTTCGCGACCCAGCTGCTGGGCTGGTTGAGGCAGCTGGCGAGGTAGTTCATGCTGTTGGCGCCGCTGAGGGGGAGCTTGTTCCCGGGAGTGCGGATGAGGTCCCTGCACTGGTCGGCGGAGACGGTCTCGTAGGTGGCCGAGACGCCGCCGCCCTGGGTCGGCTTGACTGTGGCGGATTGGCCCGTGACGAGGTAGTTCCAGGCGTCGTAGCTGATGTCGTAGGCGCCGCCCGAGGTGTCGATGCGGAGCAGGTTGACGGAGCGGCCGTTGGCCGTCACCTTGACGCAGATGTTGTCGCAGTCCACCGGCATGGGCCAGTAGGCGACGCGGTCGGTGTTGATCTTGCACCCCAGCACGCCGACGGAGGAGGAGTACATGTCGTGCGGCGTGATGGAGACGCCGGTGGCCCTGGAGTTGAGGGGCGCGGCCATGGTGAGGGCGGCGCCGGCCAGGACGGAGATGATGGTGGTGAACATTTTGAAGTTGATGGGTATCTCTTGAAGAGAAGGTGAAGTATATACCGAGAAGGTTAAAAAGAAGGTAAAAGTGGTTGAATATGTACAGTTGAACTGCAAGTGGTGGCTGAAGGAGTGTAGAACTCAAGTAGATGGTTGCTTCTGAGAGCGAAGGAGTGACAGTGATCTGAGCGATCGCAAAGGAATGAAAGTGATCTGTTGATCTAAGGAGTGTAGTGAAGAGTGAAAGTGAAGTTTGTCCTGAGGAGCAGAAGAATAGATGAACTGAGCCTGGGAGACCAACAGACCTTTATAACCGAGGAAGCGACTGCGTACAATGGGGGTTGTCAGACAACAACATTGTGCTGAACGTATGTGTTACGTTTACCTCGCCTTTTCCAGCCCAGGCCATCCATGTTGCTTGTTGGTGTGCCCAAGAGGCCGATGCACACAACCTTCCCAACGTCTCCAAGTATTTCACCATTGCAGACCACCAACTGCCCACCGAGATCGCAGGGATCGTTGCAAGATCCAATGAATAGGCAGCGAATAGTGCAGGTGTGGCTCGGCGACACCGTGACCGATCCACCGCTGACGGCGAGTGGTTTTTTTGGAGCCAGAAGGATCAGGACGAGAGAATGACCGAGGAAGCCTCAAGGGGAATAGCACCAGGGGTAATGACGCCACCCCGGGACGCCCCGTGGCGGCAATCCTGGTGCTGTAAGGGACAGACATGATGGACTGTAGTATCGAAGGATCGGTAACCTAGGATATGCCTGATTGTCGTAGGATTAAGGTTTTCTGTCAGGGGGAATTGACGTATGCCTATTGCAGCCCTGAATGACACCGCATAATCTTAGTCCCATCGATACCATTGGTCTCCCCGTACCAAGGGTTCCCCGTTGTGGTCGTCTTGAAAACACGTTCGCAACGTTGCAGACTTTTCGCAAGGAAAACTCTTCAAATAAAGTTGAAAATCATGTCGGACCGGAATTCGCAAGCGGTTACCGATTCTGGCAATTTTGAACAGAATTGCCGCCCCAACCATGACTCGTTGGGTAAGGTATGTCGTGTGTCGGCTGACGGACGTCAGCACTTTTGCAAAGTGACGCCCATCTCACAGGGGCCACATTACTGGAGAGCAGCTTGCCAGGCAGATCAGAGATTGTTGTCGGCTCGCCAGAAGAGACGAGTTCAAAGCAGGCTGGGTCGAGGACAGCCACCAGCAGCAAGATGGGCAGTCAAGTGACACAAGTCTGGCCCTCGAGATTCCGCCCCGGAAGGATCAATCACGCGGTCTGTCAGTAGCGCCGTAAGCGAGGGTGTTTTGCGCCGAGCTTGTATGTTGCGTCTGACCCGTCTCCGCATGCGCTTGATGCGGCTCGACATAGAGGCTCTCCTTTCCAGGCACGGCTCAGGAGGGATTGTCGAGCAAATGGCTAACTTGACCAGACCGCAGGCCACCCCCCTTCGCAAGTTGGACACAGAACGGGTTGTCCGCACCGTTGGAAGGCAGTCGCCGGTCTGTGTAACGCGAACCTGATACTAACCACCCCGAATATTCTGGCAACTGTCGTGATGCAGTGGTGCCCGCCTCTGTCGTCCAACATGCCATCCATCCGGCCAAGTTAAGAAAGTCCACCGAGTAGCTTCTGATCTTGTTCACGGGCATCCTCCATTTAACAGGCCAACACGCAGAAGATTGATCCGACCACAAGGGGTGAAAAAGGAGCGGACAATACCAAAGTAATGCGTCCATCGACCTGATAGGCAAGTCCAGGAGGGTCTTTGGAGCGTGCCAGAGTTGCGCCGGCTTTCAGAGCCATGACCTTCCGGAAAAGAGTTGGATTGCGGCCATGTGGAAGGTCGTGTCTATCGTTGATGCACTCGCTTGACAACAGGACACGCGTCTGCTCTGAATAATGCGCTCGACTTCGAGGCCACATCTCTATAGGTGAACCGCGTGACAGTGTCGACATATCTTCGATGGCAGTCAAGGTGACAACTCAACTAGAATTGACTCTTCAACACGCTGGGATAGCAATTGCACCCCGGACATTGCAGGTGGAATGCGAGCTGCAGTTTCTCGTCGCCGGAAATGTAAAAGTCGGAGTGTTAATAAAAACCAACTGCAAATGCGATGGGAGACGGCATCATCGACGGTGAGCATGCGCGCGTTGACGAACTTCACAATTCTTCGAGTTGTTAAGGGTTGTTTTGCTCAAGCGCTGACACGGCGGAAAACCTGTGAATGCGCGGCAAAGTGTTCGTTCCAAGATCGCTGGCAGTCAACTTTTTCGGGCGATGACATCGTATTGTTAGCGCTCTCGTTGGCGTCACCATGTAACCTCCACAGGGTAACTCACCCCGCACAGATAAGCATTCCCGCCAAGGACCCTTATGGCTCATTCCACGCCGACGAACAAACCACTACCAATCCTTGGGGTCAATAAAGTCCTGACGTGCAGACTTCTCACCATGATTCCCTCACAACATATCCGGAGTCGCTGAGCATGGAGGATATTCGGATGGACGACGAGGACGGCTTCGTCCTGGTGCGCCATGTCGATGTCGAGGAGAACCCTCGAGCAAATGTGGATGCGCCAAAGTACCTTGACGACATCAGCAGCTTCGTCGACGTGATTGCAGACGACCTATGGCTGGTGAACAAGAAGATCCACGATAACCCCGAGCTAGGCTACGAGGAGTTCATCGCGCATGAGGTCCTGACGGGGTACATGGATGCGCAGACGGGATGGAAGGTCATACGATCCGCCTACGGCATGGCCACAGCCTGGGTCGCCATTTTTGACACCGGCAGGAAAGGCCCAGTGATTTCCTTCAATGTCGAAATGGGTACTGCCCCCTAACCATCTGCATCATCGCCTCCTAACACCCAGCAGACGCCCTCCCCGGTATAGGCCACGCTTGCGGCCACAACCTCATCGCCACCGCCTCCGTGGCTGGGGCCCTAGCAACAGCCTCTCTGATGCAGAAACACAAACTGTCGGGTAAACTCGTCGTCTACGGCACGCCCGCCGAGGAGGGTGGCGGAGGCAAGATCAGACTCCTCCAAGCAGGCGCCTATAGCGACTACAACGTCGACCTGAACCTCATCTCCCACCCGGGCATAGTGGCCAACTGCGCGCTGATGCGCACGACGGCCTACACGCGCTTCAAGGTCGAGTACATCGGCCGCGAGGCGCACGCCGCCGCCGCGCCGTGGATGGGCATCAACGCCCTCGACGCGCTGATCACGGCCTACAACGGCCTGTCGGTTCTGCGGCAGCAGACCATGCCGGGCGACATTATCCAGGGGTACATCACCGAGGGCGGGGTGGCGCCCAACATCATCCACGCGCGGGCCGCGGGCGTGTTTGTCGTGCGCGCCGCCACGCAGGCCCGGCTGGAGGAACTGATGGTAAAAGTGGACAATTGCTTCGCCGCCGGTGCGCTGGCGAGCGGGGCGATGCTCGTGGTCACGCCGGAGCAGGCGTACGCTGATCATGTGCCTAATCGCGCGCTGGGGAGGAGTTACACGCGGTATTTCAACTGTTTGCGTCCTGATGAGTTGATACCGACGGATCAGGATGTGGATGAGGTGCGCGGGCGCACGCAGGCGAGTACAGATCAGGGGGATGTCAGCTATGCTATGCCGAGTCTCAGCGCTGGACTCGCGATACTGCCTGGTCCGCTGAAGACGGGACCGCATAACCCCGAGTTTGCGGAGAGTGCCGGGACGAGAGATGCGTATGAGCGGGCTTTGAGGTGTGGTAAGGGGTTGGCCGGAACGGCGGTTGATGTGCTCACGCAGAAGGGACTCTTGGAGGAGGTGAAGCGGGAGTGGAGGGAGACGATGAAGGGTCAGGGCGTTATCGCGTAGGTGAATGCATATGTCTGTATATAACCCCGTGTGACAGTGCTAGACTCCAAAGCATATTCGAGCGCATGACTCTAATGGTCGCTCCGCTTCGACCAAGGCTCGCAGGCCTTCAGATGATCAAGATGGACCTTCTCATCCCCACTGAGCTTCAGAAGAACATCGAAGACATCATTCTTTCCAAGCCGCTGCAACCTCGCGCTGCGTCTTGTAGGCCCACACGTGGGCCGTCAGGTCGATGCCGCCCGCGTCCGTGAGGATCCCGCTCTTGAAGTCGAGGGGATCGGTGATGCGCGGCCCGGTGATGTGGATGTGCCCTGCGTGACTCGGAGTACAAGGGGAAGTTGGAGGTCAAGATGTTCTGCCGGGCCGGCGACGGGTCAGTGAGATTCCTGGATTAGGACTACAACTGCATTTGACGTTGAGGGACAAGGAAAAGACGCCTACGCCATCACCAGCGCGCCCTGGGTCAAGGTCCGAGGTGACCCATGCTTGAAGTTGCTGTCCCAGCCCTAGAGGGTGTGTTAGTGATCCCTCGTGGTGTGCAGTGTTAGGTAGAGGCTGACTTACCGCCGGTGATGATCACGTCAACCTCTTCAAGGCCGTTCGAAAGCGTGGTAAAAAAAAGCCATTATGTGTACTAGGCTCCTTTTTATAACGGAGTTGGGTGGTAGAAGTCGCGCCTCCCAGGGAACAGGGAGACGAGGAGGTTTTAACAACCCCGAGGATCACCTACATCACGACGCTTTTGGGGCCGGATGGGGATAAGCGATCCTAATCCTATGATCACTCGCGTTTGTTGAGGGAGGATCGAGTATGGCTTGGACAGTATATGCTGCCGGGGACGTTGCTTGGTCCGGTTGGCGGGCTAGCAGTCGCCTAGGATATCATTTCCTCACCGCCAAATTACATATATGCACAGCTCACAAATACAGGTAAGTTTGACCGGCCGGATCAGATTTTTGGTTATGAACGAGCGACTAAGTACAAGAACTGGCAGGAGAAGTATCGAGCTCTTCTTTTTTCGAGGCACTAACAGTGTTCAAATCGAGACCCCGCTGCAGGTAGATGGGCGGCATGCTCAGGTGTGTTTCGAACGCTACACCGTAAGCCAGCCCTCCGGGCCTGGCGTATGCGGATCCCCAACCCTGTTGTCTCTTCTCTAAGTCCAGCACTGGCCGCTGCCGGGGCCGGGCTGGCATTGGACGCGCCCGCCGTTGCACGAGTAGCAGCCGTACCCGCTGGAGCACTGGCACTGTCCGATGACGCAGTCCGAATGCGGCGGGAAGTTCTCGCCACAGCGAGCCTCGAGGCCGCGGGCCAGGAAGGCGCTCTGGATTGCGTTGGTCAGCTGTTGTTTCTCGAGTTTGGCAGTGTAGGAGGGAGAGAAGGGATCAAGTTGCTTACGGTGGCCGTGCCGGTGTAGGTGAATGTGCCGTCGGTGATTACGTCGATTGAGGGGCTGTTCTCCGAAGGGAGGGCGGAGACGCCGGCCGCGATGGCGAAGAGGAGGGCGAGGGTCTGGAAGGTCTTCATTTTAGCTGGTTGATGATGTTGTGGTTTTTGGGTAGAGGGTTGATGTGTTTGAAGATGTCGGAGATGAAGATTGCTCCTGATGATGGGGAGGAGGTTCTGGCCTTTTATAGACATCTCGAGGGCCGGGTAAGTGTTGAATGGACATCTCCATGTTGATTGATCTCCACCGTCTCGTGACATCACCGCCTCAGCTCATCGTACGAAGGACAGCCGACCCCATGGGGATATCGGCGTTCGTAGGTCTCAACAGGAAGCTACACTAAAGGATCGGTATACAGGCGTCTATACAAAGACTGACGAGTTGTAGGACAGTTCAATATGCATGCAAGGAACTATGAGAGGCAATGAGAAGGTTTTCAAGACCTGCAGGTCGTCTAGTTACACGGATGCTCCGTGGAGACGAAGGTCTATGTTAAGTTTCGACTCCATACTGTAATGATTCGCAACGGCTACTCTCTAGCAGAATAGGGGGTTTCTTCAGAACGACGAGATCGCCTGCTGCAAGACGTTCCTTTTCTCTCATGCGCGGGACTTATGGCAGAGCAGTTGTGCACTGTACACTGCGTGCAACTGTTACTCCAAAAGAACCTCAACTATGATGATACTGAGGCGTTTAGCATCACATCGGCTAGCATTCGCGCGTATGACACCCGGTAGATACGCTCATTACAGTTGCATATCCTCGTCAGAACGCGCACGTTGTCTTGCTCTGTGAGATGCTGTATCAGCCCAACTGCATCGACTCAAGACGTTTTCACATGTAAACGTTCAACCGCAACTGTAAGGCATACGTAGCGAGTGTCACCAGCTTATTATGGTAAGGCGCTTGCTTCAGAGCGGTCCTCTCAATGCAACGGCTCCATATAACGAGTGGGAGACGTAATCAGCAAGGCAGGACGGCAATGATAGCGTCCCATTCCGTTTGTCGGTAGCAAGGAAGGTGATTTTTACTTGAGAACTCGCCTGGTGAGTTGGGCTCACTGATCTGCATGACAACGTCGCAGGGTTCTTTTGCTTAACATGGTCCAATGAATGTGCCGTTGTTCCACAAGAATCGGGGTTTCAATATGCTCATGTAGCACAGCATCATCAGCATCAGGTTTGTCGAACAACCGGTGCCTGACAATGACAAATTAGGAAACCAGATCCGGTTGAATCGGGAGTCGGTATATTAGTCAGTGACGCGCTGTACGCGCATCTGTGTTGGAATAGAGGAACATAGACACTCACACTCCTGATGCGAAGTTCCGTAGCAGGTCGGGATACAACTATATAGAGTCGTAGTCACGACCACACCATGACTTCTGTTCTCGAGTCTGGATCACCGCGGCTTGTATCCTGACATACAACAGCACTTCTGTACGGATGGACTATGCTAAGGGGCTCAGAGATGCTGGCGCTGTTGACCATGTGCGAGGTATGGCCTCAAACTACTGATAGGTATACACTTATCGAACCTCGTCCAGTCCTCTCTCATCCGCAGGCGCTTGCCAGTGCTCAGTTAGAGCTGGAGAATGAATGGCAAGTGCGACCGACGATGATGCTCTTGCCCAGCTTGGGCGAAGGCGGTGTCTTGTGGATAATGGCGATGTGGTTAACGGCTGTTTAATTGATCAGGTAGGTATTGCATGTCTTCTTCCACCGAACCCTCTGTCAAAAGGTCGTTGGAATGTGGATGGTGTGGAACATGGGTTCCGGAATTGTTGACATTCCTATCTGCATGCGATTTGGTTGCGCAGGGCAACCACAACGCTAAGCGCCCACGTCACCGGTCTGAACATCCAGTCACACACAACATTCAAGTCACCACTCGATCTCAAGAAATATATGGGAGCAATCGGACGACAAACAATGTGACCAAACTTGCATTCACTCATGGCGGTCCCTAGTACCATGACACTTCTTTGAACAACGCTGCTTAGGATATTGAAGGCTTTAAAGTCCAATGGCTACCGAGCTACCCTATACCGACTATGCTGACTTCCAACATTTACAACCTCAAGCTCCAGACTACCTCTATGTGCCTCGTTCACCGACGAGCCACTAGAGCACCTAAGGAAGGTATTGCTGTCTTGGAATTGCCAATCGTTTGAGAGATGTGGTCCCAACGAACCGAATAGACGAACAGACGGCTGTGGTTCAAAGGTTGAGTCCATCTTGGGATGCAGTCAGATATTCAGATGTCATGACCTGCACCCTCCCTCAACAATCCCATCCTTACCGAGGTTCACCTGCAGCCCTACCTCGATCAAAACGTCGACATTGCTCTCGCATACAACAGTCCGAGGTCATTTTTCTCCGTTTCGAGGGCGAGGGTGTCGATGCATCACTTCCAAGACACGGTGCCATGTACAGTGGAGGATACCGACTGCGCAGCCGTGATGCGAAGCACATACGGACAGGCCGGCCATTGTCAGCTCCTTACAAACAACAATTATACATACACGGAATTGCCAACCACCAAGCAGGTAACGTTGTCTCCCCTGCCTCGGGCTTTGCTTATCAGAAATTATAACCAGACACGGCTCCAGTCGCCGAAGTGAAATAGATCCGGCCGCGGGGCTGCAGTGACTGCGCACCCAGCTTCAGCTCCGGCCGGGTCATGGAATTTGCCGAGCATAGCCACGATGTACGGGACCTCTTGGTCCGCGCCGAGCCCTTGTCACCTTCCAGAAGTCCTTCGCATGCATCTGCGACGTGTCACGGTTCGACATGGCCTACACCGCTGCTGCTGTGCGGTCTAGGGTATTATTTCCCCGGATTTTGCAGATTCATGATACGATCTCGTTTCAGGGTGCCTGGTCGGTGCCATGTCCAATCTGGCCGGTTACCGAGCGTGCTTCTACGATAAATCACGAGTACCTCGCAACATGCCACCAGTATGCGACACGGCAGCTGAGGGAACAGGATGCAGGATGTATCCTGCTGCCTGCGGTGCTTCTTCAGTCACCGCACACAAACTCAAAACAGCCATGCCGCGCCCAGAATAAATAAGAAGCCCATCACGACACTTGTGCCCGGAATGGGAAGCGCATCCGAGCTCACGGGTCGCCGCTCACGCTTGGTTTGCATGAGGGCGCCCGCGGCGGCCGTTTTGCTCCCTCCCATCTCCTCCCTTTCAGCCCTACAAGAAATAGAGTGCTGACGCAGAAGCATCCCAATCTACGAAAGCTAGCGGCACCTCATCAATCGAGGTAGGAAGGTCAGCACTTGGGTCTTGGGGCGCTCGGGGTGTATGCAAGCCACAGACCAATGGCACGGCGACGTCCGTATGTATGCGGCTCGAAGGAGCTCAGGAGGGAAGGCTGGAACGTCCATGGTTTCTGGGCAGCAGGCATGGGATTCTATGGTTGCGCCTGTGCAAATTTCCTGGTATCGTCGGTCCGGGAGACCTCGACTTTTACGATGTGAATGTTGTCAAGCTGTCCCTGGCGGCCTTGGCTGGGGCACACATTGAAGCTTGCACTGCCGTGAAAAGGGCCAGGCGACCGTCGATACGCCGAGTGAGAGACATCGTATCGAGCGTTTTGACGGGCTTGGCTCGCCAGCATCACCAGCATCACCAGCATCACCCCGGAGCACGGTTGCTGAAGACGGCCATGAGATTCTACACGGCGATGGCAGCGGGAGGGAGGAGCCTTCCTGATTGCTGAACATCGCCGACGGTAAACTTTATCGGCAATAAGGCTCCCGATGTCTCGCATGCCTTTGCACCGAGAGCTTCTGCTCAGCATTCAGGGGCGAGCAGAGGTCCCCTATGCTTCCAGACAGCGCACGCCATAGCTGTCACTGACATAGAAGCCATGTGTCGGACATTGTGCGACAGATCTAGACCTCAGCAGACTGAGAGGCTGCATATGAAGTAGGGGTAGCCGCAAGGCTAGCTCGCCGGCGTCTCTTCCAGCAGTCTGCAGATGCAAGCCTACGTCCAGGGTTCAGCCCGATGTATTGACGCAATTGACTCCCAGAACATACCAACCCCGAAGGCTTATCGTGCACGGTGATGAACTCGTCAGCGATTGGGCAACAAGCACGGCATGAAAGCCACCGAAGCAGAGATTCCGAAGCCCATCGGAGAGCTGAATCCTGCGGGCAAGCCATGGACGGCGAGCCACGGGTTACATCGCCGATAACCCGCAGGGTCTCCTAGCAGCGTTTCGTTTCGATCAGCAAATTGCAAGTCGGCGAAGCTCAAAATAGCCTACAAACGGGATTCATGGCTTGTACCAATCCCTCCACCGAACGTCTCGATGGAGCTGGTTGGCGCATCAATGCTAGCCAAACGCCAAATGCCAAATAAAAGCCCGACGAGGCGCGTCACCGATTGGTCGCGTCGTACGGCTAGCACACGTTCGCCGCGGCCAAGTGGCAGGCGGGCGTGGACGCGAGCACTCTTGGCTTTTGCCGGCGGGATTGGGAGAAGAAGCTGCATGGTCGATGGAGTTCTCGAGAGTCGACTAGACGTCTAATCGTTCCCATTCTTGGAGACGAAATAGACTTCAGCTGGCGGACATCAGGTCCATCAGGGTGATCCAAGCTCCAAATTATTGAGCTCCAACAGGAAGCTCCCAGGCTCATCATTCTCCACACGAGCTTGGTCCCTGAAGGGGGCAGAGGGTCCCCCTTCCTTTTTGCCTCCGGTACGATATGCCCATTGCGAGCAGTTCTGGCGGCCCACGTGCAGCTGCATCGGAGAGAGTACTACACGACCAGCGCAGATCAATAACCAGGCCGTTCAGTAACTGGAAGAACACATATCCGGATAAGTGTACCCAACAAAGTTCTCGACTCTCGACACTCGAGGAGTCTAGCATGGCCCTATCGCCATGCCCCAACTGGAAGCTCCTGAATGTGGCCATCTCAGACAAAAACCTCTGAAGCGTGCTTCTTTTGGGATCGGCATGTCGCCGTCATGCCAAATCGAGACACGTGTACAAACACAATCGGAGACACCAACTGTTGATTTCGAGACATTGGTAACATGCACAGTAGATGAGTTGTCAATGTTTGAGGCTTGAAAACGTGAGCAACGGACAAAGAGAGACCTGGAAGCGTCCAATCACAGCTCTCCCCGCCTTTTCGTGGTGTTGGAGGTCTCGCACACACCAGGAAGGAGCGGAGGAGCGCGTTCAATGATGGACACTCAATACGCTGCGCCACGAAGGGACTTTGGACCCCAATTCCAGTTTACCCCTCCCGCATCTCCAGTCTCCAGTTTCTCCAGACTCCAACTGCCCAAATGCCCAGCAACTTCCAGGTTGTCTCCAACCATCCAGCACCCGTCACAGTGTCACCTCGAGCCTCAGACTCGACCCATTGACTTGTCAAAAACACAAGGCCAAGTCTCCGAAGCCCGCCGAAGCCTCGTGCCACCATCACTTCGTCAGTCATTATTGTTCACTTGTCAGGATACGACGGTGCATTAGTTCCCGCTTTGTCCATATCCAAGTCGGAGAGACATGCGAAACATGGACAGACAGAGGACAATGACCACGAACGACAAATCAACAAATTCCACAACAGCCGCGACTGCTAACTGCATCTGACTGATTATTAGCCGCCAAAAGAAAGAGTGAGAAAAACATGAACTGCCGGCTCGACACATCGTGGCACAGACAATGCCAAGACCTTCAAGCGCGGCTCCCGCTTCTTGTTCAACATCAACTTCAACCGCCCGGGCAATATCTAACTGCTCAGGCAGCTCATTGCTGCAGGCATGAGGCAGAGATGCGTGTTGGGCGCGTTGGACACGGCTGGTGTTGACCGAGACGAGCTGCGAGATACCCTTTTCACTCTCCTCGCATCGTCACAATACGCATGCGACTGCAAGGCCCGCCATTTCCGGTGCATGTCCATATTGACATTGTCTGATTTACAACACCCCTATCTGAGTGTCGTCAACTACTCACCGTATCTCTTCCGGGCTGCGCGCTACTTCACAGCTAATCACCGCCTTGAGCGAGACAGAGTGAGTACGAGCTACTAACTACTTGTCTGATCTGATAACGAGATCACAGATATACGATTTGTCGACTTGAGCAAGCGGTTCGTTACTCATGCCGCATGCCTGACACCACAAACCGCACCCTACCGCAGTCTGCTACTCGCATCGTTCCGTGCCACTCGATAGATCATCGGCCGACCGGATCTGGACTTGGGATGAAGTCAATCACGAGGGCACACTTGGTTGATTCCATTTAACATTGTCCATCATATCACCCGTCGTTGCGACATGATAACATCATCAGAATAACCAACCTCACAACAAACTGCTGCACAGTAGGGGTGTTCAGATTCCTGCTGCTCCGGTACTTGAACATTCGTCGAGATGCACCAAGAAGACTCAGGCAACAGATTGTCTTGGCGGTACTTTCATCTCTGCCCTACGAGCTTGCACTTGTCCTTTGCGACGAATCGCCAGCATTCCAACACTGAGCCGGCGGAGAGACACCAAGAGAAATGCTGGGTCCAATCAGAATGTGAGATGGTGCCTCAGCCCTATGATCGCTTCACGCCCCCTTCCAGTCAGCTCCCTGACCAATGAACGGGAGCCTACCGTGCAGCACACCACGGCGAGACCGACAGGCCGAAACGGCGGGACGGCAAGGGGACTTGGCATGCATACACCCATCTGTCACAGCGCCGTCGTCGGGCCAAGGTCCTTCACTGCCTTTCTACGGCTCGGTCGTAGTTACTGTCGGACGACTCGGACGCCCGCCGAACAACGGGTGCGGAGGCGGCGGATGAGCTACATGTCATCACGAAGTTGCGAGGTCGCATTCATACGACGACAATCAAGCGTGCGTGGAACAGTGCAGTGATCGCCAAGTGGCCAAGGAAGCGGGTGCGTGCCCACACACCGCCAGAAGCTCACTCAAATCGCCGGTTTGCCAACAAGGTTTGGTCATGCTCATAACCTTTGGTGATCTGCCTTTGCCGCCCATGCATGAGCGGAAAGACAGCACGCTGGGAAATTGAAGAACACGGCGGCGGTCTTTGGACAACTCGCCTCGTGACTCAGGTCGGCACAAACCGGCGCCTTCTAACGATGACCAAGGTTCTACGAATAGCCTCCTAACATGAGAGGGGTCGAGCTATCTGTCACAGCATTTGAGTCAATAATGCACTTGACAGATGTCCACTGGCTGGATTACATGGCAGCAGTGCCTACAGACGAACCAATCGCCAGAGTTCACACCTCACGCTTATGCGTTTGTGGAGATGGCCACAGCCCTACGAGCGAAATAGAGGTCTTACCTGTGGTACAGCTACGTCAGGAACCCGCCAAAAAGCCGTACAGGGCGTGCACACGGGAAAAACTGCGGAGAGCACTCCCTCGAGACCAGAGAGCTTGCTGCCCTCTTGTTCCTTCGAAGCAGCAGCGAATGCTAAGAACATGCCCATATCGGCGATACGCACGACATTCCCCGACAGCTCCATTCAACGAAGGATTTGATAGCGTCCCTTGGACCAAGATTTTATGGCTCAATTATACGCGTTGATCAACGTGAGAGGAGGGACCTCTGTCCCGCTTTGTTTGAAGCGGGTCCACGTAGCAGGGGAATTGCTGCGGCCGACGACTTGTTGATTTGGGGAAGGTGGATGAGGTGTGTCGTCTAGAAACGGCAGATCACCCATGGATGTCACGAAACGGAGACGCACGCACCGTTCAGAGTCCATATTTGGAAATTTGCCCAGGTTCTTTGGCCGTCCAGGTCTTGGCGAAAGAGATCATCCCAAGCAACCTTTACGACACCGGCCCATTGGCTGGGGATGGCTGGGCCGGATTTAGTCGAATCCGTGCTCGGACATAAATTCAACTTACAAAGCCGGGGGAGCCTTGACAGCTCGACAATGGAAACTCAAATCATGGGATTAGTCACTGGGCTCATTTTCGCGAGGAATTGCAACATCAGTCAGTTCTTTGGAAGGCCGCATGCCCCGGCAGCGTATTCCAGAGCGCTGTATTGCGCGGCTCTCTTGTCGCCGTGGGCGGGGAAGCGGAGTTCACAGGCGGACAGCGTCGTTTCGAGTCCGCCCTGGCGACGTTCCATCAGGCGTGGGACTGTCGTTACTAAAGTCACTGAAGCCGGGTCTCGGAGGAAAGCTAACAAAGAGGAGGTGAACTCGGATCCGGATCTCGTGAAAGTAGCAGTTGACAATCCAAGGTCTAGAGGTGGTGGAT
The DNA here is from genome assembly GCA_009194965.1 of Coniochaeta sp. 2T2.1. Classification (NCBI taxonomy): domain Eukaryota; kingdom Fungi; phylum Ascomycota; class Sordariomycetes; order Coniochaetales; family Coniochaetaceae; genus Coniochaeta; species Coniochaeta sp. 2T2.1. The sequence goes on along the minus strand of VSMA01000002.1, from coordinate 2,784,009 downwards.
GGACCCTCGAAAGGGCCGAAACTTCAATCCTCATAACAGAAGCTAGACCACCGGGGATTGTTTTGGAGATTTGAGCTATCATCATCTCGCAAATCTCTCACCGGCAGCCGCTCGAAATAAGCTTCCAGAGGCGCGGGAAGGGTAGGATGGTATCAGATTGTTGGGAACAGCTTTACCAAGTTTGGACATTCGTGTTCGAAACCCCAGACGAGGCTCGGGCTAGTACTGATTGTAACTGGTGCGCTGACCAGCTGGCTTGCCTGCACTGGCTATGATACCTCATCTTTCGTCATGCAGGTACGGATAGACCCTAACGGCTACTTTGAGAAGCGTCTTTCTGTCCATACAGAAGCCCTGTCACGTTGATATTGTCGGCACACCATACGCGCTAGGGATCAACCTCGGACTTGGTTGGAGATGGTGTCGAGGATGACTGATGATCAGCTACTATTCTAGCATACTACCCACTAGCGACGCCCGATCTCACGCCAGTTACCAGCGCTGCGTCTCCGGGAGGCACACAGCCGTCTGCAAGCCACCCGTGGTGATTACTGTGTACTACGCCGCCAGTGGTCCGGATGGGACGCCACTTACCACACTTGCGTCCCCATCATCATCACCGGCTGGACGGTGTCCCGTCGTTAGCCCGCAGAAAGTATCGGCGGAAAAACCACTCGAGTCGTTATTTCCATGAGCACGCTGCAGCATTCCGACGGAAGGACAGCCAGCCGGGTCCTCAACGGTTCCCGGCACTCGGTCGGCGACGGAGCAACCATTTGCTTTAAGTCCACTCGGAGTTGACTCGCTGTTCTCACCCATGGAAATCGTTCACCTAATAGGGCTGAATATCCCCAGATTACTCAGGTTTCTCCCCTTGCAAAGCGGTGACAGCCTCATCCGATGTCGCGGGATGGTTGCGCCCTTCGCCTTCGTTTCTGCTCCTAATAGCACACGTCGGGACTGGACAGCCAAGTTGGTGCATTACACCAGCGCGGCCGACGAAGGCTCCTGGCTTCCCCTCACCTAGGTGACAATCTCATCTCCTCGGCGTGGTCTCGGAGTGTCTCAGCCCCCCTAACAGCCTCGAGTCGGTGGTGGTATACAGTCATTCCATCCCAAATTGTGATGCGCATTCGCAACGAAATGCCCCTAGTGACTTGTTACGCGTTCGAGCCGCCGCGGCAGACAGACTAGACCACACGTACACGCCCCCTCGCAATCCAGCTTCCTAAAAGGAGACAGACGGAAACGCAGAAGTGAATCAAATGGGAATCATGGTGATTTCCTGATGACAGTCGGGATGTCACTTTGTTCACCTTGAACGTCAACCACGGCGGAACTCGAAGAGCCCATCACACACACACCCCTTTGACTCCCAATCACACCTTTCAAAGCATCGTAACATTACGACCAATCACCTCCTCTCCCATCTGTCACTTCTGCAGACGGCCCAGCCTGCCGCTCGCCAAGACAGCCCCTGCCCAGACGGCCGGTTTTTTGATCCCCATCTCAACCACGAGTCCCCACGACATGCTGGGGTAGGTATTCATTGGTCCAGGACGAAAGGTCCCAGCATGCCACTAGTAAAAGTGTCGAGACCCTCTTTTTGCATGGGCAGGAACATCTCTCTCTCTTGTGTCTTTCTTTTTGCCCCGTCTGGGGTGATCGACTGGGGATAGTGGACACCCCAGTTGCGAACCACTCGCCTCTCGATACTCCAGGGAGAATTGCAAACCAGGAAACAAAACGCGCGATACGCATCTGCAGCTCGCCACTCCGGAGCACAGCACGAACCAACCCGTCGGACTTGCTTTCTGTCCATCTATCTTGATTAAACTCCATCTCCGCTTGTACAGATCCGCTCTCCCACTCATCAGACTCCTCCGAGAGTCGGAATGTTGGGGACCCTGAGGGTAGTATGATCTTATTCCCATCTTTTTCCCCCAAGTCCATCAACCTTGACATCAGCACCTTACGACAACTTCCCCGGTTTACCTCCTCTCGTCCGGGACGCGTCTGCCTTTCATCAGAGTGCTGATTCCAAAGAGGTCCCAACCCTGTGATGAGAACCATATCACATGTCCCCCTCCGTTGGTTTCCGAAAAGCTTGGTTCTATGACAGACAACAATACTACCTACCTAGAACAGCTCTTTTGCCAAGTGGTTCTTTCGGTTTAAAAGGCGCCGATGTACGGTAGGTACGTTGGTAACTACGGACAATGAAGATCAACAAGAGGAATGTATTGATCCACGGTCACGGTCCGGAACAAGTGAAACTCTAAACATGGCATAATTCGGTACTGCGCAGGTACGGTAGCTAGTGTAGATCTTCATCTCTCCACAGCAATTGAGAGCTGGGAGTTATTGTGCGTACCGTCTACGGGATGTCTTCCCGACGTACCCATCTACCCTGCTAACAACTGTGAATAGGATTAGAAGTAGCAACACTGGTAGCCAAGCAAAAGTTTCATCAAACTCCTCCTACCGAGGGAACCAAAGTGGTCGGCGAAGCTCCTCCCTGCCCTCGCAAATCCCACAATAGATCAGAGACAAGACAAGCCAAGGCAAAAAGATGAAGCCTCATCCGGGTTTAGCCTCGACAGTACTCTGAATACGTACTGCGAGCAAATTAACTTGGCCGGGAAGTTCCGGCGGACGGGCAACCCTCCCAACCAGCTGTCTCCCTCGTCCGAGAAGCAAAGAGCTCGTACGGGTCGTGCCATCGCACCCTCAGCCCTATAACCCTGCCCGGTTTCGGTCTAGACGTTCCAGATCAGCGTTCAGGGTGGTGTATGTGCACGGTTAAGCGGTTTGACGTTTTGAGTGGGAGAGCGGTTAGGAACAACAGGCAAGAAGCGAAGCTCAGCCTCTGGTTAGTTTCCGGCGGCATGAAGGAGTCAGATTGCTGGGTGCAGAGCGGCTGCAGGTTACTGCGTATGTGGCTCCCCCTTTCGTTAGGGACACTCCCCCGAGTCTCCGCGTATGGCTTGGGTACATGAAAGCTGTGTAGTGGTATAACTGGCATACACCTTGAATAGGGGTCAGCACTCTAAGGTGAACTCTGGTATGCATGGTACGTATACCTGGAGCAAGGTGGAGTGCTTTGTTGGAGGGCTCTTGCCCCCCTCCCCGGAAATACTGTAGTACTCAAGCTTCAAAGTACCAGCAATAGCCTGTGGGCGCTTGGCAGGGGTATACGTTCTTCCCCCGTGGATTACTGCTTGTTCTGGGCCCGCGGGCAGCGCTTCTTTCCCATGGGCATATGGCATTGTAATAGCCCGTAGATCAGTACCACCCTCGCGGCTCAGACTGACGCCAGGGACCCTGTACCAGTAGATTGAATGGGCTCGGCGGTTTTATTTGGTCCCGGTCCAGGCCATACCGCTCATCAGGGGAAACCACCCGTGGTGAGGCAGATCAGGAGACAGGGGCGAGGTGGATAGTAAACACGGGGCTCGAACGGCTACACGGCCGATGTCCTGAGGTGCAGGAGCGCGAAGAAGACCGTGGTGAAGCTCCTTCCTTATCCTGGCACCGCATGACTGCTGCGGTACCGGAAAGGGGCCAGCCCGTCGAGGGCGGCTATTAGGTCAGATGGGGCTCTTCTGTTGCTTGAGTGAAAGTGTAAGTTATGGAGAGACCCGGGACAGGTGGTCAGAGAAAAGCCGCCGGGAACCGGGAGGTATCGAGAGAGCGTTGGAAACAGACGCGATAGCCGTGGAGGTAGTAGGCGAAGCTTCCCGTCTCCGCGCTTTGTTGAGGTGACAATGTCACCATGGTGTTCGCGGGCGCTCATCAGGGTCCACTCCAGGGGGGGGGACAACGGGCTGTGTTGAGTTGGCAGCCAAAATTGCGAGGACCATGGCAGAAATGGCCGTTGAGAGCCATTCTCAACCTCTGATTCGCCTGAAGTCGCCCCGAGCTCGCCGACTAGCTCTTGAAATGAGGCCAAGCAATCCAAAGAAAGAACGTTGATAGAAAGTTGTATCCCGATTAGGATGTGTCAGGGGCAGTGGTGTTTTGGAGGGGACCATACAGGCTGGCGCACGCCGGCACACCACGAGTCCAACGGTTGCAACTTGCAAGCATCCGTGTTTCTGCACCAGATCTCTTGGCAGCATCAAAGTCGGCACATGCCATGGAAAGATCCGAAGCAAATTAGACGACGCGTGCCTAACCTCCTGTCGTGCGTGTTTCTGCTCGCTGAAAAGCCCTCATACTGTGACGCCGTCCGCGGCCGTTGAACGGCGCTCACTTGAACGCGGATTTGATGACTCTGCTCTCCGGTTCCTAAACCCGCGTGCTGTCCCTATTCCGAACTGACCATACGGTGGTAGACACAGACCGCGACGGATTCCGACGGGAGTGACGCATATTGAAAGGTCTGTACGTAATCTGGGATCGTTAGTTCACCCTCTGTGCCGGGTTGATTTGACGCGATAAGGCTGATGCGGCTTAGACGAGAGGGCGAGATTCGGGCCGGGGTAATCTTTACGAGAGGCCGGCTGTGATTGGCTGGTATCTCATCCCGGTGAGTGTTGACGGTGCGCAAGCCTTTCCCCTCTCGTCACTTTACTGATGGCGATTCTTGACGAAGGGACCCAGTTCCGGGCCGCTGAGAGAGTGAGCGTTGGGAAAGCTTCATGTCAGAAGCTTGAGTTCTAGCCCTAAAGCTTCCGGTGTGATCGTAGGGAATAAGGAACTCGACAGCTCTTGTCTCCGTGCCTTTTGTCCTCGCCGAAACGGGTTCTTATGTGGCCGTTTCGCCAGGCGGAGATGTTTTTTTTTTTTTTTTTTTTTTAAGTTGGAGAAGTTGGAGAAGTCCCCGTCGCCGTCCCGTGAAGTGAAGGTTAGAGCTCATTGGGAAGGTCGTGTATTCTCATGATTAGAAAATAGCCCAGAGTATTTAGGCGCAAGCAACGTGGAGAAAAGTTGATGCCTGTGGGGATATTTAGGGACAATTAGTGAAATCGTGACAGTCGAACCCGTTAAGGAACCAATTGGCGTGGCAATTTGAGCACATCATTGGGAAATCGCCTGATGTTGAGGAAGGCGCTGGCATGCCAAGAGCAGCGGTTGACTGGGGGTTTCGTATGTCAGTCAGTTGAATGGAGGCTCTGTGGACTGAAGCCCAAATTGCGATCCCGTAGGGCAGAAGGATCAGGAGAGTGATGACAGAACATCGGCCGCCGAGGACGAGCATGTCGGAGTGAAGGCGTGTCGTTAGAAAAGAGCTCAGAGCGAGCTAAACTGTATCTGGCAAGACCAGGTCCGAAACAGGCTAAGCTTAAAGCTCGGTGGTGAGTGCAACGGTGATCCACACCGAACAAGGTGAAGCTCAAAGCCGCGCTTGTTATCGCGGTTGTGAATGAATTGGCATCATGCCGCTAGTAGAGGTATTCATAGTTCGTAAAAGCCAAGACGTGCAGGGAGCGGCCGCTTGTTGTGGTGGCTTCCACGTGCGGTGTCCGCGGGAACTGAGAATGGATGAGTGCCGTTCAGCGCAGAATGGTGCAGGCACTCTCATCAGTGCCCTGGATGCGGTGTGATTCAATTTCCCATATTCTGGAATGGGAGGTGTCGCAGGGTTCAAGGTGCAACACAACTGATCGCCGTCACGGCCAGGCAACGACATTCTCCCGAACCACACTGGTGGTATTGCAGTGAAAAAAAAAGCTCGGGCCATGTCGAGCTACTGGGCTTGTTTCACAAAACGGATAGCTCCATCGGCGGTATTTTGACCAATCAAAACCCGAGGAGCAAGCAGCGACCGAGACGTACCAAAAATAGGTCGATGCAGTCCATATTTCATCCATTCGAGCCATTCAAAAAATGGACCCCCAGCTCCAACACAAGTCCCAGACTTCCAATGCATTTCACATCATTTCACGTGCACTGGCGCCAGTGCCGGTGGTGACTTGCTTGCATATCCCCATCTTCCAAATCAATTAGCACACGTGTAGTGCAATATGCAACCACATTTGAAATAGATATCCAGATGCAACCTGGAAGGTGGTGGCCACCGAAGCAGCTTCTTCTGCGTGTGCCGTAGATGGAATATTTCTCGAAGGCTTCTTCTGTTGTGTCACTTCCAAACCTGTATGTGCCAACTTCGGAGTGAGGCATTTCCTAAACAAGATGGAGAATGCGTGTATGGTTGAACATCGCAATGATTGGCGAACAACCGCGACAACTTCCCCCATTGTCCCCCAATGCTGCGTCAAGGTTCTTATTTTCTTACCTTTGCACTAGGAGTAGGGATGAAGTCACAGGGAAAGCGGGATGGCGTTCCTAGCTTCGAATCCTTCCAGTCCTGCTGTATCGTTTACTTGTCCCCTTCGAACCCTTCTCCCGAATTCCAGTCGCTTGGCGATAGACTAGCACATTATCCGCGACAGCGAAACCCGCCTTGGCCGCGCCGTTGCATCGTGATGGCGTCTTCCTCTGTCTTCAACACTGTCTCCTTAACTCCATTAGCTGTCGGAGAAAATGGGGACGGTACATGTTTGAGCCGAAAGAGATCGTCGGTGTCTACCACAGTAACAACCCCTCTGCGATGGACTCGGCGTTAATGAGTAATGCCACCTTCTCTCCTGCTTGTTTGAGGCTCGTGGACGACAAGTCTACGGTAGGTGCAGTTTGATAGAGGGCTAATTGGCCCGGAAACATGGTTCACGTACCCTGGTCGTCGTTCACAGCCCTACGGCCACGGGGCCATGTGTCTGTCCAACGGCTGTGCGGTTTTAGGAATGGTGGCAGTTTGTTTTTGGGAGATCCAAGCACCCAAACAGAGGGAAGAGGGAGGGAGGGCTTGGAACGTGTTATCATTGGCTTGTTCGCTTCCAGGCGGGAGTTGCAGCCGACAGGGAAAAGAGGGTAAAATTAGCCCAAGTTAGACTCGGGGTAAAACTCAAATTTGCCCAACATGGTGGATGCGATCGACTTGGACCCCACTGCGTTTTGCTGTGTGATGTGGCTCGTCTTCCGCCGTCTCGTCGTAAAATCCTCCTGTGATGCACCCACACCCCCCCGCCAGGCACGGACTTTTAGTCTTGTACATTCGTACCCTCGTACCTTTTCCCCTCATGCAGCCTAGTTGTGCGGGCAGGGATTCTTCGACGCCGCACCGCAACTGCCACCAGCCGCTCGCAATTGAACAAGTACGAGCGGTGCGACACACACGTTCCATGCATTAGTGCGGCCCAGGCAGCCCCAAAACTCGACTCGACTCTCGAGAGTCCTCCGTTTTCCTGCCACACTCCATCACCACCCTCACAAAAGACCCTCGCAGTGGTCGAACTTGGCAGCCCAAGTGGGCAATCGCATGCTTTGGGCCCTCGACCCTGGACACAAGGAGTAGTGGAGGAGTACGAGTGTACTTCACGCCCCATCTCTCACACCCCTCACACCCCTCACACCCCCAGGGATGTGCCATCCCACCACCGTGAACCCCTGCAAGGGTTCTTGTGGCCGGTACCCATGTGTGTCTGCGGCCCTGGGCTGCTGGGATGGAGGTCCTGTACGACAAATACGTACTCCTTCCGCAGGGCTCGGGGCAATGGGGGGGATCGCATCCTCAACTATTTAACAATTGAGCTTCGCCCTTCCTTCCCCAAAGCCTCCTCCGATCTATCCCACCATCTTGGCTTCAACTCTCAGTCTCATATCTCAGACGAGCCTCATCTTGGAAGCTCTTGACTTGAGATTCATCTCAACAACTTTCAGACTTACACATAAGAAGTCAGAGCAGTAGCCTTACCAGCTACCACCTCAACAACCACACCCATCATGTACACCATGGCCCACCAACACACATACGCCTACGCGGCGGTGCCAGCACAAGCACAACAGACAAGGCAATATGGCAGCCAAGGCACAAGCAGCGCCTTCAGCAGTTCCGCCAACCCAGATGAGGATTGGACCAAGATCTCAGACCTTGCTGAGCGCAGGAGGATACAGAACAGGATTGCCCAGCGCAACTACCGTATGTCTTTCAAGTGTTTCGGCCAGCCAGCATTTCTGACAAGCAACCTTTACTAAAACCTCCCTGCAGGCAAGAAGCTGAAGAGGCGCCTGGAAGACCTCGAGAGGCGCGCGGGCACTTCAGATGGCACTTCGTCCGGAGGGGAGAGCAAGAACGCCAACTCCAAGAGCAGCAAGAAGACGCAATCAGCGCCCTCAAAGCCACAGAAGCAACAGTCGACAGTGCACATCGCCTCAGTGGCACCTCCAAAGATGTCTCACAGCCAGTTCACTCCCCCCATGAACGCGGACGACGAGTATCTTTTCCCTCCTACGCCCTACGATGAGCGCGAGAGGTCGCACAGCCCCCAGCTGTTCGCCTACTCCACCTACCCGCCTCCACCAGAGGACATGCTCCTGCCCCCCTACGGCGGCCAGTCCCACCAGTCCTACCGGCCCATGACCACGGGCGAGCCGTACCCGGACTACCTCGCCACGACGGTGCCGGTCACTCTACCCTCCATGACGCACTTCAGCGACGCCATCAAGCGCGAGCCGGGCGGTTTTGGTGGAGAGGACGGTCTTTCCCCCTACGTATACGGCAGCTACCTCCCGGGCATCGACATCAATGCCCACTCGCCGTACAACAACTCGAACCCTCATGTGAGTTCCTCTCGGCAGCACCTATCCTCTCCTCCCCATCACCGTCACAGCACGGCCGGAAAACATCCTTCCGCCGCCTCCTCCTCTACCACTATCCCCCGAGACTCTCGTCAATGGTCCACGTACTGATGGATTTCCTTCCGACATAGACACCTCCTCTGTCGCACTCTTTCGACCACTCATCACACGGCTCGGACTCGGGGAGCTACGAGGGAAGCTACGAGTACCCCGAGTACCCCACCACACCACTCTCAATGCCCGGGTCTCCCGGCATGGTGTCAAACCACTACGAGTGAAAAGAGCTAGCACAAAAAGATAAAAAGGGCCCAGAGCATTTGAGTGAAGGAGGACTCTAATTCGACGGATTCGGGGTGGACTTTGCGCGAGAATTTGGCACTTGGTACTTGTTTTTGTGGGTGGTTTGCTCTGGTGCTCTGGCGTGACGGCGCGAGGATCGATACCTCTCTTTTACACTTTGGCTTGGATGGATGGGATCAACTGGTCGAAGAGCTCGACCACTTGAAACCGGGCACGGAATATCTCACGAATTCACTATTAGAAGGGCGGTACCTTCTAGACTGCTTGCCGCATGGGGCGACTAGCAAATAGTTTCGGAGTGAATGAATGGAAAGATGAACGTTGCAATAATACATTTGCCCCTTTGCCGTCGTGACTTAACTGTAACCGCCTCTCGAACCTTCTCAAGTCAAGAATACTCGGAGTTCCCTAATCCGACGGATTTGTCAACATCGCGAACATGACTAACACACACGGCAAGCCACCGCGTTCCATTTCTCTAGCTTCTCGCGAAAGCCCCCCGAAAGAGGAAACTCCCAAGCCCAGCCAGCCCTACTTACAATGCAAGCTTGTCACCGTTGACAAAATGTAGCACCTTTCTTCGTACGCACTTCGTCATCGCCTGCAAACCTGCTGACAAAAAAAAAACCAAAGCCCAGAGACCAATAACCAACGAAAAGAAAGTCTTAAACCCATTGGGAGGAAGCTCTGCCCAAACTGGCGGAAGACTAATAAGCCGTTGGCAACCACCGCCGTTGCGGTGCTTTCCTGATGATGAAATAAGAATCTGACAAAGCGAGATTGTCCAGTGCCGGCACGTTGGGACAGTCGTGCTTGACAGCTCGGAGGAAAGAAAGGAAACGGGTTAGTTTAACGCGGGGGACCAACAAAGGAAGACATGTCAGACGGACCGGACCCGTTGGTAACCATTTTGAGATGAGACCTCAACGGTCTTTGACATTCATTTTGTTTTGACAATTCGCTGATTGTAACAACCGGACCATGATGTATCTCAAATACCCAAGGCGTTGATTGAAACTGCCGGTGGTGCAAGGAAGGAAGAAGGAATACACGTTCCCCCAAGTTCCCTGTCCAGGGCTGTGTTTCGCGCGCCCTCCTACCCGCCGCCGGCGGACACGTCTGAGAGACAGACAATTGCTTCAAGGGCACATTTCCTTGGCGTGTCGATCCGTCGATTCCTTCCTTGTCTGATCCTTTGGCCGCGAAACCACCACTTCGTCACGACACTGCGGAGATGCGGACCAGGCGGACTTCTCTACTCCCTCCCCCTCTCCGCCGTTTGTCGAAAGTTAGAGAGTCGCACTGCATCGCATTCCCTTGCCTCTCCCATGCAGTTATTAGGATTGGGGGAAGATTCTGAAAACCATTATCGGTTTCAAGACGAACGAGAGGAGAGAGAGAGAGCGAGATACCTAGTAGGCGGGAGCGAGCGGCACGGCATTGTTAGTGGTGGTGTGCGTTGCGCGTGCGTGCATGGTAGGGCTCCTTTAGGCCCCCAAACGTCCCTGTGGTATATGCTGTGCCACTGCGAGCGCATTGCATCTGGCTCTATCCTGCTCGATTGATGGGATCATGCGCCGGCTGCGTAAGGAGGGTTTCGTTTCGACACCATACCATAGGCGGTACAGCGCTGAATCCGACTCCCCAGCGGAGGTTTAACTCCCAAGTGTGATACGCAGGGTCTTGTCGGAACATGCCATTCGAATCTCGTTGGGGGCCGAAGCCCATCTAGATCCCTTCCCTAACGCCTAGACGTCTAAACTCCGTGACAGCGCATCGCGAAATTGCATTTCAAGGGGGCCTAGAATCAGATCTCTCTTTCGGTTTTTATTTGCGGACAAATCCTGCCACAAGTGCCCTGCATTTCGGCATGGATACAGTGCTGAACATCTGCCCTTCCCCTGCTGTGCGTGCCCCTTCTTAGGCGTTCTGGAGCAAATTACTTCTTCACGAGCCGCCTGGCAGATGAAAACAAGTTGACCTCAATCAAGGGGACGTTAAGGGGAGGCGCCTAACAGCAACAGGCGGACACAGCACCCGCTTGGACGGTCACGAAAGATATATCCCGATCGGGAAAACGCGTGTTAACGGCGGCGACTGGGACTGGGGCCGGCTACAGAGATCTGCATATGATTTCCAAGTACCAGCTCCCGGCTCAGAACGACGCCCTGGGATCGAGAGCGGTCGACAACTAGCCAGCCAGAGAAGGTAGATCCACGGCAGTGCTTTAGGGGGAGCTTCTCTCCTGCTTCTTTACCCCAGAAAGGCGCAAGGACGCATTTGCCATGTATCTGAGCGGAGGTGATTTGCTGTCGCAGTAGGAATCGCAATGTCACCGCAATGGCCGGTTCGGACAATGTGCTCAACAACTTCGAGAGGCAGGGACGGGAACGGGGGACCCTTGATCGACGGACGTTAACAGATTGTTGGGATAAATACCAGGCTTTCGTGCCGTTGCACAGGCAGATTCGCAGGTACACCGCAATCCCAGTTACCTTGACGCTGGTAATGTGACCCTACAGAGCAGCAAAGCACTCGTAAAAGGATTGGAGATGAACCATGGTTTGGAGGTCCAGTGAATGCTGGCCAGAACAGAACGTCCAAGCAGGCAGACGAGATCTGCATAGTACAAAGTCGCTTTTGGTTAGACGGGTGTAACGCCAGCCCTAGGAACGTTACCCCCTGCGCCCACACCTGTCTACCCTGCGTGCATCAAGAGACTGGGAGCGGCAGATGATCAGACGCGGAGTCTTCGGATGTAAACCGAGCGACTTGGGGAAGCTCGCAGCTCTAATCGCCGCAACCCACGATGCGAACAGGATTTTGATCAAAAGCTCGCATCGAACTCGAGTGCGTTGATATCATAGCAGGAAGTTATGTTGCAACTTCGTATTCCACTTGAGAAGTGAGGTGTTGGCCCTGCACTTGCCGGCATCGCGGAACTTGCGACCACAACGACGAGCAAAACGGTCACCCCTGATGCGAATGATCAGGGATGAAAGAACCCATGCTCCCAAAGAGACTGATAAACGTAACAAGAAATGGAACTTGCCGTAGACGGACCGGGCAGCCTGAAGAGCCGCTAGGCTTAACAGCCGCGCGGCGCCCGCGGCACACACTTGAAGTCCAGCGTAGCGTACCAAAAATCCCTTGTTTCAGGACTGCCGCTTGACGACGCCTTGTGCGTGCTGTCCTCGTGTGCCATACCCGATGGTGAAAGCCGTTGCGGCGGACTCTTTCACAGCCCTAGAGCCTCTGGAGTGCAAGAACGCCAAGAAACGGCCGCCCCTCAAGTACAACAGAGGCTGGTGTAGGGACTGCCGTGGCGTGTGCCGCGAATATTCCCCCAAGACGCAGCCAAGACCATCGGCCGGCCGCCGTAGGAAGGGGGGGAGGGAGGAGCCCCCAATCCTTCGAGACTGGGGAGCTTGAGAGCTTGTCTGTTGCAGTGCCAGGAGTGTGTACAGTACATTGGGGCGGTGACGGGATTCGGCAGCCCGGTTTCCGCATTTCAGTCTTCATGGACATTTCCGTCCGCGCAAACTCCGAGGCAGATATTGATCGGCAGATGCGGGAGATGCGGGATTCATGGCAACCACGTTTAACTGGCGCCGCAAGCCATACGTGTTCCAAATTGCGCTTTGGGAGCCGGGATTTGGTCTATTGCAAATCCGTGGCTGACTTGAACCTTTGGATTCCGAGGGTGCGGCGGGGGACTGAACCTGTGAAATTAGAACCCGAACATGCGATATCTCTCTCCCAGTTCGGTCCATTAGACGGATCTTGAGGGATCGCGACTAGTCCAGGAGAGGAAATGCAAATTTGACTTTAGAAAAAGGAAACCGAGAAGCGCAATATCATGGGCTTGAATATGAGGTTGTCTTGGGGTGTACCTGGGGGGAAAATATGTTAGATGTCGAGTTCGCTTCGCCTTGGATTCAGTGTTGACAGGAAACGGTACCCAGGGAGCGACCCACAAATTGGTTGGGAAGTAGTCGAGCAAGCCACTGCGCCTATCTAGCCGCGACTGGCGTCTAATTTGGGCGACGTGATTTGAAGCATTGCCGCCTAAACGCAACTTGGCGCGCCACTCACGTGACCTCACTCTCATGTCCTCGGTTCCGGATCTGCTGATGTCATCGGTTCGTCTTTCGAGCATCAAACACAGCAGCACAGCAAAGTTGGGTCTTCGACGATAACTGCCGGTCATCTGCTTGCCGTCGATACGAGATACGTCTGAATACGCAGACTGACGAAATCCACACAATCACCCTTATTCACAAGTTGTTTGAATACGGGCTGCATTATCCCGAAAGATATCTCGAGTGCGAGAGCTCAAGGTGAACTCGGATTCTGACAACGACATCTTGCATTTCAAAGGTGCTGATCATCCCAGACCTCAACGCCTACTTTCCGCCGATCTACATCCTACATGCAACCCAGCCGCCTTTATCTCTAGCTTCATCTCTATCGCAACTCGGCGCTATGCAATCTACGCCACCAAACCCAGATCCTTTGTACATCTTCGGATGCAAATCTCATAGGTACGTTCGCCTGTTGCCCTACCCGCCTGCCTGATAAGGTTATCAGCTGGTCAGCCATCTGCATAATAACCTTAGCGTCTCGGGAACCCGGGACGAAATGCAAGCAGAGTTCAAGCTTGTTGAAACACGAATCGCCTAACTCCGATATGGACCCTAAATGACAGTCATGACAGCGGCAGACCGTGGGACCCATCCCAGTGGATGACCGTCGACGACAGGGTACGCGGCGGGAGCAGCGTATCGCATCTCGACATCTCAGATCCCAGAGCCCGTGCCCTCTTTCACGGCAACTTGGACATCAAGACCCTTGGTGGTGCCGGCTTCGCTTCCCAGAAAACGGTGCCAGAGCTCTTTGGCTCTACCGGATTGGACTTGTCGGACTACGACACGCTCGTCGTTGATATCGACGAGTCGGCTTCGGATGCCAAGACGTACACTCTCATTCTCAAAGACACTGAGGCCCTGGCGAAGCGCCCAGACGGCCGCGAGCAGAGCACCGTGAGCTGGGAGCACGACTTCCGCCTTGGCGGCAGTAGCGGCGGGCGCCTGGTCATGCGCTTCAGGGACTTTGCGCCTACCTACAGGGGAAGGCCAAAGCCCGACGCCGAGCCCCTGAATCTCAAGAGTATCCTGGCTATGAGCATCATGATGCGAAGGTATGTGCTTATGTGCCCGCGGGATCCATCTGATTGCTCCTCAATCAACAGAGTTCCCCATCGGCAGTTACTTTCCTTTCTGCCGATATTGATTCCTGGAGCCTAAACCGGGTGTGGCGCATGCTGTTGCTAACACAAAACCATTCAGTCATTTTGGCGAGCAGGAGGGTGACTTCTCCCTCACCATGCGCTCGATAGCAGCGCAGAGGCATGAAGACGGAAATGAGAACTCAGGGGAAGCTACGCCATCACGCCAGTCTCAACAAGAGGAAGCCATCGTGGAAAAGGGGCAACCAACAACCGCTGCGTCTAAGGGCGGCTGGCTGTCTTGGCTGGGGTCCGTTCTTGGGGGCCGAGGATGATTGCGCTGTGGCTTCGACCGCGTTGGCGATGGCGAAGACGCCATCCAGATCCTCCCTTCGTCCCCTCTTCGACTTGGCGCGTCTTGTGAGAGTGGCAGTCCTGCAGACGTGTCGGACATCACCCCAATCAAGAGATATTCTTGTCCGGTTAAGAAGAGGAGGTTCCATATCGGTCACCTCTTGAAGCGCAACATCGAGCCCTGCGGCCTACGGGCTGTGGGTGCATGCACCCGAAACGATATCTTCACTTGCCCTTGTTGAAACCTAGGATTTCAGCTGCAATACGGTAGTAGACGCCCCTCTTCCCTACGGGGTACTTTGCAGTCATGGCAATCTTGGTCTGATCCAACGAGCAGGGTCCAAGTGTGGAAGGTGTGAGAATAGCCGCCCGCCCAGGGTTGTCCGTCCCCGGGCCCCCTGCCGAGACTTAACGGTGAACGGAGTCTCAGGGCCGAGTGAAAACGGTCATCGTGGCATCCCGCCATCCACTCGTACTCGCACACGCAACACCCTTTCGGATGAACAATGTGACTTGATCCGACGGCGGTCCCTCATTCGTCTGCGTGTTAGCATGGGGAGAACCTGCTCCTTGAAACTTGGGCCTTCCTCCACACTGGTTGCTTGTCGATCACATTTTCTGCGGCACGCTACTGTATGTACAATGTGCTGGCCCCGTAGATATACGACCAAGATGGCGAGAATGTCCCCTTTCTAGATTCGCTCCGCTACTCTGCACATCCAAAGAAAGAACGGGCTCAACTCTGTGCTGGTCCGGTCCCAGACACACGAACCACGCATGTTTCGGGCGTTTGAACGTTCATTTAGGAGTAAACGACTCCCTCCTTACCACAGTACTAGCGTACAAAGTACTATCTCCGAGTAGAAAGCTGTGGCAGAGGGCCAAATTCCCCCATGCCGGCGGACTTGAGACATACCACAGCACATCTCCGTCCCCCCCCCACAGGAACCTACTCCCCGGTCACCAGCAGTCATTCCTTCCCAAAGAAATTAGAGTTCTTCGAAGCTCTCCCCATCCTCTTTCGTAAAAACAAAAACAGAACTCCGGCAGCTATTATACCGAAGGCAGCCAGCCAGCACAACCACCCTTGTCAAGGGTGGCTTGGAGAGAGCGGCTAGATCTTGGCGAGCACTGAATCTTGTGCACCGTTGAAGAAGGTGCGTGGGCGGCATCTCCCGTTATTAGTATCTAGGCGTTGACGGTAGGGTAGGGTTGTTTGTTGGGAGAAAAGAGAAAATGTAAGCTGACCGCGTCCTGCAGCTAACGACGCTGGGTCGAATTTGGCCGGCACCATGGGCGGATCCTTCAGCCCTACGGTCCAGAAGGGGGGGGGGGGAAGGGAGCTTTTGTCGGGTTCGAGGTTGCGCTGTTTTGGTGTGTCACGGCAGAGGCGTTTGATCAACTGATCGCATGGAGGTGTGGTATTTTTGACAAGAGGGAGTGGGTTCTTTGGGTGTGTGTAAAGTTGACCGACCGCTGGATGAGGGATTGTCGCGCCGACGGACTGATGGGAGTCCGAAAGGAGCCGTACATTCAAACAGACAGGATTGGAAGGCACGCACGATGCGCAAGTTGATTTGCAATAGACTTGCTTGAGCGGAGAAAACATCGGGATCGCGGGAATAATGGTGTCCGGGGACAGTCACGATACGTCCCTGGACTCGATACGCTTTCGCGATGGAGCGAGCATATTGACGACAGGGAAACTCGTTGCTTCAGCAGTTGAGATCATGACGTATAAACCAGACAGGGCATATAGTTAGTCCGGACGGCCAGGAAGGAGTCTAGAATAGCGTATGAGCATCATGGTGAATGCCCAAAGGCAAGCTCGAAAAGAACGCCATGCCCCCGTACTCAGTCCTCTCGTTCTCGTCGTCTTCCTCCTCCTCAGACGGCACTTGAAAGCCGACTCGAATAGAACACCACCATCCTACCCTATTCAGTCCCCTCATGCTCATCATCTTCCCCCTCCTCAGGCGGGACCCATACCAAGAAACCCTCCTTATCCAGTTTCATCCCCTCGGTGGGGATAACCCTAAGCACCTTCTGGAAGTACTTATCCCTCACCACCAGCGCAGGGCGCACCCACTCGCCCCTGACGAGCGGCAGCATGCGGTAGGTAACTGACCGCCTCGACACGGGCAACAGATGCAGCGTCGTCTGCTTGGAGCCGGAAAAGGCGAACTCCTCGCTCGGCTCCATCGTCAGCCCAAAGGTGAGGAAATGGTTCGACGCGTTCTCGATCGTGATCTCGAGGACGACCATGTCTTTGACGTATGAAACCGAGCCAAGCACCCGCGGCTCGACGCCGAAGATGTTGAGTCGTGGTACGGGGAGGACGGTGGTGTTGACCGGCCCGGCTGCGGCGTCGGAGAGTCGTGTCCATTTTATGGTAAACGAGACGTCCAGACTTGCCGGGCTGCGGTCGTCGAGGCTCAGCTTTTGCGCCACGAGGTCGAAGGAGGCTTCCTCGATTGTCTTGGGGCGGACCTCGCGGCCGTCGTCAGGGATGTTGTGGTTCTTTGTCGTCAGACAGCGGACGGTGGGAGGGGCGCGGATGTTGATGTCGAGGTCCTTGACTAGCAAGCCCGCTGCCGCGAAGGAGGCGTAGCGGGTTACTAGACACCACGCTTGAGATAGACCTTTCGGTATCTTGACTGCTGCGTCCGGGTCGTCGTGACCCTCGTAGACGAAGAGTGTTGGCCAGGTGTCGGGGTGTAGCCTCGGGAGGAGCTCGTAGTTCGCATCGAAGGGGTTAACCACGCTGACCTGGAAGATGGCCGTTTGGATGATGGATGTTGCTGTGTCTGATTCGAGGTGGTATGTTGCTTGCAGAGTGAGTTCAAACTGCGTCGATGTCGCATATGGCTCGATTCGAAGGGTTACTGTGGTGGACTTTCCCTTCTCGACCGTTCCCAGTGCGACACCTTGGATCACCGACTCTTCGTCCCCAGCTTCGGCGGCGTGACTTCCGTCTTGTGTCTCTATTTGGAGCGAGCTGGGGGACAGATCCTCGCCACGCAAGATCACGTCGAGCTTGGTACTGGCGTTCTCCTCCTCGGCGTTGGTGATCTCGAACCGCAGGTCGATACTTTCGTTCGTGTAGAACTCGTCAGGGACCGCTAATTGTTTGATCTCCATCTTTGGCGGTCTCGGCAAGATGTGGATGGAGTGCGTGTTGCCCCTCGACAGTATCCTTTTCGAGGACGCCGATGTGTACCAGGTATCAGCTGCAGTTGAGTCTTGGAACCTTGCTACATACTCAATGTCGAAGGTGTCGTGGTTGACTATGAAGCGTGTAGATGCAGCATTCGCTTCCCCTGGCTCCCGCAGCGGGATGTCCATCGCAAAGACAAGAGTCGTACCAGGTGTGAGAGTGAGGTCCACATCGCCATGCAGGGAAGCCGTACTGAAATGGCCCTCCGGAGATGGTGGTGTGTCGTCACCTGCGGGGTTTGATGCTCTCTCCTCGAGAGACACCTGAGATAGAGTGACATCTCGGTGCCTCTGCTTGACATCTGAAGCGCCGTTCTTGTGCTCCAGGACAAGTGTTCTGATACTCCCAGCAAAGTCGACCTGTAAGCGATTGACTGTTATCGGCGCCGAGCCCTGTTGAGCGTTTGATGTGATGGATAGCTGTGCTTGCACATTTTGCCCGGCTTTGCCCTCTTCGTTCTTGAAGACAAACGACGTGGACAAGAATGACAAGACGTTGCCATCATGTATCTTGACAGTTGGTTTCGACTCCAGGTCGATACCTTCCAAGGACTTGTAGATATTATAAGGCCAATTCCGGCGTTTGGTGAAGCCTAGTCACAGCGTTAGCGGGCTACCCAACGTCATCTGCTTTTCGAGACTTACCTCTGTTCAGCAGCTCCCAGTCAATCGTCAGCACAAGATCTGGCCTGCCGACGTTTGAAGCGGCGTTCCGCAGAGTCCAGTTGAGATCCTCAGCAACATCCAGCCAACCTTCCATGCGGAACGACATATCCCGCCATAAAGGCTCCAGTAACAGCAGGACATTCTTCCAGTCCTGGGCCACGGTGTACTCTCGACCACATTCCAGTGTCAGCTCGGCCGCCATACGGAGCTGCTGTCGCTTCTGGAACTCGGACCTGGCTTTCATGAGGGAATCTATTATGAGTTGCGGATGATTGACGCCCTTGAAGCCAGGCAATGGGTATTCCTGATGTGGCTCTGGACACATGTACGTATCGTACGCAAATGCCGTATGTGCGACCTTGGACGCAGGTGATGATCCAGGTGGCCTCCTGTCGTCGTCAGGTATGGCGAGCGCAAATGATCGTCGGCGATAGAGGTGCGTGGCAGCGATGTGATACCAATAACCGGGATGATGTAGCAAATCCCAAGGCCGTAGACGGTCGCCCATGGCGGCTTTCTCCGGTTGAGCATAAAGCGCCAACGTCACCGGAGCCAGATCCGGCAGCTTTACCCTCTCCAGGATGTTGGCCATCACGGTGGCCCAGCGTGCCTCCCACGCCTCCCAGCCGTAATTGTTGGTTCCGCTACCTCGACTGTCCACAAGGTCTGATATCCTGTCTCGATGGAGTTGCCAGCGACGCACGGCTGCCGTCGTCTGGCCGTTCCATAAGAGACACCGCAAGCTTCGGATGGCTATTATGTCGGCCAATAACCGTGCCTCGTTCCACCGAGGGCTCCAGCTCGGTATGAGCTCAACTACCTCGGAACTTAGCAGATTTTCGTACGCTTGTTCAAAGGACCTCCAGGCGGCATCCATCTCCTGCCGGTACTCGGCAAATATTGCAGACTTGAAGTCGTAGCGAACGTTCCAATCCTGCAAAGACAAACTCCGCGAAGTCCCTGTCGTCGGTGGTACTGTTGGCTGCGGAGCCACACCTCTACTCCTCTTCTTCCTCGCATGCCTGCCCAGGTCACGGTAGTATTCCGTCGCATGTGAATATAGTGTCGTCAGAGTGTTTTCGACAATACGTTCCAGTCCTTCCTGCGTCTCCTGTGGCGGAACGAAAAAGAAGGACTTGGTGTCTATTCCACACAGTTTCCGAATGTTCTCCAGCCGGTCCTGGGTGCCGTCGCCAGATGGTCGGGTATTGTCGCCCAGCACCACTACAGCAAGCCGCGTCTTGTAACCCGACTGGATCAGAGCATTTTTGATAGCATTGATGTCGGACTTGATCCTGTTGTCACGAAGTGTAGCTTGCGTTACGTCGGACGTGAGGGAATAGAAGGTCAACAGGACACTGGGAACCAGCTCTTGGTGCTTGCGGAGCCAACGAGTGTCGACTAGACCGTCTGGGTAGAGCGATGACACCGGGCTCAGCGGTGAGAAGGGTGAGTGTAAGACGGCGGGTGATTGAGGTGGTTCGATGCCGTCTGGTAGGCGTGCTCGGCGTGGAGGTAGTGAGAGCGTCTATTTGTGCCGCAACAGGGTCAGCGCTCGATCAAAGTCCAGAATGCCACGCTGTTGGTCGCGCCACGTACTCTTGCAGCTGTTCGCACTCTGAACTTGTACCTGGACAGAGCATCCTGCAGGCCGTTCCAGGGTAAGTCTGAGGCATCGCGATCCAAGATGTGCCCGAGGAGCGCCTGAGCTTGGTCCGACTCCAAGGGCGCCTCTTCAGAGCGGACCAGAGTTGCTTGGTCCTTAAGGGTTGGCTCTAGTGCGGGATTGTAAGGCGACTCGTCCGAGGGTATACCCAGAGTGACCAGCAAGGGGACGTTATGGTCGAGACTGGCGCGGGGGTAGTCGTCCATGGCTAGAAGAATATGCTGTCCGCCGCAGCGGAACAAGATGCCGTCGGACTATGGGCTAGCACCTAGCATCTATGCAGGGACAAAAGTTCGGACGTCTAGTTAGAGTGACAAGAACGTACGGAGACACACATGGCCCGGAGAGAGCTCCGACTATACGAAGTACGAATAAAGATGCCAACTGGATGTCTCGAAGCTATCACCGCTGACAGCTGGAGGTACCTAATACCCATCGACCAGGGGTGCAAATGTGGGGCAATTCCTTATCTTATCGTTCATCCTGTCGCCAAGAAACGCGTCTCGGAACTCGAAAGACGCGACTCTGACCCCTGCAAGTCAATAATCCAGCTCTTATGGAGGCTCCTCCTCCACTCCAACATCAACTTTACATAATCCTTGTCCTCAACCACCTTTGTTATCGTCACAACCCTCCTATAAGCGCAGTTAGATTTCTTGGTCTTTCTCCCTCATGTCGTAATTGGACGCGATGCCTCTTCAGAAGTCCTTCTCGGAACAGAAGCAAGGGCAGTACAGGGTATGCAGATCTACTTCTCCCACTCGAGAGATCGCGAGTGCTCTGCCAGTGTGGTCGTCTTCCAATGCTGATATCTTATAGCGTCAACAATGGCAAAGGTCTAAGAGCAACCCGGTACCTGCTCAAGCCTCTCGACCCCTACTCCCGGTCTCCGACGAGACGAAGAACAAGCTGCAGAAGTTCCAGTTTCTCCCACCTCCGGCCGAATCCGATGAATCCGGGAACGACAAGCCGAAATCGGACTCGGAGGAAGCAGACAAAGAGAATGCACTCCCGGTTACGAGATCCGATGCTACCCCGGCGCCCGCGACGAGGCTTGTCTGGCAAGACCTGATGGGAGAGAAAAAAACACCCCGACAAGACGACGACGATGAGCCTCCTGTGGAGCAGCTCCTATGGCACAACATACGTGACGAGATCTCGCAAAGGATATCGCCCATGATAGGACGGAGGAAACGGAAGCGGGCTCGCAGTTCATCGCCAGCATCGTCACCCAGCCACGCCATGCCAACAACTCCGGCTGTTAACGTCAAGGAGTTAACGCAGGCATTGAAGACGCCCAATGCAGACCCTACACTTCAGCTCTGGGACCGCTTTACCTTACCTGGAGGAAATGCAGCCTCGCCATCAGGCTTGACGAATCCTTTGATATCTCACCTTCTCGTGTCGTCGTCACCACGGCCTGCCCGGGACGGAGCGGGTGTATCACAGCAACAGAGCGAGGGTGGACTTCGGAGGGCGATAAGTCTTGGTACACAATGGCCAAAACGGAGGAAAATCTTTCAGCACGGCCCGGACTCGAACGTTACCTCTCAGGGAAGCCCTAGGGGAGACTCCAAGTCGTCCATGGTCTCTGCTCTCCTCAAGACAGTTACAGGCGAACTGAACAAGTCAATGTCAATTGAGAGACGTAGCGAGCCTCTCAAATCACCATCGCCATCACCGTCACCGCTGAAGAGGAGCAATCTGAGACGTAGTGCTAGTCAGTCACCGGGCAGAAGACTAGTTCCGCCCAGGAAGCCGGCTGAAACGCGTCCGACTATGCATTTTGACACGAGCGACTCAGCTGAAGAGACGAAAGATGCAGGCACATCCAGTTCCGACTACGGTGATGACGACTTTGACGAGGACACGCTTTTGGAATTGGACGCCACGGTCTATACTATACCGAATGAGGAACAGATGAGGGATGCGGCCGCTACTGAGCTGGGGGTCCCCAATGAGCAGGAAGAGGACACGACGACTATGGATGAGGATACGACGACTATGGATGAGGATACGACGACTATGGATGAGGATTTTGGTGACTTCGACGACGATTTACTCGACGCCGCGGAGGATATTATGATCAAGGCGGCCTCCCAACATTTATTAAGCACCGGCAACACAACAGACGACTCTGCCACATCACCCAAATACCCCATAAAATTACCTAAAGAGGAGGATGACGATTCTTACAGCGATGATCTTGGAGACTTCGACTTTGATGCCGCTGAGCTGGCAGCGACGCAGGCGGCAAGTCGCACAGGTTCATCTTTCCCGCATGTACGTACGGTCGTCCATAGATAAGGAGTGAAGTCTTACTAAGTGTGCCTCTACAGCCCAGCCAGAAAGCACGAGTGATCCAGCGCTATTTGGTCACCAATGTGCTTGAAAGCTCGTATGAAGATGCCCACGGCCGTGATGTCCCCGAGAAGATACTGGTTGTGCAGGCGGAGAGGACAAACGAGATCAAAACGATACACCTCCGAGACGATTGGTATGAGACTCCCGCGAGCGTTAAGGCCTTCGTACACGTCATCGGTACATTCGAATCGACTGGTCAGTGTATTATCGACAACGCGCAGAACATGCTTGTTCTTCACCCGGACCAGCTTATCTCCTCGACAGTCGTGGCAGACTCCTTCGGCTGCACTCGACGTGCCGTGCTCCAGGACAGGGTAAAGGCTACCAGCGACAGCTCGCCTGCCCTCGTCTACGGCACTCTTCTCCATGAAATCTTCCAGGAGGCTCTGATGGACAATAAATGGGATCCCCAGTATTTCGGAGCAGTCATCGATAAGGCCATCAAGAAGCACATTGAGGACCTGTACGTCATCAAAGTCAGCTTCAACGAAGCCAGAGAGCATCTGCTGTCCAAGGTCACGGAGATCAGGAACTGGGCTCAGCTGTTTGTATCCTCTATGCCGCGCGTGGATGCCATCGTGCAGGGCCGGAACGGCGAGAAGGTCAACATGTGCGTCAGCAAGCTGCTTGATGTTGAGGAACATGTCTGGTCGCCGATGTACGGTCTGAAGGGGAACATCGATGCCACAGTGGAGGTGGTAATGAGAGACGGCAAAGACACAAAGACTCTGACCGTACCATTCGAGGTCAAAACGGGCAAGAACGTCAACAGCAGCCACCAGGCGCAGACAGTTCTGTATAACCTCTTGCTATCGGACCGCTACGACATCGAGATTGTCTACGGCATTCTCTACTATACCGAGACATCACAGACGCTCCGCATCCCTGCCATACGGCATGAACTCCGACATATGATCATGCAGCGCAATCAGCTGGCATGCCATGTCAGGGAGCGGAGCGTACAGCTTCCCCCCATGAAGAGGAGCAAGAACGCATGCGACCGATGCTATGCCAAGACCTCCTGTTTCATTTACCACAAGCTCGCTGATGATGGTGACGGCGCGACGAGTGGTATGGACGACAAGTTCGATGAGGTCGTGAAGCACCTCACGCCTACGCACAAGGAATTCTTCTTGAAGTGGGAAGACCTCTTAACCAAAGAAGAAAAAGAGAGTCAGAAAATGCGACGAGAGCTCTGGACGATGATCAGCACCGAACGAGAGAAAGTCGGTCGATGCTTCTCCAACGTCATAATTCAGGAGGGCTCCGCTCATGAGGACGTCAACAAACCCAAGATCAACCGCTTTCAATACACCTTAATCAAGGAGAACTCACCCGCAAACTTCTCCTTCATGGACTCCCAGCTTGTCGTTGGCGAGCCGATTGTGGTGTCTGACGAGCAGGGCCACTTCGCACTGGCGCTGGGTTATGTCACTGCGGTCAGGAAGCACAGCATTAGCGTGGCAGTGGACAGGAGACTTCACAACGCTAGGATCCGGCAGCCTGGATTCGATGAAGTGGATAACCAGGTGTTTGCGAGTATTATGGAGGTGGCACCTGAGGGTGCAAAACCTGAGCAGACGCAGGGGAAGATCAAGGAGGAGCCGATTCGGTACAGGCTGGACAAAGACGAGTTCGCCAACGGCATGGCCACGGTGCGAAACAACCTCGTTCAAGTTATGTCGGATGGACCCTTTGGGTCTCGAGAGATTCGGCGTCTGGTTGTTGATCTGGTTGCTCCGAGGTTCAAGACTGTTTCGACCCAGTACACCATTGCCGACAAAGAGAGCCTTAACGTCGACCAGAAGAGGGCAATCACAAAGGTCATGAGCGCCATGGACTATGCCTTGGTGCTGGGCATGCCGGGGACGGGAAAAACAACTACCATTGCGCATATAATCCGGGCTCTCATCTCGCAGGGAAAGAGCGTGCTGCTGACTTCATACACCCACACCGCCGTCGACAACATTCTGCTCAAGCTGAAGACGGACAACATCAACATCCTCCGTCTAGGGGCGCCGGCCAAGGTCCATCCCGAAGTTCAAGATTTCGTGACCCTGGCCGCCCAGCACATGGAGACATTCGACGAGATCCACAAAGCCTGGCACGACTCCCCGGTGGTAGCAACAACCTGCCTCGGCATCAACCACCCTATCTTCAACGAGCGCACCTTTGACTACTGCATCGTGGATGAAGCGTCCCAGATCACTCTCCCCATCTGCCTCGGCCCGATTCGCATGGCCCGCACCTTCGTCCTCGTCGGCGACCACAACCAGCTCCCGCCTCTGGTACAAAACGAAGAAGCCCGCCTCGGCGGCCTTGATATCTCCCTTTTCAAGCTCCTCTCCGACACTCACCCAGACTCTGTCGTCAACCTAGAGCACCAATACCGCATGTGTGAGGACATCATGACGCTCTCCAACACCCTCATCTACAACGGCCGCCTAAAATGCGGCACAGAGTCCCTCCGCCACGCCCGCCTGCACATCCCGCACCTCGACGCTCTCAAAACCCTCCACTACGACGCCACCTCCTTCCTCTCCGCCTCTCAACAAGCCCGCACCGCCCTCACCAAACCCCTAACCTCCTTCTGCCCCTCCCCCCACGCCCCCTGCTGGCTTTCCACCGTCCTCTCCCCCTCCTCCCCCGTCCTCTTCCTAAACACCGACACCCTCTCTCCCACCCCATGCGAAGAAGCAAAAGGCAACCGCATCGTCAACCCCTCGGAAGCGACCCTCGTCTCCCAACTCGTCCACTCCCTTCTCGTGGCAGGCGTATCCGCGTCCGACATCGGCGTAATGACGCACTACCGCTCCCAGCTCGCCCTGCTCAAACACCACCTCTCCCGCACCGGAGTGGAAATGCACACGGCCGACCGCTTCCAGGGGCGGGACAAGGACGTCGTCGTTTTGTCGCTCGTGCGCAGCAACGAAGGCTGCAACATCGGCGAGCTGCTCAAGGACTGGCGGCGCATCAACGTCGCCTTCACGCGCGCCAAGACGAAGCTGCTCGTCGTCGGCAGCCGCGCGACGCTGGGCGGGTGCGGGGACGGGGAGATGCTCAGCAAGTTTGTGAGGTTGATGGAGGAGCGGGAATGGATATACGACCTGCCGGGCGATGCGCTCGAGGCGCACTGCTTTGAGAGCGTGGTGGGCGGGACGGCGAGCACGGCGGCTACTACGCAGTGGAGGTCGCCGGGGAAGAAGTCGCCGGTGAAGTCGCAGAGGGTTGGTAGTAGTGTTGGCGGGAAGGAGAATCGCAAGCTTGGGCAGATGAAGCCGCCGAAGAGGAGGGTGGGGATGAGTTCTGGGATGGTTTCGAAGAGGTTGAGTGGGAGGCCGGTGATGGAGGCTGTTTTGGAGGAGATGATGTATGAAGTCTAATATTTTCGTGCGTTTTATTGTCTGATGATGTTTATGGGAGGGACCGGGGTTAGGAGGCGCATTGGTTCTACTTACTGGGTATACTTTTTCTGGACTGACTGGGTACGTATCGCTACGACACTTTTAGGTGCTTGGGACTGGGTATTATACATGATATATACCTTTGCTTGGAAGCGAGATGAATCTTCAAGAGTTTGCTTATCAATAGCAAGTAGTGTTTTGTTACGACTTCTCCGCTAGGCCATCCATGCTACCCATGGTATCTCGGAACGCTTTCCCCTAACACCATGCTATGCTTGCTAAGTTCGACGACCGTGAATGAAAAGCCACAACTCCCGCTGTACACCCACCACGAACAGGAAAATAACGTCTATAAAGCAAAAAGTAAAAGCTCCCGTAATCATCAAGTCCCCTCCTGCAAGTCTGCTAGCCTGTCCTATGGTTTGCGCCGGTAAAATAGCACGTATGCTTGCGTGTTGCCTTTCCCGTATAGCCAAGCTACATCGTCCGTGCCAGACCCGATCTTGACCCTGTTGACCCTAGTATCGTCGAACTTGAGCCAGTCCGTCGGATCCTGGCTGTCATAGTCGCGCACGTACGCGACGTAGTGTCCGCTCCGGTAATCTGGTCCGCTATGGCAGATGGCGGCATAGCAGTCGTACTTATCCCGCGATTTGAATTGTCGCTCCTCCTCGTACATCTTTGCTACCTCCTCGTTCGTTCTGTCGATATGGCGGTCCGTCGGGTCGACAAAGTACGGCTCCATGTCGAGATTCTGGATGGGAAATTCAAACTTCGCACCGATCTTTGTGGGTGTTCCTCCCCCCGCAGGGTCGCCTGTCCCCGTTCTTTTCAGCATGATCATCAGCCGTTCCGGAAGACGGGCATATGCCGTCCGTCTGGTGGCCGGACTCTGGCCGAAGCCGTTGCGCTTGCATCGGTCGCAGTCCCAACGCGATTCGAGGTGTTCCAGCTTCGTATACTCCCGGAGGGACTGGCCGAGGTCACTGTGGAAGCCATTGCCCGGTTTTGCCACCGAACAAAGTATGTTGTCGAGAACCGCGAATGTTGTGCTCTTAAAGCCACACCCAGGCCGCTGGCAGGAGACGGTGCCTGCTTCGATGCCTCGCCAATACTTGGACACGATGGAGTCGTTGTAGCGGGTATGCTCTTGCCAGAATTGTACCGCTTTATGCAAGGTTGAGATGTTAGAGTCATCCGGAAGCGCATCCCCGCCCTCCGGCTGTGTCGTCGATGTCGAGGGTTTCGGTTCTGGGTTGTCACGGCGCTTGTTCGTCTCATCGTCGAGAGACTGCATAACATAGCTGAAGAACTCCTGTGCGTCCTGTTGCACCTTATGATCACCGAATA
The DNA here is from genome assembly GCA_009194965.1 of Coniochaeta sp. 2T2.1. Taxonomy (NCBI): domain Eukaryota; kingdom Fungi; phylum Ascomycota; class Sordariomycetes; order Coniochaetales; family Coniochaetaceae; genus Coniochaeta; species Coniochaeta sp. 2T2.1. The sequence goes on along the minus strand of VSMA01000002.1, from coordinate 2,756,819 downwards.
CCACCTGCTCGCCTCTACTCTGCCGTTCCACGGATCCAGTGACGTGTTTCACATATTGCTATTGTCGTCAGTCTGATTCAATTCATGCGGGCTATCGAGTGGAGTGCTTACCATCAACGTCCGAGCTTCCAGTGGATGGATGAGGGCCTTATCCATCCATGCAAACAGCTGCGCTAGCATCTTGGCCAGCAGTTGAGGGTTGGGTATCTTCTCCCCTGATTTCATGGGAACCCTGTAGTCGCGCTCCCATCCTCCACGGAAAAGGTCTTCTGCAAAACCTGGAGTGTGAAACAATGCTTGCAGTGAAGCATTGGCATAGCATAGATTCGCTGGGTTCACAAGCCCGACACGTTTCCTGTCGCTCCTGTTTCCCCCGGGTCCCTTTCTTCCAGGTTTGATGGCCGCTTGCGGGTCCTCAGACGAACTGAGTCCGAATGTCGTCGACTTTGCACGGGTAGGGCGGGGCCGTTCTGGTTCAGGCGGCACAGCGGGATGATGAGAGCTATATGTAGCATTACCGTTCGATGGCGCCGTAGCAGGAACAGAGGTCATAGATTCTGGAACCTTCGGAAACCTCTTGTCAAATCCGCGCAGTACATCATCCACTTCCCTAGCATAGTTCTTATAGGTCTCAACATCATTGGTCGATTCCTCCCAGCGTCTTGCTTCGGCAGCGTCTTGGATTGGTTTGGGCGCAAATGACTGTCGACGAGCCGGCGGATGTGAAGACAACTTGGGAGACCGGTGAGGTTGTCCCACGGAGCTTTCTGTGGTAGCCAGTGAGTTGTTGCCCATGACACTGGTCCACGCCTCCAAACCACCCTGTAACAGCTTTGGCGGCTTCGGCTTGGCCTCTCCGCCCCCAAAGTCGAAGTGAGTGAGCGCGTTGTATAGCCCTTGTACAGCCAGTCCAGCCGAATCACCCTTGTTCGTCCCAATACGCATCGAGCTTTGGTCGTAAAAGACTATGACATCAAACTGATGCCGCCACTCAAAATTCAGTTGCTCCGCAGAAGGGGCGAGGACCATACTGTCGGCAATCTCCGTGGCGGAGATGTCCTTGCGCCTGAGCACATCGGGCTCGATGCAGATTGTAGCCTGAGACATGATGTGGCCTTCGTCAAAGGCTTCCCGGCTACGAATGTCGATCAACAGAATCGATACGCTCTTCGATCCTTCCTTCATGAGCGTGAGAAGATCGGTAACGGAAAGTATGTCGCCATCGGGTATGGTGGGTGTCGTCCGCTTCACCCAGTCATTCGGCTCCTCGGGGATGTTTCCGCCTCCTGTCGGTGACTTGATGAGGGGCGAGTTCAGTGATCCCGACGTCAGCGACCTGGCCACGCTGAATCGGCGGGAGGAACTAGACGGCAGCTCGGCAGCCTCTGTAGAAACTGTGCCCCTGGCTGGTTTGTAGATTGCGCCTGGGACCTTGGGCAATTCAAACAAATGGCTATCGATGGAAAGGCTGGGCCGGCCGGTCGAAAGCGCAGCATCTCGGCGATCTGTCGAATGCGCCGGTATAACTGGTAAGGGATGTGTCCTGATACGGGGATCCTGTTCGGCAGGCTTTCGCGGTGGTGAAGTTGTGGCCCTGAGTTTCGAGAAACGAGCGGTCAGGTCATCAGCCGCTCTCTTTGGCGGAGTCTTGGCTACTCCGTCTACAGGATGAAGAGCGTGGCCATGTAGAGCCTCGGGTTTTGGCCGCACCGTAGGTTTGGTTTTGGCGGGCAGCGTAGAAGAGCTTGGAGTCTGGCTTCCATTACTGTAACCTGCTTCATGGTGCGAGCGGTTGTGGTCCTTCGGGGGCAGTGATCCGGCGGTTGCAATGCTGGTGGAGTGTGGCGCGGGAGGCTGTGGCTGCTGTCGCATTGGCTGAACACCCGTCCTTAAGTTGTCGGCCTTGATATCGAGCTTGATCTGTTGGTACACGCTCTGAAGGGCGTCGACTTGCTTGCAAAGTCTATTGTACTTCTCCTTCTGCGCCCTGTTGTCCGCCAACGTTTCCCAACCTTTAGTCTTTCTCATAAGGTCGAAGACCAGGAGGGCCTTGACGTATAACGTGAGAGCAAGGTCTATTCTCCCGCTAAAGGTCCTTCGATTCTCGGCCTGGCGCAGTAGATCATCTGCATAACCGAGTAGCTTGTTCGTTGGCAGGTGAGGATCGTAGTCGATTGTGACGTTCATTATGTCGTCAATATGGGGCAAGGGGGACGGGGGCTGTTTTCGAAAAGGGGCGCCGGCTGCCGAGCCATTTGCCTTGTATCCCCCAGAGTAACCGTTCGTCGTGGTGGTGGTTGTCATTGTCGCGATGTTGTCGAAGACGGACTACCTTTCCGAGCTGAGCACTGTGATGGCTTCGAATATTGGGTTTCGAAGTGAACCGTAACAATTCCGTCTAGGAAAGGGAGGTGGAAAAGCACAGATCGGAGCGAAGGAGAAAGCATGAGTGGCGGCGCTTTTTGAAGTCGAGTGTGCCGGCGTGCCAGTGTGGGAAGCCAAGAAGGAGGGGAGTCGGGAGAGTCGGTATGTTTGCCCTCGATCAAAGAAAGGTTATGGCTATTGTTGGAAAGTCAGATACCGGAGTAAAAGAGGCATTTTCTTTGTCGACGAGTAAATGTAGTTAGTTGTGTGTAGGGGGCCGCACACAAGTAGAGAAGTCGTAGGTTGTTGTTCGAATGGGATTCTGGAAATGGTGAAATGCTGGCGCCGATGAGTGGTGGAGGGTGACGTTGTTGCTTCCCTTTTGCCGGGGCGGTGTCTGTTCAATGGGGATGATAAAGGCTCCACCAGAGCGCTTGCCTCAAACAATGAGACGGAGTACGAAGGTACGTTACCAGTACATGTACGTTTCGTTAGGTGTGGGGTACCTATGAATATATGTGGAAGTACCTTCGTAATCCGCCCCTCACGGCAAGACACAGTTGATATAGTCGCCACTCGTCATGAGCTCAGAGCTGCAGCTGGCAAGGCTGGCAAGGCTTCCAACGCCTGCCACTTGCCTTGGGAGGCGTATTCGCAAGCTCCAGAGGCAGAACGATTAACTCATCAACCACCAAACAGCCTCTACATCCGCGCGTCACTTCCCAACCATTGCCAACGAACTACGGTCAAACACATTCACAGACGCGGAGAGGTCTTTTACATATTTTCATCAGGGGACGCCCACTCTAGTCTCCAACCGCGGGCCTCTCGACGAATACACGCGGCTTCCTCTGCGGAGGGTGAACCGGATAGCTTCCTCGGAGCTTACGACCATTATTGTTTAGCGACAAGCAACACGAGCCGTTGCCTCGACGAACGTCCCACACCACAAAGACTATAGTCTGTGCCTTAGCCGGCATCGCAAGATGATGGGATGGTGGTCCTCCGGGGCCAACACGGCTCTGGACGAGCAGATTGAGAAGGCCACCAGCAGCAGTTTGGAGGACATTGCTCTCAACCTCGAGATCTCGGATGTCATCCGGTCCAAGACGGTCCAGCCTAAGGAGGCCATGCGCTCGCTCAAGAAGCGTATTGGCAACAAGAATCCCAACACTCAACTGAGCGCCCTCAATGTATGTCATGGGTCATGAGGTGTTGCATCGTGCTGTACCACCATTGTACTGACTGGAAGTGCAGCTCACAGATACCTGCGTCAAGAATGGCGGCTCCCACTTCCTCACCGAGATCGCTTCACGCGAGTTCATGGATAACCTTACGTCGTTATTGAAGGCTACAGGCCCGGCCGCCGTCAACCTACAGGTGCGGTCCAAGATGCTCGAGCTCATCCAGACCTGGGCCACTGCTACCGAGGGTCGACACGAACTATCCTACATTGGGGAGGTCTACAAGACGTTGCAGCGCGAGGGCTACCAGTTTCCCCCGCGTGTCAGCGTGGCAAGCAGTATGATCGACAGCAGTGCTGTGAGTGACAATGATCTCCGCCTGTCGTGCGCCGTTAACTGATATAACCCCCGTTTTGCAGCCACCTGAATGGATCGACTCTGACGTCTGCATGCGATGTCGGACTGCATTCAGCTTCACAAACCGGAAACACCACTGCCGGAACTGCGGTAACGTCTTCGACCAGCAATGCTCGAGCAAGTCTATTCCTCTACCGCATCTGGGGATCTTGCAACCAGTCAGAGTAGATGACGGTTGCTACGCGAAACTGACAGATAAGTCATCAAAAAATTCAGGTGGCGGCGGTGGCCCCGGCCAAACCCCGACACTGTACTCCTCCTTCCCGAACAAGTCGCGCAGCGCGGCTCCTATGCAGCCTCGGGACGCCCGGGTGCAACAGGATGATGGATTTGACGAGGACATCAGGAAGGCGTTAGCCATGAGTTTGGAGGATGTCAACCGGCATTCGAGGGGTGGTTATGTCCCGGCTTCAACCAATGGTCCAGCCCCGAGCCAGACGAAGGTCAACGGCAGTGAACCCGCGCCTGCGAAAGCTGCGGAAGAGGAGGATGACGATCTGAAGGCCGCTATCGCGGCGTCCCTGGCAGACATGGAAGAGCAGAAGAAGCAACACGCCGCCACGCTGAAGGAGCAGGCTTCAAGTCCAGCAGCTGCATCGTCCTCGGCCCCTCTCTCCCTGCCGAAGAACGACTATGAACTCAGCCCGGTCGAAGCCGAAAATATTAATCTGTTCGCAACACTTGTTGACCGCCTTCAAACACAACCTCCGGGAACAATTCTACGGGAACCACAGATCCAGGAGTTGTACGACAGCATAGGCACTCTGCGACCTAAGCTGGCTCGGACGTACGGCGAAACCATGAGCAAACACGGTATGTCAGGCTAACATTTAAGGTTTCTTCGGTGAGTAACCTCATTTCTGACCATTTATAGATACACTCCTGGACCTTCACGCAAAGCTCTCGACAGTTGTACGATATTATGATCGGATGCTGGAGGAGCGCCTATCCAAGGCTTACAGCCAGCATAGCCTGGGCGGGTATAACTTGCCTGCTCCTCGCCAAGCCTCCGCGCCATATCCTTCAATAGGTGCTCCTAGTTCCGCCGAGAATTTCTATACCGGTGAAGCTCAGGTCGACTATTCCAGACCGTCCGCCTATCAGTCTTATGGGCAAGTACCTCAAGCTGCGCCTCCGCAGCAGTACGCCCCTTATGATAAGCGAGTATCAGTAGCTGGCCCTCCGAACGGACAGTATCCGCCTCAGCAGCTTCAGCGAACCGAAAGCTGGGGAGCCAACCCGCCCGGAGCAGCACCACAGACGCAGTACCTGCAACAACCGAGCTACCCTCCACCAGAAGCCGCGCCAAATCAGCAACCCGGCCAGGCGCCGCAACAGACCCCGCTTTCGGCTCCTTCGGCGCCGGACTCGGTCGGCACAACCCCAACCGCGGACCCAACCGCATCTTTCTACTTTAACAATGCGCAGACCGCACCCCAGGCGCCGCAACAGCCGGCGCAGCAGCCTGCGGCCGATTCCCCTTATCCAAACCTTCAGCAGTCGATGCACTCGTACCAACCGTCCCCAGCGCAGACGCCTGCCTCGATCCCGGCGCAACCCGCTCAGCCCACTGGCCAACAACAACCACAGCAGCAGCAGCAGCAGCAGCCTCAACAGCCATATTGGCAGCATTCTGCTGCACAGCAGACGCAGCTACCGCCGGTCTGGCAGGCCCAACAGCAAGCTCCAAACCCGTACGCCGGATATGCGCAGGAGGCTTTCCCGACTGCACCGCAGCACGCCCCTAAGCAGCCTGTCGTGGAGGAGGCTCTTATTGAGTTGTGATACCCGGAAGCGATTCATCCTACGAGATGAGTGGTAGGTGACAGTTCAATGGTCTTTTTCATGTATTTATTGGACGTGGACATGACGTTGGAGGGGACGTTGGATGGGGCGCGCTGTCCCCGTTTGGAATTAAGCACTTGTTGGCGGCATGCATCACGAGACTCGACATACCACTGCCTTTCGTCCTGGCGCATTTTATTAACCTGTTGTTTCTGGTGAGACATGTGTTTATGGGTATGAGTGTTGCACCGTGGTCCCGTCGTCTCGTCGCCTAACCCTGCAATCGTCACGCCGTATGCACAGATACAACATGCGTTGACGCTTTCACTTCAGCCCTCCTTGGACTTGGGAATCCGATATGTCAATCCTCGCTCCAAAGCGTTCCGAAGCCTGGACAGGACTTTGATTTGTTCCGGTATGTGTCAGTGTGCTCTACCGGCAATATACACTTCATTTGAGACGGCAAAACTTCATTGAACCGGGATCAGCCAAACCTGGAAGCTTCACCTCCGCCTCCACCTGAACTCCACGAATCGGGGTAGCAGCCTCTAGACGGCATGGTTTTGTTCCTGAAAGAGACATCGATCTCGTTAGTAATGTTCTTGTTGCTCATCCGAGCAGGTCTGAGCCATATTCCCAGTGCAACTGGGCAAACAATCAGACTTTGGGTTGGTGTATCTACTATCAGGAATCGCTATTGACCCTTCTTATATGGGGGGACTCTGTGCCAGACACCGCAGGGTCCACACTTCGTTCCCACGTCACATGGACACCTGACTTTGGACTGCCGACCGCAAGCAGTAGCCATGTCTCGTTTCCGTTCCACAAGTGTGAGTTTACAAGAGTGAAAATTGGCCGGATGGAACGAGTCCTGACTGACCGTCTGGCATGTAGCTGGGAAGTATGGCGCTCGCATAATGCGGCTCACTCAAGTTCAAGACTTCTCTGTCCACGATATCGCTCTTGTCGACGCACCGCAGTTCCATCTCACATTCGACAGGTGCACCAACGGAGAAGCATATAACATGGTGATTAGGGGTGGCAACGAGGGTGGTCTCGACGGCATCGACGTGAGCGGCAGCAACATGTGGATTCACGACATCGAGGTGTCCAACCGCGACGAATGCGTCCCTATAAAGAACCCGTCAAAGTACATGCTTATCGAGCAGATCTACTGCAACTGGTCCGGGGGATGTGCTATGGGCAGCCTGGGCCTGGACATTGACATATCGCACATTACCTACGACAAAATCTACACCGTCAACAGCAATCAGATGTTCATGATCAAATCAAACGGGGGCAATGGGACAGTCAGGGACTGCACGTTTTCCAACTTCATTGGGCGCAAGAATGCGTATACGCTAAATATCGATGCGCACTGGACGCAGCTGAAACTGCAACCTGGAAACGGAGTGTTGTACCAGGATCTCAACTTCACGAACTGGAAGGGCTCATGCTCCGACGGCTCACGACGAGCACCCATCAACGTGATCTGTCCGGACGCACAGCCTTGTCACGGCATTACCGTCAATGACTTTGCCGTCTGGACTGAATCCGGTAGCAGGGAACTCTACAAGTGTGCCAGCTCGTTTGGCACCGGTGGTTGTCTAAGGGGAGGACAGGCGTACTCATCGTATGCAGCGTCAACCGTCACTGTGGCTGCCACTCCGTAAGTTCTGAGAACATCTGACTATTATCGGGATAAAGGAAAACTGACCACTCTTCTTCCGCAAGCGCTGGCTGGAACACAGCCCCTACAATGGCGGCTGACCTCACGGCCGTCCCCTTGACAACGAGTATCGACATTCCGACCATTGGGACTAGTTTCTTTCCAGGGGCTACTCCGTATAGCAAACTTTTGGGAAGTTGAAAGGACAAAGGGTTCTATAACACCCCCCTTAAACGGTTCTTTGTTTACCTGCAATCCGAAAACGGTCGTCATCAGTCTTCTCCTACCTGCGCGTTCTGTTAACAACAAAGAAGCCAAGGGGTGTTGGTGCCGGATTCATCAGAGTGACAGCCACAATGAATATATCTCAACCCGTGCACGGCGACTTGTAGTCGGACTCGTTGTTATATTGCACACCTGAACCCGCCCATATGCTCCTCCGTGCCCATGCCCCAAAACACTTCCCTCCTCCTACCTTGGCTCACTGCTCAATACGGTTTATCAGCGTACTCTCATCCAAGCACTCGCAAATATGGCACACATAAAATCGACAGCGCGCAGTAAGTTTCGCACCATACTTAGTGTCAACGGCTGTTCTCAACGACGTAGCTGACCGCGTCTTCTAGAGGATCATATGAACAACCCCTCGCTACCCAAGAAGGACTCTGCTGTCCGTAACCTCACGGCCTTGCCAAGACGCGGCGAACCCCCTGCCCTCACCCAGAGGGAAAATGTCCCCATCGCACAAGAGGACATCGCGGGCACCATAAACCCGACTCGTTACAATCAGCGCCATGACGGGCCGCACAGTCTCGACTTCGACGTCCACGCCCGCCGTCGGCCCTGGGAGACCGGCAACGTCCACGCGCCGCTAATCGTGGGCACTGATCCTACAAATGGAACCATCAGCTTCAAGAAGGCCCTGTGGCGCAGCAACGCCTATCTTGACGACAAGATCGTTAAGTCCGGACCTTTCAACTTCGTCCTCAAGTGGCCCGAGGAAGAGGATGGTGTCGTGCACCTGTACCGCCACGGCGACCCGGCCGTGTTCCCCCTCTTCTACACCGAGGAGGGGTACGTGTACCTCCCCAAGAAGGTCCTCGACCGCAGTGACCGCACCGTGACGGTCAAATATCTCGAGTACTGGGGCTGGAGCTTGGAGCCGACCCGCTCCCCGCCCCGCGAGCTGATCTACAAGGCCAACGTCAAAGCCGGCCTGTTCGCCAAGAAGTACGGTCCCGAGGCCAATGCCGAGACCGAGGCGCCCAACCCCGTGGAGGCGACCTCGGCGAAGGCGAAACTGATGCAAGCGGTGTCCGCGCAGATAACGCAGGCGGCGTCCGGTTCCGGGCAGGCGGCCCCGGCCCCGGCCAAGGTCGAGGAACCGGCCACGCCCAGGGAGGACACCGGCATCGACTGGGCGCACGAGTTCAGGGAGGAGGTCAAGACGCTCGAGCTGCTGAACATGACGGGCTCGTCGCACTTCGCCAGGATGGTCGGCTTCCCTGCCCGCAGCGACAGCGGCTTCTTCGTCGATGGCGAGGGCTATGCCGCCGGCGGACCGGACGAGACGTTTGATAAGCTGGTCGGCCAGCAGTGGTCGACTTACAGCTTGTGGAAGGTGTTCCAGTGCCTCGCCAAGGCATGCGCGGCCATGGCTTGGGGCTCGGAGTATCACGACTTTCCTGTTGCTGGCTGGAATCAGATCATCCATCTGGGGTTGACTAAGCATAGCTGTGAGTGAAAAGACCTAGATCACTGATGCGAGGAAAAGAGAGCATACTAACTGATGAACGAACAGTGAGGATTACCACCAAGTCGGATCCCGGACATACATGCGGCGGCGAGGTCTGTGTCAAGGTCAGTCCAAACCCAATCCAGCCCTACTGAGAGTTAGAATTCCTAACCATACCTGCACAACCAGATTGCCGATGTCGGTGACTGCATTCGCTGGCCAGCGGGCGATATCTTGCAAGACCCTTACTCCATTTTTCGGGAAGGGGACACCGGCAACCCTCGCCGTCTCTTCGAGGCCGAGAGAGAGCTCGCCCTGAAGGAGACACACTACAAAGGGCCACGCGACTACGCTCCGGTAAGGGCACCTCTGCCCCTCCCTCTCTCATGCACAACCCTTTTCTAACGAAACATCAACCACGACAGGAGCGTGTTCATGCTCTAGACTTTACCGACGATGCCAAGGACCCAGCATCCTCCAAGGACAAGAAGGAGCAGTACATAAAGTCCGTCGTCAAGGGCAACTATGGCTGGTGGACCAACGTCTGGGCGATCGGCAAGATCATGGACGAGATCTGCCGGGCCTCCATCGCGAAGCACAACCCCGACGTCCCCGCCACGTCCGGCTTTTACGGCGACCTGATGGTGGCGGACCCCGAGTTCGGCCTCGACGCCTCCGACGAGGAAGGCCTCAAGAACCTCACCCACCTCGAGCAAGAAGCCTACTGGCGCAAGCACGCCGCCACTACCGCCGGCGGCGGCACCGGCAACCCGTCCCTCAGCCGCCTCCAGGAGGTCATCCAGTGCTGCACCGACCGCGATCCGCGGAACAGGATGACCATCCCCCAGCTGCTGCTCGAATGCACCAAGGGGCTAGCCGAGTCCGCCAAGGCGGAGAAGAGGCAGCCCGATGCCCCCCAGCCGCTCCACTGGGAGGCGGACGGGCAGACGATGCTCGTGGCGCACTGCCGCGACCGCATCAGGAAGCTCGTCACGTCCAACCTGTACTCCCGCCGGGACATCGGCTTGCGCCTCCAGCACGCCTTCGTCGACGAGTGCAGGGGGGTCGAGGCCGGGCAGGATATACCCGCCCCGCCTCAACAGGGGAGGGACCCCATCCAGAAGTTCCAGATCCGCGCCGACGACAGGCAGAAGTGGGACGAGGTGGTGCGGCGCGTGTTCGTCGACGAGCGCGGCAAACCGGCGGCCGAGAAGGTCGACTTGGACTACTTCGAGACGAGGGAGACCAGCGACGACGACAGCGATGCCGGGGTGGGTGACGAGGAGGAGGGGTACCCCAGCGAACACGAGATCGACGTCGCGTATGGCACGCAGCTGGCGGGCAAGCCGCTGCGCCGGTATGAGGCGAGGCTGGGCAGGTGGGATGTTTCGAGGTACTGGATTCCGACGTTCAGGAATTGAGGGTCTGTCTGTGTTGTCGATACTGTCGCTATAGTTTTCGTTAGTTGGTATACTCGATTTTTTCTCCACTGTATCATGCCCATTAACACAAGGGAGAAGCCGCGATAGAGGAAGTGATACAATGTCTTGAACAGTTGACCACTAGCCAATTCGGCATCTTTTATACCATCGTGTGTATGTACTCTAGGTCTAATATGTACAATTTCCCCATCCCAAACAGTCAAGTTAGACCATGGGCTTGGACATGGGCGCAATAACACCAGGCTTGAGGATGACCCTCGGCTTCGTCGCGTCCTGGAACGACTCCTTGGTAACCCACTCCGGGCCAACAGGCAAGCGGATCGACCGCTCGTACTGCAATTTGGACTCGAACTGATGTGGAAGCTGGGAGGCGAGATACTTGTCGTTCTGTCACATCATTATTAGCAGGGAAGTTCTTTAACAACATCCGCTTTGGATAAACTCACCTTCCTCACACGCCTCTCGTTAACAATAACCCTCTCCAGCTTCCAATCCTTGCGGTCCTTCTGCTTCACGCCCTCGACCTTGGTGATGAATCGGCCAGCATGCTTCTGCCTCTGTTTCTTGCTGACACCGTCACCGACCCAGTTGCCCCACCCGGGAAGCGTGTTATCAACCTCCTTCTCATCGTCATCCTGTGCCACTTCCTTCTTCTCCTTCTGGAACTCGCCCACCACGTCCTCGCCTGCGAAGGCGCGCTTGATGAGTTCCGTGTCGCGGATCGCCATGGGGAGGTGGAGCTCGTCCTCATCAGACGATGCGCCGTCTGCTAAGACGACGTCACTGTTCTTCTGCTGCTTCTTGGGTTTGGAGACCGACTTGGTGGTGGCGAGTATTGCGGCACTGGAGAAGTCAAGTTCCTCCACGGGCGCGTTCTTGATGCCCTTCTTGCCCTTGCGAGACGCCTGCCCGGCACCGGACCATGCGCCTGCTGTTCCGAGAGAAGCATTCTGCTGCTCAGAAAGTCCGCTTGCAAGAACCGGCTTTGAAGGCGCTGTGTCAATGACGAAGCCGTCCTCCCGGTTCTTCTCGGCAGCTCTGGCAGCAGCCCTAGCCACACGCCGAGATGAGTCGCCCGATTTCTTGGTCGCCTCGTCGGTAGACTTGTTGGCGCCATACTGCCGGCGACCGACATCAGGCTGTTCCTGGTCATCGTCCTCCTCTTCCTCGTCAGACGCCAGGTCACGCCGTATTTGCTCAACCAGCTCGTCATTTGCCTTCTTTAGCGCCTCTTCGCCTCTCTGCATGAACTTCATCTGCATAAGTGCGGATTGTGGCTTCCCGTCGTCGGCCGCAGCGCGATCCAAATCGCGAAGTAGACGCCGCCTCTCAGTATCGGAATCGGCGGACGCCTCCGACACGTCGTCGTCGTCATCGTCGCTCTCCTCGCCACGAGCCCGACCCTCGATTCGTTTCCTCAACTCCTCATCGCGGCGCGCCATATCCGTGAGACCAGCCTTGAAGTCGTCATCCCAGACTGCTCGACCGGCCTTGGCACCCATCTTCGCCCACCGACTCTCCTTATGCTTAGCCCCCATACGCTCCATAGCACGGCGCCGGTCCTGAGCCTCCTTCTCCTCCTCCGAGTCAATCTCACCGGCCTCCTTCATGGCGGCAAGTGTAGCCTCCTCATCGCCAAGACGCTCCCTGCGGTGCACACGGCGGTAAGCCTTACTCTTGATCTTCTTGATGCGCTTGGCCCGTGCTAGCTCCCGGGAGGCGAGATCACGCTCCCTTCTGCGTTGATTGACAAGCTCTTTGCGCTCTGCTTTCGAGAGCTTAGGCTCCCCATCTTCGCCTTCTGCGGGCTTCTGCTCCCTCTTCGAGCTAGGCCCCAGGCCACTTTCCTCCATGATGGCCATGATGGTCTGTTCGAGCTCGGTACCGGGAGCCTTGGGGTTGAGAGGCAGAAGTTCGCCGTTGTCAAGACCGTGGTCGTGTGCATTCTGAGCGAGAGGGAAGAATAGGTGCTCCGCACGACGATTCGTCTTGACGGTATCTGTCCACCTCTCGAGCGTTTCGGAAGTCTTCTCGAAAGCAGCATGTCGTAGCAGCTTATCCTGCTGGCGCTTGGCGAGAGGGATGGTCAGCTTCTTCGACGCTCCGGGCTTGGTGGCCTTTTCCTCCTTATTCATCAACTTCAGGGATTTCTTGATGTGAGGATCCTTCACGCCGAACAGCCCAAGGTCCTTAAGCCCAATCTTCGCTTTTTGACCTGTTGACTTGGTCGCATCCGCATCCTCATCTTCCTCGCCAGCAAAGCCTGATATTAGCGACTTCAAGGCGTCTCTGGCTGCTGGATCCTCATCGTCGTCGTCCTCGGAATCGGAGCCCTCACTGCTGGATTCGGTATCACCGTCTTCGCCCTCCGAGCCGGAGGAGCCCTCACCCTCACCCTCCTCTTCATCGGTTTCCGAAAACTGATCTAGGGCAGTGGCAAGGTCGATGGCGTCGGATCCAAGCGACTCGAGATCCTCGTCATCATCATCGCCTTCGCTGAGATCCTCCTCTTCGCTCTCTTGTTTCCTCTTCTTCTTGGTCGTCTTGGACTTGCTACCCCGGAAGGCGAACTCCTCGAACTCGGCCTCGTCCTCATCGCCAAAGGCTTCGTCACTGTCGATCTCGGAGTCCTCGTCGTCTCCTCCGACACCGACGTGCCACTCGTTGCCCTCGCTGTCCTCCTCCATCTCCATGTCGGGGTCGTCAAACTCCTCGCCATCCTCAGCTGCTCTCCTGGCCCGCTTCTTCATCCTGGAGTCGTTCTCCTCGTCCTCTTCATCTTCATCCTCGTCTTCCTCGTCATCGTCGTCCTCTCGTGACCGCTTGTTGCGCGCCTGTGGTTCAGGAGACGGCTCCAGGTCTCGTGTCCGGAGTCCCTTGGTCTTTTCTGGGCCGACGGCCTCTTCGGCGAGGGCGAAGGCGTCGAGGGCCTTTGACCGCGATTTAGAACGGGATTTCGACTGTGTTGAGTTTCCCTTCTTGCCAGCTTTCGGGCCCGCGGCACCGGGCATGAGTGACCGCCCATGGGATTGTCGACCTGGCATTTTGGCGGTGTGGTTGTGGATGTGAAAGGTAGTCGAAGCCCCAACTCGCCTCCAGATTTGCAGGGCGAGAAGCTTGCTGGGGTGCAACCTCCAAAATTTGACAATTCTGCCGGAGGGGAGTGGGGGCGGTGAGCAAGAAAGTTTTAGCGGGTACCATTCCGCGGATCCACTATGCTGGCTGCATCAACTGGAATCCATGATTGATCGGATGTTTCCGCTCTGGCTTGGCGATAACTTCAACATTTCGACTTCACCTTCAAGAACGGCTAGCTGTCACTACCTCCCACGTCGCTCCGCCACTCACATACGGGCAACCGAACAAAAGAAGCCGAATAACCGGCCCTGCCATCCCCTCCTCCACAGCCTAGCGGCAGCGCGACACGATGCGCCCAACGGAAGCACTTTGCAAGAAGTTCCGCCATCTGCGGCTCACGACCAAGGACATCAACAAGGGCTACTACAAGGGAAACCGGACGGGCACCATCGGAGCCCACACGAAACATGGTGGCTTCATAGTAGACTACTCGCGGGTGCGGACATACGTCGTCCCTCAAGGGCTGAAGGACTTCAAGGTGCGTCGCCCTTCTTATAACTTGACAGTACATCGAATTAGGGTCACACAGCTAACTGGTGTGGTATTGTAGCTCACACCATTCGTCACACAAAACGTCGACCCATCATACGGACAGTACGAGACCAAGGCCGGCCCACGAGACCCGGCGGTATACCTGAACAGGTGGAAGCGGGAGAACGCTGTGGATTAAGGGGGTGGACGACTGAAGGTGTTTGATTAATGGGAAGGCATGTTCATTGAGTGGGACCGACTCCAGCGTTTGGAGCTGAAGAAGTTGCGACACGCGAAATGCTATTCGGGATTCAGAGAGGGTAGAGGCGTCTCCGGGACGAAGAAAATGTACAACACCAACTTGTAACTCTGTACATAAAGATATACCAAAAAGGGAATGACGGTAAAGGGCTGATATCTGGTCTGATTACTTGGTCCAACAGGCGTTGAAAGACTGGCCCGGCTGCTACTGTGTTGCAAAACGCGAAGGAGCAAAGCCAAAACCTGTGTCGACAGGATGGGCTGCGAAATTGTTTATCTGTTTCAGTTTCATTCGCGGCTTGATACCCCTGATTAGAGCGGCGGCTCCTGTCTCAAGCTCTCAGAGTGAGGATTTATTACCACGGTAGGGAGACAAACCTCGCCGTCTGCTCGTCTGATTCTGGAGCCGGGTACAGCTTCAACATACTCAGTCCTACCACAGCTGCACACCAAGAACGGATTGGGTATTAACAACTAACATAGTACATACAAGGCATCTGTCCATCATTTTGCGCCTCATTCTATCGTACCCTTCACCTTGGGCAGATCCTCCGCAGCAGTGACAAACGTGTCCAACCCAGGCCTTTCCAGAGCCGGCGTCTGGTATCCCAGAGTCAGCCCACCAACGGATGCGCCATCACCATCCCCATCGCCTCTACCATCATCGTTCGTCCCATCCAGCGTGACAGGACTCATCGGCCTAGGCGTACCGCTTTGTCTGGACGCACCGCCCTCCATCCTGCCCGAGTTGAGGGTGATCATGCTTGCCGTCTCGGCCTCCTTCTTGACGCTAAACGGCATGGCGATCCCGTCTACCCGCAGTCGTTTCCCTGTCACGCTCGTCTCGGCCCCGTAGTTCGGGCTCAGAAAGTTGGTGTCCCGCTTATCCCTGCTGTCATCGTGCGGCGTGGCGGCCTCGCCGTCCTGGGGAAGGTCGTCACGGCTCCCGGTCTGGTTCTGGTCCGTCACCGTTCCTCTTCTTGACCGGCTGCGACTAAGTGCGGTGCCGTGCTCTTTAACGCCAGCCCTGCCTGCTTGGTCGTCACTGCCCGCAACAACAGCACCATCTTCCCTCTGCTCTACATCCTCAGTCGCGTGTCCCTTCGGATGAATACCCTCAACCTTCTCCCGCTCATCAGCAGCCCTCTCCCTCTCGACTGTCATCTCGTCGTGCTTCGATCCCCACAGACTCCAGACACTCAACCAGTAACTCTTAACCCTCTTCTTATCCTTCATCATCTCGCCACCCATCTTCCTGCGTCCAGCCAGCGCGCTGGGAGGCGGCATCTCGCCGGCCCCGAAGCTCTCGAACCCGGCTTTTGCGTCGCGGACGCGCTTCTCGTGGACCTTTGCCTTAACGGTCTTGTACCGGGAATCCCACTTCCGCTTCTGGTCGAGCCACTTCTTGACGGGGCCTTGTTTGATCACGCCCACCATGTCGTTGCTCATCGTGCAACCGGGCAGGTCCTCGGGTGGAGGGAGGGGGAGGATGTCGCCATGGCGTGTTATGCGCTGGCGGACCATGTGCCTGACGAAAGGCGGGATGGCGTCGCCTGCCCGGCCGACGGTTTGCTTGACGGCGCTGTCCGGTCCGGTGTCGACCTCCTTCTCGTCTCGCTCTTCGCGGTCGGATGTGGAGCCGGATATGACGGAGATGTTGTCGTCGTCGGGGATGTCGATCTCTGTTTTTTGCGCTCTCGCCAGCACCCAGGCACTGAATTGCGCGACGCTACGGTACATGTACTTCGCCGGACGCGTGAAGCTGAGCGTAGGCGCCACGTGACAGAGGTCATCCCACACCTGAAGCTGTACATCAGTCGGCTTGTACTTCCGTGTCTGTTCTCTCGCATGGTCGTCCAACAAAGCATCCGGAGGGAGGTACTTCTCCGGATTGGCGCACTTGTGAGCGAGGTATATTTGCTCGTCCCTCAGAATCTCTCCGCCTCCCACCATAATCAGCAGCGGAGGCAACCCGCCCAATGTCGGCTGCATGACCGGACTAACCATCGGGTGCGCCAACAGCTCGTTAGTGGTGTACATCTGGATCTGCTCCTTGATCTCAACGCGCTCCCCGTCAATAACCAGCGACAACCGCTGCGTCGTCTCCTTCACATCCTCAATCGTCGGCACGCCCTCACCACCACCCTCCCCTCCTCTCCCGGTCCCCTCGCCGCTCTCCTCACCCAACTCCTTCTTCTGCGATATAACAACCCGCTTGATAACCTCCAGCTCCTCCTCATCAGGCGGCGGCCACGCCTCGCTAGGCTTATGGTGAAACCCGCACTGCGGGATGTAATCCAGCGGTGCCTCCCCCGCCACGCTGGGGAAACTGTGCGTCAGGTCCGCCCAGGGGCTGATCAGCACCGCGCCCGCGGGCATGGGCACCCCTTGGTCCCGCAGCGCGACGAGCACAGACACCACCATCCCGCCGCCCGCCGAGTCGCCCGCCAGCACGATACTGCTCGGCTCGACCCCGGTGTTGAGCAGGTACAGATACGCGGCCAGGCAGTCCTGTAAACCACAGGGAAAGGGGAACTGCGGCGCCAGTCTGTACCGCGGCGCGAACACGCGTGCCTTGAGCTTCCGTGCGTGCCGCTGCATTTGGTAACGGTGCTCGTCCACGCTGCCGAAGAAGTACGCCCCGCCGTGGACGTACAGTATCACCCTTTTCCCCGGGTCGGCACTCCTTTTTCGTTCGTTATAGTCGGCCTTCATCTCGATCCACTCCGCCCGGAGGGCGTTCTCCTTCCCCGGCTTGCGCCAGGTCCACCACTTTTCCCCTCCCACTCTTTTTAGACCCTCCGGTCCAAGTTGCGTGCGTAACATGAAAGCAGAGCGCTCGAGGATGTCGCTGGGAACGACGACTTCGTCGACCTTCACCCATTGCGGGTGCGGCACCCATTGCGACGTAAAGGCTTGGAGCTCCTCGACCGTGTGTCGCGAGGCGTGCTGCAGGAAGGAGCGGATTAGATGCAACCCCTCGTCGTAGGAGAGGTGAGCCGTGGGACGTTGGCGGAGGGGTTTCCGGTTAATGTACTAGGGAGGTGGTGGTTAGTAGCTTGCTTGGTGGCAGGTAGGGAGGCGCAAAGGGGAAAAGGGGAAGGGGGGTGATTTACATGTGACAGGAGCGTGGACACGACGGTCGGCGTGACAGCCAACCCAACGGCTGGGGCGTTCATGATTGTGAATGCTTGGTATTATACAGAGATATGAAATTGGAAGACATGCTCGGGTCGCGCAACAGAATTACCGGCAGCTTTACATGGTTGTGGTTGTTCGGAAGGACAGCTTTTGTGTTGCGGCTGGAAATTTGGTGTTCGTTAGAACAGTGATGTCATGTCTTGGCATTGGCACCCTGGAATGGCTTGGATCGACCGAAGCCGAGTCCGCGCCCTCTGTTTCCGCATTCAGAATGCGCACCGTGGACACAATCACAGACAGAGCATATCAATACTGAACCTGTGGGAATGCCTGGATGCCCAGAGTTCGGACTTTCAAGACGATTCATTCTGCTACAGTCGCGTCAGTAGTTGAAACTCTCACTCACCACATCTTCGCCAGCCAACCACTCCACCAGCACCTTTTGTAGTCCAGGGCTAACACAAAGATAGAACTTCCTGCCCTTATCCTTCACCTCGCCGTCCACCGCTTGGAGGAAATCATCTTTCCCAATCCGTCTCTCAACAGTCCTCACCCCTAGCCCCTCGACCTTCCTAACCAATTCCCTCTCCTTATCCCGCACAGTCCCAGTAATAAACAACCTCATTACCCCTCCCAGTCCCTGATTTTGTTCCACAACTTCAACAGCAAGCGGCAGATCCTCCGCCCTGAGCGTCCAGACAACCCTCAGCCTCACCTCATCCTCTGCTTTCAACAAATCCCCCACCTGCGCCAACAGAGGCGTTATCCCCACGCCCCCCGCCACGAAAACCGGCACCCTCCCCTCCCCCAGCGCAGCAAGTCTGAACCCTTCCTCCCCTCCGAACCCGACCACGGGAATCTCAAGCGGCATAGCCCGCATGTTATGTCTAGCCAGCAACCCCGTAGCAGGGCCATGCGTTCTAGCCGTGATCTCGAACTCCGTGCCGTTGTTGATCTCCACCTCCTCCTCGACGCCGGTCGCTACGACAGTAGGCGGGGAGGAGATCGTAAACGTCCTCACGAAATCATCGTTCAGACTCGCCGGATCGTCCTCGCGCATGTGACTCCACCCCTCGTCTAGCTCGGGGCTGAAGTCCAGCGTCACGTACTGTCCCGCCTTCCACGCTTTCAGGGGTGTCTTGTGCCTCACCGTCTCGAGACGGAAGGTGTACCTGGTTATCGTCGGCGTCAGGCTTGTCTTCTTGACCAGCGTGGCGCTGGCGGAGGCTTCTTCTTTGGCACTGGCTTGGAGCGCTCCTTCGCTGGCTAGTTTGCGCACGGGCGGGTTGTACGGCGACCGCTGCCCCAGGCCGCCGCGGAACGGGAGGCTGTCCTTTATGAAGCTCCCTGCGGTGACGTTGATCCGGATGGCAAGCTTTTGGTGCGGGATGAGGGCTGATGCCTCCGCTCCCGTGAGAATCTTGGTCGTGCCGGTCAGGTAGAGGACGTCCGAGGTGTCGAAGTCCGGGATGGCGATGCCAATCTTGGGGTTGACGTAGAGGTTGCCGAGGGATTCGTAGAGGCGGTTGCCCGAGTACTCCGGGTAGACGAGGATCACCTCGTCTGGGGAATTGTGGGCGACGCGGATGAAGCCCTGTGGCCCGCCGCGGTGGTTGGTGTCCATTGCGTCGCCGCTGGCGGTGGTGAGGAAGAGCATGTCTGCCTTTTCGATGAGATCCAGTGCTTCCTGCGGTAGGGGGAAGGTGTCGGACACCAGTTCTGGAGTTGGTAGATGTGCCTGTATAATCTTCTTGTTCATATATTTTGGGCAATTGCCCAACGTTTCCTTGACCAGAATCGCCAATTCCACCTCACCCACTGAGGCGTCTGCCCCTTCCTGGCTCGTAAGTACACCAGCTATCAGCCTTCCTGCAACCTTCACCCTGTCTCTGTTCTCCAGGTCCACGCTGAGGGCACTGATAGGTTTCTCAACCTGCAATAACTCGCCCTCCTTCGGCGCGGAGCCCAGCAGTGCTCTCACCACCGGGTCATGGTTTCTATCCGCCAGGCTTTTAGCCCCCAGAAAGCCTTGCTGGATAGGACGGCTAAAACCCCTGTCACCTCCAAGGATAGTGGTCCATGGTCGGCCCTCGTCGTCTAGTGCTCCAAATGCAACAAGCGGCGAGGCGGCAATACGGTATCCGTAGGACATGGGTAGGCCGCGCGAGGTGGGCTTTGCGCCTTCGTCGGGCACGTTCAGGAGTTTGTGTATGGCTCTCTCGCCAGGGTGCCAGGTGCCAGTTGTGAGTTCTGTTAGGGTAGCCATTTGGGATGCGTATGTGGATGTTAGGAGGAAGGGTAGCACTTGCTGCTGGATGGAGAGGGAAAATGTCAAGTTTGACTGTGCAAATGTGAGATGCTGAGAAAGGTAAGAGAGAAATGAGAATGACGAGGCGACAGATAAATAGCCACGCCTCATTGCGTGCTCGCCGCTTGGCAGCTTCTAGGTCTAGATGGTTGCTCCTCAGACCTACCGCATATATAATGTCGAACGGGGATGAGTAAGCCTTGCACACTTCGAGGTTGGGTCAAGCGGAATCGACAAACGTTTCGGTTAAAGGGCGCGCCAGTTGTAGATGCGGTGATTGGCTGACAGTTACCAGGAGCGCTTTGCGGTTAGTATATCAAATGGTCGCTAATCGTGAGGGATGATGATTTGAAAAGAAGAAGGGTGACAGAATGCAAGGGAAAAGGATCCTCCGGCTTGGGGTTCGGGTTACGCTCCGACTCACTGGCCGGAGAGGCCTCGTTACCGCCGGGGTGGGGCCGAATTACGCGCAGAGTGTCGACCTTCGCACTGACAGTACTAACCCAACACTGATAGACTCCGCTGTGGCACATGACTTCACAGAGTCATTTTCCAGAGCGAGCGACCGCGCCGTATGCGTTCGTGCGCGCCGGTGCTCCGTGGCCGGACGGCCCGGAAGCGGAGATGCGAGATTGGGGCATTCGGATCTGGTGGGGACTCTTCCAGACGGAAGCGATGCAGGCCTGAGGGGGGCAGAGGGGGTTTCATTTGGAGTGACGTCGGGGGTTGCTGATGGACAATCTTGGGAAGACGTCGTCCAATGAGAAACAGGAGGCCTCCAGTTTCCTTGGCAGCAAGGGCCAGACCCATCATGAAGTTCAGACCCTGGATGTCTCACGACTCATCTCCTCCAACCTGTCTTCCAGTATTGGCGCTCGGTTGGGATAAAATGGAATGCGTTCTGAGGCACAAGAGCAATAAGAGCAGCCAGAAAAATCCAGAGAGTTTCCGCCGGTCTTTGATAAAATTTAATAGGTTGAAACAGGGCTGAGAACCAACTGGACTTGCAGCTGTTTGTGAGAGAAAAGGTGAACCGTTCCAGACCCACTGAAACAAGAGAGCCAAGCTCGCGCTTATCGTCACTTGGTCTGTGCCATGCCAGGGGCACCTCAGCTCTGGTAGCGTTGCCCCGCAGTTGCTTCGAGCTCTCCAGAACAGGCAAGGGCCTTGAGACGATTCAACCAGTGACGCCACAGATTTGCTGCTGTGCTCATGTTCCCGTCTTCGTCCAAGGGTTTCCATCATTCTCACGACTTACACAACATATCCGACGCCAACTTCAGCTGAACGATCTGTACGAGACAGAAGAGAATCAGCAAGGTTCATCCCGTCTTGAGACATTCTTTTTGATCCATCTCCGAGGTTCCTGTAGTTAAAGATCGAGGTCTCACCCCCTTCTTCCTCTGCAAACGGCTTTCTGTCTCTCTTTGTGTGCATCTCGCGGTTCTTATTACACAGCCACGCTTGGCATCGCACCGTGCAGATCCAATCTCGTTCGTCCCTCACCAAATCGGTGACGTGGAATCAAAGACCACACGTTCCAACCAGAGACCGTGGGCGCATCCACTCTGCACTTGAACCCACGATGTCAATTGCCCGCAAGTCCCGCCCATTCATCTCGCCCAGCCAGCCCAGAAGAGCCCAATCGAGCTTGTCAGGCCTGTCTCTTCTTCCGCGCCTCCGCCTCTTTTATCAACGACGGTGTTAGAGTTTGACTCGGGGCAAAGTTTGACATTCTCCATCTGGCATAATCTGCTGTTACTGAATCAGCTCGGCTGTCCGCATTAGCACTAGCGAAACAGCGGATAACCATGGTGTGTGAGTGACCTTCCATTTGTTATTTTTCTACCTCCTCAGACCTCTCCCATGTCTCGTCGACATCATCTGCGCCTTGCCCACTAAGCACCACCTCACCCGACAAGTGTGTATCACTTGAACACAATACATACTACCATATCTACGCCTTCTCAACAACGTCCACAGTCGCACCGCAGCATGGCCTCTCTTTCTCCAGCTCTCCGAACTACTGGATCCAGCACCACCTAGAGCAATGGGCAGCCTTTGGTTAACAGACTCTCCAGCCGTCGTAGACTTCCGCCGACAGCTCCGCAAGACGTGGGCCAGGCCCTCCCGTACCGACACAAACGGTCACATCATGGACGAAGAGAGCCCGCTGCTCGGGCACCACGCGCAAAATGAGAGTCGCACCTCTTTTCTCCGCCGCCTCTTCTTTGACCGGAGGCAGACTCCAGGCATGAACAGCGACAACTTTGCTGTGCGATGGACGGCCCGAACCTTCAACGTGACCAAGGTCACTCTGCTGAGCAGTACGTACCTCTCCTATTGCTATGTGTATGCCGGTACCGGCCGGCGCTGACCTCCTCATAGGCCCTGTCAACATCTTGCTTTTCTTTGTCCCGATAGGCATCTTTGCCGGCTTAATGAAGTGGGATCCTACTACCGTCTTCACTCTAAACTTCCTCGCCATTATTCCCCTGGCTGCCGTTCTATCGTTTGCGACAGAGGAGATATCGAAGCGTCTGGGAGAGACGCTAGGAGGATTGTTGAACGCCACCTTTGGCAATGCCGTCGAGCTCATCGTCAGCATCATCGCGCTGCGGGCGGGCGAGATCGAAGTCGTCCAGTCGTCCATGCTCGGCTCTATCCTTTCCAATCTGCTACTCGTCTTGGGCATGTGCTTTCTGCTAGGCGGCTTCTTCAACATGAACGACGCCAATGGCAACGGCATGGAGCAGAGCTTCCAGTCAGTCACCGCCCAGACGACGTGCTCACTTATGGCACTCTCTTCCGCCTCGCTGGTCATTCCAGCCGCGCTCTACAGCGTTCTCGATTCCGCCCACGAGCACGAGAAGGAGTCGAGCATCCTGCTTCTATCCCGCGGCACCGCCATTATCCTGCTCCTGCTCTACATCATGTACCTCTGGTTCCAGCTGCGGACACATAAGAACCTCTTCATGCCCGAAGACCCGGCCGAGCTCGAGGCCATGACCGAGGAGGAGGACGCCAACATTATGAGTCCCTGGGCCGCTGGCGCTGTCTTGATCGTCGTCACGGTCCTGGTCTCCGTGTGCGCCGACTACCTCGTGGACAGCATCGATGCTATTGTGGAGAAACATGATATCAGCAAGAACTTCATCGGTCTAATTCTCATTCCCATTGTTGGCAACGCCGCGGAACACGTTACCGCATGTGTGGTTGCCGTCCGGAACAAGATGGACCTGGCTATGGGAGTTGCTATCGGATCGAGCATCCAGATCGCACTTCTTGTCACGCCTTTCTTGGTTATTCTTGGCTGGATAATTGGCCAGCCTATGAGCTTGCACTTTGAGACTTGTAAGTTCCATATTTCACCCGAGTTTGTGGAAGTATCTTTGCTAACGTCTGTTAGTCGAAACTATTGCTTTCGCTCTGTCCGTGCTCGTCGTGACGTACACTGTCCAGGACGGCAAGTCCAACTATCTGGAGGGTGCTATGGTAAGATATCTCGCTTACAATGCCATACGCGTGTTGACTAACATCCTGCAGCTCCTCGGTCTATACTTGATCATTGCCCTTGCCTTCTGGGCCGCGCCTAGCGATGCCATGGACAAGGTCCTGGCACTTATTCACTAACGTGTGCGAATTCTCGTCTGTGCCGTTCACCTTGGCTCGCGGCCGTGTATTACTAGGGGTGTGGGATAAAACGAAGCGAACGAGCGGAACGAAACGACCCTCGACACCGGGGAATTCCTTTATCTGTCAATACCGGGCTCGGTTACGGGTCCAAACACATCGGCTGTACCAAACTAGGGGAGTGTCGGGTATGGAGGCCTGTCCTGCGGATGGCAGGGGTCGTCGACATCCCCGGAGACGTCTTCAGTCGCAATAACTTAAAGTGGAGAGCTGGTCAACTGTCTATACCAAGTGCATTGTCCCCGATACAGTGCTTCAAACTCCCTTCAAGGTTATTTTCTTTAGTTGAATACAAAGAATTTCAATCAGACAGCAGGAGTACAACGATGGGGAACCAACCTCCCTACCTACCATGTCTGTGCCTCTGTTTCTTAACAATGCCCTTGTCCCAGACAAGGTCTTTAGCATCGTCGAGCACAGAGTCTTTGACCATATTGTTGTTCCAAGCATCCGGATGTTCCTTTCTACAGTATATAGCCCAGTGCGCCTACCCTCATCTACCCTCTCAATTTTCTCCATCACCTTCATCTGTCGACACACAGAGCACACACAGCACATACACACACAAAATCGCACAAAACCACGAACGACTTCAGGTAAGTCACCTAACCCCCCCACACCCCAACTAACCATGCCCTTCGGCCTCCCAAACCCCCTAAAGGGCAAATCCAAGGGCATGTACCGCGCCCTCCCGGACTCCGCATCTTCACCCTCCTTCCCCAAGCCCGCCACCGCCGCTCCCAAGCCCAAGCCCTACAACCGCAATACCCTGTACGACCCCGCACCCAACCTTAACCCCCCTCTTGCTCCCGCTCCCGCTCCCGCTTGCCCTCGCAACGCCGGTCGTCCGGGCTCATCTTCCTCCACCGCCTGTTTACCGGGCACACCGCGCCACGGCCCGCTGATCGATCTCGACCCTTACTCCGAACACGAGGAAGACATTGGGCGGCAGGTGGGGGAGTTGAGGGCCGAGATGAGGGAGCTGGAACTGGAGGGGCTGGAGTTTCCAGTTCTCAACCGTGGGATGGCTGGTGACGACGAGGCACTCTTCCAGGTCGACGCTCCCCCCGGCCCTGTTATACGTGACTCAAGAGGTAAGGAGAAGACGGCGGAGTTCGGCAGCACGGCCCTCGATATGCTGCGGGGAGCGAGGAGCGACGCCGCCTGGCGGGTTAGGCTGCACCACCAGGAGGAGTCGCGGCAGAAAAAGGAGGCGACGGCTAGGCTTCGGATGGAGAAGGAGGTGGAGAACGAGAGGAAGAAGATGGGGTTCATGGCCGGAATCGGCGTGCCTCCTTGCGATCAGGAGGGGGGC
Source organism: Coniochaeta sp. 2T2.1 (assembly GCA_009194965.1). Taxonomy (NCBI): domain Eukaryota; kingdom Fungi; phylum Ascomycota; class Sordariomycetes; order Coniochaetales; family Coniochaetaceae; genus Coniochaeta; species Coniochaeta sp. 2T2.1. Next base: position 2,731,896 of record VSMA01000002.1, on the reverse strand, counting down.
TCGGTGCTGTTCGACAGCGACGAGTTCGCCGAGCTGGAGGAGAATGTCTTTGAGGATGAGGGGATGGAGGTTGTTGAGTATGATGACGAAGACGAGGAGGATGAGGCAGACGACAAGAAGGAGGAAGTAGCGAAGGGGAAGACGGGGAAAGGTAAGTACAACACCGACTTGACGAGAGGTAGTAGAGGTAGGTACCCCGCCGACTCCGCGTCCTCCGTCTCCTCGCACTCGTCGGACGACAGCTGGTGTTCCACCTCCGACAATGCGCCTTCGGACGATGAGGAGGAGGCTCCTCCCGCCGAGGCTTCCAAGGAGAAGAAGAAGAAGAAGACGCTGGCGGCGAAGTTGCTGTCTCTGGCTAGGAAGAAGAAGAAGAAGGCTGCCGCTCAGCCTGGCCCAAAGGTGATGGACGCCGCGCTGGCGGAGATGGTTAGTGAAGAAGCTGGCGCTTGGGCGGAGGTGAGTGATTCTTCTGGACTAGAGGAGGGGATGGGGAAGATGGGGATTGCAGGAGAGGGGATGTCAATTGCCTTAGAGGGAGGAGGCGGGAGCAGTGGTGATGAGGTCGATCTGGTTGTTGATGAGAACTATTTCGCTTAGGAGAGAGGTAAGTGAGAGGTAAGGTCTGGTCAGGGAGCTTCTAGATTGATATACGGCACTATTTTCCCCAACTTGATTTGTCCTGATTCCTTCTGCCATTGTGAACTGCGAGATGATCATTCGTTCAGTCTCTAGAGATCTTTACCACCCAGTGGGCTGCAAGTGACAGTAGGAACTGGCTTGTTCAGACATTGTGTCTAAAGAGGTCTAAAGGTTACCTACCTTATGCTTGAATGTGGTTGCCGGACCTTCCTGTCCGGATCACGTGCCATTACCTCACGAGCCACAACTAGCCTGAGTTAGCGCCGATCGAAGTGGGTCCTCTCCAGCCTCCATCTCGCGTTGATGTCCTCCGCGCCAGTGCTGCTACTGAGGCAATCGCGACTTTTTGCTAAGATTCATCTAAACGTCGTCCGATTGTGCACTCCGCCCCCTGCAACCCAATAAAGCCTCCTATCCCACCAATCGCTCCAGTAGCTGCCGAGCTTTATCTAGGGCAAACGAAGATGCCTCCAGGTATGTCCAGTGCCCTTTGCGCCTTTCTCTTGACTGCGGCGCAAACAGTTTCGTTCCATCCCAACAGGGCGGCCCCTTCCGACCCATCTGCTTCTGGCGCTTCCACTATCTGCAGCACCGTCCGGTCCAGAACCCCGCATTCAAAGTTCTTGCTTCAGCCCCCATCGTCGAAACTGCATCTCTTCCACCATTTCCCCAGCACGTTGCGCAACACTTCACGATGGCGAGGCTAACGCGTTTCAAAGCTATCAGTGACGAGGAGACTTCGGACGTCGAAGCCGCCCGCGGTACCCCGCGGTCGGGCAGAGCCAAGGCGGGCGTCAAGTACAAGGAGCCTGAGCCTCTCGAGGTAGACGAGGACGACGAGGCGCTGGGGACCGAGGAGCCAACAAACGGCAAGGCCGATGACGAGGAGGAGGAGGAGGATGACGAGGAAGGTGAAGACGGCGCCGAGCCTGACGAGTAAGAGCCACCTCTAGGAAAGTGCCCAGCACCCTGGCCTATGCTGACCATCGCAGGTACGTCGTTGAGAAGATCCTGAGCCATCGCTGGGTGAAGGGCGAGAAGCAGTTGAGGTTCGAGGTCAAGTGGGAGGGATATGAGGACAAGAAGGACCGGACATGGGAGCCAGAAGAGAATTTGCTGTATGTTTACTCTCCCAACCCCCACTGTTCCGCGACAGTGAGCTGACAGATCTTGCTAGCGAGACATCCGTCCTCGACGAGTACTACGCGGCACACGGAGGCAAGGAGAAGATCATCACAGAGGCAAAGGAAGGCATCAAGAGCAAGAAGCGCGGTCGCCAAAAATCCGACACGCCCACCACGACCATCAAGCGCTCGCGCAAGAACGGCGACGCGCACCCTCTCGAAACCACCCCTCCCGCCACCCAGCAGGCGGCATGGAAGCCCCCAAGCGGTCTGTGGGAGGACCACATCGCTGATCTCGATGTTATCGAAGACGACGAGTCCGGCAAGCTCATGGTTTATGTGACCTGGAAGGACGGTCGCAAGACACAGCACGAGACCAGCGTTATCCACAAGCGGGCCCCTCAGAAGGTAGGTGTTCTGTTTGTCGCCGTATGGTTTGGACAAAGCCGCTAACAGTTTGTGCAACAGATGCTTCAGTTCTACGAGAGACATGTGCGCATCATCAAGCGAGACGCCAATGATGTAGCTGACGACGCTGTGCTGTAGATCATCAACCGGAACCGGCGCCGGAATCTACGAGCGGAGAATGTATTGCGTTATGTCAGGGTGTTTAACGGATGGCGCAGAGGAGTTTAAGGTCCGAAGTGAGCAGCACCAGTTAGGCTTTTGGGTTCCTCGCGACTACGCCTGGTTGGGACGTCGTCAACGGCGAGAGAACTTGACTGGACTGTTCCTGTGGCCGGTCGAAATGATTATTAGGGCATATGTATTTGCGTCTGAGGTCTGGAATATTTGCATCAGCTAAGCCAGAGCAGAGGCATCGCTGTTTTCCTCGTTGCGCTTCGATCTGGCTGGCTTTCGTTGAACTTTATCGTTTTTCGTTCGGATTTTGCAAGAAGATACCAGCCAAACAAAATATTCAAGCAATTTCTTCATCAATGTGAGTGAACCCATACCTTATCCGTGCGATGATATGTCCCACCCCCGTTCGACCTGGTATGACGAACCAAAATGTCGGATGTTGAATCCAGTCCTCAGACAGGGGTACACAGCTCCGTCGCCAGGAGCTTGCAACGGCCAATTAAAACACAGTTATAGGTCGAGGTTGGCCGGTGAAACCCACAAAGCCACCCCTGTCGAGGTACCAGCCTTTGGTGGTCGGGAAAAGTGGAAAAGCTCAAACCCACCAGCCATCGCGATTATTTACTCTGGTGGCGGGGCAACCCGATATTTCAACTCGGCAACCGCAGCCCCAAGCTGGGTGTGCTTGTTCTGGTGTGCTCTCCCTTTCCTGCATCTTCCTGTCCTTCACACTTGTTGCAATTAATTCCGTACAATTTGCTGCATCCCAAGTAACCTCAGAAGCTGCGATTCAATTCGATTGCGCATCTATCCGAACGCTTGCCAAGATACGATTTCCATCACTTACACGGATTTCGGGCATCAACCACCACCATCCAAGACAACGACATCACCATCAGTCGAGCCAAGATCCACCGCATCGAGGTCCAACATTCCAGAGCTGAGACTTCACCTCTCGAAACACCACCGCCAAGCAACAACCCAACCGCCATCGTCGGGGTCATCTACTGCTCCAATCCACTCTGCCTCGTTCCTTGACCTCGACATCGACTTTGGGCTCAGACGAGCTTCGATCACCCCACCCGAGCAAGGCTCGCCACAACCGCCACAATGAAACAGAACGACGTGATAGCCATCATCGTCGTCATCATCTTCATAATTCTAATCCTCATCGGCTACGGTATTTACCGGCTGGTCAACGTGGCGCGGCAGAACATGCGCGGCACCGTCACGGGGTCGTCGGGCACGAGTTCTAGCACAGGGGAGATCGATGATGGGGACTGATCGCTTGTACGACGACGTTAATCAGAGGAGGATTATACAAGCGGCATACCAGCCGGTTGTTGCGAAGCTGCGGTGCAAGGGAGGGAGCCTTTTCGGGCAGCTTTGATGACGCTCCATGAGGAGGATCAGGAAAGACGGGAAAGCATATATTCTGCATATTTGGGTACCTATGATAGGAAATTGGGCGTTTTTGGCGAATGGGTTCCAAGTGGGATTCTTCTTGCTATAGCGGATATCAGAGTGAGCAAGCCTTGATGCTTTGATTTGGATGATAATGTATGAGGACGACATAGACTGACGGCCACTACCGCAGGAGGAGGATATTATTTGGGACTCAAGTACATAGACAGCATTTAGGATAGGCGATGCATTGCCGTTGCAGAATGGACGACTAGTTCACTCAGGTGGTTTCCGGGAAGCGAGTCTTGTGCTGGTGACTGTTGGACGCACTGGGCTGGTCACCGTGGCACCAAAAACACACTACTACATTGTGTGTTTTGGTGACATGTTCACTCGAAGAGTTTGTTCTTGGACCGAGTTATGCGTCGGTGATTGACTGCCCTCGGTCTGATCACAACAGCGGGATTCGATGCTGGCTTCACTAGGCCTGTGGAAGTGACGGTCACCTTCCACCGAGTATATAAACCCCTCGATCACACCCTTCTGGTCTGCCTAACTCTCCCGCACAAACCAAATAGCTCCCACAAAGCAACACTCAAATCCCAAAAACACAATAACTGCATTCAAATCAACATACGCCATGTCTTCGGAGTCCTCCAGCCCCAAGCTCGAGCAGCGAGCGCGCTCCCCCTCGCACTTTCAGGAGTCCCACCACTCCCATCACTCCAAGAAGTCCTGCTCCTCCGAGTCAGAGAAGCAGTCCCACGGGTCCTCGGGGCACCATCCTCCGGCCACCCACTCTCATGACAGCTCCCGCTCCTGGAGCCGCACTCCGCACGCCCAACACTCCTTCAACCCCGACGCCCCATCCAGCTTCTCCTCCTCCTCCGGCTCAAAAGGCTCCCACACCACCCCGCACCCGCACCCGCACCCGCACCCGCACCCTGACCCTGCCCTCTCCCACTCCCGTGGCCGCACCCCCTACCGCCACTCCACCCTCCACAGCCCCTCCTCCTCCATCACCTCCTCCTCCTCTTCTTCCACAAACCCAGCCATGCACAACCCCTTCTCAATCCGCGATGTCGAAAACCTCGACGCCGTGGTGAACACGCACCTCGACCAGCTCGGCCTTCTCCTCCGCGACCTGGACTACCACCAGGACCACCTCGACCGCTTCGAAGATGAGAAGAAAGACGTCGCTTGGCAGCTGTTCCTCGCGCAGACGGGTGCTTGCACCGCTCGTTGTTCTGGTTCTGGAACTGCCGAGTTTGAGGCGAGCGGTGGTTGCCAGGGGCAGCTGATGCGCAGCTGGGAGGGGGCTGCGAAGAACGAGCGCAGGGCGGGGAGAAATGTCGAGAGGTTGGAGGGGAGGCTCGCTGAGTTTGTGGAGATTTTGTTTAGGCTTGTGAAGGAGGAGAGGAGGAGGGGTGAAAAGGGGAAGGGGTAGGGGGGTTGAGATTGTGTAGATGGGCTAGAGTACAGTCGCGGGTGCTGGGGCGGTGCTAGACGCACCAGATAGTGGGAGATTACGAAGGCATTGACGAGAAATGAGTGATGATCCAAGGGTGTTTCGATGGAGTTCTTTCTCAGTGCTAGAAGAGGGCGTGCTCCGATGTCTGTGAAAGACCTTTTGAGTCTAGCCAAAACCCTACCCCGAGGCCATAATTGACATGTTCTCCGCCTAGCACTAGACCTATGTCGAACAGTGATCGAGTTTAGTTCAAGCACTGCATGACGATACGGGTAAACGGAGGCGAAGGTCGTTCGCCCGTTCATTCTTTCTTCGACTGGTTTTTCGTAGAGCTTCAAAGGAACATGGACGACAAGCACAGACTGCACAGGAACAAAGATGCTGTAAACATAGACACTATGGAACACCACAAAGGCTCTAGATATATGCTTTGAGGGGCCACATAGACAATGCTGTTGATGTTGAACAAGTTCATTGTAATGACAACAATGAGTGATGCTGTTGACATGCTGCCATCTAGTATATCTTCCTGCACAATATCCTCTCAAGTCTCTCCTTTCCCCTTCCGATCTTCGTCTCACCAAACACCTCTTCACACAACACATACATACACAACTTACGCTCACCCCTACTGCGCTCTTCCCTCCCTTACGCTACCTACTCAACACCACCACACACCCAAAACCAACAGCGATGTTCCTCTTCAACGCCCTTGCCTGGATCAAGGCAGGCTGCAAGTCCAAGAAGAACGACAAGAAGAAGGAACAACCTGAGCCGGAATCCCCCTTCACCCCTCCTCCCCGTCCCTCTCTTCTCAACATCGTCACCGCCGGTAAACGCGAGTTCCCCCCACACCCGGCCGTTCCCCCCTCCGGCCTGCAGGTCGTACTAGAAAAGATGGACGAAATATGCGACCGCGCACGGGCAACTAACAAGGAACTCCAGCGCATGCGCTACTGGTACGAGGTCGTGCTGACGGAGTACGAGGATTCCTACGCCTGGAAGGAGGACCGCGCCTACAACTGGGACGAGACCACCAAGGAGATGCGGGCGGAACTGACTGAGACCAAGGGTAAAATTGAGCAGTACGTCGCGGAGCTGGAGGCTCTGGAGAAGAAGCATCGCGAGCTGACGGCGGAGGGTGCTCAGTGGTTGATGGATCGGTTTTGGCTTAGGCGGGGGGATTTCAGTGAGCCTTGAGGTTAGGCGACGACGGTAAGTGAGCTGGCAGGCAGCTTGATGCACACTGTACACAGGTAAGTCTGGAGAAGTCATTTACATTTGTGAGCGACACATGCCTGGGTCGATAGGGGAGGGACCAGGATATCATTCGAAAATACAAAAATACGGGATTGCTTAACCATAAATATTATGCCATGATGCACCTTCTGAAAGTGAAAGTGAGTGATAACCTCTTGAATGTCGTACATACGCAGACCAGGCGTGCCTCGCTGACTTCTATCGTTTTTGTTCTCTCTGCCGTTGAAGTCTGTGACCAGATAGAATTACAACCCATAGCCAGGCAAGTCAGTCGCAGGACAGTAGATCATCAATTCTAGCTACTATATCTATGATGCAGACATGCCAGTCGGCTACGAAAGTCATAATACACGAATCCGCAGGTGTGCGTCTAGCCATGGTGATTCTAGAAGACTGCCGAGAATTAAGTCCACAGTCGCACAGTCGTCGCGGCGTCTGACTTTCCTGTTATGCCCTGAGCCAGCTTACAGAGCCGGAAGTATGTCAAGTCCCTCTCCACTAAGCTTAGTCCCTAAGTCTGAACCTTTATCTCTTCCCTATGATACGCCCACAGACTGACAGACGACACCCAGGAATGTGAGACCGGGAGTAGAGAGGTCATCACAAAGAATTCTTCTTGTGCAGTATAAGGCTTTGAGGTATGTCTTAGACGGTACCGACAAAGTCCTTGTTGCGATTTTGAAAGGAGGTGCCATTATAGCTTCTACTAAGACGAATGCAAATCTTCTTTCTGGTCTATGTTGGGCAATGGTACGCACAAAGCCCCTGTTCTACATACACCTCGTTGTATTGGTAACAATGAGTTGGCTCTGCCGATATTAGTATATCTAGCAAGATCTCCTCGCGTATAGAGCCCGTCTTCTATTCTCATTAGTCTACACCAACGACTCACAGTCACGTTCAACCCACATTTTAAACTCTCACCCAGTCCCACAGAACCACATCAACACGGTACCACGGTAACCCCCCGACCAGAAAACCACGGCAATGTTCCCCATCAACGCTCTTCCTTGGGCTACACAGAGCCGGAAGTCCAAGAAGAATGAGGAGAAGGACACTCCTACCAACCCCGACGCCTCCGAGAAGCCCGAAGCCGCCACCATTCCACCCGTCAACTTACCAGAGGGTTTCGTCGAGTTCACCCGCTTCGTGGAGACACCCGTCGACGATGCCAAGGAAGACTGGAGACGCAGGATGAACGGGGTGAGCAGCCGCATGGAGCAGACCGAGACGCGCTCTCGCTACCTTCGGGACCAGTACGAGGTCGTGATGACGAAGTACGACGAGCTCTACTCGAACAAGGAGAATACTCGGACTTGGAGCCAGGACGAGGAGATGCTTAGGAATCGTCTGATTGATATCACGGATCAGGCCGAGAGGTTGACTGGTGAGTACGACTCTCTCGAGGAGGGGTTTCAGCAGCTGAAGGTCGAGGAGGCTGAGATTTTCTTCGGTATAGTCATTCATACGCCTCCTAAGCGTGGGATGAACCCTAATTGGGAGTTCTTCCGCCTCAAGCGTAAGTCTAACTGAAGCGACCAGAGTGTATCTGGCGAGGACGGTGAGTTGACAGTAGGATATATCAGGGCCGGATCTCGAGGCACGGACAGGTAAGTCAAAGTATTAATGTTTGGAAGTAACACACGATGGAGAATGATTAGGCACCGGCATACAATTAGAAACAAATTTACAGGAACATTGGAGCTCCCTGCTCAGCGTCGCATCTTGATCTCCTCCTGCATTTTGCACTCGCAATTGCCCAATGGCTTGTTGCAAGGGCGGTGTTGCATTGCTACTACTTGGGCCGCATGAAGCTATTTTCACATCGCGGATGAGTCCTTGCGGATCGGCTAAAATAGTTGCGCTATCCGATGGCCGGAAGTCCCTTGTGCTGACTGACCCTAGTCCTAGCTATAGATGTCTCTGAGGCTACGGGGGGCACTAGAACTAGGCAGAGGATGTTATGCTCCAGTCATACTATTTTTTAGGGGTATCAAGCTCACAGTAAAACAACAATATAGACCCAGCCAAAGGCCCAAAGGGGCTCACAATTACAGACCAAGTACTTCGATACCACGATAATCACGCATATTCGAACTCTTCTATAGAGACTTTGTCACGCCGAGGTCCTACGTATTCGAGGCAGACTCGAACCTTATACCGCATATAGTATATAAGTCCATCCGATATCAAGAGTCACCGGCGAGCCACGCAAGTAGGATAGCCATAAGGAAGGTAGTTAACAGTGAGCTGTTACCAACCAACCGAGAGTTTTCCCTAACTCCAACAACTAACTAAGCACACTACCACGTCTCCCAATAACAAGAAGTAAGTTCCGAAGCCCTCTCTAAGCCTTTAGGCACCTCTAACCTCTATTTGCTTTTAGTCCAGCTCCAGTCATACTATCTGTGGCTTAGCGTGATAATGTCAGAATCATTGTATTGCATCTGGCCCGAGTACCCCAGAAGATTGCAGCCGTCATAGTATGTATTGGGCACACGTCGACGAGTAGTCTACTGAGAAGAACGTTGTCACCAAGTATCATGTTTGTGTCAGGCCTGTGTGTGAGAATGTATGGGATGAAGAACCGGTATGGCATTGTCTTCAGTTTCCGAATCTTTGCAAAATCGGGCTCTTATCTGGCATCTAGTACCCATCACGATAATTCCTCATATCCCGCAGCACCTTAATTCTCTGCTTCCTAAGTTCATCCAACTCCATCTCAATGTCGACCACCTTCTGTACCTCCCCTTGGAACTCTGCATCGAGGGCCTTGGCACGGGCAATAACCTCCTGCTAAGTGGTTATGCTCCGGCGGTAGTCCTCGATAGTCAGGTTCTGATGCTTCAAGCGGTGGACGCGGTCGCGGTCGCTCTCATCGGGCCGCTTCAGGATACCGGGCAAAGTCTTGTTTAGCTCCTTTATTTGCTCTCGGAGCTGGTCGAGGGTCTTCTTGGTCTGGCCCTCGTATGTCGCCTCGATCTGATCGAGTTTCTTCTCGCCGACGGCGTCAATCTTGCTGTCGATCTGTGCCAGGCGGTTTTTGCAGTCTTCCTTGTAGGAGGGCGGATTTGTCGGAGCGGCCGGGTAGCGACGAAGTTGGCTTCGGTTCTGATACCGAGGGAGTTCTTCTCCAATGTGAGACGAGTTGCGCGACATCTTGATCAGGCTTTGAATGTTCTCGTCGAATCGTGGATAGTTGTTGTCTGATTCGGTAGTGTAGAGATGATGTTGTGATTGTGGTGTGATGGATGATTGGGAAATGAGAGGAGGACGAGGGATCAATATATAGTCGTAAGGCATCATTCACCTCAAGACCGGACGAAACACGCTGTCGCGTGAAGACGATAGCCTAGTCGAGGCCACAAAGTCACTGATCACTTCGAAATCCTCATTCTTTGACTCGCACGTGCTTTGTATACGTGCCGGGTATTGCCCCTATTCACTTCGAGTCCTCAGGAATCGGCAAGATGCCCCATACCATGTACCACGGTTCATTCCTGTACTCTATAGAAGGCAGGAGATAATGAGCGCTTTGTTGAGTATGACCATTGTGTGTCGTTCTGCCTGATACAGCATAGACGGGTATTGTGATAGATAGGCTTACAACTTTGGCACAATGTGTCACAAAGGACGTACATGGTATAGAACAATGCGCCTTCTCAACATGCGTAAGATAATGATGATAGTGCTTTGACCTGTATACAAAGACGAACATAACAATGAGCTTGTCCTTGCCATCACCATTGCCAGTGTCTATGTCCATCCCCTATATATGACCCCATCGTGTCGCTGAGATCAGGACCATTTCCACACCACAAACGTTCTACGGCCAAACACATACCAACACACATCCAGACTCCCACTCATACTCATAAGCACATCCACGCAACACATCACAAAAACTCTCCAAACAAATCATCACACGACACAATCCTCTTCAACCAAACCACCCATCATGAGCCCTCACAACAACAACTTTGAGGAGTACTCTGACAACGAGGAGGGAGGCGCCACGCTTTACGATCCCGGCTACGACTCCAATATGGAGGGAGACACTATTGTTAACAATCCCGGCACACCGGTGATCTTCCACTTGGTTCGCTGTCTCACCTCTCCCCCACCCGTCTTCGTCCCTGCTCAGGGCGACGGCAGCTCTCGCATTGTGCTCGATGATGCCGGCAACCCTGTCAACCTACAACACGACGACGATGACGAAACATCCGACGCGGAATCATCGACATCCGAGGCTTCTTCAAATGACTCCGAGTTCCCCATTCGGTCCGGTGCTGGCAAGGCCAGCGAGATACCGTCTACGCCCGAGACTGAGTCAACGGCCAACGATACGGATGAGGACTACTCTGATCTGCGCGTGCTGACCATGGACCAGATCAACTTTACGAGGATGGAGATACTCGATAAGCTCCTGGATAAGGTGAACACTGGTGTCTCTAACGAGATCCCAGGCGCGTTGGATCGTCACAAGGCCGAGATTGCGGAGCTGAAGAAGAAGCTTGAGTACTTGAACATGGTTAGCGACGTGCTTGTGCTGACAGATTCTGATTGGGAGTAAGGTAAGTTGAGCGGGCAGATACGGGTAAGTTTGGGTTTGAGCAAGCTGAAGACTAGATTGTATAACAGCAGCAAGATGAGAGGCATGGTAGGTGTAACCACTTTTGAAGTTTTGGATAGACAATCAAAAAGCGGAAAGCTGCAACAAAAAATACTGCTGAGACCGAGCCATGCATGTATAAAAACATATATAGGCGCCTTATATTGGACAAGAAGTGACTCTGAGCTTTTGATATATTTGCCACATCCTGTTATAGCCATCTTTTCATAACAGCTGTAGGTCTGGCACGTGTAACAAAATGGGAACTCGCAGCTGGACTTGGGTGATTAACCGTCCTCTCGTCGTATTAACTTTTTATCAATTAAATTCCATTTCCAGAGAATTCATGGTCGGGGAATCCGCTTGAGGTACCTAGCTTGACTTTTTACTTCACTTTCATCTAACACTTGGTCCCCATCACGATAACAGCAACACCGGCTGTGACGGGCAGAAATTCCCAGAGTTTCCGATCAAGGGACACAGCTAAAACCTCGCTGGATTCACTGTAGTAGGTATTCACTCACATATCGTTGCCTTGCCCGCCTTTGTTCTCCACCGTAGAAGCAACGCGCAGGTTGCTGCAAGTAATATATAACTGCCAACTCTAGAACTGTCCCTTCCAGTCTCTCATTTCCCACGCCGTCAAGCGTCAACCGTTCAACTTTCCTCCGTACAAAGTTCCACGCCCCTCAATCGATCCCCATCGCCCAAGATGCAGATCGTTCTCCATTCTCGTCAGTGCAGGATTGATCAGGCCCTGAGGCTGGGCAGATACTTGGTCGATCTGAAAACCGCCAGAGGTCGCCTCGAGCGCTTCCTGGCACGGGTCGAGAAGGAGTGGCGCCCAGTCGTCGACCACATCGAGGACCGAATAAAGGGGATTATACGCCAGCTCGTCATTGCGGAGACAACCAGTGCATTCAGCAAGGGGTGGTTTACTGCACGTCATGCAGAGCGTGACAAGCTAATTGCTCTCAAGAGGACCATGGAGAACCGGATCTTCCGACCCATCGAGCGCAATCTCATCGATGTTGAGCTCGAGATCGAGAAGGTGGAGAAGGAGGTTCTCCTCGCAGCCATGTGGCCAGAGGCATCACCTCCTCGCAACCGATAGATCAGGTCACTGACGCAGTCGCAAACAATACCGCAAGAATAATCTAATTGACAGATGTTTTGCAGGAAGACACCGTGCACACAAGTAACGTCCAGAGTCGTCTGTCATCATCACCAATGCTATCAGCATATTTTACAAGCATCTCGCATTATTCTCGTCGCTTCTCTCTCCCGAACACAATCACCCGCGGCAAGGACCACAAGGAGAACAAGAATCCGGCACTGATGGGGGGTTGGAAATGGGAGCCTGCGACAAGACGACCTCACCATGGAGGGTATTACCGATGAGTTCAGCCAGGCATGGATGACTACATAGAAGAGCATCGTAGAACGCCATCCTGAAATGGAAACTGACTTTAGGCTCTAAACATATATAGAGCGAATTGTGTAAATATTTCTCTTCAACTTTGTGCACCACGGCTGCTTGTCATGGTAGGAGCAGTTCCCAGATCAACCCGCCTTCTGTCCTTCTTACATTTAAACCGTTCCGTATCTCAGAATATTACTGTGAGTGATATAGCCAGGGGACGGTTGGTTGGCAGTGACAACAGCACGGCTGCTCGAAGCACGTAGCAGTGCATCGTGATCAGGGGACACAGCCGACATCTATTTGAATTCACTGTTTCACTCACACTTCATTCACCTCACATCGTTACCCACCACCGAAAGAAAACGCGCTGGTTGCCTCGGAAGATTACAAAATGCCGACTCTGGAATCCTTCCCTTCTGCCTTTTCTACACCATCCACCATTCAACTCGTGTCCACCTCGAATCCAAGACATCTACGTCAACCAGAATCACCATGGCAGTCATCGTGTATTGTACTTGCGGGCGTTGCTGCGCGACCGGCAGGTCTCTCGACATGCGCCGCTTGCTCCTCCCAGCTCCTCCGACGAACAACAACCCCATCTCGGTCAACCCTCTCTCGATGACGCACATCGGACAGCCGCTCCACCTCGCAGCTCTCTTCGACGAGCGGGATCCGGAGTACGGAACTAAGCCGTATGTCCGCGCGCGCCTCAACTGGCATCTCCGAACATTCGAACACACGAGCACCGAACTGCACTGCCGAGTGGCCGATTTCAACCCTATTACCAGAGACCTGGAAGTGCGCATTCACGCCATCACCAAGCAGCTTGCCAAAGCAGACACAAGATATGGGGAATTTACCAAGACTTGGTTCGCTCGCCGCCAAGCGGAGCGTGAGCGTCTGATCAGGCAAAAGAAGACAATCACGGCAGTGATCCTCCGACCCATCGAGAGCCGGCTCATCGACATTGAGCTCGAGATCGAGAAGGTCAAGAGGGAGATTCTGGTCGCAGCGATGTAGGTTGTGGTTTCATCTGCGTACCCGAAGAGTATGTGAGTGGCCTGGCCGCAAGCAATCATGAGAAAAGGATGTCACCAATAGTTGTGCTTAGGAAGATCTTCCAGCTCCCATTCCGCACAGAAGACTACGGTGCCCTCCCACCGTCAGCACCAACATGTATCCCAGACTCCACCCAATCAAACAAATCAAGGACGGTTCCCTCGGAGTTATACTCGCCTTCTTCTCCGACCTTCAAATCCGCCCCAGGATCCGGTGACTGGTACAATCAAAACGGGTATCTAATGATGATGGAAGGGTGGAACGAGAAGCTGGGGTCACATAGTGCTTTGATGACACCTGACATTGTAACTTGAGGACTGGAGGGACGGTATGATGTGGCATATGGATTGAAGCGTTGTTCGGTCAGGTAGCTGAGAAGACGGAATGAGAACGACGAGAAAATGGACAGGTACATACCACAACCATTATACTTCTTGAGCGCTGGAGTTAGGAGCACCATGGTCATTGGGAGTTAAGCGCAGCGTCTTAATACATACCTGTTTGTTGAGTCCAGCATCACTCTCCTCACAAGGCCCGCATGTGTTCCAGTCTCCATGACCTCTCCCATTGCAACAAAATTCAGACCGGAACCGGAATAGCCCAACTCAGCGTCCAAGCTTTCATATAAAGCTGTCAAACTTGCAGTTCCGTTAACGTTACCCGAGTCCTCACCGCTTTGTTCTTCAGGCTCCACCGCCTCACAGCTTTCTTTGAGTCTTGACTTTTCTTTTTCCATTAGGCCCTTTCTATTGCTGTCCGACGTCAAGACCCATCCGGCGATATCTCCTTCCAAGTACCAACCTCCAACAACAAAGGAGAGATCGTTCGATCACGTTCCGTATTCCGACCAGCCATTTATCATGGAATCCCAGAGTTCTATCGGTTCAGCCACCACCTTGGTCGGTACTCTCCATGTCGATGACAGCTTCGTCAGGTCGGAGTCACTCCCCGGGACTCACCAGCAGATTGGACACTTGTTCGTCACCGACCATCGACCAGGGTCTCGATCAACAGACCATGTACGCGCTGGACTGAACTGGCGCTTCACCACGCTGCTTGGTACGAGAGACCGTCTCATTCAAAAGCTGGCGCGCCGTACCTCCAAGTGGCGGCCGATCATCGACTACTTGGAGCTACGCATCTCAGAGACGACGAGGCGGCTCACGATCGTCACAGATACCGTCAAATTTGCAACACTTTCAGCCGAGCGTGACACGCTTATCTCACAGAAGAGGATGTTGGAGAAAAGACATTTAAAGCGTCTTGAGAGCCAACTTATCGACACTGAGTTGGTTATCATAAGGGTTGAGGAGGAGCTCCGGAGCTTGGGTCAAGGTTACACATAGCTGAACGCTCCGAAAAGGCAACGGACTACAGACGGAGAAGAAGTGAAGCGTAGGTACGCCAAAGAAACCTCATCTTGTTTGGCGATAACCAAGCTGACCGACTGGAGGCAAGAAGTTCGTAGATGAGGGCTAGCTTCTGTGTTCCAGCTTCAGTCCTGAACGGCGAAACCATTGACGGGTGATGTGGAGAGGAAGGCCAGGCTCGGATATCGAAACACCGATTAATAGAATTGAGGACATTAACCCATCATTCGAGGACTTAATCAAGTCGATTCCTTGATGTTGAACGAAGCCGCGTCGGTGGAGATTTGGTGGGATCAAGGGGTGCATGAGGGGTGGCCTGGGAGTGTCGTAGCGAAGGCGACAACCACCACGGCAAGACTTCCGCGAGAACATTGAACAAGTCTGTAGAAAGACGATAGACTAGAAGTTCTCATTATCTCATTTTATTACTCGAGCAATTCCACAGGTTCCATTGCCTATCCTAGTATCATCACCTGTATGCAGAACATCCACAACCCTAACCCTCATCCTGAAATGGGGTAACAACACTGGCGAAGCGCACTGTGAATTAAAGACGGTTCTTCCAACTTCACTGCTCATTTCCAACCGCGAAGCACAGACCGAGTTGATATTCCGCCTGTCAGAAGTAAATTTTGACTTTCCCAGCATCGGTTCGATCTTAGTTGCGAGTCAGCTTCGTCTATCCCTAAGGATCTATCCAGCAACGATTTGCAAGTTCGACTACCAACAATGGACACGGAAAGTTCAACCGGGTCGGCCACCCTTGTAGGGTCCGTCCGCATCGACTTCGGCTTCATTCGTCCGCAAACCTCAGCTTCCCCAGTACCCATCAGTCCATCAAGCATTTGTTTGCGCCCGATCATCGCTCAATCCCACCTCTCCCTAGGGACTACGTCAATAGCGCCGGTATCGGCCTGCTGTGGCGCTACGACACCCTGTGTGCCTCCCGCGACCACCTTATAGGTTTGCAGGAGCTTTTGACTCCGTGAAGAAGTCCATAAAGCTTTTATACTGATGTTCTGGAGATGGCAAGTTTGACCGACACATCAACGGATGCCAACAATTTCGCAAGCTTTGAAGACGTCGGCGCAGTGACTGCCAGGTTTTGCAAGGAGCTATCAACATCACGAGAAGAGCGGAAGCTGGGTTGACTTGAGCGGCGGGCGGGATGTGGCTATGGAAGTGATACAGCAGTGAGACGACGGCGGAAAGAAAATAAACGATACATCAAAGTTATAGCCATCTCGGTACGCCGTTGTGTCGAGATAATGCACACCATGCCACTTGTATCGTGCAGCGGTATAACCCTAACCCTCGCGCACTGAAAGGGGTAGCAAAACAAGCCGACATCGAAGCTTATCACAAGAGGGGTTCAGCATTCTTCCGCATCCTTCATCGGTTGGTCTCGCTAGGATATTGCGGTGCTCCCATCTCCTGCGTATCTCGTCATCTTTCCTTTCTGTCCTGTCCAGATTCCAGTACTTGATCGATATCAGTAGGCCTGGGCTCATCCATACTGCTTCACGTTCGGAAAGCAGCTGAGTTGGCGGATCACATCCTCAACTCGTGGCTATATATTTCATACTTGTTGTCTGCTGATTCGGCTTCCACTCTTCACCGCCCGCCGTCGTTAACCCGGACCACTACGTCAGAGGCATTCACCTACATGTACCTAGTACCTCTACCATCAGTTAAATGCCATTTTCATAAGCTCCTTTTCTCAGAAGCATCATCGGAAGTTGGGTCTTCAAACAACCGCCGAAGATGGATTCCAGCAGCTCCTCCGGGTCGGCCACCCCCATCGGCTCCGATGACAACCAGCAGCACTTTATTCCCTCCGAGCCTTTACCTAGCACTCACCAGTCTACCCGCCACCTCTTCGAGCCCGGCAACCATTCCAGCCGGACTACCCACCATGACTACGCCATCGCCATTGGTCTCCTCTGGCGTTACGAGACCCTGAGCGCCAGTAGGGACCTCTTTGAGAGTGAGCTGGCTCGTACCGAGCGGACCTGGCGACCGGTCCACCAGTATCTCGAAGTCAGGATCTCTGAGACGGTTAAGCAACTAGCCGAGGCCACCAACCAAGCTCGCTCCAACTAACTGTCCATGGCGCTCGAACCGCTCATCGTCCGCAAGAAGACGTTGGACAAGCGGTACTTCAAGCGGCTTGAGAGTCAGCTTATCGACATCCATCTGTCTATTCAGAACCTTGGAAGCGAGTTCGGCGCCCTCGGTATTATGATACCTCACTCGTCTGGCACAAGGCGGCTCGGAGGTATGTCAACGTCAGTCTTTTTTGTGTCCTGAACAAGGCTTACTGACGTGTTCGCTAGTTTCGACCGTTTTCAGCTGGGAAACATGGACGTGGGCAAGCTTTATGTTTCCGGACAGGGTCTAGAGGCTTCAACGGTACTTTTGGAAGAAGTGTTTGTTTATAGGCTACGAAGCTTCGCGGATGCCGAAGATGCGCCACACAACTCTCTACGCGACACTATGGACGCTGCAACTCAGGTGCAGGGGATCAATGTTTGTCGACATCCTCCATAAACTTTGCGAATATCGCTAACTGTTTCTTTCAAGTGCTATCGGCATTGCGTCAGAGACCATCTGAATGACTGGCATGGAGTGGGAGTGTGGCAACTTTCATTTTGAGCGTGCGCCGTCTGCGTGAGGAAGCACAGTGTACCAAAGGAAGTCTCATTCATCAGCGACAGACAGGTAGCACTGTGGTCTGGAGAGTGCTTTCAGTAAGAGTGAGTCGCTGCTTTGAGAGACACCCATAGTCTCCCTTGATGAATGACAATCCCACGTTTTCGCAGCGCTACTCAACACCAAACCAGTAGCCAGTATCGTCCCACGCTCGAAGATCTCCCCCGTTACCGACTCAATGCTTCCATCGCGCTCAGTTAAGGGCAGAGAATAGGGAAGCATGCAATGACACTGGCAGACTTGGAGTCATAGGTGGTCACAGTTACTCTCTAAAAGATTAAAGCTATCAAAGGTGACCACTTAAGGAAAGCCAAACAGCATTACAGCACTGAAAGTCTGACTGGAGTGAGAGGGAATTCGCAAACTCTGAGGCATAATTGAGCTGAGTGGCGACATATGCGGCCAGAGGGTATATAAACCCTTGGTCTCTTCTGCTTCGGGTGTCCTTTTTTCTTTATTCATCTAACACCTCAGAACGCTCCTCTTCGTCAACTGAAATCTTTCGCAAGTCGAAGTTCAACCCCTTTGTCCCAAAAACGCTGATTGACGGACCTCCAGATTTGCTTCAGTTATTCACTACCCAGGCTCAACGGGATCAGTCCCATGGGTCAGTTTTGTCCACGTCGAGCATCCATTCGTCAACGGGAGAAGAATGCCCGTGATTTTTGGAGGGCCGGAATATTTTCCCACTCCCCAACCATCAGGGTGGCAAAAACCAGCAGCTCAGGCACTGACACCACATCAGCACTCACTCTGTAATTACTACCACGGCCTCACCTGGCGCTGTATCAATATCAGCAACACCATAGATGGTGTCGAGCATCAGTTGGCTATGACTGAGATCAAGTGGCGGCCCTTGATCGAGTATCTCGAACTACGTAGCTCCGAGACAACCATCAAGATTGTCAACGCCACTCACCAGAGCCAGGTCGAGCGGTTCTCCGCCGAGATCGAGACATTGATCGCGCAGAGAAACGAGCTGCTCAACAAGCATTTCTGGCCGATAAACTGTCAGCTGATAGATTTGCGGGCATCTCTGGCGAATACTGAGACGGAGCTTCACGATCTGTATCATGCACTCGGCGAGGTACGCTTCTAAAGCCCGAACTTACTCACGTGTAAGCGTATAAGTCGCCCTCTGTCTACACATGTCGGAAGTAATCCGCTGAGAGTCAACACCAAAACGTCGAATGGATAGGAATGATCGCGGGTCTCTAGCGGTACGGAAGTCGGCGATCTGCTCTGGTCGACGGGATTATCTCAGAGCACCAGGCAGCATGGCATCTACAGATTGGACTTCAGGGTTGATGAAAACCTTGAACAAGGGGAAGAACTCGAGAACAACAATGGCATTGACCACACAAGGATGTTGTGGAATGGCTCGACAAAGATCACACATCGTTCCCCCTTAGAAGAATACAATCTCCTGTTCCTAACCTCCTTTGACATCGGCATTGGTATGAACAAAGTGGCCGTTTCTTGCCATACGTACATAATCTTGACATGAGGACCGTATGTTGTTTCCAATTCCTCGCAGACCCAGGTCGAAATATTCACACCACCAGCTTAAGGTACCGCAACTACTTCATATCAGAAGCGAAGAGCTAATACAAGGGCCAACACGCATGTAGAACAGGAACAGGTATCCGACAGCATTACAGCGACCATGCAGATCTTCCTTCCAGCAGGCTGCGAGCAGTATCTCGCCTCCCGCACGCCGGCTGATGAACCGCCATCTTACGAACTATTTGAGGTTCTCTTCGGGCCCAACTACCAACAGAAGATCGGTGAAGGTGACTGGCCTGGACAAGGGGATTTGGTGGTCGAGGATGCAGCAAGCCTAAGCGGTGAGACCCTTGACGAGCAGCAGTGGATGACTTCTAGGACAACCAAAGCCTATAACGGCCTTCGAAAGAGACTTCGTGTACTCAAGGGCGCTCGTACCATTCAAGCACAGCTGATCTCGAATGCCGAGGAGCAGCTTCGGCCGTTTTATGACTCCATCGAGCAGCGCATTGCTGCCATCACTCTCGACTTAACCACTGCCGATGCCAGCATTAACCCTTACAAGCGTAGCCTACTCTACGCTGAGCGTCTTGAGCTGAAGATGCAGAAGAAACGAATGGAGGCCAGGTTTGTCCAGCCACTTTTACACGAGCTGGCGAACATTGATGAGGCCCTCAAAGATACGGAGAGGGAGCGCCGTGAGCTCGTCGAAGCTGGACACAAACTTGGTCTGATGAGACAATAGATGTGCAATCGCTAACCACGGTTGCAAGTATTCGCTTCAAAGGTCAGTACTTAGCATACAACAATGATTGAACTAGAGTGTCTCGCTTACTTGACAATGCTCCCTTGACATTTGATGAATTAGGGTGCTGGAAAGAAGGATGTGCCTGTAGAGGATCGGAAGCGACAATTTGTCACGAAAGAGCATCAGAAGCTCATGTGCCCCAAATGGTCTGATTCGTTACACCTTCGGGGCGAATTGCGGACATGCTTATCTTCATCCAACCTTAACACAACTCCAAGTGATGGTTACCTTCCTACTTCGTACCATGCGCCGCCTGACTGTCGCAAAGCAATTTACATGATTCTGGCTGAGTGCGTCTTCGAGATGCCAGTGGTGTACCCGTGCGTGCGAGGTTGGAGATCTACACCGCTAATGAGACCCTTCTGTGGCGCTGGCCACTCACAAAGTGACATGCAGGGCTGGAATCAAGCAATGACAAGCATTGTCTTGGCCCACTCAAGCTTCTTTCCCGTTGTTAGCGCCACCACATGCCGATGAATGACTTCGTGCATTGCCTGCCTAATATGGCAAGGTTCGAGGCCTATTCCTCCTCCCCGAGCGCCCCGGACATGGCCTTCTTGTTCCAGTATCCTCATCCCGTTTGCCTGCACCATGTGCCGAAACATGCCTGCTACTGCCGGTCGCACAATCGAGTTGCTGGAAGGGGCAAAAACTGCCGTTGCCAAGAGGTCCAAATGCCACCTCTCGTCGCCCAGTTGCCCCTTGAAGTCCGGCCCTCCATGATGTCTACGGGGAACGGATTGGGGTGACGACGAAGTCGCCTGCAGATCTGGATCTGTAGAACCAGACTTATCTGGCCGCTTGTAGTAGGTAGTATTGGTTTGGCTCATCGGGAGGTTTCGACATTCTCGCCGTCATGGAAGGCCGTTCACAGCCTGCCTTTTCCTGTCCCTGTTCCTGGATGGGACACTTTCAATACAGCGATTGATTCGCTCAAGTCTTCGCTTTGGTCTCGCCGCCACGGCGCATCCAAAACAATAGCAGTCAAACTTGACTGCGACGCTGCTATCATTGCCAGCTCATCATACCATCGTCGCAAAACAGCACTAACACAATCAACTACTTATAGTCCAATGTCTCCGCCTCTCGTCCAGGCGACACACGCCATCCAGACGAACTCATCCCAGCCAACTCTCCGTCCGTATTCACCCTCAAGATGATTGCCAAGGTCGTATCATTTGTTGCCCTTGCTGGCGCAGCCATGGCTGGTTGCCCCCTTTCGGTCGAGGTCGTCGGCGCCACCAACCATATCGCCCAGGTCTCAGTCACCAACACCGGAAGCGAGACTATTACAGTGTTCAAGGGCAACACCGTGCTCAGTGACCATGCCACCAAGGATCTTGTGGTCACCGACACTGGTATGTATGACTTTGTCCTGTGTCATGTATCATGACTGACACTCGGACCAGCTGGCAATGCAATCCCCTTCGAGGGTGTCTATATCAATTACAAGCGCAGTGGCCTCGCCTCCAGCATGTTCCAGACCCTCGCACCTGGCGAGAGTGTCACCGCTTCCGTAAACGCGGCAAGGACGCACAAGCTGGCCGGCATCAGGACGGCCCAGGTCAGCGCCATCCAGGGGTTCAAGTACGTGGTCGGGGCCACAGCTCCCGACTCCATCAAGGACACGATCTTCTGCGAGGCAACCAGTTCCAAGACTGTTACCATAACCCCAGACCAAAGCAAGGCTGCCGAGTACGTCCCCCTCATCACGGCCAAAAGTGAACAACTAACTGATCTCCATCAGGGATCACATCTCTAAGCGTGCGGAAAACCCCGGCTCTTCCCGCATCAAGAAGCGCTCCATCTCCTATCACTCTTGTAGCACCTCCCAGACTAGCTCCTTGAAGACCAGCGTTGCGGACGCCATCTCAATGGCGGGCGCGGCTTACACCGCTGCCGGAACAGCAGCGGATTTCTTCACAATTTGGTTTAAGTCCACCAGTCAGGAGACCAAGGTGCGCTCCATCTACAGCAGCGTCAAAGGCGTGCAGACCACGAGCCCGACGATCTCCTGCACGGACACCTACGGCGACTGCGCCGACGGCAGTGCCCTGCTGTACACCGTCCCGAGCGCGAACTACATCGTGCCTTGCCCCAACAACGGCTACTGGCAGTTCCCTGAGTTTGCCTCGACTTGTGCCGATGACGACTATGATCGCGCTGGAAGCATCCTGCACGAGATGACGCATCTTTATGGGACAAATGATTACGCTTATGGTCCCACGGCGGCGAAGCAGCTTTCTGCTGCTCAGGCGGCGAATAATGCTGATACGTACGAGATGTATGCCGGAAGCGTCAGGCTGGGCGGGTGCAACTGACACCGGTGCGAGGTATGGGAGGTCGCTCTTGGGGTTTCTGAGTAGATATTTGGTCGGGATGGTGTACATAGTGGAGGATAACAAGGTCGCGATGCAAGTCCGTCGAAATTTATCTGCTGGGACCTCGGGGTGTGTCGTCATTGGCTGATGAAGTCGATGGCCGTCGTGCCATGGTTCATTCCGTGTCCCAAATATTGCATAACATGATGCCTGCATGTCAGCCAGCCGGTTGGAGTGATCATGCGGGAGGTTCGAAAGACAAACCTACCAGATGCGGGTCCGCTTCCCCCAGGGAAAAGACTTCCCTTCACCAGTTTCCATGCCCACCTGATTGTCGGGCTCTATCACCGGTGCTGATATGATGTAGTGTTGTTACTGATACCTGGCGCTGCTGTTACTGATGGCTGAAACTGAAGCTGTAGCTTCCCAGAAATCCATGGCAGGCAAACCGCTTCGGGATCGGCCTTCTCGCCTGCCGGGCGCTTCAGTCCGAAGTCTCAGGTGTGTCCCAATCCGGAATCATGACCAGTCTCGCCCTCCACCCGCGGATTTGATAGCGCCCAGATCAACATGCCGCAGCTAGTTGCGCGGACAGCTCATGTACGGTCTGCATATAATTCCTTGATCAGATAGATCATGGGGATGGATTCGCCCCTCTCCTTGACCCTCGCCATTTTAAGACATGCAAAGGAGTAACTTCTTACGGAATTTGGTCCGTTGTGCCGCTCTAGACTCAAAGATGCCTTGCTGGCGATGAGGATGCCAAACGGGATTGCTGCAAGCTGAGTCATCGGGGGGGTCTCTGTCGGTGAGGAGCAGACTCTTGGTTGCCAAGTGCTCTACCGGATGTACGATGAAAAGAGGCAGCAGAGATGGTCAATCACACGGTAGACTGTACCGTGGTGTTGAGGCCCAAATACCCTCCTTTACTGTCCGCTCATGTATAGCTGTGTGTGCCAGCTTCCGGTTCAGGAGGTCTTTGCTTACTATACCGGGATGCCCGGATAGCCAGGAAAGGAAAGGAGGTGCAGAGCATGAGACTGTACTTTATTGTCCAGATCCGCGAGACTGTACAGCTGGGGTTCCAGTGGGTGGGCGGGAATAATCAATTTGTAGCTGGAGTTCCGATGATGCCGTTGAGGGAAAGTATTATTGAGGGACGAGGGACCGGACGGCGAGAGAGGGCAAGGAAGACATTGTGATGGTACCTTAGCCATCGCGATTACTGAGAACCTGGAAGGCATTTTCCTGCAGCTGTCTGAATTGTCCACTTGCGGACATGGAGACCAAAATACAATGTGGAAACGGAGCTGCTAGGGTTAGGGTCGTTAGGGAATCAATCCATCCGAATAAGAACGAGGTCTGCTTATTTGAACCCATAGTCTGATCTTAGACTTCTTCGGGATGGACCAGGCGACTTGCGGTGCCACCGAACTGCAAGGTGTGTACTCAGCACCGAAACTGGGCGCAGTCCATGATTTGCTGACTATAAGATGCCTGAATTATGCCCAGACAGTCGGACTAGCGAGATATCTCCACCCGTGGCACCTTTTTTGTGTGAGCGGTGTAACAGGTGCATTCAAGTTGAGTGTTCAGCGGAAGGATAAGAGCGTGTTGTTGCCAGGGCGCCACGAGCCTGCACCTGGTGGGTATGTGATGTTTACTACCCCTATTCGGCCGTTCTCGCATTCGTTCTCGGTATCGCACACAACTTTAATGTAATTACCATATTGATTCCTGCCCCGGCCCCAATCAGTAAGCGCACAAGGTGATCACTAGTATGGTTGCATGGATCTCCTTCTTCCCACCTACAACTATCAGGAAGCTCACTTCTAGCTGAAGATCCGATGTGCGTCAAATCCGAAAGTACCGCTGTTCATTGGTTCGCCGAGTGACTGGTCCAAGACAGCGCTTGTAACATTTGGAATTGCCCAGCGTCGAAACAAGCAATATTATCACCGAAGTCTTGCTCGTGTGACGCATCGGGTAAATGCCAAGTGAAATGCATCCTGGCAATAGCTTCTACGTTGGGATGGGGCGCCGAGGCGCTCGCCTCTGCTTATCGCGGGACCCTGGTAGGAATCTCGTTCCGCCGTGCGCATTCATGTCTCACGTCAGTCATACAGGGAATACACAGGTCGTACGGGACCCTCGTATCCCCGAAGAATGTACATATGAATTCACTTAAAGACATATAAGTTCAGACGGGTGCACGTTCCCTGGCTGCCTTTTCTAAGAGGTACTAATATCAGCGACTTCAACACGACGGGAAATATGGACAACAACAATTTCGGTTCGCAGCCTGTCTCCCTCTTCGGGAGTATGCGGGCTGGTAGACCTGTTCCCATGACCGACGTACCAACTGAGGAGCAACACACCGACCGCAAGAACTTTTCGGAGTTGATGGAGTTGAGAACGGAGGCCAGGCCGATGGACATGATACGGTTCCTATCGGCTGGCGTGTTCTATTACACCAAAGCGCATTGTGAGCGCGTGGCACGGCTTCAAGCTGCACTGGATAAGGCAGCCACGGACATCGTGGAGCGATGGTATAGTGATGAGAAACGAGCGTTTCCTGACAGAATGCCCTTGAGAGCTACCGAGGACAAGCTTCTGCGTGTGAGTGAACATACGCATATTTAAACTGCAGCGCTACCCATTAACAATACTAATGCTTCTGTTTCTTTGTGCCAGTGGGTATGTGGACCGGGCAGTGCTGTCGTGCCACCTTTCAGAGATCGCCAGGGTAACTGGCGGCCGGACTACCTCACGGAGAAAGTTACCCTGCCCGACGGCAGTGTCACCGAGGGCATAAAGGTGTGCGAGATCAACGCACGATTCCCTTGGAATGCTTTTGTGATCCTTCCACATACTGCCCAAGTCATGCAAGAGATCAATTTCGTCAAGAGTGGGATGAGGCACACCTTACAACCAGTAAGCAACGCTCCCAGTATTGCGTCCCACTCGCGATTGTGTTCTTGGGCAAGCGACTCAGCTAACAGAGCAAGAACACTTGCAATGAAGTCATCAAGAATTACTTTGACCTCACAAAGCCGCTTCATATCGTGAACGAGAAGTTCCCGATGAGGGACCCCATGATGCTTGCAGAGTTGTTCCGCAAGACCACTGGCCAGGTAACGCGTGTTATCAAGCCGTCGGACCTCAGGTGGTTGCCAGATGAGAGTTCGGGTGGTGCCCACGGAGTGTTCTGCGTAACACCGGATGGTACATTGGAGCGAGTGTACCAAGTCGACTTCGA
Organism: Coniochaeta sp. 2T2.1; assembly: GCA_009194965.1. Taxonomy (NCBI): domain Eukaryota; kingdom Fungi; phylum Ascomycota; class Sordariomycetes; order Coniochaetales; family Coniochaetaceae; genus Coniochaeta; species Coniochaeta sp. 2T2.1. The sequence continues at coordinate 2,706,343 of VSMA01000002.1, read as the reverse complement.
GCTTGAGCAAGAGGAATTCGATGGTATCGACTTTAAGATGCTCTGCCAGCTTGCACGAAACTGCGTGAACGACCTGCGGAGCACATTCTTCATCAACGATCAGCGGTTTCTCGGTGTTGTTTATGAAGAGCTCGAGGATCTTGTTTCGCGAGGAACGCTCACCCAGGCCGAGGCTGACATTGTCCGCGAGGGTCTTGCTCCATCATTTTTGCCCACCTCTACCAATTGGTCCAAGGTGATCGAAGAGTGCAAGGCCGATCCGGCGGTGAAGGATCAGTGGGTTCTCAAATTCGCGCGCTCTGGACTGAGCCAAGGACACGTATTTGGCAAGGTCACGGACAGCAAGGTGTGGCAGGAGAAACTTATGGCGGCTCAGGTGAGCAACTGCGACCCAGAAGGCGACTCATATGTGCTACAGAAATATATCGAACAGATGGACTACAATGTCTGGTCCCATCTCTCGAACGAGACTGAAAGATACCACCTGGTTTCGTCTTGGTTCGCCAGCAATGGCAGGTTTATGGGTATTGGTGGAGTAAGGACGGCAGATTTGGTTATTTTGAAGTTCTCGACAGGCGACGGGTTTGCCATGATTCCTGCGACAGACGCATAAGTCCCCGCTGGGAAGACAGAGTTGCACGTCTGGAAGGATTCAGGAGTTCAAGACGACCAACTGGGCAAGAGTCACGGTGTGTCTTTTCGAATTCCTGTTCTGTAACGGTCGTCGATATGTGCCAAGCCACTTACCATAACCACCAGCATTGGCAAATGCTGAACAAAGCCTCTTTGACCATGTGCTCAACGGGAAACCTCCTGCCCATGCTGCGGTTCATTGTCGCTAGTCAATAAACTAATGTTGAAAGACGTTGTCTGCTTCATACGTAAGGACAATGCCATTATCTGCTGATTCTTCCCCTTTGTGTTGACCCAAAGCGGTAGACAAAGTTAACGTATCTCGTCGTTGCGAAGGGAGTGAAGGGCTCATCGCAACATATATATCAAGTAAGTTGGTACGATGGTCAAATGCATCGCCCTCTTTGTACGACAGCTTTCGGAACATCTCAACCACACTACTCAAACAACCTTACCAAGTCTTACACCAAATCACCAAATCACCACATCATACACCAACATCATCACATATTTTCATCATGAACTTCCTCTCTTCTAGGGTTCGGCGTCAGCGCCAGGAGAAGGTTCCGTTGCTCGGATTAGGGCCTGATGGAACATTGATGCACTCCGAAGCCGAGGAATACGGAGATCTCTCCTCCGGAGATTCCTCGCCAGTAGCCTCCACTCATGGTGAGCAAGAACCTTCCTCCCCTCGCGCCCTAAAACTGCAATTCGGTGCTCTACCCGATCCACCCCAGGATCTCTCCCACCGGGAGGCGGAACAGCTAACAAAGCTCGACCGCAAGATCCACGAAGCCCTTCGAGATCTGTCGAGCAGGGAGGCTGAATTTCTCCAGGCCGTCAAAATCTCGAAAGATGCGATCAAGGAGGTTAAGAAGCTTGATAATGCCTACAACAAGGAGATGATGAAGGCCCCGGTCCCGCCACCCATGGGAACTTGGTTTCAGCAAGAGCGCAAGCTGTATTCTGAAAAGAAAGCCGAGCACACCGAGAAGCTGAAGTCTATACTTCGTTTGCGTGGGGAAGCCATTGAAAACGACTTGATCAAGGCTCAGAAACAGGTTCGGGATATGAAGCAAGCTGTGGATGGTGCAAAAGCCAAGTATGATAGGCTTCGCGCTGAGAGGCAGAGGATTACTCGGGAGGGTCAAATCGGTGTAACGGGACAGTCGAGTCTTATATGAGCTCCGAATTCCCATCCTGAGAGTAAGTCGAGACTAAGGACAGTTGAGTTGGGAGTCGTGTACTACTAAAGCATATTATAGATTGACAAACGTTTGGATTTGACAATAATTACGATGTCTCCTTCAAGCATGCAACCAGTGACGCTTTCCACCGGCCATTTTGAGGTCTAGAATTGTAGTCTCATAGTCATACTTTGATGCTTCGTGGAGTTGTAGTATCTGAAGTTGGAATTGCAGCCAGTTTTGAAGAAGAGAAACTCGTGTGTATGTAAGCTTAACAGTGCAGTTCGATCCTTTGAGATAAGCTTACCGTGCATGGCTGTCATACAAAAAGCCTGTTCTGTTTCACATGGCGAAGCATAGGATCTGGTGTATGTGTAAGGAAAGCAAGGACTGGAACACGGCACGCCGAATTGTGTAACACAATCCCAAAGCCACTGCCAACCAAGCCGTCCGACTTGGGAAGAGCTACCGCCTGAGCATAACTGTTTGAATGGCGAAACATGTGTTGAATTGACCTCATTCTTGCCTGCTTGTGCCAGCAAAGACAGTTCCAAGAACCTATGCCTAGTTTGTTGTCTTCTAAGACTATGACAGCTCAAAAGTGCTCAAAAGAGCAGAGAGCCTTTGTAATTCACTCTCATTGAGTGTATACAAGGCCAATCCAATGGTCGAAATGAAACATGGACACGCATTCACCATGCCCTGATTGTCGTCAATAGTGAATAGATGGCTTGTAGCGCCCCTTTCCAACTATAAATGCCACCTCCGAACCATCTTCCGGAGCTTTCCTCCCCTCCAACATTTCAGCGATACATAATTACAGAATACTCCACCTATATCAATTCCAAAGCCAACAGAAACCATGCCGAAGAACTTCAAGCCAGCGTACGCTAGTAGTAACTGGAAGTCATCAGCTGGACCCCAACCATACACAGCGTCCAACCCTCTGAGAACGGCTGTGTCATGGCGGTCGCCACCAACTTCAGTACCGGGAAATAATCCCGTGGCAACTGCAAGCAAATCGAAGAAAGCCACATCTTCGGCTTCGCTCGGCCGGGCTACCACAGGTCAGGCTAAGGGCATCCCACCCGGTCCTCTTCTCGATCCAGCCACGGCATCCCAGTCTAAGGCGGTGCCTTCTTCTACTCCGAACGGCCTGGTTTCTGCCAAGTACGCCGCAAAGAAGGACGAGGGACTCGACGAAGCCCAAGCAGCCACTCAACCGTCCAAGCCCGAGCCTCTGTGTCGTGCTCAGATTGAGCTTCAGGTTAAGATCGCCAAAGCCAATCTGCAAGTGGAGGAGGCAATGTTCAAACACTGGGATGGAGAGGTTCATAAGTACCACTCCGATGAGAAGATGGTATATGACAATGTGTACGACTACAAATATGTCGTCGGCAATCTCAAGGCTACTCAGGACGAGATAGGCAAACTTCAGGCGAAGGTTTCGGTATTGGAATGGAAACTGAAGCAGGTCCTCGTCTGAGTCTGGCATTTACGGCTAAATCGAAGCCATACGGCAAGCAGTTGACACGAGGCGGCAGACAGACAGACCCAAGAAGTCTGTTCCTGCATGAACCCCAGGTCAGGGAACAAGATCGGAAGAGTGACTCCCATCAGTAAAAAGCTTGATCCATAGAAATACCTAAACAGCTTAAATAAACTTCTGGTTTGCCGTGAAACTGATTCATCTCGAAAGCAGTTGTTGTATCATACCCATGGGGCTTCTAGTCACGTCTTGAAAGCTATCCATTTGAGTGACCTTGTTTCTTATAAACACGGTGACTAGACCTCCATAAGGATATAAGATGCGCGGCATAACCTTCGCTCCTTTAGGTCGATCTGAAGGTTGCTCTGATCCACTGCCACACACAAAGGTCCACACCAAATCCAAGCAAGAACGAAACATCTACGTCTTTCCAACTATTCTACTCCACCATGGATCCCAAAGAGACACCAAGCGAGCTTCAGAGCAAGCTCACCCATCAGCAAGCCACAGGGGACTTCCTCAAGAATGACCTTACCAATTTTGAGAAGCGTACTAGATCAGGGCCGCACAGCAGCAAGAACTATACCAGGCGAGAACGGGAAGTCTGGAAGGCGGAGTTCGATGTAGAGAGCACTCGGAATAAGATGACACGGCAATAGCTTCCCACTGGCACCTCCTGTGGCGAGCTGAGAGCAAAACCGAGTCACAGAGGATTTCAAGGGGCAGAACATGCGCCGGGTGTGAAATTGTTATTTACTGCGTCCATGATACCCTCAGAAGGAAAGTCATAACGCGGGAGAACCGAGCAGCAAGAAAGAAGTAAAGATTGTCTCGTTTCTCAAGGGAATATGTCTTGATTGCTAGGTTCGCTGATATGCCACGGGAACCTGTGCGAGTTCAATTTCCACCAACTCAACCCACTGTATCGGCTCTCTTATTCGCGTCTGGCCCTCCTCTCGAGACGATGGTAGACTTCAATAAGCTCCACCTTCAGCAGCCTGAGCTCCTCCCATGTGCTCTCCTCCGTTGCTCTAGCCCACTCAAAGTCGATCATTGGCCTCAGGATTGCCATCCTCTCCGTGACCCACTGTTCCCTCAGGACATCCAGTCTGCTCGAGAGTGCGTTCAGATCGCCGGGGGCAAGCGGATCCTGTAAGACCATCTGCTCACCCAGCATGAGCTGGTAATCTCTTCCTAGTGTATCAACATACGACTGGCTTTGGTACAAGGACGCGAAGAGCAGGTCAAGACACTCTCGGGACCTCTTCCCTTCCTTCTGGAGTCTGTCTTGGAGATTGTCGATCTGAGACTCGATGTGGCCGACTCGACGCCACAATTCAAATATGCTAGTGCTGGGATGCTGATATCTTGAGCTCTCGCAGCGCGTCCGATAAGATTCGAACTCGGGGTAACAGTAGCTGTAATGCGGCGGAGAGGAGCTGGAGCAGCCATATTGCGGCGGCGGCACCGGAATCTCTGGATGCGTGCCTTCGTACCCCAATCCCGGAACGGGGTAAAACGGGTTCGAGTTGGGATACCATCTTCCCCAGCCCTGAGTCGTTCCGCGCCTTCGATGTTGTTGTGACATGGTCCTGACTGCGGCAGACAGATATGACGATATGCGTTGCGCGCCCCAGAGCTTCCGACTATTATGCGAAGTCAAAAGGCCGGAGAGTTTTGAGTGCTCGCGGGGGGAAATTGGTGTTTATATATCCGCACACAGTCCGTATGGATGTCTCAGGCTTATGCTGAATGAATTTGGCCTTTTCACGCCTGAGATCTTACCGATACGCCCGAAGCGAACAGTTGTCACTGGGATATCACGGATGAGTGCTCACCGTACGATTCAGGACATAAATGCCGTCACTTATCGATTCCTTCCACTTTCTCACGCACATAGAGCTGCGTAGGCCCCCTTACCCTGCACCTTTCCCCGTCCCTTCCCTGCCCCAGAGCCTCACCCATCACCACGTGAACGTCACTCCATTATTGACCTCAACGATCCCATCGCCCATGTCGCTCTCCCAATACCAATCTCCTAGCTCTCAACAACACTCCCAGCTTCAACCAAACCTCCCTCTCCGCTTCTTGAGCCTGATAGAACCGATGCTTAGCGAGCCCTATAGTGCCACGGTGCAACTGCCTCCACCGATCGAAGAGTTGCCTGCCACGAAGTTGGCGCTCCCTCCACCTCCCTGGCGGGACAAGCAAGGCGATGGCCTCCTCCCAGCTATGGGCCCTCTGATCGTATATGAAACCACAGAATTCCTCCCACAGCTTGTCCAATTTGCTCTGCCACTGACACCGGGCGAGCCACAGCTCGTAGTTGGAGGCTATGGTGGTGCGTGCATGAGCTGTCATCTCGTAGCGGAGGTAGGCGATGCGGACCTCGATGTCGTGTATTGATAAATTGCCGAGGTTGTCTTCGGCGTAATCATTGGATTGGAAGTCGGAGGATGGTTGCTCGGCGTAACTATGGGAGTGGATGTGAGAGGTTATCGAAGCTTGGGAGGACACCTCCCCATCTGCCTGCGGGTGGAAGTGGATGTCGAGGTGTCCGTCCTCGCTTTCACTCAGAAAGTTGGAGTCTTTCGTTTCTGTTGTCGTATCGTAACTCGTGCTAATAATAACCGTACTGGACGGCATTTCGCTATTGACCGTGACGGTAATGGTTACCAGGGGCCTGGGAAGCATGGTTAAAGACAGTCCTGAAGCCGTTACACGCGGTTGGGAGGTGTTCTAGTCACCATACACTGGTACTCTGGTCACAATCCGTTACTCTTAGGAAATGGCCTGAGGAGCAACGAGTCCCAACTGAATCAGCTTAGTTGATGCCCACTCTCAACAACATCCAAACTCCATACCTCTATGGCGATTTACAGTTGCGCTTGCCTTCATTGTGGAAATAACGCTGACCAAAGAGAAGGAGCGATCAAGCAAGGGGCTAGGGCAAGTGTATGGGACTCTAATCCATCGAGATGCGGTGCACTGGACTACGAAGTTCGCTGGATACCTTAATACTATGTCTCTAGTCAATGATGAATCTCGAAGACTCATGACTTAATCCCTCGTTACCATTTGCCTGCCCATCAATTCCCAACGTCTAGCATCCAGCAACCCGGTCCACGCATGTTACCGGCATACACGGTGCAGGCATTAACATATAGGTGCTCGAGGATCAAGTAGTCGGATCTGAGAAGGGAACCAGCCAGTTGGTATAATTCCCGTCTCTTCAAGGGCATGAGTGGCCGCTGAACATTTGGGTGATTCCAAGTCGAATTCGGTGCAAGCTAGCATGACCTACCGACCCCCCGATCTAAATAATCACCGTGAAGTACACAACCTTCTCAGGCAGAGGCTCAACAGAGTCGTCCCAGAACCGTTTCCTCCTTCGATACCTCAGCTCGTCCAGCTCGCCCCTCATCTTCTCTAGAGCATCCTCCGTCTTCTCCAGCTCAGCGCGTAGGATAGGCACGAGCCGTCCAAGTTCCCGGATCTGCCGCACGCGCCTTGCCAAGACCAAGTCATGCTCAACTACAACAGTGCTAGTCTGGGAAGAGCTACTCATCTTGACAATTAGCTCGAGCGACATGATCTCGACTTCGATCCATTCCAGCTTTTGCTGGAGTCGTGCTCGCTTCCTGTCTTTCCGCAACACTTCCTTGCTGACGTTCTTGATGCGGTGCCTGAGGTGCTTATGGACGACTTTGTTGAGCTCAGCGTCTGTCTTCTTGATCCAGTCGACTAGTGGAGGTGTGGAGGTGTGTTGGGCCGAAACCTGGTTCGGTTGATCCGGTGTCTGTGATGACATGTCGATTGCAGGGGTCTCTGAGCTTCCCGACTTGCTTGAGGCACTGTCTTGCTGCTGGGGCGATGGGCGACTATCATCGTGATCTGAGAGGTGTTTCTCGTGTATGGGAAGGCTCATAGTGCTAGAGTTAGTTATGTCTTAGGTGTTGTATGGTGGTTCGATGTCCTGCTATCTGGTATGGGAAGACTAGAGGAATAAGGGGTAGATGTCAGACACTGAAGCACATATATACCAGCAGGCACACGTAGCTTCACTTTCACGCTGTTAGTTTCACGCTGTTAGTTTCACGCTGTTAGTTTCAAAGATTGACAATATGAGTCGGGGAGTGGAGGCAATCACCAACAGACCTATGTCGCACACATCGACTGTCAGTGAATCTCACTCGGTGGCCAGTATATAATCTTCCAACTCGCAGCTATCCTCTGCTCCTGTATTCCGACATCCGAAGCCCCAGAATCGAGTATTGCACACGTCCTGGTCTAACACAACACACACAACTCACGTTTAGATTGCTACCACGGACAACAACGAACACATGGAACTCAACACCTTGGGCACCAACTCGGTACCCAACATCGAGATGGAGGATTCGAACGAGAACGAGGTGCGCGAACACAACGAGCGTGCGCCGAGCCAGCATGACGGATCTAACCTCCAAACAAACGGTGTAACCGACCTGGCCGACGACCTGGCAGCCACCTCCCTCAATGTTGTCACGCCACAAAGTGACGCCGAAGAGAATAGCGGCAGCTCGCCGGGGAAAGAGGAGATCCCGTGCCCTGTCCCTCTTCAACAGAGTGAACCCGCGAACCAACCCGCGAACCAACCCGCGAACCAACCCGTCAACAACCCCGTCAACAACCCCGTCAACAACCCCGTCAACAACCCCGTCAACAACCCCGTCAACAACCCCGTCAACAACCCCATCGACCCCACAACCCCCCTCATCGCCGCCTCAGTTCTTTCCCACATCCACCACCTCCTCGACGCCCGCATAGCCCAAGCCTCCCACCTCCTGCACACCCTCACAACACACCGCGCCAACCTCGAGGCCCGCCTCGCAGACGTCTCGCAGGAGAGCCAGCGCCTCCGCCACCGCGCCCTTCTCTTCCGCGGGCAGCAGCACATGTCGATGCGCCACAACAGCACCTACTACGCGTGGATGCCCAACCCCCACAGCAACAGCGGTCTGGGTTTGAGTTTGGGTCTGGGTGGCTCGCCGAGGGATATGGCGGAGCAGCTCGTCCTGCAACGGATGGCTACGCGGCAGGAGGAGCTCTTTCTGGACAGGGTGCGGCTGGAGCTGCAGTTGGGTGAGGCGAGGGAGAGGAAGTGGAACCTGGTGCGTGAGGTGGGGAGATTAAGGGCCCGGAGGGCGGCGTTGGTTATGAGGCTTGCTGGGAGGGAGGGTGCCGGTGGTGGCCGGATGGGAGGGAGTGTCCCGCATGGGAATTAGAGCGGGTTGGTGATAGGCGTGGAGAGGAACGACTGCGGTAGCAGGACGGGAATGAGAGTCCTGCGCAGGAATTAGCGCTGGTTGGTTGTAAGGGTCGACAGGAGCCAGAGGGGGCGTCTCAGCCTGCTTTTCCCCCTCCGCCCATACGGTTGACACGCCTATATGCACACGGAGACACACCAGTGACGGTAGAAATAATCCATAATCATCCCACGAATCTAATTGACTTTTCTGTGGATATCAAATACAGCACGGTGCTCCAAGAACAACAACGCTTCCCTCAGCCCATAACACGTCCTCAAAGAGACAGATCCTTCAGCTTCTCCGTAATGAACTTCTCCGCCTCGCTAACCGCATCGTCCAGCTTCTCGGGGTGCGCACCGGCGCCCTGCCTGCTGGGCCCCTTGCCACCAGCCTTACCCCCAATGACACCAGTCACTACACCAGTCCACGCCTCGGGCGTGACGCCCTGTCCCTCCAGGGTATCAGCGACGTACACGCCGTGCGCGACGCCCTCGCCCTTGCTGCCGGCAAAGACGTAGACGGAGCGCGCCTTGTCCTCGGGCTTCTTGGCTTTGCTGTAGAAGTTGAGGACGTCGACGATGGCCTTAGTGTTGGCCGAGGGGATGCCGAGGTGGCCGACGAAGACCTTCTTGTCTGGGTTCTTCTCAAAAAAGGTCTGCACCGTCTTGAGGGCGGTGGAAGACTCGGCCTTTTGACGCTTCTTTTGCTCTTCGGCGACCTGCTTGCCGACCTGTGTCACTGTGTGTTAGTTGATGCTGCAATGAACACACTGGAAATGAGAATGACGTTTGACGTACCTTGGCAAGACGGGTCTGAAGAGCTTCCTTCTCAACCTTGGAGATGGTCAATTGCGCAATTTCCAAAGACGCAGCCTTGATAGCACCCTCCTTCTCCGCGCCGTATGGCAACTTCTCGATCTCGTCGAGCTTCTTAGCAAACTCAGCGGCCTTGCGGTGGGCCTCGAGGGCGCGCTCGCCTGTGAAAGCAGTCACACGCCTGATGCCCTTGGCGATGCCACCCTCCTCGACAATAATCAACTTCTTGATCGCGGAGCTGGAGTCGACGTGAGTACCGCCGCACAGTTCAACCGAGTACTGTCGCCACTTCTGGTTCTCGGGGTCCACCATCAGCTCCTCGACGCTGACACCGATAGAGACCACGCGTACGGGGTCGGGATATGTCTCGCCGAAAACGGCACGGAGGCCAGCGATCTTAAACGCCTGGGCGAGCTCAACATCCTTGGCATATGTCTTCAGGTCTGCGTCTACCTCCCGAGTCATGATGTCTCCGATCTTCTCGAGCTCAGTGGAGCTGAGACCGGTCTTATGGCTGAAATCGAAACGGAGCTTGTCCTGGTCAACGAGCGAGCCACGCTGGTGAACATCGTCACCCAGTACCTCCCTCAAGCCGTGATTCAAAATGTGAGTGCCGGTATGGTTGTTTCGTATTTGGGAGCGTCGCAGCTCATCGTAGACAGTGGAGACCTCGTCGCCTTCCGAGAAGGTGCCGTACTCGATGAAGCCATTGTGTAGGGTATATCCGCTGTACTCCTGAGTGTCGACGACGTTGAATGCAGCACTGTCACCGATGAAGATCTTTCCGGTATCGGCAACCTGGCCACCAGATTCGGCGTAGAAGCTGGTCTTGTCGAGAATCAGACCAATGCGCGTCTTCGGGGCCAGGGACTTCGTTGTGGTCTCGAAGCCGTCCTTGCCTAGGAAGATACGCTGCACCTTGCCCTTGGTCTCTCCCTTGTGGTATTTCGCATTTGAGTCCGTCCTCGGGATGTCGAGCTTCTCGAGTTCCGCAATAAGGTGCACGTCGAGCTTCTCGAAGGTTTCCACGTCGGCCTGGACACCCTTGCTTGCTTCCCTAGCCTTCTCCTCCGCCGCTCTAACCTCGGCCTCGTCGATGGACAGACCACGCTCATCGGCCATGAGCTTAGTCAGATCCTCGGGGAATCCGAAGGTATCGTATAGGCGCCAGACGTCGGATCCAGACAGCTTCTTGTCGCCCTTGAGAGCCTGCTCGGCGAACTTTTCAAACTGCCTCTCGCCCTTGTCGAGGGTCACCTTGAAGGCAACCTCCTCCTCGTCTAGGATCTCCTTGATATCGGATTCCTTCTGCTTCAGCTCAGGGAACTGCTCGCCCATCTGCTCGACCAGGGCGGGTAGGAGTTTGCTGAAGAAGCTCCCGATGTCAGCCTTGAGGTATTTCCTGGCATAGCGGACACCTCTCCGGAGAACACGGCGCACAACGTAGCCCCGTCCGGTGTTGTTCGGCACTGCTCCATCAGCAATGGCAAAGGAGAGAAGTCGGAGGTGGTCGGCGCAGACACGGTAGGCAGTGTCAATGCCATCGTCATCCTCCGACGCGTATTTATCCGTATACGACCTCGCTCCAGTGACTTCCTGAATCTTGGTGAAAAGGGGTGTGAAGATGTCGGTGGCGTAGTTTGATGTCTTATCCTGCAGAGCGGAGACGAGGCGCTCAAAGCCCATACCGGTATCAACGTGTTGGGCAGGGAGCGTCTTTAGCGATCCGTCCTTCTGGCGATCGAAGCTGATGAACACGTTGTTCCACACCTCCAGTACCATTGGGTCGTCCTGGTTGACGAGCTCCGACGCATTGCGGCCTCCAATCCTGTCGTAATGGATTTCGCTGCAAGGACCGCATGGACCTGTCTCGCCCATCTCCCAGAAGTTGTCCTTCATGTTGCCAGGAAGGATATGGTCTTCCGGCACGCCGACCGATTGCCATAGCTTTTTTGCCTCCAAATCGGGCTCGAGGCCCATCTCGCTGTTTCCTTCGAAGTATGTAACGTAGAGGCGGTCGGGGCTGAGGCCGAAGACACCGGTCAGGACCTCCCAGGACATGTTGATGGCCTCCTTCTTGAAGTAATCGCCGAAAGACCTGTATATGTGTCAGTAGTTGTCGTGGCGGAATGTGTGGAGCAGGTAGAGACTGCGTACCAGTTGCCCAGCATCTCGAAGAATGTGTGGTGGTAGCCATCCTTGCCGACATCGTCGAGATCGTTATGCTTGCCACCGGCGCGAATGCACTTTTGGGTGTCGACGGCGCGCTTCAACTGTGCCATCGGATCGGTCTTTCCAATTGTGCCCAGGAAGATTGGCTTGAACTGGTTCATGCCGGCGTTCGCGAAGAGGAGGGTCGGGTCATTATTGGGGACGACGGGCGAGCTGGGCACAATGGTGTGGCCATGCTTCTCGAAGTAGTCGAAGAAGGTCTTGCGCACCTCGACAGCGGGCCATTGCCTTTGTGTCGCCATGACGGATGTGTGCAGTCGTGCAGTCTGCGAGAACAGGCGAAAAGGTGTTGTTGACTTGCGAGAGGCAAAGAAGAGTCGTTGAAGCATGAAGTTCTGGGGAAAGAAAGTGTTTCGCGGGTCGAGTCGCAAGTCTCGACCGATAAGAAAGCCCCGCGAGAAGCTTGTCACAGTGTGGGGCAACCGACTGACTCACTCTTGGCTTTTCCGAAGATTATCCGATAGGACGTTTATTCCGGCCAAGGGGCGAAACCTACATCAAATCAACGAAGGTAGAAAGAAGATGAGTCAGTGGTATGAACTATCCAAAGTGAAGTTGATACGGAATATAATCACGTGTTTTTGGGACCGAAATTCTGGGAGACGTTGATGACAGAGGATCCCCAGAGATGTTTCATCTCCTTGCGAATGGCGACAAAGTACTCGTACTCGTCTTGGTAATTTTGTAGGGATCGGTCCAAGACCTGATATGGTGCGCTAGCGCCCCACTAATGCAGGCCTACCTTAATCTCGCAGACCATCGACCAAGCACTAAAGGCACCCAAGGGACATGTCTCATGTCAACTCCCACCACGAAGTCTTCACTCAAATGCGAAGAAGACCATCATTTACGGAAACGACAGTGTTTCTGGAGTAAGCCTGTACTGGAGTTCTTGACTGGCTATCTGTGACCAAGCTGGGCTACTCTGAGTTACTCTTCTTCCTATGGTCCAAGTCCACGGGTCTTCTCTCTGCTCCTGTCACTCGTTGTATCCATCCCACAAATCGTGGGTCTGGTCCATTATCTCGTTGACTTCACGGATTGTCTCATTGCAGCAAGTGCACCCCCTCCTGAGGCGCTGCTCATGTATCTCATCTAGCGTCTTCGTTTCCCGATCCTTGGCGTCCAGCAAACTCGTCTCGAGGTGGTTCACCCTGGCGATCATCCCTTCCGCTTCGTCCACCGTCTCTTTCTCCAGCTTCTGTTCTGGCCGGCTGCCCAGCGCCCCATTGTGACATAGCAACTGGCCCAACATAATGTCCCTAAGACGATTTAGTTCCGTTTTGTTATTACTCAGCTCCCATTCGAGGACCAACCGCTCCTGATCCTCTTCCAGCAGCCTGGTGTGGAGGGTAATGATGCGCTGGCCGATGTGATAGAGTGCGATTGGAATGTGCTCGATGGCGACGCTATCCTTGGTGTGACGACTCGTGCTCGGTCGCCAGGGCAGGAAGGTATGGCTTGTGGCGGGTGTCCCACGCAGGGATCGGGTTTGTGATGGGGTTCCTACTTGGGGATCGTCAACATACTCGAGGCCGAAGGCGGGACTATGCTCACACCGAGCACAGTCGTGTTCGAAGAAGCGGTTGCGGTTCATGGTGATGTATGTGTGTCTTACAGATCTAGTTCTCAATGTCTCTGGAACTGAGATAGGAAATGGAGGAAACAGGTCTAAGACCGGCGGCTTATATATCGAAATAATCTCAGCACTTCACTTGTAATTCCAAAAGACCGCCAGATAAATATATCAGGGCCAAACCTCTGCCAAGGAGTCAGCTTAGCAGCAACATCCAACATTTCCCTATTCGGCTGCTGCAGACAAGGCCAGTCAATAGATCAGCCCGACGTGCTCTTCCAATTCTCATGCCTCACACAGGGACGAAACTTTTCCAGCTCTCTCTGCTCGTCTGAAGCCTCGTCTTCAAGCAATTGTAGCCAATCCTCAACCGAGACTATGTAGTCCAGGAGAGCCTGGAGGCGAGCTCGTGTGGCAGGAACCCCTTGAGCTCACCTGGCACAAAGTATAGATCGAACGGGGAATACGGAAGTCGCAATATTTATGGGGACAACAACAGAGTATTGGTTGGCAAGAAGGTACTTGCCCGTCACCGAAGTCTGGATGGCTAGTCATCGTTGGTAAGCTGCGACGATTGTATTGCCATGTGATGGAAATCTTTCTTCCATTTCCACCACCAGACATAGGCATTCATTCACGTCAAAGTTCCAGCCACTGCTCAGGGGTTCCAAACGGGATGCATCTGCTGTTCATAACGCTACTTATCGCCCATATGTCCGGCGACGCCTCGGGCAACTTGGCCTGCGTGCTACTTGAGGGAGAGATTACTATAACACCATGTGCATTACAGGATCCGTGGGTGTGGGCGGAAGCGTAGTGTAGTTGGATATGTGTTAAATCTATCTGCAGTTCTGCATCCAAATATGGTGCCTGTTGACTCTAAAGTTTTAGGGTTAGGGTACCCCTGAACGATTCAGAAGGACCATAACAACCTGGCAATGGATTATCTCACTTGAACCGTCCAAGCGATTACTGGCTCAGTGACTACTGGGCTTTTTGAGACTTTTGTTGCAAAAAGAAAAACGTTAAGAAAAAAAGGGATAGAAAATCGGACATCCGAATCTGGTGTCACGCAACCCTTCGGGAGCCTCTCATGTCATATAAATTTGTAGAGTAAAGCCGTTCAGTCCGTGACTGGACAGAATCTCGCTAATCGCTCTTCAACATTCTTGCATATCCAGCTACTCTGAATCAGGTTACTTGCACTCGTGACTTCTGCTTGCCCACCTCAAGCAACCACTGAACTCCACCCAGAGTATCCTCAACCCACTGCTTCGTTTTCCCCAGCTGAGGGGAAAAGGACCAAAAGCCATGGGGCAAGCCCGGATACACCTGTAGCTTTGTCCTCGTCCCGTGTTCCTCCCTCAGCTCCCTCTCAAAGCAAAGCCCCTCATCACGCAGCGGGTCCCAACCGCAGATCTGAAAGTAGATGGGCGGCAGTCCCGCGCGGCTGACAGGATCAGTCTCATTGTAGAGATTGAAGAGGCGTAAACTCTCGTCCGGATTGTAAGCTTCTAGCAATATGTTCCAGGCCTTGGAGTTCAGAACGGGCGCATCTTTGCACTGGTCGAAGGAAAGCAGCTCCGCCGCGAGATGTGCTGGAGGCTGTTTCATACTCAGCACGGGCGGAATAGAGAGCCAGAGGCCGGTTAGTGGAGGGTAGAGCTGCTCATCACGGGCTAGAGTGGCAGAGACGACGGCGAGGTTAGCTCCGGCTGAGACGGCGCCCGGCAGGAATCCGGCGGATGGGTTGGCGCCCAGCTTCGTGGCATTAGCGGCCGCCTATGATGCTCATGGAGTCAGTATCTGACCAAATAGACCGGGCGGATATGTTTGGGATACTTGCCCATTTCACGGAATCGTACGCATCGTACACGGGTGACGGGTGTAGGGAACGGGTTCTCGGGAGCCAGGCGATAATCGACGTTCACCACGGTGCAACCGACTCGCTTGCAAAAGTTGCGGCAACTACCCTCCTCGGTCTCGAGATCTCCCAGAGTGAAGCCGCCGCCGTGGAAAATAACGACGAGTGGGCTTCCACCGCTGGGAGGGTCGAGTGGCTTGTACGTGCGAATAGGAATTTGGTAACCATCGCGGGCCGTGATTGTGCCATCCTCAATAACGAGTCCGCTGCTGTCGGGGAAGTTCTTGGCGCTGATGACCTTCAGAAGGAAGAGAGATGAGAGATGTGGGACACAGAAGTGCAATAAGAAGCCCGGAAACATGCAGTGATGAAAATGAAAGTAGGGCTGCAGATGTACTGTACAATATCGGTTTGGAGTCTAGAATATCAACCAATGATAGCGGTGTTCAAGGCAAAATACACCTAGTTCGGAACCTAGGCGTCAAGGCGTAGCCCTGTGTAACACCAGACGCGGCAACGCGTGTTAAGAGCAATGAGTAGGGGGAAAAGGAGAAGCTGATGCTGGTTTTTCATGATTACACACAAAACCCTGCAGGACAGCGAATCGAATTTAGGCGACCGCAGTTTTTCATCCCCCAACCTTTTTCCAACTTCCACTTAACACCTCCCACCTCTCCTATGGCAACCGCTTCGTCCTCCCCCGACGCTGACCGCAAGCTCGAGAGCGGCACGTCTGCAGCTGCGGGAGATGTCTCGCCCGCCCCCAAAGCCCGTCTTCACCCAGCATTCTACATCGCGTACGCTTCATGGCCCGTCCTTGCCGGTCGTCCTTTCCCGTACTGACAAAGCGCCAGATTATGGACTGCCTTGAGTTCAAGCGTTATCCTCTTTAACAAGTGAATTCTTGGTCCTGAGTTGAAGTTCGGTATGTCAATTCTTGCAATCCGGCGTTGTACGGAATGTCGTCGCTGATACTAATGCCCGGCACTACCAGCTTTCCGTACGTCCCGGCTGCAAGCCGCCAATCGATCCGATATCAAGCCTGTTGAGATATCTCGCCAGGCGCAGTACAAGTGGTGGACGCCAAGGAGGGCACGTGGAAGGTCACGTGACCGAGGGTACTCAGGAGTAAGTGCCCGAGTCTCAAACTCCCACGCCCCCTGGCCTCCATCAAGATACGAAGATACAAGAACAATACAGCCACCACTTGAACCACAACGCGAAGCGTAGCCTACGAAGGACTACGCACCGTGGAATGAGTACCGGTACCTGTGTGATTCCAACACTGATCAGTGGTTAACTTCACCACTGTAGAAGCCTCCGAAGATTGATTATCTGGGAAGGTAAACAGTGGCCCACAGATCAGCAAGGTCAAACAGAAGAGACGGTAGTCTATCGAGACGCCGTGCTAACGAGGAGTTACCTGAAGGCTCACCGACGTAGCCCTTGAGGTTACCGGAAGACCCGCGATATTCCTCGAAGCTATCGCGAACAGGGCACTATCCAATACTCTTGGGTGACCCGTCGCGATAGACGCGTTCCATCACGCAAAACAAAGCCGGGTTCATCACCCTGGGCCTCACCACCTTCTTTTTCACCGATTTTCCATCGTTTTTACGCTAAAATACATTCATTTTCATCAGGAAACCGTCAATTCTATCGAACCTACCTTAATTCCACCATTTCCATCATTTTTCGCCGAGGAACAGTCATCAGATCGACCAGCTCCCTTTATCCATCGAGAACCAATAGCGCGCACCGGGAATCAACAAAACAACTACACCTTCATCACCAGCAGGCCTGGCGCTACTTCCTATAGCTTCAAACGCGACGAATCGTCCATTTTTCGTCGAGATACGCGATTCAACGCTTTTCCATCATTTCCCTTATTTCCATCGAGATTACCAGCTCTTACAGCCACCCGTTAGGACGATTCATCAGCAGACAAGACCACAGAGCAGTAAACCGCCTAACGAACAGACACGCCCCCTGCCGCTACAGCCCAGGGGAAACGCCTGGGATCGAGACGTCGTTAGACTCACCGGCACTACGGTTCCAGCCTGACTAGGTGAGGATGGTTGCGGAAGACGACGCATCCACCAGGAACGTGAGCCCCCAGGGGCGGAAGGAAGCCTCGGAGACTAGCAACAATGAGGCCATCGCGGAGATCCCGCATGCGCTACGACGTGACGTTGATGCAACGATGTGGGGGAAGCTCATTTCCTTTGACGACGTGAAGGACTACACAGATACACAGATAGCTTCCCACATCGTGTATCTTCTCGAAATATGGCGCATCGAGGGCCACACAGGCCGTGCCCTCTGGTGGGAATTCAAGCAGGAGTTCGAGGGCTGGGACGACGATACCTGGAAGCAAGTACGAGGCCGGGTTCCCCAGCACTTCAGGAACTTCCTGCTCCAACATGGCGTGCTTGTACAGACTGGGACGAAGACCCCGATCGCTACCAGCATCAGGGACACTGCCAAGGCAGAGGAATTCCGCCCATGGACTGAGCAAGACCTTGCGGTAGTCCACAAACTGCTAGGCAACAAATTCACCGACTGCCTGAAGAACTCCGCCCTCCTAGAGGAGATCACCGACGACGGGAGCATCTTCCAGCAACAAGTGCTTGCACCGTTAGCGGCTGCCGCCGAGGGACGACAGCGGCAGGGACAAGCACCTGCCCAGCCAGAACAACGTGCCCCTGCCCCTCTGCAGCAGCCACCGCGACCAACTGCGCAAGCACCACCGCAAGCACCACCACCACGTCCCCACTGGCCGCCCAACCCTTACCAGCCAGAGCACCACCATCTACGACAGCCGGAACGGCAACCGCAGCCGCCACCGCGGAACGAGTACACTCTAAGCCAACCACTGCCCTACCAGAACACCGAGCACTACCCCGTCAACCTCCCCGTCGTTCCCCCGACTGACCGCAGGCCAGGAAACCTTATTACAGACGTTTCCAAGCTCTACACATCCGACAGCATGAAGTTTGGCGACGACGAGTACGAGATCTTCGACAACAAGCTCAGTATCTTCTACGACGTCTGCCAGCGCGTCGGCCTCGCGCCTGCCGATGCCGGTCCCGCCTTCCCCAGCATGCTCCGGGGGAAGGCACTCGACTTCTACTACACGCACCTCTGCAAGAGTAACGTACCCCGCGACCTCCCCTCGATGGCCCAGCGAGTCCGGGATCACTTCAGGAGTACGGAGAAGGACCAGAAGGCCATCAAGGACTGGCAGGCAACCACACTTGAAACTGTGATCAGGGGTAACCCGGAGAAGACGAAGCTCCAGTGCCTCGAAATCTTGCTCGACAACCTCGCCAAGATTCAACAAGCCTTGCCCCTCGCGGAACTACGTACTGATGAGCACCTCCGACTGCAGATCATCAGTGCTTGCAGACCAGACCAGGCTTGCAAGCAAGCTCTCCTGGACCCCCCCAAGACTGTGGAAAGCTTACGGGACTCCCTCCGATCAGCCGTCGATCTCGCCACATCCTACAGCGGCACACAACAGTTCCCCCAGCACGGAGCACGTGACGACGTTCCCCCGGAACAATATTGGACCGAGAGGCGATACAACGGCCGAGGAAGGGAGGCCAGATACGGGAGCCGCCAACGCGGCCGCCCGCCACGCAGCTCATCAACCAGTCGACCCCCTACCTCCAGGAAGTGCTACGTCTGCGGTCAAGTCGGCTGCTGGTCGACGAAGCACACCGCAGAGGAACGACGCAAGGCTTATGACCGATTCAAGTCTAGCCCCTATAATAAGGACAGGTCGACGAGGGCGTATAACCAGTTCCTCGCCTGGCAGGAGGGAATTGATGGCCTGGATGAAGACGATGATGATGAAGTCCTACAGTTCTTCCAGGACCTTGACAACCCGCCCCCGCCAGGAGAAGAGGAGGACGCCCACGATACCTACCTCACAGAAACGACCAACCTCAGCACCCTGACGTCTATCCTTACCGACGGAGCTACGCGGCACTGCCTCACAAAGGAAGACTGGGCAACAGCTGAGCCGCTGCAGTCCTACGTCTTCACCTCGGAGCCGCGATACTCCGACACCACGTTCTATGGGATCATGCCAGATACAGGAGCCTCGGAGTTCTCTACCGGAGGACACCTACAGCTACGAGCACTACAGAGAAGACTGCCAGAGGTGAAGCTAGATATCTCGACTGCAGGAGCAGCCAAGATCAGGTTCGGCCAAGGAGAACCTGTCTCCTCGATCGGCACAGCCGCCGTACCTACCCCCCTGGGAGAGATCACGTTCCATATCATCCCTGCGAGCACCCCGTTCCTTCTATCCCTCCAGGATATGGACAATATGGGCATCCTATTCGATAACCTAACCAACAGGGTATCCAGGAACGGCAGCAGTATCCCCATCGTCAGGAAATGGGGCCATCCCTGGATACAGCTAACGCAGGAGGAAGCCCTCGCGGCAGGGAACTTCCTCACCGACGGAGAACTACGCCGTCTCCATCGACGATTCGGCCACCCATCTGTCGCCCGGCTGCACAAGGTTCTTGAGTCCGCAGGACACCCCATCAACCTTGCCGCACTACAGCACCTTACCAAGGTGTGCCACCAGTGCCAGATGAACGCGAAGGCGCCCCTACGATTCAAGTTCACCCTGCAAGACGACGTCGAGTTCAACTACGAGGTGATGGTCGATATATTCCATCTCGAGCCAGGGCAGCCTGCACTCCACGTCGTCGACGTCGCTACTAACTTCAACGCTGCCCGCCTGATCAAGGAGCACAGTTCCACCCACTTGTGGGAACTTATACGGCACTGCTGGATCGATACCTACCAAGGGCCGCCCGACTACATCACAACAGACGCCGGCCCGAACTTCGCCTCCGCCGAGTTCAAGCACATGGCCAGGGAGATGGGGATTACAGTTAAGGAAGTCCCTGTGGAAGCACACAACTCGGTGGGCAAGGTGGAGAGATACCACGCTCCTCTGCGCCGCGCCTACCGTATTATCAGGAACGAGGATCCCTCTACAACCCCCGAGATCGCCCTCCAGATGGCCGTGAAGGCGACTAACGATACAGCTGGCCCGAACGGACTCGTGCCGACTCTACTCGTCTTCGGAGCTTATCCCCGGATGACGGACACATCCCCGCCCTCACCGTCGGTCCGGCAACGCGCCGCCGCCTACAAGAAGGCAACAGACGCGATCCGCCGCTACCACGCCACACGGAAGGTAACCGACGCCCTCACCACCCGTAACGGCCCGGATACCTCACGTACGAAGACACTCCCTATCGACTCGCAAGTCCGAGTATACAGGGAGAAGAAAGGCTGGCGCGGCCCGTTCCGTCTCATCGCCGTGGACGGGGAAACGTGCACAATACAAGGAAAGCACGGACCACACAACTTCCGTTCCACCCAAGTCAAGCCCTACTACAACGACGACTTCGCGGCGCCCCCGGCCGCGGCCGACAACGCCACCGCGCCTTCCCCGGCGCTAGGCGACGCCCCGGAGGAAAGGGATAACCCTGAGGACGAACCCCAGAACTCAGAGGAAGAGATCATCGAAGATACCATCATCGTCGGAGGGCCGCCACCAACAAACCGACGTGCGACAAGATCCAGCGCTACCCACGTCGCGGCATCAGTCTTCTTACAGGAAACAGACGTACCGGAGACGTTCATAACCTCTAAGGAGCAAGAAGACGCCGCCCTGGCCGTCCAACTACGCCAGGAAGGTAAGATTACAACGCCTGGCCCCCCGTTCGAAGGGTCTACCCAGGAGGAAATCGACAGTCTCATCGGACGAGGCGTCTTCGAGTTTGTCGACTTCGACCCCCACAAGTACGGCCATCTCCGCGTCTTCAAGTCCCGTATCGTCAACGAGATCAAGGGCAAGACAACGGACGCCCCCTACGAGAAGTCACGCCTTGTCGTACAAGGCTACGGGGACGACGAGAAGGAAGCTATCCTCACCCAGTCGCCCACAATACAAAGGGCAAGTCAACGGTTGATCCTCTGCCTCATGCCCACTCTCCTGAGGCAAGGAAAGGTCGCCTGGCTACGGGATATCACTCAGGCGTACGTCCAGTCGGAGACGACGCTCAACAGGACGGTCCTAGCCTCCCTGCCGATACAGATTCATCACCACTACCCAGACAACACTGTGATGAGAGTGATCAAACCACTCTACGGCCTCGCAGAAGCAGGAACTCACTGGTGGTCTACGTACCACAACCACCATATAAAGAGACTCCAGATGAGTACTTCTACGTTCGATCCCTGCTTACTGATCTCTACCCCGGAGAATACCGACTTCGCCGTGATAGGGATGCAGACAGACGATACACTAGGCTTATCAACGGCCGAGTTCTCCCTCCGAGAGGAGGAGCAAATCAAGGAGGCAGCTTTCAGCGCAAAGGACAAACAAGTGCTCACCGAAACGGAACCCCTGACCTTCAACGGCGGTATCCTCACCCTCACCGGCCACACCGTCACACTCCGGCAGAAGGCACAGGGGACTAAGCTCAGGCACGTCGACGCCGCGGCGCCGGACTACAAACAACAGTACGTCGAGCAACGCGCCCGCGGCGCCTATATCGCTTCGATCTGCCAGCCCGAGGCTTGCTTCGACCTCTCGAGCGCCGCCCAACACCAAGATCCTTCCCCCGAGGACGTGAAACTCCTCAACAAGCGCCTCCAGTGGCAAATCGACTGCCAGGACAGAGGAATGGCGTTCATCCCCCTCGACCTCGCCAACGCCAAGATATTCGCCTTCGTCGACGGCTCGTTCGCTAATAACAAGGACCTCTCCTCGCAGCTAGGATTTACGATCATCCTAGGCAACGAGTCCCTCCTCGAGGACGGCAACAAGTTCTCCCTCTCCGGCAACATGATACACTTCAGCAGTACGAAAAGCAAGCGAGTTACTCGCAGTGTCCTTGCCTCCGAGATATACGGGATGGTCGCCGGCGTGGATATGGCGTATGCCCTGTCCACTACCCTGAGGATGATCACGGCCCGGCTCGGCCTCCCGGCAGTGCCTACGGTCGTCTGTACCGACTCGTACTCGTTGTACGAGTGCCTGGTGAAGCTGGGGACTACCAAGGAGAAGAGGCTGATGGTAGATATCATGGCGTTGAGGGAGTCGTACGAACGACGAGAGCTCCACGAAATACGATGGATCCACGGCGACGATAACCTCGCCGACGCCTTCACCAAAGGCGCCCCTAACGGGGCACTCAGGCAGTTCGTGGATACCAACTCGGCAACGGTACGAGTGGAAGGATGGGTCTCTCGATAAGGGAGACTACGTGGACTAGGAAGTGTAGGGCAGGAAGGGATGTACGTAGTCAAACAGACGTACTGCGGCTACTGGCGAATATCCACGCCCACTGGTCACAAAAGAGAAGACTGCCAGTGTTGAGATATCTCGCCAGGCGCAGTACAAGTGGTGGACGCCAAGGAGGGCACGTGGAAGGTCACGTGACCGAGGGTACTCAGGAGTAAGTGCCCGAGTCTCAAACTCCCACGCCCCCTGGCCTCCATCAAGATACGAAGATACAAGAACAATACAGCCACCACTTGAACCACAACGCGAAGCGTAGCCTACGAAGGACTACGCACCGTGGAATGAGTACCGGTACCTGTGTGATTCCAACAAAGCCAATCGCTAATCCTGGACCGCCGCAGCGCTCTTTCTCACCACCTGGCATATGGTGTTTGCCACGGCCATGACCCAGTTTATGGCCCGGTTTACCAATACACTGGATTCGCGGTTGAAGGTGCCCATGACCGCAAAAACATACGGGTGAATACCTACCGACCAGGATCAACATGGCTTCCTTGGCTGTGCGATTCCCGATGTGTGTCATAATTGCTGACGGTCCCTCAATCATACACAGACGAGCCATTGTACCGATTGGTATCTTGTTTAGCCTCAGCCTCATATGCGGAGATTTGCGTACCTGTACCTCAGCGTGTCCTTCATCCAGATGCTCAAAGTGGGTCTTAAAGGATTTCTGTACTTCATGCGTTCCCAGAAGACGACCTACTAACCGGTCCACTAGGCTACCAATGCAGTCGCAACGCTGCTGGCCACCTGGGCCTTCCGCATGGCCCCTCCTGATATGCGAGTTCTTGGGAATGTATCCCTGATCGTTGTTGGAGTAGTCATAGCTTCCTTCGGGGAGATCAACTTCCATCTCATCGGCTTCATGTGTACGTTGGCGCCCTCACCAGTCGCTGAGCACCAACCCCTAACCGAGCCATGCAGATCAGGTCAGCGGCTCTATCTTTGAGGCGCTGCGCCTTGTCCTTGTCCAGCGTCTCCTGAGCTCGGCCGAGTTCAAGATGGACCCGCTGGTGTCGCTCTACTACTACGCTCCTGCATGCGCCGTGTTCAATGGCTTGTTCACCCTCTTCGTCGAGCTACCTCGGATGACGATGAACGACATTTATTCAGTGGGACCTTTTATCCTCCTAGCAAATGCGTTTGTCGCATTCCTGCTCAATGTCTCCGTTGTGCTGCTTGTAAATCCCCCTCCCTTGCCCAGTGACCTTTACCATTGCTAATTCCCGCGTCTAGATCGGTCAGACATCAGCTGTCGTCTTGACGATGTCAGGGGTACTCAAGGATATCTTGCTGGTCGTGGCGTCCATGACGATCTTCCGTGACCCAGTTTCTGGCCAGCAGTTTTTCGGGTACTCCATCGCCCTCGGTGGACTCGTGTACTACAGGCTCGGAGCCGAGAAACTGCAGGCTATGGCCACCGATACGCGCCTGGCGCTCGGCCAATTCCGTCAGAGCAATCCCGCGAGGTTCAAAGTCGTCGTTGTCGGCGCTATCTTTGCTGCCTTGGTGTTTGCACTTTGGAGCTGGGGACCGGGTGACTACGCCGGGCAGGTCAAATCTGTTGCTGGGAAGGCTGTGTAACATGTTTATGTGGAATTACGGGCGCAGGATACCTGAATATATGTGTAAGACTAGAGGTTGTAATCGTATTGATAGAACGGACCAGCACAATAAGAATAGACAATAGTAAGGGACCCCAATATCTCCTACTACACAGACCAGTGACACACACAAGCTCTGCGTTTAATGAACTTGAAGTATACAGGGAATGATGTGAACGTATCAAGTCTTGAGAGTTTTGCATGGGGTTGTGATTATGAAGGAGGGCGCAATGATAGAACGCTTTCATTCCTCTTGCGCCGAGCCACAGCTAGGTTCGACGAATTGACTACTCTCCCGTTCCACCCTTGCCCTCCATGTCACAGAGGATGCCGCTCGCTCTGATTTAGTTTACACCCAGGTAGACATTAACCTGTTTTCCTTTCGACCAAACCTGAAATACCTAAAATCATTGTCGCGGAACGACAGTGACGACGAAGCAGTCCTTCTCCCCTTTGCCCCAGACCGTGACAGAAACCGACCAACAGGTCCAGGCCTCATCAAACGTGGAAGTTAACTCCTCGTGGCTTCGAGTAGACGTCATGTCTATCCTCGGTCGGGCCGCATTATGGACTCTGATAGTCTTTGCCTGCTTCTACATAATCAAAGCCATCTATCGGATCACGCTACACCCCTTAGCGAGATTCCCCGGCCCCAAACTCCCAGCAATGACCCGATGCTACGAGGCTTACTACGAGGTCTTCGTCGACGGCACGGGCGGCAAGTTCGGAGAGAAGATTGAGGAGTGGCACAAGCAGTACGGCCCCATCATCCGCATCAATCCCTTCGAGCTGCACGTGAACGATCCAGAGTTCTTTGACGAGCTCTTCAACTTCAACCCACATCTGTGGAAGCGCACCTTTGCCATAGACAACCTCGTCCACACGCCGTCGTCGGCACAGTACAAGAAGCGTCGGCAGGTCCTCCAGAACTACTTCTCGCAGCAGAAGACGTTGCAGATGACATATATCGTGCGGGATCGGATCAAGGCCTTAGCCAACTACCCCGTCGCGCGCAAGGGCACAGGCGAGCCGATCAAGGCATCACTAATTGTACCGGGCCATATTGACCGACATCATCTGCGAGTATAACTTCGGGCGGCACTAGCGGTTCGTCGAGGACCCCGAGTACAGCGAAGGATACTTCTCGTCGACGCAGAACACCTTCAAGAACATCTACTTTTTTCCGCGAGTACCCCATCGTGAACAAGATCGCGCTCGCATTCTCGACATTGCCAGACTGGCTGTTTCCCAAGGGCAACCTGAAGAACGTTACATTATGGGCAGAGGCAAGTTCTGGGGGCTGAACGAGGAGTTTCTGGGATGATGGACTGACGTGTTGGTTTTGGAAAACCCTCCAGAAACTAAGACAACACACATACAAGGCCATGTCGCACAAGATACGGAGCGACACGGATCGCAGCCCACCGACCATTTTTGATGAGTACAAGGACAACAGGCTCCCTCCCGAGGAAAAGACGCCCAACCGCATATTCCAGGTAGCCCTGATGCCCCTGGGCGCCGGCGCCGGCACACCCAGCTACGTGCTCGACATTGCCACATACTACATACTCGCCGACCCGGCCATCAGCCAACGCGTCAAGGCCGAGCTCGTCTGCGTGTGGCCCGACCCGGCCGACCCGGCGCCGGACGTCTCCGTGCTCGAGGACCTGCCGTTCCTGCGCGGCTGCGTCAAGGAGGCGCTGCGCCTGGCCCTCGGCCCCATGGCACGACTGCAAGACATGAAGTATGGCGAGTGGACGATACCCAGGGGCACGCCGGTCGGCATGACGCACCGCTTCATCCATCACGACCCAGCCATCTACCCGGACCCGTTCGAGTTCAAGCCTGGGCGGTGGATGCAGGGCGACGAGTCGAAGAAGCTGGAGAAGTATCTGGTCACCTTGAGGGGGTCGCGGCAGTGTCTGGCCATTCTGTCAGTTCTCCCCTAGTCCTCGATCCCGAGTTTGTGTAATGTACATAGACTTTGACGTGTTTTACGCCGAGTATAACTGAAAATACCACAATAGTCTAGCTTACACCGAGCTATATCTCTCTCTCGCCACGTTGTTTCGCCAGTTCGACCTTGAGCTGTACGAGACGGACCGCACATGTGTGGATCCGAAGTACGACTACTTTGCTCCGTTCCCCGAGAAGCATGACCTCTCCAACGGGCGACTTCGGTTTGTCGTGCAGGATAGTGTGTACGTGGAAGGACGTAAATTGTAGGCGAGCTCCAGAGATAGCTACTACTCTATGATCCCATGTATAGCTACAGTCTCAAAAGCTTGCGCCTTCTCCTTCTCCATAGACTTGTTCTTCTCCTCAAGGTCGATAACTTCCTAAGTGCTAAGATCTGCGCTAACTTCTTGCGCAAGCCAGGCCCAGTCACCCGAGTTGGGTTACCTTCCATCTATGCAAATTCCTCTTTAGTAGCCGAATTGTCCTTGTAGACCTCTACTGGTGAGTCGGTTGTCCGCGTCAAGATGATGTTTCCATGAGCGAGGTTGTCTCCTTCCTTTTTGTCAACTTTCAGCCTAATCGAGCCACAGGTCGTTCCATGTCATTCATCAGACCATTCTCTTATCACTTCATTTAGCAAAATAAGACTACCTATATAAAGATGAGACGAATAGACGGGAGTAAGTCCGCTTGATGTAACACATTCACTGTTGTATATGTGGTGCTACTTTAGGAGTGTTTGTGAGGACGGGTCGAGCTCGAAACCCGTGTCTCTTGGTCCTATTTCGAGGACGTACCTTAAGCTGGGTGCACTGTTTCTACTAGATAGGCGAATAATAAACCCAACTTTATCCGAGAACTGTTGTATATGTAGAGAGACGAGACCGGCGTGGTGACGAGTTAACCGTCCTCTCGTCGCCTCATCGTGTGATCGCTTGATCGACTCAACATCGTTATACTAATTCTTCATTTAATTGCAATTGCTGCTGTGTCTGTCTCGCATATCATTAATCGGACGGGTACTCAGTTGCATCTGCATCCGCGACATACGAATATCCAAACCCATTCGTCATCTCCAAGCCATGCCGCTGCGCCTCAACTCCGTAAACTGGCACACCTCAGTGTGCCGTGGCAATCACCCCGCCGGCTTCCTGTCGTTCGCCGTTGCTCCGCTGGTCTTCGCTCGCGCTCTCTATTCCTGCTTCCATCAGTCGTACACAGCACCACATCAAGATCGATCAGTCGCTGTACAAAGTGGCCCAAACGCAGAACCCGGCCGAGAGCACGCAATCCCTGCTTTGCTCCTCCGAAATGTTTAGACCCCTGACGAATGTTGTCGTGATAATCTCCTGTAATTGCCTTCGTTATTCCTTGTTGCTTGCCGATGCTGGTTGAATTGGCCCAGACTTACCCCCTACTAGACTCTGCTGGAGGCTTGAGATTCGTATTGTTGTCATTTGAACCGTCGGTCTCTCTGTTCTTTCCGTCAGGTGAAGGAGGTCTGTCCTGGAACAGGCCGTGTTCTTCAATATACTGTCGTGGGTCAGTAACGGGTTGGCTGGAAAATTCGCGGGGTCACTCACAGCCACTACTGGGTCAGGGATCAAGTACCGGACGCTGAGATCCTTTTTCTAGAGGCCGGCAGGTTAGCATACCAGGGCACAGCTAGAGACGAGAGAGTGCACTGCAGGACAGCTTACCAGAAACAAACGGACTTTTGTCGAACTAACATCATTCTGGATGACTTGGCTGATGACCCAGATGTTGTTCTCGTACTGCCGCAGTGAGGCCAGTGCCTCTTCGATATCGGTACCTGCAAAGTTAGTTAGATCGAGGAGATCTCGCACGAGTCGTGATACTTGCTGATGGACGCACCTGACCGCTCAATGATAAAGGCGCCGTATTGTCCCAGAATAATATCGAGATCCGTCGGTGACCACAGATTCGGCGTGCTCATCGTTTGGATCAGGTCTGAGCCAGCCAAGAGGCAGATCTTGACCCTCTTCCCATCGACACCGCCCAGTACCTCGTTGATCTGGTGGTCGAAGTGGTCCAGGACCCGAGCGGTAGGAACGTACACAGGCTCGCCGTCCGAATTCCGCACGGCGGTTTCAAAGGGGTCAACCATAAGCCATGACGAATGTTCCACGGCGGCGGCACACATTGTGACTCTAGGTATGATGTCAGCGAATTCGTCCATCGGGGTAAGTTTCTCTGGGGTTGCACAAACCTGTGATGTCCAGCAGCAAGGCCAACTAGACGGCAACATTGTTAGACAGTGAACGAGAACTATCGTGACGTAGCTTGCAGCCATCGTACCTTTTTTGTATGCGTCCTAAGCGAAGCGTTAGTATACCAGAACAGACAAATCGCACAGCAAGGGATCGACAATTACGTACCGATACGGGAGACAGCCACCCGCCAATTACTTCGAATCTGCGCAATCCCGTGTTAGCGATCCAGGGGTCCTTGTACAACAACGCACGGCATTTTGTGTACCCTGTCCCGAGGTATCGCCACCGGAAACAGGGTCCAAAGGAAAAACAGCGCTGACGTACTCTGTGTTGAATCGCACGAAGTCTGAGGCCATCTCGAACCTGGCCGGCAATGTTAGCAAGTCGTTGCGGGTTGTTGCGGTGCATCGACGTCAGCATAGCTCACATTCGTAGATGCAGAAAGGTAACGGGCTGTTGTGGTTTGTTAGCCATGCCAGTGCACTATGGTTCCGCAGCGACAGCAGCACTCACAGAGAAAGAACCGCATGCCACAAGAGCTAGAGGCGTCTTGCCCTCCTTGATAGGACCTCGGTGTAGCTTGTGTGTAGGGAACTGGTAGTCGGCGAGGGGGATCAGCTCGGGCTGCTGTGGTCCTTGCGGGGAGGTGCCCGGCGACCTCGCCTCCGGTTGGGAGTTGTCTGTGGTTGAGGCCATGCCGTGTGTGTGATGCGCGCACCTGTCGCGAGAGCCGCGGTGGCCGATATCGAATGTGCGAGTAGTCGATGCGCTGCTAGAGGACGACTTCGAGGTCCGGCGGAATTGCCGAGCCTGGGCCGTTGGAGTCTCGATGATGACCGATCCGCGGTGCCGAATCCGGAGGGGTTGATTCGGTCTCTTTGCGAGTCAATATCGGAGGAGGCGGCGTTGCAGGGTCGTAGGTTTGCGTACGGGTGCAAAGCAGTGAGCAAACAGATTGCAAGAAGATGTCTGCCTGTTAGTTGTGTGCTTATGTAGTGTTTGCTATGTCGGGATGATGTTGAGGCAGCGATGGAAGGCAAAGGAGTCACTTGTACTTGCACCTGCGTCGTCCGAAGTTGAGCCCATTTGGTCGCATGGAAGAAATGCGGGACATGACTTTGCTAGGTGTGGATAAGAACCCCACATCCAATTGTTCCAGAGCCCCGACGGGAGTCATTTACCACCGTTACTGGACAAACGCAGTAACTCTAGGCTACCTTAGCCTGCCTGGACCACGCTGTGGGAATCGTTGAAATGGCTCACTCAGCTGTCATTTGCTGCCACTGCGGTAATTTACCTTTAGCCCCGTGTTAGTCCCCTGTTAGTCCCTCTTTAACGCCATTTTGATACCAGGCCAATGGCGGGGTAATGACATGCGCAGATCTTGGTTTGCACCCCACCGCCTATCGCGACATTTGTTCGATCTGATAAGCTATTTTTCTTGGAGAACATTGAATATGAAGCTGACTGTGTTTCCTCTCTCCTCACCGTCACTTCTTTTCCATCTTTGGTCTCTGCGTTTGTACTTAGCGGTCTGAACCTCACAGCATCACACAATGGGTTCCCTACCTGATCACTTCGACCGTAAGCCGCTCCCTTCTCACCAAGCATCACAAACACATATGATGATATGAAGCGCGCAAGCTGACTGCTCGCAACAGGCCCGGTCTACATCGCCGTCATAGGCGGCACAGGCCTCACTCAGATGGCTGGCTACACCCCAGTGGCGGTCATTAACCCCCTCACCCCCTGGGGCGTCCCCTCCTCCCCGATTCAGATCCTCGAGCACAACGGCGTCCCCATAGCCTTCCTCGCCCGCCACGGCGTGCACCACCAGCATGCGCCCCACGAGATCCCCGTGCGCGCCAACATCGCCGCTCTGCGCTCCCTCGGCGTGCGCACCGTCATCGCCTTTTCCGCCGTCGGCTCCCTGCAGGAAGAGATCCGCCCCATGGACTTCGTCGTGCCCGACCAGATCATCGACCGCACCAAGGGCGTGCGGCCCTTTACCTTCTTCGAGGGCGGCATCGTCGGGCACGTCGGCTTCGCCGACCCCTTCGACGCCAAGATCGCGAAGGTGGTGGCCAAGTGCGCCTCGGCCATGGAGGGCGACGGCGTCACGCTGCACGAGGGAGGCACCGTCGTCTGCATGGAGGGCCCGCAGTTCAGCACCCGCGCCGAGTCGAACATGTACCGCTCCTGGGGCGGGAGCGTGATCAACATGTCCGCCCTGCCCGAGGCGAAGCTCGCGCGCGAGGCGGAGCTGACGTACCAGATGATCTGCATGGCGACGGACTATGACTGCTGGCACGACAGCGAGGATGTTGATGTTGCCATGGTCATGAAGTACATGGCTGCCAACGGCGCCAATGCCAAGAGGCTGGTGGGAGCCGTGCTGGACGAGCTGTCGAAGCAGGAGCACAGCGATATGGTTATGGCCAGGCACTGGGAGGGACAGACTGTTGCTGGCTTGAAATTCATGACGAAGCCCGAGGGGAGGAGTCCGGAGGCTGTCAAGAGGGTTGAGTATCTCTTCCCTGGCGCTTTTGACAGCTGAAGCGCGGAAGAGGTTATTTGGCGTTAGGGGCGGTGGCAATCCGTCTTTGCGATTTCACGTAGACTTAGATGATTTGACATGGCAATACGCTCTGATGAAGGGCTGGTGGAGCAGTGTTCTTCCCAAGATGGCTATAAACTACATCACGGCTGAGCCATCTCACACCGCCGCATCCCCACGACCCCCCTCGTCAATCCCCAAATCATGATCAGACATCGAACCTGGAAAACAAACCGGGCCGCCCGCCTCTTTGACCTTCCGATGCTGCTCCTCCACCGCCCTCCGTCTCGCCGCCTTCTCCTCCGGGCTGGGTTTCTTAGGCAAGATGCTCGGATCGGGACGGAAAAGGCCCTCCTCGGTCGTCACCTTTCGTCCGTCAACACCGCGCCATTGCTTCTCTGCTTCGGCGCTGTACGGCCCGTCGTCGAGGAACTGCTTGATCTGGCGCGGGGAGAGGCCCTTCGCGTCTAGAATGTTGTACTCGCCGTCGAACGCGCGGAGGACGCCGTCGCTGCCGACGGCGCTGAAGCCTTTGCTGCTTGGGTCGCGCTTCAGGGAGTGGAGGACGGTTGAGAAGGAAGGTTCTTCCTTAGAGGGTGGTGTCTAGTGGGTTGTCACTTTTGGCACATTGTGTGAGTTACAAGCGAAGACTTACGGAATCCGTCATAGTTTTCCGTGTAAAAGTGAAGCTGAAAGGGGCAGAAGAGGCAATATGAAAAACACCAGATAGAGATGAGGTAGGATGGGCTTGATTTCCGGCCCCCGCGAGACTTCCCCAGGAAGAATACCGATATTGGCCTGACGTCAGAAGGATCTGATTGGACTGAGTCCGGCAGGGGTTGCCATTGCGACCTTCAAGTCAAAACACCACCATAGCGGACTACGGGCCAATCATCCCAAGTACATCATCCCTGCCACGGCATATGTGAAGAGTCATCTTCACGTTTAGACTTACAAAACTGAGGAGCATGGCCGCAAACAAAACTCCAGGAGATTCTTCCCACGGGTCAGTCAGTCCTCGTCCATCAGCCTGCCCTTCCTTCTCAGGATGCCCTCGAAAGGACCCGTCTCTAAGTCACAATTATCCCAACATAAACCATCCCTTTACCACAAGTCTCGCCCTCCTGACGCTTCCAGCAGCCGGGGCCAACCCTCGTCGCCGACTCCGGAACCGCAGCTGAGCGGACACGGCTGATGCTAAGAGAGGAGGACAGCCAAAAGGAGTAAATGGCAATAAAAAGGAACCAAAACAACAAAAACGTACAACACCAGGGATTCCCTGGTGGTCACCCACCCGAGTACTAGTCTGGCGATTATCTGCTTATCTATGGGAGAGCGGACGGGATCCCGAGTTTTCAGATATCTATGGTCGTACGTGGAGGAAAAAGACGGTGCTGGTGTTTAACAAGCCCGGTGGCGGAGTCAAGAACGGTGGTCAGGAAGACGAATCTGGACAGCGCCCGGCGGAAGAAGGACAAGAAGGACATGGCCGGCATAATATAATCCCCGTACTCGTCTGCACAGTCATATGAAGTGTGAAATAATGCGTAATGCGACTCGAACTGCTGCTAATGCTATTCAGTAAACAGAACGGATATCCTACCACACAACCAACCGTCCGTCTAATCATCACAGAAACAACCACAAAAACAAGAATGCCACAGAATGCTCGTAAAACGCCCAAGCACCAAACACCAAACTAGTACTCACTGCCCAACCGGTATCCAACCATGTTCCTCCCATTAAAACTTATTCACTTCCGTTCCCCCCTCTGGACTTTACACATCCTCACATCAACTGGTACAAAGCCCTAACCCCCTTCTCAGCAGCAGCGACATGCCACGGCCTCACATCCGTCTCGCGATCCACCACGCCTCTCAACCTAGCCAGCGTGCCCAAGCCCCTGAAATACATCAGCATCTCCCGCAACACGAGCTCGTAGGCGCGCGGGTTATTCCCCTCGCAGTGTATGACGTTGACCTCCATCGCCACCGGCGGGTCCTCGGGCTTCACCCCGCTGCGCTTGACGAGGTACCCGCTCTGCACCGCCGGGTTGAGTTCCGTGAGGGAGGACGAGTTGTTCAGCCGGTGCGACACGACGGCGCCCCAGGTCGTGTCCGTCACGTCGATGAGGACCGTGTCGGCGTCGGGCTCGGTGGCGCTGCTCTCCCCTCCCGGCGTGGTGGCTGTCATGGGGTTGTTGGGATTTATGGGTGTGGGGGGGTTCCCGCCGCTTTGTTCGGGGGAGACGGTCATCATGGGTTGCGGAGTTGATACGGGTGTGGTGTAGAAGGCTGACGACATGGTGACTGGTATCTTGGCTGGTGGGGGGATGAGTTGGAGCGATGGGTTGGTGTCGACCGTCATCAAGGTCAGGCTGATGGATGCCTTGGTCTCTGACTGAGCGAGGGCGAGCCAGTTGTCGATTTCGGTCTGCTCCATGGGCCCGCACTTGGTGATAATGACGCGCCAGTGCACCTTCCACATCGATATTAGATCATGCGTCGTGTCCCAAATCTCGTGCGTGACCTCCTCCAGTGAGTTTGACAGTGGCTTCCCTCTCCTACCCAGGCAGTACGAAGCGGTCATCTGCTTGATTCCGCGATTATCAGTCCATGCTGCAGTGATCCAGCGCTCGTCCACACTCCGTGCGTAGGCGAGGTGAATGAGTGAGTTTTCGTGAAGCACATTCGCGGACGGAGTAGCAGTCGGCTTGAACTCGATCCCCCGAGGCAAAGGGGGCTCCAGGACGATAGCTGGCGCCGGCATAGGGCCGCCGAAGACGGTACACCGGTCGTATGTCTCGACGCAGAGCTTGGCGTAATCCGAAGGCGACAGAATCGCGAGTGAGGTCTCTGAAGCCACATAGTCCAGTGGTATCAGTTGAAGCACCAACTCATTCGAAACGATCTTCTTCCTGTCCGCCACAGCCTTCTTGTACTTCTCAAACAGGTCTTGAAAAGCCGCGCAGGCTTCTACGATCGAGCCTGGGCTGTCCGGAGTATAGACGAAGTAAACGACATGATTCTTCTCGGTGACGATTAATCTTGCCAAATCGCTTGCGAGCTTCGTCATGGCGGCGGACAAAGCAGATCCAGGCTGTGGTGCTGTTGCGGAGAGTGGCGACGCAGCGATCTTCTCCGTGTTGTAGGGGAAAAGTCCGCTTGGAATGTCCGCTCCATAGAGCAGGCGGTCAAAAGTACCCATTTTGAGAGACTCGTATATGCTACGGATCCTATCCAGGAAGCAGACAGCATTGTCTTGCATTCCCTTCCAGTTGGGGAAGACACATATGGCGTTGATGTCTTTTGCACCTTGGGACGGGCTTAGGCCCAGACCCTCCCAGAAAGACACCGCTGACGGCAACACTGAAAGCTTTGAGTCGTACCGTCGAAGCTCAACATGAGGAGCCGGTATCTGGAACAGGTTCGGCCTAACCACCTCCTGACCAGCTGGCCGTATCGGCATTCTGGAAGGCTGGCCGAGGAGAGAGACATCCTGAACCTCGATGAACGGCCGGAACTGGCACTCCGCCGCACTTGCAAGCGAACTCGGAAGAACTGACCGCAGGCATTGCATAGAATGACGGGTAGCGTTAAGCACGCTACGCCGGGTCTCTTGGAGTTCAACATCGACGTTGTTCTTCGGACCCAACACAAGCGATCCACTCACCGCTTGTTCTGTGAGGATCTGGGCGATGGTGATGAAGTCGTCGTCTCTACACGACAGCTGAAGAGGCCACGGTTCCGGATCTGCAAAGTACTTGGTGACGGGAAGTTCGGGGCTGCCCAGTTGTGACAAACGGGACAAGTCTGCCATTGCATAGGCAGGAGACTCTGCTACCGTATGTTGTTCCAAATCCCTGAAGGAGGCGGCGAGAGATAGGTTGTCGTCGTCTACTGGCCGCCGCATACCACTGTATTTAGCAGGGGAGGTCGGCTCGTCGGTCATGTCGCTGCTATCGTCTTGATCAGAGACCAAGCTCAAGTCATCGTCTGTGAAGAGCCCGTCAGCCTTGGTGGGACTGTTATTGAGCGAGTTACTCTCCAGGCCTGCGGTTATCTTAGCCATCAGCTCCCCGAATTTCATGTTGCCAGGCAGCTCTTTCGGGACTCGCCGGCGTCGCTGCTGAATAGTCGGAACAGCGGCGGCTGACAACACAGGACCGGTCGCATCTCTGGTCTCTTCGTGTGAGGGGATCTCGTAATGAAATTGTCCTTTCTCTCCGTACTTCTTGTTCGTGAGAGACAAGGATGGATCAAAATCCACCTTCTCGAAGACACTCCCACGGCGAGAAGCCGGCTTGTCTGCCACGAAGTGCTTTATCGCAGGTCGGCCACTTAATGAAGCGCGGACTCGCTTATAAACGGTGTCCGGATCAAATGGACTAGGTTGACGTTTTATGCCCGCAACTGCACCGGACTGGCCGCCGAGAGAGCTTGTCGGCTGGCGATTCTCTTCAATAAGGGTACTCCGGGCATGTTTCAACTCTGGCTTTGCAAAAACGGGCGGCATTGGCGCTTCCGGTCCGGCTTCAGTGGCCACTGCGGCACCATGGGGCACTCCAGCGCCGGCTTCGTGCAAGTCCGAAGACAGATCCATAGCATCACCCATCCCAGACAAGCCAGACAAGTCGAGTCCATTGTCGCCTGAGTCTTGATCAAAGAAGTTGAAGTCGGCATCGGTAAGCTCGTGGTTCTCGAACAAGTCCTCGCCGATGTCCCCAAACAAATTCTCGCCGTCGGGATACGCAGTAACGGATTGCTCCCGCTTAACGTCCCCCTCCCATCCACCAGATGATGACCTTGTCTGCCGACCTTCCATTGTTGTGACCGGGTCGCTACCTGTCAGAGCAGCACCAGTCAGTTGGTTAGGCGGACTAGACATCACCACATCAAAGGACGGCGTCACCCCAGGAGCTTGCTGTACTCCATCTGGAGGTGTAGGATACATTGCTCCTGCCGCTGCCGCCGCAGCGGCCCCAGCATTGCTGATTCGCCTGAGGGTTAGGGGCGCGGGGTCAATCCTGGGCTGCTGTCGACCATCTACTGCCGCAGAGTCCCGCATCGCCAGATCGTGATGTTCCTTCTTCCCCCGCTTGGCAGATAGCTCTTCCCGTTCCGCATTGCCCTCAAACCAGGACTTCGCGCTATCCAAAGGGTCGAAGTCTCCGTCATCCCCAGTCGATGACTTCTCCAAGCCCAGTTCATGCAGCAGGCTCCCGCTTGGTTTGCGGAAACAAAGAACAGATGGCCATGACACAATCGGAGCCGGACTCGCCATGGGCGTTCTCTTCCCGTCTGCCTTGTATTCGTACGGTTTCTTCTTCAGAAACTGGATGTTTATCCAGGAGCAACCGTCTAAAAGAGAAGGTGCCATGCCTCTGAGCTGCAGCAGTTTCGAAATATGACTCCGCCATTGCGACAGCTTATCCGCCACATCTGGCCTGAAGCGACTCAGCTGTGTCTCCGGGGACTGTCCACTAACACTGTCAGGTAATAGATGGTCTTTGTCCAGAATGCTTTGTAGAGACGCGAAAGCTCCAAGAGGGGCAGCCAGAACAGGAGTCCCGGCCGAATACC
This sequence comes from Coniochaeta sp. 2T2.1, assembly GCA_009194965.1. Classification (NCBI taxonomy): domain Eukaryota; kingdom Fungi; phylum Ascomycota; class Sordariomycetes; order Coniochaetales; family Coniochaetaceae; genus Coniochaeta; species Coniochaeta sp. 2T2.1. The sequence goes on along the minus strand of VSMA01000002.1, from coordinate 2,669,978 downwards.
AGTCAGGGCGGAGGCCATCTGATGACGATAACAAGCCTTCCATGGCGGTTACACTGAGGTTTATAACGAGCGACCCGGTTGTTGTGAGATATACGCGAAAACTGGCCACGGCTGACAATGGCGGGTAGCGCACGGGTTCACTGTCGCTGGGCTGTAACGTACTCGGCGGGAGTAACATTGTCCTAGGAGTCAAGGAAATAGCCCCACTGGAACGACAGAATGCTGTCGACAGAGACGACAGGATCGCGGTGATGAAGAACTCGTGCATTTCCTTGACAGGCACAGATCCGTAGCCCTTCGGGTCCGGTCCTACAACAGGGGTAGGTATGACTCTGGAATCCAAGTCCATCGTGCCTGATGGCATGGAATTCGCAGAAGGCGGGTTGTACGACGGACCACCACCTCGAGCGGAGACGTCCAGGGCCGAGTTGTTCGACGATGAGCTGCTAGGCGTGTTCATCGTGTTTGTCCCTGGGGGTCGGCTCTTTTGCAGGCTGATCGGCTCGAATGCCCCCTCTCCAACAAGCCCCAACCGGTACCCGCAGACTTCTAGGGTTGCCCCAAGCCGTGACTGCTCAGGTGCCGCCGATGCGCCATTCTGGTCTTTCCTGACCAGGTAGAAACACCATATGCCTCGCCGGACAACGTCCATGTACACCAAATGGCCATCGTTTCGGAGGGCAAACTCGACATCGGAGGCATTGAAGGTGTAGACCGAGGATTGGGAGACGACAGGTTCGTAGATCTTGAAGCCAATGGACGAGAGATTATTCTGTTGTGGAATCGCGACGGTTAGCACATCAGACATGAGGACCCGGGGGAAGACGGGGGGCGAGGACAACTCACAACTAGTAGTGTATTAGTTTCATAATCGCCAGCATCCATATCGTCAACTGGCGGCGTTCCACCGAGGGTGGGATATCGGAGGTAGGAGGTAGGAGGTCTACTAGCAACGCCGGCATGCGGAAGATGTCCGAGGGCCCGACAAGCACTTGGAGAGTCCGATATGTGGACGTACACGGGGCGCAGCGTCGGTGACAGGAAAGGAAGATGGTGACAGTTTGCTCTTCGGTGTGCCGGACTCCATCGCAGCAGCCCTAGCTTAAGGTATGCGGTTTCCTATCAAGTTGGGATATCGTATCCCAACAAGGAGGTGACTATCCGGGAGGCAGGCTGCCAAGGAGGTTTAGGTCCTGAGTCGAGGAGCTGCGGGGAGAGGCTGGAAGGCAAAGTCCACCGGTTCATCCGTCGTTGAATAACCTGGAAGCCAAAAAAGGGGTATAATGTTGATGTGGTCTGCCCTGTCCTCATGATTTAGACATCTTGAGTCTGACTTGCCGCTTCCCCTGAACAGCCGGACGGATCAGGACGAAGTCACGATAGGAGTTGCCGAATTGATGATGTTGGTGTAGATCCGAGCGATGCGACTGAGTGCATGTTCAAACCCGGGACAGTCGTTCAGCCTATTGTTCGACAGAGGCACACTGTGCGGGTCTCCCGAGAACGCGCTGAGCTGCCCTGCAGGGTTTTGATAGGCCTGTTTATAGACCAGTTACCCGACCAATGAGCTCATTATAAATTGGGTTGTTTCTCTGCAGCGTCTGCCAACCAACCATGATTTTTCGCTCGGAATGTCTCGTGAATGTCCGGCCCAGATGCATTGCGCTAGGAAGTGGATCTTCTATTAGAGTGGAGTCCTCTCTTATCGGTGCATTTTTATCGATAAGAACTTTTTGGCGAGCCTTAGCAGAATTTCCAGGTTCGGCCCCGCGACAGCCTCTACCTGGTCACTCTTCCCCATTTGAATACTCTTCCAACGATTGTTTAGGACATACCCAAAGTGCAAGGCTTCTATACGAAGCAGAGGTGGTCGCCATGAAGCTCACAAATCCCGGCGATGTCTCAGTCTACACCATCTCCGGTGCCTCGACAGCAAGACCACTTCCCGACTGGCTTGCTCGCCAGAGGAAACGCTCTCTCAAGAACGACCCCGAATACACACACCGAGTCGAGCTGCTGCAGGATTTCGAATTTGAAGAAGCAAGTCAGTGTGTGAGGGTCAGCGAGGATGGAGAATGGGTCATGTCCACTGGCACCTATAAGCCACAGGCGAGTTGCCCTCTTTGAATCCTCCAGTTCCCCTGGTGCGCGCACTCGAAACTGACTGCGGCGTGACCTTCAGATCCATGTTCACAACCTTTCACAACTATCTCTATCGTTTGCCCGCCATACCACCTCCCTCAACGAGACCTTCTTGCTACTAGGCTCCGGGTATGAAAAGAGTTTGCATCTACAAACGGACAGGAAGCTGGAGTTCCACACGCCTATGGGATGTCACCACGAAGTGCGGTTGCCACGATATGGACGCGATTTGGTCTACGACCGGTTTTCCGCAGAGGCGCTAATACCAGCCGCCGGCTTGGACCCAGAAAAAAAAGTTGGCGAGGTGTTCCGGCTTAACGTGGAGCTTGGGCGTTTCATGAAAAGCTATGAAGTTGATGTCGGCGAGGACGAGGACGGCGCTGGCTTACAAGGAAGCATCGGAGTCGGATGCGTCAACGTTGCCGCTGTGGCGGAAGGCACACATGGCCTGTTATCTTTTGGTACCTCGATAGGTACCGTTGAGTTCTGGGACCCTAGGTCGAAGTCGAGGGTAGCAGTCCTGGGTGGACACGACGGCGAAGTCACAGCATTGGACTTCAGCCACAATGGACTCTCTCTCGCCACCGGCACAAGCACCGGCATGGTACAAATCTTCGATTTACGTCGGCCAGTACCTCTGCTCAAGAAAGACCAGGGATACGGCTACGCGATCAAGAACCTTATCCACCTGGAGACATCATCTCACGAGAAGAAGATCCTATCAGCTGATAAGAAGATCATCAAAATCTGGGACGAAGAGACTGGCGACCCTTGGACGTCGATCGAGCCAATCGTGGACCTCAACCATGTGGCATACGTCAAGGGCTCCGGAATGCTGCTCACGGCGAACGAGGGCAAGCAAATGCACAGCTTCTTCATCCCGCAACTTGGTCCCGCTCCAAGGTGGTGCTCATTCCTCGACAACATGGTGGAGGAGATGGCGGAGGAGACGCAGACCGAGACATACGACAACTACAAGTTCCTGACAATAGGCGAGCTCAAGTCACTCAGCTTGGAGCACCTCATCGGGAAGACCAACCTGCTACGCCCTTACATGCACGGTTACTTCGTGGCTTCGAAGTTGTACGAGCAGGCTCGCTTGATCGCCAACCCGTATGTTTGGGAAGAGGAGCGTGCGAAGCGTGTTAAGGAGAAGATCGAGAAGGAGCGCGAGAGCCGTATCCGCGGAAACAAGAAGGTCAAGGTCAACCAGAGGTTGGCTGACAAACTGCTCCAGAAGCAAGAGAGGAGAGCCGTGGTTGATACGAAGGCTGGAGTTCTCGGCGATGACCGTTTCGGCAAGCTGTTCGAGGACGAGGACTTCCTCGTTGACGAGAAGAGCAATGAGTTCCGCGCCCTCAACCCCAGCACCACGGTCCCCGCAAAGGACGACGCATATGCCCAGAGAGAAAAGAAAGCCAAGGGCTTCCACGACAGCGATGCTTCAACGGATGACGACGAGGGTAGTGACGATGACATCACACCTGTTCACCCCCGTGGCTTCGACGATGTTGTAATGAAGGTATCTTCGTCGAGCCGCGAAGGACGGACAAAAGACAGCGCACTGGGCTCCAGAGTCCCGACCACAGGCCGCACGGAGAAGACTCGGCAGGGCGAGGTTGTGGGAGAGAAATCAGTGACATTTGTGCCGGCATCGAAGAAGAAGCAGCAAGAGGAGGAAGAGCAAGAGCCTGCCCCGACGAACAAGCGATTCGACGCGAGACGGAGCGCCAGTACGAACACCTTCCGACGGTTATAAAACGCCTTGTCCGGAACGTTGCCGGAGAGATAAAAATACAGATGTCATCATCAGTCTTAGGCACCTCCATCATGGAGCTCTCGCCAATTTCATAAGTGCCTCATATCGTCCTTATGCGAGGTATCATCCACCGGGCTTGCATAGAGCCGACACTCTCCCACATCAGCCTCCCAAATAAGATACCCATTTCCACCATCACACCATCTTGACCTCTACTATCCCTTGCGACTGAAATTGTTCCGCTTCTTCTTATCCACCGCCGCAAGACTCACTTTGGCACCGAAGCCCTTCTCGAGGTCCTCCGCCTTAAGGCGAGGAGTAGGCGGCACGTCATCGAGTCGGACGCGGCCGCCTTTTGACCGGCCGCCGGTGCGCTCCTTTACGGACCTCGGGAACTCCGACCGGCGGGGTGTCAAGGCGGCAACCACCTTTCGGGTCGACTTCCGAATTGTCTCCCTGACCTTCCACTCCCTCTTCTTGGCGAGGTAGAAGAGGATGGATGATGCAACTAAGCCAGAGTTAATCATAATTACGTCAGATGTGATCGCTCTTGGAGGCCACTCACTTCCGACAAGCGCAACGACAACGACAACGACGATAATGGCGACCATAGCGCCGTGAGAGATGTTCATGCCGCCACCACTCGACGACCCTGATGCGCCAGCAGCGTTGCCATCTTCTGCCGACCCGGACCCTGTGTTCGCGTCGCCAGTCGACCCGTCTTGTCCGCCTGTATACGCTGCATCGCTCGAGAGCGGGAAGCTTCCCGTCGTCGTCGTCGACATTGTGCCTTTTGTGTACTATGTCCCACCGGCTTGCGATGTATTGCAGGATAGCACCCGCAGCACCCAATTTGGGATGGAGAAAGTTCGATTTGAGAGGGCAGATCGAACCACAAATCAACTGCCAGCAGAAGGATTCAGAAGGAAATCAGAGAGAAGTTGGAACAGGATCAAAGGCAGGTCGAAGCCGACGCCGCGGGGTGGCGCCTACTGGGTATTTACATAGTTAGCTGGTCACGGGAGGGCCAATTCCCCTCCCTGTCGGTTCAGTCACAACAATCCATATCAAACTCCGAACATCATCCACAGTCATCCTTCCACTGTTCTCAAGCACTCAAAAGTCTGTGACAATACGACATCTGCAGCTCGGCACTCAAGCGGCACGCATCTGGCACGCAGCCATCATCCCGCCGCTGCACCTCGTCATTGGGTACACCCAAGTGCGCGATGTGAAACCAGCTCTTTATGAAGCCTGTTAACGTTGAATGGACGACTGCCATTGGTGCTGTCTGTTTCTCGAAGCGCCGGCCTTGTGGGAAGTGCCACGGGAGATTCCCCGCAGGCGACCAATGAGATGCTAACTGCAGGGGTGTCGGCGGCACGGCCGTCACTTTATCACGACTTCACTGCATTTGCTGACCCCTTCAACACTCAACGAGAGATGTGAGGTAAGCGCACGCGCCCCTTGCATGCAGGTGCGTCGTGCAGCGAGCCCTTGCGTGCCCAATTCGGTTGCCCCATTGCCGGCATGGTCCCCTGACTCTGGGCACATTGTCACTTCACATATGCGCATCAAGCCTATCGTCAAGACCAGCAGGTCACGAATCGGGCAACCGCTCGGCGATGGCCACAACCCGTCACAGCAGCAGATCGGCATTCGATCATGTTCTCCGCGATGTGATATCGATACGCGATGGCATGGTTGATCTCCATCTGTCTGATAAGAAACCAAGGCTTGTATCAGTTTGCCGCCGGACCAGACTGGGCCGCAATACCCATGCGGAGCTGGGGGAGATCGCCGGCGGGAGTCTCGTGATGGTTTGCTGCTTCACGCCCGGCTATCGAGTCGCTCTTCTCGAGGAACTGGGCATTCGAGACGCAGAATTTCTCGAAGCCAGAGCCAAAAGTCCTTCTGAGTTGATGTGGCCAGATTGAAGCGTATCTTGATGACTGCCAAGTGCCTGTGCTATTTCTAGTATTGACTCCTGAGGCGGGAGAGAATGCGACCCTTGGCTCGATATAATTGAGGGCAATCTACCCCGAAGTTCCTTATTGACAGTTATGTTGTGGAAGACTTGAGATTTGTCTGTCTTGGCTCTTGTAATTAGAGGAGTCGGCCAGATGGCGGATGGTGAAGTTGCCGTCCTATTCCTGGTTTCTTGCGGTTGAGTGCAGAACACATCGATCACCTCAAGTTGGGGGGCTGTTCCTCGACAGGAGAATGGAATGGAATATCTGGACAGACAGGAACAAAGACAACATCATGGAATCCAGATGGTCACCTCATGGCGTGGTGGGAATCGACAGGGCGACTCTTTCCCAAGTCGACTAAGGGGTTCTCGAGAGAGACCTGGAGTTTCCTTCCAGAAGGAAGACACGTGATTAGTAGCTGTGATCCCCGGCCTGTTTCGATTTTAGAGACGTTGGAAGGAAAGGGCGACCTTCCTGCATCCTGTCTGGTTGGCCTGCATAAGGAACAATCTGGAAGGTCTTCGTGGGTTCTGCGGCAACTGCGTCCCGTCTTGGTCTTGACTCGTTGCACTTGGGTCCACGATAGGATGCTTTTCGATTTGGAACTTAAGGTACAATTGGAGACGTTGACTTCAAGACTGATGTAGGGACAGGCATCTGCTGTACCTAAGGTACCTTATGCTTTGGGTATCCAGGATGTGTTCTGGAACGCATGTTAGTTAAGGGAAGGCGTGATGGCCTCAGTCTCACAGTCAGGCATCAGGCTGGCATGGCTCTTTCCTTCTCATGTCGATCCTTCATTTTTTAGTTTCGACAGACACCACATCAGAATACGAGCGCCCCTTCCTTCTCTTCTTGATAGCGTCAACATTGGGCAACCTGAAGTTCGCAATCGTCAGAACACGGATGTTCCTTCCTTCTGACTCTGTATGGCAAGACCAACCAACTCAAACTGGAACTTTGCAAACCTTCTTTCAACCTCCACCATCTCACTTCCCGCCTCATCCATTTCCGACCACCAGGCATTTCCGTCCTCCCACCGCCACTTGGCAGCCTCTCAGAGGCAAGCCATCTGGTAGTGACTCCCTTCTCTTTACACTCCTACATTCCTGTCGGGGTTCATTTCAGGCATATTCCCTAGCAGGGCATCGGCAACCAACCATCAGTTCTTTCCTCGCTTCCAGGTTGTCACTACATTGCTCCGTCTCTCCCTAGGGCATCATGGCACCGTACTCAGGAGCTTCCAATGGGCGTACTCCGTCTGGCAGAGCAAACAAACCCCATCAACTGCCGGACAACCCGCGCACGTCGCCATCCGATGAGATTGACCTGTTCAATCCTTTTCCGAGCCCTCTGGCAGAGATAGCTCAGAAGGCATCCTCCATGCTCCAAAGTGAGCATGCGAACGACAAGATCACCCCAGTCAACAATGAGCCTCCTCGTCGCTTCAAGCTAGACACAACGGCAAGGGAGAATCCCTTCAAGATTCCTCCAGCACCTCGACATGCCCCTGGCTTCTTCACAAACCGGACGATTGTTCCTCGAATCGAAGGACCAGAGACACGGCAGGACTCTAGTCACCAACCATCTACCACCACCGCCGAAAAGGAGAACCAGCGCGGTCTGCACCACGCCAACCGACAGTCACAGCAGGATCCCACTCGTAAGCGGCCCACGGACCTATCACCATTTGCTCCGACGCCACTTCCACCTCCAGATATGCCAGAAGACAGATATGCCAGACGGGAGTGAGAAGCAGTCCGTATCCCCGAAGAAGGCCGGCCTGCCCTCCACTCATAATTGGGCGCTCAAGCACCAACAACCACCAATGGCCAGCAGTGAGAGTCAACGACCAGTTGATACAGCTCCGTCACCACAGGTGGACCCTGTCGAGACGAGTGACTCAAAATGTTCACCCATGCCGCCTGCTCCATCTGCTCAATGTCCTGATTTGGGAACCGATCACACGGCAAATGGAGACGAGGTCGCTGAGCCTCCCGTCACCGAACCACAACGCATCCTTGATGCGTTGATCCAGCCAGTGACAGTACCGATGAAGGAGATGAGGGCCAGTGCACCGCCGACGATCAACACCATCATCCGACAAGATAAAGAGGCCGAGACTGGCCGAGACGAAGGCACTTCGTTCCGACGCCAAACCTTGGCACCACACCAGAAGTCTACTCAGATGCCACCACCTCAAACCACCAGGCATAGCCATCCCGAGCTCTGGATGAAGGAAAGCCGGGCACCGGAACCGGGACCCCAAGAGGTCAGGCAGCGCTCTGACATGAATCGACCAATGAGGTTGGAACCTTCGCCGTTGAGTTCGAAACCTCCGCCGTTGAGTTCGAAACCTCCGCCGTTGAGGTCGAAGACTCACGGTAGAGCTAGTTCTCCATCCTCTTCATCGAGTTCCGGGTCCGGCATATCCAAGAAGCCTTCCAAGTCATTGCGCGCTCTTAACGCCGCCAGAGACACCGACCTCCCACAAATTGCTGGCAAGGTCAATAACTTCTGGAAACTGTGCAACAGCACGGTTAAGGAGACAGAAGCTGAGGCCGAGCAAAGGCTGGATAAGTACAGGCAGAAACTTCATGAGCGGTCACAGAAGATACAAGAATGCGTCGAGACCATGACTATTCAGGGTCAGGCAATGCAAAGGCTTGAAGACGAAAAACAGCATATGCGTGACTACATCCAGAAGCTGGGGCAGCAAATGCGTGATAATGTTGACAAGATCCCGAGGCTCGAGGACGAATACCAGGCCATGAAGGATGCCCTCAACTCGACACACAAGGAGCAGCAGGCACAGCTTGAGCAATACAGCCGCTTCAAGGAGAGTTCCGAAAATGAGATTGAGGAGATCCGCAAGGAAAAGGAGCGCGAGCAATCTGCGAAGGAGCATATCGAGCAGCAACTGGCCACTGTGCGTGACCAGATGAAAGAGAGAGTCAGTCAAGTTGAACTACTGAGGCAGGAGGAGTGTCGACACCGTGAGTAGCGCGTCTATCGCTACCTGTAGCCTGGTTAATGCTGACATTGTCCTAGTGAATGAGAAGATGCAGATCCTCTCACAGCAACTTGAAGAGAAGGCAGATCAAGTTGGGCGTGAGAGGGATATGAACCACCAGCTTGCCAAACGGCTGGAAGAGCAGCGGCAGGCGCAGTCTTCCTTGAGCGATATGCGAGCTCAGACATTAGAAATCTTCAAACTTCTGAACGAGAAGCACGGTAAAGACGGACTCGAGCACGCGAGGTTGGCTGAGGAGTCATCTAAAGCGCAGTAAGTCTCTGACTGATCCATGTATTGAATGTGCAAGGCCTGTGACTGACATCCCTAGGCTCGATAACATGACCAGGCATCTCGAGGGTCTACGAGATCTCCTCCTGCCGCAGTCTGAAGCCGTTGCGTCGCTCAGTATCAAGCAAGAAGACGGTGTATCAAGGTAACTTGGGCAGGTCAATGCATTGTGAATATTGTCAGACTGCTAACATATTGTAGGATTTTGTCCACCGTTGAGACCCTGGCCAAGACACATAATGACAGCAAAGTATCTGTAGACCAGCTTGGTAGGGGGGTGCGCACTCAAATCGACGATATGCAGAAGTATCTCAACGATCGTGAGGACGCCTTGAAGCAGCAACTTGAACAGAGCAGAAGCAAGAATACCAAGCTCAAGAACGCCATCGAGCTGAAGGATCAAGAACGACAATCGCTAGATCAGCAACTCCGAGAAGCAAAAGATGCAAGCGCGTCCCAGGAAGGCCGCATCTGCGACCTCGTTCGCCAGATTGAAGAGCTCAAGGCGCATCCTGATGACGATGGCGCCGCTCGGCTCCGGTCTGAAGCTATGGCCACGGATATCGAAAACCTGAAGGCCGACCTCGCGACCAAATGCTGCAAGATTTCTGAGCTCGAGGCCGACCTGAGGGCCAGAACCGAACGTTATAACCTGAAGATCGATGAATTCCGCGAGACAATCACTAGCCTCACGCGCCAGATGAAGGACGCTCATGAAGACTCGAAGTCGGACGCAGAAAAATCGGTCGCCAACGTCCAGGAGGAGTGCAAGCGGGAGGTCGAACGTCACAAGCACATTATGGAGGAGCATTTGCAACAAGCCAGAGATGATCGCCAACTCGTCGTGGATGAACTCGAAGAGACAAGAAGGGAGCTCGTCGCCAGAGAGGAGCAGGGACAAGACGATTCCGATAGCATCAACGCTCTTCAAGGGTCGTTGAATGAGGCCAACACTCGTATCCGGAGACTGACGGAAGACGCCACCCGGAAGGCCACAGACTCTCGAGCTCGCCAGCAGCAGGATGCTGACATGATTCAGACTCTTCGCATTGAGCTAGCTGCATCTAAGAGGGCCACAGATGCATCCAAGAAGACCATAGAGGATATGACAGCGGACCACAACAAACAAATCCAGAATTTGAGGGATGTCCTTGGCAGCATTCGAAGCTGGATCGACGGCAAAACAGAGACACATGGCTTGGATGGCAACGAGTTGCGAAAGGCCTTCGAAGCTGCTGATGACGACTCCAGGAAGTGGACGATCTGGCTGGACAGACTCCTTGCGCAGATCTTGTCACATCACTCGTCCCGAGCCGGAGCTGCCGTAGTAGATGTTGCAGTTCCAGAACCATCTGTTTCCGACAGCTCTCACACACAGGCTCTGGTCGGTATGTCAGGGCCCCCTCCAAGAGGTACGGCGATGCCTGATCAGGTAATCGGCCTGCCAGACAGGGAAGACAGAGCCTCGCAGCAGAACTCCAACGCACCCAGCCGATCTCGTATACAGACTGCGCGCGATACGCCCGGTCCCTCGACAGGTGCGGCAACGCAGAACCTCGTGATAGGCGAATTGGGTGAGGGCGGCACGGCATCTCAGCAGAGCTTCAACCTGCGGCCGCGGTTTGGCCAGGCCGCCGCAATCGGCGAGGAACTGAGACGCCGGGTCACGGTTCACAGCCCGCACCCTGGCGCGCTTACACCCGTGCCACCGTCCGTCGAACAAGAGCGAGCGCACAGTAGAGCCAACATCGAGCCGCCTAAACCGGCCATAAGGCGAATAACTCGTAGTTCCACCAGCACAAATCTGACACTGGGCTTCCACGATGGCGACGTGCCTGCATCACCCGGCTTTGGAGGTTGGCTCCTCCCTCAGAACTTCGATAGCCAGGATGCAGAAGTGAAGGAGGAGACCGGGGATCCTGCAGCCAATGATGGAGCAGGCCCAGCGGCAGCCACCGACCCTCACCGACCTGCAACCGGCACCAGTATCAAGATCAAATTGAAGAACTCCAAGCGTCCACGCCACGGGGGGGAGGTCGGACTAGCAGAGCCATCAGTCATGTCGTATCCGCAAGAGCTGCACAACGATCCGGTGGAAGATGATGAGGATGAGGTGCCTCGGTCGAAGAGGGCCAAGTCGCAGAAACCGAGAACTCCTGCCGCACCCTCGCGTCGCGCTAAGCGCACACCAGCTGCGGCCAAGTCGCAAAGGAGCTCCGGTCTTGCTGCTCCCGGTGTGGTCCACGGCAGCTTTCCTCCCGGGGTCGTCCAAGGCAGTCGTCATCCGCCGTCGTCCAGCCAGCCTAGGCCTTGAGTCTTGATCTGCGAACTGTCAGGACTTCATGACCAGGAATACCCGGTCAAACGTTTGCCCAGAACTTGCTAGTGTGTCTTCACATGTTCCAGTTAGTATCGATATGGTGGGAGAGAAACTGGAAGGGTAGACCGACGAGAAATGGTGAGAAAGCAACTCGGGAGTGTAAAATCAGGGGAAATCAGAACATGTCACGGGACAGCAAGTAGCCATAGTCACACCCAAATGGAAGTATTGTTCATCTAAAGTGTGTGCTATAAACAGCGGCATGCGTGTAAGATGTGACATGCGCAAAGCATTCTATCCTCCCAAACTCCGTCCATGCTCTTCGTCATGGTAGACATAATATACAGTAGCTGGGTTGCACCTCTGCTCCAGCCGTAGACTGTGCATCTCGCCGCTCCTCCGTGGCCGTGTGTACGCGCCTGAGGAGCGGATCGCGAGAGGCGACGGTCCGTCGAAGTCGTAGTTCTTGGGTTGACTCGTGGTCGTATCGATTCGTCTATTTTCCTTTCCGCTTCTGCTCAAGGAACAGGACCTTTCTCCGCACTACCAGCGTATTAGCCAAGCCGTCTTCCGATCATGGAGCGGTCTTCATTCGTACCGATCGGGTCGTATTTCAGCATGCTCATGGGCAGCGCCGTCCTTGGGCGGGTGAATGTGTAGAAGTAGCCCGTCTGCGCCATGGAGACGAGGCGCGCCAGGATGATGCGGCTCTTCGCTGGAAACCAAACAGTTAGCAAAGCCACTCTCCAATCCTCACGGGGCTCCGGACAATTTGCATTGCATACCTTTCTTCGCCATGGTTGCAGTATTTGCGCCGTAGCGAAATGGGGACCGTGGTCGCGAACGTCAAATGCTTCGTTCACCTGCTTAATGGGAAGCTTTTCGCTCTAGCCAATGGGAGAGCAGCACGGGATGAGAGAAAGTCCGCTTCCGATTTATCGCAAGAATTCCCGTCGCCCAGACGGACCGGCGACGAGCTTGGACCCTGGAAATCTCAGACCTTTGCGGGGCTCGAGATCCACAAAACCCGAAGTTGGCGCCTTAACCGATCTGGGCCATCGATATCACTCTTCAGCTTGCCATTTCAAAGTGCCATTTGTTTGTAAAAGTTCATTTTCCACACCGCCACCTCATCCCAAACAGCTATTTCTCCATCTTGAGATTACTATTTGGACATTTAGACGAGCATGCCAGTCGCATCGGTCTGACATTGGGCTAACATCCTCCGATGTAGGAATCTGCTGCTCCTCAGAACTGACTCACTCACTATCCGCTGGCCCAAGTGGACGCTTTATCACGATGGGCATCCCCGTCGATTAGACTAGGGCTCCGAGAGGGAGATAAGCTTGTCGAATATCCTTAGCCCCCTTCTCCATCTTCCCCCATTTCCCGTCCATCTTTCTGGGACCCGAAGACATTTCCCGTCGTCATCGGCTCGAGATCCGGTTACCAAGTTTCAAGTCGGCTTCCACTTCTTCAGGGTCCAGATGTCTTCCGGGCTAAGGAGGCTCGCCGAGCGGGCCACTGGTGGCCTAAATGGCTCATTAAGGACTGCTAGCCTGTCATTGGGCAAGTCGACGTCTTCCTGTATGTACCAAGTTTACTTTATTCCCTTCGTGTTGTTCTTTGCTGCCTCTCTGGCGTGGCGGCGGCTGGCTTTTGACATGATATATCATGACCGGATGCCAACGTCAAATTCCGCGGGGCCAGATCAGTTCAACCCGGTCTCGGCCGATGTTCAAGAGAGCACATGGCACACGAGAGAGACCACCGCAGTTCATGTCATCCCATCAGGAAACAGCCTTGGATCTCTTGCCATTGGCCTCAGCTTTGCCAAAACTGTGCTTCAGCCTCCCCAGCATCTGCATCAGATGACAAGGGACAGACCATGAGCTGATTTCTGGACGTCTTTGCGGGTTCTCCGTCCATCCGTCCGTCCGTCTTTTTTCTCTGATTTCCTCCTCACTTTGTTGGCAGAAACCAGGGCCTGAAGTGTCGCGTGAGTCGCGTATACAGGGAGAGGGCGAAAGTGCAAGTGTCGTTTCGTCTCGCTGCAAAATTGCCTCAAGTGATATCATATACACCTGCACCCCCGAGCCTATACTCTTGTGTCTCTCCTTATCTCTTGCCTCATCATTTCCTCTTACCAAATCCAAAGCACTCGAAACATCGGGTTTGTGACGTCTTCAATCTTTTATTAAAAGCGACACTCAATAAACCCCCAGGCTCATCTGTTCCCACTTCTTTCTCCAGGTTCCCCACATCGCCGAACAGCCCCACCATACGCCGTTGACGGGTTATATCGGACTGCCGTTGCGACGCATCGAGACCACCAGCATCTCTACCACCACCACTCGACACAGCAAATCCGCAACATGTCGTTCACTCCCGCAAGAAGGCTAAACTACGACAACATCAACCCGCATGTCAAGTCTGCCCAGTATGCCGTGCGTGGTGAGTTAGCCGTCAAGTCGGAGGAGTACCGCGCCAAGTTAGCCTCGGGTGACTCGTCCTCGCTGCCCTTCAAGCAAGTCATTTCGGCCAACATCGGCAACCCTCAACAACTCGACCAGAAGCCCATTACCTTCTTCCGACAAGTCCTCAGTCTACTAGAGAACCCCAAGCTACTAGAACACGAGGACGTGCTACTCAATCAACTCGGCTACAAGTCGGACGTGCTCGACCGCGCGAAATGGCTCCTGAGCAAGGTCGGTTCGGTCGGAGCGTACAGTGCAAGCAATGGTGCTCCGGCGATTAAGCAGTCTATCGCAGACTTCCTAGAGAGTGAGTCGCACCCTTGTTATGCTTTACCCCTTTCGCGCGAATTTGCTAACCACACTCAACTCTGCAGGGCGCGACGGCTTCCCCGGCAACCCAGCAGACATCTACCTCTCCGCCGGCGCCTCGTCAGGCGTCAACACACTCCTCCACGTCATCTGCGCCGACCCCAACTCCGGCATCCTCGTCCCCATCCCCCAATACCCCCTATACACGGCCTCCCTCTCCGTACTCAACGCCAAGTGCGTGCCCTACCACCTCGACGAGTCCAAGAACTGGGGCACCGACCTCGACACCCTCAAGGCCTCCTACGAAAAGGCCGTGGCGGAAGGCATCGACTGCCGCGCCATAGTCATCATCAACCCGGGCAACCCAACGGGCGCCTCCCTCTCCGAGTCCGACGTCCGCGCCGTCATCGAGTTCGCCGCGAAAGAACACCTCGTCATCCTCGCCGACGAGGTCTACCAGACCAACGTCTTCGTCGGCAAGTTCCACTCCTTCAAGGGCGCCCTCCGCCAGCTCCAGAAGGAAAACCCCGACGGCAAGTACGACCTTGTCGAGCTCGCCTCCCTCCACAGCGTCAGCAAGGGCATGGTGGGCGAGTGCGGGCACCGCGGGGGGTACTTCGAGCTCTGCGGCTTCGACCCCAAGGTGCAGGCCGAGATCTACAAGTTCGTGTCGATAACGCTGTGCGCGCCGGTGATCGGCCAGTGTCTCGTCGAGCTCATGGTCAACCCGCCCAAGGAAGGGGAGCCGAGTTACGAACTGTACAGGCAAGAATACGACGGCATCTTCAACAGCCTCCGCGAGCGCGCCACGGCGCTTTACGAGGCCTTCAAGCAGATGGAGGGCGTCGAGTGCGCCGAGCCGCAGGGGAGCATGTACTTGTTTCCCACGGTCACGATCCCGCCCAAGGCGATTGAGGCGGCGCAGAAGGCCGACCGGAAGCCGGACGAGTTTTATTGTTTAAGATTGCTTGAGGCTACGGGCGTCTGTCTCGTGCCGGGCAGTGGGTTCGGGCAGAAGGATGGGTCGCAGCACTTTAGGACTACGTTCCTTGCTCCTGGGACGGAGTGGGTTGGTAGGATTATCGAGTTTCACAGGAAGTTTATGGATGAGTTCAGGTGAATAGGTTAACCTATGGATGGACGGGACAGGATGGGATTGGATGGGATGGCTGGACTGAAAAAGGGGGCAGACGATACCTCTTCTTTCTGGGTTGAGTAGGCATTGCATGGCAGGCGGTGATTTTGCATTCCGCTCTGGGCATCCTTGAGAATTGGCGAGAAGGTCCTGTCACTCGGCTCATACTTTTTCTGTTTGAGGGTAGTCTTTTCTCCCAGCAGGCATTACACATCATTCTCCCAGCAGGCATTACACATCATTCTTCTCTCACTCGCCCTCCGTTGACAATCGTCGAAAACATGTCCATGCTCGCATTGCATGCTGCCAAAGCCAGACTCTATCGACGTTATGATACAGATATTAGCAACACGAGTGAATTTTATTCTCCCCCTTGCCCTTCCCCATTTGCTCCACCAAGTCTAGAATCGCTGACCTCGTAGCAAGCCTATCGCCGGCTTCCGTCTTCCAAACCTCCCGGGCCCTTACGCCCTCTCGCTACCCCTCAACCTGACCGCCTGGCCGTACTTCTGTAGCTTGGTGATGAGCTGGTCGCCCTGGCGCACGACGTCCTGGTACTGCTTGTTCTTGTCGTCCGGCCTGTTGGTCTCGATGACACCCTTGCCCGAGACGCGGTCGATGGTGCAGGGGATGCGGCCGGCGGCGATGAACTTGGCCAGGTCGCTGTTATGTCATGTTAGTATAACTGTCCGCCAATCTCACTTAAGGAGAGCCGGAACTCACCGATCCAAAAAGTCAACCGTGACGCCAAAGTCGTTCGCCATGCTCTCCAGCCCGACGACGCGGTAGCTCTGCAGCAGCTGCTGGTACGCGCGCAGCCGCATCTCGCGCACGAACCAGTTCTTGTGCTCGTGCAGGTACCGGTCCACGTTGAGGAACTGCTCCTCGACCGCCGCCAGGGCCTGGAAGAAGAGCTTGTACCGCCCCGTGTACAGGCTGCTGACGAGCTGCGCGAGCGGGGAGAAGTCGACGGCCATCTCGGCCTCGGGCTGGTCGGTGCTGCTGCCCAGCGTGGTGAGGTTGACGACGGCGGCGCGGGAGGCCGAGGGCGCCGTCTCGGCGTCTTGCGAGCCGGCGTCGACGCCCGGGCCGGCGGAGATGGCGCCGCTGAGGGCGAGGAGCTTGTCCTCGCCGTCGGAGCCGAGGATGGCCTTGATTTCCGGGGCGTCGACGACCTTGCTCTTGAAGTCGACGCGCTTGAGGGACACGGAGCCGGCGAGGACGGAGTAGACCACCAGGTTGCTGTAGGTGCAGAGTTCGTAGGAGGTGAAGGTAGACAGGCTGTCGAGGAGTAGAGGGGCGGCGAGGTTGTAGCTGCGGACCGTGAGGAGGTAGAGACCCTCGTAGGCCTTGAGGCGGTTGCGACGGTCCCAGTCACCGCCGGACTCGACCAGCGTCTTGGCCCGCTCGACGTGCTTCTTTACTAGCAGCTTGTCGCCGAAGAAGAGCCCTACCCGGATGATGGCAAGGACGAGGTCGATCTTGTTGCCGAGGATACCGGTCTTTTCGAAGAGGTCTTCGTAGGCGGCGATTGCTTTCTCCTGTCGGGTGAATAATGGTTAATAGATGTTCTTCGTGGCAGGGAGGGGAGAGGGGGACGTCGGCCAACGTACCTTATCGCCAACCTTGGCCCAGAACTCAGCCCGCTTTCCCCTCGCAGTCATAACCTCCACATCGCCCGCCTTCTCGACCGCATCGTCCTCCTCCTTCTGGATGCCCTCCAGCTCGGCGTCGTTGTCCGCCTTGAGCTTCTGGTACAGCTCCTCGTCCCAAGGGAGGCTTACGCTGCTCGTCGGCGCCCGCGTGGCGATCATGCCGCCCACGACGCTCGACTTCCTGCTCAGCGGCTTGCCGGCCGCCGCGCTGGACGACGACGACGTGCCCTCACCGACGATGTTGAGGATGCCCTCGAGCGGGTGCGCCAGGTACCGGTAGAAGGGCGCCATCTTGTGCTCGGCGATGGCGTCCTGCAGGGCCTTGGCGGCCAGCTGCTGGGCCGCGCCGCCATTTCTGCTCGCGTAGGGGTTCGTCAGGGTGAAGACATGCTGGGCGAGGGGGAGGAGGGGCCATTTGGCGTATTGCGGCTCGGAGCCCATGGTGGATGTGCGGTTTGGTGGTGAGGGCGGTTGGGAGGCGATGACGACGGGGAGAGCTCGCCGTTGGGTGTGCGTTGGGGAGCCTCTCGGATGCTTAGCGGTCCTATTCACTGGCCGTTGATGTTGCGGTACCGGTAAGAAAAGGTTGGCTCTTGATTATTGGTGTGGACGGCGGATTGGGTTCTGGCTGATGAGAAGCTGAAGTTGTTCGGAGGTAGAGCTGCAAGGCGGCAACAGCTTCGCGTCAGTTCGCAGCTGTCCGGAGGAGACCCACAAAATTGCTAGCAACCTCGATGAAATGTTACGTAAGCTCATATTTTAAATGTACGATCGCTCTCTTATACTTGTTAACACGATATTGACCACGACACGGTAAATGATGCTACCCTTGCAGACAGCAGATCACCCGTTTCCCTTGTTGCTCACTTGTTGGCACAAAAAGGTTCGGCAATGATCCAGAGCTTCAACAAGACAATCACTGCTGTTGAGCCTCTGGCGGTCATATCACTCAGCATCGAAAGCTGGTCCCTACCTTGCTCCAGGAACAAGCCGTCTCGGTTTTTCCCTTTACATCGGCCTGTTTGCGGTGCAGCACAGCATCTCATCTCAATTGGATTCAACTTCCTAGAGGTCTGCCAGGTCTTTCGATTTTTACCAGTGACAACTGCGGTAACACCAGGCTTGAGTAAGGGGTCATCCAGCTTTGAACATGTGATCAGACATGTTCTCAAAGTTTAATTCCCAAGGCGCCACGAACGGGCCCTCTGTCGTGGAGTGCTTCATTCTCCGCGTTGGACGGCCAAGTTTAACGGAAGTGTACCATCCATCCGCCTATCTCTCATCAACGCCACCAGCAAGTGCTAAACCCGCCTCGAATCAACCTCCTCCAGGGATCGTAGGATCTCGTAAACGGTATTGCGGGAACGGAGCTCAGCGTATGAACCATCCGGTTCGTCCAACCGAGGTTGACTGTCGATGAGGAAGTGAGTAGGAGGGCCCGTAGGCGCCGCCGCCGAATCGGTGTGTCCGAATTCCTCCTCGCTTCGCACCCTTTTCAGACTACCCAGCAGGTTTTCGCTCCCTCCCGATGCCATTTCGGAGTTGAGCCTCCTCGTCCCGCGCATACCCACCACATCGCCCGGTTGCCAATGGGTGAGCAGGAAGAACGACCATGGCAGGAGTCTGTGGTGCACACCGAGTAGCGAAGAAAGAAGCCCGTCAGTTGAGAAGGCGGGGGACTTGGAAGCGCCCCGGGCCGAGTAGACGAATGCGACGGCATGGACGTACTGAGCCCCGACCTTGTAGTAGGGGAGCAAGAACTCCCTGAGATCCCTGATGCCACTGGAGAGGCTCTCGAGCACCTCTTTGTCACCTGCATCTTGGGGAGTATCGAACCCGGGAGTGTCGATCAGGCGAAGCTTGAGGAGCGGAGGATCCGGATTTAGGGGCTTGACGCTATACCTTCGGGGAGCGAAGAGGCTTTCGTAATCATCAAAGCTGCTGAAGTCATCGGAGGAGTATGGCTGGGTTCCAGTCGAGTCCCGGACGAGGCTGTACTCTGTTATTGGGATCTCTAAATCGTACGTGGTCACCTTGGGAGTACAGCGCCCTGCTCCGTCACCCTCCGCGGCCATCCGGACGTCGTTGGTGGCCAAGCGGATCAAACGATTGATGAAAGCTGACTTTCCGCTCTGGCTGGGACCGACGAGGAGAAGGGAGACTGGTGAGTGAGGGTTGACGAATCTTTTAGGTTTCTGCTGCCCCCAAGTAGAACGATCGTCCAGAAAGCGAGGGATCCTATCGGACACACTGGCCGGCAAATCATAGCGTGCTGCCAGGTCGGTCGACTTGGTTTGTTGGTAGCCATTGTCGGTTTTGGGGCGGAACACGACGGTAGACCTTTGGACCGGTAGCTCGTGGTGCCGGGCCTCGTTATTCAACGAGTGTTCGCCAACAAAGTCGGCAGAGTCGATCGTGGTCTCGACATATTCCGTCAAGGATTCGAGATAGTTGTCGATGATGTCGATCCGGGTGTGGAGATGCTCGGGAAGGAGTTGCCTCGCAACCAAGCCCCGGAGCTCGTCAATTTCCTGTAGAATCGTCCCGGTATCGTCCCGGATATGTCCAGTGTCCTCTTTGATCTGGCCAGTCACGACACCTAGCGTGACTGTATCTGTCTTGATCGACTTGGTCGTGACTCTGCTGAGTCGTCAGATACTATGTCCGAATGTCATAAGGCAAGACTAATACAAACAGTGTAGACACCTCCAGAGACATCTGAAGCGTCCGGGAGTGGGCCTCGAGCTGCCTATTCAAGGCCGCCACTTCATCCTTGCCCTTGAATGCCCATTTCAGCGGTGCCCGGTGACTGCGCGGGTTGTACTGGTCCATGACGGTGTCAAGCTCGCCAAGAACCTGGAGGCAGCTCTGAATAACAGCAGCAGTTTGTTTGGTGACGGTCTCCGGCATACACACAGTGTCGGTCTCGGTATTGTGGTCGTCTTCGATGAGGCTGATGGTCATCTCCAACTCCGCCAACTGCTGGGCTGTGGTGCTGAGCTGGCCGCGAGCCTCGCGCACGTCGCGGACGAACTGGCGGATGGTGCTAGACGTCTTCACTATGGCACCCATGATGCCTACGCATCCGGACGCAACGGACAGCGGATCCATAGTTATTCGACGATAGCTCCTCGATTATATTCTCGAAAAAGAGAATATCCGTATCAAAGGAGCGAGGCTCTCAGGCAAATCAATGTCCGCAGGGGCGGGTGAACACCATTGGCCGTCCAAGTTGGGACACAGCCACTGCCACCACTCCAGCTCTGTCCATTTTGCGGACATACCAACAGACGCGCAGGTTGACACACGTGAAGCCATGGGCGAAAAGGAGTCATGGCGACAAGGAGCATGCATAGGTCTTAACTTTGATTCGGTACACCATGTAGATTATTTCCGCCAGGAGCATAGCTTGTCCCCTCATCCTTGTCAGCTTGGTAAGGCGTCTCATCGTCAAGCCGCCTCTCAACCGCATGAGAGTCTCGTAAATGTTTGTCTGTTTTCAAGAAAGAGACGGATATTTTGACATGAGAAGGAAGGGACGACTTCAACCTTTAACTGTGAGTCTCCACAGCGTTGGAATACGCTAGCCGTATTGGGACAACACCGTCAACTTCAACTCTTTCTTTCCCAACATCAACGCCTCCCCCCGAACTCTTATCAACCATACAACATTACAGACCTTTCTTGAATAACTCGACATACAACAATCATTAGACAACAATCATTAGACAACAAATATCCGTCGGCTTCGGCGAGCAATACCACCACTCCATACTCCCGGCTCCCTCGAGCCTCACAACCGCAATGCCACCAACCGACGAGTTCGAAGTCCAGCCCCAAGCCTTCGACGCCCGCAAGCTCGAACCAGCCCGCAAGCGCCGGCGCTCCACCTCCCCCAACCCCGGCGGCAACCCCAACGGCAACAACGGCGCCAGCGCCTCCCCCTCCACCCCGGCCGCGACCGCCGGCGAGTCCTCCTCCGAACCCGTGCGCAAGCAGAAGCGCCCCGGCCAGCGCGCCCGCATAACCGACGCCGAACGCGAGGCCATCCGCCTCCGCCAGCTCGAGCGCGAGCGCGCCGCCCGCGAGGAAGAGGAGCGGCTTGCCCGCCAGAGCGCCACCTCCGGGCCGGGGGCGATCAACGACGTCGTGCGGGCGCACTACAACGCCGTCCCCGAGAGGGGCCGCGACTGGCGCAAGACGGACAGCAAGATCAAAGGGTTGCGGAGCTTCAACAACTGGGTCAAGAGCTGCATCATCCAGAAGTTCGCGCCTGACGAGGACCACACGCCCGGCGCGCTGGAGAGGGGGATCCGGAGTAATAACGAGCTGCTGGTGCTGGACATCGGGTGCGGGAAGGGCGGGGATTTGGGGAAGTGGCAGCAGGCGCCGCAGAGGGTGCAGCTCTATGTCGGGCTCGATCCGGCGGAGGTGTCGATTGAGCAGGCGAGGGAGAGGTATAGGCAGATGGCTAGTCGCGGGGGTGGGAGAGGGGGGAGGGGGGGAGGCAGGGGTGGGTATGACAGGCGACCGCAGCCCAGGATCTTTGACGGCAGATTTCAGGTGAAGGACTGTTTTGGGGGCACGATTGGGGATGTTGACATTGTTCACCAGGTTGGGTTTACGAACTCGAATATCAGCGGGCCCAGGGGGTTTGATGTGGTGAGCATGATGTTTTGCATGCATTACGCTTTCGAGACGGAGGAGAAGGCGAGGCAAATGCTGAGGAATGTGGCGGGGTCGCTGAAGAAGGGAGGGAGGTTCATCGGCACGATCCCGAACTCGCATGTTATCGGCAGCAAGGTCGAGGCTTTCAACAAGAAGCTTGCGGAGGAGAAGGCAGAGAAAGAGAGGCAAAAGCAGGAGAAGGAGGCCGAAAAGAAAGATGAGACTCCAGCTGAAGACGGCGAGGTCGAAGAAGGCGAGGCAGAGGAGCCAGAGAAGACCGCAGAATGGGGCAACGACATCTACCACGTCCGCTTCCCCGGGCCGACACCAGAAGACGGCATCTTCCGGCCGCCGTTCGGCTGGAAGTACAGCTTCTTCCTGCACGAGGCCGTCGAGGAAGTGCCCGAGTATGTCGTCCCGTGGGAGGCGTTCAGATCGCTGGCCGACGACTACAACCTGGAGCTGCAGTACCACAAGACCTTTAAGGATGTCTGGGAGAGCGAGAAGGACGATCGGGAGCTGGGACCGCTAAGCGAGCGCATGGGTGTTCGGGACCGGAACACGGGGGAGCTGTTGGTCTCTGATGAGGAGATGGACGCGGCGAACTTTTATATCGCGTTCTGCTTCTATAAGGTCTAATTTTGGGGCTCTTGTACGTAGGCGTTGGTTATAATAGAGTGGCAGCTCGCGCTCTCGGGCCATAATATGCGATCCTTTACCGGTTTCACCTTTCTCGGTGACGTTGCTTGTTCTATCCGGGTAATCGTTGTAATGATACATATCTTACACTGCATGTTATACAGCCGTCTCTTCCTCCGGTAATGATAACTACCCTAGACCTTCTCCACAGGCAACTCCTCCTTCTCGACGACAGCCTGAGCATGCTTCTTAACAAGGTCCGTAGCATCCTTCTCAACAACAGCCATAGCATCCTTCCTAACAGCAAAGAAGTAATTCCCAATCTTCTCGCTCCCAGACACCTCCTTCCACCCGAACCCAGGCACGTACACAACCCCCTGCACCCGCGGGCTGCTCCAGCCGGCCTTCCTCGCGAAGTGCGCCCTCATCTCGCCCTCGTTGATGTACTTGCTCCAGTCGTGCGTGCCCTTGGGCACCATGCCGATGATATCCTCGGCCACGAGGTTCGTCGTGAACCAGCTCGTCCACGTCCGCGCGATGGTGCTCAACACCAACCACCCGCCCGGCTTGACGAACCGCCCGCACCGCTCCAGGAACGAGGCCGGGTCTTCGACGTGCTCTATCACCTCGAACAGGGTAACGACATCGTAGCTCTCTTCCTTTTCTAGCTGTGGTAGGCTCTCGATCGTGGCGTTGAGGTAGGTCAGCTTCCCCCCCGCCAAAGCAGGGTCGCGGGCGGCGTGCCGGCGGGCGACGGCGAGGATCTCGGTCGAGGGGTCGATGGCCGTTACCGAGTCGGTGGAGGCCAGGCGCGCCGCGGACTCGGCGAAGATGCCGCCGCCGCAGCCGACGTCGAGGTAGCGCAGCTTGTGGGAGGGGGAAGGGTCGCGCTGGGAGGAGAGGCAGCCGCGGATGAAGTCGTGGCGGTGCGGGTTCATGAGGTGCAGCACGCGCGAGGAGCCGTGGGGGTCCCACCATGTCGAGGCTAGGGCGTTGAAGTGGGAGATTTCCGAGGCGTTGACGGAGGGGGAGGAGGAGGAGGAGGCATGGTGGTGTGGTGGTTGAGGGGAGGTATTGGGGGTTGTTGTGATTCGGAAACGGCGTGCTGAGGGGGCGGTTGCTGCTGGGTAGTTTATGTGGGTGTTCGAACGCAGGCGGCGGGCGATTGACGCGGTGTTGCGTGGTATTAGAGGCTTCATTTTGTGTGTAGTTGTGTTGTGTTGTTTGGTGGAAGTGTCGATGACGACGGAGCTCCAAGGGCAGAATTCAGTTTCAACTGTCCGTCATTTTCGGCAGCGGAGCCGAACCAGCTAGTCGGGATAAGTGGGGCTGGCCCGTCCTGTGCATCCGGACATCTCCAGCAATGCCTCCCGTCGGCCGAGCGGGCACAGGTGGCATCCATGGATGGTGAGGAGACACAGTTTGAAGGTGAGTATGCGTATAATAGAGACATATATTGTATTTACACCCCGCTGGTTTGAGTCTGCCACATTGACTTACTTGATATAGTTCTTGGGGAAAGCAGAGTGGATACACCGACTCTTGTTCCCTCGGTGAGGTTAATACGGACAGATCCAACATTAAGAGAAATGAGTAAGTCTGGAGACTGTGGCCATGCTCCCTGTCCGCTTATCGAGTGCGTTGCTCTGGTAGGTAAACGAGTAATGAGTCAAGATTCCTATTTGTTTGCGCCGAGATACTATCATCAAAGCATACAGATGATTTCTGACTCGGGAGCTACCCTATAGACAATGCTTTAATGGTAGGGAGGGCGAGACGACGACCGCCCGGCTCACGGACGCGGTTCCGGCAGGTCGTCGCGAACCCACGTGAGCCTCAGCGCGCCTATATGCCGGGGAAAGGAATTTGGATCCCCGCCATGCCGATTCTCAGAAATCGCGGGCAGCAGTTTGTCAGCGTCTGTCATCCAATGATGCGCGATCAGTCCGGGGCATGTTCGGGATGGTAATGCATCTCTCTTGTCTCGTTCGCGGCTGCATGCCGAGATGCAGACGTTGACAGTAACGGGGACCGCAGATTGTCAAGCACTGTTACGCAGGCCATTGCAGTATCGAAAGGGATCACCATGTGATGCCCAGATCGAAAATTGTCAGCTGAAGACCTTAAAGTCGACGAAGAGTCCGCTTTTCAGGGTCCAAGTGGCAATCGAAGTCTCCGATAATAGTCTAGAATCCAAGAGTAAGCCGCGGTTGCTCTCATGTAAGTGACTCCGCTTTGCGCCGGCGCATTCTCCAGTTCTCCTCTCTTTCCAATCGGGCCCGTGGATACCGCTTGTGACAATTGCTCAGTCGCTCTTCCCCGAACCACATCCTCGTGTGATTCGACGCCATTCGCAGACTTCCTCTTTATTCCAACTTTGACTCTTGACTGCTCGAGATACCCGACCACAGTTTCGCCTCATCTTCCCGTCCGAACCCTCTAATCCACCTCCTGCCCCGGATCTGCTCAATGACGCAGGGCTGAACTGTCGCATCGAACCAGCCGAAACCGCAACCCCACGAAACCGTCGACTTAACCTGTACGACGGCAACACGAGCCCCCTTCCTACAGTTCACCATGCCCTCCTCAACAATCGACCCGTCGAAATTCGACTCAATCCCCGACACAGTCGCAGCATTCCGTTCGTCTTTTCCCCTCACCTCTTCCCCCACCCCCTCAATCGCTCCCTCTTCTAACCCCTCCAAACAAACAGGCAATGGCGAATTCGTAGTCGTCCTCGACGACCCCGGCCGCGAAAACGAAGCCGACCTGATCATAGCCGCCGAGTCCGTCACGACGGAGCAAATGGCCTTCATGATCCGCCACTCCTCGGGGTACATCTGCGCCCCCATCCTGCCCGACCGCACCAAAACCCTCGACCTGCCCCAAATGGTAACCCACAACGCCGACCCCCGCGTGACGGCCTACTGCGTGACCGTCGACGCCTCCGACGCCACCCTAACGACGGGCATCTCCGCCCACGACCGCGCCCTGACCTGCCGCACCCTAGCCGCCGATGACGCGACCCCCGACAGCTTCCGGAGGCCCGGCCACGTCCTGCCGCTGCGGAGTAAGCAAGGGGGCGTGAGGGAGCGGAGGGGCCACACCGAGGCCGCCATCGACCTGTGCCGGATGGCGGGCAAGAGGCCCGCCGCCGCGATATGCGAGCTCGTCGAGGACGGGAGGGAGGTCGCGGGCAGCGCGGTGCTGCTGGACCCCGGCATGATGAGGGGCGAGGCGTGCGTCGAGTTTGCGAGGCGGTGGGGGCTGAGGGTGTGCACTATTGCGGACATGGTTGAGTATTTGGAGAAGACGGAGGGGAAGATTGCTGTTAATGGTTCTTCGTAGGCAGGGGGTCGGGGAAGTAGGCAGGGGGATGCGGTTGTTTTGTTTCTTCACGGCGGGGATTGTGGTTTTGACTACCTACGGCTAGATAAAATTTGGCATGTGTATGTACCGCTGCTACGTTCCTCTCATATGGTGCGGCGTATTGGTTATTTGACCGAATGTTGCTTTCCTACCGGCTACTTGGGCAAATGCTATCTCGTCTCTGCTGTCCCTTCCCTGGATTGGGATCGCTTGGTGTTCGTTCGACAACCACCTTAGCGGAGATCTCAGCAATCACTCACCGCAGGCAAAAAAGCAAGGTGTCCCTCCCATTCGTCCGTCGACCACGGAGGAGAAAGAACAAAAAGTTGTATCAACATTGGCGGACTCTCCCGCCGGGAATTGAACCCGGGTCCCGAGCGTATTGTCGAGGGCTCAGAAAGCCCGGAATGACAAGCTCATATACTAACCACTATACTACGGAAGACTAAGTGGGCGTTTGAAGCACCCACCGCAGATTGTGGAGTCAGGTCTGTGTTGATGGAGATTCGGGGCGCGGAAGAGTTTTATATATCTCATGTTGTAGATTGGCCCATTCATCGGGAGGGAAGCGACAATCTTGATGGAGGGAAACACCCGACGGCAGCGGTGGAGCATCCATCGAGGCGACGATGGATTCGGTGAGAAAGAAGCTCGTGATAGGAGGCGCACGAGGGATGGTTTCTGTCCATGAACCGGATCTTGCGATGGCATGATGCACTGAGATTCGGCCAGCGTAGCATCTGATGAATAAGTGGCCGCTCTCTTCCAGCCCATATTGATCGATGACGAATTTGACCACAACGGAGGATTCCAGGAGCGCGGACCCGGAAGCCTGAAGCTCAGCCCGAGACCACGAAGGAGGGTTGGTCTCCCAGCTGGGAGCGTGGTCCTTGCCGGTCACACTCCAGCTCCCAATATAGCGGTATCAGTTGGCTCACCATGATGTTTGTCCATCAACGGGGGCTCTCGACTTCAGAACAAGCTTCGTATTTGTACCCGAGTTTCGGATTAACACGGTCTTTGAGACCGCCGTTTTCGAGGGCGGCAAGATGGTGGCGGCTGTGCGCATGTGATAGTCATGCATTCTTCTTTTCCACCGCTTCATCGACCCAACAGCCCGGATATTCAATCATGGCGGCTCCAATGCCTATGTCCATGTTGAGAGAGACAACGGAAGGTGACGGCTGCCCTGGACATCGAATTGCTCTGCCATGCCCGGGATAGAATAGGTGGTCACCGTCCGCTCATATTGGTGCCAGTGCATATGGTTGAGACGAAGGTCTTCTTAGACACTCGACTATGGGAGGCATGGGGCAACTAGGTAATCTTCGGCGGGCGGCAAGCACCTGCGTCCATGCTTCATTCCCAATGGCAGGCGTAACCAACCCACCGCATCGGAAGGGAAACCGCACACTGGCGTCCGGGACGCTGTTGGTGGTTTCGGTCCGTGGGTATGTAAACCATGTTGGCTCCTCGATAACCAGCTGCCCGTCATCAACCGGCACAGCACGTAAGAATGCCCTGGTGATCAATGCAAACTAGTCCATGACCGCGGTGGCGGCACTGACCGCAACAAGTAATGCGTTTGAGGCTTGAGGCGCCTAGCCTTGCTCGAAGCTCACTAGAGCTCAAGCGGTGAGGCGAGGGCCGTTTGATCGAAGGGAAAAGGAAATCGAGCAGACCCACCACCATCTCGGATGTGCCGAAATGACGATGAGATTGTGATGATCTTGGTGTAGGAAGCTAGACGGATGGTGGCAGCATTCAACACTTGTTGTTTGCACTTGGCCGCATGTGATAACGTAACTTGATTGACCATAGCGCCTGAACTTGCGGACGTTAGGAGGTCGCATGATGCATTGAGCTCGAAGTCCGTCGAGCTGGGGGGAACGGGGGCGTGGGGTTGCGGCTGAGGAGGTGGTGCTGTTGTTGGCTGTCCGTGCTTTGAAGCTCAATGCATGCAGCGAACCAGCTGCTCCGCGAAGCGTCGTGTCTCCTCACAAGTGATGAACGCAGAGCAAACAGATGACGGGCTAGGCGTCGTATAGCGCTGGACTGAGTAAAAGTAGCGTCGAGGTTGGTAACTCGAGGCCTCAAGGCCGCGCTGTTGATGAAGTGGGCGCTCATATCGAGGGATCTTCATATCGAACAAGAAGCAAGGACGGTTGCGTCTGGATGCAAGGGTAGGGATCTCCACTTGAAACACCCGCTGCATGGAAGGCTTCTGGAAGGAAGCTCAGGCCAAGCAGTCCTCAGCTGAGCTGACCAACGGTGTCAGGGTGTCAGGCAATTCAAGCAAACCTCCGTGCTTAGCCTGTTGGCGCTCATTATGCAGTCCGTTCGCCGATCGCTCTCTGGCCGGGCGCTTCAAGTGAGATAAGCAATGTGACAGGTAGACGTCGCAAACGAGACGCTTGAGGAAAAAGCAAAGTCAACAAAACAAAGTGAAAGACGGGATATTATTGCGGATATCTGCAGCAGCTGGACAGACAGACTGCAGCTCCAACTCGGATGACTGCACAGTTTCGCGCCATCTTCTCCGTCGTCGGCCTGGTTGTCGATATTCCGGCCAATGTCTGGCAAGCGCAGGCGAGCTCATGCATTGATGTGCTCCGAACCCTTGTTCGAAAGCTCGACTCGCATTGGCTTGGCGCCAGGGGCTGTCCAGGGTGACTGGGTGATGGGTGCGAAGAAGGCTTCGAGAAGGCCGTTTGTGTTTGGGATGTGGCCTGTGTGTGACGATGTGACGAGGCGCACTTTCCAGCTGGGCGTTCCAGCAGGCTTCCGTGCGTCTTTCGACGGCTTCGAGAAGGTTTGCGGCCTTCTGGAAACCTTCCTGTTGTGGATGGCGCAATCTCAGCTGGCGCACGGCATCCCGGCTTCACAGGGGCACGGCCAGCAGGCTATTCATGCACTGACCACTGACCACCGCACCGGCCAAACGGGAGCATTGATCGATGAAGCCACGAGATCATTTGTTCGGCGGACTGCAGTCGTTGATGTGAAATGGCTCCTTCATCGACCATTGAAGCGCTGCGGCTCTCGTTCACCGTGGTCAGCATGATCATCTCAACCGGTCGCCCAAGCCGGCCAATTGATCTGTCCCCGATGCTTGCTCGAGGAAGACACGTAATTGCCAGGTGCACTTGGAACCCTGGCTGCAAGAGTTGGTTGGTGAGATGCAATGGTGGTAATGTTGATTAGGATCCTGCTGACTGCCAGACATTGCTCCAGATTCGAACTAGTCGTAGCGCAGGTTCTGCACGTAATTAAACCTGGACAATCTGGTGTCAGTGGAAAGGGGCATGGCTCGACGTGGTCATTGATGACGGGACCGGCAAACTGCAGCCAGCCCATGGATGCCGCTCATGGAAGCCGTGGAAGAAATGGAAGCTTTCGAGGACGGTGCGTTGTGTGATCCGAGAGCCCCTTTTCGACCCCAGCTGTTTCCAGAGTGTGCCTGTCCGTCCCCTGTCCTTGGTAAAACACCCGAAGAAGACGAGTTTAAGGCTGAGTCCAGTGGATACGTTTCCGAGCTGCTAGCCATCCACCATCGTTGGTTTCAATCGCTCAATCCTTGCGCCGTTTAAATTTTGACATCATTGGCGACTCGGCCCAAGCGTTGGATGACTTGAGAGACGGACAGCTGCCATCAACACCGTGAACGACATCGATGAGAGTTCGCCAACGGCGAGAGATCAACAGGAACCAGATACCATCCGTCCATTGTTGATAGTACGTGCAGTGCAAACACAGGCGCCACACTTGAAGAAGTGGAGGAAACTAGTGCACCGTGTACCCACGAGGTAGCCGTGAGGATGTGTCCGAATGTCGATATGCATTGGGTGGTCCTGTTCCTCCAGTCACTTGCCCGTTTGCACGTCTGTTTGGC
This sequence comes from Coniochaeta sp. 2T2.1, assembly GCA_009194965.1. Classification (NCBI taxonomy): domain Eukaryota; kingdom Fungi; phylum Ascomycota; class Sordariomycetes; order Coniochaetales; family Coniochaetaceae; genus Coniochaeta; species Coniochaeta sp. 2T2.1. Next base: position 2,640,336 of record VSMA01000002.1, on the reverse strand, counting down.
ACGGCGACTTGATTCCGAGCGAGATTTAGCCACAATGATAGGGAAGACAAGCCTCGACTCTCCGTGTAATCTGTCCACAGCCTATGTTGCTGTCTGGAGACTTGGACAAGAGGAAAGGAAGACAGGAAACGAGGCACAAGGTGATACTCAAGCTAAGGAGATGCGGTACAACAGCCACTCCTGCTGACATGTATGAGAAATCGTAAGCTTGAATCTCCCAAGAGGATTGGGCCATCTTACAAGCATGCAACACGCGACTGGGTACCACTGGACTCCCAAAAACAGTACCGTATTCTGTCCTTTCTAGCAAGCATACTGTGCTTTCCGACAGCGGTATGCCACTGTTGACGTCTCCGTTGGTGACTGTTGGCTGTTGGAAGACGCCAGTCTTTGTCTCTCCCCGCAAACCCTCGGAATAAATGCTGAAGACGGGGAGGAAGTAACTGTGGTAAAAGTGAACTGAAGTGGATCCTGTGGCTGCTGCTCCAGCCGGGAGTGAGGTAAGGTACCGCACAGGTACCTTCCATCGGCCCCGGACCCAAAAGTGATGTGGGGCCAAATTATCCCAGTCACCCCTTCCCAAACAGTTCGTTTCAACACCTCTTGCAGCTGAGCCCACAAGTACCCTTTCCCGCATGTGACCAGGGTGGAGGTACTTCAGCTAAAAGTATTCTGGGCCCCAGCCTGGCAAATCAACACTAAGCCTTTTTCACCCTTCCGCTATTATTTTCGAAGGGCTCCCCTTACCTACATTAACCTCCCCGTCAACCTAAGGCTTTCGGTTCGGCCAACGACGAAACCTAGCAATAACATTCCTCTTCCTGGCTCCCTCATCCCGACAAATCTGCGTTCTCGCGCGATCACAACCCGACTTCGACCCTGCGCAGCACGATCGCTCACATCAACGAGCCGACGCGACATCTATCCAACCCAGGTACGTCCGATTTCCCCGTCGCGGCATCCGCATCACCGACTCGAGAACCAAGGGACGTGCTTTCGTTGTTCAATATCGTCACACCAAGGTGCCCAGATGTCTGGCCCACCGAGGAAAGGAAGCTCTGATGATTCTTGAATCTGTCGGCATTACCCGGTCTGGAGAAACCCGTCCTTTTCCACAGGTCCAGAAGCTCGGTGCTCTCGTCGACGTGTCTTCCTCCTCCGACTGCACGCATTCATCCATCTTCTATCGCCTCAGCGCCCTGCCCAAGCCAAGAAACATGGTTTGCATTTCGGCGCTTGTTCGTCTTTGCATTCGGTGCTATCGTTCACGAATTATCTAGATGCAGCGACTGGACGTTCTCGCTGTTGGCTCCTTGGTCACAATATACCCTCATCTGAGGGCGCCTTTGCACAGTACAAGCAAGCTAACTCGACGCCGATAACAGGAAAGCACGGAAACAAACCCACCAGCACCGACAGTCCAACGTACCAATAGCCGGGAACCTCTGTGCCCTGTCGACCGAGAGGCAATAAGACAACCTGGTAATCCAGCGGCCCGATCAATACCCGGAGAAGGAAGCATTGCGGACTTCTCTTGTACACGAAGCTCAACGAACAATCGTCGGACACACATCTGCATCTCGTGTTGTTGGGAATCAGCACACCGTTTTGCGATTTGAAAATAGACTGCGACACATTCGCGTTGTGCTGCGTTCCGGGGAATCGTGGCTCGTTGACGAGTGTTTGTTGCCTCACGAGCAAACGCGGCAATACTCGCGCCGTTCACCACAGAAAATCCAGGGCTATTGGCGCTGTTCGGAAGTTCGCTCTCTTGAGGTGTCGTGGGTACAGATCGCAAGTCGTCACGTCGTCGCGTCTATTTTAACGCGGGTCCTCTTCACCTGAACCGTGCACGAGCCTCACCACTTCACCTTGAGACGACCGGCTATATCGACACTCGGTCACTCGATATCGAAGTCACACCCTTCAAGCATCTCAACGCATATGCAGCGTTGTGAACTTATCCTAGATCTCCGATTCTTGTACAGTAAGTCTCTACTCCCATGTTCGTCCACTCCGTCCCGCCATCCCTCGTTCCGCAGACGCCGAGGAGCAGTTCTCGTCCACCTCATGAGCGATGGCGTCCAGGAGTGTTCTGACATACACGGTCATGTAGTGGAGACCTGCATTGTCTGCGTTGGCCGTGAAGCATGTTCGCTACCGTATATTGTAGAGCATTCGCTAACTTTGACCCACAGCATTGACATTGTTGTCTTCGTTGACACACAATGTCCCAGTCGCCGTCTTCCGGTGAGGTCATGGGCATCGACAACATGCTGAACAACAAAGGCGGCGCCCAAGTTGCCCAAGGAGGAGGCCACGAGCATACAGCTCAGCAGATGCAGCAACTAGCCCAGAGCAACCCCTTGGACAGGGTGCCATCACCCCACGGCTCCGAGCACTCACGGTATTCCGGACACATGAATGCTTCGTATCCGTCTCCCACGGTCATGAATGTCCCGATGGTTCCCATCCAGAGCAATAACGGCAACAGCATGACCCAACAGCAGATGAACCAACCCCCACAGATCAACCAGCCACAGATGAATCAGCCACAGATGAACCAGTCACAGATGAACCAACCACAGTTGAACCAGGCACAGATGGTCCAAGCGCAGGCACAGATGGGACAGGCACAGTTGGGGCAGACGCAAATGGGACAAGCACAGATGGCCCAGGCGCAGATGGGTCAGATGGCTCAGTCACCCATGGGTGTCCCCGGCCAACCCCAAGCCCTAGCTCACGGGGTCGTCTACCGTCCCACAGACAATCCGACACAGGCCCCCAAAGCCTTCCCCTGCAGTACGTGCGGCAAAGCCTTTGCCAGACGCAGTGATCTCGCCCGCCACGAGAGGATCCACAGCGGCGACCGCCCCCATCACTGTGACTGGCCCGGATGCGGCAAGCACTTCATCCAGCGCTCAGCCCTTACGGTGCATCAGCGAGTGCACACAGGCGAGAAGCCCCATCTTTGCGAGCGTTGTGGCAAGGTAAGAAACCCGCTTGATCAAGCTTTGACTGTTGCACTCACTAACATCATCACAGCCGTTCAGCGACTCCAGCTCTCTCGCCCGCCATCGCCGTATCCATTCTGGCAAGCGACCATACAAGTGCCCGTATGCCGATTGCCAGAAGACATTCACGAGGCGGACGACCCTCACGAGGCATCAGAATCATCACACGGGAACCCTCGAGGAAGCTGCTAAAGCTACCGCAGAGGCACTGGCTCGAGGCGCAACAGCTGCCGCCGCCGCCCGTAGTCGCACGCGGTCCGACGGCGACCAGGCTTCGGGACAAGGATCGCCGGTATCGACTCCTTCCCCGGGCCAGCGCAACATGTCGATGTCCCCGGCAGCCGAGATGGCGAACATCAATAGTATGGCCAATCTTGGCAACATGGCCTTTGGCATGCCCAACAGCTCGCTTCCGGTTCATCTCCGTGGAGACGTCAATGTCGGTAGCCCCGCCTCTACCACTTCCACAGGATATACTTCCAACATGCGCCCGACTTCACACCCGACGGGCTATGGACCTCCTCAGACACTGGAGCCGAACATCGAGCACCAGCAGGGACCCGGCAGCGTGGGTGGCAGTCCCCATATGAGCAGCTCGGGATGGCAGTCTCCCAGCCATGTAGCGTCTCCCACGCACAGCGCCACAGGCAACGGGTACATGTACCCGGAGCCAGAGGTCTATCCTGGCGGCCAGGCCCTCGGACAGATGTTTTACCAGACCGCCAATACCGGACGGCAGCAAGGCAGTGTTGAACCTGGCCCAGCTCCTTATGATCCTAACAAGGGGGTCAAGAACGAGCTCTGGGCGAGCGCTCAGTAATTTCCGGTCTGTTTCTTTATGGATTAGTCGAGAATGAGGACGTCGACATCCTGAAACTTTTCTGGTCAATGGTAAACGTCACGACAGCGCTTATCTTCGGTGTGATATCTCGGGAAGAGGTGCTACGGTCTTCTCGAGTTTCTCTACGTCACCGCGTCACATTAATCCCCGAGTCCGCAACCATGTGGAAGGGGATACCATGAGTCGGAGCAGACCTTTATAGTCACTAATCAATTCGACACTGTTTGGGACGCGGCACTTCTTCGCTGCTCTTTCCAGCGCTTTTCCTTTGTCCCAGTTTTTTCACGAACCTTATTCCCTTTTCCTTTGATTCTTCATTACTCGGGCCTTTTAGACGGAAACGGTGTTTGGACTCGTTTCTCTGGCTGCGTTTAAGCCATGGTTGATGGACTTTAGCATGACGATTATGGATTCCCCTCAGGGTGTGGTGTTCGGACTGTCCCCAGGGACGACTGATGGTGGCATGGGTCGATCCCAATGGTTGTCTTCTACTACGGAGGGTAAGGGGACAGGCAACTGGGCTGCTGCCGACAAAAGCATTGATAGCTGGCTGGGCTGGGATAGACTTGTTTTTTGAGCGTATTCGGAAGTGACGCATGTCTCCTAGCCGTTCTTCATAGGAAAGCCTAAAAAGGTCGTTCACGAGTGTTTGATGATTTGTCTCGGTCTCAGTGTTGTTGTTACTGATGTTGTTTTCGGATTAGTGATAGAGTGCTCCCATGGGAGCGGCTCCCTCTCCATCACTGGCCCCTTTATGGTGCCCAGCTTCGATCCCGAGTTACCCTGACGTAGATCTTTGCTTGGGATGCTGGCTCGACATTCCCAATCAAGCTCTCCCCATGGCCAATATCTGCGCCCTTGGCCCTGTCACCACCGCCGGTCTCCCGCTCTTGTTTTGCCGATGGGCGTTGTCATACTCTTAAATCCGCTGTTGATTTGTCTTTTAGTGTTTTGTGCCACTGTGATGAGCATAGGAATGGAGAGAATTCAGGATTCAAGCCGGCGGTGCCCTCCATCCTTGACCGAGTGGAACACCCCCTTCACACAATACCTTCACACATGACTATCACCCCCAGTCGGAATATCATGACGATACATAATCGCCATCATTCGACGGAATAGCGGCAAGATGCGGTTCCGTAATACGCACGGGTTCGGCCGAAACACCGTCGTGGAAAAACTCTCTTGATTACTATTCACGAAGCTCGGTAACGACCCTCCAACCACGCAACCAGCTTGCCAAGATGAGGAATCAGAACCAACCTACCCAAACATATTCCATAATTCGACCAGAAACAGTTGTTGGTAGCGGGTATTCTATCTAGCTCGGGGTTTCAACCCGGTGTGAAAAGTCCGAGATGGATGGATCGCGAATTGGGTGAAAGAAATTATATTTCATGCCTTCTTGATCAAGACTTCCGGCAACGTTCTTTTTGAACTTCTACCTTTTCTCTTGGCCCTTTCTTATTATTTCATGTTGTACTTGTAAGCAAAGCACATCGAATCGAAAGGCTTATTTTTACGACTTGAGACTTGAGGTTTAGCTGAGCAAGCAACACTCGCCATTTCCCGCGCTACGCGGACACCGAGGTTGAGGTCTTAAGGGGATTTGGCATCGCCACTTACTGGATTTATAAGACAACTCTTACAACAACCTTACCGACGACAACGATCTCACAGTCCACCAGGCCTCATATTGAACCTACACCACTCTGATTTGTGACCTTACCATTCGAATTAGACCAAATACATCACACTCCACCCAAAGGCCGTTGACCCGACTCAATCAAACAGTGCATGGACAACATCCCCAAATAAGTCCCCATCATCGCCTCAAGTCAAAATGACGACCTTCACAATAGAGCTCTACTCCGACACCCTCTGCCCCTTCTGCTACATCGGGCAAAAGTCCCTCGACAGCGCCATCTCCCTCTACCAGTCCCGCCACCCCGACGAGAACGTCCGGTTCAAACTCATCTGGCGGCCCTTTCTCATCCACCCGAAATTCAGGGGCAAGGTGCCTAACAAGCGGGATTACTTCAGGGCCAAGTACGGCACCGCACAGGCGGAGGCGTTGTTCAAGAGGCTTGAGGAACGGGGCAGGAAGCTGGGCATCGATAAGTTCAGCTGGGACGGCGCGAGCGGGAGTAGCTGGGATAGTCATAAGCTTATTCTTGCTGCTGGGGATCGGGATGCGGAGGATGAGAAGACCGGGATGGGGGGGGAGGGCGAAGAGAGGGAAGGTGGTGGATGGGGAGGCAGGCAAGCGGCCATGCTGGACGGCCTGTTCAGGGGCGTGTTCGAGGAAGGGAGGGACGTGAGCGACCACGCGTTCCTGGCCGAGGTGGCGGTGAAGGCCGGCGTGGTGGAGACAGTGGAGGAGGCGGAGAGGGTGATGGCGGATGAGGAGATGGGTAGACGGGTGGAGTGGGAGAGCGCGCAGGGCAGGAAGAGGGAGATCGAGGCCGTGCCGAGTTATCTCGTCCAGGGGAGGTATTTCGTAGGCGGCATGCAGGAGCCCGAGGTGTTCGAGGAGGTGTTTGGCCGGGTAGTGAGGGGGAAGGAGAGCGGGGGGGTGGCGGCGAGGGAGGGGGAGGGTTGTCATTGGGCTGATAAGGCGTAGTGCTGAGAGGGCTTGGGTGAGGGATAGGGGCCGGGGGAGAGCGATTGTGGGTTCGATGAGGGGGGTTTGTTTCGTTGCATCTGAAATGGTCGGTGGCTGTTTGGTTGTATACCTGGGACATTGTTACTGCCTGATTTGGTCGGTCGTCTTCTTTTTCTCCGAGTCCGTCGTATCGTTGGGCTGGACTCGTCAGTGTGATATGACAAGAGCACTCAGCGTAGACTGAAAGCCCTTGATGCTGTGTATTTAATCTACCATGATATCATCGCTGTTGTTCTATTAGCCATAAGGAGGCCCTTTCCATGACGTCCATGTCAGACAGTCTGTATCCGTGATGGCTGTGCAATCTGTTCCCCCAAAAGCAATGCCGTCTGCCAAACGCCTAGCTCTTCCTTTCCGAATAAACATTAACCGTCCCCGTCCAACCTGGTATGCCGAATAATGATCTCTTGCCTCCAACTCCGACCTAAACTCCCAACTCAAAAAGCAAAGTTCCTTGCGGCGCCATAAACACAAGCAAAGCAGGTGAGCAGCACCTCCCTCACCTGCGCTGATACTCCTCAAGCTGCACAAGCTGCCTCATGTGCGCATTCGTCGTCTTCCCGCCCCTCCTCGCATTCTTCTTCTTCTTCTTATCCACCTTGCCCTCCGCCATCTTCTTCACCACAGGGTCCTCGCTAGTAGGCTTCTGCCCGACCTGCATCAGCCTCCTATGAATATTCTCCAAATCCGGCACGTCCACGCGGTGCCACGCCGCCTTGAACTCCGGGTCCACGGCGTGGAACAGGCTCGGGTCGTCGCTCCAGATCTGCTTCGGCTTCTCGTCCTTCTTGAACCTGAGCACCAGCAGCTTGTGCTCCTTCTCCAGCTCGTCGATGGCGGACGGGCAGCTCGGCCAGCCGTCCATCAGGTCCTTGACCAGCACCCCCTTCATGTCCGCGCTGAGCTTCTGCATGTACCCCAGCAGCTGCGTCTTGTTCCTCACGCCCGGGATGGTGGGGCGGTGGGCGTACGTCCCGCTGCGCCAGGTCTGGTGCGGTAGGCTCTCGTCAGGGATCCACCGGATGTGCGGGTTGCGGCGGACGTGGTCGATGAAGTTCTCCTGTTCGGCCTGGGGCCGGTGGTGCAGGGAGACGTACTCGAGGATCTCCTGGATGGTTTTCGGTTCGTCTTTTTCCTTGAGCCAGTTGATGACGTACGTCATCTGCGCGAGCGCCGAGTGGCCGGTGCCCGTGAGGGCGGGCTGGGAGTAGACTATGTTGGACGGGGTGGCGACATCGCGATCGCGTTTGGACGGGGTACCGCCGGCGGCCGCGGAGGTGGTGGAGGTGACGGAGGGGGAGGGGGAAGGCGGAGCAAGGGGTTTCTTGGTTGCTGGGCCGCCGAGTTTGGCTGCTGCGCCGGCGAGGGAGCTGGCGAAGGAGTTCTGCTGGCGGTCGAGGTAGGATGACATGGTGGGCTAGCTTAAGCGATTGTCGCTGGCGGCTTGCCTGGGTAAGGTAGTCGGAAGAAGGAAGGAGAAGAAGTCGAGCGTTGATGTGGTGGTTTGCTCGACTGCGGTGGAAGAAGAAGACGTTGACACTCTCTCGACTTCTCGAAGAGGTGACGGAATGAAAGGTGGAAGGTTAAAGCTGTGAGACGGTGGAGGCGATAAGGCTGGTTTCGCTAAATGCGCGCCTAGAACCGGCCGAAGTGGCCTGTGCTTTTGGCGGGGGTAAGCGCTACAGGTTTGGCTTAGGGATGCTGCCGCCGAGATTGCCAGATGATTCTTGAACTTGAGAGCCGAGGAGGTCTTGATTGAAATAAGGATCGAGAGTACGGCTGGTTAAAAGGTTCTGACCTTTTTAAGAGTGGTTGGGTTCTTGTCAGGCGCAGAGATCTGACTAAGTTCACTTCTTTTCAATGGTGAAATGGTGCCTATTCACTGCTCAAAGACGGACAATAAAGACGAGAACAATAGGATGCCGCACCATTACAAAATCTGTCTATAAGTTAGGTCACTTCTAGATTCCCTGACGTGATTCCCAGACTCTCCCGCTCTGGCTGCTGGTCTCGCTAAATCAACCGGCCACAGCCAGCTCCCTCAACGTTCTCCCTCCCGCACTCGCAGCGTTGGCTTCTGTACGCAATACGCCGAAGCACTGCCGCCGCCAACACCAATGCAAGCATCTCGAGTTCATTGATGCAGATGCGATACGAACCCCCATGATTGAATGCTCAGCCGGATCCCCTCAACGCCTTACTTAAAGGCTGACCTGCTGGGCCTGTTGCTGCTGGAGGTATTGGTAGGCACCATACGCAAGGGCGCCTCCGATGAGGACAATGGCGTAGAGACCGATCCCAAGCCCGGCGCTCTCGGCCTGCTTGGGGGCGATGGCACCGGGGAGGGCAGCCTTGGGGCTAGGGTCGCCAGCCTGTTGTGCGCGAAAAGTGGTTAGCACGTTGATAAACAAGACAATCTCGGCGTTAACCTTCCGACTGTGCCTGGATCGCGAATCCTATACAAGAACCCGGAACCAGAGAGCCGAAGACGGGACCTGTGTTGATGCTTACCTTGCGCTTCAGTGTGCCGACCTTAAGGGCCTCGAGCGTCTCCCGGGCCTCGTCGCTGTGACCGACATCCTCGAAAGCCTCGGTCGCGTCCTGGCCGCCGACGTCTAGGAGGACCTCCTCACCACCGCTGTATCAGGGGCAGGAATGTCAGCAAGGGTGTCTGTATGTCGCAAGAAGAGACACGGTTGCTTGATAGTTGGGCGAAGACTTACGGATGCTCGTCAATGAACTTGGTGGCATCGTAGACGACGTCGTGGATGACCACGAAGATGTCCTTCTTGGTGTTGTGCTCGGCAACGTCCTGGTATGTGTACTCGGTCGACATCTTGATAAGTTTTTTTTTTGGGGGTTTCGAAGATATGCCGCCGATGTATTTTTGAGAGGAGATTGGACGCGACGTTAGGGACGGGTTACGGCTGGCAGCGAAAGAGCAATCGGGATCTCGAGGTGGAGATTAAGAGGATGGGAGGTGTGTCGAAGGAGAGAATGGAGTTTGTTGTCAAAAAGTGGTTGACACGGGACAATTGCGAATAAATCGGAGGGTTTTCCTTTTGGCACCTTCCGAAGGTTTATCTCCCGTCCACGCTTGCCCGCCGGTCTTGTTGCTCCCCTTTCAATTGCGCTTGCACACAACCCCGGAACCCGAGTCAAGGCCAATCAGGTTCCCTGCTATTTGCCGAAATTGGGGTAAGTGGCTTCTCATTGGCTGATAATTGCTGAGAACCCTTCGTTGAAAATGGAACCCCACCACCCGGACTCCACCCGGACCCAACCTTCCCACCTGGCGCCATTCGGGATCTCGATACCCTTGCTCATTGATTCGCGTACGACTTCCTGTGCTGGACGGCTGCCAGCTGGCCGGTTCGCATTCTGGCGTCAAAACTGAGAGCCGAAGACAGAGCCGACGACAGAGCCGTACCCCGCCTCCGACTGTCAGGTATTGCTCCGGTGCGGGTTGCCGGCCGGGACTAACTCGCGGCCTCAAGTCTCGAGTTCTCGGCAAAAAAAAAACAAATACTGTAGTCATCACGTCTCCATTTCTCGGCCGGACTTCTGTTTAACCTGGCCCTGACTCGCTCGCTAAACGCCAATTCATTCACAGTCCTTGCCGTGAACCACCGCACCGCTCTCAGCATCTCTTCCCGGTTCTGTCAGCACTCTGTTCCGCAGAGCGGCCGCATCCCTCCTCCGCCGCCCCGGTCCGCTATTCCGCAGACAACTACACACGGCCCAGCCGGGTCTCAGATACGGGCCTACCGCCTCGAGCTCCCGCCGCCAATGTCTTGACCCAGCCTGTAACTGGCGACCTTGTCCCACTCGATCTTCTGCCGCGTCACGGGCAACTGCCTCCGGAGCCCCTTGAAGGCGCCCTCGCTGAGGTTGGTGAACCCACGGTTGAGCTCCTCCTGGTACCTCTTCTCCGCCGCTCCGATTTCCTTGGCGATGCCGGCGCCCGTGCCCGAGGACACTGTTGCTGTGACGGACTTGTTGGTGAGGAGCCGCACGTTGCCGTCTTCGTAGTAGTGCACATCGACCTTGACTGAGCCTTCGAGAGCGCTCGAGGATGAGTCGAAGATGTAGAGGGACCGCCACCTTCCGTTCCTGTGGATCACTGTTAGCCTCCTCGCATTGCCCTCCGGAGGAGGTGAGTGTAATCGTACCAGAAGTTGTTGGGACTGTATTTGTTCGACACGATGACGATGGCAATTTTGGAATCGTCTTCTATCGGGTAGACGCCGTAGGCAGCGTTCGGGAAGTGCTCCCTGACGTATGTGGATAAGCTCTTGAGCGTCGATTTCCTACAGCCCAATGCATCAGCTTCCGTCTGTTTGTGGTACAGGTATGGGACTCCTACACCAGGTCGGCTTGTTGCCCCTCAAGCACATGGCTCTGGACAGCGCTGGCCTTCTGTGTTGTGTGGTCGAACTCGAAGCTTGACGAGCTCTCGACGTCGTAGTACCGGCCATCTCCCAGCGAGCTGTGGGAGCTGATGATGACTGGTTGGCTGCCTCCTGGAAGCTTCACTGTGACGAACTGCTCCTCGTTGTACTTCTCGAAGGCGGGGCCGAGCTCGTTGACCGCGTTGGGGGTTGATATCGTTAGGGCTTTGATGTCTGCACAGGTGCCCGGTTAGAGAATGTCCAGGGGACCTTCTACACATGGTGATTCGGCAGACATACCCTTAATAACGTCTGCGAGCTGCGGAGTGTTAGCTGTGATGTACAATCGATAGCTTCGCGACTCAGCACCGGGCAGCCATTGGCCTTACCTCGCCGGGAGGAGCTCCCTCCACAAAGGAGGAGAGTATCGCTTTGCTCATTGTTGGGGGAAAAGGATGGTAGGGAGGTAAGGGTAGGGACAGTAAAGATCTCAGGCTGGCCGCAAATCGTCAGGATCTCAATCAGGTGTGGATGTTATGGTTGTTGTCGCCGTTAAGGGTCCGGCGGTAGATCCGGTGAAACGCACCAGGTTGTGCGGGGCAATGATGCTGCGTCAAGCTCGGGCCAACAGCTGTCATACCTCTCGACAGCTGGCGGTCTGAGTCTAGATCTACCTAGACCCCTTCGGTAACTTCATCTACCTACGCGCTGTGAGCTTGTGTTCCTGGTTTATTTGTTCTCCAGTTGACGACTTTAATTTGCATTAAAAGTTGTGTTCGGTTTAGCTAGCCAGTGCTGCTTTAGAACGGACTTGTTGAGGAACTTGTATACCCGCCACGACACAGCACCAATGAAGAGAGCTGTGAGCCTCAGCTAGGCTGCCTCACAGCTTACAAGGCTCTCGATTTCGTGCGCATATCCTCTGGGTTCCGATCCTCTCCTTTCTACAATCCGTCACATTCTATTCCATCCCTTCTTTTTTTCGACAATCACAGCTAGTTGTGGACGCTTTGATATTCTGTTCTTGTTAACTTAGGACTGAGGCGACACATTATGGCCGACCGGGTATCTGGTATGTATATTCTAGGCTCACTCTTGCTCAGGCCTCTGAGACGAAGAGTATTCCTTCGAACCTGACATCGCTTCCAGATGCTTTCAACGACGTGAAATGGCAAGTGGCATGGTGGGCAATGGTCCCTTCTTGCCCTCGCCGCCATGACGCAGCCCTGCGGCAGGGTACTCGACCAGGACAACAAGAGATACCGCTTCTACGCCCGCGCTTCACTTATGGTCTGCATTGCCGACGTCTTCACCTTCCTCGTCATGCTTGTTCTCGGCACTGTTATGGAACCGAGGGACAAGTGGCTTGCCAACGCCCAGTACGAAATCCGTCGTCGTTTCCAGGGCGAGCTGGCAAGCGACGCTGCCGAGAACACGCTGCCGATGCGCTGGGCCTTGCTCATAGTTGGCGGTGTTCCATGCCAGGCTGTGAAGCTCGTCGCCATGTCTGGCATACTCTGGACGAAGACGGCATAACAGGGCGTGACCGGGAGGACTGGCCAGACTCGGGAACGAAGTGTTGGCCATGTCGGAAGCCAGGAATGTCTGGCAATGACATGGTTAGGTGACTTGGGAACCACAGGATATGGGATGGGGGTCTGTCAGCAGCGCAGCAGGATGATGAGCTTCCCTTCACCATCTCAGACCGGTGTGCAGTGTTCTTCTTGTAGGCTGGGGGTACAACACCGCGAGGCCTTGCGACACGGCGGTAGGACGTCCACGGCCGAAGCGATATCCCCATTCGGCTCGGTCAGGGTGTCGGGTGAGGTCGACTTCACTTGGACCGTTCTGCCTTCCGTGGGTTGTCTCGTGGAAGGTGGTGTACGCATCGGCCTACGCACGCACCGGTTCGCAGAGGTGCTTATGCGGCTTGGCTGGACGAGGTGAATGTTTGGGCGCCACGGGCAGGCCGAACTGTGACAACGGCGACTACATCTAAAGTACACCGTGGCTCAGCATGTGTACTGCGATGACGATTCAAAGGAGTGAGAAAGGAGTCATGGTTCGAGGTTGAAATGTAAGCTTGGCTTGACTTGCTCAAGCCTCAGGGGCCCAAGGCTTGGCGTGACGGGATCCGCAGGACCCGCGCACTACGGATTTCACGGCCTCCGAGCATGACCATCATGCTCTCCCTTAAACATCACATCGTCCTCAGCTAGCGGTTAACTGGCATCAAGCTTCACCTTGTTTACCTCCGACCGGACCCCGACACATCCCTCTCCGGAGTACAATACGATCTCGACCCGAGCCAAGTTGTTGATGCAACTTGATGGATATCGCGACCGAGTCGACAACAGCTGACCGGGAGACACCGCCAGCTGGCAGCCCTCCGGTAGCCCCTTTTCCCCGAGCTGTACGTCTCGAACCCACCCCTTTCTCAACCAGAGTCAACACAAACATAAAGGCTAATACGCGCCGCAGTGCGAAAACTGCCGCGCCCGCAAAGTAAGCACAACCTTAAAGCCATGGCGTCGGTCACGGACTGACGCTCTCATAAGATCAAATGCAACCGTGAATCACCTTGCTCTCATTGTCTTCAAGTAAAGATACCATGTATCCATGCCGAGTTCAGACCCAAGGAGAAGCGGACTAGAGTCCTAATCACTCCGCAGTAGTAAGTTTGCTCATTGGTCTTGGCCGTGCCGACCACTGCCGAGTGTTGATCTCTGAGCTCAACTCACATGCTGTCCCAGTGAAAGGAAGATCGATCAAATCGACCGCAAGCTGGAAACTGTGATCAAAACGCTCGAGGACCTCAAAAAACAACTCCCTGCCCCCACACCGCAACTTCCAAATGGAGCGAGCCCAGGGAGTAGGATCGTGCCGTCAATAGTATCCACGCCCATCCCGCCGAGTCAGGTCCCTCAGGGACAGACCAGCGGGACTCTCGTTGAAGGCGACTCTTCGTTGACCGCCCACTCAGTCTTCGCGAAGGACCTACTCGGCAAGTTCGTCAGCAATGCGTCGAGTCCACAATTGCGAGAGACGATGGACACCCTCCATGACATCGTAGATGCCATGAAGAAGCAACCTGCCGCTGGGGAGATGACGTATCCCCACGCCAGGACTCCGGACAGTTCTGGCCAGGGCCATCAGTTGCCTCCTATATCCAAATCGGTGCATGTCCTGAACCATGCGAAATGTGTGTAGACCACTTCATACTCACGTGTAAATCCCCGTTTGACCCTCATGTTTCATGGCTGACTGTATGACCGTGCACAAGCTCGAAAGTATCCCGGACTTGCCCTGGCATACGACTGCCTGCCCATGCTGCAATTCTCCGAGACCTGTCTCAGCGTGTACTTCAGCACGGACTACAGCGAGGCCAACTTCATCATCGTCAATATCGGGCTGCGCTATCTGTTCTGGACTTACTCACTCGAAGCGCCACCGGAAGAGAGAGAGGAGCTCGAGGAGTTCTCTCGCCTCTGCAGTGCGAATCTCGAAACCGCCCTGTCCACTCTCCCGTTACATGTGCCGGCAACAACAGACATGATCACGGCTTTGATTCTAGGGGTAACTCCCCACCCGTCCCTCCCGTTTCCTCCGCTCAAGATACTGACACAATCGACAGGCGTACTACACCATGGAGCTCTCAAAGCCGTCTCTATCATGGATCCTCCTGTCTAAAGCCTCCGAGCTATGTCAGACCCTGGGATATCACAGGATAGGCTCCTTCAAGAACGATCCCCCGGAAGACAGCCGGTACAAGCAGTTCCTATTCTGGGTCGTCTACCTGCTCGACAAGGGCCTGTCGCTCCGCCTCGGGCGATCGTCCACCATTCAAGACTACGAGATCACGGTGCCCTACCCGTCGCGGGAAGGTCTACACTCTGCTACCAAGTCCAGCCAGTGCATCTCGGCATTCATACGCCTGTGGATCATGATCTCCCAGGTCCAGGGACAGATCTACGAGCGGCTGTACTGCCCCGAGGCAATCACTCAGTCAGAAAGCGTGAGGCTCTCGCGAGCCCAGGCACTGGCCGAGAGACTGGAGGAGATTGGCCAGGCCCAGGCGCGAGAGATGGTTAGTTCATACCCTTGGCAAAGGTCGGCGCGTCCAACATGTTTCGCTAACCCCGTGGACAGGAAAAAATGAACGCTATCACTCGTGACAACTTTGGAGATGAACTCACCGACTTCTGCATTGTGTCAGATGAGGTCCTCCGCCTGTCCCTGCTCACCCTCGTCTACCGAGCTGTCCCTCACCCAGCCGGGTCACCGACCACTTTCCGAGCCGAGTGCATCGACGCCGCCAGAGCGACCTTGGCAGAACATCAGAAATGCATGGCCGTGATAGAAAAGGGCAGCATCGGTCTTTTCTCAACGTATATGCATTGGTTAGTCCCTCTCCCCCTTTCCCTTCCTAAGCAGAAGACTGATCATCATCGCAGGACGATCCTCTTCGCCCCCTTCGTCTCCTTCATAGTCCTCTTCTGCCAGGTCGTCGAAACCAAAGACCGCGCCGACCTCGCCCGCCTGCAAGCCTTCGTCTCCTCCCTCCACTCGGACGACCTCAGCGTCTCCGAAGCCGTCTCGCGCCTCACCCGCCTGTTCCAGGTGCTCTACACCATCGCCCTGCACCACGTCGAGACTCGAACCGGCAATGGCCAACAGGTTGACCAGCAGCAGTCTCACCAGACTACTACTATCGAGGTCGACGCCTACCTCGCTGCCCTGGGGTTTCCGCACCAGGTTGTGGGAGAGGCGCATCATCATAACCTGCAGTCGCAGCAGCAGCAGCAGCAGGATGAGGCTGGGGACGGGTGTTTAGGCGGGGGCGGCGGTGGTGGGATGGGGGATGGGATGGGGATGTATGAGACGCAGAGGGCTGTCAACCCCGTGCTGTGGATGGGCAACGGGGCGCAGCTGGAGGAGTGGCTTTATACCAATGACCAGATGATGGAGTTGCTGGAGGATGGGTCGGGGATTCAGTGATTGTTAAGACAGGCTAGTAAGCGGACGCTCGGGCTCAAGGAACGGACAGGTGCAAATGATTAGACAGACTAGTTAGACAGACCGGGGATATTGTTTATGGACTTGCGTCGTTCTTGCGTCCTGACATTCAAGCCGTGAGACTGCCGCTCCGGCGACAAGAATTCTACTGCAACGAACCTTCAATGCTGCGGTGAGCTTCGAAGACGTCCTCTCGAGGGGCTGCTTTGGAATTTCGCCCAGACATGGATTTCCAAGGACTCGCCTTTCTAATACGCCTCCCAACCTCGCGACCGAGAAGTAAGATGGGAGTTGGAGAGTTCAAAGATATTATAAGTGATATAAGCCCTCTATAGACCGATCATCTAGCCCAGTGGACAACTCTATTCTGTCATATCAACACATACCTGCCAAAGAAAATGCTCGCTCACTCAATTCAGCCATCCAAGTTCTGCGCCTCACACATCTTCCTATACATCTCGCTCGTCTCAAGCAACTCCTCATGCGTCCCCGCAGCCGCAATCCTGCCCCCGTGGAAGACGCAGATGACATCCGCATGCCGGACGGTACTCAACCGATGCGCGACCGCGATCGTGATCCTCTCGCCCGAATTGGCAGCTTCGTTGAGCGCATCCTGCACGATCCTCTCGCTCTGCGTGTCGAGCGCGCTAGTCGCCTCGTCCAGCAGCAGCAGCCGCGGGTTCCGGATCAGCGCCCTAGCGATGGCGATCCGCTGCCTCTGGCCCCCCGAGAGCTGCAGGCCGTCCGTGCCGCAGGGCGTGTCGAGCCCCTGCGGGAGGGAGCAGACGAAGTCCCACGCGTTGGCGGAGCGGCAGGCCGCGATGATGGTCGCCTCCGGGATGGAGGAGGGGTCCTCGGTGGGCACGCCCATGGAGATGTTCTGCCTTATGCTGCCCGGGTAGAGCTTCGGCTCCTGCTGGACGAGGGCCACCTCGGCGCGGAAGAGGGACGGGTTCATCGTGTCCAGGGTATGGCCGTCGATGCGCAGGTGGCCCTTTACCGGGTCGTAGAAGCGCTCGAGCATGGCGATCATGGTGGATTTGCCGCACCCCGAGGCGCCGACGAAGGCGACGAACTGGCCCTGCTTAATTTGGAGGTCGATGCCGCGCAGGACGGGGGCATGGGGCCGCATCGGGTAGGCGAACTGCACGTCCTCGAGGTCGAGGGAGCGGAAGCCGTCCGGGCCGATGGCGCGGTTCTCGTCCGTTTCCTTGATGGTAGGTTGGAGCTGCTCGAGCCAGAAAAGGTAGTTCGCTGCGTTGGTGGCTTTGGTCATGCTGCTCGAGAACTGGAAGAGGATGGAGGCCTGCTGGCCGGAGAGGAATACTCCCAGGAAGGCGATGAAGAAGTTGACCATGCTCAGCTGTCCGACCGAGACGAGGCGGCAGCCGTACCAGAAGGCCAGGGCCTGGAAGGAGTACTCGACACTTTGTGTGAAAGCGAAGGGGAACATAATTAGGAGAATCGGCTTGGTTGAGTCCGCAATGGCATGCTCTAGCTCGGTGGTGTACCGGTCCAACACCGAGTTCTCGATCGCCAGGGAAGAGACCGTGCGAATCGCGTTGATGGCCTCCGATGCGATCGAGGCACTCATTGAAAACCGATTGGATATCTTCTGATCCATTGCTGCGTCCATCCTGATGCGGGCGTAGCCGGCGAGAAGCATGGGCGGGAGACCGGCGAAGACGATGACAACTCCGAGCCTCCAGCCGTAAGCCAGGGCGAGTACGCTGCATGACAAAACGCCAATGGCTGAGATGAGCATCAGGGCGATGGTGAAGCCCATGAGCTCGAAGACGGCTTGAGGGTAGGAGTCTGCCCGGCTGGCAAGGGCGCCAGTGGTGTTCTCTGGACGGTCGAAGAATTGCAGGTCTTGTCGGAGCATATCACTGATGGCTTGAGTTCGGTACTTGTGGCTGATTGTCTGCACTTTGTTAGTGCTACTGTGACCCGGAGCGGTAGGGAAAGGAAGTCCTACCTGAGCGACAACATTGGATGTCCATCCAGTACTGAAGTAGACGGCTGCACAACCGAGAGAGATGACGAAGAACATCAGGGCATAGAAGTTTCCTCTGTCTTGCATCGCCGAGCCCTCGAGCTGGAAGACTTCGATGAACTTGGACATCAAAATTGCTTGACCGGGGAACACAGCAGCTGTGATATTGTTAGCCTACCTTATGCTGTTCATGCACAAGATTTCGACCAGAGAGGCTCTTACCTGCGCCCAGACAAGATATCACGAGTATCAGATATGTCCACCTGAGTTCCGGAGTCGACTTGACGATCCTCCAAATGGTGTGCATGAGCCCAATTCGCTTCCAGTTGTCAAAGTCATCCCGACCCAGGTTCGAGTCCAGTCGTCCATGCGTTGTCGTTGAGTACCGCGTCATCGACCTGGCCAGTTCAAGAGGCTTCTTCTCTTCCTGCTCGTCGCTCGTTTCTTGATCCGACGAGTCACCCGCCGTGGCGGCTTCCCTAGCCGCCACCGACAGATCTTGAGCCTTTACAAGGCGAGCGTAAGTGCCATTTGCTTCCAAGAGCGAGTGGTGTGTCCCTTGCTCAACGATACGACCAGTTTCCATCACCACAATATTGTCGGCGTTCCGGATCGTGGCGAGCTTATGGGCGATGGTGATTGTGGTGCGTCCCTTGGAAACATTGTCAAGAGCCTGCTGCACAACCTCCTCGGCGTGAGGGTCAAGGGCGCTCGTCGCTTCGTCGAGCAGAAGGATCCGAGGCTGGGAGACGACGCTTCGAGCAATGGCGACGCGTTGTTTTTGGCCTCCTGATAACAAGCCACCTCGCTCGCCTATCACGGTATCGTACCCATCAGGCAGGTCGCTGATAAAGTCATGGGCAAAGGCGATTTTGGCGGCCTCCTGCACCCGGACCAGCTTTGCCGGGTTGGACTCGTCCTGCCACGGCGTACCTGCGAGGCCGCTTGCGATATTGTCGAAGACCGTGCCAGAAAACAATATGGGCTCTTGCTGGACAAGGCGGACCTGCTTCCTCAGTGACTGGAGATTCAGCTGGTCGATGGGCCGGCCGTCAAGTTTCACAGTGCCGGACTGTGGGTTGTACCATCGCTCGATAAGGCCGATGATGGTACTCTTGCCGGATCCGCTTGCTCCAACGAGGGCCGTCACCTTGCCAGCGGGAATATTAAGAGAGAAGTCATCGAGTACCGTAACACCAGGACGCATGGGATAGCTAAAAGTGACGTTTTCAAGGGTAATATTGCCGTCCACCGCTGTAATCTGCTCTCCTGACTGGTCGAAGGGGTCGATTTCCGACTTCCGGTCCATGAGTTTGTACAGCTCTCCAGCGGCAGAAGCGGCACGGCTAAAGTCGATTATGTACGGAGCGACGGAGGTCACGCTGGTAGCCGCGATAACAATCGACATGATGACACTATAGCTGATAAGCAACATCATAGATGGGAGCTGAAGGATGGAGTGACTCACACGAAGACATCCCCAGGCGCGTCGACTTCGCCTCGAGCTAGCATGCCAATGGCCTGCCAGAAACACAAGCCTATGCCGGCCAAGATGATGAAGTAGTCGCCGGAAAACAGCAAACCGAAGAGAAGGCTCTTCTTGTTGCCGAGCTTGCGCGACTGTTCCATGTACACGTTGAAATCCTTCACCAGCCTAGTCCGAAGGCCAAACGCATGAACCGTTCGGGCGCTCGACAGAACGCTCTCCGCAAAGGCACCGGCCTGTGCATGGACCTTGAGAACTTCGGTCTCTATTCCGGCTTCGGCGCTGGCGGTCCACCCCATGACCAGGAGCGTGGCCGGGGCGATGCAGGAGCAGATCAGAGTCAGCTTCCACTGCGTCACAAAGGCAAGGACGAAGGCTGATACGAAGGCCGAGAAGCCCTGGAACACCATGCCGAGCTTTTCCGAGATGCCGGCTTGGATGAGCTTGCCGTTTGAAGTGGCCTGCATGGCAATGGAACCGCCCGTGCCGGAGTCGAAGTAGCCGACTTCCTGGCTGAGGCCAGCCTTGAGATACAGGCGGCGGATGTTGCGGGTGATCCGATATGCGGCGAGGGTGTAGAGGGCACCGTAGAGATAACAGACGATAAATCGCCCCAGGCCGATGATGAAAAAGTACAGACTGGCGGAGGGTTAGCACTCACATGTCCAGTGTCATGTCATGGGCTGAGACAACATACGCAAGCTGGCCAGCGTCGCTGCGGAACTCTGAAGGGCTCGATTTTCCGGATGCATAGTCGTTGATGAGAGTGATGAACTTGCCAAACACCAGGTTCACCAACGCCATGCCAACGCCGGAAGCTAGGGCGCAGAATGTCGCCACGATTTGCATGGTATATTCTGTCCAGCTGCCATATCGGAATATTCTCTGTGTGTGATGTGTATATCCTTAGTACCAGAGGCCTGACTTTGATGTTGACGATCCCTGGGGAATGGATGTCCTGCATACCGTGTAGTTGTCGCTTGCGCCAGCACTTTTCTCGCCATCCTTCCCGAGTTCTCCCTTTTCTGGGATCTCTTTCTCTGACCCCATTGCTGGTAGGTCTGCTTCGCGCGTTGTCAAGAGCTTGACGGGTTGCCGAGTCTTATAACACGCGGTAATAGCTTAAGACAGCCTCATAACGAAAGACGGGCGACGGCGACACTAATAAGTACGCCATGAACCAAGGTTAAGACTTAGACTTGGCTCTCTCCTGACAAAACTAACTGCCGGAGCGCGCAACCTACGGGCACCGCAAAGGAGGGAAACTGGGAAAGTGGTTCTTTTTCATAGTCGAACTTGGCAACTCGGACTGGCGACTCAGTGCCGGAGCCTCCATTGCGGAGCGTGCTTTGTGCGGACGCCATATGCGGGCACAGAGCCGCGTTAGGCTGCAGTTGCCGACAGACGCGACCAGATTCTCGGCAGCCTACGTGGATTCAGTCGTGGAGGGTGGTATGCTGGATTGCGGAATTTGCGGACGCCGAGCCGGCCCCCCCTGGCCCCCAAACAGAAGTTGAGCTTAAGGTTAAGGTACGTTTAGCGTTCTCGGAGACTTCCCAGCCAGTGAAATAATGTTCCAATTACAGTGCGTTTCGCTCTTGCTCAGTACATGCCACGTAAGTGACTGTGGTTCCTGGCTTGGCATTATCCCCACTGTGGTCGGCATAGGCCCAGTTCGTCTCTCCGTCGACTATTTCTTACAACATTGGCTCCATCATCTCCCTTTTCTCCACCGCAGGTCCCTAAGCGGGCATGGAGTCACCCGTAAGCAGAGCCAGGAACCCGAAAGCGAGAACCGCTTGCGACAGATGCTACCAGCTCAAAGAACGATGTGAGCGTGCAACACGCTCCTCCGCCGAGTGTGCGCGGTGCGAGAGGTTACGCTTGGCCTGCTCAACTGTCCGACCGGTGCGGCTCCCGGGACGAAGGGTACTGCGCGGCCATGATTCGAACGTTGCCTCCAAGGCGGCGTCGGGTAGACTCAGAAAGCCGGGACAAACCCAACCTGGCATCGGCGCGCATCTGGACTCCGTCCCGAACCTGCAACCCCAGGAGAGGGAGCTGTTGGTGTTCCTCCTGAGCCAGCCGGAAAGTCTAGATGACTACGTCGTGTGCTCAAGTTTCCGGGCCGATCAGCAGAACTTGCTCGCTTCCCAGCTACCGGATGCTTCTCCCTTTCTCAAGGACGCTTACCTCGCATGTGCTCTGGCGGTGAAGCAACTTCAGTCCGGTGCCGGCACGGATGTCGACAGCAGTGTCTGTGTCATCTATATATCAAAAGCCATCAGCGCGTTGCGTTCGCTACCTATTCTCCGTCCGCAGGATACCGTCTTGTGCCATGCCCTGGGCGGCGTACTGGCTTTCTCGATATACTCGGTCATTGGCGTGGGAGTACCAGACGTCTGCCGCTTCAGTCTCGGCACAACAGAGTCGTTCGCGGGAACGACAGCGTCTGGCTCTGGCCAAGACCCCTGGCAGAGCTTTCTAGTCCTACTGGACACCATGAACAGCCTAGTCTACAGGCGGAAACCGACCAGGAGAATCCAGATGGCGGACCTTGTTGTCGACTGTCGCCTAGGCCTTTGTTTGCCGCTGTTGGAATACTACCACGACCTCTGTGTGATCAGCAACTCACTTCAACACACAACTGACATCGGGATTCTTGCTCGCCTCCAGAAACAGCTAGATGGCATCCACGGTGCCGTTGCATCATGGCAACCATCTCATGCAGACAAACTCATAGACCAGTTCGACTCAACCGAAATCGTCAATCTCCTCGCCCAAGCCAAGGTGTACCGACTGGGAGCTCTTCTGGTGGCTCATCGTTTGCAACACCCTTTTGGTAGCGACGACGTCCAAGCCGAGATCTGGTCCAAGGAAGTCATGATGGAGCTCGAGCTGGCCAAGCGCGTCACGAAGCAACCCCTGCGGTTCGTGACGCTGCCGTTTATGGTTGCCGCGGTCGAGATCCGGGATGACAGTGCGCGCTTGGAGGCGCTGCAACGCGTAGATGACTATGTCGCTTCTTACGCTCCGGCCTTGCGGACGGCGACCAAGACGTTCTTGATGAGAGTCTGGCAAGAGAGAGATACAAGTCTTGCTTGTCGGTGGTTTGATTCGATACATAAGCCGTGTCCTGTTGTGGATTCTATTGACGCAACTTGCTTCGGATAGTCTGGAAAAACATTGGCAAACTGGACGTGACCGACAATACTAGGAACTACACCACTACTTTAAGACTTGTTGATGAGGAAATCCAGGAATACCGCCACCTTTATCAAGGCCTCATCCCTGTGCCGATATCCAACGACCTGCACAGCAACCGGTGCGTCCTTGTACTCCTCCGGGCCGGTATCTATCGGGCACATGTCAGCTTGAGTCTTGACCATCGACACATTGTCACTCACAAAGACTGTAAAGCTTCTCATCATCGCGACCGAACTTGGCGTTGCTCAAGTCATCAGCGACGTCAATATCCCGCACATGGTCGACGGGAATCACAACAGCCGGATAGTCGAGGTAATTCCACAGGCCGGTATAGGTCGCCTTGCTCCAGCGATCGAGAGGGAGTGCCGTGTGCGCTGCTGGAGGCATCAAAATCGCATCTAAGTCGTTGTCGCGGAAGAGTTTGTGGTATGTCTTTGCTGCCTCGGCTCGGCGGACGTTCAAGTCGAAGAAGCCCTGCAGTGTCGTTCCTGGTGCGGAAAGTAGGCCGAGGGCTTTGAGGGAGGCGATGACCGGCTCGCCGGTGCGAGCGAATTGCTCCATGTAGTGCTGGGTTTTGTCAGTTGGAAGCAAGAAGGGGAATGGGACTAGGCTCACATCGCCTCCTGACAGTGACATGTAACTGACGAAGTCTTGGGAAATATGTTTGACATCCGGCAGGTCGATATGGATGAGCTCAACATCGGCGCCGCCGCTGAGAAGATCGACCGCCTGCTTCAACCCACGCCTAACCGGTGGCGTTGGGGTGTATAGCCCATCATTCAGAGCAACACCGATACGAAGCTTCTGCTTGAGTTCGAAGCCTATCCAGGGAATCGAAACCGCAGCGATGTCATACTCCCAAGTCTCAGCCTTGAGTATCGTCTTCAAAAACATCTCGCAATCCCGCATCGAAGTCGCCATCGGCCCTGTCGTCGACCGGATACCATCCGTGCCGGGCGGGTTAAGGTCCCGCACACCACCATGAGGGACAAGACCTACACTAGGTCTAAGCCCATAGATCCCGTTGCAGAGGGTCGGGACACGGATGCTCCCACCAATATCCGTTCCCACCCCAAGAATACTGCCTCGCAGTGCAAGGAGAGCACCTTCACCACCTGTGCTCCCACCTGCGGTAAGAAACTTGTTGCGGGGGTTTAGTGTCCTTCCGAACACATTGTTGTCGCTGTCCCCCGTCATAATGGACTGAGGCAGGTTGGTCTTGCAGTACAGGACTGCACCCAGGTCGAGAAGCAAAGCTGCCAAAGAGCTGTGCTCCCCCGCTGACTCGTTGGCATAGCAAGCTAGTCCGGTGGACGTGTCGTATCCGCGAACATGGAAACTGTCTTTGAGTGAGATTGGGAGGCCGAACAGGGGCGGGCGAGGCTTGACGCTGGAGTTTGGGTCGTATTCCCGGTCGAGCAGCCTGGCTCGCTCGATGGCCTCGGCGAAGAAGATCTCTGTGAGACAGTTTGTCTACCACGGGCTCGAGGTTAGCAAAGGAAGCCATCTGAAGGGGTTTCGGTTGACTCACCAATTGGTGGGCGATGGCGGCTCTTTTGCAGAAGGCTACCGTCACTTGCTCAACTGAGAAGACGCCGGCCTTCAGTTGCTCCAGGAGTGCTGTCGCGTCATATTCGGACGTGATCTTGAGTTCCGTGTCACTCAATAGACCGCAGGTGAGCGGTATGTCCATGACGTTCGTGACATTCTGATAGTGCTCTCTGGGAATACGCCAGTCCTTGGGGATCTTGTCCCACTGTTGGGCTTTCTTCTCCGCTGCGATGTCCTGGTAATTCTTCATCTCTGATAGCACTCTTTTGTGGTACGACTTGCCAAGAGAGAAACCACACAGCTAGTACTGCACTTTGAACTGCTCATAAGATGCAAGTTGTACTTGGAATACGCAGGCACCTCAGCCTATTTATCATTTAGAAGAAGAAAGCCAGGGCTGCGGTACAATCTATAGGTAGTGACCCATACAGAGTGTCCGAAGTGTCCCAGCTCAGGTCCCGGTTCCGGTTCCGTCTTCAGCGAACTTCCGGTCATCGTCCCGGTCAACCCTCCGGCCAACCTTCCGGCCAACCTTCCGGCCCCGCCTCCTAGCTCCGGCGAGTGCCAGTGGTGCTAGGCCGGACTAAGTCTAAAGAAGGGAGCATGCATACTGACTCTTGAAATCTGCCTTGAGAATGAGAGCAAGTTAGTGACAGTGTACCCGAAAAGACCTTGAACTATCAAGCGTTCTATACTACGACGCAGAGTTCGATATTCACTGTGGTCGCCGTCGAGGAAGAAAGAGGATCATCACGGACCGATCCGGAGTTTCCACTCAGGCGGGCGGGCCCAGGTGCAATTCGATTGGCCACGCCCGTTTTAGCGATCAGCGTAGCACTAAAGTTAGCGCCCTTGCCTCCCGCCGGCTAAAACCAACAGGGCATGTTGGGGGCTGTTGGTTACCCCTGAAACACAGCTGCCAGCTTGCATTCCCACTGCCCCACCCCTTACTTGCTTCCGAGCAGGTTGCCGCCAATCCAACAGCTGAATACGAGATGTGGCCAGAGGTGGGCGGCGGGAAGAAGGGAAGGGACGATTGTATGCCTCGTTGCCGGTTGTTCTTTCAACCTGCATCTCTCAGGACCCTAGGTACATGCTCTCATCTCGGCTGCTACTGCTGCTGCTGCTGTGACATGCATCTCGAGATCGCGTGAGATTTACACCTCCCGATGATGCATAGGTATCACCGGGGCCGTCGGATACGATGATTATCGCTCGCAGACGATCTCGCTCTCGGCTGCTGCTGGTCACGGCCTCTGTCACCGTCGTTCTCTTCTACTTGCACTACAGGCAAATACCTACTCTTGATATCACACAAACTCCAAAGCCAATTATACACTTTCAGAAATCCAGCTTCGACTGGACAGCAGTCAAGCAACACCACCCAGTGCAGTCCATTCTCCCACTGCCCACAGGCAAACCAAAGTCATTCCCAAGGATACAGCACCACTTCACAAGCAAGCAGGAAACAGACCCGACAAGCCAAGCCCGCGCTGTAATCGTGCGCAACGCCTTCACGCGCTGTTGGGAGAGCTACAAGGCCCACGCCTGGCTGCACGATGAACTCACCCCCATCACGGGCAAGGCCAAGGACCCCTTTGGCGGGTGGGCCGCCACGCTGGTCGACAGCCTCGACACGTTATGGATCATGGGGCTGAAGACGGAATTCTACCTCGCTGCCGAGGCGGCCGTGCAAATAGACTACAACAAGACGGCCGAGTCCGGGGTTAATGTATTCGAGACGACCATCCGGCATCTGGGCGGGTTACTCGGCGCCTATGATTTGAGCGGCGAGCCGGCCCTGTTGCTCAAGGCTAGGGAGCTGGGCGATATGCTCTACATGGCCTTCGACACACCGAATAGGATACCCGGGTTCTGGCTCACGTTTGAAGATGTACTTACAGGGAAGCAACTGGCAGGGACGCACGACCCTAGCGCATCGCCGGCGTCTCTGTCGATGGAGTTCACGCGGCTGGCGCAGCTTACCGGGGAGAGCAAGTACTACGACGCCATCGACAGGATCCGGGCCTTTCTGGAGAGGACGCAGGAGGAGTCGCACCTGCCCGGGATGTGGCCTACCATGATCAACTTCCGCGACGAGAAGGTGACCGATACTTCATTCAGTCTCGGCGCGCTGGCGGACTCGCTGTACGAGTATCTCCCTAAGATGTCCATACTGCTGGGAGGGCTGGAGCCGTCCTACGAGGCCATGTACAGGAGAGCCATGGACACCGTGGTGGAGAACCTCCTCTTCCGACCCATGCTGCCGGACAACAACAAAAATGACATCCTGTTTCCCGGCACGGCATTCATCCGCAACGAGGGCATCGTCCTCCACCCGGAGGGGCAACACCTCTCCTGCTTCGTGGGCGGCATGTTCGCCGTCGGAGGCCGGACCTTCGGCATCGACTCGCACGTCGAGATCGGTGGGCGCATCACCCGCGGCTGCGCGTGGGCGTACGAGGCGTTTCCCACGGGCCTCATGCCCGAGATTTACGGGTTGGTCGACTGCAAACAGTCCCTCCTCGACGGATGCGCCTGGGACGAGGACAGGTGGCGGGAGGAAGGGGACCCCTCGCTCGCGAAGGGGTTTCGCAACGCCAGGGACCCGCGGTACCTCCTCCGCCCGGAGGCGATCGAGAGCATCTTCGTGCTGTACCGCGTGACGGGGGATGAAGCCTTGCGCGAGACGGCGTGGACGATGTTTCAGCGCATCATGATGGCTACCGAGACGCCGCTGGGGAATGCGGCTGTGGTTAATGTTACGGTTAGTGGGGAGACGGAGAAGGAGGACTCGATGGAGAGTTTTTGGATGGCGGAGACGCTGAAGTACTTCTACTTGATCTTCTCGCCGCCTGATGTTGTTAGCTTGGATGAGTTTGTGCTGAATACCGAGGCGCATCCTTTTCGGCGGCCGAAGTAGCGTATAGGTTAGTTGCGGTTGTTATATACGCCGGCTAGATGAGATTAGAACCGACAATATTATGTCGAGACGTGCAAGAATCAAAAGCTGTTGTCAAGGATTAATGACGTTTAGAATATGGAAAGGACGAAGTGTAGCGTCCTGGGATTGTACCTAACCCTAACCCTGGTTTGTCCCAAGGCCACTAGCCAATGGGCGAAGGATCCCTTCGTGCATAAACGAAATGCTCCAGTCCACCGCTAACCCGTGACGTGCATCGTCCGCTTCGTAAGCATCCGTTTGAAATCAGCCTCATCAACCCAATCACACACACCCCTACAGCCCTGTCAGACCAGCCGAAGTACTGCTACAGTCAGCACATCACCCCAAAGGAGACAACCATCAATAACTACGTACCCTTTCAAAATGTCAGCAGCCATCATCGGCAGCACGGGCCTCGTAGGCTCGCACATCCTCTCGACCTGCCTGCAGCAGGCCGACCACTCCCTCCCCTGGTCCAAGATCCACACCATCTCCCGCCGCCAGCCCAAATCCAGCGGCGCCCAGCTCTCAGCCGTCGTCGAACCCGACACGTCCCGGTGGTCGGCCGCGCTGTCCGCCGTGACCCCCACGCCGGACGTCGTCTTCTCCGCCCTCGGCACCACCCGCGCCCAGGCGGGCGGCATAGCGGAGCAGTGGAAGATCGACCACGACCTCAACGTCGAGCTGGTCAAGGCCGCCAAAGCCTCGGGGGTGAAGGACTTCGTGTTTATCTCCAGCACCGGCATCAGGGGTGCTGTTAGTGGGAGGGTGCCGTACAGCAAGATGAAGCAAGGTGTGGAGGACGCCATCGAGGCTGCCGGGTTCGAGCACGCCGTCGTGCTGAGGCCCGGTCTGATCATGGGGGATAGGGAGGTGCCGCACGGCGGCGGCCCGCTGATGAACTCGGCCGTCAGGGCGGTGGGGAGGTGGTTCGGGCAGGGGTGGGCGGACTCGATGGGTCAGGAGGCGGAGGTCATTGCCCGGGCGGCGGTGGCTGCCGCGAAGCTGGCTCGGGAGGGGAAGGCGCCTAGCAAGTACTGGGTTATTGAGCAGGGAGAGATTGTGAGGCTGGGCAGGACGGAGTGGAAGGAGGGCGGTGGTGTTGCGGAGACGCAGCATGGTGTGGGGGGCAAGCTGGGTGTTGAGTAAACATTCGTGGTCAGGGGTGGTGGGAGTGTGCTTATGGTACCTGGGTACGACATTGCGGTAACTGGATTACTCAACTCTCTTCCTATTTTTTGTATCAGTAACCGACGACAGCAGCATGCATTTCTGAGTTTCGAGCAGCACCTTTCCGGGGATTGCCTCGTCTTGTTCATGGAGCCGTCACTTCAACTTTACGTACATGTACCTGTATACCGCCCTCTCGCAAGCTCAACGTTCTGTCTGCTCTCACTACTTCAAACCATATCACGTCTATGTACAAAAGCGAGGTGACCGGTCGCAAGAGTGCTGTTCACAACAGAGACGTCTACAGCTCAAGCAATCGAAGGTCAGGAACTCAAAGGCATTACGAAGGGGACGCAGGCATACAAGGTAGATTTGACATTAGAAAAGCAAAGAGCAAAAAAACCAAAAAGCTCACCGGGCAACCCACACACATTGGTGAGGTGCCCGGCTACGAAACCTTGCGGTTTACTTCGTTTTTTTGTTGTCGTACTGGGGAGTCGAACTAGGGCCCTAAGGCTCACAAGTATCGTCTCAACCCGGGGCGCGAAGCAGACCTATTACTAGGTCTACCACACAGCCGAGGGACGAACCCATACCGGCCAGCCGAGGGAGGGCCCCATGCCGGCTGTTGAGAGGTGTTCTGGTAATAGGACTTATATAGTAGTGTCTCTACTCTCACCTTGGGCTCACCAGAGGGGACTGTCATGCCTCCCGGCATCAGCTGCAGGTCAACAAACGACAGCCAGAACCTCGTCACGACCGTGATTCGTCAAGAGGACCGAGATGCCCACGATGAGTCCATGGACTGCAGCATCTCCTTCCTGGGAGGGGTTCCATCTCGCCTCATGTAGCGTGCTAATGGTCAAGTCTGTACTTTTTGGCCAACAACATCAAATACACTGAAAGGACGGGGCGTGAGGTCTCCTCATGCTCTAACTCTCCCTACATGAAGATAGTGACCCGTGTCCCCAGATTGTTCGGTTCGGGATACATCGTGGGTGTTACGCCTTAGAATGGGTGGTATGATGAATATGGAAACCAGAACTCATTAGACCCCGATGATCGTTAACAGGGCACACACATGTCAAACTGAATTTCAACGTCTCACTGTAAGAAGGTAAGGGAGGACGACATCGACAACCCGCAAGGGGTTACCCATGTGGCACAAACAGTAACGTAGGTGGGTGTGGAAGAGTGACTGTTGGGAATGCTCGACAAAATGGCAACGCCATTGATCCATGTCTTGAGTTACACGTTGCACAAATCACCAGGGAAGCGAAGTGAAGGGGCCAAGTCGAAGTTGCTGGTCAAATTAGAGTTGCGCTTGCCTTCACCAGACGGGGGGAATGGACCGTGCATTGGGATGGGGTGCTAGCTTGGAGCTAATTTAGCGCATTTCCACAAATTTGCCAGCATGTCAGCCTTGCAGGCGCGACCTCAACTCCCAACGCGCTGATCGCCGTCCGTCGCGTGTCGAACTTCTGCAACCAACTTCATCGTTTTTTGCAATCAACTGTAGCTGCACCGACCGACTCAGGCAGATCATTGCTATCTATTGCCCGATAGTGGCGTGTCCGACCAGCCATGGCGCCTCCGGAAGCATGGCACACGGTCGACCACTCCCCGGAGTACGAGGACTTCATCGCGAAGCTGACCGAATTCCACACCAAGCGCGGCACAAGCTTCGACCCGACACCTAAATTGGGCGTCAGGCAGATTGATTTGCTGAAGCTGTACAAATACATCGTGGCGCATGGAGGGTACGATGCCGTATCCGACGAAAAGCTGGCGTGGCGCAAGTCTTGCGAAGAGCTGGGGTTGATGACCAACAATCCTCCTGCAGCGGCTTTTCAGTTGAAGACTCACTACTATCGATACTTAGCGGCGTACGAAATCAAGACAGTCCATAACAAGGAGCCACCACCGCCGGAGATTCTCGAGCATACCACGGCCAAGGGTAGCGGCTTGCTGACCAGGACGCTGGAGAACTACGCGCCTAATCGCAGGGAGACGGGCTTCAGGGACTCTGATAACGACGAAGGCACGCCACTTAGGGATCGGCCAGCAGAGGACACACCTGGTTCTTCCGCGCGAGCATCACGAGGCCTGCGTCAAGACCCGCCGCAAAGGGTCATCTACACCCCCGAGACCAGCTCTTCGAGGCAACCTCGACATACATCAGGACAACATCCGACCGTGTCCTTGCACAATTCTCCTCGTCACAGCCAGTCGCACTCTCAGGGGCCACAGCAACATGCTGTGCACGCAAATCAATATCCGTCTGCCCGTGGCGGCGCCTCGCACTCCTACATCCCTCCTAATCCGGAGTTCCAGAACTCTGCGATAATGAACTACGACTGGCAGCGGCCAGTGCCCCTTCCGGTCCGACCCGTTAAGACACCAGCTACGGACCCGAATGCCTTTGCTGAAGAGCGACGCGTTGCACGACTTAGAACTGCGGGTAAGTCTGCGGCAGACTTGATGCAGCGGCGCGATCCCCTCCGTAAGTTGCAAATGCGTCTTCCGCCTCTGAATTACCGAGACAAGTTGCTGACCTGAAATAGGATCCGATAAAATGTTCGAGGGACCAAATATCTACCTCCGCTGCATCCAGTCTCTTCTCAGCCGTGTCCCTGCCGAGCAGGCCTTTGCTCTTCATCACCTCGTCAAGATAAGCTTCGAACGTGGAGATAAGTTCCGCTTCGAACAGTTCCCCAAGTTGGTCGAGGGCCTTGTCGACAAGGGCCTCGAGGTCGGACAGCTGTTCTATGAAGTAGACTGGACCATCACCTACGACAGCGAACAGGATGACGGTCCCATTGGCGAGCTGGACGGCAATAATGGTACATCCGATATCATTGAGCGCATTGAGCAGCTTGCCCCTAAATCCGTGGTTGATGGCATTATGCCCGCGGATTTCTCGGACAGGCTCGGTATGATCACGGAGGCAGTTCTTACGATTCGCAACATGGTTATGCTTCTGGACAACGCGGCTTTCATCGCCGACTATCCCGTACTAAGCGACTTGCTCTGCATCATATTGCATCTGCCGAAGTTGGAGATGGTGGTGGAGCTGAAGCACTTTGCGCTGGACATCGCCGAGCAGATTACGCCTTACCTGGTCCTGCAGTCCGACGACCCGCTGTTCAGGACGCTGCTGGGCCAACTGCTCGACAACTCCGACGATCGCGGCACTATTCTGACAGCTCTACGTGCTGTGGGGCGCAGCTCGATGAACTTATCGGAGACGAACCAGCTCGGCGACGTCCCGTTGGAGGTACTGCAGAAGGTCAAGAATTGGCTGCTCCTGAATGACGACGAGTTGATGGACGCTTGCCTCGACTTCCTCTATCAGTACACAGCTGTGGTGCCCAACCTGGAATCTCTCATCAAAGCGTCCAGCTTGGATGATCTCGTCACTCACCTGGTGAGACTGCTCTCTCACGGCGCCAAGCGCGAACAGCGAGAGATCATAGTTGAGCCCGAGAGGCGAGTAAAGGGACCAGATGATCCTCTTCCGGTACCAGCGGATCTGCTTCAGCGACTGCTGGCCATGCCAGAGCCAGAGCGGTGCCACACATGGGTCCGCTGCTTCTTCGAGGAAGACCCGGAAGGACAAGTCACACAGATCTCTATATGGCAGGGATACAACAGTGCCTTTTTGGAACACCTTAAGAAGGAGGGCAAACAGATGATCCAGGCTGCCGAGTTCATCCGGAGTATCAGTCAAGTCTACACCAACGCAGCCGCGCGTATCAAGCGCGAGCTGACTCCACAGGGTGAGACGAGCAAGTTCATCATTGACGGAATCAGGCCTCGTATCCGGCCCATCAACGAGCAGGGCCTCGAGTATTATCCTTGTCTGTGGGCTCGCAAGCACAGGGGGCCTGGCGATTCTCCTATGGCTAAGTGCCTTGCCTGGTTACCGAGCGCGAGCCAGATGTGGAAGCACATCATCGTCGAACATCTGGGCGAGACTCTGGACCCCGTGACGAACGCGGTCAAGGACAAAACGGACAAGTTCATCTGTTACTGGCACAATTGCGGCAAGTACAACAAGCCGACGGAGATGAGCCTCTTCTTCTTCTCGTCCCACATCAAACTCCACGCCATGCAGGCCTTCGTCAGGTCCCAAGTCGAGACGACTCCCACACCGGGCGGTTCCCTCACCTCCAAACGATCTTCCCGAGCACAGGTCACACCCGCGAGGACGATCACGATCAAGTCCGAGGAAACGCTGGCGTTGCCCGCCGACCCGCGCAACCCTAACGGGCCACACACGGCTGGCGGCATCCCGCTTAGCGCCGCGCTGGTGCTGCGCAACATTGCGCGCAACGTCGTCAAGACGGAGGCGCAGGAGGAGCTGCTCAAGGAGGAGCCCGAGGACGGCGGCTGGAACGAGCGGCTGTTCCGCGCGCAGCGGACGCGACTGCACGAGATCATGGCGGAGAACAAGCTGCTCGCGCCGCATGTTGCTAGCTTGTTGCAGACCATCAACGATTCGTCGGCCTAGGAAGACGACGACCGGAATGGCTGGCTGCTGAGCGTGAGCGAAACTGAAAAGCAAAACTGTGTTTAATGCGGTGTCGGGTTTTCATATTTCATGGGCGTTTGCGGGACTGGGGAGACTGGGATCAAGCTTTAGCAACGAGGGTCCTCGGGGATTAAGTCTTGCGTTTAAGTACCTTAGGGATTTGTACTCTAGCTCAAGAGGTGATCGATCGGTCGAGCCTGGAGTTTTGCGGTTTGCGGTTTGCTGGGACTGAGCTACTAGAGTCAAGAGAGCTTTAAACATTACAGGCGCCACCAGCGCTGAAGGTATCAATCTCAATTCATAAATTCTCTCCTACACCGTTTCGCTCTGCGTACCTTGTGCCGAGGCCTGTGTTTCCTTCCACTAATACCAAGCTTCTATAAATGAAGGGGAAGTGGCATCAATATATCTCCATCCAGACTGCCGGTTGACTTCCCGCCCTGTCTGCATCGAGACTGTTACTTGGGGAGTCGGCTGTAAGCATCCGTTGCCATTACATCACCGAACGGTTTTGGCGATCGTCCAGGGGAGATCTTGGGCCCGGTCTGCACACCATCCCGTTTGAGAAGTTGGTTGAGGGGTAGCAGCTGTTTCCAACCCTCCCAAGAGCCTGGGCATCTCACCTCGCCAATCGAAGCCATGCCTGGTTCCCGTTTCAGAAGGTAGACTGTGCATCGTCCCGGACAGTGTGGTCGTCGACGCGTCACTCTTTCTGCTTCTCATCTTAAGTAACATTTCTTTATCGCCGCAGTGATTCTTCAACCCAATTGTACATAAGTTCATGACAGGGAAACTTACCCTCAAACAATTGACCATCTCACCTCAGATCCCTTAATTTAACCTTTGGCGCATGGCACTTAATTGGTGATAGCTTCATTTTGTCATTCATGCAGCATGTATCTCAACCATCTCTTACTGGGCGGGCTGGCCATTGTGAGCCACTCTCATCAAGCAAGAGCCCAGACTAACTCGGCTTCGGCTGCCGGTTCATGCCCAACGGTGTTGACATCCTCGAATTATGATCGCCCCGTCGTCGGGAGCGGTTATACGGCCCAGCTTGTCGTCAAGGGCCTCACCAAGCCCCGTGGGCTCATATTCGACCAGGACGGCGCCCTGCTCGTGGTCGAGTCCGGCGTGGGCATCACCCGCATACGCTTCGACGACAGGGGCGGCACATGTCTGCTCAAGACCGAGTCACCTACCATATACCAGGACAGCTCTGTACTTATCTCCTCCCATATAAATACCGCGTCCATAAGCTAACCCTCACCCCAGCTCAACCACGGCATCGAGCTCTCCCCCGACGGCCAAACCCTCTACGCCTCCTCCTCTTCAGACGTCTACTCCTGGCCCTACACGCCCGAGGCGTCAATCCTAGGCTCCAAACAGACCCTGATAACCAACATGTCCAACTCGGACCACACAACCCGCACCCTCTTACTCAGTCGCAAGGCCCCGGGCCTTCTCCTCGTCTCGCGCGGCAGCTCGGAGAATATCGACGAAGATGCGGCCTCCATCTCCTCGGGCCACTCACAGATCCGCGTCTTCAACATTTCTTCCCTTGCCGTCGACTCTACCTCCTCCTCGCCCTTCAACTACGCCACCGACGGCCAACTCCTGGGGTGGGGCCTGCGCAACAGCGTCGGCGTGGCCGAGCATCCGGTAACAGGGGGCGTTTACAGCGTGGAGAACAGCGCGGACCAGCTGAAGCGCGGTGGGACGGACGTGCACCAGGACAACCCGGGGGAGGAGATGAACTTCCACGGACACCTGAACGACAGCGCCTCCCTCTCGGCTTCCAGCAGGCCGAACTTCGGATATCCCCACTGCTTCGCGCTGTGGGACACGGACAGCTTCCCCGACAAAGGCGACATGAAAATCGGCAGCCAGTTCGTCCTCGACCCCAGCGACACGTTAAACGACGCCACCTGCGCGGAGGAGTACGTCCCCCCGCGGCTGACGTTCCAGGCGCACATGGCCCCCCTGGACATCAAATTTACCTCCGACGGCGCGCTGGCGTACGTCAGTTTCCACGGCAGCTGGAACAGGGACGAGCCGGTGGGGTACAAGCTCAGCGTCGTCAGCTTCGACGCTGCGAGCGGCGAGCCCGTCGAGGCCGCGGACAGCGAGCAAGCGGCGGCGGACATCCTGAGCAATGCCGACAATGGCAAGTGTCCCGGCAAGTGCTTCCGTCCCGCGGGGATCGCGATCGACGGGCGGGGGAGGGTGTTTATGAGCAGCGACGCGACGGGGGAGATTTACGTGCTGCAGAGGGCGGAGATGACTGCCCTCGGCGGCGGTG
Organism: Coniochaeta sp. 2T2.1; assembly: GCA_009194965.1. Taxonomy (NCBI): domain Eukaryota; kingdom Fungi; phylum Ascomycota; class Sordariomycetes; order Coniochaetales; family Coniochaetaceae; genus Coniochaeta; species Coniochaeta sp. 2T2.1. The sequence goes on along the minus strand of VSMA01000002.1, from coordinate 2,605,219 downwards.
GCGGTGGAGAGGGAGGAGGAGGACCTAGTACGACGACTGGTGGCGGCACGCTGGTTACGGGCACGGCGGCGCCGAGTAGCTCGCCTAATGCTGCTGCGAGCACCTTGCCTGCTCAGGGCGGGGGGTGGTTGTTGGTTACGCTTACGCTGGCGTTGTCGGTTATTGGGGGCGTGTTCTTTGTTGTTGCTTGAACTTGACGACCCTAGAGTGTTTCGGTCTTTGATGCGAAGGAGACCTAGAGTTAGTTGATAAGCAGGCCTATGCTTCCTATGATGACTTAGGTGTTGAATTCTCCAGATTACGAGTTTGTCTCACAGACAGTAGAAGGCAGAACTGATATGCCACTTGCGGATCGATTATGGTTAGGGTACCTCAGATAACGGTATATAACGATGCCATTCCTCAATCCTGTCTCCAATGTCAAGACGCTCGCCCTCCAACGGCTTGTGAGAGCTTGCATCCATATTTTCGCCATTGAATCATCTATGGACACAGCTCCTGATCCGACGTCGCTTCCAAGACCGCGGCTCGGCACTGTATGTGAATGGCCCTCGACTGGAATGCTGGACTCGTCCCTTTCCGAGATTATTTGGCCTGTCCTTTATCCGGTCGGATGGCGGAGAGTTCTTGATTCGCATGGCTTAATACTCAGAAGCCGGCCGAAGTATCGTTCCCCCATCGTATTTCCATGAGAGGGATAGCCCTCTCACGGCATGAAGTAGTTTCAGGTGTTGTGAAGTTGCTTTTTGTGACAGCCGTATCAAGTCCAGCAACTACCTCGCATCCCATCCACCACCGACACTGTCTTCCGGTATCGTCAACGACCCAAGCTTCTCATCCAAACACCTCGCAATCTCCTCAGCCTGTCTCCGTATCCCCAGCACAAAGGCAGTATCAATCCCGCCAACAGAGACACTGCCCGTCGTAGCATGACTCGCAATACTCGCCGTCGCAGCCGCCGTGCCAGAGCTGAGTATGCTATCCGACGGCGACCCCGCGGCATGGTTGCTGTGCGCCGGCGGCCGTAATCCACCAGACGACGCATTACCCCCCGCATCATGACTCTTCGGCGATACCGTCCCTCCCTCCACCCTGCCGCCCGCGCCAGGCGACGAGTTCCCTCCATCCCTATTGCCCGACGACGGCGGGTGTTCCGGCCCAGCAAGGACAATGCATAATATCCCGCACTTCAACCCCCTAATCACCACCACCGTGCCGCTCCCATCCGCCTCCGTCGGCTCAAGTTGTACCGTGATCGCCCGCGGCGCTAGACCCTCCTCACCCGGCACGCCGCTGGAGCACGTCTTTGGCAAAGCGTCCTCGACGTCGCGACCGTAGCCTGGTCGATTGTGCATTGCCCATAGCGAGGCTGCGACGGCGGCCTGGCGGCGGAGGACCCGGGCGGGGGATAGGTTCGAGGCGTGGGCGAGAAGATTGCCCGACGGGGTGGTGAGACAGGTCGTGTGAATTTGTGGCGTGAGGTTGGCGGAGAGGAAGGAGGTTACGCGTTTCGTTAGGAGGAGGGGCGGTTGGGGGATGCTGCTTGGGTCTGGGTGTCGAGGCATGATGGGTTTGTGGAATTACGTCGAGGCTGCTTCCGTGTTCCGGGACTTGACAGGTAAGATATAAGGTACTGCTTCGAGATTGGATCTCCAGTTGTCTCAGATGGAGAAGCGGGTTGAGTGTGCGGCCCGCTTCTCGTTCGTCGTCTGAGATTGAGTAGGCTTGAAGAGTTACTTGTGTGCACGACTCTCGACAAGTGTTTGGTGTATTGGTAGCAGGCGTTTGATTGGGCGAGATGTGAGTGGTTAATGGCGAAAGGAATTGGACGTCAAGAAGCTTCAGCTCGTCATATGTAAAGGGCTTGATAAGAGCTGATAAGGCGAAGGTGGCTGAGATGCGGGGAATTAGAGTCGACTAGCGCTATCTACCCCGCCTGAGCTTGGGGCTTTGGCCATCCAGACGATTCTCACAGTTGGGGTCGAAGCTTGCCGGACCCTGAACATCGATCGTTGACCCACGTCACCTCCTCCGTGCCTGGAAAGCTCAGTAAAAACAAACGGTACAACACATCCATCTACCGTCAGGGCAATTCTTTTAGCAAACAGGGCACGGCAACAACAACAACAACGACAACAACAACAACAACAACAGCTTACTGGACATCACCTTGCACAACCATCACAATGTCGACTCCTTACGAAGGTAATGCTCCCAACCCCTCCAAGCAGCCATCACAACCACTAACAAGCCCCCAGTCGAGCACGGCATCACGCCCGCCGAGACCCAACCCCGCCGCAGGCGACAAATAGACATGTCGACCTTCACCTCCCACCTCCACACCCTCCAGCCCGAGGCGGACCAAATGCAGCACAACAACCCGCACGCGACCCCCAACCCGGTCGACCACGCCGCCCTCTTCCGCCTCCTCCAAGACCAGCTCTCCACGCTCGCCACGACGTCCCCGGACGAGTCGAACCGCAACTTTCTGCAGTCCCTCTTCGAGGCGCTGGAGGGCGACATCGCCTCCCCGCCGCAGCAGATCCAGGGCGTGCCGCAGTCCTCCCTCGACACGCTGGAGCGGGTCCCCCGCAAGAAGATCGGCGAGACGGAGGCGTGCCCCATATGTGCCGAGCGGTACCTGGACGACCAGTACTGTCTTGTCGTCGAGCTGCCGTGCCATCACAGTCACAAGTTCGATCTCGAGTGTGTGGGGCCGTGGTTGTTGAGTAAGGGCACTTGTCCGCTTTGTCGGAAGGAGATGGGGAAGAAGAAGGACGTTGTGGTTGAGAAGAGGGAGGACGATGAGGAGGAGGAGGATGATATGGACGGCATGTATGCTTAAGCGGGTTGGTACGTGGTCTTTGCAGTGATATCATAGGGCAAATAGGGCTGGGTTGGAACATCTCCTGGAGTATGGGATTCCAGTTGTTAGGTTGACTTATTGCTCGGGCATGACTGAACGGGCGCAAACCAGTCAGACAAAAAGAAGAAACAACATAGTGCACCTGTTATAGGACTACGCATATTGGCGCAGTACCCAAATGCACGACTGGATGATCACTCGATTAGGCGACGGGACGATGATCAGCCTGTCACCGCACTAACATGCGAAATCTTTCCACAGATGTACAGACGCGAGACCGATAAGTCTAAGCTATTCTTGTACTCTGTTTGATCACGGACTGCTCTCTCTGGCAAAGTCCTTCAGAATAGTCGATAACTCCTAGGCCTGCTGAACGGCAAACCTTGAACCTCAGTAGTCCCGTTACTATCCCTTGCTAGACCTTCATGTTTTCAAGCACCCGCATCAGAACCTCTATCTCCGTCTCATAGCCCTTGAAGACTACCCCCCCGCGAGAATCAACCCACTCCTTGTTCATCGGGTCCTTGAACGTATTCTGGAGACTGTCCTTTCATGCCCTTTAGTCTTTCAATGGCGCCTTCAACAGCATCCCTGTCCACCTCGGAACTGAGCATCTTCACCTAGGGCTCGGCTTCGGCCTTGATGATTACCTGGCCCTCGGACAGCCTCACCATTGTCTCGGGCAAGACTGAGATGCTGGTCTTTGCCTCGGGCATGTCACTCTCCTGCATGTCAATGTCCTCAACCTTAACATTCTCTTCTGAACCGATAGACACGAGAGCCATCTCACGCGAACCCTCGCCCTCGTCCTTGTTCTCAACCGACTGCACCATTTCCAGCAAAGGCCCGGGCGCCGCCGTCTTCCTCTTCTTGACCCGCCTCGGCAACTCCGACTGTCTAGTCCTGATCTCCCCCACCACCTCCGACTTTCTCTTCTTTTTGTCATTAGCAGTAAAAGCCGGGTCTGGTATGCGCGCGACAGCCAGCCACAGCCGACCCCAGAGGGCGACCGGCTCCTCCGTGATCTGGTCGGCCGGGAGGATCCTCGCCACGTCCGCCGATGCGAGGATGAGAGCGAGTCCTCTGTCGTCACGTCCGCCGCCTCCCTGGAGAGCGATCTTGCCGATGGCGGAGTTCTCTTCGAAGGCGGGAAACATGACATTCATGAGGTCGGCTTCCCCGAATTGCAGCTTCATCGCCATCTTCCAGATGGGCCAGTCAGTCTTGTAGCGGAGAATCTGGTGGGGTGCGAGGGGGCGGCATGTCGTCGGTTGTCGGTTGTGGTTGTTTGGTCTGTTGATAGCAGGGACTCCAGTGGCGTAGAGGGATTGACGACTGACGGTGCCTTGAACACGATTGTCGTGGTCGCTACGATGGTATAATCTTGAAGAAGACCGAATGAAGGCTCTGGCGTATGTAGGCTGAGACGTAACGTGACGTGCGTGGTTCAAAATAAACAATAAGACCTTTAACACCACGAAGTTGCAGCTGAAGCTTTGATATAGTAGTGGCTTTTGTGAAAAGGATGACCAGGCGAGGACATGATCAGACGAGGATGCTGAGTGGGTAGAGGAGCAAGCCATACACCTCAGAGCCGGCACGCATGAAGCAAGCTCCCAAGCTACCATCCCTTCCTTTTCGCAATTCGCTTCCTCTTTCTCATATGCCTGGGGTGAACAGATTCGCTCTTCTTATCCAAGCCTCACCTGCCGCCACATATTCATACACTCCTGCAGATCCACGGCAAGCGCCCCATCCAGCGCAGTCGAGGTATCCTTGATCAACGAGATGAGAAGTGTCGCCTGCGCAAAGGTAACCAGGTCACCCTCGAGAGCCTCAAAATCCGACTTCCTCATACCGCCGTTATCCGCCCACGCCTTCCACAGGTCCAACATGCCGCAGATGGTGGCAGTGAACTCGCCATCCAGGACCATCCGATGCAGCAGCGTACCGACAGCATCCTTAACGCCCGGCGCCTCCGCAGGTACGTGTCCCCTGCTCTTGAGCCAGAGAAGGCAGTACTCAGCCACCCGCTTCGTGTCCCATCGCGGACTCTGGAATGCTTCCATGAGGCGCGTATCTTGTCTCTGCGTCTGCAGGCGCATGTTGTCGCGCATATCCCGCATGCGCTGCTCGTTCTCTCGCATCACTCGTTCCCGAGCGGCGGCCTCGCCCTGACCCGGCGCCATGCGGGCCTCGGCTGCCATTGCCGCACGCCGCTCGTTAAGTCTCTGTACGTGCAAGTGGTGTGATACCATGTGGTCGGCGTTGTGGCGGGTGGCCCACTCCGGCGTGTCGCTGTCTGTTACCGCGCCTATGAGCTCCAGCACACCGCAGGGTACCGTCTCCTTCCGCGCAAAGGACAGCACGTCGTCCGGGATCTTGTAGTTCCAGAGGACAGTCTGGCTTGTTGTGCCGTAAGCTGTCGCAGCGCTGGCGAACCATACGCCGGCCGACTTGGATTGTCGTATCCTGATATGCTCGATGTAGAGACTGTCGAGGCTGAGATTACTCTGCAGCCGGTCCTCCTGCGTCAGAGCAGTGACGATGCCCTCCACCGAGATCTGGCAAGCGATGTCCTTCTTTGCGTTGCTCGCCGCTTCCTGCTGAGCCGAGTCCAGAGACTCCTTCCGAATACTCGACCTCTCGCCTTCCACGGGCGAAACGGCTCCATCAGCGCCCTTCACCGAAGTTGAGGCCTCTTCCTCCCCGTCCTTCTCTACCTTCTGCTCAGGCGGAGGCGGCAACCGGACCCAATAAGGCGGAAGGTGCGAGTAGTCCCTCGTCGTCCAGTCCGGCGACCAGCTCACAGCCAGACTCAAATGACCGTCCGAATCATCCAACGGCGCAACAGTCAGCGCCTTCTCCCTCCCATCAGGGGACATCATCAGCGCACATCCAACAGGCGTCCACAATCCCGTACTCCTCAACAATCTCCATCCGCGCGGATCCGGAACAGCGCCCAGGTCGAGTAAATAGCACACCAGCTCATCAAGCGCCACATCGACCTGGGGCTGGCGCAGCTGGTCGGCGTACTCCACCCTCTGCGTCTTGAGACCGATGATCTGCGACCGCCAGTTGAAGGTGGTCCAGCTGCCTCCCGGGATACTGCTCGGGTGGCGGGAGAGGACCCAGTACTCGGATCTGTGGTCGAAGCGGTCCCAGGGGCGGACGGCGTAGCGCGGCAGCTCGACCTCGATCACGCGGTTGACGACATCGCTGCGAGTTAGGGCTGTGAGGCGAGAGTGGCGCAGCATACGCTTGATCTTGGAGAGGGACGTCAGGGTTGCGGCCGTGTTGTAGAGGATGGGGAGCACGCCCAGGACGGCGAGGGGGACGCCGATGTAGGTTATTACGTCGGCTGCGGTGTACCCGCTGTCGGCGGATGACATTGTGGCGGTTTAACTCGGAACCCAACTCAAAAGAAGAGATGGAAGGAGAATACTGTAATGTTGCCGCATGTCACAACCATGATCCCGATGCTGTAAAGGTGTTGTTGAGAACTGCTCCCTAGGTCTAAACGCGAGCCTCATCAGCCGCACCACGACATTTTCAGCAGACGCGCACTAAAGGCAGCCCTGCAGAAAGCCTCGTGCTAAAGCTTCAGGGGTCATTGTGATTGAAGCCAACATCAACCAGACTAGCAGGTTGGTACCGCATCTTGTTCCTCGAACACCTTACCTACTACGAATACTGACCGCCGGATGATCTAGACTTCCTGTGCACGATGCAGCATCCAACACTCTGCGGATAGACTAGGTTGATATCAAGCCAGGCATATCAGGGAGATGAGAAAGTGCAAGACAGAATAGCAGAAAGTTCCATGGAAGAGCATTTGTCTCGGGAAGAAAAGCATGAGTGGATCCTTCCAAGCGCGACGATCTGCGGGGGGATGCGCAGCCCTTCTTGGCACGCTAATATACCCAAGTCTCTCGGGCCGTTACACGTCTCATCTGCCAGCTGGCCCAGGGTCTTCCAACGTTATTTCCAAGCTCTCCGAGCCCTTGTCCCGTCTCTTCTGTCATTCATCTCCCATCTGTATCACCACTTCTTAGGGCTCATACAGCCCAAGTATTGTACGCTTGATTCCTTGCGTGGTCCGGCGTCTGTTTCCTCTTTTCTCGTTCGTCTAGAGTTCCAAAAGCTTATGTCGTTGGTTACAGCATGATATGGCGGCATTGATACATCCAGCTTTTCAATTATGTTCTCATTCGTGATGACGAGGCTGGTCGCCCTCTTCGTCGTCCTCCTTTCTACAGCATGCGTTGCCCAGTTCGCCCCCTTCCAAGCGACCAATCTCACCACAATTGTCTCCCCTGCCGATCCCGGGATTTCTATCTCGTACAAAGTCCCTGATGGAGTATGCAACACAGCCTTCAAAACGCAGCAACAGTATACAGGCTGGGTTAACGTGCCGGGCGCATACGAGACCAACATCTTCTTTTGGTTCGTTGCCGCTCGCCAGCCAACCTCGCAACTGACGATATGGCTCAATGGCGGCCCGGGCTCGAGCTCCATGTTCGGCTTCTTCACTGAAACGGGCCCATGTGAAGTTGTTGAGAGAGGCGCCGACCGGCTTGAAACTGTAGCGCGCCAATGGGGCTGGGACAGGGCGTCCAACCTGCTGTTCATCGACCAAGTATGACGGGCTCATATTCTATCGCCATGTACTGTCTTGCTAACTTCTCGTCAGCCTAACCAGGTTGGGTTCTCCTACGATGTCCCCACCAATGGCTCCTTTGACATGGTCTATAACGATGCCTCCGTTCCTCCGCGGCCCGTTCCTAGGTCTCGGACGCCTACGACATACTTAAACGGCACCTTCAGCTCTCTCAACCAGACTAACACGGCCAACACCACAGTCGTAGCCGCCACCGCTGTATGGCACATGGTCCAGGGCTTCCTCGGGACATTTCCACAGTTCAACCCGGCCAACAACAGCGCAGTGGGCGTGAACCTGTTCGCCGAGAGTTATGGCGGGAAGTACGGGCCGGTCTTCGCAGAGATATGGGAGCAACAAAACGTCCGCCGCTCAAACGGTACTCTCAGCAACTCGACGCTAGACATCCACCTCGTCTCGCTAGGCATCGTCAACGGTTGTGTAGACGACATCATTCAAGGACCGTCCTATGCGACCATGTCAGTCAATAACACCTATGGCATACAGCTCCTCTCGCCCGTGCGTGCTGCCCTGGCGAATGGGACCTTTTATCAGTCAGGCGGCTGCCTAGACCTGATCAACGAGTGCCGAGCAGCGGCAGACGCCTCCGACCCAGAAAACGATGGAGACGTCGACAGCGTCAACAGCATCTGCTCACAGGCCACAACCTCTTGCAACTCGGCTACCCTCGAGCCCTACAGCGAGGCCAGCCGCAGCTACTACGACATCGCCCACATCATCCCAGACTCATACCCATCCTACCACTACGCAACATACCTCAACACCCGGCGCGTCCAAGACGCCATCGGCGCCAGGGTGAACTACTCGGACAGCAGCCCTGAGGTCTACTCCGCCTTCCAATCGACCGGCGACTGGCAGCGGGGTCCCATGGCCCCGAAACTCGCGGCCCTGCTCAATCGCGGCGTCCGCATCGGCCTCGTCTACGGCGACAGGGACTTTATCTGCAACTGGATCGGCGGCGAGGCCGTCTCCCTCGCCGTCGCCGACCTCGCCGGCCCCGCGTACTCCTCCCGCTTCCGCTCCGCAGGCTACGCCCCCATCATCGTCAACGACACCTACATCGGCGGCGTGGTCCGGCAGTACGGCAACCTCTCCTTCAGCCGCGTCTACCAGGCGGGGCACTTCGTCCCCGCCTACCAGCCCGAGACGGCGTTCCAGATCTTCGCGCGCATCATCCTGGGAACCAGTCTGTCTACCGGCGAGCCGGTCAACCTCAACATGTACAACACCACGGGACCCTTGAACGCGACGTCCACGCTCTCCCTCCCGCCCAGTCCAACGGCGACGTGCTACCTGCGAAACATGGCAGGTACCTGTCCCGACGACTCGATCAGCAGTATTCTGGCGGGCGAGGGGTTCATCGTTAACGAGGTATGGTACTCCGCCAGCAGCGCATGGCCCGGCGCCACGTCGTCGGTCACGGCTACGGGCCAGATGGCCTCGACGTCGACTCCGCCTACCCTTACTGGGGGTATCTTCACCGCCACTGCAACGCCGTCGAGTGCGACCTGTCACGGCAGGTGTGCGGCGCGCGAGAAGCTCGTTCTGGCTGCCATATTCATCTTGATTGCGGCGTTGTCTGCGGTGGGGGGCATTGGCGTCAACTAGGGAGTGAAGCGAATGGTTGCGTGGACAAGGGAGAAGAGGCGGGAGACACGGCGGGAGAGAACGCGGGAGAGAATGGCGGAGCGCCAGAAGCTCGAAGGATAAGGGACGCGTTTCACGCTCGTCACTGACCAAGAGGGGTGGCGCCTCTGATGGGACCAGGAAAAAAAAAAAGGAGTTGTAATCATCACCTCATTGATACCCCGAAGCATCGCTTCGATATGAATAATTAGAGAACAGTGTTTTATTCAGAGTACTGCCTATTGCTATGCTGACCAACCTTGTGTCTCGATGGCGAGAAAATGTCGTGCCAGTGGGAAAACCTACGAGCGTCACGGACCTACCTGAGTGTATTCCGTCTCCAGTTCATCTTGTCAAATGACTCAAAAACGCCTGTGGAACAGAATTAGCTGTCTGCCTCATGATCGACAAATGCTTGTGAAGGACAAAAGAAGCGACAAAGATCAGATAAAAATGCCTTGTCAAAGGCGATCTCATCAATGCTTGGGAGCTATGTAGACCGTCGTGATAAATTTTAAAATCATCAGGATGTCGGGGGACCGCGCGGAAGAAGATATATCAAACTTACGGCTGGAGTGTCATAGTGGAAGTGCTGGCACAGCAGTATGGAAGGTAAGGTGATCCTACTATCGACTGGTTAGCTTCAGGATGTCAAAAGAGGCAAGACTCAGAACCAGTCGAGTATGGAGGTCATTTCAGGTTTGGGACGGGTTGTCATCAACGCCGAAGCTCTGACATATGCTTGTCAAAACTTGTGTCAAATCATCATAATGATCTCCATGCCCAATGGCCTGGCTGAGAGCGTAGAACCAGAGGTACATACCCGTTGATTGAGTTTCAGAGAAACGCTCTGCCGCCGACGCATGACGTAAGACTAGATGAGAACTGTCTGTACGTTAGTACTGGATCTCAAGAGATGGGGCAAGAGATGTTGTGAACAGAAGATTTCAGAGAATGCATGAATGGTAGTAAAATTGGTTATCAGCATGGGAAACCCCGATATGACTCGTCATCTAAAAGTCTCATCATGAAATGTGGGTGTAGAAGTATGAAAATTGTATCGCTTACCAACATGTATACACCATCATGGCCACGTCTACTTACCGAATGACGACTCAGAAGCGGCGAGGTAACCTCATCCTTGAAGTGTCAGTTAGCACCAGCGTTTCCATCGAGTATGTGTAGAATAGTCGAGAGAGTGTTGCTGATCAGTGGACGAGGTTTTCTAGGCCTGTCACGAAATGGCATGTCTGCTCATTCTATATCGGAGCCCAGTGCCGTTTCATCATAGAAGCTGAGGGTTGACGTCGATTGGAGAGAGTATGTACCTTGTCGGGAGAACACGCGAGGGATCTAGCAGCGCTGTCAGCACATGGTCCTTCACAGGAGAGTCATGAAGAAAGTGGTGAAGGGCAAATGTATCAGAAACAGCCATTGATGTCGTCAAAGAATTTCAGTCGGTAATTCCAACTTGCCGAAGCAAAAATTGAATCATCAGATGATGCCAGGAAGAGGTGGTGGGACGCGAAGGGGGACTAACCTGTAATGATCCTCGCCGTAGCAAGTGCAATGCTGATGATGAAAGATAGGCACCGATTGACCATGAGAGGTCGCAACTACCACCTTCACAGACTCATGATGATCCCGCCAGCCGGCCAAGGTCGCATATGTTGCGCCAGGACCGGAGCCTCCAGTGGTGCCACCCGAGGGGACCAAGCTCGCTAGTTTGGACAGTGATGTCGGGGCCCGAGCATGGTAGCATGCGGTGAAGAGGACTATCAAGCAGACTGTTAGCAATCAGGGCCAAAAACTGGAGAGAGTTCAGCAGAGAGTGAAAGTTGCTGCAGTATTTCAGACTGACGTGACAATAGTAGGTTTCATTCCCCGAAGGGTCAAAGACTCTAGTTTGAATTTGCGGATTGATGTGTCATCATGAAGGATTAGGGGAGGGCAAATCGGGTTGATTGTCACTTACCGAAGCCTGTTCTGTTGCTGTTTCGATGTTGGGAGTTGTTGTAGAAAAGAGAAGAGGAATTTTCTGAAGTTGGAGTTTTTGTAGCAATGAAGTTCAGAAATGTGGAGAGCTTTGCGAAAGTGCGTCAATTCGTCGGTGGGGTACGGGCACGTGATGACGCATCAGCTTGCGTGCACGGATCCCCAAAACTGCCGCGTCAAGCTTGGACTTAAGACGCGACGTGGAAGGTGCGAATGCGTCATCACATTGCATCCAATCTCTTCCCAAGGAAACATCTTCACGCATATCCATTGATTGCTTTTCAAAGTCACTTTTCATTTACGAGGGAGGCCAGATATCTCATCATGCCCGAGATTGCTGAGAGTATGTTGGAGTCCATGATGCCGTCTTCAAGATGTCGTTGAACGCCCACTAATTTCCACAGTTGCACGTATTGTGCATTATCTCCGCCTTCATCTTGTCGGCAAGACAATCAAGAGTGTCAATGCCCTCGATGATCCCATCATCTTTGGCAAGGTCGGCACAACTGGTGCAGAGGTCGCTGCTGCTCTCACAGGCAAGAAGGTAAGCGCTTCTGGCCGCCATCACTTTTCACATCCCCTTACCATATGCTTCGGGGCCAAGATCCCCTTCCACTGCTATGAAAGCTAATCGATAGCAGGTGCTTGATGCTGGTAATCAAGGCAAATACTTCTGGTAGGGAGCTAGTGCTCGTTCGATAGTTGGCCTTCGAGCTGACAAAATTGTAGGCTGGTCCTCGATCGTCCACCCCATCCCGTGATGCACTTCGGCATGACTGGTACGTATCTCTCGCCCGAGTTATGTGTCTATTGCTTACCAATGTTTTAGGCTGGATACACATTAAGGGCGACCGCACGCCCTATACCAACTACGAGAATAAAATGAAGGACGACGAAGCAAATCAGTGGCCGCCGAAGTTCTGGAAGTTCCAGATCACAACAGACAGCAATCCAGCCGTGGAAGTCGCATTCACTGATCCGAGGCGGCTGGCTCGGGTCCGTCTGGTTGACTGCCCAGGCCAAGATATCCGGAAGCACTCTCCTCTCGTCGAGAACGGACCTGATCCGGTAGTGGACACCGACGTGTTTACCGAAGATTACCTTCGGAAGAAGATGAAGGCTCGTCATGTGCCCATCAAAGCGCTGCTCCTCGACCAGAAGACCTTGAGCGGAATCGGCAACTGGGTCGGCGATGAGGTTCTTTACCAGGCCAAACTACATCCTGAGCAGTACTGCAACGAGTTCAGCGATGGACAGATTAAGCAGCTGTTTGAGTCGATTCGATATGTGTGTCAGACAGCCGTCGATAAGCTTGCCGATTCAAGCCAATTTCCGAAAGACTGGATCTTCCACCACCGATGGGGCAAGGGGAAAGGGGTCAGCCATATGCCCAACGGGGACAAGCTTGCATGGCTCACCGTGGGCGGAAGGACAAGCTGTTACGCTCCCGAGGTGCAGAAGAAGACGGGACATATCCCTCCCGGCGTCAAAGAGGAGCCTCTTGAGTCGGACGAAGAGCCGACAAAGAGGAAACGTACGGCGAAACCCAAAGCAAAGAAAGAGGACTCCGATGAGGCGGCTGAGCCATCGAAGAAGAAACGTGGGGTCAAAACGCAAGCGAAGGAGGAAGATGCCGATGAGGAGGACGAGGGGCCCAAGACGAAGAAGAGAAAGGCCGACAAAGCGCCCGCTGCAAAGATCAGTCGAGCTACGAACGGGAAGACGGCCAAAGTTCCCAAGGAGGAGGACGAGGAGGTCACAAAACCCAAGGAAAATCCTGGATCACGACGTTCCGGGAGGCTGAGTATCAAAGGAGCTTGATGAGCGTGACGCTGGGTGCTGGTTTGTTTTTGTGTGTAAGGACAACAACATGCGATGCTCATTTCAGACACGTCGTCAGAACCAATGCAAGATCGTTCTGATATTATCATGGGGTAACGATCTACATCTGCGGACATGTCGGCCGGTGCATATTGTATCGCTCCACCCGGTTGCCCCGATCCGCCTTGCGTCCGTCCCCATTTGATGAACCACGACCATACTCTCTAACCGCAATACAGATGTGACCTCAAGTATGCAGGGACAACTCAAGGCTCAGACTCGGCGCCTGGCGGGAAGGTCCCGAAGAGAGCCATGAGATGCTCGATATCATTCGGTGTAAGTTGCTTCCCCTCTTGGCCAGCCTTAGCGAGCATTCGAAAATCTACATCCGGCTTTCGTCAGCGCGCATCCTAGCGAGGGCTGGAAACCGGAAATCAACTTACAATCAATGTAGTAGCCTGAAGAAAACCGAGTCAGCACTGGTGCGGCAACATTAAACGAATCTGCAGGGGCATGTGCTGAAGCATAGCCGGAAGTCGGCGGGGAGAACATACCCGGAGTTGCCGTCATGAAGAACTCGGCCTCCTCGGTGTCGGATGCGTTCTTGAACGTATGGATTGCTCGCGGTGGGACCACCATGAGCTCTCCTTCAGCGGCATCCAGGTCACCGTCTGGAGTCACAAATCTAACCGTCCCTACGGCCCCGACATTAGCGAATTAACAAGCGAATGCAAGCTGCCACGCGGCCACACCTTTGGTTACTAGAAAGCATTCATCATGGAAGCGATGCCAGTGCATTGGTGGTCCAGAGGCGCCTGGCGGCAAGGCGATTGTCACGCATCCAACTCGGTTATCGGTGTTTTCTCCGTCCTCGAATACCCAGCACTTCATCGGTCCCAGCTGAATGACCTCAGCCGTCTCCTTCTTGTACAGCCTGACTGGAACTGGACCCCGGTGCGGCATGGTGGACGAGACTGGCGGATTTTGGACTACAGAAGGCAGTTGTCAAGGGTCATGTTCGATGAAGAAGCACGGCAGCGTTCCCCGCCAAATGCGTCATGATGGTACCGGTACCACAACTTCCCGATTAACGGACGAGTCTAATGCGCTCCTCCTGCGACTTCCTACTTCTTCGTCCGAACCTGATCTGCACCTCATGCCATCATTCTCGACGACGTTGTTCTGGAGAAAGAACCACTTGATCCGGCGATATACGGCCAGGCTCAAGATGTGTTCCAGACAATACACGCTCGACAACATGGCCATGTCGTCTCAGACTCAAGGCCCGGCCGGCCTCGGACCGCTGGGGTTTTCGCTTCTCGCCAGAGGGTTGCAGCGCTTTTGTGAGGGTTACAATCATCATTTTGACACTGTCAACTGCCATTGGATTGTTTCGTTTCAGAGTGCCGAGACGGGGGGTTGACTACCGTTCTAGGCGCTCCAATATGCCGGTTTACCCCAGCTTTTCCCCCCCCAAGCTACCGGCCTCTAGCTTCGAATTGCAGAGACGCCACCGGCCTGGACTACTGTTGTGGCATATCCCACAAGGTTATTTCGACCACATCTCTTGCGACTTGGCCGATTTCTTTACTTTCTTCACGAGTCTCTGACTGGACATCCCAGAAGGGCGATCTCGACTGGCACAAACCTCGCGCTTTCCTTCGAGACCAGTATGCCAAGAGATCGGCCCTCATGGTTGTGTCCTGGCTAAAGAATGGCTGTCTGGTTAATATATTCTGGACGACTATCGACGCTGGCCGTCGACTCTCATTCGTCCTTCGACACTCTCTCGAGGATGCTCACGGCAATTTAACTTCTCGATTTCCCCTCATTAGTTAATATCGATGCCTGTCCCTGGGATATCAGACAACACACTTCTAATATCGGTCATCTGGTCAAGCTTTATCCGTCGACAACGACAACGGAGCTTGGAGATCCCTTCTTTGCCAATCATTCGAAGACCCTTGGGTGGGTGCGTTGCAGGCACACGCTGATCATTGCTCTTACAGAACCGTCTTGTTATTGACCATCACATAGGTTGCTGGGAATTTGGAGATCTGGTCCTACCTGATCTAGCAGATCGCTCCCCTCACAGCAGGAGATGTCATTTTAGCTTCTCCTCCATTGCCATTCGAAGATTCAGCGACGACGATGATCTAAGGGCTGGCTGGGCTGTCTAGCCACAGCTTCCCATCTCTTGTCACTGGCACGGACGTCTTGACGGATGTTTAGCCGCACTTGACCGTGTTCTGTGCCGAGGCGTCCCAGAATCAGGTGAGCATGGGGACCGCGGCCACAAGGTGGATTAGCAGCATGATGATCACGAAGTGCCATGGTGCTGAACTTGAGCATGGGGATTGAGTTGTCCCTGGCTGCTCCTCCTTCCAAGTCCCCGACCTCAAATATCTGATACGTATTCTTCACCCAGCCCGTCAGCCGCCGCCTTCCCCTTATTAGACCCCACTCGAGTTGTTTCCCCATAGCCACCTTTTCGGGCCTTCCTTGCCGGAATGCTTGTTCGAGACGGGCGAGCCTGGGCCACGCGGATCAACGCGCCACCTGTCTGGGGAGCAGTATGGCTACCATGGTTGACTACTCCGTTAGACAACCTTCGGAATGCCACCACCCCTGCCCCGTTGTCTCCATTCCGTCCCAATAAATCCATCGTCAGTTTCTTCCATATCTGATATGTCCTCGAGACATAACGAGGCACATATCCGAACCGTCGGAGGACGTAGTCCGCGTCTCGAAAATGAAGAAGCAGCGTCGCACAACCTCCAGGATCCATCCATGCTGACGAGTCGAACCGGATTCGGAGGCCTTGGCCTTTGATGTTGCTCCAGGGAAACAACGTTGCTTAGCCCCATGGATGTCGGTTGCTTCGATCTCGGGTGGACCACGGACCACAAACTCCCCGTTCTCATGACGCTCCCCGCACACGACTGCCGCTTGGAAGCGGCAACTACTGTGCCCTTATCTCTTCGTGTGGGGAGGACGTCGCCAACCGATGCCGAGTGAGCAAATTCCAGGCTGTTGAGATCCATATCAGTTCATTTACTGAGTGACCTTTGCAGTCCCTGATGTTCCTACCAGCAAATATGTAGACGGGTTTCAGGGCCAACTTACCGAATCTGAGGAGTCTGGATTGGGGGACGTCGTACCCAGCGGCCCTGAAGTCGGGATATCTCACTTCGGACATTAGTGACCGGGCATCGATGTGGACGCGAGCCGTCACCATATAAAAGGCTTGGGACTCTCCCTCCTCCAGCCCGGGCCCACACTTCCCTTCCACAGATCTGTCGCCAAGCAGCTCGCTACAGTATACCAAGCCTTCGTCGAGATGATTGCCAAGTTCGCAGCACTCTCAGCCCTCCTGGGCATTGCCGCCTCGCAGCAGGTGGGCACCCAGCAAACCGAGACTCATCCGAAGATGACCTGGTCGCAATGCTCGGCCGGCGGCTCGTGCACGAGCAAGAGCGGCGAGGTGACGATCGACTCCAACTGGCGCTGGGTCCACGATAAGGCAGGCTATACCAACTGCTATGACGGCAACAAGTGGAACACGACCATCTGCAAGGACTCCAAGTCTTGTGCTGCCAACTGCGCTCTGGATGGCGCCGATTACAAGGCTACGTACGGTGCCTCGACGAGCGGCAACGCCCTTACTCTTGGCTTCGTCACCAAGGGCAGCTATGGTGAGAGATCGACGGCGCCTGGCATGATGTGACGGTCCATCCCGTGCTGACAATGCGGCCAAATAACAGCTACCAACATTGGCTCCCGTCTCTACCTGATGGCTAGCGCCAGCAAGTACCAGATGTTCACTCTGCTCGGCAACGAGTTCACTTTCGATGTGGATGTCTCCAAGCTCGGGTGAGTCTTCCTAACCGGGGTTTCCGCGTCGAGCCAAGGATTCTGCGGCATGAGACTTACAAGAATGAAACAGCTGCGGTCTCAACGGTGCTCTCTACTTTGTCTCCATGGACGAGGACGGTGGTATGTCCAAGTACTCGACCAACAAGGCCGGTGCCAAGTACGGAACCGGTTACTGTGACGCCCAATGCCCGCGTGATCTGAAGTTTATCAACGGCGAGGCCAACTCTGCCCAGTGGACGCCATCTTCCAACGACCAGAACGCCGGTGTTGGTGGATATGGCTCTTGCTGCACTGAGATGGATATCTGGTATGCAATCCTCATCAAATTCTAGAAAGCGAAAACAAATCAGCTGGGAAATGTACTTACACAAACCCTAGGGAGGCCAACTCCATCTCAACCGCCTACACTCCCCACCCCTGCACGACGGTAGGCCAGCACCGATGCTCGGGCGACCAGTGCGGAGGAACCTACTCCGAGACCCGTTACGCCGGTACCTGCGACCCCGACGGCTGCGACTTCAACAGCTACCGCCAGGGTGTGAAGGACTTCTACGGACCCGGCATGACCGTCGACACGACCAAGAAGTTCACCGTCGTGACCCAATTCCTCAAGGGCAGCGACGGCGTGCTGAACGAAATCAAGCGGTTCTACGTCCAGGACGGCAAGGTCATCCCCAACTCGGAGTCGACCATCGCCGGCAACTCGGGCAACTCGGTCAACCCGGAGTTCTGCAAGGCCCAGAAGGTCGCTTTCGGCGATGGCGACCACTTCAACGAGAAGGGAGGCTTCGCGCAGTTCAGCAAGGGTGTTGCCGCCCCCATGGTGCTCGTCATGTCCCTCTGGGACGACCACTACGCCAACATGCTCTGGCTCGATTCGACCTACCCCGTTGATGCATCTGCCGACGAGCCCGGCAAGGGTCGCGGTACTTGCGAAACAGGCTCCGGCGTCCCTGCTGATATTGAGACCAGCCAGGCTAGCAACCAGGTTATCTACTGTAAGTCAACCTGCACTTCAATCATGCTGATGATGGACCGCTTTACTGACTACCTGTTCCCCTATAGCAAACATCAAGTTCGGCCCCATCGGCTCGACATTCAAGGCTCCCGCCTAAGCGACGCCGACGGTACGCATGTCTCCACATCGTGTCGGTTCTCTGCAGCAGCGATACGGTCTTTGAGCAAGCAACCGGGCCGAGCGATGACTCCGAGGGGAGCATTCAAGATCGCGATCGGGTAGCATTCTAGACAAAAAGATTGGCGTTCTCTCTCTTTTAGTCTCTTGTCGCGAGAAATCTGTCGTTACTTTCAAGTACTAGGAGGAGGAAGCGAGAGGTTTGAACGGTGTCGAGTGATTTACACATTGTCCATAGTTCGGAGTTCGTGTACATAGTTGTGAGAAATGGAGTGAAGTCATACTGGATAATCCTCGTGTCCGGAAGACATCCATATGTCGACTGATCCCTGTAGATCTGGCCCATCTCAGGCTAATGGCCGCTGCGGATATCGATCGCCATCTCACATGCCGTTGCAGAAACGAGGTGAGGGGCGAGGGGATCACGTTCACTGTCAAGTCTTGCCGAGTATCTCGCAAACTAGCATGGGGCATGCCTCCCAAGGCAGTCTCTGACGATCCAGGAGAATATTCAGTTGACTATGAGGCGGACTTCTCTGGTACAACGAGTCAAACATTCTGTAATGTAAAGGGAAGAGAGAAACAAGACCGACCGTGACCAAGCTACCCCGCCACGAACTCCAAGGTTTGTTATCTTATCTATGACCACACACTACACAGCTCTCGGCATCGTCATCCGCGAACTGCGCCCGAACATTGTTTGATCTGATTCCTCCGTGTTCCTGTTACCATTCAGAGTATCGTTTCAGCCTTCATTCCACAAACGTATGACGACCGCATGACAGCTCGGGGACTTAAATAAGGGCCAATATTCTTATCCTTAGCCTGCCCTCCTACACCGCCTCCTATCGTTCGCTCGTGCAAGTTGCAACAACTCATCGTCCAAAGGAGCTGTCGCTACGCATGCGACTGAGCTAGACAGACAGCATGTTCTCCCAGGTAAGGAATGCAAAGCTCGACGGCATAGATTCCACGATGCGCCAGTGAACTCCGTTCCTGCGTTTACCCCAAGGGGCCTCGTCAAACCACAACACCAACCCCTGAGACATTAAGTAAACAGGACAGGTCCCCGATGCTGACTCACACCACTATAGAAGAAGCCCTACTCGGCCGTGACCGTCGCGGTCGACCGGCTCACGAGCGAGACCTACGAAGAAGAGGACCTCAGCGGCATCCCGGAACTGGTGGAGGTCATCAAGCTGCAGGGCTCGGGGCCGGCCGAGGCCGCGCGCGCCATCCGGAAGAAGCTAAAGTACGGCAGCGTCCACCGCCAGATCCGGGCGCTGGTGCTGCTCGACGGCCTGATCCAGAATGCCGGGCCGCGGTTCCAGCGGACCTTCGTCGACGAGCCGTTGCTGGAACGCCTTCGGGTCTGCGGTACCTCGAACCTGTCGGATCCGGATGTCAAGAAGAAGTGCTCCGAGCTGTTCAGGAGCTGGGCGGCGGAGTACAAGAATACACCTGGTCTTGAGAGGATTGCGACGCTGTACAAGGTATCTCTCAGCTATCCTCAAGTCTGTGCTCTTTCCAACTGACATAATCGAGGAACTCCCCCGCCGCAAGCAAGTCGTAACCCAAGAGCGCTCCAAGGTCATTAAAGAGACCGAAAACCCCTTCGGCGACGACGACGAAGAGGAGGAATCCAACCCCCCTCCAGCAGCCAGCAGCTCCCGCTCCCAACCCTCCTCAGCCTCGCACTCCAGACACACCTCCCTCTCCGGCACCCAGATCTCGGGCACCGTCAACTCCTTCAGTTACCTCGGCAAGGACAAAGACAAGGACAAGAAGAAGAAGGACAAGAAGGGAAGCAGCAAGAGCAAGAAGCCTTTCAACCTCGAGGCCGAGAAGGAGCAGATGAAGGTCACCATCGCCGAGTCGGCTATGGCCGCTACCGACCTCATGAATGCGCTGCAGAGCATCAACCGCGAGAAGGAGAGGATCTCGGAGAATGAGACTGCTGTGAAGAGGTTCGAGACGTGTAAGCAGCTGAGGAGGAAGGTTTTGCGCTATGTAAGTGGTCTTCAAATCACCCGGATATTCTGTGTGCTATTGCTTGCTGACATTGCGGCGCAGATCTACCACGTAGAGTCGGAGCAATGGCTAGGCGGCCTTCTCCACGCAAACGACGAACTCGTCCAAGCGCTCATGACGTTCGAGCAGCTCGACCGCAGTATCGATGCGGACAGCGACTCGGACGATGATCTGGCTGAGCAAGCCCATCTCTACCGACGTAAGCCTCGTCCCCTTTTCCACCTCGCATCTCCCTACCCGTATCTAACATCCCAACAGTAGCAACCGAGCGCGCAAAGGGCAAAGACCCGGCCTCCCCAACCTCCGCCTCCCCTCCCTCCCTCGCAAACCTCTCCCTCAACACCACCTCAGCCCCTCCTCCCAAACCCCGCAGGCCAGCAGCTCCTCCGCGTCCGTCGGCAAGAAAACCCCCCGTCCCGCCTGCTCCCACCAGACCCGCCGCTCCACCGTCAGACGAAGATGACGACAACGAGGCGGACGAAGACGAGAACGACCCCTTCGCGGACCGCAACGCCGTCGTCACGCCCCACGTCGAGAGGGGCGAGCCGAGGTGGTAGAGGAGCTCGGCTCAGCTCCTTACGACGACGTTGGGCGTTGGTGCGGCAAGGAGCGGCGGGAAAAGGAGTGGAAGGGACCTACTGGAGGATATAGAGGAGGTGGATGATCCGTTCGGGGACGATTGTGCGATCAACTCGGTTGACGAGGGGCGTTCGGTCGGGGGTTTGGATGGCGAGAAGGCGGTGGACCAAGGGCACGACCCCGGTGGTCCGCCATCGTCGTCTATCAAGTCGGCAGATGAGTCCATCAACGGGCCTGGAGAACGTTGGGATATTTTCGAGGAGCGGCCGTCCCCCGTTTCTCGGCCGGGAATGAATGCGGACAGTATGACAGAGTACCTGCTAGGCCCTGGGGCTCCTTTCACCGGCAAGACGGTGGTTGATGGGATAGGTTGAGTACGCAGTGTGATGGCGAAGTGCCTGCTGACTGGTCGAGTCTCGAGGCTGGTCCGCTCTCGACCTAGGGAGCGGGGAGGGCTTTCTTATATCTTCACGGCAGAAGTCTTATGGAACAGCGTGTTTTCCCTCATTTTCATAGCCGGAAACTGATTCCCAGGGTAGGGGCATGTCAACGATTGCATGGCGAGAACACATTGAAAGTTCACTGATCTAAGACTGTTCATTTGCCGGGCAACTACTAGCCCTAGCTGTCTAAGTCGCAATTCTCCATTTCACCACGACAAACGCCGCCCAAAACGACCTCGAGTCTAATGAATGAATCCGTCATACCCGGCTCTCGATAGTCCTCCCAAAATGCTCCCTCTTCCATGGCCTCCTTCGCAAACCATGCGTTACGTCCAAACCCGTTCCACGCACCCGGGGGTATCTGACCATACTCTCCTCCCATGCCGGCACAAGTAAAGCGCGACCGCCTTACAGGATGCTGTAATGGTAGTGCTTCTGGTGATTCGCCTGGGTGTTGATCTTCCACTGGTTGCGGCGGGTGTTGGCGTTCTCCAACTTCCTCGCCCGGCCCTCAGCCTTGCGGATGGCCCTCTTCTTGTCCTCGGAGACGCCGGCCATTCCAGCCTCGCCGCGGGCAAGGAGTGCCCGACCGTGCCTGCCGTCGCGGGTGTCGACCTGGCGGTTCTCCGCGCCGTCGACGTCCATGTCGGAGTCGCCGCGCTCCGCGGCCTCGATGGCGAGGCGCTCGGCCCGCTCCTCGGGGCTGGGGTGGCTGTGCAGGTTCTGGCGGAAGTACTTCTGGAACGAGCGGTGGCCGACGCTCTTGCCGTTGGGCAGGTGCATCTCGTACTCGTCGTAGAAGACGGCGTGGGCGTGCTTGTGGGCGTGCGAGTGCCAGCCGTCGCGCTGGTGGTGGCTGCGCGGGTCAGTTTGGGTGTGGTGCGGGTGCTTGTCGAGGCGCTCGTACTGGTGGTAGTGATTCTCCGCAGGCACGGCGGTCAGGTCCTCCGAGTCGAGGGACGAGGCAGAGCTGTCTGTCTCCCAGCCATCTTCCTCGCCGTTCTTGAGGTCTTGGCCATCCTCGCCTGTCGTCCGGCTGGGCCGCTTGGCACCCAGCTTGGCTCCACCGGCACGGTTGTCCTCGCCGTCCTCCGTCATTGAGTCATCGTCTGAATCTTCCTCGTCGGAGTAAGTGCTGCGGAAGTCGTAGAACTCGCCAATCTCTAGCTGCTCTCCCTCAGATGTGTAAGGGATCTTGCAGTGGCCGATATCACGCATGTGGGTCTGGACAGCGAACTTGTCGGCCTTGACCTTGCCGCAGTAGAGGCACTCGTGGAGCTCGAAGACTTGCTGCTGGAGTTTTGCGAGAAGGCCGTCCAGATCAACCAGATACTGCTTCTCAGGGATGAACATGCCGTGGATCTTCTCCATGTGGTGGGCGTTCAGTGAGGGACTCGGCGAGTCGTAGTTGCAGAACAAGCATGTCTTCAACGTAGGAGCGACAGGGGCCTTAGTGGAAGGTGTGGGGGTGATGGATGAAGGAGTGACGGAAGATGACGAGACCGAGACGGGGCGATCCTCCTTCTTCATTGCGGAAACAGAAGGATGCGGGTTCGAGGGCCGGCGAACGGGGGAGGGCTGCTGTGTGAGGCCGGTGTTCTTCATTCCCTCGATAACCTCGTTGAACTCCTCCTCTGCGTCCGAATCCACAACGGTGCTGGTGGTATCCACAGGGTCTCCGAGCGAGAAAGTAGAGGTGACCATGGAACTGGCATCGTCCATAGGGCCACCGGGTCTAGATAACAGGGCCAACTCTCTAGCTTTGTGTTTTGAGCTGCCAATGTGGTTCCGGAAAGAGTTTTCGCTGAAGTACGTCTTGTTGCAGACGCTACATAACCTCTCGAAAGATGCCTTGTCTGCCTCGGCAGACGTTGTAGCTCGGGCTTGCAGAACCTTCTCTGTGAAGACTTCGGATGAAATTGGCGGTAAAGAGGCGACACGACGCTTCAGGTTGTACCGACTGCGGGAAAAAACAGGGGTCAGTTTCGTGTCTTCTGAGTACGAATAGTACCAAAGAACAGGGCAACAAGACTTACTGCCAGTCGCTCCTCATATGGCCTTTTTGCAGATCGCTATTGCGAAAAGCAACCTGGCAAGTGTTGCAAGTGTATGGATGGGTAGTAGTGGCATCCATCTTGAACTTGTTGACCGACACAGAGGGCGGAATGTTGCCGTTCAATGTTGAGTTCGAAGGACGATGATAATCGAGGCGGAAACTGGGTCGTGACCTTGGGGTTTACTGCCGTAGAGGAGTAAGAGGAGTACAGACGTGAATAGTTAGGTGTGAAGTGATTCAAGTACAATCAAGGGCCGGTGTTTATATGACCAAATCCGGTTGCCACCTATTAATAATAGTTGGATCTTGGGACTTCTTCCGGGTCTTCAGTGATGTCTCGGCAAGAGTCACTGGTGAAAATCAAGACGGGCGGATGACCCGGGAAAGAGTGAAAAGGGACAATCCCACAGAGGTCAGTGGAAGGTCGAAAAGGTCGAAAAGGGTCGCGTGCTGTTGACGATGTTGCGACAGGTATGGTCAGCCCTTCTTGTCCGTGTCACAGAGTATTTGGTGCCTTCGTTCGTGGATAAATGCGATCAGTGTGAAAAAAGCAGTGGCGGTTCTTCACCACTTCCAGTGCCAAGCTTGATTATGCCCGCACTTTCTTTGCTTGGTGGGGGTTCCTAGCGGCTCTTGAAGGAACTTCGACGTCACCGCCCAATCATGCCGCGGACTGTGTCTTAGCGCCAAGCCACACCTGCTGAGGTCAGCATGTGGCGCAAACAGGAAACTAAAGCTGTGGCTTAGAACCTCCTCTGCCAATCAGATACGAAGTATAGGCCATATGAGGCTCTCTCTTGGCGGTAAAGTGTGATTCATTTTGGTGTGCCAAGCTCCATCTCCGATCATCCCTGCCAGCCGTGCGCATCATCCGGCGAACTTCCCCAGGGCTGATGAACCAGACCCGCGACATGCCTTTGAGCATTACTACCGCAAAAGGAGGAGACGCCCACGTGCGTTTATCCCATCACCATCGACCATCATACTAACGACGCACCCCCTAATCGAGTTTGATAGATTCACTTGGTTGATCTATCACTACTTTACCAGTGTATATTCCCTCTTTACCTACGTCCACTTTCCGCTCCTTCTAAGCGCCGAACCAAGCAGCATCAAAGATAGACTCTTGCTCCCAACGACCTTCGATAACGAGCGAGCTTGAAGCTCCAACTACGCCCTTCCCTCAATGTCATGACTCGAGATAGTCCTCGAGCCGTCCGCGGCGGCGTCGGCCATGGCCGTACAGAACTGGACCTTCTGGCTGGATTATGGGCGCAGGCACCTTTCGGACGGCTACCGATAGATGCGCCAGCTGAGCTCCGGGAACTGGTCGAGAACATTGAAAATCCCAAGAAGGTTTATGCCATACATCGGGCACGCCGTCGTCACGACTTCCAGCAGTTGGTGCAGAAATATATAGTACAACTACGGGAGGGATGCGGCGCCGACTCCTGCATGACGCCGACCTGCTTCTCCTGTCGCAAGCGAATGGTCGGAAAGGCCCCTATCCGTCGATACAATCCAACGAGTGCCCGAACACTGGCCACTTATCTTGCCAGCCAGGATAACCCGGAGAACGGCCTATGCCCGACCCTGAGAGGATCGAGAGGACCGCCAGCCGCCACACAAAGCCTAGTCGTCACCAAAGGCCTATGGGCTGACAAGTGGGCATCGTCCACCCCGAAGAAGAAGGAAATAGACGGGGGAAGAACCGAAAACGAGGAGGATGCCGATGGAGCCAACAATGCAGCAGTGAGTGCTGTCGGTACACTTGAAGGCCCGGAGGCACAAACAGCTCAGGATGAGGCGGATCTCGCTTCGGGACCAGGGAGATGGGTAGTGAGGGACAAGCCCGTTCTGAAGGATTATCGTTCTTTTGCCGCAAACATGTTTGAGACAGCAGCATTCAAGATGTTGGAATGGCTAACGCGAAGCGGCATCGAGGAAATGGTACGGCAAGCTGAACCGGAGTCAGAAGGTTCCGGCGACACAACACTGCACAAAAGGCAACTTCACAACTCTTCCCAGGATAGGAGCGGATCAGCAAAACCTTCAGCGAGGAGGAAAGGTTCGGACGCTGGACCGAAGAGCGACGGTGAACCCGACGACAAGGCCATTTCCCCCGGCTCTCAGCCCCCTGCCAACCATCTGCCAGGGACAGACTCACCTATATATGACACGACCGCAGCTAAACCATCGTCATCAGGAGAATCGGCGTCGAGTGATCCCGTTCGGAAAAATGAGATGCCTAATGGCGCAGCTGAACCGGCACCGAGCCAGCCAGCAACCCAGGGAGTGGAACCGCTTTTTAGCACTCGGCCACTAACCTCGCGTCGAAACTCTAAAGCCACAGTACGCACTTCGACCGCACCGAAAGCCAAGCGACAAATGTCTATCGATGCATATCCTCAAGACGGGATCTCCGAGGACCCGCTATCAAACTCCATGCGATCACCATTGTTAGGCTCACACAGCGAAAGAAACCCATGGTCGGGAAAGCCGGGCAATGGAATCATGCCGCGTCCCATCTCACAGTTATCGACCGCTGGTTACTTCGATGATGTTTCGCTCGAAAGGATGCCCAGTCCAAAGGCACACGAGGTGAAGCCCAGGCTCGGTCGTAGCCAAATGGATGGAACGAGAAGTAACGGATCCAGCAGTCCAAGGGAACCTGTTGCCGGTTCACAGATACCATCTGATGCTTCCTCAGTACTGTCACAACAAGCTGTCGAAGAAGAGGACGAGTCTTCTCTGGACAACCATTACCCGCAGGCCCTGTCCCGTCTGAATGCAGACATCGTGGATTTCATCTGCGACGAGCTGCAAGCGTATGGTGTGTCCGAGAAGCACATGCTTCATCCGAAGACGGTGACACCCTTCCACATGAGGCAGCGCGGCCAGCCAAAAGCATTGAAACGGCTAAGGTCGCGCACTCGTCCTCGCGTTACGATGGCGAATCTTCGTCGAGAGTGGGCGCTGTTCGCTGAGCAGACCATATTCTACGTCCTAAGCGACCCTCGCCGTTTGCTCCGGTCCTTTACCGAGAGAGGGTCACTCTACGATTCGCAAACACTGTGGTATTGCATGCTGAGGTTGACACGCGTGGCGCCAACTCTCGTCTTACACAGCTTGTGGCTGGCTGCTGCGAGTCTCTTTGCTGCCCCGAGTTCCTTACACGTTCTCCGGTCTCCAGCGGCAAAACCGTTTTCCAGGCACAAGAACTCGTTGTCGAATGAACAGGCAGGATGCCTTCTCTCAATATGTCTCCATGCTTTAGTGGCCTCTGCACCATTGCTTTCGGATTCAACCCAGCTGTACGATATGTCCCGGATCAGATCACATGGGTTAAGCCTCGCGGGCAGTGGGGCTATCGCGCGCCAACCAGCAGATGTGTGCCTGAAGTACGACGATGCTTTCTCCAACGACCTGGCCCTGCGGTTGGCAAGGAGACTGTTCTCGGCCCTTACAGCCAGGCGGTCTTTCGACGAGTTAAACAAGGCCAATCTAGGCCCGAACGGTCAACCAGAGGCGGACGTTCTTGAGCCTCTCTTCTCACAGCTTGACTTCCTCAATATGGACGCCGCCTACATCCTGAATTTCTCGGTCAATGACCGCGCTCTCCATGAAACCCGAGTTCCGACCTTGTTGTTGGACTGGGCGCGGGCCGTTATGCTTCACGACTGGGATGGGAGTGCTGTTGTGCCTGGTGATGGACCATTTGGTGGTGCCCTCGCACTGGTCGAGGCCATGTTCAAGAAGCGGCAGACACTTCTCCTCGGAGACACACAGTTCCGGTCGGAATACTTCGCTGAGAGACTCGATGCCGTCGACATGCCGGTAAACTGGATCTCTCACGTATCGACAAAGCAGAAAGTTCACCTCCTGGACTTCCCGTACATCTTCAGCCCATCTACGCTGGTGTCATACTTCCGCTCGATTAACTTCTCGCGGATGAGCCGAGCATACGAGGAAGCCAGCTCACTTTGGGGCAGGATACAGACGATCAAAATGCAGGGAAACATGATCATGCAACCGCGCCACAAGAAGGTTCTGGATCGCATGCTCAAAACGGCGTCCACGAAGTACCTGGTGCTGTCGATCGATCGCGATAATGTTATAAAGGACTCGTTTGACCAGTTGTGGCGACGAGAGGAAAGGGAGCTTTTGCGGCCACTCAAGGTTCATCTTGGTGAGGGACAGGGTGAAGAAGGATTCGACTCCGGCGGTGTTCAGCAGGAGTTTTTCAGGCTCGCCTTTGCGGAGGCTCTCAACCCAGCTTACGGGGCTTTTACCGTCGACGAGAGGACACGCATGACTTGGTTCCGTCCCAGCTCCCTTGAGCCACTGTGGAAGTTCGAGCTCATCGGCCTCCTTGTATCCTTGGCTGTCTATAACGGGCTGACGCTACCCGTCACCTTCCCCAAGGCCCTATACCGCAAGCTCGTCGGCGATCCCGTCACGGAGCTTCACCACATCGCGGACGGCTGGCCAGATCTCGCAAACGGGTTGACCCAGCTACTCGAATGGGATGAGAAGGACGGGGCGGTAGAAGACATCTTCGCGCGTACCTACGAGTTCTCAGTCGAGTCCTTCGGCAAGCCCATCACGCGCGAGATGAAGTCCGACAACAACTGCGACGAGCAGGCATGGCCGCAAGCCGCCGAGGAGACATCCTCCCCCTCCTCCTCGCCAACCGCAGACGACGCGCCACTCGTCACAAGCTCCAACCGCAACGCCTACGTATACGACTACATCCGCTACCTGACCGACGTCTCCGTCCGACCTCAATATGAAGCATTCGCACGCGGCTTCAACACCTGCTTCCACACCAAATCCCTCACACTCCTAACCTCCAACACCCTCCAATCCCTCATCGAGGGCGTGCAGGAGATTGACGTCGCCGAGCTGAGGCGGTACACCCGCTACGTCGGCTGGGACGCGGGCCACCGGACGGTCAAGGACTTTTGGTCCATCGTCCGGCGGTTCGACGACAGGATGAAGCGCAAGCTGCTCGAGTTCGTCACTGCCAGCGACCGGCTCCCCGTGGGCGGCGTCAAGAACCTGAATTTCATCCTACAGAAGAATGGAATCGAGACGGAGGACGGCGGACACTTGCCTACAGCTTATACGTGTTATGGCACGTTACTGCTGCCGGAGTACAAGGATAAGGAGGCGTTGAGGGAGAGGCTGGCTATGGCGCTGGAGAATGCGCAGGGGTTCGGGTTTGCTTGAGCCAAGCTTTCTGAAAATTTACCTTTGGATACCAGGTGCCTTTGGCGAGAGGGCGTTTATGTTAGTACTTGGGACGGGTGTATATGGTCAGCAACAAAGGGGGTTTCATAATTTTCTATACTTGTGTTTTTAAAAGGTGTAACAGACCAGGCCCCCAGCGGGATAGTTCCTCAGCGTACTTATTTTGGACAGGTTATCCACAGTGGTTTTCAGGAAGCATGATGATAATATACCAAGTCGTGCAAACATCTTCGCCGCCATGGAATTGTGTCTTGCGTCTGTACAAGTAAGTCTAAGTATCTCAAGCCTCATTACCCATACAAAATCGAGAGCTTTTCCCCTCCCATCTAGACCTATGGCACCAACCCTAGCGGCTCAGTAATGGTATCAAGCTTTAGAAATCGTTCTCATCCACCCCAGACACAATAACATTGTTCACCTTGAGCACCATGCGGCAGAGCTGCGTGGCGAGCATGAGCTGCTGCTTCTTGCCGATCAGGGGGTCAATGACAAACGCGTCCTTCATGTCGTTGCTGCCCTTGCCCATGCAGTCGACGCCCAGGCGGCCGCGGCCGTGGGCCGACTTGACCTGCTGCGACTTGATCTCGGCGAGGGTGGCGATGGGGCTGAGGCCGCTGTTCTCGGCCAGGGCCATGGGCACGGCGTCGAGGGCCTCGGCGAAGGCGCGCATGGCGTACTGCTCCAGACCGGGCGTCTTGACGGCCGCGTCCTCGACGGCTAGCGAGCAGGCGATCTCGGCCGCGCCGCCGCCGTAGACGACGCGGTTGTCGCGCACGAGGTTGCGGACTACGCAGAGGGCGTCGTGGAGGGAGCGCTTGGCTTCGTCGATGATCTGGGAACGATGTTAGTGATACTGATGGTTGACCATGGGGGAGGGAGGAACAAACTAACCATCTTGTTGCTGCCGCGGACGAAGACAGTTACAGCCCGCGTGTTGGCGCAATCCTCAATGACCAGCATCTTTTCCCTCGTGGTACCGAACGTCATCTGGCGGACGATACCGGCGCTACCCAACTTCTCCGCCTTGAGATCCTCGAACCTGGGCACTATCCTGCCATTGGTGGCGATAGCAATCAGCTCGATCTCGGGACCACCCACCCACCTCACGGCAGGGAGCTTGTTCTGGAGGAGGAGATGGTTGGCCTCGTCGTCGAAACCCCACTGACATATTGCCAGGTTGGCGCCGGTATCCTTTATTTGCTGGATCATCTCGATGAAGGTGTCGCGCTCGTAGTTTTGTAGCTTCTTGAACTCCTCCACACTGGTGATGTTGAGCTGATGCTTCGTCTTGGGCTTGGGCGGCTCGAAGGCGCATGTGAGAATGGCGATCTTGGCGTCGCGCACCTCCTCCGGCATCTGCGGGTGGGAGAAGTCCTTGTCGATGATGACGCCGTGGACGAGGAGGGTGTCCTCGAGCGCACCACCAACCTTGCCGTCGACCTTGATCAGCTCGAAATCGACGTCTTTCCGCTCCAGGTCGGCGACCGAGAGGACGGCGTCGACGGCGATGTTGGCGAACTGATCGTGGGCCTTGGAGACGATCTTGCTTCCTAAACTCGTCCGCGCCACTTTGAGCAGGTTCTTTGTGTTGTCCTTGCTGAACTCGATCACGTCGGAGATCCGGTCTAGCTCCGCCACCGCGATGTCGCACGCCTGGTCGTAGCCGTCCGCGATCCGGATGGGGTGGATGCCCTTGTCGATGAGCTCGGCCGCTTGCTCCAGTAGAGCGCCGGCGAGCACGACGACACCGGTGGTGCCGTCACCGATCTCGTCGTCCTGCGACTTTGACAGCTCTACTAGTAGCTTCGCGACGTGGTTTGTGATCTCCATCTGTTGCAGAATCGTGGCACCGTCGTTTGTGACTGTGATATCGCCGTCGGGGGAGATGAGGATCTTGTCGAGGCCGCGGGGGCCGAGGGAGCTCTTGACGATGTTGGCTACTGTGCGGGCGGCGAGGATGTGTGCCTTGACGGCTTCGTTACCGAACTGCCTCTTCTTGGATCCTTGACTTCACGGAGCATGTTAGCTTTCCTTTTCCTCCCATCTGTCGTGTCGGGAAGGCTCTGGCGCTTCACTTACTCCCTGACGATGATGAATGGCCTCCCTTGCTCATCCTTCATCATAGTCGCTGTTGATATGCTGGTTAGCCATGGTCCGTCTTCATCGAGTGCATCTGGCACGAACCGTTCGACAAATCTAAATCTGTACGCGACTGTGTTAGCTTTCTCTGTTCCCCTCTCCGCTTCAAGGCTGGGGTTTGCACGTACTCATCGCCATGTTGGGCAGATCTCCTGGGTATCAATGACTGGGTAGATAGTAACAGAGGGTTCACAGATTCCGACGATATGGTGAGGTCGAGGGCAGGAGTGGTGATATGGGCGAAAGTATTATGGGTTTCTAAGCTTCAGTATACCGAGATCACCCTCGACGCCAAAAAATTCCAGGCCGCCAGTATCAGGAGAAGGGGACGTAAACAAGTGGGGCTCCAGCTGGAAGCTCTCTTCACCGCCTTTCAGGTTTCTCGAAATGGGAGGAATTCTGCCGCGGGATGGTGTTTGCCCCGCCAAGCAAACAGCTACGTAGTGACTTTCATGATGTTTCTGCCGAACTGTCACTGACTTTTGAGGCGACAAGCTGGAATCACCAGACCCTCTGAAGAACGAACCTAAAGACCTAGGATCTCCGAAATCAAACCCAAAGGGAGAGTTCTGCACGTTTTCTATATCAGAATCTGCCCTTCCCTTCTACCGAAGACCTACTTCTTCCATATTCAAACCAGCACGTCGCACAACTTCTTCTACCCAACTCACAACACACAAATTCCCACAGGATGTCACGACATCAAGCGTTCCGAAACGTGCAAAGCACGGTGTCGGAGCACCTTTACGATGACGACGACGACTACAGCGACGACGCTGAGGAGGAGCTCAGCGCAGAGGACAAGGCCCTCATGGAACAGGGCACCATCGACGTCAGGACAGCTCTCGGCGTAGAAGCCGACAAGGTCACCACCGCCCAGATCCAGGAAGCGCTATGGCACTATTACTTCGACGTCGACAAGTCCGTCACGTACCTCCTCACCAAATTCATCGCCCCTCCACCGCCCAAAGCGGCGAAAAAGGCAGCACACCCTGGTAAGCACAACTTTCCTTATTCTGCCATGGTGATGTCGGGTCCGGTTCTTCGGTTCAGTCCAGGAGAAAGCGCACACTCAAATCCCAAGTATGGGCACTCTTGGGTCCGTGGACAGTGGTCGGGCCATGGCTTTCGTCGACCTTGTGGCTGCCGCGATATGTGGCACCGTGGAATGGAACGAAGTGGCAGCTCGTTGACAGGTAGCCAAGGTCGGGAGTCTCTGGAACGAACGCACAACATTCCCAGATGGAAACCCGACCAGTCTTTGTCGGGACTGTTCAAGGATATGCCTTGGGGAAACATCCCCCGGGAACGCGTCACCGTCTTTATTGAGCCCCAGCGGCCTCGCGGCGGCCTTCTAGGCGGCTCAGGCGCCGCTCCCAAGTTGACCAAGCTGCAACAGCTTGCTCTCGCTAGGAAGAAGAAGCTGGAGCAGCAGTCTTCTGAGGAATCGGCTGAAGACACGCGGCAAAAGCTTGGAGAGCTATCGGTCAAGGAGTCCGCGTCTCTCAAGGAGAATCGGCTCTCGGAGGACGGAGGCTTCAGCAAACGGCAGAAGCTGTCTGAGACACAGGCTGCCGGACGCTTGGTCAAATCACAAAAGGCCGGGGCTACCATTGAGAAGAGGTCTACGCTCAGTCAAAGAGGAAGCCATCTTCAAGGCCAGAACACTGTGGACGGCAGCAATGAGAGGGACACGTCCGAGTCGTCTTCTGGCTTCTCCCCGTCACCGCCTCGACTTGACCCGAAGGAGACACTTTCTGCGCCTGCCATGGCAGAGCCGTCCGCATTTGCCCAGACACTCTTTGGGTCATCCGCCGTGGAGCCGGATCCGCCCGCTACCAAATTCTTTGCTTTGCCTTACATGGCGTACTCTCCGTCTTTGGCCGATGCTTTCTCGAAACCCAGTCCAGATGACGTGGTTTTGCAGGCTCAGGCAAAAGGTTCGATTGCGGGAAAGGGCAAGAACTAACTCGGATGCTAATAGTCGATGCAGCGGGCAAGAAGACCGTCATGGCTGCTCCCGCCAAAAAGAAAGGCGGCGGCGGAGATGCCGCCTCGGTGGCAAACGATGTGAAGGCGCTGAAGATCGACGACACGCCTTTGCCCAAGAGCAAGAACTTCAATGTTCTGAACGAGTTTGAGAAGAGCAAGAGCAAAAAGACGGCTAGTTTTGTTGTAGTTGGTAAGTCAGCGATGATACTACAGTTGTCCAGTCTCGGAGACCAGCTGACACCGGTTTGTAGGTCATGTCGATGCTGGCAAGAGCACAATGATGGGTCGACTATTACTTGACCTCAAAGTGGTCGACCAACGTACTGTGGATAAGCTGCGGAAAGAAGCCGAGAAGATTGGCAAGTCTTCTTTTGCTCTTGCTTGGGTGCTCGATCAGAGGACAGAGGAGAGGGCAAGAGGTGTCACCATCGACATAGCGACCAACAGGTTCGAAACCGATACCACCGTTTTCACCATCTTGGACGCACCCGGACACAGAGACTTCATTCCCAACATGATTGCAGGTGCAAGTCAAGCAGACTTCGCCATCCTGGTCATCGACGCCAGCACCGGAGCTTTCGAGTCAGGTCTCAAGGGCCAAACCCGAGAACACTCGCTCTTGATCAGGAGTATGGGTGTCTCCCGCGTTATCGTGGCAGTCAACAAGCTGGACACGGTCGACTGGTCAAGGGAGAGGTTCGACGAAATCAGGCACCAAGTCACCGGTTTCCTCACCACAACCGGCTTCCAACCGAAGAACGTCTCCTTCGTCCCCGTATCCGGTCTCCACGGTGACAACCTGGTCAACAGGTCTACCAATCCTGCAGCCTCGTGGTATCAGGGCCCAACAGTCGTCGAGGAACTCGAGTCTTCGGAGCCCACAACCAGAGCGCTTACCAAGCCTCTACGCATGACCGTATCTGAGGTCTTCCGCACCGTCCAAAGCTCGCTCACAGTATCCGGTCGGATCGACGCAGGCTCTCTACAGATGGGAGACGCCGTACTAGTCCAACCCAGCGGAGAGAAGGCTTACATCAAATCCCTCCAGTTAGACGAGGAGCCAGTGGAATGGGCTGTGGCCGGACAAAATGTCGTTCTTCACCTCAGCAATATCGACCCGATCCACGTGCGGTCAGGAGACATTATCTGCGACCCGGCCAAACCAATCCTGTGTCTTGACAGCTTCACGCTCAAGGCGCTAGCGTTCGACTTCCTCATGCCCATGCAGGTAGACGTGCACCGCGGGAGGCTCCACTCGGCCGGGACGATAGAGTCGATCCCGGCCCTGTTAGACAAGGTTACCGGGGCGGTGACGAAGAAGAAGCCCAAAATCGTCAAGCCAGCTGCAGTGGCAAGGTTGGTGATCAAGTTGGCTTCCAAGGTGCCGTTAGAGGCTGGGCAGAGGGTGGTGCTACGGAGCGGAGGAGAGACTGTTGCGGCTGGACTGCTGGAGTGAAGGATGGCTTTCCGGGGTGTTGATCTGGACAGGAAAATGGAGAATGTTGATGCTAGACAAGCCTTCAGTTCAGGATGTTATGAGAGATGAGCATTATGCATGGCTTGATCAATAAATACATAGCGGCTTGAGGTGATTACTCATATTCCCAGAATTTTGATACAACAGAGACTCGGAGAGGGCCACACGTGAAGTTATTTGTGTCGTAGCCGGCCTCGTAACACATATATGGAAGGGAGTCTGGGTATCCGAGCCGACGGATGCGGTTACCAGGTATGCCAATATCGAATCAGCCTCAAGGATCATTAATGCTGTAGGGACATTCTGCGGCAGGAACAAGCATGACCCCCCGCCCCCCACCGACCATCCGAGCTTCGAATGGAGTCTGTTGTGGGGAAAGAAAGAAGCCCATGGAAAAGGCCACTCTGGCAGGAAACAGCACCAACAACTGGCCTTGATGTGTAGAACAGTCTCCAAAGTTCCAGCTCTTCAAGCAAAAGTGCAGACATTGTGTCAGGGCTTCCTGTTCAACGTGAGCCACGACCAGGAGTGAAGATGTCATGAAGCCAACATATGTTAAGCTAAGGACAGTTGGCGGACGTTGAATTTGACAAGTGGTCACAGCTTTGAGGCGGCAGTCGCTCCGGAGCGGCGAAAGATAAGAGGGGCAAAGTACTTCCGTAAGAGGAGAGGTACAGGCCCACGTAAAAGTGCACACGGTATACTTTGGTGCTTCCAGCTGCTACTTCCATTCTATCGAACAGCAGCCGCTTATTGGCTCGGACCCTCGCCCCACACTCCCTTTCAGGGGATTCACCCCTGTGGCAATGACCTGCGCTTGATTGAAATCTGTCCTTTCTTCACTTCTGGACACCTTCGTGCAATTATTTTGGAGGAGCTTCCCTTTAAGAGGGACCACTGCCAGCCTTTCTTCTACTGTTTCCACTATTCCACCATTCAACACCAATCTTTTCTTCCTCCTCCCACAGGATATCCACATTATCAAAGAGGCAGACCATACTTCTGCACTCTCTCTACTCTTCTCTCTCAGGATAGAGCTTTTCTTTTCTCATTGACCTCAGAGCTACAAAACGAGGGGTAGTCGACTACCTGAACTCTTTTCACAATGGCTCGCGGATCGCGAAGCAACATGGCCCTCGGCCTTGGTCTGCTCGCGTTCTTCTGCGCCCTCTTCTCCCCAGCATTCGTCCAGAGCGTGAACGCCTCGGACGATGTTGCCGAGTATGGCACTGTTATCGGTATTGTACGTTGACTTGGCTCTCCTCCCAACAGCTGACAGGCGACGGAGCACGAAGACTAACCCAGTGCGCAGGATTTGGGAACTACATACAGCTGCGTGGGTGTCATGCAGCATGGCAAGGTCGAGATTCTGGTGAACGACCAAGGTAAGACCGCTCCCACCTCTCCGTCGACTTTCTGAAGGTTCCCCCGCTGACGCTCTTTGCTCCCAGGAAACCGTATTACTCCTTCATACGTGGCCTTTACAGACGAGGAGCGATTGGTCGGTGACGCAGCAAAGAACCAAGCTGCCGCAAACCCTACAAACACTATCTACGACATCAAGTAAGCCCACCGCAGCCTCCTAGATTGCACCAACCATCCCTTGCTAACAAAATTCCTCTCTAGGCGGTTAATCGGCCGGAAATTCTCGGACAAGGACCTCCAGCAAGATATCAAGCATTTCCCCTACAAGGTCATCCAAAAGGATGAGAAGCCTTTCGTCAAGGTTACTGTCAACGGTGGACAGGAGAAGACCTTCTCTCCCGAGGAGATCTCCGCCATGGTTCTGGGCAAGATGAAGGAGGTTGCTGAGAGCTACCTTGGCAAGAAGGTCACCCACGCTGTCGTTACCGTTCCCGCCTACTTCAACGACAACCAGAGGCAGGCTACCAAGGATGCTGGCATCATCGCTGGCCTCAACGTCCTCCGCATTGTCAACGAGCCCACGGCTGCCGCCATCGCGTACGGCCTGGACAAGGAAGGCGCCGAGCGCCAGATCATTGTCTACGATCTCGGTGGTGGTACCTTCGATGTCTCCCTCCTCTCCATCGAGTCTGGTATCTTCGAGGTTCTGGCTACCGC
Organism: Coniochaeta sp. 2T2.1; assembly: GCA_009194965.1. Classification (NCBI taxonomy): domain Eukaryota; kingdom Fungi; phylum Ascomycota; class Sordariomycetes; order Coniochaetales; family Coniochaetaceae; genus Coniochaeta; species Coniochaeta sp. 2T2.1. The sequence continues at coordinate 2,569,167 of VSMA01000002.1, read as the reverse complement.
CGGTGACACCCACTTGGGTGGTGAGGATTTCGACCAGCGCGTCATCAACCACTTCGCCAAGCAGTACAACAAGAAGCACAACGTCGATGTTACCAAGGACCTCAAGGCCATGGGCAAGCTGAAGCGTGAAGCTGAGAAGGCCAAGCGGACCCTGTCTTCCCAGAAGACCACCCGCATCGAGATCGAGTCGTTCTTCGATGGCAAGGACTTCTCCGAGACTCTGTCCCGCGCCAAGTTCGAGGAGCTCAACATGGACCTCTTCAAGAAGACCCTGAAGCCTGTTGAGCAGGTTCTCAAGGACGCCAAGGTCAAGAAGAACGAGGTCGACGACATCGTCCTTGTCGGTGGCTCCACTCGAATCCCCAAGGTCCAGGAGCTCATCGAGGAGTACTTTGGCAAGAAGGCTAGCAAGGGTATCAACCCCGATGAGGCTGTCGCTTTCGGCGCTGCCGTCCAGGCTGGTGTTCTTTCTGGCGAGGAGGGTACTGGTGACGTCGTTCTTATGGATGTCAGCCCTCTTACCCTTGGTATTGAGACCACCGGAGGAGTGATGACCAAGCTTATCCCCCGCAACACCGCCATCCCCACCAAGAAGAGCCAGATTTTCTCAACTGCCGCTGATAACCAGCCGGTTGTCTTGATCCAGGTCTTTGAGGGCGAGCGTTCGATGACCAAGGACAACAACCTCCTCGGCAAGTTCGAGCTGACCGGCATTCCTCCTGCGCCCCGTGGCCAGCCCCAGATTGAGGTCGCCTTCGAGCTTGACGCCAACGGTATCCTCAAGGTCTCTGCCCACGACAAGGGCACAGGCAAGTCCGAGTCTATCACTATCACCAACGACAAGGGTCGCCTCACCCAGGAGGAGATTGACCGTATGGTTGAGGAGGCCGAGAAGTACGCCGAGGAGGACAAGGCCAACGCCGAGCGCATCACTGCTCGCAACGGACTTGAGAACTACGCTTTCGGCCTCAAGGCCCAGATCAACGACGAGGAGGGTCTCGGTGGCAAGATCGACGAGGATGACAAGGAGGCTGTGAGTATACCCTTCAATAATCGACTTACTCCGCATGTAAAATTAGCTAACATATCTCCCAGCTTCTCGACGCGATCAAGGAGACCACCGAGTGGCTCGACGAGAACGGCGCCTCTGCCACCACCGAGGACTACGAGGAGCAGAAGGAGAAGCTGTCCAGCGTCGCCTACCCCATCACCAGCAAGCTTTACGCCGGAGCTGGTGGTCCCGAGAGCGACGAGCCCTTGGACCATGACGAGCTTTAAACATGAAGCTCTAATATCATAGATTCCCGTGCTTTTTTTTTAGGCGTTGCATTTCAATGAAGAAATGTTGAGAAGAAAAAGATCTGCTGCTCCCCTTTCCTACTTGTTTCTGCTCTTCCTGGTGTTTCAGGGCGGCCATTGGCTGGACATTTGGGAGTTGGGCATATCGGACTGTGCGGTATCCCAAAGATACTCGCATGTCCCTTGTAAAGTAAATAGCGAGTAATCTCTATTATCGGAGAACGGAGACGAGTTGAAGCGTAGCTGTTCCCAGGCTTTGTATGTGACTTAGTTGTCTTGCTGTGATATCACACGTCGTGATCTGTGCAAAACCGCTGCTAGCAACCTGGTGTCGATTGAGTGTGTGACTCCAACGGTAAGACATCCATCCCCTTGCCTTCTTTCATCTGACCAGTATCTAGACTCTACAACACTCTCGAGCATCCAAATCCCTAGCTGTTCCTCAGAAGCGTCACGCCGCAAAGAGGTCAAGCTGGGACGCAGCGAACCAAACGGGCCACTCTATGTACCGCCTATACTCTCTCGGCAGCTTCGCAGCCAGATTATCAACCCACAGCATGGTTGTTGCCGTACGGTAAGCGAAAGACGACCGTATGAAACCCATGGCGTGGTAGGCGACCGTATACTCGACTAGGAAGAAGTAGACGAGCAGTATCTGCGCGGTCCAGTTCTCCGGCTCAACAAACGCGAAGAAGTCCTCGTGGCTCGCCTCGCCTAGGAGTGCATAGACTTGCGTCACTTCGTCGAATGCTGGGCGGTATAAGCACACACCATCCCAAGCGTAGGAGAGAAAGGGAGGACTCACCGTCAATACAATCCCACCGAGCCAGCTTAACGACCTGCTCAACCTTCCTCAGCACCTCCTCTTCCAACCCTTTTCCCTCGCACAACCCTCCCACCTCCCTCAACCCCTCCTCCATACCCCGTACAACACCCTCCCCTGACACCCCCTCTCCCCCCTCCCCATCGCCATCCCAAACCTTCCTCCTCGGCCCGAATCGTCGACATGCATCAACATGCCCCTCCCGCGAAAAGACGCCGAACGGACCCGCCTCAAACCCTCGTCCTCCTTTCTCGTTACCGTCGCCCATGGCAGTGGAAGCGACAACGTGGCACCCCCTCGTCATGACGACGAAGTCGAGCATCCCGTCTGGCATGTAGCTGCTCTGGAAGGTGAGCGCCATCATCGTCGCGTAGCGGGCCGTTCCTTCCTGCGGGGAGGAGCAGGGGGATGAGAGAGAGGCGTTGAGGAGGCGGATGGAGGTTAGGCGGTGGTGCAGGGCGGGGGTTGTGTATGCCGTTGTTGTTTCAGGGGCGGTGGTGGTGGAGCGGGAGATGGTGTGGGGTGGGGAAAGAGAGAGGGATAAAGAGGAGGCGGCCAGTCCCAGCATGGCGTGGAGGAGGTACTCGAAGTGGTGCGAGATCTGGGCCACCTCGCCCTGCCAGATGGGCGCGCCGTGGATGGGTAAGGGCGGGTAGGCTTTTAGGAGGAAGTGCGCGAAGAAACGCATGTCGGTCGGGGTGAAGGTTGGCGTAGCCCGGAGAGAAGGAGCAGGTGACGGCGTTGACACGGAGAACGGGGAGGAGGAGAGGCATATCAAAGTGGTTGATGATGAAGGCTTCTCGGGCGGGTACTGACATCGCAGACCGATGCGGACGCAGTGGCCGCATTCTGGGAGGGTTTCCTGGCATTTCACCTTGCGGCGCTTGCAGTTTAGACAGCCGTTGCGGGATTTGGTGTGGCCTTTTCGCGGGATGGGGCGGCGCTTGGGTTTGACAGCGGTGGCGGTGGTGGTGGTGATATCTGCCAAGGAGGACTCGCAGGATGAAGGTGAGTTGGAGAGGGTGGACGACGAGCTTGCCGCTGGGTGGAAGAAGACTTGGAGATCCATGGCTGTCAAGTCCCTCGTTTACTCGGAACAGATCTAGTTTCAATAAAAGTAAAGAGTTTGTGCATCGGTAACGGAGCGAACCATATGTATAGTCGAGCCAAGCAAAGCCACGCGCGAAGCCGCGTAAGGGTGGTGTAAGTCCCAGGTGCGGCTGAAGGTTGAGTCTCAACCGTCGTCCCGGGTCAACTTTCTCTCCGTAAGGCATCAAATCGGAGTAGCATACCAATCTTGGCTCTGACGCACGAGCGGGCAGGTCCAACTCCGACCAATCTATGTAGCAAGAGGTGATCCCTGTATAGGGTAGGCCATCTTTTGAAGACAAATCTCCCAGTCCAAACCATTAAACATCCGCCACGCAATACAACCAAGAAACACATAAACCAGCACCTCAAGCACCCCAAGTCTTCTTAATCTCCGCCTTGTACCTCTCCCTGATAGTCCTCCGGTTGACCTTCTGCGTACCAGTAACGTACCCCTACATCTCGGTGTTAGCAAACACTGTTTACTCATCATCACCACCTACAGCCCGCCGTGACGGGGCAGGCAAAGACAGTACAACACTTACATTAGCAGGCGTCCACTCCTCCTCAACAATGAGAACGTTGGACACGATTTCCATCCCGCTCAGACCGGCCCTCTTGCCCACGGCCACGAGGTCCTTCAGCACCGCCGCCCTCACCCTCTTGTCCGTGTGCCTCGCGTGCTCGTCGACGCCCAGCTCGGCCGCGAGCTCCGTCAGCACCTTCTCGACGGGACACACGATGGCGATGGGCCGCTGGTGCTCGCTGTTCGCCTCGATGGCGATGTTGTGCACGTACTTGCTGCCCCTGTACATGGCCTCCAGCTTCTCGAGCGCGATGTACTCCCCGCCTTGCATCTTGACGAGGTTCTTGACGCGGTCGATGACCTTCACCAGGCCGTTGTCCATGAACTCCCCCACGTCGCCCGTCTTGAACCATCCGTCCTCGGTGATGGCCTTCTTCGTCTCCTCCTCGTTCTTGTAGTACTCCGTCACGATCGGCAGGCCCCTGGCCAGGATCTCCCCCTGCGGCGGGTGCGCGTCGGCGCTGTAGTTCAGCTCGGGTATGCTGACCAGCTTGACCTCGATGCCGGCCGTGACCGTGCCCGCCGCGTACGGCACCCAGTGCAGCGGGTTGCCGAGCACGCCGCTCGCCGACGTCTCGGTGAGCCCGTAGCCCGTGACCATGGGCGCGACCACCATGCTGAGGAAGAACTGCGTCGAGTCCGACAGGCCGCTGGCGCCGTTGACGATGAAACGCAGCCGGCCGCCCGTCATGGCCCGGACCTTGCCGAAGACGACCGAGTCGAGCGCCGTCTTTCCCGGAAGCCCGTTCCGCACGAGGAACGACTTGAGGTTGTACGCGCCCCAGAAGAGGGCCTTGGTCAGCCCGCCCGCGGCCGCGACCTTGGTCTCGACGCCCTTCTTGACCGTCTCCCACACCTGCGGCACGCCCACCAGCACCGTGGGCCGCAGCGCGCGCAGGTCGCCGGGGCAGTCGCGCATGTTGGTGTCCGTCATGGTCTTGGGCGAGCCGTAGCCCATCGACGCGCCGATGAAGATGACGATGTTCTCCAGCACCATCTCGAAGATGTGCGCCAGCGGCAGGTAGGCGAGGCTAGAGTCCAGTTCCGACACGGTGTCCTCCACCACGGTGTGCAAGCTGGCCACGGCCGCGACGAATCCGGCGTGCGTGATGGGCACGCCCTTTGGCGACCCAGTCGAGCCGGAGGTGTACATGATGCAGTAGGTGTCTTCTGGTTTTGGCGGCGTGACCGGGATGGGGTTGGCCTCGCCCAGCTCGCGGAGGGAGGAGATGGAGATGACGCGCAGGGAAGGGTGGGAGGCGACGAAGGCTTGCAGCTCCGAGTCGGGGATGGGGCTCGTGGTGGCATCGTTGTAGATGACGGTCTTGATCGAGGGGGTGGCTTTGAGCGGGTTGGTGAGGGTGCGGAGGAGGTGGGGGTCGGTGTAGATGGCGCTGGGCTCGGTCTGCACCATGGAGTGCTGTACGCCGGACTCGCCCAGGGTGTCGTAGGCCGTTACTACTATCATGGATTGGGAGGAAGCTGCGTGGGACATGGCAAGCCAGTTTGCGCTGGAGGAGGGGGGCAAAGGGGTTAACGACCACCGTCAAGAAGAAGATGGGAGGGACGAACCTGGTTGACGCAAAGAGGTGGATTTTGTCCTGAGGCGCGATGCCGAGCTTGCGCAAGCCAGCACCGAGCTGGAGAAGGCGGGCCTCATACTCGCGGTAGGTGAGGAACTTGTAGTCGGACAGCTCGAAGTAGGTCCACTCCTTCTCGACCTGCTCGACCTGGCCGTCGACGATCTTGGGCACTTTCGTGAGCTCGACGTGCGTCTTGATGAGGGTGCGCTGGCCGATGGCCCTGTTGTCGGGGTACTTCTTCGCGCTGCGGCTCAGGAGCTCGAAGGTGGTGCCGACGTCAGGCGCCGGGCGAGTGACGAGGCCGTTCTTGGCCTTGGGGTGGCGGCGCGGGATCGTCTCGCCGGCGACGGGCTTGTAACCCGGGGCTTCGACCGTGTAAGGGGGCTTCTCTACCGCGTAGAGCGGCAGGATGCCAGTTTTGTCTGCCATTGTGGACGACGACACAGGTGGCTACCTCGCTTTGGAGCTGCGAGAGTTTCGAGGTACGTTTGGACAAGGCGCAGACGCAAGACAGGGCGCGTTTGTCGATCCGGGGAAAGCTCCGCTGCTAATGACGCCCGCGCTCGATTTAGCGGGATCCAAGTCCGACCGAACCCCTGTGGCCTGTGCCGAGGTAACTCTTGAGTGACACAGAATGCTCCACCGACGAACACAAGCCGAAGACAAGATGAAGACAAAGACAAAGACTCTCCCGACAGTACGGCAGAGAATGCGGTGTAAGCCGAAACCGTGACCAAGACCAAAGAGAAGCTGTTGGAGCAACGGAAGGGAAGGGAGAAGGAAAACAGGACATCGACTACATGATGAATGAGAGTACCTACAGGACACTGTGGATCAACCGATCTCAGCTCTCAACCCCTTCCGCGTGCTTGTCCCCAACAAAACAAGGCCAAGCAAGCGGCCAAGGACTCAGTCCGAGTCCGTGATATGCCACTTCGTAAGCATTTATCGCCGACCATGACAACCCCCTTACTCTTTTGATCAGCCCATCAGCTTACCACCAACACGCACTGCAATGCTCGCTGACGGCGGTCATGTCTTGGGGAGGGGATGGCCGAGACTCCTAAGCTGACTGGTCCCATACTAGCCGGTACATCGGGTAATCACTCCGACGGAATAGAGTTGTGGACGGTCGGCTGCTAAGCGGAGAGCCCTCGTTCCACTACCGGCAGAAAGCACACAAGCGACGCACCGCTGCGGACGACTTCCGCTGCAAACATGCGCCGAACCTCCAATGGGATTGATTATGCATGACTACCTGGTACTAATACAGGGAATAATCGCATCAAGCTAAAAGTCACAAGTCCATGACCACACAGTGCCGGCACCTATCTTCTCACTGCAACATCTTGTCCAAATTTCCCCCGGCTACCATTAGGATGGCCAACGTCCGTCGTCAGCGACATCTCATCATCCACACCCGCTTCCACTATCTTGTCTGTATCGCTGCCGGTCACGTTGGACAGCGAGGAAGCAGCTGAGTGAACATGGATCTCAAGGTCGGTCCTTCGATAAATCCTAGTGTCATCTGCTACGATTGCCTCATCAGTGTTACCCGCGGGGGTTGCGCCGATGCTGGTCCGGCAGAACGACGCGAGCACATGGTTTCGCGCCCGGGAAGCATCGTGGGACGGGTAGTGATTCAAGTCTTCGGGTTGGCCGTGCGTCTGGGATAGTGAGTTTGAGTAGAATTCGGCATGTGTCGGGCTCCGGGCCAGACGGGCGATGAGGGACGCCATGGACATCTCGATGTTGAGCTTGACCATGTATGCAACGGGGTGGAACTGGATGTAGACGACTTGGTTCGGAAGTGACATGAGGCCGATGAGCATGGCGTCCATGGCTACGGAAAGAACCATGAGTTTGGCGTTGAAGCTCACGATCGGAGCGTACTTGACAAGGCCGTGCTGCTTGACCAGTCGGATCTTGACCGTTCGCAGGAAGTAATAATTGAGTCCCGCGTCGACTAGAAGGATAAGGACTTTCGACGTCCGGTCCCAATACGCGTTGATTCGCACAAAGGTTTGGTTGACTGGTGGAACCGTGTGGGCTGGGATCCAGATGCAGAATACGACGATGTTGACGAGGGTGATGACAATGGCGGTTCCCCACCGCAAGTATTCCGTCGTCCTCCTGTTCTCGGCGATGACAGCGATCCGATTGATAATGATTTGCATGAGGAACTGGATCTCGAACACCCAGAGGAAGAGGATGAAGAACAAAACAGGAACACTGTCGAGGTTTTAGCAACAGCCACAACGCCCCCAAGGACATAAACACCAACCTACCTAGGGCCTAGGATGCCGTCGAGGAACAGCCAGCCAATGATGGCAATGGCGACGTTTGCCAAAATCTCGCCCCATACCATGTAGATGTACATGCTTCGGAGAGGATTCCGATTCCGTCTGGTCTGCTTCATGGCTTCCCAGACCGTCAGAAAGCCGAAGCCAAGTGTGAAGCCCGCTGCCAGAGACGCAACTTTGATATCGGTTTCGGACGCCATTGTAATGGCTATGGTAAGAACCGTAAGTCGAGGCCGGTTTGTGTCAAGCAAAATCTCGGGACAGTTGGGAAGGAGAACCGAGCCGGTCAAGGCCTATATGGCGGTTGAGGGCTCCAAGATGCAGTACATTCCTCGATCTCCTCACCGCGAACCGTGCCTGCTGGCTCCCGGTGAGAGATGGCGTGGCGCCAACGTTTGGTGTGCTTGCTAAAATGAAAGCAGGTCCGAGAGCCACGAGTAAGGTTATCCATGGATATTTGTGGCGTGTGCTGAGACGACGGCGCATGTTTGTTCAATGGCATGACTTACGTAACTGGAGAAACGACGAGGCGAGGAGGTTGCTGGAAGGGACGTGGCCTGCCCCTAAATGTCGACTAACTCTTTGCAAGCTTATGTGCAGTATACTAGGAAGTAGAAGAAGTCCTAACATACGCTCAGACCTCTCTAGGTACCTCTAGAAGTTGGTCAGATAGCTACTTCAGGTTCGCCATCATCCTAAGCGTGTGACATGGACCGTCTGAAAAGTCGCAACATGTCTTTCCCTCTGTCTCAACCCCCCGGTAATGTGTAGTGACGGCAGAGGTACCTGACGAATAGCACGTACAGCGTTCAGTCCTGCCGGGATTGGAGCTGCTCTCGTCGTCTCGAACCAAAACAGTGACATTTCACACGGACTAAGATCGGCACCGGGTAGGTTAGCCTGTTCGCTTGGCGCGGATGTGGGGTAAAGACCGACCCAGGGATTTCTAGTCCTCGAGACTAGCGGGTAAGGGAACTGATCTGGCTTAGCGTCGAGCTTATGTTTATGATCCCTGTGTGCGGGTACCTACACGTGTACTGCCCAGGGATGGCCTTGACAGGCTGCTGTCACACAAGTAATTGCTTGAGCGATGGCACAAGCAAACACCGCCTTGGCGTTCTCGGGCTGGAAGCTCTCAGCTTGACGATGTTCATTCGGGGGAGGAGACTAGAGAGTTTCATAGCCATCGAGGGTGTGAACCCCGTCGAGAAACTACAGCATGGCCAGATGATCGACAAAAGATTGATGTATGACATGTCACGTATCACACCGGTTCGACTACCGAAAGGCGGGATGGGAGATTCGACGAAGCTAGTACGAATATTTTAGCGACAAAACATCCACCTAATTTTCAAGGATTGTCTTTTTGAAGACGAAATGACACACCAAAGGAGCCAAGCAAGGCTTTATCTAGTCCAAGGCACTTCTTCCTCACCGTGCAAGCCACGACTGCCTCGGCCGCCATTCAGAGGCGGGGGAATGTGTCCACTCTCCCAGTCGCCCAATCCAAAATGTGAACCCTTAGTTAGAATCTTCCTTCCCAAGTCCTTCGGAAATACTCCGTAAAAGGCAACGAGTCACGAGCTGCAGATCGAGGTACACCCTGTGGTATGAGCTATGGTCGTACGTAAAGGAGAAGGTCCGTTAGCCATATGAATTCTCAATCACAAGCTCGGAAGACACCTTGCCAAAGTCCCGAGGTTGTTATAACGTGCCGTCCCGATAAGTCATCATGGACGTAGGGCCCTCCGGACAGCGTCTCTTCCCGGTCCCGCGGTGCTCCGAGAAGCAGACGGCACGATCAGAAGCGAAACCGTCTGTGTGAACTGTCATGCAACTGCCATGCTACAAGGAAGTCCCGACCCGACGCCGGCCTGAGGGCTGATAGAACGAGACAAGGTGTTGGGGGGAATGCGTAAGCTGCAGTACCCTGTCTAAGTGCAATGTTGGCTCTCGCTATCCCAATAAGATGCACCGTCTCGTATGCCGGAATCAGAAAGGAGCAATGCTTGGCCAGAAATCATCGAGCAGATGCAACAGGTAAAATCCGGGCCACGGGCCGCCTCCGACATCCGCCCGATATAATGCACAACCAGCACAGATTGCATAAAATGCGCCCCCGGCCTCCTCTCGTTCAGCCTCTCCCGCGGTCTGGGCGCATAAGAGATCACCGCTCGTAACCACTCGCTATCCTGACCGGGTGCGCCTCCGTGTTGAAGACGAACTTATTCGTATGATCCGCCTTGACCTGCCAGTCCGCCTCCTCGGCGTGGATAAGGTACGAGTATCTGTTTTTTGTGTGTGTCACATGTCAGTCCACAGCCGCAAGGTCACAGTCATCACAGTAACTCCGAGAGTAAAACTCACTTCAACACCTCCGCAAACCAGAAACTCTCCTGGAAATCCGACCAACCCCCACCGCCCTCGACATTCACATCGTTGATACTGCTATACCCGCTCCCCACCCGACACGTCTCATTGATGCGCAGGAACGCCTCCCACGCCCACTCCTGGTACTTGGTATCACCCGTCGCCCGATACGCGTAGTAAAAACTTTCGATCACCTCGGGGCGGAGGACGTAGTCCGACCCCGTGATCCAGAACCCGGCCTTCTTGTAGAAGTCGGCCTGCTCCGGAGGAGGGCCCGGATTGTTGGTCGCGTTGAGGGGCAGCTTGTTGTCCTGCCACCGGAAGATCTCCGGGCCGATGCCCGTTGCCGTCTGCTCGTAGGTGTCGTGGCAGGCGGCTGTGAGAGAGAGGCCGAAGTCGACGTAGCGGGGTTCATTGAGGGTTAGGCCGCCGAGGATGAAGTTGCCGCCGTCGAAGCAGGCCACTGGGGATGGGTTAGCGCGGGGACACGTCGTGGTGAGACAGGTCTCGGGATTGATACAAGGTTGTGGTAGGAAAGGGCAACGCTGTGTCATGGTGCCTGTCGGCGGTGGGACAAACTTACAGTGCTGAGAAACAAAGTTGAGGGTCTGGTTGTTATAGATGGCGAGAAAGGTCAGGTCAGGTCGTGTCGTCGGGTGCGACGTCAGGTAGGTGATGGATGATTCCACGGCCGCAATCCACCGCTCCTTGTACTCCCCGAACCGCTCTGGGTCATACAGGTACATCTTGATCAGATACTCGTAGAAGCTGTCGTCGCCGCCGACCCAGCCGCCCCTGGCATCGACGAAGAGGCCGTCGGTGATGTTAACGTTGGTTCCGATCAATCCGGGGAACGGCTCCGCGGATGCGGGCTTCGGATGGAGGAGGTACTCCTCACCCTTCTGAGCGAGGCGTCCGTAGTTCGCGTCTCCCGTCAGGTCGCTGAGACGGGTCCACTCCATGACCAGAGTGCCGATCGTGGCGATGCCGTTGGTGGTCGAGTTGGCCGTGCGTGGTGGTCCGAAGAAGAGGGTATTGTCTGGTACGCCGCTCGGGGTGTCAAAGCCGACTTTCAGGCTATCCGCCAGATGCTTCGCCTGCTTCAAGATGGTCTCGACGGACGAAGTGTCATTCGACTTGCCCTTGAGCGGGCCCGACAAGAGATCGTAAGCTGTACGGCATCAGCACGTTGTAGCAACCATGCAGCGGCAAACCTTGAGCGCCATTGACACATACCAGAGAGCAGTCCTCCGAGATAGCGAATGGTTGTCTCGAAGAGCGAGACATCGCCGATAGCAGCGTCGAAGTCAATCGTCTGGACGAAGGCCAGGATCTGGTTCACAACTTCCCAATTCTCCATCACCAGAGCAGTGCTGAATGCGTCCACAGCGCTTGCGCCCCATCCGTTTCTGCCGTGTATCAGCACCCGTTCTCTGCATCAGATCCGTGCAAGATGCTCACCTGTCGTCGGCAAACGTGTTCGTCACCGGCCTAAGAGAGTCATGGCCGTAAGCGTACTTGTAGTAGCCATCCCATGCTGTCTGGAAGGCCTCCTTAACAGCGTTTGCCCTTGTCGCGTTGGCTACGTATTTGGGGTTGGTAGGGTAGTAGCCCGTCTCTCGTCGCTGGCTTGCTGGACTTGCTGTGGCTCGTGCGGTGAGCCCAAGTACCGCGAGGGCGGTGCTGCTGAGCTTCATATTGGACAAAACTACAGAACACTTCTTGGCTAGGAGAGTGACAGGAACACGTTGCGACTGTCTAAATAGACGACAGGACAGTCCAGAAAGTTTAAGCCGCAATGAGTGGAACGGGACAACAGACCGTATTATACCGCCACGAGCCGCGCAGGAGAGGATAAGAATTCCTGGGTTCGGGATATTAATCAGGCGGATGGAGACCGGACGGGACGCAATATCTCATCTGATAGGTATCTCCGTCGGTTCCATTCCGGTACCTTCGTCCCGAACGGGATGTTTTGACCGCCCGTGGTGCCATGTTGGCGTTGAGGAAACATTCCCAACTTGCATGAGATTGTATCGAGCTCATGCCTTGGCTGACAGGAGGTCGAAAGATAGGCACGAGGTGAGATGCAGGCCTCACTTGAGGCGCAGATGATCGAAGGTTGAGCACGGTCCGATGCCGATCTTCGAGACATATCTTGGTCCAGCTGCAACCTTCTCCACACCATGCCGGGAGAGGCACTTGTGCGAGGCTCAGTTGCAGGATTCAGGGGCGCCATGATTGGACGTTCGTTTGAGAACCTTCCTAAATAAGGTATTGACGCACATGCAAGGAACGGTGAATACAACACCATACAGTACACGACCTTGATCTAGGCACGCGAACATGGTCAGTTGTGCTCAACACCCCGCGATGGTCGGCCGCTGCTGTAACCTGCGACTGTCCGTCTGATCAAAGAGTCCAGGTGGCATCGCATCATGATCCATGGTCGAAGGATTTTGTAGATGCCGTCGTTCCTGGTCATGATGGGCAGGGGAATGCGAAACAAGCATATAAACAGGTTCGTGGTGCCTGCTTCAGGGAAGAAGCCCGGTGTTGATGCATGTAACGCTGCCATGCGCGGTCAGTAATCGATCTCATTCGACGCTGGTATCAAGTTGGGAAATGACAGCAGCTCGAGTCCACTGAAGGGGCGGTAAGAGGTGAGGGTAAAAGGCCCGAAGGAGGTGACTGTGATAGTCTCCGTTCTATTGTGATAGTCACTGCGCAGAATCACCTCCTCCGGATATGAACAGGGCAGCACTTTGTTGGAGTCTTGGAGAAGACCAAGTGACTGGAGGCCGGGAAGCCATGTGCGGTGCTCCCAAGACTTTCTCGTAAAGACGGATGTTGTGGAATGAGGCTTATTTCTGGCTCTCGTGATAAGAACCTCGGAGCAGAAGCGGTGGGAGACGCATTAGATAAATATATGGATAAAGTCGTCGTGCTCTCATCCAGATTGCATTGTCTTGGGGCGGTCGCGAGGTTGTTGAAGTTCCATGGAGAGAGGATCCCCCCACTGAGATTTGGAGTTCCACCTCCGCATTCAAACCCCTGCATCTTTCTCCACGCCAAGCTGCTGAGAGGTACGCTAGGAATCGAGTGCCTATCGGGGACTTATCGTGACGCAAGGGGCGCTCAAATGCCGGACCAGCTGAGCCATGGTTGACTGAGTTTCTTGCAGCGAGTTGTTGATGCTAGAAGCTAAGGTTGTGTGGACTATCAGAGTCTCTCGTTGTTGTGCCCATTGCTGTCCCCGAATCATAGATGAGCACGAGTTCTCTGGTACGAAGTAGCACCACGCACTATCATATAAGCTTGTCCTCTTGCCCAAATCTCGTGGCCAAGTGTTCTCCTCGCCCGCTGCTGTGCTGCCGTGCTGCCCAGAGGAATATTAGTACTGACCCCCTGGCCTTCGAATAAGCCCATAAGTAAGCTTTGCCCCAAACTCCAGAGCCCGTACCGGCAGTGGATGCGTACAACATCCTGCAGGAGCGGAGCGGAGGTCTTGACCTGCAATCCGATGCGGCATCGTATCGACCTAGACACGCCTTGCTGTTCCTCCGCGAATCACCCCGCAGTAATCCGCGCCCCGCCTGACCACAGGTAACGTTGAGTGACCAGAGCACTTGCTCCTGTGTTTCTCCCGCGGAGGGGCGGCTGCTGGGCGCTGGACGCGGTGCTGAGTAGAAGTCCGAACTGAACGTCGGATCAAATCCATCAGTAACTCGGCCCCTTCATCCCCCTTGCCTGAGCTTCGCCAGCGCCGCCGCAATTCCCTCGCCCAACTCCTCATTCCTCGGCCTCTCAACCGGAGGAGCATCCCCCACTCCTTCCGCAGCAGCCGTCTTCTTCGAAGCCTCAATAGCAGCAGCGATCATGGCCTCCTCCTCCTCCTCGTTCTGCCGTCTCTGACTCGACTTCGCAGCCGCCGCAAGCCCAACAACCTGCCCCTCCCCCACACTCTGACTCTCACTTCTCCCCGCCATTTCCCTCAACGGCACCCTCGAGATCGGCACGGCCTCGCCCCCCTTCCCCTTATCCTTCCCCCCTCTAGCAGCAGCCTTCTTAATCCGGAACGGCTCCTCTACCGCCCTCCTCCAAGCCTTGACCTTCTTCTCTCCCCACCCGCCCACCTGTCCCACGCGTTCGGCATCCGCATTCACCGCCTCCCTCAAGCTCCCGAACGTCCCCACCAGCGCCACAGCGTCGGCCTTGTTTATCGCCCTCGGCACGGTGACGAACTCGACGAGTCTTTCGGCGTAACCCGTAGCCTGCTGTCCGCGGATAGCGGCAAACCCGCCTTTTGTCTGGTGCTCGTAGGATTTATATAGTTCCAAGTAGCGCGCTGCCTCGGCGGCGGACCAGCAGAGGATCACGGTCACGTTGTTCACGAGGGAGGTCTTGGCGAGCTCGCGCAGGGAGTCCTCGTGGTTGGGGATGTCGACCATGGTCAGGAGGATGCGCAGCGCAAATTTGCCTTGCAGGTTGCGGATGCGGGTGTAGATGTACTCCGGGTGGAGGCGGTGGTATTTTAGGCTGTGCCGTGGAGGGAAGAGTTAGTTTTTGTATTCAAGATAGGTGAGCAACAGAAGATGAAAGGGCGTACCTGAGAAAGAGCGCGCAGGTGGTAAGTCCCAGGCCGTAGTCGGCGGGTATGTCGCTGTATTCCCACGGCATCGACTTGATGTTTGCCAGGACCGGGTTGCCCTTCTGCCTCGGCGATACGAGGATAGAAGACCCGGCCGATCGAGACGGTAAGGCCTGTGGCGTGGGTTGGACTATCTTCGAGCCCGAAGCGGTAGACGGAGGGGCCTTGTCGAGGCGCTGAGGAGTCGGTTGCTGTATCCTTTGCGGTGTTGGCTGGCTCGGCCGGGACGATGACGGCTGGGTAGGCGGCGGTGGGCGAGCTGGTACTGGCGCCGCTGCCAGAGCAGCTATGAAGTCGTCGTCTGCTCCAAAGTCATCGTCCATTTTGGCGACGCGATGGTGAAATCAGGAGTCACCAGGTGCTGTTCGTTGTTCGGTTACTGAACTTGGGAGAGCTCAAGGTGGTCGCGGTCGACCTAGTTAAAGTGGCCCACAGACACAGCCTAAACGGGTTTAGCGCATTGAGCGTTGGAGCAGTGTCGTCACCAGCGCAACGGGCGGAAGTCGAGTACCGAACTCTGAAAGCTTCAACATTGACGTATCTTATTGCTCAAAGTCGTTAAGCAGTAATATATGTGACGTAGGCCCCAATGCGCCAGTGACAGATACAAAAGGAAGGAAGGCGTCACAGCCGAGTGACTGACCTACAGACCAATACATACAGCGCCCATCCATCCACCACCAAAGAAAACGCCCAAAAGCAAGTGGTATCATGTCATTCCCACTCCCACATGTCCCCTTAGATCCCCCAGTGTAATATCCTCCCATTTCCCAGCCTCGAAACAAAGGAGAATATCTCCCTAGTGCTGCAGGGGTATCAGGAGGAGCCCACGTCGCATCTAGACACTACACCGCTCATCCTCATTGCTCACGTCCAGAATCAGTCCCCGTCAATCGCTCGTGAGCAGCATATAACCCGCCCAACCACGTCTCAATGCTCTGCTGCAAGCTCAACACCTCATCATACCTCAGCCCAATATCCATAACCCGGTCCCGCAGCTTCTCATAAGCTTCTATCATGGTCCATATCTGCAGCGCGGCAGACTCGGGCGGATCTTCCAACTGCTCAGTCCTGGTAACGGCAGAGGCGAGATCCTTCCCAAGCAAATCGACGCAAATCTTCAACCCTATATTGTTCGGCGTCGGCGACGGCATAACCCCAGCCGGTGATTCATTCTCCATTTTTGGCGATAACGGCGACATGGGCTTGAAGTAGATCGTCTCCTCGTCAAAGGCGACCAGCGTGCCGTCCGATGCAGCTGGTGAGCTTTGCGGCAGCTCGTCTTCGGCTGCGTGCTCGAATGTTTGCGAGTCTCTCCGCAGGTCGCCTGATCTGCGCTTGTGCCGGATCGTGAGCACCTCCCTGCCTGGGGAAAAAGAATATGGTGTCTCTGGCCGCGAGTCGATGAAGCGGGATGGGTCTTCGGCTCCGATAAGGGCCCTGTAGGACTCCGCAATGTGGTTGATCTTGGAGGATTCAGATGTGACGGTGAGTTCAGCCGTGGTGCTCACGCGCCTTTCCTGGATGCTTGCCTTGGCCTGAGGAGTACGTGAGGCGTCGTCGATGATGACCCCCTTTATGTTCGTCTCCCTGAGAGTCATGTTTCCAGTGCTGACCTCCTCCGTGTTCGTTTGCCTCAGAGTGACATTGCCCCCGTCAGACCCGGGTTCTCCGCCCATCGGCTTTGGTGGGTCGCTCCTGTGCGAACGCGCCGGAAGTCTGCATGCGTCATCCATAGCCTCTCTCATCTCGGCCGCTCTCTTGTTGGCCGCTTCCAGTTTCCGAGCGCGAGCCCTTGCCTCAAGCTGTCCGATGTGGAAAACAGGCGTCTTTGCGCGCCGTCTCATTGACGCAGCTGACGCATCAGAGGATTCACTGGTGCTATCGACGGAAGAGCGTGGCGTGTCATGGCTCGCTGGGGAACTGAGATATGAAAGTTCAGGAACGTTGGCGGCGGGAGGCTTGACAGAGAAGTCGCCGTCCTGAGGCGGAGTGGGTGAGTTGCGTTGTTTGTGTGGTTCGGGTGAACTTGAGTTGTCCAGCGGCGTGGTTCCTAGATATCCACTGCTCCGGAGGTACTCTGACCACTTGGAATCGCTCAGGTCGGGACGCAGATGTGTCGGCAGTGAGATCCTGGGCGGCGTATCGAATTTATTGCGGTTTGTAGACTTATAGTTCGGTACCTCGCCTGATTCGGGCCGCTTAACCTTCTGCAACTTCCTCCTCAGCTTGGGAACCGGTGCCGGCTTGCCAGTCTCCTGTGTTGGCGAGGCCAATGAAGGCCCCTTGTTGTTGCGATCCATTCTGTCGTATATTATAGGGTAGCGTGGCAGTTTAGGCAAGACAGAGGAGTGAGACGGTATAAGCCAGGATCGCCTATAATTAATACTGCGACGCGGAGAGAAGAGATGAAGCGGCAGACCAGATGGGAAGAGACACCGGAGAGGTTCAATCATAGGCTTATAGCCAGACGGACCGGGCGGTGACCGGGTGGGTTTGAGAAATAGTGTGTGTATGACGTTGGACAGAACATGCAACTTGCATCCCACTGCCCAGGCGCGATAAGTTCGATAACCCAAGATCTCGTGGTCTTGGCTGGTGGGAGGCCCGGGCTCGTCATTGCGGCCCGCCAATGCAAAAAGCAGGATTTCCCGCCATTCCGACCCTGAATGGCTGAAGTCTCGCTGGCTTCCTGCAGGCACTTCGCTGACAACATGCTTTTCTTTTGCTTTTGTTTTTCGGATTCCTCCTCTTGTGCTTTGGATAACCGGAATCTGATGATACCAGCATCTGATGATCCCAAGCGTGATGTACCTTTAGCTTTGACTGTTTAGCGTTCTCGTATGCTTCCTTGGGCGTTCTCAGCCCGGCTGCACCGGGACCGCTTGGAGGTCAGATAGCAGCACACCACTGGTCACTCTGGACGGGGTAAGGTGAGCTTGCTGAGGCTCGTCTCCCCGCTGTGTGACTCGTGTATGCGAGGCGGGAATCCCACAAAGCCCGCGAATGCTGCAACGAATTTGCGAGGTCTGCACTTGCAGGGCCAATGAGGACGAGCCTGGCATCAGCCTTACGCCAATCTTCCATCCGAATGAATGTCGGGAGTTGACAACTTTGAAAGGATCCGCCGACCGCGGTACTGAAGGGGGATTGGATGGAGTCGGATGAGAGCTGTGTTGCTAATAACAAAGCTGTCTCAACGAGCCCTCGTGTCAATACGCGTGGAAACGCGGGAGAAGTCTTCGATTTCCCGAGGCAATGGCCATTGATCCGATCCCATATTGAGGTTCCAAGCTCTGTCGATTGGTTGGCATAGAGATTGTTGAGTTTATCCAGCCGTGTATCGAAGGAGATATCGGACACACGATTACGAAAATAAGGTTGTCAAGACGGATGAAATGAGATGAATTGAACTGGCAAGGGACTTGACAGGAAGGGAATGCAGAAGGCACACGAAAAGTCGTGCTAACAGTTCAGTAGGGAGATTTGCGACGATAGTGTTAGTGCCTGCACTTCAAAGTGAGCACGAGCCACCCACCAGCCGAGGCACTCTGTTCGCTTTTGAGCTGGAACCCATATAACAAACTTTACGAGCGATCTCATCATCCAAGCATATCCACTCACGGTTGTGTAGTGTAGTTGGCCTAGCACATCGGATTCTGATTCCGGGGACCCCGGTTCGAATCCGGGCACGACCTTTCACTTTTGCCTTTTTTTCTCTTTTTTCTTCTTCAATGCTTGACGTTTGACACGACAAGTTAGCTTTCACTCTGTATCACTTGTTCCTCTCCAAATCATCATTGCGTGAAGAACGCTTTGCTACGAGAGATTTCAGGTCATGGCTGGATCGTTTGGTAACAATGTGAGCCGCAACCTTCCCCGAACGCAGCGTTTCTCGCTCCCCGTTAACGGAACAGGCTGGTGTCTTGCTGATGTTTCCACTCGTAGCTACCTGTCTCACATAACCATGTGCGTCGTCGAGCCATCGCGGAGAGACGTCTCGATCCATATATCCCGATGCTTGTTCGCTATGGATTGAGCAACCGTATGTTAAAGGTCAGTGGCTAGTGTGTTGTCTGGCTATATCAAAAATCCGTGTGTGCTCCGGCCAACGGCCTCGTGGCGTACTAAATTGCACTTACAAACCACGCTGGGCCAACCCAGACGGGTGGACGGTGTCCCAGCACTCGCGAATCACGGTTCTGTCCTGTTTCCGAAAGGTACCGGGAGACTGGCAGGAAGACAAACTCGAGTGTGTCTATGGTGCTATGAGGCGCATTGGTGATGCAGTTGGTTGGGTTGGAGCACATTTCCAATCATATCGCTGAACATTATCGGGGATGCTACTTCGTGCCAACATGGAAATGTGACCACTCATAGTCGCTGGGTCAGTCCTGTAGGTCTAGACTGCGTTTTTTTATCGCCACTGGGCCAACTCCTCTGCAGTTAAATGTCCCGACCCCCGAGTTACACAGCATCTTGGGAGCTTCCTCTGGTCGAGCGTTGCATATACATCTCCTCCCCTTTTTGTCACTCGATTCAGATAGATGCAACTTTGCTGTCACACGATTGGAGTCTACGACGCGGCAGACATGTAGGTTGGATAGCAAATCTGAGTATCCGTTACCTCCCCTCGTCTCTGGCCGCGATGCGCAGTCCACTCTTCGGCCGCAGCAAAAGCGACGGTTCTGCTCGTGGTGGCGTCTCCCTCATTCGTTCTCGGATCGAACAGGGGAACGCCGGTGCAACAAGCTGTCTTGTCATGGCACTCAACATCCCCGCATACACCGCCCATGACTTGCAGGGAGGAGCTCGTGCCATACTGCTGTGGTGCGTTGGTCGACAACCCTGACGATCCGGGCCACAGCATATGTCGCGATGGTGAGCATACCGCCTTAGTGAGTGTTCCAGCACCGGCCAGCCATGTAGCTGACGAACAGGGGGCAGGTCCCGGCGAGGTGACATCCTTGGAGGAGTGCGAGGAACCGGAGATGATACGCCGCGGTATCGGTTGTGCCTGTGTTCAGAAGAACGTAAGTGTTTGGCTCAGCGCAACTTGGAGTCAGGAGTCAAGGTTGGCTAATGAGATGCGAATAGGACGAGGGCCGGATCGTGGTTGCCTATGGAGCTGGCAGAAGATGCTGGGTCCTCATCGATGGGGGCATGCGCTCTTGTCGGGAGGGCGAGTCCTATAGAAGTGCGAGGATGGTTATTGAGGCTGAAGCCTCCTAATCGATCGAACATGTACAAGAGCTGGGGTAGTCTCAGTAGTTGTTCCTCTGTGTATAGGACGTGACTGTTTGCCAGTCCATCTCCTGTGCGGGACTGCTCGACTCATCCACGTGCCAAAGGACGTCAACCGAATTGCCGGCGGAGTTTCTTCTGGTTGCACAAGTCAGGCAGACAGGCTCATACTGATTCGTCCACGAAAGCTAATTGTGAATCCTATATCTCGTCATATGGTCGTTTCCCGAACGGCGGAGTTATGAGGAACAAGCGCGCTGAAGGATTTAGCGATGGGTACCGTACACGATGAGGTGTCGCGTATGTTGTAGCCCGTGCTCTATGTTGAGCCAAGAATTTTGAGTCTCTCGTCATCCTATGTCGGTGACTTGGCGTATAAGACAGATTGCTGATGTCGGCCACTTCTTTGCAGAGGCGTATTTGCCTGGCTGGGTATTGGCTCGTACATGAAGGTGACGGGAAGGATTGAGGAGCTGAAAGATGGCACAAAGTTTGGCGTTGCGAGTCTATAAGAAGGAGGATGACTGCCTTGCTGACAGACGCGGAGCTCAATGTTCCTGCTGTCTCGAGCCGCGACACGCTTGACTTATTTGAGGCTATCCTTCAACTACACTTGTAGTTTTCAAGCATCATGCTCTTCTTCCGTGTCATCCTCGCCACACTGGCGTCGCTCGCCACGGTCGTCGCCGCGAACCCCTTGGGAGCGCTTTTCGCTTCTATCCTGGCCAAACCGCTGGGTCTCGACCAAAGAGTTGTGTCAGAGCCATCGCGATTTTGCCATTGCGATAGTTCTGAAAGCCACGTTGCGCGCCGGCCTAGTCTTGGAAGTGGTGCTCCTGTACGCGTTGCTGCTCGCTCTTTTCCTCTATAAGTCTTAGTTGCTGACATTGGTGACAGGAGTGCCGCTGTGTTACAAGCTGAGGACTTGCTCCACAACGGATGCCATGGACGGATAATCATGTCTACGCCAGCGTGGCTGTGCGATAGCCGCGACCGGGATATGCAGTCACCTGGCTGGGGGAGGGAGGTTGTTTCATGCTACCTGTCTCAACGTTAGGCGATATCCAGCATCTTCAGTTGGGGTTGGGATTATCATTTGAATGATTTGATAAACATGCCGTACCATGGTCCTGTCATTCTCTCATGGATAGTGAGTTCCGAAAGGCGACGGGTACGAATATTGGAGCTTCGATGCGCAGGCCGCCGAGCGAGACAGGGAGAGCCTCAAACATGACCACGCTGGCTAGACCTTGTCAAACACGTCCAGAGGCTAGAGCCAGGATACTACCATGCTTGCGGTAGTTGGAAGCACGGCGTTTTTGATGTCACAGGCAGACATTCTATTCTTACACCATGAACAGTCCTTGTCGTGGAGCTTGAGTGGTGTTTGAGCCACTGTCTGAAACCCCCTGCAGCCCCACCCAAAGTGCTGCTCTGATTGAGAGTTTAGACTCGGACCGGGATTCATATGTGTGATCGTCTGTAAGAGCATCGCAGCAAGCCTAGAATCTCCCGGTAAACACCATATTCTCGATCAGCACCCCATGGAAGTTCACCATCGCAGCAGGGACAGGAACTCTGGGCGCCAAAGTACACAGCCGAGCCATGCTCACCAGCTCCCTGCTTCTGGGTTCATACCCCGTCTTTGGCGTGTATCAGGCGATCCTGATCGCCGTGATTGATTGATTCACTGATCACCTCAATGCCTGAGTTCTGTGCCTGTAACTGGACCTTTCTCTCCTTCCAGATGCCCAGCAGTTTCCGTGACTAAAATGCTTGTTCGACTTAACCATGTCTTGGTTCGACGAGGGCTCGAACACACCCCTGGCCTGTGGATCAGATCTGCTGGTATAAGACTGAGTGCCGTCTGCATGATTCTCACAGCTTCTCTCGTTCGTCCTCATCCGACTCCCCAAGTAGCTGTTCTTCTTTGTTGCAATATTTCTTCCCTCCGGCAGGTCCCTTCCTTGTACGCACTTCGTTCTCTTCGTCGTATTTGTTATACTTACCGAGGTATGTTGCGCTGCTGAGGCACGATGAGGCTCGATATGGCAGAACCCACTGACAAAGCACCATAGCTGCGCTCATTGGATTATCTTCGACCTGCAAATCAACATCTTCACTTCTCCACCAACCCTCGTTACATCTCAACATGAAGAACTTCGGAACAGTCCTCGCCCTGCTGGCGGTGTCGGCCTCATATGTGGTTTCGCTTCCCCATGAGGGGAATGTCGCACGTGCTCCTGCACTCGCCATCCATGCCCGTGCTGCCAAGGAGAACGGCAAAAGTAAAGGCCAGGCCGAGGGAGCTGCCGGCAACGTCACCGAGGTAGCCAACGATGGAGCCGCAGCTGTCGTGAACGGAACGGAAAACGCCAACAACGGCACGGCCAACGGTAACAACGGCAAGGGCCAGGGCAAGGAGAATGGCGGCAAGGCCAATGGCGGCAAGGCCAACGCCGGAAAGGCCAATACCGGAAAGGCAAACGGCGGGGCTCAAGGTCTCATTGATCAGCTCGTCGCCGATCTCGAGGGGCAACTGGGCATTGACCTCAATGGCGACGGTGCTGCTGGAGCTGGAAATGCCGCGGCCGGAGGACAGGTCGACCTCGCCGGCCTCCTGGAGCAGGCCAAAAACAACGGGAAGGGCCAGGGCAAACAGGGCAAGCAGGGTAAGCAAGGCAAGAAGGGCAAGGGCAAGGCCAACACAACTGGTAAGATGACCTCGCACTGAAGGTAGCCGATCCCTACTGACTCGTTTCACTTGTAGCCGCCGCGAGCTCAGAGACTGCCGCTGCGACTGCAACAGACACTGCTGCTGTGAGCACCGACACTGCAGCCGTCGAGACGGTCACGGCCACGGACACCGCTGCCGATGCTGCTGTCACCGATGTCGCGACGGTCACAGACGTTGCTGACGCGGTTGTAACCGATGTCGCCGGTGGCAGCGAAGGGTAGAATTCCTGCCCGACTTCATCTCGCAACACATACCTAGGAGAACTGGCGACCCTCCTTCACTGTAACAACACAATGATTTTTCTTGGAGTACAGGCTGGTCTCGGGCTGGAAAAGGGTGCTTGCAGGCCAGGGCTTTCCCGATAGAAGGTCGATGCCTGATCTCACCACAGTCGTTTCTGAAGTTGTTTTCGCCGACGACGACGACTCCTGCAAGAGTCCGGACGGACATCTTGTTCAATATCCATCCCCGTTTTTCTTTCTTTCGAGGAATTGGATACCATAGCCAATCTGGCTGTGGGTTTTGCCAGCTTGGACCGGAACCAGTGTTGGAAGGAGGAGGATGATTGGGATTGTGTGATAGACACAGGACTGAAACAAGTGATTATCGGCCAAGAAGCGCGGCATATAGACACAAGCCACAAGCCACATGCCACAATTATAGCTTCAGCCACACGTCATCCGCAACTTTCACGCCACAGTCTCAGAAAGCATGTGAAAGATCCAGCCAAGGTCCAACCCGGAATCGGTTAGAGGGCTCAGCCACAATGCCCCTCCATTGGCCCCGCACTCGACATTACGTACCCGCAATGACGACAGCGGTCTGGCCGCCCTCCACGGCTTGCTTCGCTCTTCCACAACTGATGTCAGGCCATCTAACCATTCTTGGCAGGGACCTTGACGACGCAATCCGAGCTCGACTATTAAAACAACCGCGTTGTCCTCTAGGCTACCTTCTTTTCACCTCTCAATCATAACCGAAAACATACCATCAAACCTCAAGATACCCTCTTTCCTCCCACGAGTACCCAACCTTTGACTATCTCCCTTCAGTACACAACCCACTACACAAACCACACAACATGTCGTCTCCCAACACCGTCCAGGTTGCCAACATCGCAGCCAGGACCGAAGATAAGGAGATCAAGGACTTCTTCAGCTTCTGGTAAGCCTTCACCTCCTCAGAACAATCTCGTCCACCCAACAGCAAGCTAACTCTCTCTCCTAGCGGCAAGATCACGGACATCAAGGTGACCACCGAAGGCGCCACCAAGTCGGCGACCGTCACCTTCGAGAAAGAGACGGCCTCTAAGACGGCCCTCCTCCTCAACCACACCAAGTTGGGCGCCAACGAGATCACCGTCACCGGCTCCACCGACCCGGACAAGGACGCCTCCGGCAGCAGCCCCGCGCACAAGGGCCAGGACGACCGCGACACGGACGAGATCACGCAGGAGGAGAAGCCCCGCTCGCGCATCCTGGCCGAGTACCTCGCCCACGGCTACGTCGTCGCCGACGCCGGCCTGAAGAAGGCCATCGACCTCGACGAGCAGCACGGCGTCTCGTCGCGCTTCCTCAACACCCTCACCAACCTCGACCAGAAGCTGCACGCCACCGACCGCGCCAAGACGGCCGACCAGAGCTACGGCATCACCCAGCGCGCGTCGGGCCTGCTCTCCGGCCTCGGATCTTACTTCGAGAAGGCCACCAACACGCCCACGGGCCGCAAGCTGGTGCAGTTCTACACCAACGGCCAGCGCCAGGTGGAGGACATCCACAACGAGGCCCGCCGCCTCGCCGAGCTCAAGAAGCAGGAGTACGGCGGCAGCGCCTACAAGGCCGCCGGGTTGGACAAGGTCTTTGGCGCCGAGAAGGAGAAGGCCAAGACCGATGCGAACCCGATCGCTCCATCCAACGCTCCCGGTGTCGAGTCCAGCCAGACTGCCACTGCGCCGTCGAATGTGGCTACTGAGCATACTGCCAACCAGATCCCCAAGTTTGACGCACCTCCTACGGGTCAGTAGGGTGCGACTGGGTATGATGATGGAATGAACTAGGGATGGAGTTTGTATTAATGGCAAATGGGTGGCACATGAGGATGCCTCTCTCGGATGGGTTTCATGCGGTTTCTGCTTTACTAGTTAGCTTAACGTCATGATGAAATTCAGCACAAATCTGATTTGATCTCTTACTGACCATATCGATGTGACCGTCCTTGTGTGACACCTGCGCCATCGTACCGTCTAAGAGACATGATAAGAGCACTTCGAGTAGAACACCGAAATGGTAAAAGGATAAGCAGTTCATACCATGCCCTCAGAAAATCTATCAGAACAAAAACGAGACCAATACCCGTAGCCATATTCTCCTGGCTAAACGTAGCCTAGCGCTAAAGTCCATATCTCCTACACGGCCCAATGCCAACCGTGGAATTCCTCTAATCCTTCTTCTTCAACACAGGACATAAACAAGAACCCATCTCCATCCATGTAAACCCTCTACCACCTCCTCCCATAAACCTGGTGCTCAGCCTTCTCCTTCTTCCTCGGCGTAGTGATATTCTTCATCAACCTCACCACCTCCCCAATATCATCCTGTCCGGGTAGGTTATCCTCGGGCCCAGTACTACTCCTATGCTTGAACAGCGCCAGGATCTCCTGCAGACCCAGCTTGAGCGCATTCTTATCCTTCTTCCTCATGCCGCCCTCGATCGTCGCCTCGGCCAGCAGCCGCTTCTTGTTCTGCAGCTCCAGAATGCGCTCCTCCACCGTGTCCGCCACCGTAAGCTTGTACACGATGACGTCGACCGTCTGCGTGAGCCGGTGCACGCGGTCGATGGCCTGCTCCTCGACGAACGGGTTCCAGAAGGGCTCAAGGATGACGACGCGCGTGGCGGCCGTGAGGTTGAGACCCAGGCTGCCGCATTTCAGGGAACAGAGCAGGATGCGCGTGTGCGGGTCGCTGCGGAGCGAGTGCAGCGCCGCCTCGCGGGCGTCGTTCTTCATGCCGCCGTCGTAGCGGACGAACTTGAACCCCGGCTGTGCGCGGAAGAAGGGCTCGATGAGATCGAGCATGGAGGTGAATTGGGAGAAGACGATGAACTTGTGCTCGCCTACCTCTTTCTTGAGGATGGAGATGAGCTCGCGGATCTTGGCGGACTGGAGGACGTGGGAGGAGGCGTCCTTCTTGCCGGTGCCGGTTGTGGGACCTCGGCGGCGCGCTCGCCTGGTGGGAGATTGGTCTGAGTCGGAATCAGAGGCGAGTTCGGATTCGGATACGCCTGAATCGGGGGCGGAATCGCGAGCTTCCGAGTCTGAGGTGCCTGAGGCGGATTGTTGAGACTGAGAGGCGATGACCTGGCTGTGAAGCTTAGTCACGGACAGGAATGTCTCCTCTTCGTCTGAGTGAACGGCGGAATCATTCTTCTCGTCTTCGACGACGAAGCTGTCGATCTTGCTTCCGTCCTCGTCGACGGACTGATCCGAGTCTTCGGAGCCGATATCCTCGCCGACACCCTCGTCGTCCTCTCCGTCTGACTTGCCGAGTCTCAACGAACCGCGCTGATCCTCGTCGACAAGCCAGCTGCCCTCTTCTTCCTCGTCACTACTGTCCATGACGATGTTCCTTCCCCTGGGCTTCCGCCGGGTCTTCTCCTGAACCTTAAGCTCCTCCGTGACAACACTGACCCTCCTACCCTTCTTCTTCGGCCTCATCCGGTCAGGCGTGTCGTTGTTGAGCTTGTCTAAGCTCTGGACGCATGCTGAACAGCGGAGGTACCCATCAGCTACCTCCTGCCGAGAGAGATCATTGAGACACATCTCGCACTGCTTCGCCTTGATCCCCATTCCACCGAACATATCAGCAAGATCATCGACGTCGGCTTCAGCGACTTTCCGTTCCTGCTGGGCAGTCTGATCCGCCGCCAGCGCATCCCGATCTTTATCAGGCTTCATCTCCGTGAGGCGGGGGTGATTACACGCCTGCCGCAGCCTCAGCAGCAGCACAAGCGCATTAGCATAGTTGACCTTGCCCTGCATCATCTTCTCGATGCTCTTGTCCGCCCTCGCCTCGAGGTGATCGTAGAAGTCCCTCTCGGCCGGGGAGAACTGCGTAGCGACAGTGACTACCTTGCGTTCTGTGATCTTGAAGGCCGACTTAGGCGCCTTGTACTCCGTTCCGTCCCTCTCGGCCTTGGCGGCGGCGGCGTCGAGCGCCTTCTTCCCGCCCGCCACCAGCGCGCCCTCCTCCTTCAACACGTCCTTCGTCCGGCGTTTCATAAAGCACCGCAGCAGACTATGCAAGCGCCGGATGGCGATGTGTCCCTGTCCCTTCTTCATGGGGAGGTCGATGTGCGCCCGCCACTCGGCCAGGTCGTCGTACGGCTGCACGCGCAGGAAGTGAATCAGGCTCTGCAGCTCGTCGAGGTTGTTCTGCATCGGCGTGCCCGTCAGACACCACCTGTACTCTGCGCGCAGGGCGCAGCACGCCTTGGTGGCCTTGGCGTTGCGGTTCTTGATGCTGTGCGCCTCGTCGAGGATGACGCGGTACCAGTGCACGCCGAAGCAGCCTGCCTGGTGCTTATCCGGGTCTGGGCTGCTGTTGCCGTGCTCGGACACGAGAATCTGGTAGGTTGTGATGACGACATCGTAGCGCATCAATTCCCTGGCGCTCTTGGTTCGCGAAGGGCCGTGGTGCACGTACACCTTAAGCGCTTTGTCGGGTGTAACCTTATCCTTGATCTCGGCCTCCCACTGCCGGATCAGGGCCAGTGGCGCGACGACGAGCGTGGCCTTGCTAAGGACGCCGAAGCGGTCTTTCCAGCCCTCTTCGTCTTTCTTGGGTAGCGGATTGGTGACGACGAGCGTAACACTCTGCAGCGTCTTTCCCAGACCCATGTCGTCCGCTAAGATGCCGCCCTTGGGCAGCTTGCCCTTCTTGATCGGACCGACCTCGCGCGAACGCATCCATTTGATACCTTCGACCTGGTGAGGCAGGAGCTTAACCTTGATACCCTCAACAGTGCCATCCTCGATGGTCTCTTTCTTCTCCTCTTCTTCATCTTCCATGCCTCCCTCGAGAAGAGCCTTCAGGTCGGCAGAAGCCTTGGCCGGGTCGGTGTAAGCCGGCTCATTGTATGTATACGCCAGCTCGTTGGCGGCGCGGGAGTACTTGACGGGTGAAGTAGGTGGCTGAGCTCCGGGCCCGACAGAGCTGAAGAGCTTGGGTGGAGCGGCCTTTTGTCCCTGGATCTTGGGTGCGAGCGGGCCCTTAACACGGTACAGGTCCTTATGATCCCGGTGGTGCTCAACCCGAATGCCGTTCCTAGGGACATTGAAGATGTTGACCGGTTTGCGGTTGAAGGATGAGGGGAGGTTTGTCGGACGGCCGAAGGCAGGCGCGGCGGAGGGGGCAGCAGCTGGTGCAGGGCGGCCGGCAAGCGCGGGGCTGTTAGCGAGGTCGATAACCTCTCTATTTCGATTCAGCGCCGGGCTGTCGGAGAGAGTTATTATCTCTCTGGCCGGAGTGGCGGTGAGGTCTGTGTAAGATGGCGGAGATTGCAAGTTGGGTTGTTGTGAGGAGATCTGTAGGAGGTCATCGTCCCCGAAGGAGGCTGATCGACAGCGAGACATCTTGGCTCCAGTAGTTGGGTATGACGTAGATGATGCTGGAGAGAATGAGATGGTGGTGGCCTGAAACAGATTGTCGAAGCTCTGACGGAGCTCGTGGTTTGTCTTCTGGCCGTCCTTATTCTTCTTGGGCGAGGCAGGGAATTGAGGCTCCTTCTCTGATGCGAGGTTGTTCTTGGGCTCAAAGGCAAAAGTTCCACCTGGTTTTCTGTGCAGAAGTTGAAAGTTAGAGAAGGACCATCGTTAGAAAGAGGGGAAGTGGCAGGATGATATACCTCATGGGTGGCTTGGATAGTAGAAGTGAAGGTTACTGAACACCATTTCTCGGTCTTCGCGCGAGAAAGTGGTGGGTTTCGTGACGAAATGTGAATGCACGGTCGCGGTTTCCGTCGTCACGGCGCGTGTTTACTTGGTGTTAAAGTTTCCTGGCGAGGCAACGGTGAGACACCCCTCTTTCCCGGCCTGCAATCAATTAAGCAGCACGCTGCGCTAACAGCGGGGCACCATGCGATAAGGCCCTTATCGTTGCAATGCTTATAAACGAGCTTCCAGCTAATTGCATCTACACTGTGCCAACAACACATTCACCCCTCACTAAGGTATTCAACCGATGCTCATCTCGGCCCTGGTCCAGCTAGGCGGTCTATCCTCAACATCACTGCCCCAGTCAGACTCCTCTGGACCGAGTGCCAACTCCATCGTCCACCCTTCAGTGAAGAAGTCATGCGTAATCCAGCTCTTCGTCCAAGACTGCCCGTTCACCTTCACACTCTGAATGAACAAATTGGTATAACCGGCGTCGAATCCCTCGACGATCTTCACCATGGCCATCTTTCCCGTCAGAGGACTGGTGATCGAAACTTCCTGGAAGAACGGCGAACTGATGAGATATAAGTTCTGGCCTGCAACGGGAAACAGCCCGATCATGCCAAAGAACAGGAAGCTGCCCATCGCTCCCGAGTCATCGTTGCCCGGAAGTCCGCCGTCGGTGGGGTTGAACGACGCCGGGATGTGGCTATGGATGCGTTTGGCTGACAGGCCTGGCCGACCGGCATAGTGGTAGAGGTAGACGGTCAGGAACACGGGCTCGTTGGAGATGTCTGCCAGGCCGGACTGGTGGAAGTAGTCCAGCCGGCGGATGAAGTCTTCGTCACCGCCTAGGAGGGAGATGAGAGTTGAGATGGATTGCGGAATGATGCTGTCAGTGTCAGTATATCTGATGCGAGACATGACTCCGGGGAGGTGGCACTCACAACTGGTACTGCCAGATACTGGCCTCGAATGTTTCCGACGGGTTGGACGTCAGGGAGCAGAACCCAGCCAGAGACGAGCACGCGATAGGATCCTGGAAACCCCACGTTCCGTTCATATACTTGGGCTGGAAGAAGCCCGTGAATCCGGTGTCAGTCTCGTTGATGAAGGACTTCTGGTCCGCTTTCCACAGGTTCCGCCAGTTAGTACTTCGTGCGATGTATTTATCGTACACATCCGGCCTACCCAACCCTTGGCCCAAGGTAGCCAAGCAGAAGTCGTTGTACGAGTACTCCAACGTCCGTGAAATGCTCCGCGAGTTCGTGCCGAACCCCACAGGGTCGAAGTCTAGGTAAGGTATGTAGTTGAGGGACTTCCAGCTCTGCAGCCCGCCTCGGCCGTGGTAGCTCCATTCCAGGGGTTCGACCTCGGCGTCCTTGATGATGGCCTCCAGGGCGAGATTCCAGTCGATGCCGGTCAGGTTCTTGACGTAAGCGTCCACTAGCACCACGTCGGCGTTGCTGCCTCCTTGTGTCCAGCCGTTGCACAGCGACATGTGGCAGTCTGGCAGCCAGCCTTCGTGCTGATAGATGTCTAGAAGTGAGTTGACCATCTGTGTCTGTGCGATGGGGTCGATGATGGTCAACAGCGGGTGTTGAACTCTGAACGAGTCCCAGATGCTGGTCGCTGTCAGCTCGCTGTTCCTCCACTCACTGTTCTGTATCAGACTCACCAGTAGAACGAGTCAAAATACGGGATCCCGGTATCCCACTTCGGGTTCTCACCCGTGTAGTTCTGAGGCGACATCATCGTTCGATACAGCCCGCTCCAGAAGCTCACCTGCAAGTCTTCACCGACTCCATCTCCGGGCACGACCGAGACCGGGCTCAACTTCTCCCGCCACGCATCCTGAGCTGACCGCACCAGTCCATCGAACCCCCCCACTGGATCAGGCACCTCCGTCTCTGCGCTCCGACAAGCCTGCTCCGAGCTAATGAAGCTCAGCCCAACCCTGGCCGTGACCGTATCGTCAGCCACGTTCTTGAACCTCACAAACCCGCCCGCCTCAATGGAGAACAAGTTAAACCCCCTCGTCACGTACAGCTCCTTCGGCTCCGTCCCAGCGCGATTATTCACCCACACCCCCGAGTCAAAGATCTCAGCACCGAAGAAATCAACGCAGAAATGCATGACATACGATCCCGCCCCAAAGCTAGGCAGGAACGTCCCATTGCCCGTCATCCTCCCCGTCTCCCCATCAACCTTGATAGACGCATTCTGCCTGCTCTGCCACAAATCCGTCAAGTCAAGCAGAACAAGCGGCTGCTCCTCCCCTCGAACCGTCGTATTCCACCCCGTCCCGTTCCCCTCCCCCTTCTCCCCAAAGTCAAATCTCATCACAGCCGTCCGCTCCGCCACCGCCATATCCGCTCTCACCCCATTGTCCAACTCCACCCCGAACCACCCCGGCTGCGCCTTCACGCTCCCCTCCCTCCACCCAACCTTCCGATCGCCGATCCTGAACCGGCACGTGTCCAGCTCGTCGCCGGGACAGACCTGCGGGAACAGCGGGAAATTGCCCAAGCTGGGGTTGCCGCCCGTGCCGGAGTCGTGCGCGGCGCTGAAGCCGGTTATTGAAGCCCCCGGGTCGGTCGCGAACCCGCCTGCGTTGGAGACGGAGGGGTCGACGTCGGCGACGGCCTTTGCGAGCCCGTAAGGATGCGAGGCGCCGGCGAAGACGTTGCCGCCGTTGCGGGTGCCGATGAGGGGGTTTATGTAGGGGATTGGGTCGAAGTCTGCTGCGGAAGAGACAAATAGGAGTGCTAGGAGGGGAAGAATGATGGTCGCCATTGAGATGGCAAGCTACTTGTTTGGTTTCACTATCTGTGTGAGAGCAATTTACCAGGTGTTGGAGGCTGCTGAAGAAGTGGCATCGACCGCGCGGGCAAAGTGCCTTGATTACCTTGATTGACCTGCATGAGGGGAAGAGGGATGATATCACAGCGTTTATAGTGTAACTTTACACCCTGAATGTCCGGGGTACCTCTCTGCGAAGTGATAACCATAACGTCGATTTGCAGGGTCACAGCATCACTTGATTCTGCCTGCTGCAGCTCACATGCGGAGACGGACATGTTTGATGAGCATCGTCCTCTCGTGCTGCTGTGATGTTGTATTGAACCCCGCCCGGGCTGCTTGACCTTGAATTCGACGGTTGAAAAGGGCAGGTCGTAACAACCAGAAGGAACAGGAAGGCCGGCCGCCGCAGGAAGGAAGAGCGCTGATCACCTCGCTGCACCGGAGCTTTATCCGGACCCGGGTCAGACAGCACAGGAAAGTGTTCAGACCTTCGAATTCCCAGGTCAAACAGCTTGCTTGAGGAGGGAGCAAAAGAAGAGTCCTTACATTTGTTACCATGAGGCGATATCAAACCGGTAGCTTAGACAAGTCATGAAGGAAGATACTGTAAAAAAGGACCGCAACAACAGGGAATCGAACCAAAGTAAAAGAGCAAAAGCTCACCGGGCAACCCACGTGGTGAGGTGCCCGGCTACGAAACCCTTGCGAGTTTACTTCGTTGTGGCGGTTGTGCGGCGTCGCTTTTTTGTTGTTGTTTTTTTTTTGGTTTGTCGTGTTGGCGAATCGAACTCCGGGCCTCGAAGCCAAGGAGAGTTTTGTCTCTACCCAGTTGAGGAGGGGAGGGGAGGCGGACCTATTACTAGGTCGGCCAAACACCCCGAGGGACGGACCCATACCGGGCAGCCGAGGGACCGGACCATGCCGGCTGTTGAGAATCTGTCTCTGGGTTTTGATATATATGGTGGGCTTTGTTCTTTACCTTACCTTGGGTTCACCAGAGCACAGTGGGCTACTAGCACACGGTGGACATAGCTTGCACAGTGTCATGGCTGGCTGGTGTTGTGAAATGTCGGATTGTGTCCAGGCTTGCTGAGGCTTCATCTTGTGATATGCCACCTGTCTGAGCTCCTCAAACGATTCCACCTGGATACCCCACGCCTCATAGCCTTCCTAACTTCGCCCTGTCCTCAGACCATCTCAATGGTTCCAGCTGGCAAGCCGGTCTCCAACTCGTTGCCCATGATGGCGGAGTTAGCTGTAAGACTGCAAGCCCCTATTTCCCCGTCCCCTTCTGCCACGGGCGGTTCTGGCCATTTTTCTCCGGCCCCTTTTTGCCCTCCTTCGCCTTTACCCTCGCAGCGGCAGCGGCACGCTCCTTCTAGGCGGCCGAGAGCTTGAAGACATTCTGAAGATTGTTGTGGTTGGGATGTTTTTGTTTGTTGTGTCTGTTGAGGATGTCAGTAGGTATATCTCGGTCTCATGTGGGCTGGTGTCTTACTGTGCTGCTTGTAGTTGAGATGTCTCGATTTGGTGTTCCTAGTATATCTGTTCTTGGTGGTGGAGGAGAGGGTTCAATACCTCGGCGTGGTGTTCGAGGGCGCTTTATTATCAGCTGCCATGCCTTCACTTCGAGTTGCAAGCGATGTTGCCGGTTCTTGTGAATGACAGCGTACGACGCCTCCAATCGCGGCTACTTCACCGTATCCGGGTATCACGAAGATTGCCAAGCAACTCCCGTTCACCCTCTCATCTTCACGGCCCATCACATCGAGTCTTCTCGATATTCACCACCACCAACACCCCCTTACTCCCTCACGAACACCTCCCCTTCCAACCTCCCAATCACCGGCTCCAGCAACTTAGGCAGCACCTCCGCCGCATCCCCAGCAAAAGCAAAGTCCCTTTCCGCCAGTCCCCCCAGCGTCTCACTACTCTCCGCATCAATATTCACCACCACAACACTCGTCCCCCTTCCCCTCGCCTTATCCACATACCCAGCCGCCGGATGCACGACCGCGCTCGTGCCCACGACAAACACCATGTCCACCTCCCCCTGCGCAATCCACCGATCCACGCCACTCAACATCTCCTGATCCAGCTGCTCCCCGAACCACACCACCCCGGGCCGCTGCAGGCCCGTCTTGCACTCGCGACAATGCGGTAACTCCTCCCTCGGTATCCTCGCCAGCTCCGTCTCGGGATCCAACAGCCTCTCCAAGCCCACTCCATCCTCGTTCGCAGCCTTCAAACTCTCGCACAGCGGGTCGTCATAGTTCCCCCTCTCCACCCAGTCGCACCTCTCGCACTTCACATCGAACAAACTCCCGTGCAGCAGTCTCAGTCCTTGCTCCGCCGTGTGGCCCGCGCGCTGGTGCAACCCGTCGACGTTCTGGCTCAGACAGACGAACTCCTCCCCCTTCTCTGCGGCTACCCTCGCCAACTCCCTCAGCGCCAGATGTCCCGCGTTCGGCCTTGCCTTCAGGGCCATGTGCCGCCGGTAGGCGTAGAACAACCACACCAGCCCCGGGTCGGAGCGGAAGGCCTGCGGCGTGGCGAGGGACGTGGCGGCATGGTTGCGCCACAGCCCGCCGGCGCCGCGGAAGGTGGGCAGGCCCGAGGAGGCGGAGAGGCCGGCGCCGCAGAGGGCTAGGATCCGCTTGGAGGCGAGGAGGCGCGCGTGGAGGTGGGGGAGGGAGGAGTAGTGCGGGTTTGCTGGGAAGGAGGGGGGTTTGGGCATTGTAAAGAAGATCCGGGGGGGGATAGAGGTGCCGGTGTATGAGGGTATTGTGACGGAGGGAACTGGACGGGACGTGAAGATGGTCACTGTCTGACTGGCTGGAAAAGGATAATGGGGCGCTGCGATGTTGGGTAGATGCGATGGCCTTGGTTGTTGTGCATAATACAG
This sequence comes from Coniochaeta sp. 2T2.1, assembly GCA_009194965.1. NCBI lineage: Eukaryota > Fungi > Ascomycota > Sordariomycetes > Coniochaetales > Coniochaetaceae > Coniochaeta > Coniochaeta sp. 2T2.1. The sequence continues at coordinate 2,534,840 of VSMA01000002.1, read as the reverse complement.
GAGATGATGAGGCTGTTAATTCTAAGGCTCGGAATCATCGCCAGTTGTTGACTGAATGGGTGTGATGGAGACGGAGGTTGAGATGTTTGTGCTACGGACCACCAACTATGATGACATGACGTGTGGTTCGGGAAACCAACCCCTGCATCGCCCGTAACTCGCGCAGCGGGTGAGCACACTACCTGAACATCAGCTCTACGGTTCAGCCAGGCGTATCCTTACATCTTTCATCCAAACCCTCGCCTGAAGTTAGAAAAGCAGTGCTGAGGCTCTGTGACACGACATATGCGGCCAAGCGGCCAAGTACTTGCAGTTTATGCGAAATGAGAAAACGGTCTGGAAGTCTTGGAACGGAGGACAACTCAAACACCACAGCTGTGGAGAATGCCGCGAAATGAGGGATCTTGGATTGTCTTGGAGGATATGCGGAGTTCTTGGTGTTGTTGTTCCACACGCGCGATTTCAGGGGGCACAGCAACGGCAAACGGCACAGCGCGGCATCACGATCGAAGGCACAGCGCGGAACGGAAATAAGCTAAAATCCCATTTCAATGGGAGGGACGACTATTCATGTTTGTGAGTAACATGTATTCTATGCTAGAGGTATCGTCTGTACAACCGCAATGGCGCGACAAAAAAAGCAAAAGGCCTTCCTTCTGTCCATCCCTTCTCTTATTCCGCGTCGCAAAAACAGAACGCCGAGTGAACATGCAAGTTGCATCCTTATCACCGTCGAGACCCGGTTATTAATAACAATGCGTATGTATGTAGTGTTGAACTTGCGCTCGACTAGTGGTTTCTGCACAGAGCTAACCAGCGCAATGCGGAGAAGTGTGAGCCGAGCTTGGGTTTTGTAGTGATTGTGTCGAAGAAACTTCAATTAAGCTTGGTCTCTGGTGGTGGTTGATTGTCGGCGCGTGCGCTTAAAGGAAGAGAGCGCCGAAGAAGACGGCAGCGCCCATGACCGCGGCGTGACCCATAGTCAGAGCGATCTTGCCGGAGCCAGCCTGGGCGGGGGCGTTGTTGGCGGCCTGTTCGGGCGTGGTGGAACTGGTGGACTTGCCGGCAGTGACGGTAGGATTGGGCGAGGCAGAGCTGTCGCTATTGTTGTCCTTGAAGGTACCGCCCGTGGCAGGCGTCGTGGAGGGGGAGGTCACGGTGGTGAGGGTGGTGGCGGAGCTGGAAGACGAGGACGAGCCGCTGGTAGAGGCGGGCTTGCTGGTCGTCTTAGAACCGGCGGCACTGCTAGTGGAGCTTCCAGTGCTGGGCTTGGAACCGTCGGTGTTGATGATGATGCTGCCCATGTCGCCGCTGGTGTCGCCGTATGCGTAGCTGGTGGCGCCCGTCTTGCCGTTCCCGCCCATGTAGTCAGTCACAACGAGCTTGTCATAGTAGCCGATGAATGGGCCCTGGCTGAAGTCGGTGTAGCCGCCGGCCCACTGGACGGTGCCTTCGGCGGCGTCCTTGCCGCCGGCGACCCAGGTGCCGAGCTTAATCTGCATGGGGCTCTGGGGGTAATTGGCGCCGCCTTTGGCCTCGTTGTAGGTCAGAGTGCGCACGACGACATCATCTATGAGCCACTCGAGCTTCTCCGGGGTCCAGTCGATGGTGTACTTGTGGAGGTTGCCCTGGGGGTTGTTGATGGGTGAGAAGCCGCCGCGGTCGTAGGTGGTGGTATCGCCCTTGCGGAAGTAGTTGGTCTGCACCTGAGTTGTGTCGCCGCCGAGCCACTCCCAGTCGATCTCGTCCAGGTCGTCGGACTGCAGCACAAGACTAGTGACGACGCCGATGCCGGACGAGGCCTGGAGCCAGACTTCTACCTTGCCGAAGAAGATGTACTCGGTGCTTGAGATTGTCGGTGCCTGGCCCTCCTTCTCGATCTTGAAAACGGCGCCCTTGGTGTCGTCGTATGTGAGGGTGGTGCCCTCTGCTAGAGTGAACCAGTCATTTGCGCCCTTGGCGAAGTCGACCGTGATGGTGCCACCGAGCGCAGGGTCAGGCTTGCATTCTGAGGAGACCTGTTAGCATTGTTCCCGGTAATTCAGGGGGATATTATGCCGCGATCATGATGGGTACTTACTATCACCCTTAGTGGGATTGCACTCTGAGAATGTCTGGGCGGATGCGAGGCTCGACGCAGCCAGGACCACCGCAGCGGTGGAGAGGATTTTGGAGAACATGACTGCCTGATGTTGTGTTGCTGCCAAGAGTCGATACGAGGTGTGCTGCACCCTTTCTGTTATATCAGATGACAGCAGACGATGTGTGTGGAAATGCGGAGTGTCAAGAGTGATGGAGTATGTCAAGGTCTGATGTTGTATAAGTCGTGGAGTGTCGAAGCGTTGTTATGTCGACAAAAGTGGCTGTCACAGTGAAGGAAGAGAGAGATGCGAGAAAGTAAACAAGATGAAAAGCTGAAGCGAGTGGATGGCACGAGCCAAGATACAGTTGTATGCTGTTTAAGAAGGCTGTGAACGACAGACGGAAACAGTATGCAGGATGCAGGATGCAGAATGCAAGATGCAAGAGGCAGGAATGATAAGAGTAAAATAAGAGGCAGGAAAGACAGACGGAGGTGAGACCGAGGCGTCGGGCTGGTTTTATTGAAGCTGGGCCTCAGGGCAGCCGGAAGGTGCAGCTGGAGTCTGGAGATGAGAGATGAGGGCCATGGTTGTGGCACGAGGTTTCCGTTTCCACAGGGATCTTCCTTAGGGGTAATTGCTGGACGGGATGTGAGTGGACCAACCTCCCAGCTAAGCCCCGATTTGGCTGCCTGTGAAGGCTCCCTTGCACACTGTGATTGGCTTCGAGTTCGAGACATCGAGTTGTAGACACCAACCTCCCCCGTTGACGTTTTCTACCACAGTACACCGGGGACGGAAGGAGCACCTAAAGGAGACGGGAGTCAGTCCAGACAATGGAACCCAGGCCACAAGACCATTGGCGTATTTCACGGCACGCCAGTGCAATACGAAGCATAACAATGCAAATTGGGAGCCTGTGGTTCTGTCCTGCTGGAAACGGTGTTGCTCAGTAATGACCATGTGGCATCTCGCCATCTCGAGCAACACGAGATCCAATCCCCGGCGATAGCGAGCCACGACGGGAATGGCTGGCTGTGCCCCAGCAAAGTCACATGCATGCATCGAGGCCAGCTGTGCATCGAGACACAACTCTATCAATGCAACAACGTTATACCGTACACAGTCTCACCAGATCCCACTGCACCTTCCTGGTGACCTTCTGTCGTTGTTTTGCTCCTTCCATTGTTCAACAGATTTTGAGTAGCCAAAGTTGAGGTTCCGACGCCAAGTGAACGGTACGGATCCATCCCAGAGATCCAACGATTGAAAGTCTTAGCGCGTGGCGTGCACTTTCTGGACCTGGAAACGGTGCAAGGGATGGCACTTGGCTGAGGAAAATAGGGGTCCTGTGGAATCCCGAGATTCATCAACTCGCCAATCAGCCGCTCTCGCTTGTGTATTTATGCCAGTAATGCCGCTGCACACCAACGGGAGATGTGCGTTTGTCATGCAAAACTTGCAGCGAATCCAGGCTCTCCTGACCGAAAAGCACTTATTGATCCTTGAAACAGGAGACTTCTCCACGCCCTAACTCTTGAGTGGCGGAAGGATGACTTGTGATGTTTCAACGGTGGGTTAACAGCGCATTTGGCGACTCGTCGAACTGCTTCTTGCACGTGGTTCGCTGCAAGTCAAGGAGAATCTGGACAAAGCGACCACCAGTCCGACGGCTGGCGCTGGCCGCCCAGCAACGTTCCATTCCACCAGTGATTCAGTGAGTTGTTGGCAATTCCTCGGCGTGGCAGTGCTGTGACCTCTGAAAGCAAACGGCAACAACACGAGGACTGTAGCGTTTTGCGGCGCGGAGAATTAACGGTGATGGAATGGTCTGGCCGCTATCCGCATACCACTGTGCTCTAAATTTAGGTTAGATATCCACTGCCAATTTGCATCTCCGCTAACAATTCCATAGCATCGACCATTCTATGCCGCGTCCCGGTTCTGTATCACCGAAGAGCTTGATGGCAGCAAGCTGGCGCAGCGCATATTTTCACGCTTTCGATCACTCGGATGGCAGCCAAGTGGTGTGCAAACTGGGAGAAGAATCAGGAAGAATTGTTGCGACTGAACGCCCATGCCGGCTGTCCCGAAGAGCAGATTGCTTCTCTTCAACAGCTCTTCAACAGTACGTCTCTGTGACGGCACACATTCCATCTGAAATTCTTTATAATAGGTGGCTGCCGCTGGCTCATCTTGGTTGATTCCTATCAACCTCTGGTCAACAACATAGGCTAATCACTTGGTAGGCTTTCAACCGACATGGAATATATGACCAACAGCACCGCCAAAGCAGCAAGCAAATATGGGACATGCCAACGGTCCCCTCACCCCTGAACGTGCTTCAAATCGGTTATATGAGATTGCTCTCACACAAGATTGTTGGTGCGAGACGCGATGAGTCGTAGTCGAATGCTGCGCCGTTGTCAGTACTTACCAGTGTCGAGCATGAGTCATCTGGAGCAGGTGTCTTCTGGGGCAGGTCCCAAATGCTTTTGATATAATGACTCTGCATGGCTGCCGGGGTTGCTGGCGACAAGTGTCCTGGTGATGATTTGAAGGTCGTCGAACATGAGCCAATACTGTTCGCAACTACCCCAAGAGCAACGCTCCTGGAGATAGATACGTGCATTTTCTGTCGACTAGGGAGTTCCCTTCCATCCTTTCGCAGTTGGTAAAAGTGTGGCTGAGAGACATACAGCAAGGCGCGCTTCCAACGAGTTCACGACAAAGATGCAGTCGCTTGAGGTTGGCCTCAGACTGCCATCGCTGGCTGCACAATCTTCGAATAACTTCACCAGGGCAGCCATGTTGCTGCAGGGCAAATCTAGCGTTATCAGTGAGATGGAACGGTCGATAGGTGAGCTATCCACCGACGAATGGGTGCTAGTAACTGTTCGAAGTGAACTTTGCATCGGACACCCAGTCCTCCTGCTATTCCCCCGAGACCGGATCCTAACGACAACGTCGCATAAGGACCATATTTCACGAGGGTTTGCTGTTGGAATTCAAGGCAAAGGCGAGTTAGTAAGAGTTGCCCTGCCATAACTGTTCTGGAGGTGTGTACCGGGACCGACCTGGACGGAGCCCGATCTCCAGACCTGACGGAACTTGTTAATACTTCCCAAAGACTCCAGGTCTTTTCTTTCTTCCGTGCGGTCCCGCGGAACTGTCCTGATTCCCTGATGATCATGCATTCCCGCCTTTCTCCTGTTCGGGTGGCCGGATGTCTGCACGTGCAGCGACCGCACAAGGGGCCCGGCCGGGCAATACATGGGAACGCCGCCCGACCAAACGTGCGGAGGTAACCCGGGATACACAAGTTCCTTGCTGGCAGGTCGGAGTCGACACGCCAAGGCTTACTAACGACACAGACGAGATAGCGAGATGTGAGATGTGCACATGCAGGGTGAGCTTTTAGTTACTCGGCAACATAACACCATGCATATCGACGCTGTCAATCCGAGGATCCTGCATCCCAGCTACCTATTTGGAAGGAAGACACCGTCGTCGCATGGCTCATGCAATGTATGGCAGGAATAACTCTCGGTGTGGGGTAACACCGTGCAATCTGGCAGTCACGTCCGGCAATCGAAATCGCCGATCATTTACCCCGGATGGAGAGGAGGATGAGACTCTCGACGATCCTTGGCGCTAGCGAGGTCTCTAACGACGACGAGCCTGTGCCGGTGACGCAAACTTCCCCGCGCAACCAGGTCTCTACTCCATGGAGCTCGGGTTTCTGATATATAATCGGACGACTGTCCGCTCTCGGCCTTGTTCTTGTCGCAACGCTGTTGAAGCCTGATGCGACGTAAGACGACGTTTTCCAGACAATTGTGCAACATGTCTGAACCACGCGGTATCAGCCCTCCAAAGAACGAGCTGCAACAGCACGAGACTACCGGTACTGAAAATGTCTCCTTTGGTGATGCCCAGACCGGACATCTTACCGGAGAGCTGGACGAGGCGACAGAGAGACGGGTGAGGAGGAAGCTTGATCGTTGGGTTGTCTCCCTCACCTTCATTGCATATCTCCTCGCCTTCTTGGACCGGTCAAATGTTGGCAATGCGGAGACGGCGGGCATGGGCAAGGACCTGGGATTCGATGACTCGCAATATCAGGTCTGTACTCGTCCGCACCTAGAAGCAACCGTACAAATGCTGACATGGCCGGATTAGTGGCTCCTGACTATATTTTACATACCCTATAGTAAGCGTCTCTATTACAACGATTCTGCGATAGCTCGATTACTCACGCAGTTCCCATCTAGTTGTCTTCGAATGGCTCGCCATCATGTGGAAGATCGTGCCACCGCACATCTGGGCTGCCCTCAACATCTTCACTTGGGGTCTTGCAGCAACCCTACAATCCGTCGCCTTCAACTGGGAAGGTCTGATGGTATGTCGGTTCTTCCTCGCTACGGCCGAAGCCGCATTTTCTCCGGGCATTCCATACTTTCTGAGCTTCTTCTACCGCAGAAAAGAGCTCGGTCTGCGATGCGGCATCTTCCTCTCAGCGGCACCGCTGGCTACAACCTTTGCCGGCGCGCTCGCTTACGGCATCACCTCTGGCCACCCAGCCATCGCGAACTGGCGGCTGCTCTTCCTCGTTGAGGGACTGCCAACGATCCTCTTCGCCTTCGTCGTCTTCTGGTACCTGCCCGACTCGCCGGACACGGCCATGTTCCTGACGGAGGACGAGAAGCAGGTCGCCAAGGCCCGCGCCATCCTGCAGACCGGCATGGAGGGGACGGAGCGCATCGGTCGCGGCAAGGTGCACATGGCCGACGTGCTGTCGACGTTCAAGAGCCCGCAGACGCTGATAATGCCGCTCATGTACTTCAGCTGCAACGTCTCCTTCGCCTCGCTGCCCGTGTTCCTGCCCGCCATCATCACCACGATGGGATACAGCTCGATAGACGCTCAGGGGCTTACTGCCCCTCCCTACTTCCTCTCGTTCCTCGTCTGCATCGGCACGACGTACATCGCCGACAGGACCCAGCAGCGTGGCCTGATGATCATGGGTCTCTCGCTTATGGCGGGCGTGGGCTATGTCTTGCTCGCCACGGTCAAGTCCGTCGGCGTGCGGTATCTGGGTGTCTTCCTTGCCGCAGCGGGCGTGTTCCCTGCTATTGCGAACATCCTGCCGTGGGTGCTCAACAACCAGGGCACGGACACAAAGAGGGGAGTCGGGATCGCGATGTTAAACATCATTGGACAGTGCGGACCGTTGCTGGGAACGAGAGTGTTTCCCGTCACCGACAAGCCGTACTATGTCAAGGGCATGTCGATCTGCGCCGGGTTCATGTTTTTCAATGCCATCCTTGCCTTTTGTCTGAGGACGTACTTTGCGTGGGAGAATAAGAGGCTGGAGGCGGTAGAAAGGGCGCAGGCTGTTGCGAATGGCACCACGGACGAGAAGATGGACCTTTAGAGAATGCCAACTGAGATTGAGGGCGTTACTGGGTATCGATTTGTGCTGTAAGAGGTCAACGGCCGTCACCGAGGTCTTGTTTGATCTAAAGGTCCACGTACAGGACAGCGAGTGGAATTGTACGAGTATTTGGCCGTCAAACTTCTAATCAAAGTTATCGCGTCGTTATTATCGTCTGGCTGGGTCTAGTGAGTAGCGTCTTGGTATACCAGTTCCTGTATTCGAGAGTTGGCCATTCGTAGGATACGGATTACCATTTGCTATCGTCATCGAGTAAACACACGTAGATACTGAACGGGCAATTCCCTAGTCTCTAACCGTATAGTATTGTCTTTGTCTGGCATGTTTCGTCGGCTCCATCGCAGATACCAACCGCGAGCCGAGCACTGTTGGTGTTTCTGATACAAATCGTTCAGCGATTGACTGACCCAAAGCAGCATCGCGCCTTGGCCGACCAATAAGGGGCCAGAACGATAGGTCATCGGCGGGCTCCGGTATCCATAGAAGGGACCACCGCATCCTTCTGCCGGGCGGAGGACACAGCATTGGCGACGGCATTGATAGGGGGTACTGATTGAGTTGTCGGATCCATCATCGACGTTGTCTCTCCCGACAGGTTGGAGTCCCGGCCGAAGACCTCATGGGTTGGATTGGGCTGCACACCCCACACTGGGTGAGATAAGGCTTCCGGAGGGAGTTCCTATCTATCATCATGTGTTTTATATAGAGTCTGTAGTGGTATACATATATAGAAGTGTAGGACCTCACTCGAACAGTTCAGAAGTTCTTCAACCCAATCAAACAAACTCAACAACTCAAGTGAACTTCTAACCAGCTCGCCTCGAACTCCATAACCCTTCCCGCTCATCTCACAGCCTGTCTCACACATAGCTCACTTACACGTCTGCAACCATGACCGTCGACAAGTCAACGCCCTTTGTCATCCCGACGATCGACATCTCCGCCTACCTCAAGGACCCCAGCTCCCCGGAGGCTAAAACCATCATCGAGGATGTCCGCAACGCATGCATGAACACAGGCTTCTTCTCGCTCGTCGGCCACGGCATATCAAAAGAGCTCCAGGAGCGCGTCTTCAACGCCTCCAAGGTCTTCTTCGCCCTGCCCCTAGAAGAGAAGAGGAAGCTCTCCGCGCCGCCACTACTCAACCGCGGCTACGAGCAGATCGGCTCCCAAGCCCTGCAAGCAGACACCAAGCCTGACATGAAGGAGGTTCGTTAGCCCCCTTTTCCCCTCTATTTTCACTACCGCTCCAAAACTAACACGAGTGTCAGGGCTACTACGTAGGCATGCACGTGCCCAACGACTCCCTGCAGGCCAAGCTCCACCCGGAGATGGTGGGCGAGAACATCTTCCCGGCCCAGATCCCCGCAGAGGTCATGAAGGAGCCGACGGAGGAATACTACAGCCGGGTCTTCGAGATCGGGTGCAAGGTGATGGAGATCCTCGCCAAGGGCCTGCCATACGGCGACGACATCTTCCGCGACTTCCTGGCCGACAACCCCATCTGCGCCCTGCGCATGCTGCACTACCCGCCCCAGGTTGAGTCGGACGAGAAACAACTCGGCGCCGGCGCGCATACTGATTTTGGTGAGTTGTCCCCCCCCCCCCCCCCCCTCTCTTTTCCGGCCATGATAAGTTGGGTGCTAGGTTATGCTAACGCAAAAGAAAAGGCGCAATAACCCTCCTCCTCCAGGACGACGCGGGCGGTCTCGAGGTGCTCAATAACGCCACGGGCGACTGGGTGCCCGTCGAGCCCAACACGGACGCGTACGTCGTCAACATCGGCGACATGCTGGCCATGTGGACGAAGAACATCTACAAGAGCAACACGCACCGCGTCATCAACAAGAGCACGAAGGACCGGTACTCGCTTCCCTTTTTCTTCGACGGCGCGCCGGACGTCAAGTTGACGCCGTTTGATGGGAGCGAGCCGATTGGGGGCAAGGTGTTGACCGTTGAGCAGCATATGCTTGAACGGTTTGGGACGACGTATGGGAGGGGCCAGGTTGAGATGGCTGGTGGTGCGTAAGACGGGGGTGGAGTGACAGGGCGTGGGGGGTTGTACTTTTTTTGATCTTATATACCATGATGTATTAGCATTCTTTTTCCACTGTTCGCGTAGGCCTTGAACGTCGTCCGTCCCGGAGTAGGCTGTAACTTGAGATCCATGTCAGGACGATTTAGCCTTTCGTCTCAGGATGGTGATCATCGCGGTTGAACCAAACTTCTGTGATGATTCTCGAGATCAGATTCACGACATCGGATGAACATGAGCCTGTAGGAATCTTCGTCTTGAGACATGTAGTCCGTGGCTGATCGACTCGAAACATTCCCGGGCTGGACACGAAATAAAAAGTCGAGCTAGATATCCCAGTCTCGATTAGCTGGTGACAACAGGTAGAACGCCTCGAAACCAGCGCCCCGAGGTTGGGTTCAACCTCTAATGCACGATTCGCCCAGTGCACAAGCCAGGAAGGAAGGCGACTTTAAGCATTGTAGCACCCAAGCGAAGACCGTACCGTCCAACAGGTGGAAGCGTTCGGCGCAAGCTTATGCCTGTTTAGCCGCGCCTAGTTTACCAAGCTGCTGGAGACGAATCCAACATCCCGCATTCGCAAATTGCTCTCGCACCTACTAGGGTGTCACAAGAGTATTGGGGGTTGGTACGGTTATTGTCCAGATATTGAATCTGACACATGGGAGTCGACATGTCGGCCATCTGAACCACAGTCTTGACAACTGTGGCTCTTGGGCGATCAGCTGAGGCCGTGATGAAAGGGGGATTTGCACTTGCAAATACTTAAGATGCCAGAGGCAGAAACCGCTAGAAGAAGCCGCTCGGTTCTCTCCTCCCTGTTCTCGGCTGCAAGTTAGTAGCCAGACTCCAGCGAAGAGGCACTATCGCGCCAATATGTCTTCCAACAACGACAGCTCCTCAGAGGACCCAGTGCCCGACACCAGCTCACCAGCCGAATCCTCGCCAGACACGCACCTCACCCTCCCGCCCATAGTCACTCGGCCAAACCTCTCGGAGCTCAGGCAGCACCGCCAACTGGGCAATAACAAAGCCCACTCCCACGTCTACCACATCTCTCCCGACCGCGTCGCCAAAACCGGTCCCCGAGTAACGCCAGGAGAAGCGTCCGCCCTCCGCCTAGCGCACGAGCGAGGGATACCAGTCCCAACAGTCCACGACGTCTACCAAGACCCCGAGACAGGGTGGTGGGTGTTGGTCCTCTCCCACATATCCGGCGACATCCTCGACGAAGAATGGGACGTCCTCGCCCCCGACGAAAAGCAGTCCATCTTCGCCTCCCTCAAGACCATAACCACAACCCTCCGCTCCACGAAGCCCAGCCGCTGCATCAGCTCCGTCGACCTAGCCGGTATCACCGACTCCCTCTTTCTCCCACGTTACTCGGGGCCGTTTATCAACGAAACCGAGTTCGTCCAAGCCCTGATTCAGTCCCTATCCGCCAGACAAGAAGGGCCATGGATGCAGCTGCTGGAGAAGTTGCTGCTCGCTATGCGGGATCATGGAGGGGAGTTCGTGTTCACCCACGGGAGACTGAATCCGCAAAACGTGCTGGTCAAGGGAGGGGAGGTGGTGGGCGTGCTGGATTGGGGAGAGGCCGGGTTTTATCCTAGGTATTGGGAGACGGCCAAGGCGGCCTTTTGGCAGGCGGATTTGGAGTTCTTTCTCGAGGCACTGGAGAGGGGAGTGCTGGAGAGGTGGATGTGGGAGTTGGGGGTTATGTTGCATGTTCGGGATGTTGTGTTTTGATGGCCCATGTGGAAACAGCATATCCAACTGGTTTCGTGAACCATATGGCAATCAGTGCGAATTGTCGTATCTTGCCTTGTGCCATTCTGGGACAGCTGTACGAGGAGCAATGCATACCGACCACATATTACCCCACGACACGAGGAACTTAAAGTGTGGTAATGAGTTTCGAATCCCAATGGCGCGCGGTCGTGATTTGATCATGAATAAGTTTCTCCCGTGTCTGCGCGCCAATGGCAGTCGGCAAGCACGACAGGAGGCCAGGCGCACAGTGCGCATAAGATATGTCCGTCATATTTCACGCTAGCGGCCCTTGAAGCTCGGTTGGTAACCACTCAGATAGCCGCAGTTAGCGGTGACCAGTCAGTGCCGCACGGTACCTTACATACGGTGCTTACAGTGTGGAGGCGAGATTCGAGCAATTTTCTTCACCTCTCGGTTCTTTTGCATGCTTCGCTTCCACTGGGCGGAATGGCATCACTAACGCAAAAGGCTGCCTTTTTGACACTCCCTCCTCGGTTATAGCCCAGCGCTATGATTCTCTAACATCCACCACCTTCCTCTGTGAGGATATTCACCACCACCTCTCTATCAGACACGCCGCGCCTTTTAGCTTACTTTTCTCGACCCGCATCGTCTCTGGTATCCACCATTGACGTCGGCTGGAAATTCGCGACTCCCATTTATCACGACAAATTTGCGGGTTACTTTGTTTCGGAAGAAGCTTGGTCTGCTTCCGGCTCAAGCAGTTATCTCAAGTAGATCGTCGCGAGGCCACCAAACACCCGCCTAGCGAGTGTGCCTTTGTTTTGTCTCTTGTTGAATATCACGGCTTGAACCCTCTTTAACCGCCATCTTCAGACGAACGCCGGTTGCGGAACTTGACAGGTCCAGAAGTATTTTTTTGCCGAGGCTGCAACCTTCAACATCTTCAGCCTCGCTACAACCTCTACAACCTCTCAGCCTCTCAGCCTCTCGGCTCACCCATCAGATTTCAGACTGATAGCCCGACGATATCATGGTCAAGAACATTGTTGTCCTCGGCGGCAACTCGCATCCCGAGCTGGTCGAGCGGATTTGCGCCTCTCTCGGCCTCACACCATGCAGCCGCATCCTCACCAAATTCTCCGGAGGCGAGACTCGCTGTGAGGTGCAAGACTCAGTCCGTGGAAAGGATGTCTACATCATCCAGACCGGTGCAGGCAAGGTGAACGATGTGTTGATGGATCTGTTGATCATGATCTCAGCCCTGAAGACAGGTGCGGACCAACCCAGACAGCTTGCTCTTGGACTGTGCTGATTCCTCCCTTCAGGATCTGCGAGGAGAGTTACGGCTGTGCTGCCGCTGTTCCCTTACTCCCGGCAGCCTGATGTGCCTTACAAGAAGGCCGGCGCCCCGATGTCGCGGGTGGGACCGGACTTCAGTGTCCCACCCACGCCCGGTCCGGGTATTGCCAGGACGGCCGGTCTGGACAACGGCACGGACATGTCTGGACTGATGAGCAAAGTCTCGCTCAACACCGACCTTAGCAGTCCGGTTAAGAAGTCGGCTCCTAACGGTGTCAATGGAGGATCGCAGGGGCGGCCGGGCACCAGTGGCCCTGGCTCACCTCTTACGAGGACGTTTACGACGCACAACTATGAGAACCCTGCGCTCGTGTCTACCTTCCAGGCGAAGCCCGGCTATAAGCAGTGGGTTGCACAGGCGGGAACACTAGTTGCTGACCTACTGACTTGTGCCGGTGCCGATCACATTGTATGTCTCTCCCGGCTTCGAAAAGACATTCGTCTGTGTGAGCCGTTGCGCTAACAATTTACAGATCACTCTGTAAGCATGTCAAAATGAGATTGGCGCATGCTTCCCTTCAGGGAACCCGGCCACGCAAACCGCTCTACCTGTTGCTAACCTTGACTCGATAGTGACCTCCACGACAGCCAATACCAAGGCTTCTTTGATGTCCCAGTGGACAACCTCTACGCCAAGGGCCTCCTACAGCGGTACATCACTCTCAACATCCCCAACTACAAGGATGCTGTTATCGTCAGCCCCGACGCTGGAGGTGCCAAGCGTGCCTCTGCCATAGCTGATTCTCTGGGTATGACCACAACCCTCGGAACGTCTAGAGGAAAATGCTAACGTGTTGAAGGACTGAGCTTCTCTCTCATCCACAAGGAACGCCGCCCAACCAAGATCACCGACAGGCAAAGCGCCAGCATGATTCTCGTCGGTGACGTCTCAGACCGCGTCTGCATCCTGATAGACGATCTCATTGACACCGGCAACACCGTAAGCTCTTCCTCATTTCCCCTCTCCTGTTGTTCTTTCCTAACAACCCCAGATCGTTCGCGCCGCCAAGCTCCTCAAAAAGGAGGGCGCAACCCACGTCTACGCCCTGGTCACCCACGGCGTCCTCAGTGGCGATGCCCCCGACCGCATCAAGAACAGCTGCATCGACAAGCTTGTCACCACCAACAGCGTGCCGCAGGACGACAACAAGGCCCAACTGGGCGGTCGCCTCGACGTCCTTGACATCTCGCAGGTCATTGCCGAGGCCATCCGGCGCTCGCACCACGGCGAGTCGCTGAGTGCTTTGTTTGCGTACAACTAGTTGTCCAACTAGTTCCCGTTTTGTTTCTCTTTTGCTTTTCGTGTCATTCGGAGTTCAGGAGTGTGCGGTTCGGCTGGCTTTGATGAAAACCAGTTCATAAAAAACACAGCATAGGTATCAGTCAGTACAGATACAAGAACGGCATGGGCATCGGAGGCAGCAGTGGCTTAAACGGTATCCTTATATCATAAAAAGGGGCGACACATGAGAGGAGGATGCGAACGCTCTCGGTTTGACAGAACGGTAATTTCTTTACCGTCATTCTCTCCCAGCAGAATTGCGTTTCTAGAAAAGGGGAGACAGAAGTGCCGGTAGAGAGGCGTGGGGGGCATGGGTTGTACTGCCCAGCCAGAAACTGAATATAAAGGTGCCCTGTAATCCGCACAGAGCTAGCTACATACCTGTCGTCTGGTGAACGTGGCTGTCTTTATAGGGTAGCCTGGGCGATATTCAGCATGTTCTGTGAGCTCATGGCTGTAGCGGAGCGTGGTAAGATATGAGCTTGTCAGAAAAGTCGTCAGAAACGCCTGGTGGATTATACCAACTTGACGCCAGATAGCGTCGATAATACCGGTATCCGTTACACTGTGATCATATCCAGTAAGGATGTACGACACAGCTCTACCCAGTGACTGCTTTGCCCTCGAGAGACACGCTTTACGCATCTCGGCACCGGCATGCCTCTTGCCTCTTGCTTCGATGTAGATCTCCAGCCGACGTAGGCCCCAACTACCCTGACACTGTCCCCTTCCAAGTCACTTGTATCAGTGTTTTGCTGAGTGAGTCGGGCCCCAGGTCCCGAGGTATATCGCGAGAGACACCTTCCTGGAGGTCTGTGTTCTCAACAGGAGAAGACACGACAGAAGATCAAAATCCAGCAAGCTCGACTAGGTTCTATACATGTGCTTCTTTAACACTGTAGGATTGAGATCATGGTTCTCTGTGAAGTTCATGTTGGAGGTTGCAACTTGAACTAGACATAGGCCGAGGAATAGCCGGCAGCCGAGCGCACAGACCAGCTGACAGCCACAGCCTTACGCAGCCAACCTGCCATACAAGAGCTCCCCTGCCGAAGTACAGTCCACGCAGCCAATCAGAGCGCCGAGGACCGCCAAAAGGGGCCCGCAGTTGCTGCTTCCAGTTCCCCAAATGACAAGGCCGTGTGGATTTTCCCTTTCAACCTCACACGTACCTTGAACCTGCGAAAAAGGCCAACGTCAACTTCACCATCAATCCCAGATCCTTTCATTACGTTTTGGTTCAAGAATCTTACCCTTTCCCCCCTCTTCAAAACTCCGGGCCCGCTCTGCCTCCCTCATCTCTTAACGACAGATAACCCATCATCTCTCATCTCTCTCGGCCGAGGTCGCGCCCGACAAATCACAAGGCACATCGATCCGATCCCTCTTCTCGGTCCCCGCCATCCCGAAGCCCTGACCATCCTCGCCGTGTCGTAACTCTTGACCAGAGAGACGGAAGTCTTGCTCTGTCCTGCACTGAGAGGATAGCAGCATCAACTTCCAAGACCTCTGGCATCCCCTCGCACAGCCTTACTCCATGGTCTCTCACTCCAGAGCGGCAACGTTTTCGCCCAACCCGACCCTCCAGACCGTCCACTCCGGCAGCAGTTACTCGCCCCATCCCTCCCAAGCTGGAGCGAGCCCCAGCACTCATAGCCCCACAGGGTCCAACACCCTCAAGATCGTTGTTGCTCAAGTATACCTGCTTCTGAGCACCATCAAGGACGACAAGGACGACAAGTTGCGGCAACTGCGCAAGGTAAGCAGGCCTATTATTATCATGAGTTGACTTACGCCCTTTGCTTACTCACTGTCCTCTTCCACCCACAAAGCTTATCGATGAGAACGGCATGGAAGCCTTCAGCAAATACTTCGCCCGGCTGGTCTCCGGAAATGCCTCCCAAATATTCCCCGGCTTCAGCCGGTCCACGCCGAACCAGGGAGGAAACACCTACTCGATCCTCTTGAGCGAGATGCGCAAGCTCTCTGTCGAACCCGAGCAGGCGAGACGAATAGCAGAGTCCATCGAGACGGGCAATGAGGACATCTTCCGCGACTTTGATCTCTCCACCTTCATGGAGCACTTCCGGCTCGACGCGCTAGAGAAGACCATTTTGGCTCTTGCCTTCAAGCTGGGTCCACGATCCGATCTAAAGACCAAAGGTAAGCTTCAAGACGGGACTACACCCCTCAAATCATCACCGCGGGAAGCGACCTGCTAACGACGCGTCACAGCTGATGCGATCCTCTCGACAAACTTCCCAACCTTCGTCTCTATCCTCCGACGTATCGACGACGGCGACCACAAGGACATGAGCCCCGATTTTGTTGCCGAGATCATCGACCGCTTCATCCAGCTCCATCCTCCCAATTTCAATACTGCTGCAAAGTCCGAGCTGAGGCACAACGTTCAAGCGCGGTATGCCAATCTAGAAGCACCCCCGACACAGGTGCTTGCTACGTTGGACTTGATGCGAGTCCTCGGCGATAGACCTCCCAATGCTTTGGCCCTTTATATCAACAGGACGGGCCCTGACTTCACAGCCAGCGAGGGGAGATGCGTGGCCTACCTGGAGAACCGGCCTGGCAGCAACCCCCCGAGCGAGGAGCAAGTCTCTGTTGCGCTCATGTACACCACCATCAGCCAGACCCAGCGCCATAACCCGAGCATCCTTGTGGCCGCATTGCGGAAATTCCTCCCCAACAGCTTCCGATGGCAGGATGTAGTCTCGTACTTCGACGTCCGCGATCTTCGCATCTCATCGAGCCAATTCCTCCGGCTTTACAACGCACTATTACCAGTTGCGAAGGACCCCGGCGCCGATTTTGACATCCAGCGCCTCTATGCCGGAGAGTGGGACAATCATGATACGCAGCTATCGTTCATCTGCGCATATAGCTCTCTCACGCCCGACGAGCTTGATGCCAGCACCATTCCCGGACTAGTGCCAACTATCCGACTGGAGGACTACGCAAACGCCGCCCCCGCGATTCGGGAGAGAGCTGCCTATGCTGTCAGGCACCCACTGGTGTCTGCTGCTGCTCTGACAGCCGTCTTCAGCGTCGCGCTTGCCTCGCAGCACGTCTCACAGAGCGTGGAGGCTAAGCGACTGTTCCAAACGGTCGTCCTGCCATACATGGACATCTTTGTTGTGTCTGCAATCGGCATACCCAAGCCCTCCTGGCCCGCGATGGCGGTCGATACGGTCAACTCTCTCTTCGACACTTTCCTTGCCAAGCAAGCGCCGCACTACGACTTCGTCTTGGAGAGCCTATGGAACAAGGACAAGGATTGGGTGAAACAAAGGCTCGTCGACGCCCACGTGTCTAGGCCGATGGACCTCCCCGTCTTCTTGGACCACGCCATCGACCATGGGTGGCTTGATGAGCTCGTCTATTTGCCAAACGGGTTCGGTCTCGACCTAACTGCGCTGGCCCACGCTCGAGGTCACTTGAACCTGCAGGAATGGTCGCACAGGAACGCGGAGCTGCGCCAGGACGTGTCGGGTCCCCTCCTGCAATTCCTACTCATCAAGGCAGGTCTTGAGCAGGAGTATCAGAGCGGGCCCGACGGCCAGCCTAATATCCGGGGGACTGCCCTGCAAGTCCGTACAGTATCCGCTCTGCTTGAGATTCTGGATGAGCACCTGGCGAAACCGACACCACCCCCGGAACTCACCTTCCTCCAGAGGCGTTGCATAAGTGCGTATCCACGGCTTGTAAACTACGGCGAGGGTTATGACGACATTATCGATGCCAATGGCCGCGACGGGAATGCGCTTCCTCCAGCCGCCATCGCCAGGATGGAAGACCACTACAAGAAGATGTATGGCGACGAGGTTGAGGTTCGTGACGTCGTTCTCATTCTCAAGAAGTACAAGGAGTCGCGAGATCCGCTCGAACAAGACGTCTTCGCCAGCATGATACAGGGCCTGCTCGACGAATATAACCATTACATCGGCTACCCCCTCGAGGCCCTGGCCACCACTGCGGTTCTTTTTGGCGGTATCATCTCTCACAAGCTGGTTTCCAAACTGCCGTTGACAGTCGGTCTCGGCATGATCCTCGAGTCGGTGCGCGACCACGAACCCCATGAGTCGATGTACAAATTCGGACTTCAGGCTCTTATGCAGCTGTTCGGCCGGTTGCCCGAATGGCCAGACTATTGCAAGCTTCTGGTCCAAATCCCCGGACTGGTGCGAACCGAGGCTTACAAACAAGCCGAATCAGTTGTTCGTGCAGATGCCGAAACCATGCCGCGATCGTTGCACAACGGTACTGGCGCTCTTGGTCATGCCCCGGGCTTAGGCGAAAACCTCACCAACGGCAAACTGGAGGACGGGATCAGTTCCGAGACACACCTGCCGCCGTTTACCTCCGTCAATGTTGACCCGCCGCCTCCTGGCATTCTCTACGAGGACCCTGGCGATGATGCCCAGGGAAGGATACAGTTTGTATTGAACAACCTCACTGAAACCACCCTGCAGCCCATGTTCAAGGACCTCAGGGAGTTGCTGGAGGAGAAACACCAGCAATGGTTCGCGAGTCATCTGGTGGAGGAGCGTGCCAAGATGCAGCCCAACTACCACCAGGTCTATCTGGACCTTGTCAAGCAGTTCGGCGACAAGACCCTATGGGCAGAAGTGCTTCGCGAGACCTTTGTCAGTGTCCAGAGAATGTTGAACTCTGAGATCACCCTCCAGAACTCGACTGATCGATCACACCTTAAGAACCTAGGCGCTTGGCTCGGCCTTCTGACCCTTGCTAGGGATAAGCCCATTCGGCACAGGAACATCGCCTTCAAAGATCTCCTCACGGAAGCTTTTGACACCAAGCGGCTGATTGTGGTCATCCCCTTTGTCTGCAAGGTCCTCATGCAGGGCGCGAAGTCAAACGTCTTTCGGCCGCCTAATCCTTGGTTAATGGATATCATTCACCTGCTCATCGAAATCTATCACCATGCCGAGCTTAAGTTGAATCAGAAGTTCGAAATCGAGGTTCTTTGCAAGGAGCTGTCTCTCGACCACAAGACAATCGAGCCGACTGGGGAGATCTTGAACCGGGTGATCCCTGTCGATGATGCGGGAGAAATCGTCGCCCAGGACGGCCTCGACTCGTTTGAGGAGATGTCACTGAACGGCATGGCCCCGTCTATTCCGAACACACTCTCACTACACGCCGTTGTCCCATCTATCCCTGACCTGGGACCGAATCTTACTCTGCCTCAAACTGAAGTCGTGGACGGCTCGCGCCTCCGTGAGATTGTTCTCGCAGCTGTCACTCGTGCGCTTCAGGATATCATTCAGCCCGTTGTTGATCGGAGCGTTACTATCGCGGCGATAGCAACGTCGCAGATGATCAAGAAGGACTTCTGCACGGAACCCGACGAGAACAGGATGCGGTCTTCGGCAATCAACATGGTGAAGGCCACGGCGGGCAGCTTAGCTCTTGTTACGTCCAAAGAGCCTCTTCGCGCGAACTTCACCAACTACCTGCGCAATCTCGCCAATGATCTCCCGAACGGTCTGCCAGAGGGTGTCATTATCATGTGTGTCAATTCCAACCTCGACCTGGCATCAAGCGTAATCGAGAAACATGCAGAGGAGCGCGCCGTTCCCGAGATCGAAGCGCTACTCGAGGATGAGTTCGAGAGCCGCCGCCGGCACAGGATGGAGCGTGGCGATCAGCCTTTCTTCGACCACCTCCGCGTGACCCGGTGGGGCATGACCATCCCTAGTCCTTACAAACTGTCACCAAGCATGCAAGGATTGAATCCGGAGCAGCTGGCCATATACGAGGACTTCCCACGCCAGCCAAGGGCTGCTCTTGTCAGCGCTACACCATCGCATGTGCCTTCCGCCTCGGATGCAACTCGATCATTGGCGAACGAGGTCCTTCATGACCAGTATAGCACTCTGCCTAGCATCCCCACTCCGGCCGAGACGCCGTCGTTGCCTCACCTCACCACACAGGCAGCTCAGTTACAGCATTACCCTCAAGCGCGCGCCGCCATGACCAATGGTCGCCAGCCAGGATTGCTGGACACGAGGGCTTACATGGACAGCTTCTCGAAGCTTGCGCTCGATCTTCAGCGAGCTACGGCTGATGCCAGGGAGGAACACTTCAAAGAGCTGCCTAGACATTCAGTGGTTCTTGATCTGCATGACAGCTTTGTGCAACTCATCATCAAGACGCACCAAGCATCCGAAGAGCTCGTGATGTTCGCCGTGGAGCAGCTGATGCACATGTTGCTTAGCCAGGCCGATGAGACTCTACTCATCGAAACCTGCCTGCATCTGGTTGACGCCGTCCGTCGGGTTGTCGGGCCTGCGATCAGTCAGCGAATCCGGGCCAGTTTCCACCAACAGCCTGGCAATATGTTCCTGCACCTTCCTCTGTTGCTTCTGCTCTCCGGCACCGACCTGGTTGATTGGAAAAATATTGACGCTTCCCTGGCAACAGCACTTGAAGTGCGAAAGGATGCCTCGATCGAATTCTTCGAGCAGCTTTTGGACCTCATTCTGCTCAACGACAGCCCGGCGGCTCTCTGGGCCGATTTCATTAGGAGCATCGATGCTGCCTGGACATGGATACTCGCCGACCCCGAGAATCCGGGCCTCCAGCGCTTGAAGGCCAAGATCAATGCATCGCCTTCGGACCTTCCGTCGAATCTTTCACAAGAAGAGACGCGCGCAATCCAACAAGACCAGATGGACTACGTGTTCGACGAGTGGGTGCACCTGTGCAACAACCGCAACGCGTCTGACACCGTGGGCTCGGTGTTCGTCGCGCAGATGATATCGAGGCGTTCGATCGCTACGAGGGACGATCTCATGATCTTCCTCCGACACTCATTGGAGAAGTCTATCGACAAGTGCGATCAGATCATCATAATGACCAATGGGAACCCCGGTGCAGAGGCGTGGCAAGGCGTCGAGGCACTGGCCAAGCTGGTTGTGACCTTCCTGAAGGCCCAGAAGAGCAGCGGAGGCAGTCAATCATCGATCCCCCAAGTCCTGCACTCCATCCTAGCGCTGACGGAGTTGATCTTGAATCACCACCAGGCCACGCGCGGCGAACACTTCAACCAGCGAGCATTCTTCCGCTTCTACTCCGTCCTGCTCCATGAGATCGACTCGGATTCGGACCAGTTCACGGAAGCCGATCGCGAAGGGATGTTCCTCAGGTTTGCCTCCCGGCTCCTTAACCTTGGTCCGGTTTTCTACCCAGGCTTCCTTTTCGCATGGATTGCACTTGCTTCGCACCGCGTACTACTCCCAGCGCTCATGCGCATACACGAGGGTCGGGTCACCTATACCAAGATCCTAAAGCAGGCTCTCGCGTACCTCGGCGACCAGTCCAAGTTCCCGGATGGGTCTCCGATCAGCAAGGACCTCTGTCAAGTCATTATGAAACTGTTCGCCATTCTGTCGCACGATTACCCGGACTACATCGCGACCAACTATGTTGAGCTATGCCTGAACATCCCGCCGTTCTACGCACAGCTCCTCAACCTCATCCTTGGCACAACCCCGGAATCCGTGTCCAAGATGCCTGATCCGACTGAACCGGGTCTGATAATCGATGCCATCCCTGAGGTCCACGAGACGCCCTCTTTGGCAGATGACCCCTCAGCCTACCTGCGGGAAGCTGGCCTTCTCGACATCTTGAGCCAGGCTCTCGAGCATGAACCGACAGAGGACGCCGTTGCGCAGATTACCCACGCGATCAACAAGCCAGACGGCGTGACAACGACCTTCGGTTTCGTCCTGGTCAAGGCCGATGTCAAGCTGATCTACGCTGTGACAACCTACATCGGGCGGTTCGCAGCAACGCGGGCTGCCTCGCAGGGCCCGAACAGCAATCCTTTCGCCTCTGGATCATCCGACATCAAGACACTGTTCATGCTCGTCCTGGAGTCCGGCCCTGAAGCCCGGTACTACCTCCTCAGCAGCATGGTAAACCAACTGCGCTACGCGAACTCGATCACGTGGTACTTCAGCCAGGCGCTGGTGGAAATCTTCACACACGACGTTGAGGACCCGGAGGAGGACGCCATTCGCGAGCAGATTGTGCGCATCCTCCTGGAGAGGCTGTGTGGTGTCTGGACCATGCCATGGGGTCTGATTCTTACCGTTATCGGGCTTTTGCGAAGTGATAAGGTCAACTTTCTCGAGCTGGATTGGGTCAAGGGCACACCTTATGTAAGTTCTCTTCCGCCCGTCGCAGGATTCTGCCATGGTCAGGTTGCTAACTTTTTCTCTCCAGATCCGTGACCGGTTCGCAACATTCACACTGCAGCAGAGAGCATAGGCGGCCTCCAAGCCGAAGCTGACACCAGTGCTGCTCATGAAGTCCTGGCGTGAGCTGCTGAAATCATATAACGCCACAGAGGCGCGAAGGAACAAAGACCACAGCACGACGGGCGGTCACTGGCGCACCTGCTGGTGTGCTTTTCCGCCCGAACCCCCCGAAAGAATCAAGTCCATCGTGTCCAAGATGCGGGCGTTTGTGCAGCACAATTCCCAGCTGTTGCAGACCCATACCGGTGGGCGGTTGGCCTGCAGTTTTATATGGACACCGCCGACGAACATTGAAAAAGCCGCCCTGAAGGAAGAGGTAGCACGAGCAAGGACGTATCTTTGAACGGCATGGAAATGCAATGGACAATGGAGGAAATGGAATGAACAGCGGCGCTGTGTAAATGTATGACTTGTACTAATATTATTTTGCTTTCGTTGGTCGATGCTTTTTTGTCTCTCCTTGCCCATCGCGAACTCAAGCAAACCCGAGAGGCGTTCTGTGCCGGCCGGGGTTTTTAGTTGCTTATTCTTATGAGACTTGGGCGGTTACATCAGGTTGCGAGAAAGCATTAGAGACAAATGGCGTTGGGGTAGTCATTAACATCGGATGCGAGGGTCGTCGTTTTACTTGCAGTAGATAGCGGTGGTTCATGGCAAAAGGAAATGGTATTGATGGAACTGGAGCAAGCAAGAAAGACGGCCTCAGCTATGATTCCGTGATGGGAGTGATGTGTTGACACACCGCAGTGGGTGATACTTGGATTGGCGTTCGGCCTACTGCAGGTACGGAGAGACGCTATCGCGGCCCACCACCTAAAACGGAGACGGGCTTGTGATGTAACACAGTGGTTCAGTTAAGCTGCTTCCTTGCTTCTGCTACGACGCTACCACTGTGGAATTTATTACCCCTTTTTCTTTTTGCTCGGAGCAGCATGCGGATGGCGTTGACGTTGTGATCGCCGCGTATATCCACCACTGGGTCCGCCCTCTGTCCGGCCGTACAATGGGTATTATTGAAGGATATGTACGATGACATCAAAGAGGGCTAAGGGGGAGTTCTAGATGTTGAGATTGGACACTTTATGAAAGCCGCCACTGCCTTTAACAGTCCGTTGCAGCTCTGAATATAAGGCGAGGTGAGCATCCCGACGTACAACTCACAAAGATTATAAATGTTAGCTCCGCGCTAGTCAATCTTTTGCTATTTTAGGCCATTTTCGTACCTCTTACGCTAATTCTCGGTATAGAGGTACATACAGGTGGCCTTCCTCTAACTCTACCAAATCCTACTCAATTTTCAAGCTAAAAGCTGGAATATATCAAGGTTACCTTTTATAGTACGGTAGAGAAAGGAGTGCTGATAGAAATCTTACTTGGTAAATCCTTATTGTATCGGCCTCCTTATATTGTGTGAGGAGGTGCGCGGCTAACCGAGAAAGGGAACTGATCTGACTTAGCGTCGAGCTAACGTTTATAATCCTTGTAAGTTGGACCTGACGTGTCAAGTTTGCACTTCGCACACCAGCACTGGCAACAGGCGGGAGCTCAAATAGCATCGAGTCGATTGGAAGCTCAGGGGAGGAAAGATGGGAGGGAGGGAAAGCACGTCATTGGCCGGGGATCGTCTGTCCGGAATTGCTTGGTGCGCTGCATGTCTTTTGTCGCTCTGTCGATCCAATTCGACTAACTCGCGGCTTCCAAACCATGAATATCCTGATGCTGTACTACCTACCGTGAGGAAGAAAAGTACAGCATGTGTGTTTGCCCGGTGGCAGGCTGGGACGATGTGCGCTGGGGAATGGCGAAAAAATGTAAACTCGAGAGTGGAAACATTGCTGGTTATCCTCGACAAATGATAAGGCATATTGGACGTTATAACTTATGAACCGCGTGAAGCGCTGGAACTCGGTGAGGTCCAAGCGCCCGATGTTCCCTGACGAAAACTAGGATTTGTTTGCTTAGAGTTCGGATTCAGGGTCCAGCAAGAAAAGGCGGTGAGAAAGTGAGGCCAGGTGAAATGGCAGAAGAAGCAAGGGAGGTTGGAGGTTGGAGGTCACGCCTCACACCGCCTTCCCTTGCGTCGGGTTTATGCAGCTGCAGACAGGGGTGGAGCTGTGTAAGTCGCGTTTCCAACCGACCGCAGGTGCTTGTGTCGCACAACGACGCATTACCATAACATCTCAGCCAATCATTCCGAGCACTGACAACTCAGCCCATCTCGGGCGTGTCGAGTGCTGGTGAGATGGCCGAGGTGAAGGAAGAGAAAGAGAGGGAGAAGGGCGAGACAACAGACCACTTCCCGGGCTTCGGCCAGGAACTCCTGGATAAGGCTAGCATCGAGGACATCGACAAGTGGATGGGTCTCATCGACAAGGAGATCAGACGACGATCCATGTTCACTCCGGGAGCGCCCAAGAGTCCTTAAAGAGAAAGCGAGCGGTCGACGACGACGTCGATGGATGAGAGATCAAACTCGAACAACATGACTGATTTGAAATGAACACCTTTCATTGGCCCACCTGCACCTCGACCGATCGACCCACCTTCGGCTGGCGTTCTAGCCACACGGGGAAGTTGGAAGCAGGTACCGGCACTGGCGGGCGCTGGGCTTGTCTCAGCTGGTGCCACACCTTGCCAGGCGAGATGGGGCCGTGGCTGAAGCGAGCTGAGAGAGTGGACCAGGTGGACGTTCCATCCGAGGAAGCGAGCAGGGCGAGGAAGAAAAAACGAACGATCCACCTGAGTCCCGTGTTCAAGTTCCGATTTCCAAGACTGCTCTTTCTTTTTTGGTGGAGCATAACATCATCCATCAAGCCTTTCTGCGGGTTTCCCAGTCTGAGTACCTCGGGATTACGTGTAGAGTCTAGTCCCCTGTCCTTGAGTCGCCTTCCAATTCCAGGGTCCTCTGTCTTTTAACGGGGTCCTCTTGTCGTGGGTCTGATGAACAAATTTCTTTTTCTCGTTCGGGAGGAATCGCGAGCCGTTGTTGGCGATTGTGGATTTCTTACGAGCAGAAGCGGGAAGGACGAGAAGATGACTCTCAGTGATAATCTCAAGGGCCGCGGTAATGGTCGTCATGGCCCGTGCCCGCGTGTAAATAGCTCGCTGCTGTTGTCAAAGAGACAGACGCTGGACGGCGGCCGTTCTGGTTGCGACGGACGGCTGATTACCACTGGATTACATGAGGAAGGATGCCGCTTCGGTATGGATGTCACGGTGACTGGCTAGACTTGTTGGAATGGAGATGAACGAGGAGGGGTAATAAGATCGCCGCACAGTCGATTTTGAGTTGTGTCCAAGAGCTGGCGCATACGAGGGCACGGTGGTTTGCCATGCGCCGTGTAAAGCGTGAAGGAGCACTGAGGAGATGAAGCAAGACAGTCTCACACCACTTAGCACAACCTACCTATATCCGCGCTGTTTCCCCAGTTCAACAACTCAGGAGCGCAAATGCAAAGACGTCAGCTTCGCGAGACTCGTCGATGCATGTGCTATTCTCTCCCTCGCGGTGGTAGCTCGGCAGCACTTCAATATGTAAGGCGACCATCTTTTGGCAAGTTGCAGCCCTGTTTGCTCCAAAAGTTCCATGTCCGGCTGCAATGCTAGCCTGTGCCCAGCAACGCGCTGGCCCAGTTTCCCCCATGCAGCAACGCATCACTGCAGCCTTTCTCGCACTTGCAGCGTTGTGCATCAGTGGGCCGCAACTTTGCAGTGGTCTCGCACACCAGCAGGACCAACAAGCAAACTGCATTCCCACAAGTTTGCCGTGCAGATGGGTGCAAATTGCGGAGGCTTCCATCATCACCGCCCATTTTAATATCTTCCCATTGGCTCCCGTCTAACTGGCTGCCGTGGGTCACCGTTCGTTTTTTTCCCGGAACTTGTGCCCCACCACTCACCAGCAACGCTAGACTGCCGCTAAGGGCGTTAGCGCCATGTCCAGCTCCACACCGCTCACTTTTTTGCCGGTTCGAAGCAGGGAGGTGTGCAGCTTGAATCATCTCAAAACACTCCATGCCCAAACAAGCAGAAAAAAAAGTTCAGTGCTCCAGTCGCCGCCGGTTGTGCCGTCAGCCCACGATCCAGTCCGCATCACCGCCCGTCTCCTGTCTCATCCCCCTTCCTCCCCAAACAAACACCCAGAACAGACACCACCACCACACTGACACAACCTACCCGCCAACTTTCTTCTGCTGTCTGCCGCCTCCGTTCTGTTCCCTGCCATTCACCGTAACAGCCTTTTCCAATAACCTAATCTTTTTCCTGACCTGTACCATCTCATCATATCCGTCATTGCTTATTGCTGCCTGATTGCAGAACGTATTGCATGTTTGCCGCTCCTCGAGTTACCTCCCTCCCTGCCTCCTTTTTACGACCAATCAATCCAATTACACACCGAACAGACGACTGAAGCATAACCCCGGTGGATGATCTGCGTGCATCACTGCGTCGAAGCAAGCCAAAGCAAAGCTGGACCGCCTGAACCACCATCGGACTTGCAGCGCATCATACAAACCCAAACTATCGCCTCCGCATCCCGTATTTATCAGTCGCACATCCCCATCCCGCCGCCATGCCGTACAACACGCGCCGGAAGTCGCTCTCCCTGCCATCGCTAGGCATTCACATCCCCGTCACCCACGCCGCCCGAGCTGCCGCATTAAAAGCCGCCAACTCAGCAACAGCGTCCCCGACAAGTACCAGCAAGAGCACATCGTCGACACCGAGGATTATCATGACGTCGTCATCGAGAGAAGACCGCCATGCTACGAAGAGGCTAAAGCGGACGCACAGCGAGAGCGAGGAGTCCGACCAGGAGGTCCCCGTCGCCCCCGTCGCCAAGAAGCGAAGCAACACAGTCAAGTTCGACCACACACCGCCCCCGTCGCCGCCTCCTGCCGGTCGGGCTTCTGTTGAGATGGAAGATGCCAGCGACGATGAATCGACGACGAAGAAGATTGACCTTGAGAGTATCAACGACGAGATCGTTGTGGCGGTCATCGATCAGCTACAGAAAACAGGCAACAGGCCGCATCTGGTGAAAGAGCTAGCTGCCGTCCTCATGCAGCAGCTCAAGATCGTCCAACAGTAAGTACCTGACATCGCACCATGGCGTCGCATTGCCGCTACCTACCCCTGAATCATCTCTAACCTTTGCTCTCTGTCTAGGTCTGCCAACCCCGCCGCCATCATCTCCTCGCGGCTTTCTTCCTACCTAAAACGCTCCTGCTGGTCAGCCCTGGCTCCCTGCCCGCTTGCGAAGGAGCTCGAGACGGTTCATCCCCGGCGGACGTACTTCTACCTTAGCACCTGCCCACATCAGCCATTACCGGATCCGTCGCAATCCGCGGCCTTGAGCCAGCTCGCCAGTGTGCAAGCTGTCGCGCGCCACATTATTTCGCCTGCGCTGTCGAGCGCCAGCGATCCGTCCGCCTCTACAGCCTCGGAAGATGTCGACCCAGAGTCTCGCCGGCGCGAGCTCTCGCCCTCACCCGAAGTCGACCTCTCCAGCCCTGAGTTCGACGACGTTGATGATGATGTTGCGATGCCTTCGACTCCCATCGGAAGCCTGTCGCTCCGAGGCGGCTACAACTACTTCACCAGCAGCACGAACGGACTCAAGGGCGCCGGAACATCAAATGGACCCTCAAGACATCACCACAATCGCGCCACCCTCCCGCCTCTGGAAAAGGACGAGAAAGAGTTCACCCAGACCGCGGACGGACTCCAGCAGCGCAAGCTGCGAGGTGAGCTGTTGTCTGGGGATGCTAGCGAGCAAGTCGCTACCAGCGTCGAGACCGACTTTGGTAACAAGGACGACTCCAGCCTATTCGGAGGCGTGCGGAGTCCTTTCCTCTCCGCCAATCACTCCAACACCAACACCATGGGAGTGCCAACAACTACCAACTCGTTCTTTGCGACGAGTCCGGCAATGCGCCCCAGTCTGATGCCTATCAATCTCAACAGGAAAGACACCGAGCCCGACAATTGGTCAAGGCTCGACGTCCTCGAGTGGGATCGCAGTCCCGAGAACATTGAGCTCGATGAGCTCGACGGTCTCCTCAGCGGCTATTGAGTAGCCCGTTGCAGGTCCGTCTGTACGATGAAGTTGAAGCGCGCATCCACACAGCACAAAAGGATGCGACACAAAAGCTGATTGAGAATCTTCCTTTTAACGGCTGACTGAACCTTCTTATCACCATTTCCTATTAATTCTCTACTTGTTTTTGGGGTCTAAACGAGGAGTCGGCTTCATGCTCCCATAGACGATGCTAGGCGTCGGCGTTTTCCGGCTTTAGCTGATATGGGTTTTGAGCCTCTTGGGCTGCGCAAGGCGTTTTGGGTACTACAACTACTATGGGATGTGGTTACGACCAGTTCCCGGAGCGCGTCATTTCTTACTTCCTCCCCCTTGTTGGGGGCTTTCATGCTACACTCCACTCGTGTTTCACGAACGTACGGTTTTCACCAGAAGTGCCTGGAGCGGCATGCAGATGAAAAATGGGATTGAGATCTCCCATCTGCGGCAAGTTGTGCTGCCGTTGTGTCCGAGGGCAGGAGGTCACCCGGAAGGGGATCCCTTGCAGACGGACGAGAGGGTTGGAACGAAGACGGGTGATACCATGTTCGAACAATCAACTCCTTGGCTTTCCTATCATGTACACTATTACTGCGGTTTAACTGGCGGGTCGTCAGCGTCTGTTTGGTGTTAGTCTTTGCTTTTCTATCGCATATGCGCAGCTTCGAGTACGGGCGGGCGGCAAGGCGGACTAGACTAGTATGGACGGAGGGAGACCTCTAGACCTGGTGTAGATAGACTACACTGCGACTCCGCTAGACAGACGCAACGGTAGACAGTGTGCGGAATAAACAAAAAGAAAATCCCCTGTCAAAATTGCGAGTTTCTCGGCTATCATGCAACTCATCCCTGTGCATGACGGCTCAGTCGGTGATGGCAGTTTTGCAATGTCAAATCTCAACCAAGTCACTCGAACTAGAAACCAGATGACAATGTTACTGAGTCTCTTCATGGTAAACGAAACATTTGCTTTTGCTATGTATCCTGCCTGTATGCCCACCCGCATGCGAAGAGGTATCAAACACACCGAGGTATCTCGCAAATCTAGAAAGCATCATGCCATATGCAGCCTTGCCCAGCAGTTTATATCCCCATGACCAGGAGAATGATCGCAAATGACCGCTCATGGTTGCAACGTGGATCGCGCGAAACCAGACTTCCACTAAACTCAGCGATCGGACCGCGTCAGTCTGAAGGGGGACTTGCTCAAAATAGCCCCGTCACCACGACCAGACTAGCCACCTCCAGTACCCATCGTGACGCCGCCCATCATCAGCTCGCTCAACCACCGGTCAACCACCACCAAGCCCATTTCTCTAGATAGTCCCCTCCCTCATCTTCTTGAAGAAATCCGTGCAAGCGGTGAACACCACAAGCAGCACACCTCCTCCGGGGCCCAACCTCAGCACCTTGGGCAAGAACCCCTTATACAGCGCCGCAAAGCCCTCCTCCCTAGCCACCGTAGCGACGGCAGGCCAGGCCCAGTTGTACTTCTGCACCACGCCCGGGATCTTGGGGCTATTCTGGATCCTCGACTTAACAACATCCATGGGCGTGTTCAAAATTGTACCAATCGTGCCGCCCACGGACCCGGCAACGACATCATTCAGTATCTGGCTCTTCTTGCTCGTCGCCTTGGGCATCATGCTCCTCACCTGGCTGATACAGCCGAAGTACCCCGAGTTCCAGAGGATGTGCCTCCACAGCGTGGACTCGAGACCGTTGTACATGGCCAGGATGCCCTCGTTCTTGACCGTCTTGGCTATGACGTCCAGCATGCCGTTGTATTTCCCCGCAGAGGCCTTGTCCTGGAGGCGGATCTTGACGAGCTCAAAGGGGACGACGACGAAGGCCTCCGTCGCGCCGGCGGACGCGCCCGTGAGGAAGGGGATGGCCTTGTTCGTGCCCGTGGGGTCGGCGAAGACGTTGCGGTAGACCTTGCCCCACTTGTCGTTGGCGGCGAACTTGACGGCGCGCTTGGGGGCTTCCATTAGGATGGGGGCTGTTATGCCGCGGTAGAGGCGGGAGAAGCTGCGAAGATAAGGGGGTTAGTGGGTGGTGGGAGAGGGCAGGAAAGGGGGAAGGGGAGGGAGTAAATACCCTTCATTCTTGACAATCTTCTTGAAGCAGTCCAGCATGCCGTTGTAGTGGTCCGCGCCGGTGCCCTTGCCCGTCTGGAGCTGCACTCTCGTCTTGACGACGTCGAGGGGGTACCTATTTCGCGCAATTGTGTCAGCAAGTGGTCAATTGCATACCGTAGAGTGTGGACAATAACGTACATTAGACATATCTCAGACACACCGGCGATGGCGCCTGTGGTTGAGAATATTTGTTAGAACAACAACATCTCTCGGACGACACTTGAGCGAATTTCGGAGGAAGCGCGACGACAAAGACTAACCGGCGGCGAACATGTACTGGAAGGGGAGGTCGTTGGGCTTGGACATGGCGGCGGCTTCTATTTGCACAGTTAGAAGAGTAACAAAAGTTAAGCTGGCGTGGCAATTTGGCTTACAGTCGACGTGGTGGTGAGGTTAGGGGAGAAATAAATGTTAAAAACACGCACCGTTTCTGTCGGTGAACATTATCACGACAGACGGGTAGCGGCTCGGCATCCATCGGGCCCCACATCCAACATGCGGAATCGGACGGGTAGACCTAAACCCCACGTCGGCGTTCTTGGTCTTATCTCTTATCGGCTTGTGAAGTCCGGGCCCAACGGCGCGGTACGGTCACGGGGGTTGCGCATCTTGTGGGAAAACCTTCAACGCCTTGTACTGTTTATGTCATGCAAGGTACCTTATGCATCTGGACCTGCTTGAACCTAAACACTAGCAAGTCCAGCTAGGGCTGCGTTTGCTTGGGTATATGTACTCCGTGACATCGGACTGTCCCAGTAAGAAGCAAGACTAAGGTACCTTAGTCTATAGTACATTCCGGAAGGTGTGCATGAAAGAGACACTCGATGTCAGCCCGGCCATAGAGGTTCACCACGTGCCGTTGGTGAGTTCGAAAGGGAATCGTAGTTGACGGTACTTCAGATTCATCCGGAGAGAGCTCTCGACGTCGTTGCGAAACGATAGGGCACAGGTCCAAAGGAAGGTCTGTGATTGGCTGACATCATAGTGGCTCATAGCTTCTGCAGCTTGCTGGCGAGCTTATTTGGTGGGCAGCCACCATGGTCCGGGAGGAAGGTGCGAGTCACCACCGTGGACGCGCACAATAGAAATCAGTTATCATTCCCTCTATCTTGAAACCAAACCTCTCCACGACACATACACTTCTGCCCGACATCCACCTCGACCATCGCCCAGTCCAGCTTATTATTTACGATCACTTTTACTCATCAAGATCCTGTGTAGCACTCGGTCCAGCTCAGGCGCGTCCAGGACCCCACTTTATTCCGATAACCCCATCGTTCAATCCGTCATACTGTCTAGCCAGTGGCAATTGCGACTTCATCGACGTTTTTCCTTCAGCACAGCCAGTCTTTCTTAGCGTCTCAGCACCTTTAAACACGCCGTGATCCGCCGAGACCACAGCGAGGTGTGCAGCGCTCCTAGAAAGACTCCGAGCACCCGCCCTACCTGGTCCTATGAGCAGCCAACTGTTCCAATACTTCTACGATGGCGACGTGGACAAGTTCCGCGCTCTACTCGCCCCCGCCGCCCACAGCGCGCACCATGCGTCGCGCGCGTATAGCAGCGGCGGAGGCGGAGGGGGCGCTGGCAGTCCCGGCCACTTGGCCACGTCACCGCAGATGATAACGAGGACGCGCAAAGCACTCGGCGCAAGGCCTGGCGCAAACACTCTCGGAAAGAACGAGGTCAACTTGAGGGATCCGGACGGCTTGACCCTCCTCCTACTTGCCGCCTCCTCGTCCGCCGATGGGGCCATCGGTTTTGTCGAAGCCCTCCTCGAGCATCCCGCGACCGACCTATACGTCACTGATTACGAGAACGGATGGAACTGCCTACATCGGGCGCTCTACTTTGGGAATATTTCCATTGCTAGGTTGCTCCTCGATAAAGAACGCCGCAATCTGAGTGGAGAGACGATTGGCGCAGCTTTCAACAAGGTCGGGCAGCTTATTAAGACCAAGGACCATGAGGGAAACTCGCCCTTCGATCTGCACAGCTCTACAATTGGCGAACGTCCGGAGGAAGAGGAAGAACAGGAATATCTAGAGGACGAGAAGGAGGAGCCCCCAAGTTACGGGAAACGGTTCATCGACGAATATCAGATCCGGGATTTGTGCGATCCACCGGATGCTGATCCGGGCGAAGAGCTCTTCACATTCGGCAGCAACAAGAACCTCAGTCTGGGTCTTGGCGATCAGGACGATAGGCAGTTCCCCGAACGCGTCGTACTTAAGAGACCCGACCATCTCCTGACGCGGTGGCACCAAGAGCACTTGGATAAGACTGGCCAGGACGGTACCGCGTCGTCCGATATCTCGACAATACCTGCCATCATCCAGAGTAAACCCCTTTATATCTGTGACGTCGTCCTGTCGAAGCTACACAGCGCCGTGTTGACGAAGGACGAGGTATCGAATCTTTACGTCTGTGGAGTGGGTCGTGGAGGCCGATTGGGCTTGGGCGACGAGAACACGCGCTTTACGTATGCCTGCGTACAAGGAGGTCTCGCTGGCAAAAAAGTTGCCCAGGTTGCATTAGGTCAAAACCATTCGATGGCACTCACAGAGAATGGGGAACTTTGGACTTGGGGTTCCAACGCGGCCTCACAACTAGGATACGTACTTCCTCCGCCTCCAAGACCCGACGAAGAGCCCATGACCACTTCGCCAATTCGTGTGTTTGGGCCACTTAAGAAGGAGATGGTTTTGGGCATTGCTGCCTCCGCCATTCACTCCGTTGCTCACACCGGTAGCGCTCTTTACTGCTGGGGTAAGAATGTTGGTCAACTAGGCCTGATGGATGCCGATTCCAGATCCCTTGAGGTGCAGCAGATTCCGCGGAGGGTTGCTGCATCTCTCTTACAGTCCAACATCGCGCAGGTTGCAGCCATCGACAAAGCAACGATCTGTTTGCTCCGAAACAATACTGTCATCTGTTTTACGACTTACGGCTACACCATCGTCAAGTTCCCCACTATCATGGACATGCTTACTGGTTCAGAGTTGTCCTTCTACATGCCTAGGTCTGCTGTGGCACGCAATTCTAATAGAGGCAAGACGGAGATCGTGAGGGTTACTGCGTCAGGGGAGACGGTGGCTGCTGTCAGCAGTCAGGGTGAGCTATTCACATTTGTGCTCAACCACAAGGTCGATGAGAGCTCCTTGGTGATGTCGACCACGAATCCTTCAAAGATAAGGACTTCCATCACCACACCACAGTGTATCTGGAACGGGAAGCGGGACGGCGTCAATTCGGTCGGCATCGGCGAGCACGGCTCTGTTATCATCAGCACCCGCTCCGGCGCCGTGTGGAGGCGAGTGAAGCGAGCCAAGGCGAAGGATGCCTACGTGGCTTCCTCGTCGGGTCCCAAGCGCAACGAGTACAAGTTTCAGCGTGTCCCCAGCATCACGAACATCATCCGGGTGGCGGCATCACCCTTTGGGGCCTTCGCGGCCATCCGACGGGACTTGAAGATAATGCGCAAAAAGATACAAGTGGGAAAGCAGACTCTTTGGGACGACGTTGCTGCATTGAACCCTATGGTCGACTTTCGAGCCTCAGAATCAACGCCGGGCGACGGAGCATCCGATGTTTGGGGCAAGGCAGCAAACAAGGACCGTCTTGTCCCTCTAGCCCATCAGGTTTTGCAGTCGCCAGACCTTGAGGCGGATCTGCAGCGTTATCTGCGCAACTGGTCCTACGGAAACGAACCCGTAGATGCGGCTATATGCACATCCTCGTCGCCAGAGCTGGTGATTCCCGTCCATGGGTGGCTTCTGTCTGCTCGGAGTCCTGTACTACGTCAAGCACTGGTCCGCCTCCGCAAAGACGGCTCAACCTTCTCTTCGGAAACTTTCCGCATCGAGAATGCCCACGGCAAGATTCTGGTCACATTCGTCGGGCTGGACATTATATCGATTCTGAATCTGGTCCTCTTCATGTATGCCGACGAAGTCATCCCGGCATGGAACTTCAGTAGGGCAGCTCCTCCGATGGCGTACAGATTCCGGCAGGTGCGCGTGGAGCTCATGAAAGTGTCCGGTCATCTGAAGATGATGACCCTTGAGAAGGCTGTGCGAATGCAGTCTGACCGCCCCGAGAAGCGTCTGGATCAAGACTTCGACGATGCGCTCCATGTCCCCGGTTTCCTTGGCGATGGCGACATTCTCCTGGAACTCAACGGCGATACGATACCTTCTCATAGTAGTCTACTGCGCCAACGATGTCCTTGGTTTGAAACCATGTTCCAAGGTCGCTCTGGAGGCAAATGGCTGGCTCGGCGCCGAGAGACCTTGGGCGACGGTGACCTTATCAGGATTGATCTGAAGCACATTGA
The DNA here is from genome assembly GCA_009194965.1 of Coniochaeta sp. 2T2.1. Taxonomy (NCBI): domain Eukaryota; kingdom Fungi; phylum Ascomycota; class Sordariomycetes; order Coniochaetales; family Coniochaetaceae; genus Coniochaeta; species Coniochaeta sp. 2T2.1. The sequence continues at coordinate 2,500,029 of VSMA01000002.1, read as the reverse complement.
CCCCGATGTTTTCAGACACGTGCTACGGTACCTCTACGCGGACACCGGGGACGAAATGTTTGACGAAGTCGTGTCTCCCACCGTGGACGATTTTACGGACCTTGTCATGGATGTCATGAGTGTGGCCAACGAGCTAATGCTCGATCGGCTCGCGCAGATCTGCCAGAAGGTGATGGGCAAATTCGTTAACACGCGCAACATTGCCTACCTCCTCAATGCGATCAGCCCGTGCGCCGTCACAGAATTCAAAGACGCTGGTCTAGAGTATATCTGCCTGCAGATGGAGACGATGCTCGAAAATCACCTTCTGGATGAGCTCGACCCAGAGCTGCTGGCGGAGCTTGATGCGGTGGTACAAGATAACCAGCTAGCGCGGCAACCTTTCGCGAGAAGCGGCAGGGCTGAACTGTTGCTTAATGAGCAGTATCCATGGTTGCCATCGGAGATTGAAGAGGAGCGGCGGATTCGAGTTAAGCAGATCGCATTCAGAGCGGCTCAGAAGGAGGATGAGAAGAGAATTGCGTCGGCCGCCAGCAGGGTGAGGTATGGCAGCCTCGACGACTCAGGTCCACACCCACCGGACAGGGCCAAGAAAATCTCCATGGCCGCTCGGAACGAGCCATTCAGTCCCGACCTGCGACCTAAACAGTCCCAGAATGATCTGATGTTCGATATGGAGGACGAAGACACATCTGTGATGGACAGCCCGTCTGCGAAGGCATCAAGGAGAGCCGAGGCACGCCAGATATCAGTTTCACAAGGTGCCGCAGCGTCTCTAGGTGCCGAACTCTCAGCCTCACCGCAACTGCCACGCTCCCAACAAATTGTACCAGTAATAGGGACCCCGAAGCAGGAGCGCTCAGCTAGCTCTGGTACTCCTTGGAAGGCTTCGCCATTGGCCACGGCTAAGCTCGACCTCAGAGACGTATTCAAGCCAGCCTCCCCAGCTGGCCCGTCAGGAATCTCTGCTGGTATAGCCGCTCAAAAGATGAGGGAATCGTCCGCGCCGAAATTTACACCGCCCAAGCTGTCGCAAAAGGAGCGCAAGAAACAACAACAGGCGCAGGCTGCCGAGGCAGCCATTGTGGTTTCTAGTTCTCAAACCACCCCTAAGCCAGTATGGGACAAGGATCAAGCGTCGCCATGGAAGATAGCTTCAGCCAAGGGCAAAACCCCCACCACCACGACGCCAACCAGCTCGTTATCGCAGGCCTCAGCTGTGCCCAAGCCTCTCGTAGCAGCAGAGTCATCGACGCAACATGTCTCGCGGCGTACAGCATCCCCCGACACTCGTTTTTCAGGGCAGTCTCGCACGCCCAGCAGCTCGAATATTGCCGCCCTCCGACCACCAGTACGAGGCAACACCCCAGTTCAGGCCTCGCCCTCTTCTCTCCCGAAACCACCACCACCGTCATCTTCTACTGCCCAGCAACCCGCACCCCTCGTCCCACACTCAAAATCCTACATCACCCGCCCGCCAAAGGACGAACCCCTCCTCGGCCTCAGCATAGCAGACATCATGGCGCACGAACAGCGCGAGCGCGAGGTCGTCAAGGAGGCCGTCGCCAAGCGCAGCCTGCAGGAGATCCAGGAGGAGCAGCAGTTCCAGCAGTGGTGGGACGCCGAAAGTAGGCGGACCCAGGAGGAGGAGGCCAGACGGCTCAACCCGAACCCGGGCAAGGGGAAGGACAAAGATGATGGCGTGAAGAGAGGTGGTCGCCGGGGACGGGGGAAGGGAGGTCGGGGTGGCGCTTCGCCATCTACGACGGCAACCCAAGCTGCTCCTTCGGGGCCGAAGCAAGACGGAGGAAGTAGTCAGCCTGGTAGGGGCAAGGGAAGACGGGGCCGTGGTGGAGGTCCAACGACGGCGGTGTAAGCTGGCGAGACATGTACAACCCTGTGGTGTTCGGGCATGATGAATGGCGTTTTTGATGGGATCGGGTCCTGGAATGCATCAGAGAGCTGGAGTTTTTGGCGGGTGTATTATCGGCGGAGAATTTTGTTACGACATCAGCCTTGACTTCGAGAGAACATACTTTTAGTACAGCGGTAAACAAGCGGCTGGAATTGGAGACTCCAAATCATGACCCGCGCGAAGTATCTGATCGCTTAGGCCTTCTGCGCTATTGGTCCTGTCGTATGTCTTATGCTTGTGAACAACGGGATGTGGCGCGTCCGATAAATCCTGCTTCTGAATTGCGGTGCCCGCGTCCCCTCTACAACTGATGACAACAGCCCTCTCAATCAGCAGAAGAGCGGCAAGGTTCAAGCCTACCTCGAGAGCTAGTCCTGGATGATTGAGAGACAACGTTTAGTCACAACTGGGATCAAATCAAGCACGTCAGGTATGTATCATATAATCATTTTATATTCCATGTTCCCCATCCGGATATCCCAGGGTATAATATCAAGTAGTTAAAAAACAACCAACAAAAATTGCAACGCTGTCTATGCCTTTCTTTCTTTCAAACTCTCTCAGCCAGCTCTAGCTCCTTAAGTCATGGCGAAATGCGGCGCATTGAGGAACAGACCCATCACGACACCAGCCAGCGTACCAGCGATCGGGATGGTCATGACCCAGGCCAGGACAAGCAGACCGACGCGCTGGAAGTTGACGGCCTTGAAGGTGCCGTTGCAGAGGCCGACGCCGACGGTAGCGCCTGTGATGCACATGGACGTCGAGACGGGGAGGGAGAACTGCGAGAAGACGAGGACGGTGATGGCGGCGCCCATCTCCATGCTGCAGCCGCGGCTGGGGGAGTGGTAGGTGATTTTGTTGCCCATGACTAAAGAAGGGGGAGTTAGTAAGTGAAAGGATGGGGAGGTGGGGGGAGTGGAAAATGGCTTACCCTTCATGATGTTGTACCCGTAGGTGATGAGTCCCAAACTGATGACAGCAGAGAGAACAGCAAGCTGCCAGATGGGCACGGTAGCCTTCGACGCAGCAGGCGAACCGGTCTTCCAGGCAGAGTAGATGACGGCCCAGGGCCCGACAGAGTTACCGATATCGTTGGCGCCGTGAGCGAAAGAGGCGGTGCAGGCAGTCAGGACCTGGACGAAGGAGTACATGTGCTCGACCTCGTTGGGGTACTTCTTCGCGTGCGCATACACGCGCTCCATGCGCTTGCCCTCGGGGGTGCCGGAGATGCCCGTCTGCGCGGCGTGGATGTCGTAGTGGGCGCCGTACAGGGCGCCGACGACGAGCTGGGCGGGGATGCGCTTGAGCACGATCTTCATGTTCTTGAGCTCGTACACCTCGCCGGCGCCCATGCGGTTGGCGCGGAGGAAGCGCATGGCCCAGGCGAGGGGCCCCTTGCCCTTCATGATCTTCTGGTGGAGGCGCTCCTGCGCCGCGGCGACCTGCTCCTTGTAGCTCGCCTGGGCGGCCTCGCGGGTGACGACGGCGCGCTCGCTGTCCTGGGCGGCGATCTTCTCCTTGTCGAGGGTGGGGTCGCCCGAGACGGACTCGGCGACGGTGCTGGTGGCGGAGGAGGGGTGCTCGTCGTCCGACTCGTCCTGGACGACGGCGTAGTTGGGGACAAGGGCGCGGTCGGTCTCAGCGGGGTGGGCGCGGCGGTAGAGCATGGGGCCGAGGGCCACGTGGTACCACTTGACGGAGTGGTCCTTGACGACGACCTTGGCGTAGGCGTAGGGAACGAAGAAGATGGCCGCGAGCAGGGCGATGCCGCCGCCGGTGCCCATGGTCACGGCGGCGATGAACCAGCCGGGCCTCTTGTTGAGGCCGAGGTTGGGGGAGCCCTTGTAGACGATAGACAGGGTGCAGACGGTGCCGGCCACGAGGAACCAGAAGGGGGAGGTGTAGACGGCCCACTTGACGGGGTCCTTGCGGGCGTGGACGATGAACTTGATCATGAGGAAGATGGTGGCGCCGAAGCCGGCGGAGATGGCCGGGGCCATTCCCAGACCGGCGAAGATGGCACCAAGTCCCTTGCCGCCGTTCCAGCCCCATTGGACCTGGCTGGCACCGACGGTTGCGACACCGACACCAGCGACGGCGGAGATGAGGGAGTATGTGGACGAGACGTGGGCGCTGTGCTTGGTGCACCACATGACCCATGATGAGGCGGCGGCGAGGGCACATGTGAAGGCGAGCATTTGGACTCCGGCGTTGCCCCGGAAGGCCGCGTTGGGGATGATGCCGTTCTTGATCGTGTCGGCGGTGCGGGCACCGACTGTGATGGCGCCGAGCATCTCGAAGACGGCGCCAAGGACCATGGCTTGCCGGTATGTGATGGAGCGGGAGGAGACTGAGGTTGCCCATGCGTTGGCTACATCGTCTGTCGCGTGACCACGTTAGAATCACTGAATGCTCACGTGCTCATGTCATGATAGCAGGCATCAAGACTTACTAGCACCGTTGTTGTAGGCATCGAGCATGGCAAAGCCCGTGCCGATGACGAAGACGTATGTGTAGGCGTCCAACATGTTGATGGCTGGCCCTTGGCTGTGTCTGTGCAGGTATGAAACTGGTACAGCAGAGTCCTAGAAAAGGAAGCAAAGGACGCCTGAGAGGGAAAAGAGCTGGTTATATTGGCTTGTCCACTAGATCGAAGGGAACAGGACTTCCAAGAGTTGCGAAGAAAGGGCTTCTTATGCTGCCGAGACTCAGATCACCGGCACCCGTGCGTATCCAGCATCTCTTCTCGTGCGATCCTTGATCCATTTCCACATCCGTGAACTATTCCATCGACCGAGGGCGAGGGGGGAAAAAGAAACGGGGGTCCGCGCCAACTGACGACCCGGGAGCTGACATTCTGGCTTGGATTGTGGCGACCAGCCATTCCTGCGAGTGTGTTCTGCCTGTGACTGTCGGTGGTTGCACCCACGTGTGTGCGACCTCAGTGGCCATACTGTCTGGGTACGGGGCGAGTGTCGACGGACTCTCGAGCAAGCATTGACTCGAAAACCAACGAGAGTCGTTCTGGAGCCCACGTGGGTGCCGGAATAGGTTCTTATAATTGCTTGGGATCTGGATCGCGTCTGTGCCAAGAGACGTGCCAAGGGGCACTAGACGACGGAGTCGTCCCGATGTTCCAGTCTTGGCCGTCGGTAAACAGGCACACGAGCATGTTCCACCACGGCCAAACATCACCACTACTGGCACTGCACCACTCAGTGATATGCAACTCCCCACGCACGTGTAGGTCTTGGACGGCCCTGCCGAGGTTTTATAGATCGTCAAAATCTGCAAAAAGGGGAGCTGGATGTGCGACTTGGCTGACGATTGGCGTGGGCGGCTATGAAAGGATCCGTTCAGAAAGTTTGTGAAATATTCGGAGTGTAATATGTCGAGCGGCTGAACTTAACCAGCCAATGGCATGTCCGGCCTCAACTTCATCCCACCGTCTTACCCAATCACCTTCTCAAACAAGTCATTTCATGAGGCCCGGTAAGCAGTTGACACTTGCATGAAGTGAATGATAGTTCCCCAGAAATTCGCTCCCCTTCGTAAACCGTGGTCCGCTGGTACGTAGTACCACAGTAGTATGGGGTACATGACTCGACCAGTCTAGACCCAAGACTCACAACGCCCCCGACCGCGACCCTGTCTCATTACGGAGACGGCACGACAGAGGCGCTCACGCCCCCGAAACCTCCTGCCAAACTCGATCACAACGTGACAGATGCTGCTCTCACGATTGGATATACCCTTCTCGACACCGAAGCATAGAACGTGCAGAGCAAGCCGTCACGCGACAATCTGATCATGTCCCAGGGGTATGGCCCGGCCGTGGTATCATCCGTAACCGCAGAACGCGATGCAAAAGCAGGCAGTGCATATTGAGAAGAAAAAAATATGCGTATCATGACCCTGTCTCGGAGAGACATGGGCTCGGGGATATAAGCTTCCTTGGTTCTGTAACTTCTGTTTACCAAGAGATCCCGATATCGAACGATGCATGAGGTGGGCCGGTCGCTGCTCTTCCTATCGTCGGATTCAGGAGAGGTCGTGTGCTTTGCTGCATCTGGGTGAAGGGCACGTGTGGCAGAGCTCTGTGGAAGGCTGGTCAGCCAAGGTAAAGGAAGTGGATGGCGGGCCCGCCGAGAAAGATGGGAGTGTCACTCACCTCCCTCGCACTCACCTCGGGACAGCCCTATCCACTTGCAATCCCAGAGTAATAAGACATTTGGCGAACCTATTCTTTCACGTACGGCCATAGATGTCTGAGAACTCCGAAACCTTTTGCTCTTTGTGGGGCCTACGTGAGGCTTCAAGTGAGCACACGGTATTGACCTCATCATCGTTCAGCACCGTGACAGCGCCCGGCCAGAATCATTGCTCGCGTCGACATCGGATTTACGCGTATCGAGTAGCAATTTGACAATAGCCTCGTGCCCTTTTTGGGCAGCCCATGATAGCGGCGTCCGGCCATCCTTATCGCTCGCATCGACATCGACTTTACGCGTATCGAGGAGCAATTTGACAATGGCCTCGTGCCCCTTTTCGGCAGCCCATGACAGCGGCGTGCGGCCATCCTCATCGCTGGCGTTGATATCGACTTTGCCCGTCCCAAGTAACAACTCGACAACAGCTACCCACCCGTACGTAGTCGCACCCCATAACGGTGTCCAGCCAAAGTTATCTCTCACGTCGATGTTGACCTTTCGCGTTTCGAGTAGCAGTTTGACAATAGCCTCGTCCCCGTGCGTGGCAGACCACCATAATAGCGTCCGGCCATAATTATTGTCTCTCGCGTCGATATCGACCTTGCCCGTACTAAGTAGTAGCTCGAGGATAAACCCGGGCCCCTTTTCGGCAGTCCATAATAAAGGCGTCCGGCCGGAGTCGTCTCTAGCGTCGATATCGACCTTGCCCGTTCCGAGTAGCAGCTTGACAGTAGCGACGCACCCGTTCGCTGCAGCCCACCACAGTGGCGTCCAGCCAGAGTCATCTTTCGCGTCGATTTCGACCTTACCCGTTCCGAGTAGCAGCTCGACAATAGCGACGCACCCATTTTCGGCAGCCCATGACAGGGGCGTCTGGCCCGCGTCGTCCCTCGCGTTGATATCGACCTTGCCCGTGCCGAGTAGTAGCTCAACAATAGCCTCGTTACCCCTTCCGGCGGCCCACGATAGCGGCGTCCGACCATATCTCCAGTCTCGCGTATCGACATCGACTTTGTAAGTCCTCAGTACCAACTCGACAATAGTTACGGACCCATTCCTAGCAGCCCAAAATATCGGCGTCCAGCCAGATCCATCATCGTTCGCATCGATATCGACTTTGCCCGTCCTCAGTATCATTTCGACAATAGCCACGTGACCGCTTGCGGCAGCCCACCGTAGCGGCGTCCAGCCGTATCTACTATCCTTCGAGTTGATTTCGGCCTTGCCCGTATCGAGTAACAGCTTGACAACAGCCTCATGCCCTTTTTCGGCAGCCCATGACAGCGGCGTGCGGCCAAAGTCGTCCCTTGCGTCGATATCCAGAGTAGTTCGATGTGCCGTTTGCAAAATGCCCGTTAACAGCCCGAAGATTCCATATCTCGACATAACGTGTACCACGCCAGTCCCTTTTGGTGGGCAGTCCGCAGACCAATTATCCAAATCCTCGTAAACACGCACCCAAGACTCCATAATAGAGTTGGTTGGCGAAGCAAACAACATCAGAAGATCCCCTTGAGGGACGCTTGTGGTATCACCCTGCTTAGCATGCGCAACCCACGAGAATGTAGCGTAACGCAGGAAAGGGTAGTCTGTGTGACTGTAGCGTGTGAAGCTGCGGTAGGAGGACGAGGGAGAGGACGAGGAGAAGGACGAGGAGGAAGAAGAGGAAGAAGAGGCCGAGCCGATCTCCTGCATTGACAGATAGCGTAGGCAAATCCCGGAGAGCCGAAGATGTGCTTCAATTGTGGCCTTCGTCGACGTCATGCCGCCGCTCAGAGCTGACAGGCCCTTCTCGACGAAGAAGTCCTTGACAGACAGGTGGATGAATTGGACATCCTGCGTACCGGTGACCTCGGCAAGACCTCGGCTGAGTGTCTGAACTTGCCTCTTCATCCGGTCATTGTTGGGTATGTCTTCTGCACTCTGGAATGCCTCTAATGACCGGTGTGAGCAATGGACCTCAAGAACCATGGCCCATCCTAACTCTTCTATCGACAAGGGCCGCGTGGCGAAGCAAATCCATTGGATTAGTTTTAGAGAGGCCGGTTCCATGTTCCGAATGAGTCGTCGGTATAGTATATCGAGGCCTGAAGATTTAGAACGGACTGTTTCTTCCATCTGTTTTATTCCCGCACCGTCACGCTCCAGCTCTAGGACTTGCGTCACCACGAGACGCGCCCACAGAAAAACGCCGGAGGCACATTCCTTGATCAATGCCGGAATCGTAGCTGAGTTTCGCGCACGGAACGCACTGAGCCGGACGTCTACGAAAGTCGAAATATCCTCGCGATTTTCATACTCGAGGCAGATCTCGAACATGGCGTCCAGATCCAGTATTGGGTAGTAACGACAGGAGAAGCAGATGCGAAACTGTCTGAGGCTAGTGGACCGGTGTGGAAGACTCTTCAGCAAGGACTTTAACATGTCGACGAGCTTGACCGCATCATCCTTTCGACATTCATCCAACGCGTCGACATACAACCAGACTGATTGAGTCTTCAGAACATTCAGAAGGGTTGACTTGAAGAGGCGTCCCAGTTCCTCCTCGTGCCACTGCCAGTCTTCACCCGGCCTGCCAAGCTCCTTGCACCTATTTTCAAAGGTATAGATGAGGTCCGGCAGCGCATGAGGTGTCCGTCCAAGGATCTGATGAAGGAGGCAGCGGAAGAGGCCAAGAGGAGACCTTTGGAGCTTATGGCCACGATCATGGAAGAAAAATGCGAGAACGAGGTCGCTGTCCCTGCCTCTGTGATTATCGACACCGTATTTCAGCAGTGTCGACTTCCCAGAACCCGGCTTTCCCTTAATCCAGAGCAGGCCTCGATCGCTAGCCGTCCAGGTCCTATACGTTTCATGTCGAAGCAGCCACTCGCATGTCCCCGCAACGGCGCTGTTGATATTGTCTGATCGATCTCGCATTTTTGGGAAGGCTAGCGATTTGAGGCAATCTTGCACAGGTTGTCGTAGGATTTGGGCTTCGGAGGAGATTAGCCTAATAACTCATTATTTAAAAAGCAATTTGCTAGTTCTCCTCACCGACCTGTAACCCCCATCTGTCTAGCACTCCCAGCAGCCTCTTGAATCCGTTCTCCTCTCCAGAGGCAAACTTGACCATGTCGCTGTGATTGGCGTGGATACTGAAGGCATCATAACCTTCAAGGATGGCCGATTCCTTCGACACGACTTTCCCGACCACAGGCAAAGGCAATTCCTCAAAGAAGCAGGCTATCTCAAAACGCCTGCCACCCTCACGCAGCCCTCGTACCATTGTCCAGAAGTCGACTTGGATGGACTCAAGAAGCTGATCGTCTGTTTCTAAGCTTTCCAACAATGACTTATTGATGGACTTTACGAAGCCAAACGCCCAAGCTTGGACCTTAACCAAGTCGGCCATTTTGGCTCCTTTGTGAGGTGTGCCCATAAATACAATGCCCCTGGTACAATCGAATACGCCCTGGAGGTGGCTATCGACGGCGCCTCGCGAGAGTAAGATGGCCTTCTTACAAACGAGGCCGCCCAGGCTGTGGGCGATGAAGATAAGAGGGCGAAATAATGCATTGCTGCTCCTTCTGTATGTCGTCAGATCGTGTAGAAGGTTTGTAGCATGGTCAAGCAGCCGGTTCGAACTGGCAACACCCTTTCGTACGACATATGCGTCGTAGCCGTATGTGAGTATGCGAGCCGTACTGAGTCTCGGCGGGAGGAGGTCCTTTGGCCAGGGCCTGGATTGCCCATGTGATAAGCAGACAATCGCCGGACTAGTACTCGGGTAGGTAACCACCGGGGAATCCCTAGTGTTTTACGTTTTTGTTTTGCCAGCCTCCTCCGTAATCCTTCTTTTTTTGCTTGTCCAGACAGTCTGTATAGGGTAGGTGTCGGACGGTGATGCTATCATATGGTCATGTATGACGCAGCAGCCTTCATTGCCAGTGCCATGTAAACCTACTCAAACAACCGTAATCTTCCTCACATCCTCTCGTCTCCTCACACTAACCTTCACCGGTTCCACTGGCTCCAGCACGTGGACTGGAAGCACACTGTCGTTCTTCTTTGGGATTCCGATCTCCCCAATGCCATCCACAGCCTCAAAATCAAGCGTAAGGACAATGACCGCCACAAAGACCAGAATCTCGTTGATGGCGAAATACCTGCCGGGGCAGAGCGTCTTGCCACCACCAAACGCCCGAAAGGCCGCAGGATGCACCCCTCCCGATACACTCTGCTGAACCTTTGGCCTCTCTTCACCCTCGAATCGATGATCACTCCCATTTGCCTCCTTCCCAGTCTTGAAGAACCGAGTATGATCAAACACGTCGACATTATCCCCCCATATAGTCCGATCAGCATGCATAACACCACCGGCAATCTGCACCACGCTCCCAGCCTTGAGCACATAGCTCCCACCCGCCAGCTCGGTGTCCGTCTTAACCAGTCGCACAGAGTACGTATCCGACCCCAGACGGAGACACTCCCTGACCACGGCCAGCAAAACTGGACAATCTGCCTTGAGCCTCTCAAGACTAAGCCTCCCCTCTCCCTCAGCACCATGCTCAGAGACACACCGCTCAACCTCCCTCCTAACCTCATCCCTCAGCTCCTCCCGCGCAAATATCTGCAACAGAGTCCAAAACGTAGTAGTAGCCGTATTCACAATCCCGGCAAACAAAAAGCTGACCTCGCTCCTCGCCGCGGCGGCGGTGCTAAACCCGTGTTCCTCCGCGATCCTGATTCTCTGCTTCACAATATCTGGTACATCCTGCCCCTTATATCTCCTCTCCCTGATCCACTCCTCGAACGCGGCAGCCAACTTCTCCCTCCCCCTCCACGCCTTCCTCGCCGTCCACCTGGGAAACACCCCGGCCAACAACCCGCCAAGTCCGTGATCGAAATCCCAAAACGCGTCTTCCATCTCCTGTCCCGACGCGAGAGGGTTATGTCTCCCGTACAGCAGTCTCCCCGTCACCCGTGCGACGAAGTGTCGTGTCCAAATCAGCAGATCTACCGTCTCCCCCTTGCCATCCGCCTTTTCGATCCACGCCGCCACCTCACAACTGAACTCCCTCCCCGCGCCCAGACTCAGTTCCTCCAGCTCCCTCCCCTGTCCCAAAGCCCCATACACCACGCTCCTCACGGCCCCGAGAAACCCTCCCCCCTGCTGTTCCTCCTCCTCCTCCTCACCACGTCTCATCACCTCCACCGCCTCCTTGTCTAATCCCAGAACCCGACGCGTGATATCCGGTACCAAAGGCGTGAAATCCAGCGTCTTGCTCGCTCGCTGAACGGCCATTGCTAGACTGGGATCCGTGACGATGTACAACCGCGAAAAGGGCACGGGTAGCGTAAAGATGGGTAAGTCGGGGCGGCGAGACAGGCTGAGGTGTTTGAGGTACCGCCCTCCTTGGAGGGCCATGCCGACCAAGGGGCCGAGGAAGGGAAGGCGGGAGGGGAGGATGGGTGGTTCGCGGGGGTGGTGGGGGGTAGATTGGAGGTGGTGGAGGAGGAGGTAGATGGTCAGGATCAGAACAATGGTGGAGGTGGGAAACGAGGTGGGCAGTGATAGGGGCAGGGCATCCCTCAGGGTGTCTCTGAGAGTCTCCATGGCTGCCAGGGGCTCTCTAAACCAGACGAACTTCATCAGTCGAGTTATTTCACTTTCACCACTCAAACGCCCCGGGAACCTTAAACACGTTCTCCTTCCCATCCACCGCCTTCATTCCGCCAGCCTTCTCGTCCTCACTTTTGCCCTCCACCGTCCTCTTTTCCTCCCCCGGCACCTCGCCGTCAACCCCACCCTCCCACTTGACCCAGCACTCCCGCCAAACCTTCAGCTCCTCGGCGTAGTTGTCCATCACGCACGGGTGGCAGCTGCTCCCGCAGCAGTCCCCCGGCGCCGGTTTCACGGGCCGATCGGGACAGATCGCTTTCGCGATGAGCTCCCGCTCCCGGATTGGCGCCGGCCGCTGCTTGAGGAGCTTCTTGAGGGTTGGGGAGCGGTGTAAAGGGTTGAAGGGGGCTTTGGGCTTTGGTTTTGGGTCGGCGGCCATGATCGAGGTATGGAGGGATGCAGGGGTAGATGTGTGATTACAGAAAGATGCTGATAATGAACAGTGAGAGTGAGGATATAGTAGACAACTTACAGATCCGTAGTAGGTTTGAATCGGCGAGGCGGCCTAATTCGGATGGAGCAAGGTACTTCGTCCTGTGAGGAGACGTCCCGGGATCGCCCGATGTCGGCTTTTGAAGCGGCAAGACGCGAGAATGACAATGATAGCAAGTTCCTCCGGATTGCACTATCGTAGATGAGTCGACTTTCAAATCACGACGTCGTTCAGAGGTGCACGATTCCAAATGTTCGCTCCTCACCGCACGTTCACCTTGGAAGATTTAACCCCGGATTAATGCAGAAGGAAGCACGCGATAGGGGTGTTGCATCGAACCCATTGGCGAATCATAACACGGGACCAAGCCGGGAGGATTTTCACTCGCTCGCTGTCGAGAACGAGCTGTAGATGTTGAAGGTCGCATTAGGATTCGGATATAATCGGCGGTCCGAGGATGTCAGCATCGAGGGGTGTCAGCATCACGGTAAGGTCGTATAAGAGTCATCCCGAATCATCTTGTCGCAGGCACAGCCACGTCGCTATAAGACGCGCCCGGACCTCATCATGAAGGTTCTGAATGCGGAAATAACCCATCCAAAGTCATCAGCTTCAGCAGAAAAGCTCAGTTGCATATCCAATCTGTCGGCGGCATAGTCCAAGAAAGGCCTATCCAAAAGTCCGGCATTATCCAACTGCGACCTCCCCCAACACACAAAAAGACGCCATGCTCTTCAATTGTTTCCTCAGCCTACTTCTTGTGGAATGCCTTCACCTTCTCCACCTCGTCATAGCTGCCCATGAAAATACCCGACTTGTCGTGGATGTTCTCCGGTACCGCCTCGAGCATACGCTCCATCTGGCTGTTTACCGCCTGTCCACCAGCTAGAGACAACCAAAGTCAGCACACATTGCACCAATTATCAACCGATACCGGGGACAAACTCACCATTCTCAAACACCATAGCCATGGGCGCGCACTCGTACAGGATCCGCAGTTTGCCCTTGGGGCTCTTCTTGTCGGCCGGATAGGCAAAGATACCTCCGTACAGCAGCGTCCGGTACGCGTCCGCCACCATGCTGCCGATGTACCGGGCGCTGTAGGGCTTCTTGCTGTCCTCCTGGATCTGCTTGAGCGACTCGAAGTACTCCTTGACGGGGTCCTCCCAGTAGAGCGAGTTGCCCTCGTTGACCGAGTAGATCTGGCGCTTGCGGGGGAGGCGCATGTTGGGGTGGGTCAGGATGAACTCGCCGACGCCGTTGTCGAGGGTGAAGCCGTTGACGGTGCCGCCCTTCATGGTGATGACGAGCTGGGCGGAGGCGCCGTACATGGTGAAGCCGGCGGCCACGAGCTCGGTGCCGGGCTTGAGGATGTCCTCGGGGGTGCCCTGGGAGCCCTCGGCCAGCTTGTGGATGGCGAAGATGGTGCCGACGGACACGCCGGCGTCGAGGTTGGAGGAGCCGTCGATGGGATCGCAGGCAACGGCGTAGCGGGCTTCGGTGGCATCCTTGAAGTAGATGACGTTCTCCTCCTCTTCCGATACGAGGAGGGCGCACTTCCCGCTCGACCGCATGGCGTTAATAAAGAGGTCGTTGGAGATGACATCTAGCTTCTTCTGGTCGTCGCCGGTTGTGTTAGACGAGCCGGCGAGGCCGGTCAGGTTTATTAGTGTGGCGCGGCGGATGTAGTAGGCAATGGACTTGAAGGAAAATTGTAGGGCGTGGAAGAGGAGTCTGGAAGGTCACTGGTCAGCCATTGGGGCATGGTTGGGGGTGTAGGGGAGCTTACGTGAAATCTCCGGTGGCCTCCTTGTGCTTGGACTGCTCCTCGGTGAGGAACCGGGTGAGGGTGATAATGTTATAGTTCACCTGCTCCATCTCGGGCTGGATGGAGCCATTTGCCTCCTCGTTGTGTGAAGCCATTGTGAATGTTGTTTAGAGCTGGACTATGGGTAACTAGGGGTCGTTTGGGCACTGTTGTGACGGAGTCTTGTGTAATTGACTTTGTTGATGATTTGCGTATGGCGTTTGTTACTTCTGGAGCTCTTTCCGACTGAGACGGCGGGGCCGGGAGAAGCTCTTGATAATGGCGGGGTTATCGGTTATCGTGGCCTCGGCAGCGGATCTGTAGACCGAAATATGACGTTGCGGTATCGGCTGTTGTTGGTCTTCAACTTTGAGGGCTGATCCTGTTCCTGAACTTGAGGGATAGGTATGAAGATTGGATACGAGAGCAAAGAGGCTTCAGACAGAGAGGGGAGAGAAACAACAATGACGACAGAATGGGGGAGAAGAAGAGGAAACGGCATCCAACTTATCTAAAGACCCGTGGACGTCGAAACTGTTGATATCCACCGGCGGCCCAATAGGAAGACCAAGGGAGCAAGAGGAGACATCCTTAGTACGCAACTGCCCAGACTTAGTCCAAGCCTCTGCTGGGATCTCTTGGGAGAATCCAGTTAATCCATCAGTCAAGTGTTGAGAAGCGGATACGTACCTGACACTGTTGATAGAGATTGGATAATGGATCCACCAAGTCTAGGCCTAAGTCCCTGAAACTGTCGGTAGAGCGCCGGTTATCGCGTAGATCCGGAAGAGTATCTGGCGTTCCAGGGCCATTCCACGCGCGGTGTCGTGTAGCTCTGCAATATCTCCGGCCGAGTGGAAGCGAGAGCGTTAAAGCGTGTCGAAGCGTCAAAGAGGATTTCCCGGGTTGGAAGAATAAGGAGAGCAACCCCACTGACCCGAGAGATGGAAGCATGCATCCGGCACTCCCACATAACCTCGTTTTCTCGTGTCAATGCTCGATATCAATTGGCTTCCATCTTTTCAATCAGTTATTCAGCGGGACGCCGGGAGGCTCAGGTGACTCGAGAGCATGACCAGTGACATAACTCAGCGAAGACTTGGGAAGTTCTGGGAGATGGAAATTCTGGAGAACAACTGAAGAAGCTGCAGCTCGGGAAAGGAGAAGCGAGCTGCGGACCTTGAATAGCCGAACCCTAACCCTTACGGAGCCCGCATGTTTCATACTGCAGGATGAGGCATCAAACATGGCTCGCTAGACGATAAGCGATAAGACGATTGGCAGCTTACTTAAGAGCACGCGCGGGTGACATACCTCGGCATGTGCTGACTGCTCCAGCCGAACGCGCGACATGCAATGCATCTGGCCATCCCTTAAACTAATCACAACGTGCATCTTCTGTTGCGACTCTTTACTTCATACAAATTTAGGAATTGTCTATTCCGTTGATTGCATAACCACTACGAAACCACAACAACTGCTCGCTCCTATCCCATCGCATTCCTCACCAACGACCATCCGACCGAGCGACCTCCACAACAGCCGCAACCATGGTCGCCGACGCCCTCATCTACCACCCCTCGGTCTCGCACTACCTCAAGTTCGTCGCCACCACCGTCGGCCGCGACAAGCTCCTCCGCACCATCCAGTACTTCGCGCGCTTCTACGCCTGGTACCTCTTCCGCACCAACGCCCTGCCCTCCTCCATCGCCCCCTGGGAGGCCGTCAAGAAGCAGTTCGGCCTCGTGCGCAAGGTCATGCGCGCGGGCAAGAACGTCGAGCACCTCCGCGCCGCTGCCGTCGCCGCCGACGCCAAGACCATGGACCCGATCCTGCGGTACGCCACCGTCGGCCGGCAGCTCGGGTACGCGGGCTACTTGACGCTGGACTTGGCCACCTTGCTGGACGCGACGGGCATCAGGAAGAGCGCGAGCGCGAAGAAGTTCCAGAAGGAGGCGTATAGGTTCTGGGCTTGGGGCCTGATGTGCAGCGTTGTCGCGCAGACGTACACGCTTTACCGGCTGAGGGAGAGGGAGGCCAAAGTTGATCGGAAGGAAGGGGAGGGCGTGGTTGAGAGCAAGAGGATTGTGCTGTAAGTTGCTGAACCGTGTGATGTTGGATTTTTCGTGACAGTTTGCTGACTTTGTGGAATAGGGAGCGTGCCGCCAGCAGGCTGCAGCTGACGTCCGACCTCTGCGATTTGACCGTGCCGTTGTCCGCCCTGGCGTTGGTCAACCTTGACGATGGCGTTGTCGGTATTGCCGGTACTGTCAGCAGTTTGATCGGTCTCTACTCGCAATGGAAGAAGACGGCTTAGGGCCCACAACCGTCGTGTATGAAAGCTGTTTGTTGCCCACGGCCTGTTTTCATAAGCGTCCAGTCATTGGGCCGTGAGTTTGGGGTTACGCCTGAAACCAGACTTCACATCCAAATGAAGCTCAAACTCGCGGCTGGGATGGAAACTTCAGATCAGGTCCTCACGGCCCTCGACGGGCTGCTTGTGATGGAGATGCTCCTTTTGTCTGTATATAGCTGATTCAGCATGTTAGTGATTAACGCCATGTTTACCACACCTCCCAAGTGCACTCATGCAGCAAAATGGTCCTGCCAGCCCTCCTCCCTGTGAGCCACGTCTCGCCTGCACTTACCAGACGGCCACCCGGTCGACATCCTGTATATTTTCACTCGGGCGAGATGCCGACAGGACTGACCCACATGGAGCAAAAAGAGAGATGGAAGGCAAAACGTACAGCATCAGAGAATTCCCGGTGGTCACCCACTCTTGGAGTATCACTGTCCCATTATACAGTATCCGAAGTCCCAGATCCTCCTCATTGATGGGTCGCACACCTGGTCCTCGGTCAGTACTTTCGCGGAGGTGAAATGTGAGGACAGACCGTTGAATCTCTCAGGTCAGCTAGCCCGTCGGCGACAAAGGGCTCATGAGTCTCGTTCGTATTAGCCTCAACTGGCTGGCGGTGATCCTAAGGGCCCGCGTCTGCGCTAGATCGTGTCGCCCGAGTAGCGGTAGATACAGAAGGAAGAGCGAACGGTTCTGTCGCGACGGTGGAAGATTCCTTTGATCCATGTTCTCTATCTTTCGACTCGGACGACTGGGTCTCTGAGTGAGGACTGAGTTTGGAGAAGGCTTACGATCGCGCATTTGGTCTTCAAATACGGGTGAAGCGCGTCGAGCAGGCGAGGCTGTCGGCGGTCTATGGAGAATTCCTCCTTTAGCCGCTTGAGAATGCCTTTCATTGGCATCGCTTTGACCGGGTACCCTCTCGTGGGAGATGAGCGCTATGCCCTCAGGCCGCACTCGAAATTCAGCTTCAGATCGCTGCTTGGGTTGGTTGAGATAAGGCCCTGAAGCAGTCGATTAAGCGCTACGCGATCGGCTGTTCTACAGTACGACGCTGGACAACAGTGTGTATGTACCTTATGTAGCTTCGGGTTTTTCGAATGGCCGGAAGGTGACGGACGCCTTATGGCGCTGATATGTCTTTATTCCGACTTACCAGCTTCAAGAGATAAAAATCCCCTTTTCATGGGGTACCATGAAGTGTATAAGGTCTTTATCATACTCCATGCATAACTATATATACGAACGTTGTCAAATCTTAAAATAGACTAAAAGTCACGGCTCTGAGTATTCGCAAATCAAAAGGGTCCGTTATTCACAGCCAAAGTGAACTTCATTCTTGGAAGATGCTCGACAATGTCATCGATGGACAACCCATAGAAAGCTGTCAAGAAATCCAGATGGCGAGCTCTAAGTCTGCATTGCCCGCGAAGAATTATAGACTAAGGAGGAGAGGCCCATGCTCGCCTATAGTGCCTATCTATTCATAAAGCTAGTAGAACTAGTTGGGTAAACACCCTTAAGAGGCATCGCGTTACGTCAGCGGCAACGTTAGTGTCATCCATAACAAAGTTGGAAGACTAGGGAAATAGTTACAAGTTTGTTCGGTCGAGGGACAGCAGCCATGTCGAACCCAGCCCTGCGTTGGCGCTGAGACAGTAGCTGGCTCGCTGGATGAGAACAAGGATTTTGTTTAGAGAAATTATACCAGATCAATAGGCGCGAGGGAAGCGGCGTCTGGGCGTTGAAACCTTGTTCATGCCACAGGCGCTATCATTGCGCAGGGAGCGATAGAAGGACAGGAAGACGGGGTGAGTGGTCTGTTTACCCTCTAAATGTTAGGAAAACAACCCATGGCGATCAGGGGACAAGTGGGGTTTCCCGACCATGCAGTTCCGTGTTCCCCCCGCTTGTCCACACTCAAGAGGAATCCATCATCCATGGCTGCAAGTAAGAGCCGCTGCATCTTGCGATTGAACACTCCCTTCATGGCTTTGCGTCACCAACCATGGCCGCCAGCAACTGCCGTGGCGGATCGATTAGACCCTGCCCAGATTTTCGAAGAAGAAAAGACGCCATACTACAGTCCCGACAGATTCTACGCGATGCGGCTCGGCCAGACGCTGAACCAACGGTACCAAATCGTTACCAAACTCGGATACGGCTCCAGCTCGACCGTGTGGCTCGCCAAAGACCTTCACAGGTGGCGTTGGTTGCAAGAGCGGTTCGTCGCCATCAAGGTGAACGCCATCAGCCGCCATTCAGGAGATGGTGCGGCGGAAAAGGAGTTATCCACGTTTGTATCCGCAATGAGTGTCGCTTCCATATGGTTGGCTACGGCTGTACCGTCTTGAATGGGCTATTGATCCAGCCTGATTTGTAAACGGTAGGCCGGTAGGCTTCTCCTTTGTCGAAATCAGGAGGGGGTCTTCCGTCACAGCCCACGATGGGACACTCCCCGGTGTAGGTCTCCTTCGGATTAGGGTTTTTGCCAAAGGTTATGTTATGCTCAGAACAGTGTGTGCCTCGCTTAATCGCATCTTTGCACCAGACTATTCCAAGGCCCCATATGATGTGATTGCACGGTGCCTTGACCTTACTTTCTCGTCCGCACATGGTCCTGGTTGGGCAAGCTATTATGAGGAACTACGACGGATCGAGTCAGCCAGATAATCCATTCTGCAATGAAGGAGACATTATACCTTGACGGGAATTGAAAGTTTGCCCCTAGGTCTTCGCTTCTTCGTACCAGTTCTGTGTGCACTTCCAATCTGCGATCATGAGTAGAAATCTAAGAGCGATGTTGTGTGTATCGTGGTCTTTTGATTGCTTCGGTGAGAGTGTGTAAAGTCAGATCGACATGAAATTGGTGGCCAGCTGGGTATATATATGCAGAACAGCTGGGTATATATATGCAGAGAGCCATGAAGGGGCAGGTCACGGAGGTTGATATACTGGGCAGGACGTCGGTAGTTTGGACCCATCTCAGTACTCACGAGACTCTGGTGACTTTCAAAGACAGTGGCAGGAGTCATCACCAACTGTATTCGTCTTCTCCAACGCAGATTAGCCCAAGCCATCAGGATGAAGGAGCGCTGCCTGCAGTCGGGGACTCGTGATGCTCTTCCAACACCGGTAATCAGAACGGAGCCAACGTAGATGTGCCCAGGCAAAGAAGATAGACGAAGGAGCCTCGCCCTTGGAATGAGTGGGATAGCATCCATAGTTCACATGAGATCTACTAAGACTTGGTCAGACAAACACGTTGGTGTTGAGAAAGAGAGCGACGACGACATGCCATCGCCAACTGCATATTTTCGTACTACGGTATCCTGTGTCGTACTGCTACCCACAGTCCAACCGTCCGCCAGTGCTTCCCCTCTCCTGCTTTCCCTCCCGGCTTCTGTCCTTAGCGCACTCGGTCCTTACGTCCTCCTCCTCCTCTCCCTCTCAATAGCAGCCTTCGCAGAAACACTCTGCTCCCTCAGTCCCGTACTCTTCTTCACAGCTCGTTCCACAACCGTCTGTGTGAGCAGCCTGTACCACAACCTCTTCATCTCCAATCCCTGCTCCATTTTTCTATACGCCACAGCGTGCGCCACGGCGATCGCAGCCCACAATTCGGTCTGCCTTCTCCGGGATGACGCCTCGCAGAGGAATGTCGGGCGGTATCCTTACTACCCGTGACTAGTCAGCTTGCAGGGCATCTGGCCCAGCCATTGTCTTGGTTAGCCGTCAAGCAAATGCGGAATGCCAACCTTGAGTCTCCGCCCTGATCCAGATATCAGAGCCGGTCAAGATTACACAGCAGTGAGCCGTCGATCCAGCAGTTGGTTCCCCAATCATCCACTCCGGAAACTCAACCAGCCATCAATAACATCTGTAAACCCAATTTCAGCCAATCGCCTAGCGACCAGACGACGCCAATCCGACCGCTCAGAAGCATCCCCAGTTGGAAAATCCATCCCAGACGACAGATTAAACTTGGTCTTGACCCATTCCCTCGGCGCATAGCCCGCCAACTCCCAGTAAATGATCCCTATCGAATCCTTAGTCGGGTCAACAATGACATTACCCGGGCCCAGGTCGAGGTGGCAGAAGACGAGGGATGAAACATCCATCGATATTTGCAGGCAGTTCTTGCGCAGCTGTTTAGGGTCGAGCCCGTCGGTCGAGTCGCCTTTAGACAGGTAGACCTCCAACAGCTGCTGACCATCGACTCCGCAGATGGCGTTGCCCTTCCATTCCGCCAGCTTGGCACAGATATCAGCGACGCGCCAGACGTAGCGCTGTCTCATAGCCTCGTCCATCCCGGGCCACTCTTCAGAGAGGGTCCGACCAGGGACACGGCTGACGATGAGGTAATATCGCTTATCAAACTCGCCATGGTAGATGACTTCAGGGAAATCGAAGTCGAGAGGACTCCGCGCCTTGAGAAATGCGAGGGTGACGTGTTCCCTAGTCGCGTTCGGCCACAAGATACCGTGGGCTTTGACGAAGGCTTCACCTGCACGCCAAACAGCCGACTGATCTCCGGCTGCGTATACCATAGGAAGGTCAGCCGAGTCTTGGGCAAGTGGTTTAGACTCGGGAAGAGGGTCGGGCGCATTGGAAAGCACAAAGAAACGTCCTTTGCCGTCGCTCCATGACTGATTCTCCGAGTGTTGGTATCACCAGGGTTGTGATACACGTATACGTGTAGGTGTAGGTGCCCTCTGTAGAGGGCATCGCAAAGTGGTGGTCAAAACGGCTGTATATTCTTGACTGGTCTAAGTGGTAAGGAGGGAGATGAGGCCCTCACGAGATAGGGGCTGCGGGCTGCGGCGGGCCTGCGCCGCAGGTCACGTGATGCAGCCTCGTAGAGACGGCTCAGGGATAGGGTTCGCTAACCGTCACCGCATCCATCCTTCCCCCCATATTCTACTGCGCCCGGCGTAGATATTCCAACACTGGCAGTCTCTCTTTTGAGGCCGGGAATACGCCGAGTCCGCAGTCATATAGACTATCTGCATATAAGTCCTCCCAATATCTACCTCCCCTCGCAGGTTGCCTTTACCGGGCGACCCAGCCTTCCACGCGGATAGTGACGGCGTTGTTATCAATGAATTGCTTGAGAGCGCCGTTGGGGCTGCTTTTGGTGAAGGCGTCTGCCAAGTTGTCTCTTCCATCGATCCATCGTACCTCGTGAAGCTCCCTCCGTTCATACGACTCGCGCAGGGCCATAATATCGATCATAAGCCTCTTTTCCTTCGTAGTCCCCAACTTGACGAGGCACTCGTACAGCGAGTACGAGTCTGTACAGACGACAGTCTGTACCGGGGGTAGACCGAGGTGCGCGTTAATCCTGCGCAGGGTAGTCCCCAGGGCGTAAGCGATGTCCACGCCGGCGACCATGCCGTAGACCTCCGATGCCAGTACACTGCGGGTGACCCTCTTGCTCTTGGTACTGCTGTAGTGTAGGAGGTTGCCTCGCAGGGTGAACTCGCCGTCGGCGATCTCGGTCTCGTTACCTAGGATAACCGCGAACCCGAGTTGTGAGGTAAAATCCTTGTTGTTGGCGAAGGAGCCGTCGACGAAGACGAACAGTCTCGCGGTGCGCAGGTCGAGGGGGACGAAGTTGATGCCGCGGTCCTGGTTGTTGATCTGCCACTGGATTCGGCGGTTCAGGGCCTTGAAGTCGTCCTCGGCAGGTTCCTGGTGTTGTGCGGCGCTGGAGAGGTCAAAACAGGCCTCAGGTTGACAGATGGACGCGATGTAGGCGCCGCGGGCGCGCTGCTCGACATACTGCTGTCGCGCAGTAGGCGAGTTGGCGTCGATCAGTTCAAGGCGTTGGCCTTGCCCCTTCTGCCGCAGTGCGAGGTCATCTCCCCGTAGGGAGAGGACGCCGCCGTTGAAGATCAGCGTCTCGTCCGGGGTCAGGGCTTGCTTCTCCTTAGCGCTGAAGGCCGCGAGCTGTAGCTGAGAGTCCTCCATCTCCGAGAACGCGGGGGTTGAGAGGCCGAGAGTGTCGTCAGTCTGCATGCCGACGACTGCGAATTCCTTGTTCTCCGGGGTCGAGATGAGGAGGCAGGGGTCGTACGTCGAAGTCCTCAGGGGTCGTACGTCGAAGTCCTCATCTGGAGGTTCCTTAAATGGTGGTTTTGATACGTCTCCCACCAGTGGGTGCCGGCCTCGGCGAGGCCGTATAGCGGCTTCTTCACCTTCATCAGGGTGCCCGGGGGGTGCTTGTCCTCTAGTTGACGAGGCAGGTCGGCGAGGATCTCGCGGTTGAGGGCGCTATGGGACTGCACGTAGGCCTGCGTAATGTCGCGCAGCCACAGAATATGGCCAGTTTTCAGGAGCGCCGGCGTGATGCTGAGGATCAGCCGCTGGCTGGCCCGTTGTATGGTAGGCGACTGCGTGAGGATGAGCTTCTTGCCCTCATCGCCAAAACCCTGTATCACCAGTCGGGATTTCTCGTAGGGCGCCGCAGTAGTCTTGCCCTTGATCTCGTTGACCATGCGGGACTTGAAGATGCGGCTGCGGTGGAGGTTGGGGCTGTATTTGACGAACTCGAAGACGTCGCGCCCGATCAGGGCGTTGATCTCCTTCTTATCAGACTCCTCGAACGGCTTCCCCGGCGCCGTAATCTTACCCTCAGCCCGTAGTTGTAGGGCGAGGGCAGCGTCGCTCTTCTCCTTCACGGACAGGAAGGCGTCCCCGTCGTCCACTTCCTGGAGGAAGATTTCTACCGGGGGTGGTGCCTTGCGGGGGCGGCCGCGCCGTCGGGGGGCTGTCGGGGGGGCGACGACGATGGTATCTTCCGGGGGAGGACTGTCTGGTCTCGGGGGAGGTGCTGGGGGAGCTGCTGCGGGAGCTGCAGCTTCAGCGCCTTGTTCGGGGGCCTGCGGCTGAGCAGGGGGCTCAGCTGGTGGCGCAGGCGGAGGCTGCGCCGGGGCGTCGTCCTGTTGCGTGGCGACGGCGTCTTCTTCCACTGGGGGCGTGTCGCCGTCTCGAGGAGGTTCGTCGGCGGCGGTGGGGTCGTCGTAGTACTGGCGTACTTGCGTGCAGCGGAACTGGACTCGCCGGCCGTTGATCTCGACGAAGCAGTCGTGGCCGGTGGCGTCGATGAGGTTGTACGGGCCTTCCCAGCGCTTGGTCTCGCGCCAGACGCGCACCTTCGCGCCGATCGGCAGGTGCAGCGTGTGCGAGATGTCGGGCCCGTTGCGCTGAGCCAGGGCGTCGGAGACCTGGCGTTGTGCCTGCAGGCGCCGGAGGTCCGTGGTGGCTTCTTGATGGCCTCGGCGCGGCGTCGAATCGTCGGCGAGGGTGCCGAGTCCTCTGTCATCCGGGGGTAGGTGCCGAAGACGAGCAGGGTTGGTACCATGGCTCCCGGGCCTACCGTATCGTTGACGGCCTTGCAAGCCATCTGTAGTGCGGCCACTGCGGAGGTGGAGGGGTCCTCGGCTCTGATGATCTCGTAGGCGCGCCGCAGGATCGAGTGATATCTTTCCACCTTGCCGATGCCGTGGTGAGTTTCCACGGGTACGAGCTTGACTGTCGTCCCCATCGCCTTCGCGTTGGTCTTGAGTTCGGAGGCGATGAACTGCTTTCCTTGGTCTGCAACGATTATATCCGGCGGCCCTTGATAGACGTCGATCCAGCAGAGCCGCAGTGCTTCCCACACCTTGGCGGTGCTGTGGTCCGGTAGGAAACGGGCGGCGTTAAATGCGGTAGCACTGTCGACGACGTGGAGGACAGGCCGTCCGTCGAGATAGAATATATCGACGATAACCTCGTAGTTGAACTCGCAGTCGTCCCGCAGGGTGAACTTGAACCTGGCGGGCCGTTTCTGGTTAAGTTGACAGTGGTGGCAGACCTCGGTGAGGGCCTCGAGTGCTTGGTATTCCACCGGGTGGCCGGTCGTCTTGAGGATCTTGTGTAGCCTCGCGACTGAGGGGTGGCCGAACCTGCGGTGTAGGCGCCGCAGTTCTGGCTCGGTCAGGTAGCTGTAGGCCTGAGCAATGGTCTCCTCGGCGGTCCGGAGGAGCCACGGGTGTCCCCATTTCCTCACGACGGGGATGGCAGTATTGCCCTGAATAAGGAGGTTCAGGAGGTTGTCGTACTTGATGCCCATGCGGTCCATGTCCTGTAAACAGAGTAGGAAAGGGGTCTCCGTTGGCATCACGTGGAACCGCATATCGCCGAGGGCGGTGGCAACTGTAGTGGTGCCCACGGAGGTGACCGGGCTGCCCTTGCCGAACCGGATGGAGGTTTCTCCGGCCGTGGAGGTGTCAAGTTGAACGTCGGGGTCCTCCTTCTGCAGTGCCCTGAACTGGGCGAGGCCTGCGGAAGAGACTTGGGCCGCTCCGGTGTCCGGCATGATGCCCTGGAAGGTGTGTGTATTGTACCTGCCCTCCAGGGTGAAGGTGGCGGTCGGCTCGAAGTTCTCCTGGCCCGCGAATGGGTCTTCCTTCGTATGGGTGTGCCGCACTGCGGCGTCGGCCAGGAGGGTGGTGATCTTGTAGTCGTCGGCCGGTATCGTGAAGAAGGTGGTGCCGTCCTGGGCGTCCTGGTAGTCGTCAGAGTCCTCGGAGCTCGAGAAGTCCTGGAAGAAGGCCGCGATCTCGTCTTCCAGTGTGCCTCCGGGGTCGGGATTGACGCCCTCGTAGTGGGCGAGGAACTGGGAGTAGCCGTCCTTAGTCTTGTCCTTAGCGTTCTTGCTGTTCCTGTACCGGGTGTAGGCGGCGTCCCTCTCTTCCTTAGGGTGTTCCGTCGACCAACAGCCAGCCTTGGCGCAGACGAAGCACTTCTTGGCGTTGTAGCCTCCTCCGCGGTCTCGCGGCCTGGGTGCGGCGGCGTTGCTGCTGCGGCCGCCGAAGCGAGTCTGTTTTCCGGTGCCTCGGTAGGTGCGGTCTGTGAGGAACCCCTGGGAGCTCTCCGGGGTGGCGGGGGTCGTCAGGAGCTGCCCCCGCAGTGCGGCGTCGATACCGAGCGCGTGGCTAAGCTTGTCCCGGAGCTCGGTGAGCGTGGGTGGCGGGTTAAGGAGGATAGGTCGACACTCCTTAGCGGTCAGGCAAGCTCCGAGTAGCTGATCCCGTAGGGCCTCATCAGTTTGTTGGACACTCGGAACGCACTTCTGGAGCTTCGTAAGGGTATCGAGAAGTAGGTTGAAGCAATCGGTCTTGGACTTGCCGGGGTTCTTCTCGATGGTCCGGGCTAGGGAGATAGTCTGCCATTCGACCCGGTAGCTGTCTCGGATCGACTGGGTCTCGTAGCGTTGCTTGATCATCACCACCTGGTCGTCCCAGGAAAGGTGGTTCCTAGCCGCCTCACGGGTAACGGTGCCGTCGTAGTACTGCTTGGCGTCGCCTTTCAGCACCGTCGGGAGACTACGGATGTAGACAACGTTCGGTAGGTCCATGCGGCGGCAGGTGTCTTCCAGGGTAAGGAGGGTGAGGTCCAAGAGGTCGTAGCGTGCGCCGGAGTACCTCATCTCGTCCGTGAAGGCGCGGGCAACGTCGTTCAATGCCTTAGACAATGTAGTGTTGATCGTCGGGTGTACCGGGAACGGGGTAGTGGGGGTGACCGGGTTGGGGTGCTCATCACCGGGGTGAGGTCGTCCGTGGCTGGGGTCCCTCCCGGGGTTGCCTCGGGGGCGGGAGCTGCCCCTGGAAGGCACAGCGCTTCCGTTAGGTTCTTCTTCCGGCACGCGCCTGTCTTTGGCGGTGGTGATGCCTTCGCTTGGGGTAGCGCCGGCGGTGGTGCCGGTGTCGGACTGCTTGGCCACGCCCCCGATGGGGCGGCTTGCGAGGTGTCTTCGGAGTGTGCTGCCGTCCCGTGGTGGGAGCGGCTGCAGTACTGGTTCTTCCTGTATACGGCGGCGGCGGTCAGGGTCAGATATATATACCTCGAGGTCGTGGTTCCTCTTCACGGCGTTACTGAGCTCGTCGTCCGTCCACAGGTGGAAGTCCTCGAGCCTCGCGGTGTCCCTGACGGCGCGGGCGATGCTCGTGCGGGCTTGCTTCTTGACGTAGACGCCGTGGGCAAACAGGAGGTCGCGGAGGTGCCTCACGGCGTTCTTAGGTGCCCTGTCCCAGGTAGGGTCGTCCCAGTCCTCAAACTCGTCGCGTAGCGCGTTCCAGAGTTTGACGCCGCCGAGGCCGTGTCTGAGCCAGTGCTCGGCCATGAAGGCGATGTGGGCGCCTAGCTGGGGGCCAGTATAGTCGTCCGGGTCCTCGGGGTCGATGCGCCTGCCCCAGAAGGTCGGGTCGACTTGGTCTTCCGCTAGCAGCAGCCCCGGGATGGGGACTGCCCGCATCGCGGCTGTGGGTGCTGCCAGGGCTGCTTCGAACGTCGATACAGGTCCGGGGGTCGTCTGGGCTCGTCCTTCTTGCTGTAGCTGCTCGGACGGGGTCTCGACGCCCTCCAGGGGGGTGGTTGATGCTCCAGTCATCGCGCTGGACCTCGCTGTCTCGTGCCAGGGCTCAGCTACGTCTCGCCTCCTGCGTTTCCCCTAGGCCGCAGCTGTCGGGGGCGTGTAGGATCGTTAGGTGGTCTGTAGCCCAGGCGTTTCTCAACCGGTGAGCTCCTACGCCGCAGGGTTGACTGCGGGTTGGAGACACGCCGTGCGGCTCGGTCAGAGCGATGGTGATGGCTTCCGGATGGAAAACTTGATGGAATTCGATGTAAGTAGAATGAAAATGCTCGTCGAGAGCAGGAGAATTGATTGGTATAAGGAGAATTGATAAGGAAGGTCGGCGCAGGGCCAAAAGTGATGGAAAGAAGGTTGGTTGACTTGATGGCGGCTCGCGAGCTGTCTTGGCGGGCGTCGGGCGTGATGGACGCGCCGCAGTTGGGTGAACTTCCGTAGTAGTCAACTACGGCTTCTTCGGACTGCGGATTGGAGTTCTTGCGCCGTAGAAGGGTGATTACCGTCTTGGAGTTGTATCCACGGGCTTCTTCGGTCTGCGGCGCGGGGGACTCCGTAAGCACGATCTGGCGGGTGAGGCGGGATCGTCTCGTCTGTCGATGACCTTGCTGATCTGTAGATAACTGTGCGTACTCGCAGTGGTGTTATTAACCACTGATCAGTGTTGGTATCACCAGGGTTGTGATACACGTATACGTGTAGGTGTAGGTGCCCTCTGTAGAGGGCATCGCAAAGTGGTGGTCAAAACGGCTGTATATTCTTGACTGGTCTAAGTGGTAAGGAGGGAGATGAGGCCCTCACGAGATAGGGGCTGCGGGCTGCGGCGGGCCTGCGCCGCAGGTCACGTGATGCAGCCTCGTAGAGACGGCTCAGGGATAGGGTTCGCTAACCGTCACCGCATCCATCCTTCCCCCCATATTCTACTGCGCCCGGCGTAGATATTCCAACACCGAGTCTGAGGACGGCGACGGCTGCCTGGAGAGCAGTAGCTTCCCGGCTATTAGCCAGGAATCGCCATCCACCTCTCGGATGGAGTCGTTGATATGAGTTCCGTTGATTGGCATGATTACAAAGACCTGGGAGGGCGAGGGAGAGTTGCTATGTCGATAAACAGTGGAAGATAGCCCGGAGAGACTTCACCGTTTGACCAAGGTCAGTGCAAGAAGCGGTGAGTACCTTACCTTACCTTAGATATTGAAACACCCGGTGAAAGAGGCGCATATTTTATTAAATTTCCATGTTGCTTGTTACAGCTGCCAGCTAACCACCTCAAAGGAACAAGTGAGCGGACCCACTTTAAGTAAACATCCCGTTAAATAAATGCATGCGCGTTGGCCCAACTCGGGAAACTCCTCCGCCAACACGACAATCAGCTTTCAGAAAATGGCGCCCACACGACACGTTCCATCGGAGTCGCCGTTTCTAAAGCGTTGCAGAGAGGCCAACAACCTTCCTTTTCTTGATGAGCAGCCCATGGTGGGCAGTCCTGACCGTTCGTAGCGTCGATTGACTCGATTCCGTCGCCCACTACTGAGAAAGTGTCCATTTGATATGGCTAAGATTAAGTTTAGAAACATACTTAGCTACGGCGTTAACGGGGCAGTATAGAAGGTCTCTATCGGGTGCCGTGACTTCGCTCTCAAAGTAGTAAGTCAAACTCTTAGTTAGGTACGAGGTTACTATTTACTACTAACTACCTTAGTCAAGTTTTGGGATAATACGGTTCTTGGAGGAACTTAATACGATGCGATCCAACGGGAATGTCATAACGTCGTACTCCTTTAGATGATCTAATCGGCCTTTTAAGGATCTACTAAACCTATCTATCTTAAACCGGACCCGAAAATATTCTAAGATGCGGTCGTTAACCTCTAAGTATTCTGTAACGAGGGAGGTCGACGGAGGTAAAGCTTTGAGGATATGCCGGGGGTAGTTCGGTATACCTCTACGCCGCGGTTACGCTAGTGCTTCGGTTGGACCAAAGTTAACGAGAGTCGACTGTTTGCCTTGCCGTGGAGGAGGCGTCTTCCCTACCACACAGTCAGGAATCAGGTGCGCGCGTTGTAGCTAAACGAAGACTACTTCGCTATCGTCTACGAGTTCGTCCCTGAACGCGTTGCCGGGACGGCTTTGGCTTCCGTTGTTGTTGATATATAACCTTAATTGGACTTCTTCTGGCAGGTTGGCCTTTGCTTCGCCCCGGTAATGCGTATATAGGAATGGCACAGGTTCGGGCTGTTTATAGATATGTCCGATCTCGTGTGCCCTTGGTCTGCGGGATGGTCTAACCGGATATATAGGCGGTTTGTTATTGGCGATGATAGTGTCGTTGATGTCGGCGCTATTGATGTCGACGTTATTGATAGTACTGACGACGGCGGTAACGGCGACGGCGACGGTAACGATAGCTAAAGTAATGGCATGAGTTCCCCCTCCCTGTGCTGAACGGCATGGCTCTGTGGAGGAGTGAATGGCGTGAAGACGGCGGTTTGCGTTCCGCCGCATCGTTGCCGCGAGGCAATCCTGGACGGTATTCCTACCTGGCAGTACGTATTACGTCCGTTAATCTGTCTGGTGCCTAGCTCACACGATGACCTGACTGCCTAAAAGATCATCATCTTATTCCCACAGGGTTTTCATTCGAGGGTTCATTAGAACATCTTCTCCTCCTTGGACTCCTTCTGCAGCTCCTCAACCCCCACTCCACCTCCCGCGGCTTGTCCCATGCCATCCACCATATGATCTCCCGGTATTTGAGCGGCGCAGCATCCCCACTGCGGACGAAGTACCGCCCCCCTTCCCGCCCGCACAAGCTGGATCCCCTCCCGGACGCCCAGCACCGTCGGTCAAGCTTGCGTGACAAAATAAAAGGACCATCTCCCTCTACAAATCACAACGCTTAGTGATCTTTTGGAGCTTAGTGGCCTGGTCCTTCACAATGGTGCCCATCGCGCCCAGGCCGTCCGCGCCGATGCCCCTCCGGATCTCCGCCATCTTGGAAAAGCCTCTGGCATCCCGCGCAGCGGCGCCCAGGCCGCCGACGCCGAACAGCAGGCCGATGATGGTCATCGGCGCGCTGTTGGGGTTCTTGACGACCGAGTAGATATCGTAGCCGACGCCTCCGGCGGCACCGGCAAGGGTGGAGATGCGGGCTATCTGGACGATATCGACGGCGGCGGCAATCTCTTCCCCACGAAGGGGATGAGCGATAATATGGCCATTACAATGAAGCCGATGATCTCCTGCTTCTCGAGGTCCTCCTCCGTCTGGCCGATCTCCTTGACCTTCGCCATGGACTCGACCGCCTGCTGGGCCATGGCGATGGGTAGTGAGACCACCTGCACGGGGTCCAGTACCGAGCCGTTCCACTGGCCGAAGAGCACGTCTATGATGGTGGCGTCGATCTGGAGGGGCAGGTCGGCCAGGCTTGGGCCGGCCTTAACAAAGATGTCCTTCGGGTTGGAGATGTTGATTGAGTTTGGCCTCTCCGGGTAGTTGTTGATGCTGATGGTGCCGGAGCAGATGGAGCCCGCTTGGGTCTGTACGCAGTTCACAGCGGCCGAGACGGGAGCCATTTCCACCCAGCCCTTCTCAATCCCATACTTGTTCGCCAGCACATCCCAGAAGCCCGTCTCGTTGGCAAAGGTCATGTCCACCGCAACTCCCCCATTGATGGAGCTGTACCGGCCGAGCTGACTGAGGTCGGGACAGTCTTTCACCGACGAACCGGAGTGGTCCGTCCAGACGCACCGGAAGTAGGTCAGGCCGTTGTCGTGCCACATAAAGTTGTGGATGGCGCTGGGAACCATGTCGTAGACGTATCGCTCGTAGTACCCGAACAGCTCGTCGTAGTCCTGGTTGACCGAAGTGTAGTTTGCTAGAACAGTCGCGGCGGACCGGCTGAGCAGATTAAGCGCGTAGACGGTGTTGCAGTAGTCCGAGTATGACGGCGCCGCGCTGACCAGGGCGTCGAGGCTGTCGAACGTGAGCGTGAAGTCGCATGGGGGTTTCTCGTCCTCGTAGACGATGTCGCACATGCACACGCCCAGCTTGCAGGCGAAAAAGAACATGTTGTCCAGCGTCAGGTCGTCCTTGGTGGGCATCAGAATATCGCCTGCGTCGTCCGGCGTGACGACGTTATCCAAGGGGAGCAGATCGCCCTGGTTCAGACAGCTGCAGAGTCGTATGGGACAGTAACCATAAGCACACAGCCAGGTGCACAGGTCGCCCACCCCATATTCTTCCCAGTTCGGATTCGCTTCCCCCGAGGTGCAGACATCCGGAAGAAATGGCGATACGCTGGGGGTGCTAAGCGTGTGCGGTACGGTATCGCAGTAAGCGGGGAACCTGATGCCGTACAGGTAGAGGAAGTCGCAAAGGCCCATATAGTTGGTGTCGCTCAGGGCGTATCCCTTCGTACCAGTCCACGTAGGACGTGTCTTTGGCTTCCCTAATGCTGTACAGACGCAGGCCGTGTAGTGGCAGTAGCCATACCCGCAGGACGTGGAGCAGATAACGCTGAAGCCGGCAGCTCCGGTTCCCTCGACACAGACGAGGTCCGCCAGACTGACGGTTTTTGCCGGCGCGGCCGCCTTAACGATCCCTCCTTCGACGTTCAGGTTGAAATTCGCGTATCCGCCAGCCGTACAGCCGCCCATAGGCTTGCCCTTGACGCTCACGACGGACACTCCGTTCCGGTGTACCGTCGCCGAAACGTCGCCGGAGACACCGGCGTCCAGTCCGATGAAGCCGTAGTAAACGCCGGCGCCACCATTGGTTCCAGACCCCGGCGGTGCGTACTGGAAGCCCGCAGCCATGTTGCGTCCCCCGACCGTGATGGTCAGGTCTGCCGGGGACGTCAGCACCGCCATGTAGCCTATGTAGCGCTTGTTGAGTATGTCGGTGGGCAACCACTCGTATTGGAGCTGCGAAGCGGTGTTGATGACTGTTTCGCCGTCATTACAGCTGAGGTCGTGGAGCAAGTACATGAGGACGATGCTCTCCTCCGCGACGGTTGTTATGTTGCTCTTGTACTGCGCCGCCCAGACTGATAGCGGCCACCGCAAGGCGTCGTGATCCATCTCCGATACGTAGTCGAATATGGCGACACCATCCGCTTGGAAAGGCGGCGACGTGTATTGTGTGCCGATATAGTGAGACTGGGTCGTAGTCAACATCCTGCCGGAGGACATGGGTTGCGGAGCAACGGGACTTACCTCGCCGAAGTCGTTCCAGCTGATGATCTCAATGTAGTCAGGCTGGGGGTCTATGGCTAGGATCTGATTCCAGCGCTGCGGCCACAGCGACATGGTGTGAACGGGCCACATCCAGTTCTTGGAGTAGCCCGGCAGATTCGTATAGAACCAAGGCGACGCCGCCATCATGTAAGGCTTTCCGTGCAGGTCCTGGATATACGATGCATCGATGTAGGTATCCGGCGCCAGGCCCCCCCAGGACCAGGCCGCCCAGCTGAACAGCCCGTCGGCTACACCACCCTTGAAGATATATCTAGTCAACAACGGCGCAGGAGGTAGAAAGGGGGGGGGGGGGGGGGGGGTAGGAGGGGATATTGACAACACGACTTACGGCAAGTGCAAGGGCAGGTCCGGCACCCTTGGACGACCAGTCTGGGATGAAGAAGCAGCCGGTGGTCCTCTTGATCTCAACCCAGTCCGCAGCGCTCTCTGGGCCTTCAAAAGTAGAGACCAAAGGTTGGGAACCGCCGTGCTGAAAATACGCCGGAGTATGCGCATACTTACCGAGTAGCGTCAACACATCGGTCTTGGCCCAGGGACCGTTGCCAGCATAGTCAAAGGAGAAGAACAGCTTGAAGTTCTTTGCAATGGCAGCAGAGAAGGCGATGTCGAGTTGATGCGCATTAGTAAGGCTGCCTGCAGCCACGTTGAGAGCGAAGGCATCGATATTGGCAGTCGCGGCGAGAATCATCTCTGATTCCCATTTTCCTTGGGTCCAGCCGTCCGCATTGTCAACCTACCGACCCAGAGCCGGACAGTTAGTGTGTTCTGTCCTTAAGCCTCCATGGGATGGCGCCAGCGGGATTTACCATGAAATGGGCAAAGACTGCCTTGGCAGCGGCTACATGGTGCCATAGTCCCAGGGCCACTGCCACAAGCACTGGCAAGGGAAACCTCATGGTGATATTCCAGGAGCAAGGTCACCGTCGAAAGGAGTCTACTAGCACCGCACGGTGTCGGGGTGGGTGGCGAATGTGTAGAGATTGCGACGTAGTCAGGTAGGAAGAGACGTGAAGAGATGAGGCCGCCAGACTTCGACTGGCACCTGCCCGGGCCCCGCTGCCTGTATGTATCTTTACAACTTTCGAGCTGAGAGCCGCCGAACCACGCTGGTCTGCCATCTTGGGTTCAATGGCTAACCCTTTCTATTGCTTCCTCGGGCACCTTTGTGTGCAAAGCCGGAACATGGCCATGGGACGGAGTTTGGGCTTGGAATCGAGCGTAGCCTTCACCCACCAGTGCTCTCGGTTCGGTACGTAGTTCTGCCAGTTCTGCGCCTGCTCCGGCCAGTCCTCGTTGCCGGTGGGCATCTTGGACCACACTGCGTCGGCGTCTGCAATACGGTCCCTGCTGGCAGACCACTGCTCAAGCATCCATTGGATCTCCATTTCCTCCACCGCCTCTCGCACCCACGCGTCGTCATCCTGCTGGCAGAACTCGGCGAAGAAGCGGGCGGGATGCGAGTCGGTGACGTGGCCCATTCCCTGCGCCTCCCAGAACTCCCGGTACTGCTCCTTTCGCTCCGCGTCGGTCGCGTCGACGAGTACCACGCGCGCATCGCCCAGCAGCCCGAAGAGACCGGAGTCTAGTGCCGGCTGTAGCGGGGCGTGGATAGATACGATCCGAAGGCAGAGGATGAGACTCTGGTTTCGAAACATGTCGAGGTGGTCCGGCTCCCACGGCAGTGACGCAAACAGATAAACGGTAAGAGAAGCATCACGTGCCCGTCTAGTGGCCTCGGAGAACCAGAAGCGGACTAGGTCGCCTCCTCCTCGGGGGTTGTCGACGTCGTATGCCTCGTTGTAGTTGATGTGGAGTACGTCGCGACGCTTGTCGACCCAGTCCTCGATGCCCATGGAGGTGCCAAAGTACGGAACGTCATCCTGCGAAAGCACTGTGCCGTCGGGCAGGAGGTCGACGTGCTCGAGGGCTACCATGCGCGACTCGCGGCAGACGCGTGAGATGACGGGTGGGCGGCGGTTGAACCGGCCCGTGTGAGCTGAGCCACAGCAGTAGTCCGCCTGGTCGGCGTCCAAGGCAATAATGTGGGCGACAGGGATGTCCAGCTCAACGACGCGGTTGGGTAGGCATTTTCGCCATATTTCCAGGCGCAGTTCTATGGGCAGATTGCTGAATTGAGGGAAAGGCATGGCCGCGTCGCAGCTGATGGAGAGCTAGGTTACCAACGCGTGAGATTGCAGAGAAGAGAGCAGTTGGTTCCTGGTGCTTGGGTGTATGGGCGCGCCTTGAGAAAAGGAAGCGAGGATGGGCCGGAAGCGGTGAGTCGGTGACATGTGTCGTTCGTTAAACGTTCCTTAGAAAGGGGAGGCGGCAATTAAGCTTAATGCAGACAAGGCAAGTAGCCGCCTCACCCGTCTCGGCGCCAATCTCGGCAGAACCTACTACTGTAGGCATAGCCGCCGGCATAACCCCTGAATCGCCATCGAATGTGACCAAGCCTTTTATTATTCACTACTGTGGTGGTCTATGAGTGGTACCGGAGGCATGACAGCGTCTAAAATAGCCACAGACTTCTGCGAGCAAGTATTGGGCTGGTATTAGCTGTCAATGACAGCCAAGAGTATCCCAAGAGGGTAATCCCTCTGCCGTCCATGCGTGGGCGACTCTGCGAAAGCTTCTCGGCGACGTGGGCTTACAAGACCAGCCCTCTCTCCATCTGTCCCTCTTCTTGTTCTCTTTCTCTGCTCGATTTCTTTGGTGCTCTTTCTCACTCCGTTCTTAGCACGCAGTCCCCTGCTTAAGGCTCTCATAGCCCTACCTATTCGTTGGTCTGCTGCCACGACACGCTCTTTACCTCGACTCTCATTTCTTTCCAGCTTACAAGTTACAGTGTTGCCCTTCTGTTTCTGCTATCTGTGGAACTGAGTCGCACCCACAATATACGTGAAAATGAGACTCTCTACCATCTCTGTCTGGCTGTTCTATCTTGCCGGTCGGGTCGTAGCAGATATAAATGCGACTCCCTACCAGGTACGACAGCCGCCACCTCTGGCTTTGTGCACTGAGCAGCCAACGTTTGACTGACACCTGACATGGCAGATGGTCTACCTCTGGTATGCATACATCCTTGATGGGCAGGCGGGAGGCCACATTATCGCGCCATGTTGCTCCAACTGTGACCTGGACACCTTTATCAAGCACGTCCAAAACCCAGGGCAAAAGAGCGGTCCCTGGAAAGGGGCCACCGGACTTACCGGTCCGTGGGTCGGCCAAGGCGCCCTGACGGTTGACGACATAGCCGACGCAATAAAGAAGAACGGGTTCCACGGGTTTACCGACGCCATCAAATTCATCCCCGGCATGATATCCTCCGAGTCTCCTGCCAAGATATTTTCAGACCTGTACGACAAGATAAACGACCATGTCCAGAATCTGCGCGTGGGCCTAACCGGTATCGACGAGCACGTGTCGCGGATGACGACGGCCCTGGAAGAAGCCAAGGATCACCGCATTACATCCCTGACAGTGAGCGCCGTTGACATTGTCAACACCTTCTCCAAGCGTAAAGGCTGGGGCATCCGGGCCGTTGCCTCGCTCACCAACCCGCGATATCTGGACAGTTACAGGACCCTGGCCACCAACCCGAACCATTCCTTTCAATGCAAGACCTTCGTGCAGGGTTACGCGTCGGGTATCGTGTCAAAATCCGGACTAAACTCCATCATGAACTTTCGTATCGGTGCCGCCAACAGCCACCTCAAGGCTATCGGCACTATCGAAAGTATGATAAATGATATGAGCCTGCCCGTCCAGTGTGTCAAGCCAAAAAAGCTTGGAGCGCGACGTCGACGGATGAGGTCCCGGTGGTCGGTGGAACCTAGGGTGCGGACCAGTAGCTGAGCCATCAAAAAATGTATCATTTAAATGATTCGAAGACTTGTTTCATACCCTCCTCTTGTTGTAACACCCTCTCGAAGTCCAAAGTAGCAGTTACCGAAGTAACTGTTTAAACCTCAACTTATATGTACCTAAAGATACTTATTATAGCCGACTCCTGAGTTAAGTAAGAATGATGAGTGTGATATGATTGCCTCCCTGAAGTAGAGTGCTGTGATGTGCGGTTGTTCTGAATTATTGCAATAATTCAATGAATATCATGACGTTAGCGGGAGCAAGAACTCCTGCTTATTGGCGGTGCTGAGTTTGGAAGGCATATGTAAGGGGAAAAAAACCGCACAATGAATAGGCAATTGGGAGATGGATCATCCAGCTCGAGGACCGGCGAGATATCCACGGGTTGGGTGGTGGCTAGCAAAAACACAAAGGAGAGGAGCGGCATTTCAGACTGCGGCGCCTCCGTCCAGGAAGGCCATCTATTTGTAAACCCCCCGCAGTTCTCCGCGACCACGTGTAGTGGGGGCATCACCCACCCAAGCGAGCAATAAAGGAAACGCCACATCCAGCAAGGCGCCAACAATCAGGAGTTGATTACGGCCGAGACAGCAAGCACTTACTTGCTTGAGCATGAACAGCAACACCGAGGTGCACGAGGGATGAGAGTGGCCTGTTGGGGGGAAGTCATGTGCTTGCCGGGGAGGCTGGGCGGATGTGGGAGGGGAGGGGAGGTGTGTTGTTGAGGAAGGTTGAGAAAAGTATGGGTTGGTTGGATTTGAAGGGTGCTGGTATCCAGGCGGAGGAATGGAATGAGGTTGGACGACGGCGTGGGATTAGGGTTGATGGTAAGAGGCCTGTGTTGCATCATCAGATGTGTCGGGAGGCCATGCGACGGTTGGGGTTGGCGATGGATGATGTCCTGGGTGAGAAGTCTCGGCGAGAACGCGTGAGGGTGAGAGCTAGGATTTGGAAAGTCCAACAATGGATGTGATGAAAGTGATGAGTTGAGATGAAGTCGGTATTCGGGACTGCGGACGTATATCAGGGGATGGAGCGTGGGACGTTGAACTGAGTTTGAAAGCATTGCACGGGGATACCGCCGTCAAATAGCCAACGCACGTGTTGGGAGGACTGGTTATATGTTGATTAGTGGATGATATAACCTTATTCCAATGATTGCTGGTAGCGCTCGTATAGCAGTTGTCAGGGCCGTCATCTCGGTGTGGTAATGTTCACCGTACGAGGTTGGAAGATGGAAGTTCGCTGGAAGTCGGGCCCGATTCCCAGACTGTTCTTAGCGCGGGCTGGGGGTGGAGCTTGGCTTCAGACGGCCCCACCCTGCAGTGACAGCTCCTGCCGTTCTCGTCAACGGCGAATCGGCCACACCGACCGGCAGGAAATGATTTTGAGTTCTCTTCAGCAGACGCGTCCTGCAGCCGACTTATCTAATTGAGACATGCATCTCGATAAGACCGAGAACGAACCGAGGGTTGCTGCTCCTCACAAATTGGGAGTGTTGATATTTTCGACCACAGTGAAGAGGAAGGAACTCCCAAGCCTTCAACGGTCGCTCTGTGCCGAACGCCCAAAAGCTTATGCCCTGGTCTGGCTTATCATGCAGCACAACGTCACCTGGGCAGCCCTGGGCATCGGACGCTAAATATCTTGGCAGCCATGTCCGATGTCATTTCTCTCGATCCATCTCTTGTCCCTCGACTCTGGCGCAAGTGTGCTCTACTAGGTAGCTCGAATCGAGAGCAGCTTAGCAGCATTTGACTCTGTCAAGGGAGCCTCTTGTGACAGCCTGGAATGACACAAGCTTCAACAAGTGTTGGAAAGTGAAGCTTGTTACGGCAAGCGGCATCTCATTCGCATCCCGAAAACATGGCTTGGAAGCAAGATCTGACAGGGGTTGAAGCTGCGAGAGATGGAGACTGGTGACATCGTTCCTCCTGCTTGCGGCCAATCAGCACTAAGGAAAGACTTCACTGCTTCACCAGACCGAATCAGAGACGACGACATGCTGCTGGTGGCCCCTGCTTTTCGAAGGTTTTTTGTTACCTTTTTGCTCTCTCTTTCAGTCGATCCCCCTCGCTCCCCGCCATCCTGCTACTGACGGCGCCCCAAGTGGACGGTGCTAGAGGCATGCCATGTTGCCCACGAGGCCGGGGAAAGCAACACTGGTTGGTCGCTTCTATCAAGCCGGTGGTAGCTATCAAGGTTGGCTAGACCGGAGCTGGCAAGGTGAACCGAGGGAACCTGGAAGCTCTCTGGTTCGTTTGACTGTCCCTCGCTGCTACCCTGCAGTTGCATTATGGGCGATTTGGCCACCACCTTAAATATTTATCTCCTCCCACTTTCACATGTTCCCCCTTCTGGTTCTCTCGTGATACTTTCAAGTTGTTTTGTTTGTTTTTGACAACCGAATCCTTGGAATCATTGGTGATGTCCTCTTGGTAGACTTGGACCCTCCTCTTGTGGCCTCTACCAACTATCGTCGAGCTGTGAGCTGTGATCTCATAGGCTCGTGTTTTTGTTCCTGACCTGACCTGACCTATTATACTTCTCACCCGCGCAACTTCGGTCCGCGCCGTAACACGTGCCCAACATGAAGTTCTTCAACAGGAAACCGAGCCAGGACGACGTATCGCAAGATGAGCACCACATTGATGGCGAGCGTCTCGAGGCGGTCCAGCCATTTAGGAAGGCCATTTTCCCCGTTATAGCTTGCGGTGCTGGTCTGTTCTCTGACGGCTATATCAACAACGTAAGCTCTCAAGTCGCATCACACAAGTGGCATTGCAACGCAGACTGACTTCCCTGGATAACAGGTCATCGGCTCCGTCTCGACCGTTCTCAGCTACCAGTATGGCAAGACCTACGCCACCTCGACGGCCAAGAAATATGTCGGCGACATCGCATTCGCAGGCACCGTCGTCGGCCAGCTGCTCTTCGGCTGGCTGTCAGACCACTGGTCGCGCACCAACTCCCTCCTCGTCTCTACCGTCATCCTGATCATTTGCACCGCCCTCGCCGCCGGTTCGTACTACCATGGCTCCGAGGTTGGCATGTTCAACATCCTCACAGCTTGGCGCTTCTTTGTAAGTCACGCCTGGCATTCTATCCTTTGCCCCGGCCAACTGACCATTGTATAGGTCGGTATTGGAATCGGCGGTGAATATCCAGCAGGAAGTGTCGGTTGCGCCGAATCGACCGGCGAACTGAAGAAGGGATCGCGAAACCTGTGGTTCATCATGTTCACCAACACCATGATTGACTGGTAACGTTTGCCCCAATCTACTCCTCTCACCCATCGTCCTACTAACAAATCCTCTCAGGGGCTTCGTCATGGGCGCCTTCGTCCCCTATGTCGTCGCGGCGGCCTGTCACAACATGCACTACAGCACAATCTGGCGCACCTCGCTCGGCATCGGCGTCGTCTTCCCCCTCGTCCTCCTCGTCATGCGCCTCCGCCTCAAGGAGCCCGAGGAGTTCCAGCGCAACAGCATGAAGTACGCCAAGACCCCTTACCTCCTCGTCCTCAAGTTCTACGGCTGGCGCCTCTTCGTCGTGAGTCTCATCTGGTTCATCTACGACTTCTCGGCCTACTCGTTCGGCATCTACTCCTCCACCATCCTGGCCAACATCTACGACTCCGGAGACGCGCCCCTCACCACCGTCTTCGGCTGGAACACGGTCATCAACCTCTTCTACATCCCCGGCACCATGCTCGGCGCCCCCGTCTCCGACTGGCTGGGCCCCCGGTACGCCCTCGCCCTGGGCGTCACCCTCCAAGCCGTCGTCGGGTTCATAATGGCGGGCGACTACGCCCAGCTCTCCAAGCCGGGAATGGTCGCCGCCTTCGCCGTCGTCTACGGCATCTTCCTCGCCCTCGGCGAGCTCGGCCCGGGGAACAACATCGGCCTCATCGCCGCCAAGACGTGCGCGACGGGCGTCCGCGGCCGGTACTACGGCATCGCCGCCGCCGTGGGCAAGATCGGCGCCTTCTTCGGCACCTGGGTCTTCCCCTACATCGTGGCGGCCGGAGGCGAGAGCGAGAAGCTGCAGGCGCAGTACCCCTTCTACGTCAGCTCGAGCCTGTGCGTGCTGAGCGCCGCGCTCGCGCTCTTCTGCCTGCCGCACATTGGGCAGGACACCATCACGTACGAGGACGCGCGGTTCAGGGCGTACCTCGAGCGGAACGGGTACGATACCCGCCAGCTGGGGCTGAAGAAGGGGGAGAGCCTGGATTCGATTGAGGCGGTGGGCGTTGGGGCGGCTGAGACGAAGGCTTAGTGGGCCAAGACGTGACAGAGAGGGATGTGATGGACGGGAAGAGGAATAAGTCCTCATGTGGAACGAGCTTGTGAATTGTTGGATACGCGATCAGCCATGCAGCTATGGTATATCTTATGTTGCTTTCGACGAGTGTTTCCGGGGGAGAGGAAGGAGTTGATAATGACAGGTATTATTTCCTGGCTTGATAGATACGACGCTCGCACCATGATACCACCGCTTCTTACCAGATAGCTTTACGACTCTCACCAGAGACGCCTTGAAATGATTGCTTCCTTCGCCTCGCAAATACCGAATCCAGCTTCTGAGGTATCCACATACATATATACTAGCATATTCTCGTATACCTTGGCGCCGCGCTGCCATCCCAGCATATGCAACGTAAGATCTAACATGAGTCCGAAGAAGATCTAACATGAGTCCGAAGGAGATCTAATCCAACTCGACACCAGCCAACGCCTCGCTAATAAACACCTCTCCGTCCCCTGCACCACCTTTTCTCCTCTCCGTCTCCTCCTCCTTTCCATTCGCCTCCCCTTCTCGTATGCTCTCCTTCTCTGCGCCGTCCGCCTGCGCCGCCTCCTCCTCCCCGTCCTCACTCCCCGCCCCGGTACTACTCCCTTCGCTCTCCGTCTCGGGCGGCGTCTGCAGCCCACTAATCCCTCTCGCCCCCAGATTCCTCTTCAACATGCACATCTCCACCGTTATCCCGGGCCCAAACGCGCACCCGACAACGTAATCCTTCACCCGTCCACCGGGAGCGAGCGCATCCATCTCCTTCCCCCTCAACCTGTCCAACACACTGAAAATCGTCGCGCTCGAGCTGTTGCCGTGGTTAATGTACGTATCGTAACTAGCCCTCATATGCTCCGCGCTGATCTCCAACGCCTTCTCCGCCCCCGTCAGAATCGTCGCGCCGCCGGGGTGCATAGCCCAGTCAAAGTCCTTCGGCTGCTCATACCCCTCCGCCAACGCCGGCAAGTCGGCTATTAGCGCCTCGTACGTGGGGCGCACCACGTCCCTCGCCAGCCCGGGTACCCTGGGGCTCAGCACGACCTTCCACCCCTGCGGGTGGACGTCGAACCCGAGGTCCCCCTCGGTGTCCGGTATGACCCTGTTCTCCCACCCGAGAAGCTCGTACACGCCCGGCCGCCTCCCCCCCTCTTCCCCAACGCCGTTGGACAAAACGACGGCACTCGCACAGTCGCTGAACAGCGCCACCCCGATGCGCGTCTCCTGCAGCTCGTCGACGCTGTCCAGCTCGCTGCGCACCATGGTCGTGGAAACCTCCGCCGCCAGCACGAGCACCCTCGCCGCCCTGCCCCGCGCCTTGTGTCCCAGCGCCAGGTTCGCCGCCGTCCTGAGCGCCGCGAGGCCCCCCGAACACCCGATCCCGTGCAGCAGCACCCGCTCCACGTCGCCCCGCAGCCCCAGCTCCTTGGCGACGAAGTGGTCGTACCCCGGGTTCGCCGAGTCCGTGCACGTCGTGGACACCACGTGCGTCACGTCCGCGGCCGCGAGCCCGGCCTCCAGCATCGCCTTGCGGGCGGCCGACACGGCCAAGGGTAGCCCGTCGGACATGAACAGCTCGTGGAGGTCGGAGATGGTGGGCGCCCGGGCGGCGTTGACGGAGGGGTGGTCGGGGGTGCCGATGGAGGAGCGCGCGTCGATGCCCGTGAAGCGGTTTATGGCCAGGACCTTGGACATTGCTTGGCTGGTGGGGTAGAATTTCTCGGCGAGGGTCTGGACGGCGGAGGGGGGCAGGGAGTAGGGGGGGTATTGGGTTCCTAGGCCTAGGATTGAGAGGCCCAGGTCGGGCGGGAAGTTGGGGGCGGAGGATCCCATTGTGAATGACTGCTGTGCTGGGTGTGTGATGTTTTGGTTGGTGAGGTTTCCTGCGTTTTTTGAAGGGCGATTGAGTCGCGATTGAGTCGCGAATTGGGGATGAGATGACGTTGTGAGCTGAATTTCAGCTGTGGGAAGCTCAGACGAGGTCAATTGGCGGTATTAAGTCGGTCAATGGCTGCGCATAGCCAGACGTTGGGGGCCGGATGTATGACGTCCCGGAGATAGTTGCACGCGACCGCCACCGTAGTGAGGCGAGTTGTGGCTGCGCAAATGTGCTGTAACCGTTACTGGGATGTAATTGTATTATGAGCTGCTTGCGGGTATAAGCGCTAGGGAGTCAATGGCCCCAAGTAGAGCTGCAAGAGGTTGACAACCCTCCGGTTGTGTTGGTTGTAAGTCGACAGAAAGTCGGAGTCGGAGCTTCTTGTCCAGTGCAAGGAGAGACAGTCGGCCCGAGCTTGTTTTGTTCCTGAGTGTGAGAAGAGAGTGAAAGAGGCGAAAAGGGTGCCCGGTGGTTGAAACAAGCCGAGGCAACTTGGCAGGAAGGCAAGAAGATCTGGCAAATGGCAAAAGACGGAATGCAAGAGGGAAAGACACACATGGGATGATTGGATGAAGCGGAGAAGAAAAGAGACAGGCCAGGCACAGGAACATAACATCATATGGAAACCTCTC
This sequence comes from Coniochaeta sp. 2T2.1, assembly GCA_009194965.1. Lineage (NCBI taxonomy): Eukaryota > Fungi > Ascomycota > Sordariomycetes > Coniochaetales > Coniochaetaceae > Coniochaeta > Coniochaeta sp. 2T2.1. Next base: position 2,457,293 of record VSMA01000002.1, on the reverse strand, counting down.
CAACAAAACCAAGCCAATACCAGGCCGCTTGGCAAAAATGTGCTGCAGGCGATGCAGTGAAACACGCACGAGCGGTGTGTGAAGTTCGCCCTGGTACAATCTCTTGGTCGTTGCCGTCATAGCTCTTCCAGGGTTGTTAGGCAGGTCCCAACAGATTCCGCATCGGGGAAGTGTGTCCCCTTTCCCCTCCTTGGCTGTAGGGTACCTAGACTAGGAGCTGTTACTCCGAAGCTTGAGCGTGTGTTCGGCTGCATGTTCCTGTACCTGATCATATCACGATCGGTTTAATGTAAGGTGGCTGATCTTAGCCAGTCGTCTCCTTAACATGTGCCTTGCCCTGCTTGCTTGGTGCGGGGTGGATTTAGGAGGGGCATGGTCAATCTGGGCTTCTGTCATGATGATTCATCATGCTGCCATGTCTTGCAGATTCCAGGTCGCTGTTTCTGTTGGTCATGTTTTACGGCTTGCGGTTTTGAGGCTTCTGTTGCACAGAGACGCCTTGTATTGTGGTGTTTACGCTGTATAAGTCTCATGTTCAATCAGGCTGACCCGTTAGACGTCAAGAGAAGCATTCACAGGATGAAAGTAAGCTGCTTGTTCTTGAACCATCACTGATCAAGACACAAGAATTACACTACCACAGTAATTGACTGCCGGAGTCTGTACCACGGTAGGATGTCCACCCCCCGGCTGGCATGCGATCCTCTCGGCCATTTCTCTAACCCAGCCAAACGACCTTGAATCCGGCCATGGTAGTTGCTCGTGACAGCCTCACTGTGAACCGCTGTCCCTCCTCCAGCACATATTCCTGATGGTACCGGCAAGGCGGAGGACTTTTTCTATATCCGCTACTCCTGTGTGTTTAGCCGTATCGAACACGAAAGACAGACATGCACACAAAATACCTGGTAACATACCGGCAAAAGACCCATGTCTCACAATTGTTGTGACCGTAGCAGTGGCCATGGCGAACGACACACGGCTACTCTATGCCGAGTGCTGTCCGTGCTGTCTTGATTGCGTGCAGACGTGCAGTAAAGTTGTATTGTATGATCGATGATGTGCGAGGAGTATCTGCCCCATCACTTCATCGCAAACGAGGGCAGAGATCCCTTGTTATAGCCATCTTCATCAAGACCAAACCTCGGCAGACAAAACAAAATACAATTTACAACTTTCTTAGCCACGCCATCTACTATGCACATTTTGCGACGTCCATCGGCGTCAAATGTAGCCGACGTTGCTGTCGCTGACGATAACCACACGCGTCGCCGAGACCTCCGGCGCCGACCACCCCGATCCTTGCCTCGGCCACCCACCCACCCAGGCTTACTAACAGCCACCCAACACCACAACCGCAGGCTCCATCCAGCTCAAACTGGCTCGATAAAGGCTCCGATTCCCACCACTGTCAAAAAAGGTGGTATTTACATGCCGGGTGAGATGAGAGCGCCCTTGCGTTTCTCATCGGCCTTCCAGCCGCCGGCAAACGCGGGACCCTCGTTCTCCGCCGCAAACTTCTGCATGCGTGCCTGGAGCTCGGGACGGAAGTGCCTGATCAGACCCTGGATGGGCCATGCGAAAGCCTCGCCGAGAGCTGATAATTGCGTCACCTTGTTAGTATATCATGCATACCTCACGAGGGTAAAGCGAAAAGGAGTATAAAAAACGTACCGCAAATGGTGTGACCCTCCACCTGCTTCGTCAGCTCCTGGAGCATATCGATCTCCCTCTCGCGGCCCTGCCCCTTCTCGAACCGCTGCATGATCTGCTCCGTCCACTTGCTGCCCTCGCGGCAGGGCGTGCACTGGCCGCACGACTCGTGCCGGTAGAAGTGGCTGAGCCTCGAGATGGCGCGCACGACGTCGGTGCTCTTGTCCATGACGATGAGCGCCGCCGTGCCCAGGCCGGACTGGCTGTCCTTGAGCGCGTCGAAGTCCATCAGCTGGTCGTCGCAGATGTGCTTGGGCAGGATGGGCGTCGACGAGCCTCCGGGGATGACGGCGAGCAGGTTGTCCCACCCGCCGCGCACGCCGCCGCAGTGCTTGTCGATCAGCTCGCGCATGGGGATCGACATCTCCTCCTCCACCGTGCAGGGGTTGTTGACGTGCCCGCTGATGCAGTACAGCTTGGTGCCGCTGTTGCGCTCGCGGCCGAACTGGGCGAACCAGTCGCCCCCGCGGCGGCAGATGGTGGGCGCCACGGCGATGGTCTCGACGTTGGCGACGGTGGAGGGGCAGCCGAACAGGCCGACGGCGGCGGGGAAGGGGGGCTTCAGCCTCGGCTTGCCCGGCTTGCCCTCGAGCGACTCGATCAGGGAGGTCTCCTCGCCGCAGACGTAGGCTCCGGCGCCGCGGTGGATGTAGACGTCAAAGTCGTAGCCCGAGCCGCAGGCGTTCTTGCCGATGAGGCCGTCAGCGTAGGCCTCGTTGATGGCGTTCTGCAGGATGGCGGCCTCCTGGATGAACTCGCCGCGGATGTAGATGTAGGCGGCCGTGGCGTTCATGGCGCGGCCGGCGACGAGGCAGCCCTCGACCAGCTTGTGCGGGTCCTTGCGCATGATCTCGCGGTCCTTGCAGGTGCCGGGCTCGCCCTCGTCGGCGTTTACCACGAGGTAGCGGGGCTTGGTGTCCTTGTCCCAGTCCTTGAAGTTCATGAAGGACTGTAGCTGTTAGCGGCAGTTTATCACGCAACGGTTTGCCGTAGTCCAGATAATATGTGTAACGCACCCATTTCAGACCCGAAGGAAAGCCAGCTCCTCCACGCCCCCTGAGTCCGGAGGCCTTGACCTCGCCGATAATCCAATCGTGTCCCTTGAGCAGTATTTCCTTCGTCTTGTGCCAGTCGCCCATCTTCTTTGCGCTCTTCAGGTCGGGCGGGTACCGGCCGTACAGATTCTGGAAGATACGGTCCTGGTCCTTGAGGCCGCCATACTTCCTCGGCTTCGCGGGGGCGGCATCCTGGACGGTCGCGAAACTCCTCGACTGCTGAGTGGCCGTGGTTGTTGTTGTTGTGGCGGTCGCCGCAACGCCCGCGGCCCGCGAGAGGGCCTTGGTGGTCGAAGGCGCCGATGTCCGTGACAGCATCTTGTGTGGTGGAAACTCCGCTCAACCGAGCAGACGAGTGTGATGCCAATTGGCGGGTTGGTAAAGGGGGGGGTTGCTGTCGAGCGGTAGGTGGGTGCACGGCGAGGGCAAAAGAGGTGAGGTTTGAGGTTCACTTGATGGCGGCTTGAAGGTCCCGGAATTGGGGGGGCGGTGATTGGTTGCTACGGCTAACTGTGTGGGTCGTGGCAAGGAGCTCGGGCGCTTGGGCCACCTGTTACCTCACCATTCTTGGGAGCTGCCAGCTGTTGGCGGCCGGAGCTTCAACATGACTATCAAGACGACTGTTCTGTACATCCAAAAAACAGTGCAATGATCTCAGTAGTGCTGCCCGAAAATACAATCCTTCGCCGTCTTGTTTGTGACCGCTAGCGACGCCGTCTCACACAACGACCGAGATGTCCTCCTCCACCACGCAACCCTCCACCTCGGCCTCCACCTCGGCCAACCCGAAGCGGCACTCCATCCTCCCGCCAATATCCCAATCCGGCCCCAAACCCCCTGTAACATTCTCCTCCAGCCTCACCATAGCCGACAGCGCCGTCCTGACGGGCACGAACCCGATATCCATCTCCTCCGAGTCCGTAATCCACCCGCGCGCCCGCCTCGACTCGATGGGCGGCGCAATCACAATCGGAAGACGGTGTATAATCCACGAGCGCACGCGCATAGGCTACATGGGATCCGAGGGGCGGATCTTGCTGGGCGAGGGGAACAAGGCCGTCACGCTGGGGGATTACGTCACTGTCGAGGTGGCTGCTGTGGTTGAGGCTGGGGGTACGGTGCTTGGTGAGGGTACAACGGTTGGTGCGGGCAGTCGGGTAGGAAGGGGGGCGGTGGTGGGAAAGGTATGTTGACGATGGGAGGGACACGGAGAGGTGTGAAATCAATGCTAACGTGGCTGGATAGTACTGCACGATAACACCGCAGAGCGAGGTGCCGGGGGGAGCGAGGATACCGGACTTTACAGTGGTTTACGGCATCGGGATGAGGAGACAGGACAAGAGGGGCGTTACGGCGCTGATGAACAATGCTCAGAAACAGCAGATCGCCGTCCTGAGGAGGTTGATACCCAGTAAACCAGAGAAGTTCCAGTGAGGAGTCGATTTTGGTGTTTGGTTCTGCTTTTAGTTATAAGATACCCCTTAGCGCCTTGCTTTTCCTTGGTCGATATACCCATTCTAGCCTTTAAATATCCCAAAGTCCGATGTATATACCCGTCGTAACCCTAAAGATACCTCGTCTTCATCCACTCACTCATCCTCAATCCAGGATTAAGTCCGTTCTCCAGCCACCACTTCCTCACCCTCTTCTGATCACCCAGCGAATCGTCCAGCGCCTCCTCGATATCTGCGCTCTTGTACTCGACCTTCTTCGCCCTTCGGCCTTCCATCCCCGGCAGTTCTCCATGGGCATACTTCTTCCACCAGTCCAGCACATCTATATACGAGTGGAAGGTCGGATCGCACAGCACCTGGCTGTCGAACTGGATGTTATCGTCACCCCTCAGTTCTCTCCACAGCTCTAGCACCTCCACCCGTCCCCATCGACTCGCCATTTTGCACAGATGCTCGTGGTGACCAGCCGCAATTCCGCTCTCCTCCCACCACCTGATAACAGCCAACTGTCCCCACTGTGCAGCACCCAGCAACGACCGGCCAGGCTTAAGCACAATGGATGGATCCTGCAGCGAGGCTTCGCGCCACCACTCCAGCACATGCAGGTGACCTTTTGAGCTGGCCTGCTCGAGCGCCGCCTCGGTGTATTTGAGCGGCAAGCCGGAACAGCGCCACCACTCGAGCACATGCACAAAGCCCTTCGCCGAGGCACCGTTCATGGCTTCGGCGTCGTACTGTTTGTCCAGGAAGGACGGGGAGCGCGCCCACCAGTCGAGGATGTCGGTGCGGCCGTAGTAGGCTGATGCCTTGGTCGGGATAGTCTTTCCGTCGAAGCACTTGAAGATATGCGGGCAGTTGGCCTCGATATAGGATAGTACATCCCGCAGGGCGAACTTGAAGATGAGGTGTGTTGCTAGAGCGGAGAGATCGTGGAAGGTAGATGGTGCCTCTGAGAGTTTCTTACACACGGCTTTGGTATCAGCCGTTAGTAGAGTCCACTCTAGCTCGTGCACGAACACCTGCAGCGGGTCATCCGGGTCCTTGGGATGCAGCCTCCACCCCTGACTGCCCGTTGTCGGCATCTCCAGCGTGGTAAAGACGCCTAGCGCCTGCGCCAACTCCCAGTCGTTGGTGTACTCCAGGATGATACTCCAGATCTCCGGCGGCAGCTTGGTCACCAGCGGCCTGCCGTTGTGCGTTAACATGCCCTGCTGTATGGCCACGTCAACATCGTGGCCCAACGAGAGCAAGTCCGCTTGATTCTTGATAATGCCCACTACGTCGTTGAATCCTTCCCATCGCACAATGCGCTTCGTGTTAGAGCCGTCGTAGTGCCACAGGATGGGCGGCATGACGCGGATCCAACCCCATTTGCGGTGCAGTTTGCTCATCTGCCGCTTTGTGACGGGGTTCTCCCACATGTGCGTCGTCATGCCGGGCACCAGGAGGATACGCTTCGACACGTCCCAGCCGCGGAGAACTTCTAAGAGTAGAGTGTCCGAGTGTCCGTCCAGCATCTTGGCGAGGTTATCCGCGTCCAGGGGCGCAACGACCAGCAGGTCCGCCCACTCGACTAGGTCGTAGGCCTGGTACTGCGCGGCGTCGATATCCTTCGACGACGAGCTCTCGGGCCCAGTGGTACCGCGACGAGTGCCGCGGTTCTGCAAGACGATGATCTCCTGGGCGAGGCGGTGGGTCATATCGTCCACGATGGCGCGGATGGTGATCTGCTTCTCCTTTGATAGGCGGACGGCGATGGCCTGTGCGAAGGCAACATCTTTCGGTCCGTTGGCGGCTACAAGGAGACGCAGTTTCCGCGGCTTCTGGATTTCGTTGATGGAGGCTGTTGAGCCTGCGCGGTTAGGCACATGAGACCAACCGGCGATAGGGGACGCCATGGTGGCGTTAGACGGATGTGAAATCCAAGATTGGCAGATTGTTTCAGTTCTTGGTGAAGTCCAGAGTCCGGAGGCCTGAATATGCTGAAAGCGGCCGGGCGTTATGTATATAGCCAGCCAGGTAGGGGTCGTTGCCCGATGGAAGCCCAATCCTCACCGATTGGGCGGACACTTGGTGGCGTTATGGCGGTCAGTCAGTCCTCGCCTCGGAGATACCTTACGTGAAATACTTTGTTCACGATAAGAGAAACATCTCCGACAGGGAGGTAGTTCTTCGCGGAGGAATATAGACAGGAGTGGTTTGGATAGTAGTAAAGGCACTAAGGTAGTGTGGAGTGTGAAGAGTAGTAATAGACGTAGTGTGATGTCGGTGAGAGGGTTCAACTGGAGTTGGGCTCTTGATCGTTCGATGGTGTTACACAAGCCTGGAATAGGACTGACGTCTCTCTGATGCTGCAGGGCTCCACATCAGCTGTTGGCCCCTGCTGAGATTTATTTCCCCGGCGCTAGAAGAAGTTATTTTAGTGGAGTCCGACCCTTGAAAGCAGCCTTGGCAGCCGTCGTCTATTGATTGGCCGTGATAACCTCCTCCCTTCCCCCTCTCTAACACAACATGCATATCAGATCACCTTTGTTAGTTACAGAATGGTACTCATTGTACGATTTACAGGGATATACGGTAAGTAAGCTGAGTACCTAGAACGAAGGTTGGACCATAAAGAAAATAACCCCGGATTCCAACGCACACCTTCTACCCATTAGCATCGCCATCGATAGGACAACGATTTTGCCTCCTCCGGTGCCAAGGGTTTACGCTGGCACATCCTGTCTTTCTGGTCAGGTCGGTGCAAACCCTAAAGCATGATATGACAACATATATCCCTTGTTATGGTGGTCTTGCTCTCGGGGGCCTTATTAGCTCCTCAGTCCTAAGCACTGCCCCTTGGGCTCCGGGTCTTCAACCAGTGTGCCCGCCCTTGATACCTGAAGTCTCTCTGTCTTGCCTCTCTTACCTGAGCTAGATGGCAGATCATCGCTAGCAAGACGGCGGAGTATATGCACACAAGGCCTGCGATTAGATGTATCTCTGCCGGGTTGGAAGCCATGATGATATGCTGTGAAGGTAGTAGTGCGTAGAACAATCCAGAACTGATGCTGTGGTCATTTCCTGCTTGCAATAGCTCCTGTATATGTACTGGATGTCTGATTCTTCTGTTCTTCTTCTCCTATGTTCTCGACAAAGAAGGCAACAATGCGTAAGAAATGTATGAGTATGGCAATGAATGGCACATTGTCTGGCTCTCTTTAGGATACAAGACTGGCTTTCGGCATAACAAAGACACTATGTCATTGTTCATCTGAGGATCAATGTCTTATGGTCACCTGCCTCCACAACAACCTGCCATATCCATCACTCCCATAGTTCGGGAGAAAAGGTATAGCTGCGAAGTCACTGGGTTGCGCTTCATTGATAGGGTCTAATCAGACAGTCATCAGCTGTTTTCGTTGAAAGGATACTCCCGTCCCGGAGCTCATTCGTATGTCTAGTGAGTGAGTAAAAGGATCTAGGATCAAACTACTGAGATAGGATGAAAACGGGGACTTGCCCAAAGTCTGTCTGAAGGTTCTCCCAGACACCATTCTAGACCTAGACATCAGAAGATCTCCCTCAACCTTCGGAAACTTCATCTGAAAGACTGGAACCTTGATACAGAACAGTAAAGCCCCTTGTCATGGCGATTGTAAATCCTGAGCTATATCAATGAGCGAACCTGAAGCGCCATGCATTTCCAGTGCAGTATAAGTCTACCAGTTTCCGTTAACCAACCCATCACTTCCTGTCCTTAAATGTTTCAAACCAGTGAGAGCAGTACAGCCTGTAAATGCCGCCGTTTAAGTCAGACCTATCCCGTACCGCCATCGCCTCAGCGGCCATGCCTCCCAACACACCACAGCCCGCTCCTCCTCCGCAACCGATGCGTGTCAGCCCTCTCAAGCCCGGGCCACAAGTTTCTGCCGGTGACCACCTCACCATGACATCTCCTCTCACTTCCCCGCAGGCAGAAACATTCCTCTTCCGGCAAGCGTACAACCACGAAATCACCCGTATCCACGCTCAGCAGAACGTCGACTCAACCTCCGAGGCCCACTCTGTCATAAAGAACATAATTCATCGTCAGATCTCTGAAGACATCTGGCCTTATATCAAGATCGCTCGGGAGATAAGCATGTCAGAGCTGCGAGACATCGGCCGCATGGGTCGGCGGGAGGGGATCAGGGGTTGTGGGACATTGATTAGAGTGCCGGGTATACACGATAAAGCTGCGGGTGATCTGTGGGAGGGGCTGAGGGTGCATATGGGGATGGTTGATGGGGAGGACGATGAGCAGGACATGTTTGAGAGGGACATTGTCATGAGGATGCAAAAGGAGCAAGAAGAGGAACGGAATGACGGGACTGCAGAGGAGAAGTGGAAGGCTCGAGGTGAAGCCAGGAAATGTGTGCTATGTACTGGATGTGGTCCGGGATGTCGACTACCGAGTGATACGCCGGAGAAGTATCTGCGGGAGACGGACGGACAGGAGGTCTTGTGGCAGAGAGAGGAGAGATGTCCACGTCAAAGCCGGTACCGAGAGGGAAAGAGTAGGCCCGACATAACACCTGATGACCACATTTTGGGCACATCCAATGAGGGACATTGGGCCACTGGACTTTCATCACCATTTGCGCCATCAACTCCGTCCATAAGGAGCAGAGTGTCGCAGATATTTGTCTGGGGACGACGTGAAGAGCGCCAAGCGGATTGACAGGGCAGTATGACGAATACTTGGCAGGATGATGGTTGTCGAGGATTGAGTGGTATCGGCGGAGGCAAACTTTAGCGCGGGCGTTGAGTTTGAGTGTATCGCGGACTCGGTTTCGAGCACTTCGGGACATATGCAAGCGGCTTGTATGACTGGCAGTGGAACCAGGGACAGTGTCGGAGACAGAGCGGATCGGGTGGTAAGAAATGGACACATGAAAGCCTGTAGGGAACATGTCGGAAATGGTATGTGACAACACTTGTATTGCCATCCTTCTCAGTGAATCGCCTGAAGCGAGGCTCGCTCCCTCAGAGACCTGGCCACCTGCTGATCAGAAGTCAATCTCCAACCCATCCACCTTACCCAGGAACTGCCCCTCCACTCCCTTGAGCAACTCATCGATATCCACCCCGCTGCCCGTGATATACTTCTCGCTAACACCCGCATTCACCCTCCTCGACAGCAACTCCTTCAGCTCCGCCTTCAGCGCCCCGACCTCGGCCTTGGTAAGGTCCCGATCCTCCTTCTCCTTCCTCTTCCTCCCGCTGCCCCTGCCGCCCCATTGGCCCGCCTTATCGAGTTCCTCGCTGTCGTACTCGACACCCAGCTCCTCGGCCGCAGCCTTCATCCAGTTCTCGTCCTTGTTGCCCTTCTCCTTCGCCAGCGCCGCGTCGGCGATCTTCTTGGCCAGGACGACGCGCTCCCGGAGGCGGGATACGAGTTTACGGTCGATGTCGATTGTGCGGACGAAGAAGCCGGGCGTGTCCTTGTCGCTCTTTTGGTCGGCGTGTCTGGCTTTTGACTGCGCTGCGGCGTGGACCTTGGCGACTAGGCGGCGGGTGGAGATTACCTCTTCCGGTCCGCAGAGGAGGATACTCAACCCTGAACTGGAGGCACGCGCGGTGCGGCCGGATCGATGGACGTAGGAGTCTGCTGCGCGGGGGACGTGGTAATGGACAACCAGCTCGATGCCTGGGATATCCAGACCGCGGGCGGCGACGTCGGTGGCCACCATGATAGGGGCGTGCTTCGCGCCCGAGTTTGCCGCGGCCGTGAAGCGCTCCATGGCTCGTAGGCGGGCCTTTTGGGCCATTTCGGAATGTAGGGCGATTGCGGGAAGGCCGAGGTTTTGTAGGAACGGTACGATGCGGCGGACTGAGCTGATAGAGTTGGTGAACACCAGTGCTCTCCTGGTCGGTTGCAGGAGAAGCAGGGCGTAGAGGTAGAGATCCTTCTCCATGGCGCCGCACTCAACCAGGCCCTCTCTAAGCTTCTGAGCCATCTGCGAAACAGGGTTGACGTCGATGAACTTGGGCTGTGCCCGGAAGTTCAGCTTCTTCATTAGGTACTCCATGGACTGTGACTCGTCCAGTAGTTCGTATTTGCCCTTGCCGGCCAGTTTCTGTTGCAGGCCCTTGTTGAAGGTCGCCGAGAAGACCAGTGTTTGCCTTGTGGGCTTGGACTCCTCCTCATCATCGGAGTCGTCATCTTCGTTGGTGGTGTTCCGGTCCAAGGCTTTCAGGATTTCTTCCGCTTCCTTGAAGTGGCCCTCTGAGAGCAGGCGATCGGCCTCATCAACCACTAAGAAGCGTATGTTCCTGAAGCCTTCGAGCAGAACATTGCTGCCGCTGATAACCTCCCACAGACGTCCTGGTGTTCCGATGACAACCTCCGCCTTCTTCAGCTGCCTTTGCTGCTTCTCAACGGACAATCCACCGGTAACGGAGCAAATATACGGCGAGTTCGGCATCCCGGCGCAGAGGTTCTTGATATGTGTTGTGATCTGGTGGGCCAACTCTCTTGTGGGTGCGAGGATGAGGGCGATGGGATCTCTCTTTTCGAGGTCCTCATCCATGCCTTCGCGACTGGCTAGCCACTGCTCTATAATCGGTATGCCGAACGCGAGTGTCTTTCCAGATCCTGTGGAGGCTTTTCCGATGACATCCTCTCCTTCAAGAACGGCAGGTATCGCCCTGGACTGGATGGCTGTTGGTTTGCCGAATTTCAGACGAGAAATCGCAGCCATAAGATCCGGGGAGAGGTCCAGGGACGCCCAAGCGGAGACGTCTGTGCCCTCTTCCTCTTCCGCCACCTCGTCGAGCTTGGAAAAGTCGACGTCCAACTCTGCGTCCTTTACGGATTTCTGTTGATCCTTTTTATCTTTCTTCTCCTTCTTCTCTTTTTTGTCCGCCTCCTTCTTGTCCTTCTTATTTTGCGCGGCCTTCTCCTTCTTCTCGGCATTCTTGCTCTTGGGCTTCGCTACCTCTTTGAGTGACTTGCCATCGGCTTCGGCAGAGTCGGGCGTTGTAATTTCAGGGGCTGATTTCGTGGTTTCCGGCTCGTCGTCAAACCCTTCGAAGGCGTCGGCGCCCGGCTCACTCTCGTTGTCTGTTGCGGTGGTGCCAGCAGTGACCTGATCGCCTGTCAGTACAGTCAAAACACCTTGGCTGATATGCTAAACTTACAAATGAGATTGTGTCTCCCTGGCGGACTACATCAACTCCCTCTACCTCCTCAAGCCCGTAAAAGCCCTCGGCATCGTCGAACATCTCGGGCACATCGACCGATTTCCATCGCAGCTTGTCGACCGCGACTGGGCGCTTGCTCTTGATCTGCTTCGGCTGCTGCGTCTTCCTCCTCTTCTGTGGCGCCTCGGTCGCCCCCTGTTTCCTCTTCTTCTGGTTGGTATCCATGATGTCGATGTGTAGCGAAAGGCTGACGTTCTTGGATGTCCCGCCCAAGGTTGGAGATGTTCTACGGCAGAAAAATTTGGAGCCATCTCCAGGTCTGAAGTTTAAGGCGGGGGCCGCTAGCACGCTCGGACCACACCTTAATTCAGCCCTGCCGAAGCCTCGAAATTTTGCAGGTCTTGGCACCGCCAGCCAATGGACGACGACATGCATCGTGAAGTGCTAAGGCAGCTTTCTCATCTGAGATCTCATACAGCGATTTGTTGTCTTGAAGTCAACTTCAAGCCCCAGATAGTCACAATGGGAAAATCATCAAAGGATAAGCGCGATGCGTACTACAGACTCGCTAAAGAGCAGGGATGGAGAGCAAGAAGCGCATTCAAGCTGCTTCAGCTCGATGAAGGTTCATATCGTCATCTATATCTCACCCGTGTCACTCAACATGCTGACACCATTCCAGAATTCAACCTCTTCGAAGACGTCACCCGGGTAGTAGACCTCTGCGCCGCCCCAGGTTCCTGGTCACAAGTCCTCTCCCGCGTCCTCATCAAAGGCGAGAAATTCGGGCGCACAGCATGGCAAGACCGCGAAGCCAAGTTCCGGCAGCAGATGCTAGGCCTCTTCGCCAGTGTCCCCGAGTCCCAAGAGGAGCCAGAATACGCCCCCCAACCCGACACCCCGCTCCAACCAAGGAAAGACGTCAAAATCGTCGCCATCGACCTGCAACCCATCTCCCCCCTACCAGGCATCACCACCCTACGCGCAGACATAACCCACCCCGCCACCGTGCCCCTCCTCCTCCGCGCCCTAGAACCGGCCTACATCCCCTCCCCCGGGACCAACAAGTCCCAGCAAGCATCCACCCCCCTCGACCTAGTCATCAGCGACGGCGCCCCCGACGTAACGGGCCTGCACGACCTCGACATCTACGTCCAGTCCCAGCTCCTCTTCGCCGCCCTCAACCTGGCGCTCTGCGTCCTCCGGCCGGGCGGCAAGTTCGTCGCCAAGATCTTCCGCGGCCGCAACGTCGACCTCCTCTACGCCCAGCTCAAGATCTTCTTCGAGCACGTGCACGTCGCCAAGCCGCGCTCGTCGAGGGCTAGCAGCGTCGAGGCCTTCGTCGTCTGCCTCAACTTTCAGCCCCCGCAAGGGTTCAAGGCTAGTCTCGAGGAGCCCCTGGGCGTGGGGAACAAGCTGACGGATATGGTGAGGGAGAGGGCGGCGCAGGCCCCGCTCGTGGCGGAGGCGACGATGCAGAATTACGAGACGGGGGCGTGGGATTGTAGGCCCGAGGTGGTGAGGGGGCGGCCGGATAGGAATGGGGTCGTTGATGTGAGCTATGAGGATCTGACGGGGGAGGACAAGCACAAGGACGTGCGGTGGGTGGCACCGTTTATTGCCTGCGGTGACCTCTCGGCGTTCGACTCCGATGCGTCGTATACGCTGCCAGAGAATCACGTCTCGCTCGACCCCGTGCAGCCGCCTACCGCGCCGCCGTATAAGCGCGCAATAGAGATCAGGAAGGCGTTGGGAGGGGCTTACGGGAAGACTACGGTTAAGGCGGGGTGATGTAGTTTTCTATTCGATACCCAATAAACAAGCAATGCCAAACTCTATGGATGATAGTCTGGCGCCGCCGGCCCAACCTTTTGCATGAACGCCAGCTTCCCCGGCTGCACGACCTCCATCCCCAGCGTGCTCTGGTACAGCCTCACGGCACTGGGGTCTCCCGTCAAAAGCAGAAAACGCCTCAGGTTCGGCCAGTTGTCGAGGATGTCGTTCAGACACTCCATCATCCATTTCCCCAGCCCTTTCCCCTGGTGCTCGGGCACGATGTACACGTCCGTCAGGTAGGCGAAGGAGACGTAGTCCGTTATCAGCCTGGCGAAGCCGACCATGGGATATAATGACTCATCTGTCCGGTGTCAGTCGTAACACGAGTGAGCGATTAGGAGTGTGATGTCATACCGTCACCGGCAGTCCGCTCGTTCACGAGATACAGCCCCAGGCACAGCGAGTGATCCACCATCTTGCGCAGCTCGGCCTCCGGCATCGACCGCGCCCACCACAGCATGTCCGACCCCAGAGCGGCATTCAGAGTGCCCAATTGGATGTACTTGGGATCTGTCGTGCACAGGAATTTCTGGCCTTCATGGGCTCGGGTCCAATTCTTCAACTCGCATTTTGGTACCATTGTATGTACTAGGGTTGGTGTATGGAGTACAGGGGGGGAAATATTAACCGATAAAACAGTGCGCGAACCCTTCTAGAACAAGGGGGGGGGGAACTCCTCAAGTGCTGATGCTGAAAAAAAAGTGATGTTGCGCCGTCCCAAAATGAGTCCAACGCCTGCCTGAACTAGAGTTTGACTCGTCGAGAACTACTTCGGTATATGCAATTACCCGAGCCGAAAGATATGCGATACACTACCCCTTACTAGAACTTCTGGTCGACTTCTTCTGCTTTCGGTACCACCTTTGTCCGCAAGCGTTGCATAGAGTGTCCCGGCCATTTGGGCCTTCTCTCCAATAGTCGCTCTTGGTTTCTTCTGTTCTGTAGTTAGCACCTACGTGTAGCAAGCCGTCCTGTAACAGACAAGACTCACTGCAAACCTCACAAGGAGCATGCTCTCTCGCAGCTATCGCCCCACGAGTACGGATGCAGTAACAAGATCGGCAGATCGTATTAGGACCATCTGGCCCCGCGCACCACTCCCGGGAGTGGCGAGCTTCTACGCGGAGGTTAGTTACAAGATGTATGACCATGCACGAGGCATGCACGAGGCATAACTTACTACAATCCGTGCAAGGCGCATGTTCTGTACCAAGTGTTTTCGCCCTCTTTCGTCTATAATAACACACCAGACAGAGTGTGCTCGATCCGCGTGGACCAGGGCACCATTTTCCCCCCTCTGATTTACCTACAACGATGTAATTATCAGCAGGCGTTCAACATACTATGAAATTGCGAAACTTACCACAATCTAAGCAAGGGGGATGTTCACCCTTTTCATAAACTCGTCGCCGTCCCTGCGGTTCTATCCGACCATTCACTGCTGGTGTCTGACGAGATTGAGACGCAGAGGCACTCCCGCTCTCATGTACCTGGCGCGGAACACCCGTAGCCTCGTCATTTCCAGCCTGAGGAGATATTGCGCTTCTCTCCGCGCCCGGTTCGTAATCAATGCTCCCAAATTTCTGCTTAGGCCTATCGGCTTGCTCATGCTGATATTCCTGATTAAACGTTGATATGTCGTTATCGTCCTCTTCGTATTCTTCTCTATACAATCCATCGTCGTCCGAAGTTTCCTCTGCAGACGCTTGAGGAGACGCGTACTCCGAACCAGAGCACATGCGTTCCGAACCAGGAGACCTGTGACGTTCATGTTCTGATTGCTCACCGTCACTGCTGCCGACCATGTCAACGTCCTGATTATTCGGGTTCTGAACCTCCCCAGTCGGAAGATCACTCCCAATATGTCGAGTCTCTGGCGACGGAGCGGCGGAGCGGCGGCAATCCAATTCCTCGGCATATAATGCCCCAATGCCATAAGGATTCCCGATGTCTGTTTCCTCTTCCGCCTCGCGGCTCGGTTCCAAACTGGTAGATCGAGTGGACAACAAGTCTATCAAAGCAGCGCGCCCGTTGTTGCCGTGGGCCAAAGGTGCATTAGAGGACCCCCGAGCATTAATACTAGCAATATCCGACAAGTCGGGGGCGGCGTCGCGGCGACCACTCTACTCCGCAACGACCATCGCTCCGTCGTCCCCATTCTCCAGGCCCACGTCTCCGTCCTCGTCGACGGTCAGGTCGAGGATCCGGGCGTACTGGACGGTCAACCTCTGCAGTTCGCGGAATTTGCCTGTGATCGTTAGTCTCATTTTCGTCTCCCTCGAGGACGGGACACAAGGGGAAGTGAAAAGAAGAAAAGGAAGGGTAACGCACCAAGAATCATAACAACCCCCTTCAGCAACTCCTTCCGGTCCCAGCCGCAGAGGGTGTCGTCCTTACTATACCATCCCCGTCCGACCAGCTCGTCAGCCGTGCCGCTCTTCTTCTCCTGCAGCAGACCGCCCAGTCCGCCAAGGAGACTGTTGAGCAACTCCTCCACCTTCCCTTTGAGACCCTCCGCACCGATGCGCTTGGCGTACATGAACAGGTACAGCCTGAACTCGTCCCTCGCGCCGAGCTGCATGGCACCCGCAATACGGTTCTCGAGATGCGCAATGCTGACGCTGCTCTCGAAGTTCTCGAAGCCGTCTTTGGAGAGGAGGGCCTTGACGAGGCGTTGGAGGGTGTAGGCACGTCCCCTGAGGATGAACTCCGTTGTCGTGTGCCGCTCGAGATGGGGTATAATGCCTGCAGAGACATTGACGGTCTCCTTGTCGCTTTCGGAGGATTTGGAGTCCGTGACGGGTCCGACGGCGGTGGACTGGAGGGCGCTGACGGATGAGTCGTTGCTGTTCCAATATTGACTACCGACGGCCCACCAGGCTTCCGAGAGGCGCTGCCAAGCTTGCATGTCGGACGAGTAGAAGTAGCCGTCGCCATTGCTGACCGTGACGACGACGTTACCGGCGCTGTTGAGCGAGGCGGAGGTTATGCCCGGTCCCGGTGTTGGGCCGTGCTGTGAGAGAGAGGTCGTTGCTATTTCCAGGACCGGAGCGAGGCTTACTGGCGGGTGAGGGCAGGACATGGTCTTGATATTCCATACGTGCACCATGCCTGCTGCGGTGACGCACAAGAGCCAGTGTTCCCGGCAGTCTAGGATAACGGGCTGCATGTCGAGCACTAGAGCGTTGATCAGCCGCCGGCCGGCTGGTGTCCAGACGTAGATTGTTGCGTCTTCGCAGCCTGCTGCCCAGAAATGCTTCGATCCGGTGACTAGGATGATGGCCCTAGGGAGGAAGTCCTGCCACTGGAGGACTCCTCGCTTGCTTGCAGTGATGTGCGATGGTTCCCTGATTGAGGCAGGGTTCTTCGCTTCGAGCACGATGTTCTCCGGGATCTTGGTGGCTTCTTCCGGTGTCGTGTCTCCTTGCAGAACACCACGTTCTAGCGGCCTGAGGATGTACGACCGTACTTTGGGTACAGCTAACCTGACGCGGCTCATAGAGATGCTGGGATTTAACACCACCGGTCGTAGATACTCCGGGGTAGGA
Source organism: Coniochaeta sp. 2T2.1 (assembly GCA_009194965.1). Lineage (NCBI taxonomy): Eukaryota > Fungi > Ascomycota > Sordariomycetes > Coniochaetales > Coniochaetaceae > Coniochaeta > Coniochaeta sp. 2T2.1. The sequence continues at coordinate 2,440,517 of VSMA01000002.1, read as the reverse complement.
ACGACCCCTTCAGGGGGCTCTGTAAGCTGAGCTGGTTCGACACCGTTGACGCCGTCCGCAACTACCGGCACCGGCCCTCTTGCCGGACGCTTCGCGGCAGAGTCCTCCTCGTCTTCCACCTCCATGGCAACAGCTTTGCGCTTGTTTCCGAGGAGCATGCTCGCTAGACCGCCCCTAGGTAAACCATCGTGCGGTCTCGAGAGGTCGAGGATGCTCTGCGGTGCGTCGTTCTGTGCTGCTCTCGTTGCACCAGTTCCCATAAGCTGTGACTGCGGCAGAGACGATGTGCCTGTCCCCGAAGACGACACTAGGAGCGGAGCAACCCTCTTCTTGCCATCCTTTCCTATGGTGACGCGCGCTTTCAGCTGGTTTATCCTCTCCGCCGTCTTGTCAGCGCTCTCTTCCGCTGGCTTGTCTTTGTCTTTGTCTTTCTCTTTCTCTTTCTCCTTGTCTTTTGCGGATTCTGAGCCACCATTCGTCTCGCCGTTCTTCGCTGCTGGCCTGACTCCGTTGGTTGCTGGGGTGTCCTTCTTCGCGGCCGGCAGTACACCTGCAGCCGCTGCGTCTCCCATGAGAGCTCCCATCCTCGACTCGGCTCCGCGTAGTTCGCCGGCCTTGCTGTGGTTCTCGAGCTGCAGCCCTTCAACGTCCTCAGCGAATCCCATGCCCTTCCTCGACCCGCCGTACTTCTGAAGTGCCTTGTCGTTCTCCTCAGCCTTAGCGACCCATCCCAGCTCGCCAACTTCGAACTTGATCACTACTATGCTTCCATCAAGACTCGAGGCGAAGAGGGTCTGTCCGTCTGGCGTCCAGGAAAGGTCGGAAATGGACTTGGAGGCCATGTCTTGGAGAATAACCAGTGGCCGCGAGGTATTGGTGTTCCATATGCTCAGCGTCTTGTCCTGCCCAGCAGACGCAATGACCGTGACAAGACTGCCAGGGCTGTGACCGTTCACGGCTCCCTCTTCCGGGTTCTTCGTGTAAAACAACCTCGGGGAGAAGGCGCATACTTCGGTCGGACCTTCGTGACCGATCAGGTTAATCTCGCTGTCCCAAGTGGTCCGCTCGATGATAGCAACGGAGCTGACGGGACCATTGACAGCGTTCGCTGCGGCGATATGATTGCCGTCTGGCGACCAGCTGCATCTCCGGAAGTATGTGGTCAGAGGCGAGCTCTTGAATGGTGCGCTGATGGTGTGTTGTAGTGTGAAGTTGTTCATCATGTCGTGCTGGGTCGCGTTGGGGGCAGGCGAGGTGAAGCTGAAGATCTTGATGGTACGGTCGTCACTCGCGGTGGCGAAGAACTTGTTGGCCGGGTCGAAGGTGATACCCTTGACGTGGCTCTGGTGCACGGCGAGTGTCTTGAGCTTCTCGAAAGTGTGGCCGGACCATACGACGACTTTGGAGTCGAGGCCGACCGACACAAGGAGGGAGTTGTCGTAGCTCCACCCGAGGTCTTGCACGTCGTTCTCGTGGCCGACGAGACGCTTGTATGTCTTCCAGTTCTCTACTGGTGCGGGCTCGTTCGTGCCGAAGGAGGCCTGGTGGGAGGGAGGGTTGCTGTCGAGGTGGTAGATGCAGATGATCTTGTCGTCGGCGCCGGATGCCAGGTAGCGGCCGTTGGGGGAGAAGCGGACGGAGTGGATGGTGCCGAGATGGTGGCTCATGTGGCATAGCTGTCGTGGTTTCGTGTAGCTGGGGTCTTCGGCATTGTAGATGGACTCGGTCGACCACACGCGGACGTGGCCATCTATGTCAATTGTCAGTTTCAGATGCTGCAGTCACCGGAGAGAGCAAGTTACATACCTCCACCGGCCGTTGCAAGTCTCTTGCCATCGGGAGAGACATGGCAGCTGTAGACCTCGAAGTCTTTCTGCTCGCCTGCAAACTGGAGTTAGCGTCCGTTGCGACACGTCAAACACCTTTTCGATGCATCTCACCACTATGGCTCAGCCAGGAAGGCTTGAAGATGTGCATGTTGGCAGGTTGTGTATATTGATGTTGTGGGCATATCGAGCAAGTCTTGATGTTGAAGAATTGGCGACGTGGGGAAAGATGAGAAAGTGGAAGAAGTAAAGCTGCCTGTTCTTCTGTGTCAACGTCGAAAGTTTGAAGTCGCGACGGGAAGCCGCGATTGCAGTTTCCGAAACTCAAACTCGCGCCTGCCACTTCCCGTAGCGTGGTTGTGCTTCCCCAGGGTCAAGCGCCTTCAACGACGCTCATTGGCTAAAACGGATTAACGTTGGCGCAAGACCCCCAAGAGCAATGACGGGAGCTGCAGGGTGGCTCCTGTCACATGAATCCTAACTTCACCGCAATCGTCATCTTGACCAATAACATCTTTTAACTTGGGTAGGTACATTGGAGGCTGTACTCTGATTCTGCCGCCAGCGTCAGACTATTCGATACAAGTTATAGGTATTTTTATGTTCTATTTCACTGTACGTCTAACTCTATACTAGGGTCAGAACTTCTCCACGATTCTACATGCGGCAACATGCCCCTTCCCCTCTGCCATTTTCAAGAGACTCCAGCGTCCTCCAATCCCGTGCATATGCCAGGACGAATAACGGACATCTGGCTAAAGATCATCCTCCACAAACCGCCTAACCAGGAAATTAAACCTCGTAACCTTCTCCCTCACTGTCCGCGGAGTCAACTCCTTCAGATACCTCTCCCACGCCATCTGCTTCCAAGCATGATACACCATCTGACCACTCGTTATCCCCCCTCCATTCCTGTCAATTTCCCTCTCCCAAAACCTCGCCTCTCCTCTCCCAAGCGGCTCGTGCATCCACTCCACGTGCCTCCACGTCCAGGTAGGCCAGAAGAACGCATCCGGCGGTAGGGCGCATACCTCCCCCGGGTGTTGGTCGGCCATTTCTTTGGGTAGCAGGACGCTGTGGAAGTTCCACTTCTCGTGCGCGAATTCGATGTTCGAGTACGAGTCGAGCCAGCGACGGATGAAAGTGGCGTTGGGCCGGGCGGCGATGACGGCGTTGCATAGGCCCCAGCGATTGCCGCCTTCGTGGCCTAGGACGACGTCATGGGGAGCGGGCGGGTTGAGGAGGGGGGGTAAGGGGCGCAGGGCGAAGGCGTCGATGTCGAGGTAGATACCGCCGTGGCTCAGGAGAAGCGAGAGGCGGAGCGTGTCGGAGAGGTGGGCGTGGTGGGTGCTGGAGGGATTATGAGGCCGGTGATGGATCAGGTGAACCGCCGGGTGGAGGGCGAGACGGGCGATCCATGTATTTGATAGGGGCGAGGCGTTGGGGTCTGCTGACGGCGGGGAGGCGAGGTAGGTGTAGTGGATGTAGAGATGGTCAGGGTCTAGAGACACGAGGGCACTGCGGACGGCGAGGTAGGAGAGGAAGTCGAATGTACCCGCGCTGGGGTCGTCGAGGGGGTTTCTTGAGGCCGAAGATGAAGTGGACTATGTTGGGGATGGGGTCGGAGATTGGTTCAGAGTCAACGAGGGTGGCGTTGTCGGGTGGCTGAGTGCCATGAAGACATGAGAGCTCTGACTTGGTGGGTGTGAAGCCCTGCTCGATGTATCTCTGGTCCGAGAAGGGGTTCGTCTGGCGTATGTAGTCGCCATAGTATCGTAGGTATGGGAAGACGAGGAAGAGGAGGAAGCAAGCTGATCCTAGGACGAGGAGGCGGTAGACGTTCCGTGCCATTATGGTAGGTTCCGGGAAAGGGACGACAACAGCGGTGTTTACCTATCTTCAATGTCAAAAGAGAAAATTGAAGTCAGTCGTGACACAGAGAGGTGGGGACGCCGCAACTTTACGTTCGAGGCCAGCCAGCGCAGGGACGGAGAGTATACAATAATTATCGTGCACGCAAGTCGAGGTCGCACCTGCCCCCGACACTTCATGGGCTATATTCTCTTCTCCGCCAGAGCCAGCCCTATTATTGTACAACATCACCCGTACAAATACTTAGTACTTCTTTCAACAGTGCCTGCTGTCTCAGCCTCCGTCCCGTCTGAGTAAATTCTCTTGTGTTGTTTCCCAGATGCCTACCACTGTCGTCTCACAGCATGCTGCTCAGATCAGATCAGCCAGCGTTGAAGAGATGACGGGATCGGTACTATCCTGCAACAACGCCATCATCACCAGGAGCTTCCCGCGCAGTATCAGCCATATCGAGGGCTTCTGCGACTTTCCAATGCAGTCCTCAGAACAGCGCAGATGGCTAAATGCTCAGCAAGCTTTCAAGAACATAGTCCTTGCTTCGTCTGTGGTAGCACCTGTGGAACGAACACAATGCCCACACCGCATCCCAACAAGAGGCAGAAGTTTGCGCTGCTGAAAGCTTCCTTTTATACTCAACATCCATACAATCCATCGCACGATTGTGATTTTTGCTTGAGCCGACAATCATGAGCGCAGGTCAAAACTGGCTTGATTTGAACGAGAAGTATATGCTGTCGCCGATCGAGTTTTGCAAGAAAATAAACCGAAAATAGCTTCACTTTTTGGCTGCGTCAGACTTGCGGGTGGATTTCCAACTCGGACAATCCAATCTTCAGTGGGTCCGGCGTCCCACCCGCTCCTGCTTTCCTGCCACTCAGCGAGAAGTTTGAACTCCTTTCAATCTTCCTTTTTCAACTCTTCAACTAGGAACATTTTCGCCCACAGAAACTCTGCGCATAGCAACAACACCGGCCTCCTCGTCAGCACCTTTATGCAATCATCAGGCGCGGCAAAGGATTTGTTGGTCTGGGACAGCAAGGTCGGAGACCCTCCAAATTGACATGACAGCGAAACGGCATCAACCCTCCCGTGACTTCACGGAGAAGAGTGCGGACGACGACAGAGAAAAGAAAGGAAGGGGAAAGACTGGTCATCTTGGAAGAGTTTCGAGAAAGGGTGTCATCTCCCGCGGCTGCGTCTCTCGGACCGCGAAGGTTACCTTCATTTGCAGCTTGTTTCATCCGCCGACAACGCACCGGCGTAACTTGGAGTCACTGGACGTCTGAAGACCGGATGCATTGAAACATGAAGCCGAAGAGCAGAAAGATAACGCGGCGGCAAAGGAAGACAAGAGTTGACCAGATGAGCAACAAGTGTTGGGCCAACTCTGACGGAGCGGCAGAGTGGAAAAAGGGAAATGTTGGGTGCAGCTCCAGAGTTGGCGAGGAGGGATGGAATGCCCGAAATGCCCCCTCGGTTTTGTTGCTGCAGGAACTCGAACCTGCTGCTATTGGGGCGAGCAACGAATTAAGTGCTTCAAGTGAAGGACTCGAGTCGGAAATGGGTGGTCCTTGTTATTATTAAATGGTCAAGTGGTGCGTGGAAGAAGAGAGAGAGGGAGAAGAGGAAAGAGCGCAGGACCAGCAGCAGGGAGGGGTGATTTGGGTGAATTTGAGACCGCAAGTTCAGGCCGCTCCTGCGCAGGCCGCTGGTTGCTGGTTGCTGCTGCTGCTCACCATCGGGGACCCCCCAGCCACCCCAACTTAACTCGATTGTTTTCTCTTTCTGTTTCGCGCGACGACATCCCACTCCTCTTCTTCTTCCCATCATCTTTCCCAATTTTCATCCTCAACCACCACTTCTGCAACTTTAACTCGCGCAATTTCTATCATTCTATTTTACGCGCTTTCGCATCATCTCCCAACTTTTTGTCTCTGCAAAGTAAGTCAGTCTGCACGCTCGCGCCCATCCGGCGCATCTCGCGGGCGACGAGTTCCTTGTCGCATCGCGCCATATTGCATCGCGCTGGGTCGCCAGTCGCCTCTATTGCTCCGTTCTCGGTGCCATCATCAATGCGACATGCTAACAGATGCAGCCAGCCCAACAAACCCACACCACTTCCACAATGGCTCGCGAAGGAACTCGTTCGGCCACGGGCAACTCCAAGCCCCGCGTCTTCCCGACCGTCGACACCGCGCCCGCCGTCAAGCGCACCACCACCAAGCCCAAGACCACCAAGGCCGCTCCCGCCACCAAGAAGGCTGCTGCGAAGCCCACCGGTGTGACCAAGAAAAAGGCGGCCCCCAAGAAGGAGACCGGTGTTGTCAAGAAGGTACATACACATACATGTCCTGGGCCTCTCCCGGCGCGCCAAGAGTCCAGACTCGCGCGATAGACGCGACATATACCTCTATAGGCCGGCGCATACCTCGAAACATGTTGCTAACTCTTTCTTCCTAGGTCAAGGCTGCTGCTAAGAAGGTCGAGAAGAAGGCCGATAAGGCTGAGAAGGTACGTCAACAACACACCTCCGTCACGTCCTGGCATGGGTTCCCGCATACATGGGGATGGCTTGGGCCTCTGGCACACAGCTTCTCCCCCAACAACCACCCCTCCATGCCCATTCTCTCCACCTCTGACAAGAGCACCCGCTGACTTCCTACTCCAGGAGACCAAGGCCGCCGCCAAGCCCAAGGCGGCGCCCAAGAAGAAGGAGCCCGTGGTCGCTGCGTAAACAGCTCCCACGCCTCCTACTTCTTTCTCAGTCTTGCCGTCTTCGTGTCTTCTTGTTGGTTTACCCGCCTGCGAACTGCTTCTTATGTGCTCTGCGTCTGTATTTGTGTTGGTTGGCTAGGTATGCTACGTTTGTTTGTCTCGTTGGATGGAATGACCTTGCGTATGAAATGAATCTTGTGAGCGTCTGGGTTTTTTGGTATGGAATTCACAACAACATGAGTCTAAACTTCTTTATTTACCTTACTCTTCTGTATGCTATTCGATGCTGGGTTAATGACGAAATCGAGATGTCTTGTGGCTTCGTTTACTCTTGCCTCATTCTTTCTTCCTTCCTTGCTGCTCAGAATGGAGTTGGGTTGTCATCACCTCAGTTGTGCTTGTGTTGATGAGTGCTGCCTCCCCTGGCATAAGGTATGAGCCGCCCTCTGCCGGCGGTGAGTCGAGGCGACCACTCATCATCATCATTAACTCAACTACTACCTCGAAGATAGCTTCCAACCTGCCCATGCTGCTTCCAGCACCTTGGATGGCTTGCTATGCCTGCCTCACCTGATCTATCGAAAGCAGGTTGCTTAAGTGCTGCTGCCCACAATGGAAGCTATGAAAGAAAAAGGCTGTGCCATTTGGTTTCCAGCTTACCCCGGTACTACGACGTGGAGGTACTACGACGTGGAGGTACTACGAAGACGACGAGGCGAAGAGACGACGATCAAGTCGATATGGCACTACCTTATTGGCTTACTGTGCCCTCAGATACACAGTGCCACGACTGCGAAGAATACTCCCGAGCATAATACTTCATTGGCAGCGCCTTCTGTTTCAGTATTCTGCGATGACGCTTCCTTTCCTTTCTCCGAGGCCTTAGGCAAGTACTTCCAGGTCTGTAGAGCTTTCATCGCCTGCCCGTCTTGTGCCCGAGGGCTTGGTGTATTATATCAACAGTCTAATCCTGCACTGTTTCCTTACATCCACCCACCTTGTCTCTACCACATCGCATATCTCTCCCGTCAGATCATTCCAGGCATTCTTCCTTTTCAGCTCCTCCACCACACATTAGATATTGTTCTGATACCTACTATCTCGTGCATTATGGCGGACGACGACCGGTTTATCCCAATGCGGCACGACGCGCCCGGTTTATACAAGGGTCACTATCGCAAAGTCTGGAGCAGTGGCCCGACCAGTGTAAACAATCCCAACCGCGTTGTCTGGGAGCGTGAGTATGAAATCTCCCGCCAACGCGCCATAGCCCAGAGGATCCATATAAAGGCTGTCATCGCTGAAGTCAAGGGACTGGCTTCCCCTTGGAGACGACAATACATAAACGCTTATCAGTGGACCGCCTGGCTGGCCCAGGACCTCGTTGAGAGCTAGGACCTCCTTCTGGCAACAGACGCAGACGTGGACCGCAAGGCCACCGCCCAATGGCGCCGGACCATGCGCAGGCGCTGGACGGGTCTGCCGCTTGGGATTGGGAAGGACACGGCTATCGCGCCCGCGGCCTGGAGACACATCGTCAAGGTACTGGACGGCGGCAAAAATAACCTCTCGGACCGGGCAGCTCACTGGTGCCGCATGGTCACTCACGACCCGCAGCTTCCTGCGGAAAACACATTCGTCGATCTGTTGCAGAAAAACCTGCAAGATCCAGTGGACTCCGCCAATTGTCGCGTCCACTTCGGGTACCGTTCACGACGATGGCGGATACTCACCCCTAGAGCGAGGAGGCCCAAAGAGAAAGAACCCTCCTGGGCGATTCCTCCTCTGCAGGAACGTCTTCGATACCTACCGACGAGGAAGCCCGAAAAGGAGACTCGCTACCTGGACGCCAAAGCTACTTTCACCGCCCGTCGATATGTTCCTCTGGCTGCCCGGTCGGGAGTCTTGACGGGAGGCAAAAGGCAGCGGTGGCTCAAGAAGAAGAAGCGTGGCGAGCCGTGGGGGACCTTTGTGGGAGGGGAGAGCATACGGATGACCCGCGTCTTGCACGCCGCCGTCGGAAAGACGCCGTCCCTGAGAGACGAATACCCGGCGCTCGCCCACATCCGGACGCCGACCGATCGCGAGCTTCACTTCCGCGCCTGGTACCGCGGGGCCTCGAACCTGATCCTCCTCGTCCAGTTTGCCCAGCGTGCTTCTCAACTCTTCTCGGGTGCGTGGGAGATAAAGTCTTACGGCCGACGCACGGGGTCGATATGGCGTGCAGTCATGGGTCGACTGGACGCCAAGCGCAAGGGGAAACGACCGGGCGCCAGTGCCGGGGATGATGACTTCTATGCTGAGGACGGTTATGACGATGACGATAGGTACGCACCGCAATCTCTTAGACTCCGAATCGCAAGTCCTTGAAAAGCTGCAAAACTCGCTCGACAACCAAGCCGGTGCTGGCGGCAGAAGTCCAGGCCATGGGAGGGGTGCTGACCTTGACCGCGCCGAGCACCCCCTCAACCAGCGGCGACAAACCATTCATTTCTTCCAGAGTTTCCTCAATGGGGACCATACTGACACCAGCTGGAGCCAACATTGAAACATTTGCTAACAGCTTGCCACCGCGCAGTTCCGAGGCGGTCGTTGGCCAGGCACAGTCCGACATTATTATCAAGGGCATTGGAGGAGCAGTCTCTGGCCCGGCCAACCCTGACATAGATGCACCCTCGGATATGGACGATTTCGAGCTTACTTTTCTTGAAGCAGCCGAGGGCGTTGAAGAAACCAACATTTTCGAGGACCTCGAAATCTCGGATGATAGTCTTTCAGACACATACTTCCGACTAGACGAACAAGAACTCAAGTCACATTTCTCACAGCCCCCGGACAGTCCCCCATTTGCACAACATGTTCAGAACCCGCCTCCCGGCGCCTCTGGCAATCTCGACAACGCTTTCGAGGACCTCGAAGACCCCTTCACAGCGCTACCTGATGAAGGCCAGTTGGACGAGCTCGAAGACCCTACCACAGCCAAGCCTCTGGAGGAATCCTCACCACCGCACCCCGTTGTGAACCTCCCTGGTTCCCCTAAACGGCCTGCCCCAGAAGCTCCCGGAATCGAAGATCAGCCACCGACCAAGAAGTTCATGGCGGATATACCTGCCTCAGGAGGATACGTTACCTACCGGGCTCCAACACATGCTACCCAGGGACCTCCGTCAGCGGAACATACTAGCAGAGCAATTGCGCTGCCTCCAGAACTGAGCACCCGACCTACCGGTTGGCCTATTATGTCTCACACCGATTCGAGTGCCGCCTTAACCACCGGTTCGACTACAACCCCCGCAACTGATTCGACGACCCCTATGTCCGCCCCGCCGCCTGATTCACCAAGGACTTACCACAAGGACCTACCCGCTGCTCAAACCGCCGAGGCTACCACCAGCAGAAGCAGTAGCCGGGCCGTATCCCCACCGTCTCAGGCCACACCGTCTCAGGCCACACCGTCTCAGGCCACACCGTCTCAGGCCACACCGTCTCAGGCCACACCGTCTCAGGCCACACCGTCTCAGGCCACACCATCTCAGGCCACACCGTCTCAGTCCGATGACAGTAGTGCCGGCACGGCCTCCCAGCGTCGCGCGAGCCAGTCGGAAGCGACGCTATCCCAACTGGGCGGCAGTAGTTCCGGAGCGGCTACGTCGTCTGAGTCCGGTGGTAGCAGTACTAGTACAGCCTCCCCACGTCGAGCGAGCCAGTCGGAGGCGATACTATCCCAACCGGGCGGCAAAAGTAGCGGACCTGCAACACCGCCCCGAGAAACCCAAGAGGACGAGGTCCACTGCACACCAGTCCACTCCGGGACGGACTCGCCGCAGTTAAAGTCTGGTCAGTCTACGATTCCTCAACCGGGCAGCAACAACTCAGTCTCGTCTAATACGCATCTCGATCCAGGCGATCAACCAGGTAATCAACCAGGCAACGAACCAGGCGATCAACCCGCCGACCGTCTGAACTAGCGGTTCCGCGGCTGCCTCGGCCTCGGACGTGGCATCACCAGACTGCCGGGCAGGATAAAGGGGAAGCTGAAGCGAGCGTCGTACAAAATCCGCGATTCCGGCCTGGAGCTGCTTACGAGGGGCTTCGACTATGCCCGGAACTTAGAGGAATACGTGTAGTGCGCGCCGGATTGGGTCGGGGATGTTATAACTGTTGTGGAGGTGAATTGAGTATCGGGTCTGAGAGAGGCAAGAAGAAGGGTTCAACATGGGACGACACATCATAGTGATCATACAGCGAGTGTTTTTTCAACAGCGGATTTCTTTTTATAGCTATTAGAATAGGCTATAGCGGTAAAGCGGTATTGCGTGTTTGAAGCCTTGAGCAATGAGAGTCAGGTATGGCGAATAAGTGACAGAAGACTGAGAGTATAATTGGTGTATATTAGTACGGTAAGTTGGGACGACGGGACAAGGAGACGACGGGACAGGAGACGACAGGAGACGACAGGAGAAAGAAACGACCAGATAACGACTAATTCGTCACTGGACTGTCTCAACTACTTATTCACTACAGGTAGCTCATGCCTCACGAGGCGTGATACTCATCAAGGCCCCTAGATGTAGTACCAGGTACGAATGGCGATGGGAAAGTGGTGTATTTTACAAGATGTTGCGACTAATAATGCGACTCTTTCATATGACACAGCCTGGTCTGCTAAGTTAAGAAGTTGAGGGCATTATCTCGTACGTCTGATATGCCACGATCTTCGGGTTTTCCAGATTCAGAAGAATCTTCGTAAAAAAGTTCTTCCACCTCCAGCAAAGGAGGCCTCACAGCGAAGGCAAACATGCCATCCCCCATCCCGGTTTCGGCCACGATCTTCAGTGTATCAGATCCGATTATGTCTACCGTGAACTCGTGGATACGTCCACGTGAGACGCTCGCTGTCCTGAGAAGCCCGCGCGAATTCCGACGAAGACGTCCATTCCACCTTTCTAGGGGTCCCAAAACATACCCAGCGTAGACGCGTCCAGGTCTGAAGGGGCTCTATGACTTCCTCAAAAACTCCGCAACAGGTTTGTCCCAAAGTTGAGGAAACATTTACTCAACAATCATCCTCCTTACCACGCACCTCGCGACAGTCTGAGAATGGATGTCTCGTCCAGCCAAGATGCTGTAATCGAATTGTTGGTGTTGCTTTGTACTTGTCATCAGCCGAAATTACTGCTATTGCGAATATGACGGTGCTAGGTACTGATATACAAGTGCGTGGTGCCGAGTAAGTCTTGTGATAATGATGAAGCAGAGTGGGAGTTGACGGGCAATAGAAGCCGGAGGCCGAGGAACACAATTCAATCCCAAGAAGCGGTTTGAACGGCGCTTACAAAACTGCAGGAAGTCTTGAAAAAAAGGTGCTGACGATTCGAACATTTCAGTAAAGTATTCTATACGACAGTGAAATCGGATCTCCATTACATGCACTGATGGAGTTGCGTATAAGTGAAGTTGGAAGGGGCTGATCTTGCTCGCAGGGTAAGGAAGTTCTTGACAATGGTTGTAGGGTAAGTTCGCTGATTTGAAGGAGTAATGTTACCGCTAAACTGGCGGTTTAACTCCCAAGTTTGATGCTCTCGGGTGTTCTTCGTCGTGAGGTAGATCTCACCATGTCCTCAAGTACATTTATCTCGGTCACTTTCATGAAGAACCGAGAGATGCAACATACCTAGCACTGACCGAAAGATGCGAGTAGATGCACCACCATCCATCGACCGCATTCAACTGTCTGAGTGGCGCTGCGACTAGACTTGTTGTGGACAGGAACGAGCCAGTTTTAATCTCTATTCGACCTGCCCTTGGCCCTTTATGTGTGAGTCGGAGGGTAGACATCAGATGATGATACAGTACTCTGATAATTGGCCTCCAGCAACATGTGGCGGCCTCGGAGAACCCTGGAATGAGCTGGTATGCCAAAGGTCGAAATAGTGGTGTGTGAACAGACTCGGCAACAATTAAGGCCAAAGAACTATTAAATAATTAACATAGGCTATTAAATGTCTAGCCACGGCCACATAATACAATCGCGCCGTTGCACTTGCGATGCACAGCCCTATAGCTAGTCTAATACATGATACAGTATGGTTCTTATAACCACTTCTTAGAGAACCTCGATCATTAGACGTCCCTAGCGTAGGCCTCCCTAACGACCTCGGTCTCTTTCGGCCCCTCGACAAGATTCTGCTGATCGTTCAACTTGGGGTTACGCAGCACGAAGGCGAACGCGATTAGAGGCACACAGAGACAGATACCGGCAATGCAGAGCAGACGCTGGGTATGCTGGTAGGCATCGATGATGGCCGTCCTCTCCGGAGTGCCAACTGGGTAGGTGGAAGCGGCCGTGAATGGGTCCCCGTAGGCCGACACGGCAAGAGTCGAGTTGATCGAGGCAAGGCGATCCTCCAGTGCGAATGGCAAGACCTGGGTCCAGATGGCACCGGAGACGGCGTTGCCGAGGGCGGAGCCGATGTTGTATGTCGCCAGATAGACGCCTGTCATGACGGCTAGGTGCTCGTGCTTGAGTCCGACCTGGAGAGATGCTTGGGCAGGGTAGGGGAACATGCCGCCGGCGATACCAAGGAGAACCTCGGCTCCGATGATACCGGATCGACCGGCTGAGGAGGGAGAGCCGCGGAATCGGATCAATAGACCGAAGGCGACCATGAAGAGTATGGTGCCGGCAATGATGAACATCTTGAGACGTCTTACCCTGAAGACGACGAGCCCGAGAAGGAAGCCGGTGATGACGCTGACGAAAGAGTAGAGGGACGAGACGCGGGTTGCGGCGGTGATGCTGAAGTCGAAGGCAACCACAAGCATGGTGTACAGGTAGTCACCCTGCATGTACCAGGCAAAGTTGAGGAGCATCGCCATCCCCAATGGACCCCAGACAGCACGATCCTTCATCAGGTAGAACGGAAGGAGGGGATGGCGAGCCTTAAGCTCCCAGATGATAAAGACGGGGATGCACAAGACACCGACCACGAGCGGCGCGATGATGTGAGCCGTTTTCCACTGGTTCTTGAAGCCGCCGGCGATTGTGAGCGGCACCAGGATAAGCGCGAAGACGGCGATCATGAGGATAATGCCGACAACGTCAAGTCTCCAGAAAAGGTCGACAAGGAAGGCCTTCCAGCCCAAGATCTGGAACGAGGACTTGGAATCGGAAAGCTTGCCCATCTTCTTTGCGCGACGTCCGACGACCATCAAGCTAACAAGGAGAGGGAGGGCGCAAACGGTATAGATAATACACCACATACCAATCCCCCACCTCCAGGTGGTGACTCCCAGCACAGCAGCTGCGATGTCTCCACTGACCCAAGTGTTGATGATGAAGGGTAGGGCGGGGATATAGCTGAAGAGCAGACGCGCGCGAGTCGAGGTAATGTCGGCAATGATAACTTCGACCAGAAAGATGACCATGGTATATCCGATTTGGTAGATGACGGCGCCACCAGCAAAGGTCTGGATATCGTTGGCGACGGACTGGACTATGGTGCCAATGATGTAGAAGAAGACGGAGAGACAGATCAGCTCGACACGGCCAAACACATCGGCAATCTTGCCGGCGGTGGGCTGTGCGGCGGCGGCAATGACAGCGCGCAACACGTTGATGGAGGACAGCAAAGAGTGGTCATCGAAGGACGCAGTTGCGTAGGGCTGGTAGGTGTATCGGAGTGTGCCATCCAGTCCGTAGGCGTAGGCAATCAGAAAAACTCCAAAGAAGATAAAGATGCGATCGGTGAGGGTCATAACCGAGCTAAGAGCCTCAACTCGAACAACACCGGGCGACTTCTCGTCAATTGTGAGGGTTGACTGGCGGCTTAGCTGCCGAGAATCGTCTGCTGGGGGCTCATCGGGCTTCGTGGCCGCGAAATGGGCAGCGGTCGCCATGTTTGATAGGAAACACGTGGAGAAACCGTAGATCCGGGCAGTGTTTTGACGCGAATTAAGTGACGGAATGGTGCATAATGTAAGGAACCAGACTCGGGCAGGGTTGGGATGGAAGCTGGGGAGTGACACCTACTTATGTGGCCATGTGGCCAGCGGCATTTATGCAAACGTCAGTGGGCTCGTGAGCGGTCCCGATGAGCGCCGAGATCTGATAAGATGATCTGATAAAAGTTTTCCGGCAAAATTTTTATCAGATCCTGCTTGTGGGTACCTTTGTCTCAAACCTATCTGGACTTGTGACGGTCTAGCAGGTCTAGATCTACACTAGAACAGCGTCTCCACACACACATGTCACGAACATGCTGAACGCGGGCGTCCACTCCAGCGGCGTGTGTTGGGTTGAACGTCGAGATGCGCCGCCAAGGGTCCGAGGAAGAAGCAAAAGGCCCCAACCAGGCCGGGGATTGACTCCAAACTGGTGTCAAAATTGCTAACCAGATTGATCCCTTCGCTTCCAAACAGTTGCTCATACTAACTTTAGTATACAGTCCAAGTCGCACGCGCCTGCGCCTCCAGTGGTGCCGTGATGTTGTGGAAATCGTCTTGAGGTTGAAGTTGAGTTGTCGGAAATTGTGGAGTTTGCAGAATTTTGTCTCAACTGCACAGCAAAACCTCGCATATGCAATTGTCCGCAATCCTCACCACCACACTCACAACAAGCAAGCACACACATCCCCTCAGCCATGGACCCCTGAGTGACAAACAAACCTCACCGTCAACCCCTATATATATACCCCCAACCCAAAGAAGGTCTCGTTAGTTAGAGAATTGTCAAAAACTCCTGTTCAACTTGTGTACCACCACCACCACCACCTCCACAACCATGTCCTCCCCACCCTCCTCCCCAAACGGGGAAGACGACAACCTAGACGCCTCCCTCTTCGCCGACCCAGAAGACTTCTACCCGCCCACCCCTCCGCCAACAGTGCAAACCCACACCCTCGCCTCCACGGGGCAGGTCCTAACCCTTCACCTCGTCGGCCACTCCGCACTGGAAGCGCACCACCTCTGGAACGGCTCGCGCGTGTGCGCCGACTTCTTCGAGGCCGACCCGACCTCCACGGTGGCCGGCAGAACCGTACTAGAAATCGGTGCCGGAGCGGGGCTGCCGAGCTTGGCGGCCGCCATACTGGGCGCGGAGAAGGTCGTCGTCACGGATTTCCCGGACGCGGATTTGGTGGCTAATTTGTGGAAGAATGTGGATGAGGCCGGGTTACTGCCCGAGGGGGAAGGACAGGAAGACTGGGAAAGGGGGAGGATAGTGGCGGGCGGGTTTGTTTGGGGAGCGGACCCGGAGCCGTTGCTGGCTAGGTTGCCTGAGGGGAGGAAGGGGTTCGACGTGTTGATCCTCGCGGACTTGTTGTTCCGCCACTCGGAGCATGGGAAGTTGGCGGATACGATTGAGCAGACGATGGCGAAGAGGAAGGGGAGCAGGGCGTACGTGTTCTTTACGAGTTACCGGCCTTGGTTGCAGCATAAGGATCTGAACTTTTTCGATATTGTGCGGGAGAGGGGGTTTGTGGTCGAGAAGATAATGGAGAGGAAGATGGACCGGCCGTTGTTTGAGAATGATCCTGGTGATGAGGATGTGTTGAAGACTGTTACGGGGTGGGCAGTGACTTGGCCGGAGGATAAGTGGGCGGAGTAGATGGCGGAGTTTGGTGTCGGTGTTTGAGATGGATAAATGGTGTTATGTTATTATGCATAGGTTGTGAGGGTATCTATTAGACCAGCTATATCTTCTGGACAGCTAGCGTTGCTTCCCATGCATCTGTAGGAAACCTGATGTTGCCCCTAAGCCATGCCAACGCCTATCCAGCCCCATTCCAGACGCCGTAAATGACAAGTATTATGTATTAGATCAAGGTCTTGAGCATTCATGCTCAGCCCAATGCTTCCCAATCACAGAACTCCGTGCATCATCTTGGCGTGTCTACGCACATTCGCGCAGATCGCTTAAAAAACACCAACACAGGGTGGAGCTGCAGGCACTCGGCACGGCACCTCCTACTTATTCAGGGGCTATAGGTCAGCAGTCTCTCGCCCCGGAAACAAGTCACACATACTAAAGCTTTGCTGAAGCGGTACACCGCAATGTGCCGTATGCTTCCTCATCGAAGCTGATGATAGTAATGGAGATCGGTCGGCGCAGCCGATTGTCTTGCATCCACCAGATGCACAGCCCAAATGTGCGCTCGGCTTGGATCAGCCACGCTCGCTTCTCTCGCTTCACGGTCCGACCATCACGACAGTGTGAAGACTGGGCGGCCGGCTCCTGTACTCCGGAGGACCAAGACTGGACTCGCGGCTT
Source organism: Coniochaeta sp. 2T2.1 (assembly GCA_009194965.1). Classification (NCBI taxonomy): domain Eukaryota; kingdom Fungi; phylum Ascomycota; class Sordariomycetes; order Coniochaetales; family Coniochaetaceae; genus Coniochaeta; species Coniochaeta sp. 2T2.1. Next base: position 2,423,834 of record VSMA01000002.1, on the reverse strand, counting down.
GAATGATAGCTCGGGGGGCGGTCTGACGTCTGTGATGCCGGCGACGCCGGCCGGAACCCGTCTGACACAACGTACTGATCCGGATCCATGGAAGACGTCGTCTCCATGGAGGTTCGTGGCGGGCAGACGACAGTCATGCCCTCGAAAATGCTTGGTGGCATGTTGGCGTACTTTGGATCCTGCGATGCCTCCTCGGTCGTAGGGAGTGGAGGCGCGGTGCTGCTAGATGGTTCTGGGGATGTCATGGAGAGCATCGATGGCTCTCGTTGGTACATCTGAGGCGCAAATGACATAGACTCTGGCATGGCTTGCTCGATGTGGCCTGGGTATGGGCCGGCCTCCAAGTTTGAGACAGCCTTCCGGTGATTCAGGAGTTGAAAGACGGTGATTGTTACTGATCCGATGTAGGAGAGCCTGCGAAATGTCAGCACCGCAATCACTTCTGCACAGGTACACGGACTTCCACTTACGCTGCAACGACGCACAGAACATAAACGCTAGACGATAACAGGCACGTGTGTATAAGCGACTGCTTGGATATCGCCCAAGGATGTGCAGTCGGCTTGTTCTCGAGGAAGCTCCGCAGCTCCAGCGAGTCCATATGCTGAACTGCATTGTACTGGTTCACAGCACTGACAATGACCTGCGACGAGGCGCACTCGTACGAGTGTACTCCAAATACGATATCCTTGGCGATGAATAGACAGATCATCGACACGTCCCCCGGAAGGGAGACCAGGGCAAGTTTGTGCCATGCGAAGGCCTTGAGCTTGTTGCTCACATTGACCAGCAGGAAGCAAACAATGGCGACGGATGAATAGATAAGTGTTGTCAGCATCTGTAAGCTGGTGTTAGTTACACGTGGGCTCGACCGGGCGGGGTTACAGTCGCACATACCATTGGCTGTATTTGGCGTACGCGGCCATCGTAGGTGATCTTGTTCCGGAAGCTCTCCGTGACGGATATGAACACGTAGAGGGCCGAGACTAGTTGGAAGAACCGCAACGACATGGACGTGGCCACCAACCGGTCCCGTGGCGGCCTTGAAATGGCCGGCGAGGTCTCTCCAGGTCTACTTTGGCGGTGATACAGGCGGTTCGCGGTCGACGAGACCTTGGGCCAGGTGCGCTGATAAAGTCGGACTGACGCAGAAGACAGCTTTGGCGACACATGGTGGTATATCCGGACTGTTCTTGACCTGACCTTCGGCCAGCGATCGTGCAACCGGATGGAGACGGATGACACATTGGGCCAGCTGTGCCTGTACAGTCGCACTGAGGCCGACGAGACCTTGCCGAAGCTCTGTTGCGCCGATCGGATGGCTGCTGATGAAGCCCTTAGCAATCTGTTTGACTTTGGCGTCGTGACGGACTTTTCATCGCTGCAACTTGGAGAACTGGAGCCTCCCGGGGAGTCGAGAGACTCGTCACTCCATGTCCCCTTCTCAGTCTCCTGGACCGCCATACTTTAGGCTTCTGCCAGTGCCAAGTAGCCCACTGAGGGAGGCAGGCACCACAACTGAGGCGACTCAGGCAGGTGTTAAGGCAACTTAGGGACGAACGTAGGGTGTGTTTACGTATCGCAGAATCGGATTCGTAGGAGCATAAAAAGACCGAAGAAACCCACTTGACAGAAAGACGAGATAAATTGTTGACAGGCTGTCACCAGACCAGAAAGTGCGAAGCTGAATTGTTGCTGCCTGCCAAGTCACTCCGTCCCTCAACCCCAACCCTCGAATCTGTCAATACGCGGAAGATTGACCAATGACAGGTCTCATTCTGTATAAATGGTCCAAGCGTCTAGCGTTGAGGCTGTGCTTGCGGGGTCCACCATCCGCTCCCTCCAGAGCCCAACCTTAATTCCTCACCATCACCAGACATTCGTCTTCCGTGACTGCCGATTACGCGTCCTTTTGGACTGCGCTAGGCTAGCCTGTCCTGTGGTAGGGCATATTTGGCTCGCTCCCGTCGTCCCTTCCGGAGAGTGAGCCTAACCAGACACTAGCGAGACGCTGGTACCACTCTTGTCCAGCTCGTTCTCATGCAGTCATGGCATCAAATGGACCAAACAAGCATTCAGCGAAAGCGAAAGCGCAATCCAGGCACAGGACTCGAACATCCATCCGGAGACAAGTGTGTTTCGAAACATGATCTGAAGGATGGGGGGACGCACAGATCTGCATGTCATTCCATTGCTGCACAGGTTTGTTAAGTGTTTGTTCGACCAAGCGGTCTAGATGACGGGTTCCACTGCCGTCTGATTTTATGACATCTTAACATTCCCCTGAGCTCAGAAAAGGAATATATCTACAGAGCCTTCTTGCCCTGACGTCTCTGAAAGTATCAGATCACGACCTCAGTCGAAGGTACACCACACCATTGAGTTACACGAGCTCGAATTGTTTCCCGTGGTGCCAGCAAATCGCAGCGTCGACCTCCCAATCCATGTTACTCCCGTCCCCGTTCCACTTCATGTACACAGCCCCCATCATCTCATCTCAGCTCGCGAAAACCCGGTGAGCTTTAGAGAAGCGTGCTCCTCTCGCGAGTCGATCAAGGCCAACCCCAGAGTTATTTCCTCGATTGTTTTGTTTCTCTCCGATATCTTCGCGTCTCCATGCCGTCATGTCTTGACCATCGTGTCCCCTCGCTGCACCTTGGATCAGCCACCGCTCTCAAGCAGACAGCCCCAGATAATACTCGAATGCGCTCGCTCTACTGAACTCGAACTCACATGCTGGTCTGAATAACCTGTCACCGACGACCTCTCCAATATCAAACTTCAAGCAATGGAACTGTCAACATGGATGGCCCTCCTCAGGGTCTTCCAGACTTTCCCCTTACTAGCCGCCGGCATCATGAATGGCTTCCTCCTCGCCTGGATCCATGTCAAGGACCTGGGCTTAAAACAGAACGTTGTCGTATTGGAGTTGATGGTTCGTCCTTCCTGTGCTACTCCTTTCCCCTGGCACGATCTGACAACATACTATCCAGATTGCCATCATGTTCCTTTATTCCTTGTTAGCTCTGGGGGTCATACACTCCCAGGGCCGTTCCAAACGCGCCGGGTGGTTGGCCTTCTTCATCGTCGGCGACGTTCTCAACATCGGCCTGGCTGTTGGTCTGATCACTGTCCTGGCGCGTGCTGGTCTGCCAATAATGTGTGTTGGATTAACCCACGGTAACTGTATTGTTCCCCCCTCCCCGAGACTTGCAGTACGCAGCTCATGTACAATGCAGTGGGCTTTGGCCTGGAAAGAACGGACCCCTCATTCACAACCATCGGCTTCAGCGACGGGCAAGCAGGCCACAAAGGAAAGCTCGACAAGCTGTGCACGCTCGAGCGCTCCGTCTACTTCATTGCCGTTGGACTCGTCTTTAACTTCATGGCCACCATCGTCCTAGCTGTGCTCAGGATATGCGAGGGGACCTACACCAGAACGTCGAAGGTCTCTGAGCTTCTGAATTCATTGGAGCGTGCGGACGATAAAGAATATCAGTCTCCTCTGTTGATGACCGCTCCCCGATTTATCCCGCCGCCAAGCGAAGGCATCATTACGCGCCAGACGTCGCTCCGGAGCGTCGCCACGACCCAAGCCGGAACGGCGCCTCATAGTTCTCCGCCCGCCATACCTCGGCGACCGGTGCCGAGCCGGGCATCTGCTCTCATGATGCCGAGCCCAATAAACGAGGAGTCGGAGACGCGCGACCATGAAGGCGAGGAATACGGTGCACTGGTAGCGGATGGGATGCGACACGAGCCGCAACAGCAGGGGCGACTTCATTTGAATACTGCAGTAGTGGCACACCAGGAGGTGGCTAGGCAACAGCAGCACACACCGATACAAGAAGCGAACGACAGGTTTTCGATATCGGAAGAAGCTGGTGTGGTAGCGGACGGGATGCGGTATATGCGCGACGACCATCACGGCAATGGCTACCAATCACGTCGGAAGGAAGCGCATATAGTACCCATCACGGCGCCACCGCTGGATGAAGAGTCGGCAGCTCTGGTGTCGGATGGGTCGCGTCCCATGCCGAATCTTCCCCCGTACACGCCGGGAGGCTCGTCAACAGCTGGTACCGGAAGAGCAGGGGACGGCGGCGTGAGGTTCAACGATTACGGCGATGCCCAGCCACGGGCGCAGGATATGAAGGCGTCGGGGTACTTCAAGCAATGACCAACGTCCAGCAACGATCCTCTTTTGTGTCTTTTTCTTACGCATTGGGTACGGAGTTGGAGTTTTTTTTTTCCTCGCGAAAACGATACCCTTCAGCGCAAGATACCATATGGCTTGTTTATTTCCATAGGAGGAGTTGGCTATTCGAATATACATGATACAAGAAAACACGTTTTGCACCACGATCCTTCTACCGCCTCGTCACACCGCCTCCTATTCAATCCACCCAATCTGCATCACTCCGATCTCCGCATGTCCCCACAACAAGTCCTGCCGCCACAGCCCCGTCATTTATCAACCACAATAAAGTCCCTCAACTCCAACAAATCAAGAAGCTTGTTCTCCTTAGCTCAGTTGGTTAGAGCGTCTGACTGTTATTCACAAAAAGACATCAGGAGGTCCACAGTTCAAACCTGTGAGGGGAAGGAACATGCACGCATTCTTTTGCCTTTATAATTTTTATTTTTAATAATCCTCTCCTTGTTTTTAATGCTTTACAAAAGTGACTGAGACGAGACAGCAGAAGGGAAAGGGAGCAAAAACGGACAATGCTTCCCCTCATAGGGTTGAACTGTGGACTTCTCGGTGTCGGTTTCCCTCTCCGGTGAGTATCTCGGGTAAAGTTAGTTTTATTTTTATTTTTCGTCTATTTCAGGTAGACAGGGCGTCGGCTCGGGTATACGTCCTCCAAATAGGCCTAAGAGAACGGGTTTCGAACGTCGCCCGTACACCCACAGACGCTCCTTTTGGACGGTGAGTATGCTAACAGTCGAACCCTCTAACCAACTGGGCCAAGGAGAACGTGATCGTTGGTTGATGATTGGAGGGCGTGGTGTGCGGCTTGGTTAAGGCCTGCTGTCCTTAGGTTGTGTGGTGCGAGGCTTCACGAACAGGTCCCATCATTCTCATGACGGTCCCACGGACGAGAGAGTCAGCTCGGAGGTTCTCCTGGTGCGATCAAGGTGAACGGCCCTACACTCATGTTCTCTTCCAGTAGCTAAGGTAAAGTAGTAGTCGGATTAAAGCGTCGTCAGTTAATGTGTCACTCTTGATGCGACATCGTCCAGACTTCATGAACATCTCCTAGCATCTGCTGAGCTGCTCTCTTCATGGCAGCTTGACTAAATCTTCATGTTCAGGACCATGCATCTGAGTGCCTCAATGGCCGGCAGGTCTTGCTACTTTCCAACTTCTCTACGTGTGTCTTATTAACAAGCCCCTGAGTCAACTCGATATCACGCCGACCGTCAGTGTGACTGTAGACTAGGAGCGCAGTTATACTACGCTCGCTGTTGGCGCAAGCACTGCCTAACGATCTCTACGGGAGGTTCTCTATAGGTACTGGTAATATTTCAAGTTATAAAGCTCGGCTTCGACTTGCACTTCCCCCTTACGTCTATATTCCCTTACGTCTTCGCTCTTCCTTCATTCACGCCTTCCGTTTCCCCTTTCCCTACGTCTTCCACAGGTTCTATAGCGGCCCCGACGGCCACGTTTTCTACGACAGGTAAAGTCCGATTGGCTAAGCGAGGACTTGAATCAACACCTCTGTAAGGAAGGAGCTCTCTATTCAGGCGACGCCGTCAAACCGGTTGTAATAGGAACTATAAATACTACCTCAGCCTTTCTCTCCGACCTCGGGCCCTTTCTCCTCCTACAACCTCACTACAACCTCACCATATCCTCTCAAAGCCTACTACTCCTCTCTTAGGCACCCTCCAACTTAAACACCTTAGCAACTCGGATGAAGTTACTTACTTCCACAGCTTAGTGCTTCGGCTACTTAAACCCCTTGGATACAACTCCTTAGTCAGAATTGTTTGCTTAACAGCACTATCAGTCTATACCTTATCTTGGGGACCGAGATTCGGCTTCTCAGAAGTTTTCGGCTTCGACTTAACGACTCCTTATCTTCCCACTGACTCCGGGTTTCTATATTCCTATAGTGACGGCTATCAGCTACGAACAGGCACAGAACGACGAGCACTTGCTAGGGTGCGCTTGGCTTTACGTCGTCTTTGGTCAGCAAGGTGGCCACTTGTTACTAACGGCTGCGGCAACTACTACTCGCCATCCGGGGCACCCGCTTCCCCGACTTGATGCAAGTTACTTCGGTTCAATCTCGAAGCCGAGCCTACACCCGAAGTCTCCGGACTGCTAGCAGGAGGCAGGTACGTGGCTGGACCTTCTTAATGACCCTTTTCCCTTCTCAGATCGCAACAACTTCTAGCGTCAGGACTATATAAGCCTCGTTCAACTCTTCTCGTCTTTGCTTTTCAAACTTCACCTCCTTCAATTTCCTTTGGAGGGATATCTAACTTTCACCTCCAGTTCTATCTATCAGTATCGTCTTTACTACCTCAGACTCGTATCTTGCCTAGCAAGGCGAGGACGACCAGATATCGAGCAAGGTCGAATTGGGCTATTATACGCTATCTACTCTATCTTCAGCAGGTAAAGTCCTTCAACTTCCTGGCAACCCCGCGACAGAACACTGACCGGGCTCTTAAAATTGACGGTACGGCTGAAGTCCTTACTCAAGAACTCCTTCCCGCGGAGGATACCGGAGCCGACCGTCTCCTTCATCATCATACACTCTCACCTAAGGAGCCGGCCTAAGAGGCTACTTGAGTCTCCAGGCACACGTTCTTTCCCTTTTTCTTTTCTTGTAAGTGACATGCTTCTCAGGTTGCAGCGCCTATTGACCTCATCCCTTCAAATTTCCACCTACTCTGCCCTCCAACAATCATGTCTCCCCTCATGGTTATGCGCGTCGCTCGTTCTCTTACACCTGGCATTAACTCTTTGAACCTTGGCACTACCTCCCAATCTGCTTTATCATCCACCTCATTCACCCCTACACCGCATATGAAATATTAGATCACGGGGTTTCAAACGTTGTTCAGCCTACTAAGCCTTTTGCCGATCTCATTTAACTTACCGAGCCTCGAAGGGAGCGCTTCTAATATTTGGTATCACCAGGCAGCATTGACCCAGACTTTCGCAGCAAGATAGTCTGGAGAAGTTTTATTCTCGTCCACGGCGAATAGCGATCAACATGGCGCCGCAGGCACAGGCGATCGACCTCACCGGGGTCGGCGATACCTCTCCGCCGGCGGCTCCTACTTGCGGCAATCCACATCACGCTGAAGAACTCCGTGCGGTCCGTGCCAATAGGAGGAAACTGTTCGCCTGCTTGAAGGATAACAGGGACCTCCGGGAAGCAGCTGCTAGCCATGCGGCAGAGCTCGCAAGGCGTGACAATATTATTAACGAACTCGGAACGAGGGACGAGGTTCGTATAAACGAGATTGCACGGCTCAAAGCTGAGAAAGCTGCATTGGAGGACAGATTGAGTGGTCGCGGTAAGCGACAGAATAGGGTAAGTATTTACAAGCGTTGTATGTTCGTGGTGGTCACTAACCAGGTATACCTACACAGACGTGGCCAGAAAAGCTGCAGGCCTTCATCGTGGATGGGAAGAGGATGCCATCGTACGATACTATCCATTCCCTCTGGTAAGTGAGATCCTGACCGCGCTATCAATGAGCCTCACTGACCTTTTCCAGTTGCAAGGAGGAGAATATGTCAAGCAACTCAGGCTTGACGCATCCGCTCATCCGACTGACCGGTAGTTCCAACGACTGGAAGTTATCGGATGGGAACGTCCCGCAAGGCCAGAGCGTCCGTACCTTTCCAAGATTCCACGCTCTGCCTGCCCACATTCAGGCCCGGATATTCCAGTTGTGGTTACATAAAGATCGTCCCGTGCACTGCTTGTCGAGACTGGATCCCTTCAGGGCACCAACGGCATGGCCAGTTGCCAATAGTACTAGCGGCTTGATCAACCGCTTCTACTGGGGCGATGAGCGGTCATTGAATATGACTGAGGACACTGTCGATCCCCAGGAAGCTCTGGCTCTGTTGCTGGTCAGCAAAGACTTCTACTTCAAGGGCGTACACGCGTTCTACGGTTTAAACATGTTCGCCTTCTCTAGCATTGGCGAGTTCAGCCGCTTCGCTAACGGTATCGGTCAACTGCGTGCTACCAGGATTCAGCATCTCGATATAATCTGGACCGGAAGTCAGTACCTGACGGCGGCGCACACCTTCTCCACAAACAAGAAAGGGAAGCAGGTCGAGAACTGGGACTCTGCCCGCACTCGCCCACTCACCCTCTTGCTAAAGCTGCCTCGCCTTCGCACACTAGCTGTCTTTTTGGCCGAGTCGAACCCCCGGTACCAGCGACGCAAGTATGAATCACCAGAGGTGAAGGCAAAGCTGCTCGCTGCTACTGCCGACCAGCCCAACTTCCGTCAGAACCGGTCCCTGCGTACTCTTCAAGGCGCTGATTGCTTGCACCTCCTTCGTGGACTCGATTGGGTAAAAGTATACGATCTGAACCTTACGGTTCGGGATGTGAATCCCGTCCCAGAGCTCCGGCCCATTCGCGATAAGTCGTTCTTAGTTGATATCAGCAAGTCGGTAACCACGCCAAAGTCGGCGAAGCAGGCAGAGGCTTCCGAGCTCCAGAGACTGCCACCTCTGTTTCCTCTCACGAGCGGCGGTCCCCAGGCAGCACAGCCAGTAAATCCGGCAAGCCCGATGCAACCCCGGGATCCCAGCGGCAAGGTGTTCTCTACTATCCAGAAGTTCTACCATGACTCCCAGCGTAGAGGACCATACCAGAACTCACTGAACCAGACTTGGTACGGCTTTGACGTCACCACAACGGCAGAAGGCTACGGTATCCTTGGAGCAACTGTGAATGCTGAGAGGCCAGGCGCCGCGAACGATGCCAGAGGACCCCCGATGGTCGTTGAAGGACCGGCAAATGTTGCAGCCCTTGCGGTTGAAGGTGTAGACGGTAATACCACAGCTGCCGACGCCAATGAGCGGCCTGCTAGTATTGCTCAGGAGCAGGCAAAAATTACCAACGGGGATGGGACTGCAAACGCCGGCGTTGAAGCTACAGCAAGCACAGCGGCTACGGTTGCGAAAAGGAACGTCACCGAAGGAGAGACATCAAACTCTACTCAGGGATATGCCGCAACGCGCGTCGTCACTCTCAACATTGCTCCTCGTCAGCTGCTTGCCATCATCAATGACGCGGCTGCTAGGGCTGATGGGATGGCTGCCGACGTCGATATGACTGACGCGGTGCAGGACCCATCAACAGGTACTCATGGTGGCGGCCCGGGTCCCATTGGCGCAAGCAGTGTTCGCGGTGCAGATACACTACACAATCCTACCAACAACGGAAGCATCTTCGTTGACGACGATGCTATGCAACCGGAGGGTCACAATGGGCGTAACAGTCAGCGCCCTAGTACTAGACCCTCCAGCCAGAAGCATCCGACTCAAAGGTACCACGGCACAGGACGTCGAGCCCTTGGACCGCTCTCTCCTGCTGTGCTTAATGCCCGGAGGTCCAACACCAATAGAGGACCTGTCACACCCAATAAGCGCCCATCTGACGCAGCAGGTCCAGCCAACACTAGGTCTAAGCGCCGGAGGGCGAGTGTTGGTCCAAGTGGCACTGAGCCTATCACGAATGGAAGTAGTGGGGTTATTAGTCCTACTATAGGACCTGTCTTGTCCGGTTAGAGGGTTCTTCGCCTGACAGCGCCGCGTCCGCTCAGCGTATCCTCCAGATTCTATCGACACGGGGATGAGAGACGCCGAGCCGATCCTGGCATTTCAACGAACGTCCTTACTTTTCCTTGGCGGCAGGTGCTTTCTCAGAGAATCCTCGTTTATGGTGATTATGAAGCGTACAGTTTTGCTATTTTTGGCATGTCATCGGTTTACCTGGCTTGGAAATGGAATGGGATTCAGGACGGAAGGGGAAACGGGGGATTTCAATGGGATACTGGATCAAGGCAGGGAGGAGAAACGGTCCATTGGGTTTTGCGAAGGTCTAGGGAAACAGAAGGGAAATCTGGAAACAGGTCAGGACTCGTTGATTTTCTTGATTTTCTGATGATATGTTCTTTAGAGATTCAAGATACCCCATGGCAGCACTGCACAGACAGCGGCCTCGGGATGAATTCAATCCTTTCTATCCACCCCCTAATCAAAAGTGATCTTCTTGCCCTGGAAAGTAGCATTCTTCTGTTTCTCCTCCGCCTTCTTCTTCGCCTCCCAACTAGGATGCAGCGGTCCCGTATTATCCGTCGTCCTCGGCTTCTTGGGTGGTGCCGCCGCCTGTTGCGGTGCACCGTGACTCCCACCGCCCGCGGGCCGGCCAAAGGGGTTGGCGATGCCCTTCTTCCACGGCGTCCGCGCGCCGCCTTCCACTGCTCCCCGCTTGGGATCCCAGCCCTGGTCGCGGGTCTGCTTCTGTAGATGTTTCGCCTCTGCCTTGAACTTCTTCTCCCAGATGGCCTGGCGAGCGCGCTGCCCTCGCCTGTTCTTGCGGGGTGGTTCGATATCGACATCTGATGCTGATTCGGAGCCGGATATGTACCCTCCCATTAGTGACGGTAAGAATGTCGAGCCGGTGGTCGGACCGGTATCTTCGGCTTTCCTCCGTTTAGACGCGCGTTTTGGGGATGGTGACCGAGATATTGCGCCCGAGTCGTCGCTGTCCGCGTCGCTATCCTCCTCCTCTGATGAACTTTCCTCCGAGTCGTCCTCCGAGTCTTCGGACTCAACACTCTGCCGCACCCTCAGTTTCGCACCTCCTTGCCTCTCAGCATCGCGTTTGGCGGACTTCGCTTGCCCTTCTTCACTGGACGAGAACCCTCCGAAACTGTCCTCATCACCACTGCTATCCTCACTCGCAAGCTCAATATCCCCAAACCCGTCGTCGTCGTCCTCCCCCTCCTCATCCGTAACCTGCATCGGATCCTCCTCATCATCCTCCTCGCTACCCGAGTCCTCGTCCGACGAAGCCCCCAGCAACGCGTCATAATGCTTGAGCGCCTCCTCCACATCCTCATCGGGTATATCATCCAGCTTCGCCGCCTTCTTCTCAGACTTCTTCCCTTCCTCCTTCACCTTTGATGTCTTGCCCTCATCCGCCTTGACCTTCTCCTGCCCCCCATCATCTTCCCTATCAGCATCCTCCTCCTCCCTCGCCTTCTTTCCCTCTTTCCCACCCCCCTTGCCCTTCTTGGGTGGCGGCTCGACACCCAGTGTAGAGCAGATAGCAGGCACGGCCCTCTCCAGCACAGTCTTCACCTCCTTCCTGTTGTACAGCGCGCTGGTGACATTATGCAGCGCCACCCTCTCCTCCTCGGAGATATCTGGTTTCGGCGGTCCGGCTTTGAGGTCGGTGGGTAGGTTGGGGGCGGCGGCGACGGATTTGATCTTGAGGAGGGAGGCGCATAGGTGCGCGTGGGCTGCTTGGTGGAGGTCGAGGGACTGTTATGTGTTGTGGTTAGTAACAAAGACAGAGCACTATAGGGGAGCCATGACTGGTAACAAACCTTGAGTACAAAGATCTCCTTCTGCATCCTCTCCTTCTTCTCGGCGGGTGCCTTGGGGTCCTTCAGCCGCTTCGCCTGGCGCTGGCGCTCGAAGCCCTTGGCCAGCTTGAGGGCGTGGTGCAGTTCCTGGCCGAACTTCTGGAGCTGCTCCTCGACCGTCTCTTCTATCGTCCTTTTTCGCTTCGGCATGTTTGCGGCGGTGTTTGAACTGGGGTTGATCAATGCTAAAGAGCAAAGATACCTGAAGGGGGGTTGTCGTCGGCGTCTGGTTTTCCGGTTACAGAGAAAAAGTAAACAACGCCTCGTTACAAGAATTTTAAGCGGGGAGTGAGAGAACCGAAGTCTTGGCGGTGCGCTAATGCAGGTTAAGAGTCGACAGGGGTCTAAATGGGACACGCCCCACCTGTCTTCGATTCCTGGCGCGTTGGACGCGACTGCCTTTCGAGGACGGAGAGGGAGCAAAGTCAACATTGTTAGAAGGATGACAGGGACGGCTCACACTACAACAATGCATTTGAGTTGATGAGGGATTCTTGCAACATGCTCGTTCGGAAAAGACACTGCACCACATACCCGAAAGCAAACACTCGATTCAGCTCGTGAGGAACAAAGAACTTCCCCCCAAAGCAGCGCATAACCCTTGGGCGCATAATCCTCGGGCGCATAGCCTTCGAGTCCAGCCTCACCGACCCTCATTCCTCACCACACACATACATAATCACAATGATGGCAGGACGCACACAAGGCGGTCTCCCAACCCATGGCGCCCCCTCGCGCGACGACTACAACAAACTCCCCGAGGAAGCCAAAACACAAATAAACGAAGCCGTACGTTTCTTTCCCCTTTCCCCCCCTCCTACCACCTCCCCGTGCTAACTTTCTTACCCGTGTCCCAGTTCGGCCTCTTCGACAACAACGACGACGGCCGCCTAGACTACCACGAGTTCCGCTTCTGCCTCCGCGCCCTGGGCTTCGACCTCCCCAAACCCGAGACGTATGCCTACCTGACCAAGTACGGCGTGGCCCCCCTAGGCTGGCAGACGGACAAGAGCGGCGAGTGCACGCCGCCGTGGCGGCAGTTCACGTTGCCCATAGTGCAGGGGATAGCGGGCCACTTGATTACCAAGCGGGATCCGCTGGAGGAGCTGCGGCGGGCGTTCAGGCTTTTTGATGTCGAGGAGAAGGGCATGATTACGCTGGATGATTTGGTGCGCGTGTCACAGGAGATCGGCCAGCCGCTGGAGGAGGGGGAGATGAAGACCATGATACAGGAGTTTGACAGTAATGGCAAGGGCGGGGTTAGTGAGGACGAGTTTGTCAAGCTGATGTTGTCCAAGAAGTAGGCGGATGGACGGCTCGCTGGGGAGGGAGGGGGGAAGAGGGTGGGGGCGAAGATGTGAGGGGAAGGGGTTCAGTGATGGTGTTAGCAGCTGCAGGGACGGTTCTGGGTTGGTGTCTGATATCCAATGGTTGGCGAACATTTCTTATAGGAGTCAAGCAGGTTGTTCATGTTTGTTTGCAGGCTAGCTGGTCGAATCATTGTGTTACATGGTGCTCGACATGTTCTGAGACGCCGTTAGGAATACCCTTGGGACGAACTTCGGCGTATTCCGCTTCCACAGCCGGTACTCTTTCCTTCCCTCCAACCGACTGTCATGCTTTCTCTCATTCAGCGGCACCGATACTGTCAGCAGCAACATGGTAACAAATACCGGACCTGCATAGCACAGCGCAACAGTCATGCCCGGAGTCAGGCGCAGAGCTCCCTTGACCGGTTCGCTGAGCAGGTAACTAGCCGCAAACGTCGCGATGCCGGCCCACAGAACAGACTCTCCGAAGTAGTTGGGATGGCGACTGTGGAGGTTAGAATATCTCCCCCATCTCATGAAAGACCAACTCACCATCTGCTCCATAGCCCGCGAGCACAGAACTCCTCGTCATGGAGTTTCACCCTCCGCTCATCCAGCCACCTAGTTTTCTGCCTGTCCGCAATGACCTCGATCAGGAACCCAACTACAAACAGTGAAATGCCCAATACATCCGACAGCATCAGCGGTAGCCCAGGGAATGCGTCCTGTGGAAGACGCGGTACCGAATTGACGGCGATAACAGGCAGCATGCACACGGCGATCCAACTGGCCTGGGCCATCCAGGTGATGAAGAAAGCCACGGGCTTGGTCTTAACCACGTCAAACCGCGAGTCTCCGGCGTCTCTAGCCAGGCGACGGAAGAGGAACGATCCCACTTTACGCAAGATGCGTCAGTATAAGTTAGGTAACGAGAAAGAGGATACTCACACCGATACGCCCAGGTCGCGACGGCGAGACTCAACACAGTCTGGCGCCAGTTCAAGTGGCTCGTCGTGAACGTCTCCGTGCCATCGTTGCCATCGTGGAAGCCAGAATACCTCACATAGTAGCTGTTAATATACGGGTAATAGAGACTCATAGCCGTTGCCTCCAGAAACATGATGACACCGCTGAGGTCGTAGAAGACCTCGGAGTTCAACACGACAGACGCTATGGCAAAGAGAACTTGGACGGTAAATATAGCCGTGACTATTGGCACCAAACTGTCAAGGATTGATGCCTCGAAGGGCGTCGTGATCTTGACGTCTGGGCCCATGAATACCGTCGCCATAGTCGCCATTGGGGTTCGAAGTTGTGACGAGAGCCGTCTCGGTCGACTCGGACTACGACCATGACGAGATGTTATATAAGGGAGTTAAAGGAGCCCAAAGGATGCCGTCTCGGGGTTAGGAATCCGTAAGCTGTAAGCCGTACTCCGACGGGATTCAAGCAGGAGGATGGAGGATGTTTGGGGAAGATCCCCGAGTGCCGGACCCGGGCCCGGGGTTGAGCTAAGGATAAGCTTAACTCTGCTCGACCCCTTGACTGGGCAGTCTTGACATCTTGTCCTTTCCCAGCATCAAACACCAAGCTCGACGTTACCGATGTGTAAACCTGTTAGGTGCGGTTAACACTCCGTTATAAGCTGGAGTCCTGTTCGTCATTCTTGCATGGCCCGGGTCTTCTGGCCCTTTCCTGGTTTGGCATGCGGCACTCGTACTCATCCAGGCCTTCGCCGACGGACGTGGAAGGTCTGGCTTCTTATATCTCTGCGGCTCATGTTAGGGATTCGGCCTCCCTCTGTCTCTCGTTGACAATGCCACTCGCGCGTCCTGTATTTATCCCCCTAACCCTGCAGATTGACGCGAGGGCGGGGTCGCGGTTAGCAGACGTTGGGCGGGGGCACAGCACTGACTAATTGCGCAGCGGTGACAATGATGTCGTCGACTCACAAACCCCCGTCGCCCTTGTGTGCTCAATAATCAGTGAGGACTTCTCAGCAAAGCAACACCACAAATTCGGCACCTGTTCGGCATAAGCCCGCCGAAACCCAGTGAATTTATAGAACTAGGTGAGTAGTTGGCATTTCCACATTACAGCCCGTATTCCCGTCCCGGCATTGTCACTTCCGGGATCGGCTCCGATGCTTCATGACGGAGTTGGGACAGTTATTGTTCCATCTCCGTCTCGTTGAGCGATTTCTTACTCTCTTTACGACATACCTAGTTTGTAGAACAGTTGGTCTGAACATGACCTACTTTTGACGGAACTCGGTACTGATTTATAAGCGTAGAAATATACCTTTAGGTATCTTCGCAGTCTTGCTATTTGGCTTGTAGACCATAGATCTGCTTCCGTGTGAGCCATAAAACCAGTCTCCGGTCATCATGAGCACATACTAACGAGCTCTTTTAAACAGAGTAACAGCATTTTCATAACTCACACCCTTTCAAACACGAGCACAGAGCACAGCCAACAATGTCCGCCCCAACCAACCTCGAGAACCTCTTCTCAGTAAAGGGCATGGTCGCCCTCGTAACCGGCGGCGGCACCGGTAACCTCTCCCTCCCCTCTTTCCCCTCCCATCCCATCCACACCTCTCTCACTAACTTCCCCCCCAGGTATCGGCCAAATGATAGCCAAAGCCCTAGCCGACGGCGGCGCAGCACGCGTCTACATCGTCGGCCGCCGCACCGACGTGCTGCAATCCGCCGCCGCATCGCTCAACGCCAACCGCCCCGCCGTCGTTGTCCCCTTATACTGCGACGTGACCTCCAAGATCTCGTTGGAGTCCGTCGTCAGCGTCATCCGCAACGACGCGGGCTACCTCAACCTGCTCGTGTGCAACGCCGGCGTGGGCGGGCCGCAGGTCGTCCCGCCCACGGCGGACACGAGGATCGAGGACTGGGCCGCCAAGAACCTCGAGCACGGGTTCGACGAGTACACGGATACGTTCAAGGTCAATGCTACGAGCGTGTGGTACACGGCCATGAGCTGTCTGAAGTTGCTGGACGAGGGGAATAAGAGGGGGAATATTGGGTGGACGAGTCAGGTCGTGGTCACGAGCAGTATTGCTGCATTTAATAAGAAGGCTCCCGGGGGTTGGGCATATGGGCAGAGCAAGGCTGCTGCTACGCATGCGGCTAAGCAGTTGAGTGTTGTTTTGCCCACCTGGGGGATTAGGTGAGTGGCTTTCTGGGGGAAGGGGATTGGGGATTGGGAGACGTGCTAATGGTGGGATAGGGCGAATTGCATATGCCCGGGGTTGTTCCCTAGCGAAATGTCGGCGCCCATTGTGGCGGCGTCGGGGGGAGATATCAACGACAGTAACGGGGGTCTCATCCCGGTGGACAAGAGCGTCGTGCCCCTCGGCCGGATGGGCGATGCGGAGGATATGGCTGGTCAGATCCTGTACCTGGCGTCGAAGGCGGGATCGTACCTCAACGGCAACACTATCATTGTCGATGGTGGTAGGTTGACGAACTTCCCGACGACATTCTAAGCTGTCGGGAGTGGCGGGACATGGGTCTGGGGGCTGGGGGCACGACGATGGCAACTCGAAAGCCAGCCCCGACGAAATGAGAGAGTCGACCGAGGAGAAGAATGGCTTAAAGGCCTTATCGAGGACTGCCGGCCGGTCTTCGTCTTGACCTGTCCGTAGGAAAGGAACCGGATAGAGCAAGGAACCCAGGCCATGCATGTCTCATGACGCAACGACACGGAAAGCTTTGTCACAACTCTAGAGATCTCAGCTCGATGCTTGGTGATGATGACATCTCACCGGCGAAAGATAGACAATACACCGGTATTTCGACCGTCCGGTTCATATGTGAAGCCCCCCCTCCCCCACGGGGTGTATCGAACTTGTGTCCGTGGGCCCCGTTCCACACCCCAAACCTCCCGTCGCTTGGTCTCCTTGGCTGAACGCTAGGTGATAAGGGCGAGTCTACCAGGTATTTTCCTTTAGGCGTTAAGGCTGAGACTAGGAAATGAAGCTCTCTCTTGACCGAGTATTACCGGCGAGCCGTTGATAGCCTTCGCTGAGCGCCCTCTCACCCGGTGGCCCCGGTTGGCCGTAGCGGGATTGCGGTTCGGGACTGGAGCCGATGTCGGAAAGTGGATCCGTCCTTCTAGGGGTTGCGTGTAAGAAAAAAAATAGTTGTCGCTAATAACGGAGTTTCCACCAAACAACGAAGAGTTCGGCCGAGAATTTATCTTGATCTTTCGAGGCGATCGTCCATACGCAACGGCGTACGCGTACGACAAGTGAACAGTTTGTGCTGTCCGAGTCCTTGCCCCGGTTTACTTTCCTGGACCGGACTGGATGGAAACGACCTCTTTTCCTTCCATGCCAACAGAGAGCACAGACAGGACCCGAATGATGACAGACCGGACAGCTTCATCTGCTCCTAAACATTGTCGCCTTGGGTCGACGGCATCTCAAGTGAGATGGCATACCCCCGTGTCTCAGTCCTCACACATCACACTCCGCTTTGCCGAATCCTTAACACCGTGCCAAGCCGGGACGGCGGCTGGCATCGACGGCCGGGAGGGGGGTTTTGGTCCTCGGTGCCCCAAGGAAGACCATGCATCGGAGATTCAGCCATGTGACCTGTATCAAGAGTCTCGAAGTGGTTGAACAGAGGGACATACATGCACCGTCTCCTCGAGTCGACATGGAGAGCAGTGAAGTGACGGGGGAAACTCGGGCATGATGATGCCTCAACTGTTGTGCATATCGACCAGCGGGGATAGCTCGGGGAAGACGTCGGTCGCGGTCGTAAGCCAGTGCTTGCCACCTCAATCTTTGTGGAGGAGAACTTCTGGGAAGGAGAGGAGAAGGGGAACAGGACATGCGTGTGCATGCCTCTCGGCCTGTGGTACCGTCTATGTTTAGAATGTTGGCTTCAAAGATCAGGAAGAAAAGAGCGAGATTGGAGTTGCACAGTTGCTCGAGATATCTACTCAGAGATCGGGCTCCCAGTGGCATTTGGGGAAGCTTGCTGAAGCTAAGCGCCCGAATAGAGACATTGCGACATTGGGCGGCCCGGCAGGAGACGAGGGAAGCAGAGAGGGGAAGCGGCCCTGAGGATTCGTGCTTGGCTGAATTGAGCACACGACTTCCAGGTTGTTTTGCGGGGGATCTGCACTCGGGGAGCTGGGCTTGGGAGCTTTCAGCAAGCTTCAAATGCGTTTGTCGAGCTGGAGGCTTGGGCGATGTTGCGATGCCCTGAGAATATGCAGAGGCAGCGAGGGCTGGATGCGATTATATCAGGTGTTGGAGAAAGCTGCGGGTTATCAAGACCAGCAACAAAGCAAGAACTGCTGATCAGTGCGGCCCAACATGGGGAAACGGAAGCCAAAAGGTGCACTCCGAAGCTCATGCTCAAGTTGTCTCACGGGCCGCAAGTAGCACGTCAACCCCGCATTCCCAGACACAGATGGAAATGCGCTCTTATTGGCCACAGCTCGACAGTGTGAGATCGGGATCATATGGAACATAGATGGACTTGCAGTACGGTACTTGCTCACAGCCATCCAGTGCCAACTCCTCATTGTTGGGGCGGCAGTCGTGGACAGAAGGGGTCGAGCGGAGAAGTTGCATGGAATGGGTTGGTGATGGTGGTGACAAGAGCTTACGCGGGGAAGGACAGCAACATCACAAGTATCTCCTCCTCACTCCAGCTATTTCCCGGCTGCCCTTCTCTCCTGTCCCGTCTTTGTCTGTCAGTCATCCGGGCATCTTAAATACCCAGCTGGTGCGCCTCCCGTCCACTTTGCTAGCACTCACAGCTCATTCCTCAGCTTTGGACCCTTTTCGATCCGTTCCTGAATCCGAGACTCGAACCCTGTTTTTTCTGTTGAGCCGTCTTCAACAAACCATCCCTGACTTGGAGTCCACATCCTCGGCCTGTACCTTTATATCTCAGTGTTCCGTTATACGCCCCGCCATCCGGAGACCCGACTTATAAGAACAAGCACTCCGACTTCGCCATTGCAATTACCGGTCTTGCACGCAAAGACGCAAGGCAATAAGAGAGAGTCGACTCTCTCTCACCTTGTTATATCCGTTTTCGTCTGTTGCTTGGCAGAGCGAACCTTGTTTCGGCGCGAGACTTACAGCAACCGCGACGACCCCTCACTTATCGCAAAGCATAGCTGACCACCGTGACCACCGCGGGAAGCTTCGGCAACAGCTCCAAAGCTTGTGATCTCAACTCGGTTTGAAGTTTGCCTGTTCTTTACTGTCGACTTCATCCCATCATCATCATCAGGTTTTGGGTACATCTTGCATCCATCCGCCTTTTGGTTGCTTTCTGCTGGTAAGTCAGCTTTCTTCTTCCTCAAACAACAAACAAAGCCCCCGGTCGTCCTCCATTCCTCCCCGGAATTCTATCGCTTATCGATAGGAGCTGTGTCCTCCCTCGGGTCCCTGCTCCACAAACACCCCGTTATCCGTCCGGCTGCTGAGGACGGGATACCCATCTCCATATCAAATGTCCAAGGTTCTCCACCCCCACCACTACTAGCCACGGCTTCCGAGCTTCCTAGGGTCGTTTCCTATCCTTTCCGACCTCAGACAAGAGACAATACCAATGGACTGCACCAAGGGCTATCAAGACCCAGGCCTACCCCCGTCAGCCCCGAGTCTCTGATCGACCCGGACATCCACCTCGGGCGCTGGTCGGCACAGCAAGCCAAGCTAATTGGCCATCGCATTGGTGAAATCCCGTCCGGCCCCAGTGCCAGTGCCAGGGACAGGGCCAGGGCCAAGCATGATGACCATTGTGATATCTGGAGCTGGCTCCCAGCGACCATAACCAAGTGGAAGAAATGACGAGCTTGCTTTCTTAGTCTCGTATACCTCGTTGGTCAAGGCACCAGACGAAACGCACCGTGAAGAAGTGCCGTGATATCTTCCCTAGAGCCGACGTTAACCAGACAAGCAAGATCCAGTGTCCGATATTCCATCCATCGCTGAGCTTCGCGTATAAACACCAGACGAACCTAAACACTCGAGTTTCTCAGTCAGGCCAACACCCGGACGGACAGACACCATCTCGATCTCCCCGTCGTCCGGCCTTGACTTTTCCCTCTCACCCCAACTACACCAGACAAAACGTGAGCCTCAAGCCCCGTGTCTCTCCATCTCTATCCGGCACATCAGAAGAAAAATGTCCAACACAATCAAGCAAGCCGCAGAAGCAGCCCGCACCCGGAGCTCAGAAGCAATGGGCACCGCCAAGTCCACCGTGCAAGGCGAGACGGCCGCCGCGACAGCCGTAGCAAACGACTTCCTGCACACGCCCTTCGTGCGCGCCGCCCTGCCCTTCGTCAACGGTGGCCTATCGGGCATGGTGGCCACCACCGTCATCCAACCCGTCGACATGATCAAAGTCCGCATCCAGCTCGCCGGCGAGGGAGTGTCCGGCGGCCCCAAACCCACGCCCCTCTCCGTCACGCGCGAGATCCTCGCCTCGGGCAAAGCCCGCGACCTCTACACGGGCCTCTCCGCCGGCCTGCTCCGCCAGGCCGTCTACACCACCGCCCGCCTCGGCTTCTTCGACACCTTCATGGGCACTCTCACGGAGCGCGCGAAGGCAAAAGGAAATAGCATCGGCTTCGGCGAGCGCGCGACGGCGGGGCTAACAGCCGGCGGGTTGGCGGCCATGATCGGCAACCCGGCCGACCTGGCGCTCATCCGCATGCAGAGCGACGGGCTCAAGCCCTTAGCCGAGCGCAAGAACTACCGCTCCGTCATCGACGCGCTGTCGGGGATAGCAAAGTCCGAGGGCGTCGCGGCGCTGTGGGCGGGGGCGGCGCCGACGGTGGTGCGCGCGATGGCGCTCAACTTCGGCCAGCTCGCCTTCTTCAGCGAGGCGAAGGCGCAACTGAAGACGAGGACGACGTGGAGCTCCAACGCGCAGACGCTGACCGCGAGTGCCACCGCGGGGTTCTTCGCGAGCTTCTTCAGCCTGCCGTTTGATTTCGTCAAGACGAGGCTGCAGAAGCAGAGTAAGGGGCCCGACGGGAAGCTGCCGTATAAGGGTATGGCGGACTGTTTTGCCAAGGTGGCGAAGCAGGAGGGTGTCATGAGGTTTTATAGGGGGTTTGGGACGTATTATGTGAGGATTGCGCCGCATGCGTGAGTATCCCTGTTCCCTAATCATCGTGACGAATGTTATGCTAACAATGGGTGTACAGGATGGTGACTCTTATAGTTGCTGATTACCTCGGGTGGCTGACCAAGTAAGCGAGTTGAAAAGTGGTGGTGATGGAGGGCGTGCTGTTGCTGTGGCTGTGTCTGGGTCCTGAGATAGAGTCATTCTTGTCCCTCCGTTTCTTGTTTGCTTTGGCTGGAGTTGATGCGGCATCATCAGGCATCAGTCCTGCGAGTTCTGTTTGGTTAGGAAGTCAGTTTTCGATACTCGCAAATACCAACTCGTTTTCTTCTTAGCGACCGCCAGGTGTCAGTGTTGACAGTTCGTGAAGCGATGAAGCTCTGACAATTCACACCGCTGCCCGGGTGGAAACCGTGTAAGTGCTGCACGAAGTCACGAAGCTCTGACGACCTCAACCTGGTCCAAAAGAGCGGCCCTGCAGGAAATCATTCCCACCAATCCGTACAGCACCATCAGCCAAGCTACAGAACCCCTGTCGGCCTGTGGAGAACAAAGACCCTCGACTGTGTCGGTGCTCCTCCGATCGTTGGCGCGCAAGCTACATTTCCTTGGAGGGGCCCTTTTCTTTTCGCATCACTACCATAATCATCCTTGATCGCGTTTAACCTAGAATTTTTGGAGTCCTTTATAGCTTCTTCTTTCCCCTGCCTCGCGTCGCATAAGATGTGACCTGCAGGACACGATGGACGCTGACTGGGACGAGGTATGATTATCCTCCAATTGATCCCCCATGTCCCCTCGACATTGTAATGTCCCGCACGCCTGAAGGTGTCGCGACATGGCCCCCTCCACCACCAAGAGATACGAACACCGTCGCTAACCATACCTCTCAAACCAGGTCGGTCGCGTGCCGTTTCCTCCGCCGGCCCCGAACGAATCCCGCTTCCCTCGGCCGCCGACCATCATCGCCTTCGACACCTGCCAAGAGCTCCTTTGGACAGGCAACGAGTACGGCCGCGTGCTCTCCCTGTACGGCACCGAACTGCAGCGCTACACCTCCTTCAGGATACACAGGCCCGAAGATGGCCCCGTCCGCCAGCTCCTCTTCCACGACAAGGGCGTCATCGCCCTTGGGCCCCGGACCGTGCACATGGCCATGCGGAGGGGCGCCCCCATATGGAACATCCGCCACGACGACATGAAGGACCTGCACTGCATGAGCTTCACCTCCAAGGGGGCCTCGGAGATCCTCGTCGCCGGGTCGCATAACACCATGTTTGTCATTGATATCAACAGGGGCGAGATAGTAAAACAGGTCCCTACCGAGCATCACTACATAATCATGAAAAAGAGCCGGTACATATGCGCGGCCACCAAGACCGGCAACGTCGACATGCTCGACCCCATCTCCTTCAAGATCGTCAAGACCTGGAACGCCCACGTGTCCTACATCAACGACATGGACGCCCAGAACGACTTCATCGTGACGTGCGGCGGGTCCCAGAAGCAGCACGCCGCCCAGACCTACATGCTCGATCCCTACGTCAACGTCTTCGACCTCAAGAACATGACCTCCATGTCGCCGATCCCTTTTCCCTCCCTGGCCGCCTACGTGCGGATGCACCCGAGGATGCTGACCACCAGCATCGTCGTCTCCCAGCAGGGCCAGATGCACGTCGTTGATATTATGAATCCCAACACGGGAGGCAACGCCGTCAGATATGCGAACGTGCTCTCCTACTTGAACATGGTCGAGATTGCGCCCTCGGGCGAAGCGCTGGCTATGGCGGACTCCGAGTCGAACATCCATCTTTGGGGGTCGCCGTCGAAGATCCACTTCGCCGAATACGCTCAGCCGATAGAGTTTGCTGAGCCGGAGGAGGCGGCACCCACCATCGACTGGGCGGGCGACACGCCCCTGAACACGATCGGCATGCCGTACTATCGGGACATGCTGGCCTCGGCGTGGCCGCCAAACCTGGTGTCTGAGGTTGGAGCGCCGCCGGTGAGGTACGACCCGACATTTATCGCCGGTATGAAGCGGACCGAATGGGGTCTATATGGGGACAACCCGCGGAGAACCAGGCGAAACCAGGCCGAGAACACGCGGTCATCGGGCTTGTCGGCCAACGCGCTGCAGCCGCCCAAGTTCCTGAGCGAGAAGGCGCGCGAGATGGCCAAGTCGTCTGGACTCACCGCGCCGGCCGAAATAGCGCAGACTGTGGAACAGCTGGCCTCAAATAAGCAGCTGGAGAGTCTGAAACCTGATGCGCCGCCGATGTACAAGAATGTCGAGATCAAGTACAGCAAGTTTGGTGTGGACGATTTCGACTTTGGGTAAGTCCCAGCCGTGACCACAGTGCCGACAAGTTTACTAACATGATGTCAGTTATTACAACAAAACACGATATGCCGGCCTGGAGAACCACATCTCCAACTCCTACGCCAACTCACTCCTCCAAGTGATGAATTACACCCCGCTCCTCCGCAATCTAGCACTCCAACACGCGGCTACGGCCTGCCTTAGCGACCCCTGCCTCCTCTGCGAGCTAGGTTACGTCTTCGACATGCTCCAAAAAGCAGAAGGCTCAACCTGCCAAGCCTCCAACATGCTCAAAGCCCTCGGCAACCACCCGCAAGGTAACCCTTCCCTCCCTTCGTCTTTCTGTTTCCCACCCCACCACTAACCCCATCTACCTAGCCGCACCCCTCGGCCTCCTAGAAGAAGAACCCCACTCCTCCACCCCAGCCGTCATGATCCAAGGCCTAACCCGCTTCCTCCTCGACCGCATCTCCTCCGACTACCGCTCCATCGCGCCCGCCTCCACCTCCCTCGAGCGGACCCTCTTCTCCCTGCCCCCTCCGCCCAACCCGATTGACCAAGAAGACCTCCTCTCGCGCCTCCTCGCCACGTCCGCCGTCTCCTCCATCCGGTGCAACAACTGCCGCAACGAATCCACCCGGCCCGGATCAACCTACGTAAACGACCTCCTGTACCCCCCACCTCCCAAATCATCCTCCTCCTCCTCCTCCGTCCTCCTCCGCGGTGGTCAAGGCCAGACCCAAAATCACCAGCGGCCGGTAAAAACAACCTTCTCCCAAGTCCTTAAGGCCTCCATCGAGCGCGAGACGACGTCGAAGGGGTGGTGCTCCCGCTGCCAGCGGTACCAAACCTTACAAACCCGGAAAACGATACGGGATATACCTGCCGTACTGGCGCTCAACGCGGCCGTGCAGACGGCCGAGCACAGGCGGCTCTGGGCTACGCCCGGCTGGCTGCCCGAGGAGATCGGCGTCATTGTTGATCCCGGGACGGGCCAGTTCTTTTGCTACGAGGGGGAGGATCTGAAGCTGCATTTGCAGAGGGGGATGCACAATGTGAGAGTGTACAGTCTGGTCGGGGTTGTGGTGAATGTCGAGGGGGAGACGGGGATGAGGGGACATCTTGTGGGGATGGTTAATGGTGAGTTTCTTTTTTTTTTCTTTGTCTCTGTACCGGTTGCTATTGGGGCGTAATGTTGGTTTTGGGTTTGGTCGTGGTGTTGCGCCGTGTTGCACGGTGTTGCTGCTGTCGTGTGTTTCGGAGCCGCTTTTCCTTCCACACCCCATTCCCTTTCAACTGTTTGGCGTATGCAGTTTTCCTATCTGTTGCCCGTTTCGGCGCATCGTGGTTTACCAAGCTGTCTCAAAACCGAGGAGTCCTCGGTGGCTGGATATATTCAGCTGGTTGTCATACGCCAAACCCCGGCGTTGGTCGCTGAGCCGTGGTGCTGTCGAGCTGTGGTCCTTACGGTCATGTTCTCTGATGTCTTATTGTCACTATTGTCTTCCATGATGGTCGCCCGAGACTGACTAAACATAGTCTCGCATTCGGAACCCACGCCTCCCGCAGAGAGTCGATGGCACTTATTCAACGACTTCTCCGTCCGGCCCGTGTCCGCTGCCGAGGCTCTGACCTTCAATGCATCCTGGAAGATACCGTCGGTCCTGGTGTTCCAACTGAAGACGGCCAACAACCGCCACAGCACGGAATGGATCGACAAGCTGGACACCAGCATCCTCTTCACGGACATCCAACCCTCCAACAGCGAGAAGACTTATGAGGTCCTCACGCCAGACGAGCGGCCAGGCCCACACACCATTATCGCCCTCGACACCGAATTCGTGTCGCTGAAGCAACCGGAGATCCAGATGAACTCGGACGGACAGAGGGAGACTATCCGGCCTATGTCGCACGCGTTAGCTCGAGTCTCTGTCGTCCGCGGCCAAGGAGAGCAAGAAGGGCTACCCTTCATCGATGACTACATCGCCATCAAAGAGCCC
Organism: Coniochaeta sp. 2T2.1; assembly: GCA_009194965.1. Taxonomy (NCBI): domain Eukaryota; kingdom Fungi; phylum Ascomycota; class Sordariomycetes; order Coniochaetales; family Coniochaetaceae; genus Coniochaeta; species Coniochaeta sp. 2T2.1. The sequence continues at coordinate 2,398,426 of VSMA01000002.1, read as the reverse complement.
GTGGTTGACTACCTCACGCTGTACTCCGGTATTACCGCCGGCGACCTAGACCCCCGGACGACGAAGCACAACCTCGTCTCCCTCAAGGTGGCATACAAGAAGCTCTGGGTTCTGCTGAACCTAGGCTGCCAGTTCCTCGGACACGGTCTTCGACAGGATTTCCGAGTCATCAACATCCAAGTTCCAAGGTCGCAGATCATCGACACGATCGAGCTGTTCTACCTTAAGAGTCGACTGCGCAAGTTGTCGTTGGCGTTCCTGGCTTGGTTCTTGTTGAAGGAGGACATCCAAATGGAGACCCACGATTCGATCGAGGACGCTAGGACAGCCTTGAAGCTGTATCGTCGGTACCTGGAGTTCGAAGATGCCGGGGTGTTCGAACAGATCTTGTCGGAGATCTACAGGGTGGGGAGAGACTTGAACTTTAAGGCTCCGAGGAAGGATGACCAGGTTGTCCAGCGGACGGACACACCCCCTATCTCGGTGGAAGGTGCCCCGGGTCCAACGACGCCTAGGAGGCCCGGGGCGTCTGGGCAAGTGCCCGGGAGCTCGCTTGGGGTCGTGCCTGGATGGACGCCTGGGAAGGACTCGCCGTTCAGGAGGTGACTTGCCCCTTCCAGCGTGGATTAGTTCGGTGGTCAACAAACTGTACATATTTTCCGATGTCAGACAGCGATAATCATACAGCGGTTGTCTCTTGTCTAGATCCCGACCATGCTCCTCTTTCTCGCCATCTTTGTTCCATGCTAAACGTTTGTTCATGGTGACGTCGTCGTCGGCCTGTGCTCATCCCAGAGTGGTTGTTGTGGCCCACCTGTGGTGTGTCGTGCCGGCCAGCAAGATGAGGCCGTCGACGGTATCTCCGTCCCATGGCGACCGAGCGCAACTATCGATGCTGCCGTCGAAATTGTCGCTTAGTATCTCTGGTGTCTTAGGTCCAGCTTACTCCATACAGTTTCCCGGCGCATGTCCGACGCATCGTGATATCGACGCGACTATCTGCCCGGTTCTTCTCCCTGCCACCTCTAACCGGTTTTACACTTTGACACGGATATCCCGCCCTCCACGCCGTCACGTCAGAAAACTGTTTGTTATCAGAGGGGCTCCTGTTCCCTCTCTACAAGACCCCAATAGCCTTCTAATAGACCCCCGTCCAGGCTAGACCATCTCGCCGTCGTCTTCCTCGGGCATCTCCCTCCATCGTCGCCCTCGGTCCCACACAACCTAACTCCCCTCTTCTGACCCTGCACACCCTCTCCCACCACCCATAGTTACCTCAATCTGCCCAGCCAACCCTGCACGATTGGTAGACCGCTCACCAGAGCAGGGCTGGCGGAATGGAGATGAGCACTGGCCGCCTCCAAATCGCATATCAACCGCGTCGGACCCCATCCAACTTTTCTCCTGCTCTCTTCTTTTCCCTTCCACGGACCGCGTTCGCAGTTCACACTTGCTCTGCTCGTACTTGATCGACACACAATTCACAACGCTTCGCAATACACTTGCTTCTTCTGCTTCGGCGCGGGGCAACCCCCGTGCGTCTCCGGCTAATCTAATCCGGAAACCCTCATCGCCACATCATGTATTCGACACGGCACCGTGACACCTCACAATCCGACGGGCTGCTTCGACCACCGACATGGAGGCAAGACACGCCCTCCGCCCGCGAGATCACCAAGCACGATGTTAGCAGGTCCCTCACGCCTCCAGACATGTCCGTCCAATCCGGCTGGTCGGAAGACATCGCACCCGTCGCCGAGACGAAGGAGCTCGCCCACCAGGATGCGCCAGATCATTGTCGCTCTCGCCAAGGCATTAATTCCCTCTGGCGCGGCTTCCGGAATTCGCCTGCTGTTCGGTCCCAGGTCTCCCACGCCCGTCAGCCAGATGCGGTTCGTGGACGTGGAAGGGGTTGGCATCATCGACCAGACCCGGTGCTGGGATTCACGAGCCACCTGCGACTCACTACCGGACTGTGCCTGCGACTCTGCTCTCTCCCGTCCCGGCGACACAAACGTCACCGCCGTCTTCTTCCTCTTCCACTTGGTCGAAACTCGGCCTAGCCGTTGCAGCGGGGATCGCTGGTGCCGCGCTCGGCTTGGCTGCGAAGTGGATGGTGTGCTAGACGCCACCTCTTCGTCAGCAACACCTCTCCGGGAGCCCACGCAGATCTTTCACCCAATGAGATCTCAACGGGATGGTCGAGCTCGACATTGTTAAGATGGATGATCGATTTCGCACGATTTCTCGACCCGCCAGCCAACTCATCGAACGACCGGCTGCGACGATCGACCCCTTGCCCTCCCCAGTCTCGGCTCGCACGATCTCTCGCCTCGAACTGTTCCTGGTCTTGCCGCTTCGAACGACCTCGCCCCGGACGACCTCTCGATTCGAGCGATCCCACACCCTCACCAGCCACGTACCAACCCGAACGACTTCGAAACGGTCTTCCCGCTTACCGGCCCAGACCCACCGCGCGTTTGCCAGGCGGAAGGTATTTATCCCTCCTTTCGCTCTTGTTTACTGACCAACAGCTCCCTCTCACGGTCTACGACTTGACATTTAGCGGGAGGGCATGGGGCCAGGGCAGTATTCTTGGTGGTCAAGTAGACCTTCCCCTGGGCTTCTCCTATGACGGCCTCTCGTCCTGATTCCTTCAATGCCGTGAGATCGATAATTGGGGGCCTCGGAAGACTCCGGTTGAGATAAATGTCACTTGGATTGTTTGTTTTCCAGTACAAATAGCACAACCAGTCTCGGAATATCAAATCCCTTGCCCGTTGAAACAATGTCTCGTCAGGTGACTTGACCTTCTTTCCCGTGCCCAGCACCCCGGATACGGTGCTCTGTATTACTTACATGGGCTTATAGCCGAGGGCATGACGATCATGTTGAGCCGCGCATGTCGGCCAACCCTTGCGAGCTGCAAGAGTCAGGAGGCACAGGTTCTCTCTATTTCAAGAGTTGGAGAGTGAGATCGCTTAAATTAAGGACCCGGAACTTCGTTCCTTACCACAGGAGAGGCTTGAAGTGACGCCGCAGATCGTACCCGGCAGCTACTTTAGTGGTCTGGTCGTACCAGACGACCTCACACCTTACCTCTCAGCAAACCCCTTGAGGTTCCTTTTCGATTATTCCACAAAACATGCAGTGACGGAAAAGAATAGCAATGAGCGGGGGTGGTGGTAATGCATATGGTTGCTTCTTCTGTGCCCTGGGTATTCCTTCCGCTGCCTTGAGTCCTTAGGCGGTGCAGCCCCTATTCGATCTGATGTCAGCCCTCCTACGGTATGTCTTACGGTATGCCTCTTTTGTGTGGTTCTGCCCTGTCCAGCATGTGTAGTCGGGTGTTGTTTAGCAAGAGGTACCGAGTCCAGAGATATCCCGAATCCCGGTGCAGTCTCACTCTCGCCGGGGAGCTCCCCTGAGGCTGCAGTAGTCGTCTTTTACGACGGCATTCACGCTTGTACAGAGCAATGGATTTGTGCTTGTAAAAGAACTTGCGCCCCCTCCTGGTAAGAGGATCTGCCAAATCATTCCTCCGTTCGTCGAACTGACAAAGGGCCCGGCATGAATGCCCTCCACTTCATCGATGACATCGTCGAACCAGACCATTGCCCCATCCTTTTAACCTGTTCTCTCTTTGCAACGGTCATCAATCATGTCTCTCTGCCCCTCTCCACAACCCACCACTGGGCCACACAAATTGCCTCGGCCGACAGGGAACAAAAGGGAAAGGAGAAAGAATGCCCGGTTAGCGCGCAATTTACAGTGAAAGGCGACATGCAGATAAGCTTTATCCGGCAGCACATAACGCCCAGTGGAGCACGGCTAACAAGCGTAAACGCCAAGGCGCGCTCCGTCTGACCCAACTTTGCATGATGGGATTCATGACCAGTCGCGTCGCTGTAATCTTGCGCCTGTCAGCCTGTAAAATGAAGGACAGTTGGAGGAAAAGCCGGGACTAGCGGCAGCGACTCCGCTCTCCCGCTGAGTCTACCACTTATCCCTGTAATTAGCGATCGATCGCTATCGGCTGTTAAGGGGCACAGCGGCTTCATTGGCCAATGGCCCGGGAGCGCCATCCCTGAAAGGGCAGCTGGGCGTTGACCTGTTGATCCTCATTCCTCTCTTGGCGAGGTTCCTCGGTTACTTTACCATGGAAAGCTGGAGGTCATCATCCTTGAAGATGGGGAAATAGTGATGGCCCTGCTGCGGCCCTGGGGCACCGCCCATATCACACTGCGCAATGGCGCGATGAGGAGCAGCAGGAGGAATGAGGCCGAATGGCGAGGTGTTCGAGGAGCTGCCTCATTTGACGGTAGCACGGCATGAGGCGCGAGTCACGGCCGGGATCTGCACAACAGGTACCACAACAACAGGGACACAGCAGGCAGGTATAAAGAGGACCTCAACGGTAGCCAGTGCTACCTCTGCTCCCCCGCTCTCTTCTTGCATCCTCCCACCTTTCCTTTCTCGCCTTCTCACCGAGGAAGCAAAGCAAAAGATGAGGTACGCACTCCTCATCTCCGCCCTAGCGGGCCTGGCCCAATGCAAGGACGTCGTCGTCGAGTCCCTCCACTCCGTCCCGACCGGGTGGAAGAAGATCCGCGACGCCGACCCTGCCTACAAGCTCAAGCTGCGCATCGCCCTCGACCAGCCCAACACGGCCCTGTTCGAGCAGACGCTGTACGACGTCTCCAACCCGGAGCACGTGCTGTACGGCAAGCACCTCAAGCGCGACGAGCTGAAGGAGCTGCTGGCGCCCAGGTCCGAGTCCACCTCGACCGTCCTCTCCTGGCTGCGCGAGAAAGTCGCCGAGTCCAGGATCGAGGATGACGGCGAGTGGATCAACCTCGTCGTCTCCGTCAGCGAGGCCGAGGCGCTGCTGGACGCCAAGTTCGCCGTGTACGGATATCTCGACACCGGCATCGAGAAGGTCCGCGCCCTCAAGTACTCCGTGCCTGAGGAGGTCAAGGACCACATCAGCTTCGTTGCGCCCGTTGTCCGCTTCGGTCAGCCCAGGGCCCAGCGCAGCCAGGTGTTCGAGGTTGTCGATGCTAAGACGGCCCCTCTCAACGCTGCTGCTATCCCTCCGCAGAACCTCAACGTCACGGCTTGCAACGCCACCATCACCCCCGAGTGCCTGAGGGCATTGTACAAGGTCGGCAGCTACCAGGCTGACCCCAGCAAGAAGTCTCTCTTTGGTGTGGCCGGTTACCTCGAGGTAAGTCTTGCCTTGCTTCCGCCATCTTCCTCACTCGATCACGTGCTAACCCCGTCCTAAGGAATACGCCAAGTACGACCAGCTCGAGCTGTTCGAGTCCGTCTACGCGCCATATGCCAAGGATCAGAACTTCACCGTCACCCAGATCAACGGCGGCGGCAATGACCAGGAAGACACCGTCCACGACGACGTCGAGGCCAACCTCGACATCCAGTACGCCGCCTCCCTCTCCTACAAGACGCCCATCGTCTACTACTCCACCGGCGGCCGCGGGCCCCTCGTCCCCGACCTCGACCAGCCCGAGCCTCCAGGAGACAACGAGCCCTACCTCGAGTTCCTGACCTACCTCCTCGCCCAGCCCGACTCTGCCCTGCCGCAGACCCTGACCACCTCCTACGGCGAGGACGAGCAGTCCGTGCCCCGTGCTTACGTCGAGAAGGTCTGCCAGATGTTCGGCCAGCTCGGCGCCCGCGGCGTCTCCGTCCTCTTCTCCTCGGGCGACACGGGTCCCGGATCAGCCTGCCAGACCAACGACGGCAAGAACACGACGCGCTTCCTGCCCATCTTCCCCGCCGCCTGCCCCTACGTCACCTCCGTCGGCGGCACGCGCAACGTCCAGCCCGAGCAGGCCGTCTACTTCTCCTCGGGCGGCTTCTCCGACGTGTTTCCTCGGCCCCTCTACCAGACCCTCGCCGTCCCGCTCTACCTCGCCCAGCTGGGCAGCCGGTGGAAGGGCCTCTACAACCCGGCGGGTCGCGGCTTCCCCGACGTCGCGGCGCAGGGGTACCGCTTCCACGTGTACGATCACGACAGGGACATCCTCGTCGGCGGCACGAGTGCCTCTGCCCCGGCGTTCGCCGCCATCGTGAGCCTGCTCAACAATGCCCGCTTGGCGAAGGGCCTGCCGCCTATGGGCTTCCTGAACCCGTGGTTGTACACCGTCGGCTGGGCGGGGCTGACGGATATTGTCAACGGCGGTAGCACGGGGTGCACGGGCAAGGATATGTACTCTGGCTTGCCGGCGCCGTATGTGCCGTATGCCGGGTGGAATGCCACCAAGGGGTGGGATCCCGTTACGGGCCTGGGAACGCCGCTGTTTGATAAGTTGCTCGATCTTAGCACGCCGGGGTGGTGGTTGCCTAAGATTGGGGGGCATTAGAGTGTTTAGTCTTCTGAAGTACAAACAAAATACATTGTTTCTTTCGATAAATACTGAGAACTGTGGCTTCGTGATGATTAGAAGTTGAAGGTGGTGAGTTGAAGTAAGCTTAGTTCCAGTCCTAAGATATATGGAAAGTTGAGTTGAGTCTGGCTTTTAACCCTAACCCTGTCCGAGATCACATGTTGAACTTTATTTGGACGACATGCATGCAGCGCAGCATATGGTCCATCTGCTTTGATGTCGTCTCTATCAAACTGAGATAAACATGCATGTGCAGACTGCTTTGTTTTCTTTGTATCAACTATGACATCAAAATGCTGCCGTGCATTTGCGATGTCATTATTGACTCTCCGCCCCTAAGACCGAACGGCTCCCATGGCAATTCACCACCAGTGACACTCAAACGAGAAGAGCATATAGCATCACTAAAGGGACTTCTCAAACGACATGTCACATGTCCTCTCCAAGACGGCTGACGGGAAATGCCTATCCAGGCAAGACTTCAGACACTTGGGATCTGTTATGACTGTGGCGATGTCGAGTATTTGGAGAATTTAAAAATGTAGAAGCCAACATGACAGAATAACTCTCCGGGAGGATATGAAGGAATTCGAACGCCGATGGGTATGATTGGCAGGGCGTGTATTTCTACACATGACCGAGGGGGCCAGATCAGGATGGCAACATGTGATATGGCTCGTTTTGACAAAAGTGAGAGGGGGGAGGAAATGTGGTAAGAAAAGGAGCACACGGACGAGGATAGGGGAAACGGACAATGGAAGGGACAAGTGAAAGGAAAGGGAAAGGATAAGGGAGAGGCTAGCCGGGGAAAGCACCGAGTAGTATCAATAAAGTAGCACGACAAAACTACTTGACTAGAGTTGCTTGAACGTATAGTGACTGCTTGTACTTTGATCTCAGGTTATAATCAGACTCGGGACAGAGGCGGCAATAAGCGAGCAGTTTGCCGTTGCGGTATAGCCATACAATAGAATAGCACTGCTTTGATTGCTTGTCTGTCACATATGAACCACTATGGAGTATTCGACACCTGTTCGGTAGCTAAAGTAAGGGGTGTTGTATGATACAAAAGAAAAAGAAGTCCGCCTGGACTTTATGTGGTGGCGTAACCCAGAGATGTATCAAGAGTCATTTTGCCAAACTCCCTCACACTTCAGGGTGCGGACCCAGTTATCGCCACATGGCCAGGTGCAAAGGTCAAGTGTGAGATCGTCAGAGGGACACCTCTGGTGCTGGCCCTTGCCATTGTGCACATTGGCGCCGTAGCTGGTTTGGGCAACGCGATACCCACCACTGTAGTCCCCAATCATACCCTGGCCCGAGTTGACCCGGGACATGGCCAATTGCTTTCCGGCGTGACCTGTGCACTTCCTCAGACTCGGTTGGTGCTGTGTCCCAAAGTCCTGGATGGTGTAGAGAGGGGCGCGCCTTGGACACTGGTCGAGGTTACTCCAGATGTTCCAGTTGTGGGTTTGCTCCCGGATCACGGCGAGGTACTGCTTGGTGGAGGGAGGCGGCGGGAGTGGAGGCGTAGGGGATGGTGGGGGTGTGGTGGTGGTTTTTGACGAGGGTTGCACGCAGAATGACGTTACTCCGCAGCCGTCGCCCCTGGCGCCCCAGCAGATGGGGGCTGTAGTGAGGGTCTGCGGGGCCGTGCAGGACTTGGGGGTGCTCGGTGGCGGCGTAGGGTCGGGGTTGGAGGGGCCGGGACTGGAGCCTGAGCCGGGACTGGAGCCTGAGCCGGGACTGGAGCCTGAGCCGGGACTGGAGCCTGAGCCGGGACTGGAGCCTGAGCCGGGCGTGTCCTTGGGATCCCGCTGGTCGGCTGGCTTACCGCTTGGATTGGGCCGACAGAAGTAGCCTGTGCAGAGGGTGCCGCACCCTGATGTGCACGTAGGCGACGGCGCCCCTGTCGCGAAGGAGATGAAGATGTCGGAACCGGCTCCTGGCGGGCCCTGACCTGGAGAGCCTCCTTGGCGGGGCGGCACGATCACCGGGCAAGCGTTCCCATCGGCCTGGCGCTTGCCAACCGCACCCGAAGCTGAATTGCAACCACCATCCTCGAAGTTCCAATCATTCGGGCAGTCTTTCAATGTGGCATCGACAAGACAGTTGCCTGCTTTTACCTCGCCGTTCCACAGGTATTTGACCGCCTTTCCCCATGGTCGATCCTTCCATTGCGTTTCTTTTATCGTTTCCGTGTCCGTTCCCTTCCTCACGTACAAATCGATGGATCTTGCGGCGATACGTCGGTGCATATCCATCACCAGCTTCTTGAGATCCGCCGGCTTTTCCACAGCCCTAGTCATGCCGGGCAACGCTCTCCAGTACGCAATCGTGCCGACAACGAGGGGGGTCGCTAAATTTCAGATCCGTCAATTTCTTTGCGAGCATGCCCTAAGCGGAAAAGACGTGAGCTTACCAAGCGATGCCCCACTGTTCTCGAAGGTACGACCCGTCTCGGAATTGGCGACAGCGACATCGTAGCCGGGAGCCATGGCCATCCACTTCTCGTAGGGGTTGTATGGTAACACTTTGCTGTTTTTGTCGATGCCACTGACTAATATCACGTTCGGCGTATGCTCTTTGTCCTGGGGGTTCGCCCAGCGCCCAGGGAAATCCTCTACCTTTCCCATGACGTTTGGATCCTGAAATGAATTGTGCGCTGCGGCAACTACAATGACGTCTCTATTGTCGAGGTGAATTATAACATGGCCTATGGGGGCGCCCGAAAAGTTAGACGTCGTTCCTTTCACAAAGGCAATGTAGGTTAAGTAGACTTACGATTGTGTCGATGAGGCCGTCGGGTTGAGCGTCAGCATGATCCTTGCTGATACCGCTGGACATATTGACAATAGCACGACGTGCTCGTTCTGGCCCATGTGCCGTCACATCCCTCAGTATAGTAACTAGCGGAACCAGTGCCGCTTGTTCCAAAACGGCCCCCATGTATCTGGCGGGGGCCAACAGGACTCGAGCTTTTCTACACAAACCCAAGGTGCCGCCAATGAGTTTGCTTGCGACTTCAGTACCGTGCACAATGCCACCCGCCCAAAGACCAGCCGGATGTTCATCGAACGCATCCACGGCTAGCTCTTCGATTTGTGACTTAGTCTGGGCAAATTGCTGCCGATATCAGTTAGCTTCGATGTTCCTCGGGGAAAGGCGGGTTGCTCACAGCGTGGTTTTTGTCGACGCCTTCTTCAATCAGGTAAATGAACTGGCCTTGACAACGACTGTCGTCGAACGTGGTCGTCCACTCCTCATCGCCATCGTCGTCCTCCTCGAAATAATCATCCACTTTCCCACTTGGCGGGATCGACAGGAGGGCATGGTCCCAAATTCTCCCATCGGTTTCCGTTGCCATTGCTCTTGAATTCAATGTTCTGTTGCTTCGCCCAGCAGCACCCGGACCGTTGTAAAGCGCCCGTGGCAAGATAGCGGGCGGGCTTGCATGCATCGCGTGATGCTCTTGGATGGAATAGACGTTCCTGATTTTCTGCATTACAGCGGTTAGTGTCTTGGTCAGGCATCTGACCTTGTCAAACGCCTCGTGGGATTGCCGACACTTACCAAGCGTGCCATGTTACTCCGCCATCCTCTCCAGGTATTCTTGTCGACCGCGGGAATGTAGATAAACGCAACAAACTCATCTTCGCGTCCGACTCCTACCACTTTGCTTTTGCTCTTCCACGTCTTGCCGGGATCACTCGGAATTGGTTTTTGGAGGGCATCTTCGAGCTCGCGCAAAATCCGGAATTCCTGAGGGTAGATGATAATGTCGTCCGTTGTGCAGCCGCTGTTGCCAGCCCTCGCTTGGATAAAAGGCTCTGGGGATGGCGTGGGGTTGGCATCTACCGTGGCGACTCCGCGATTCGCAATTCGGGTGCAACTAACTGTGGTGGTGGTCTCCCAGTCGTTGTCGTTGACGCGGCAGCCACGAATCGTGTCGCAGGTGGATTGAGTGCGTGTTGATGTCGTCTTGGTGCCGTCCACAGTCTTGATGTCCAGTGTTGTGGTGGTCCGGCCTGGCAAACAAGTTCCTTTAGTCACCTGTTCACGAGAGGGAAAAAAAAGAAGAAAAAAGGAAAAGGACACGAACAGATATCAGCCGTCTGGGTCGTGCACTGCGCCGTGGCCTTCAGGGCCGGATATGTGAGCCTGTTGTCCCACCTGTGGAACTTTGTGTCAGCGCATGCTTCCCCTTGTCCGACAGCAACAACCTAAAGATACTAACCCAATGGTGATAGGAGGCCAGGGACCCGGAATTGGGGTATCAATCCTCACGGGGAAGGGCCATTTGATCTTGCTGAAAGGTGGTGGGCCGTGGATGTAGACGCCAGGGGGAAACCTCCACCACCACCCTCCCACCCTCAAGCAGATCTAACGTGATGATCAGCAAGAAATTCCAATTATTTCCGAGAGAGAGACTTACGTTAAAAAACCAGAGTTTGCAGGTCGACTTGCCGTCCGCATCGACGTCGTCGTCGCCGTCATCGCCCTCGTCGCCGTCTTCCCATTCCAGCTCGCCGTCCCAAGTCGAGCGGGTGGGCAGTGGCCCATCGGTGGCCGTTCCCGTTCCTGTGAAAAGCGTGCATCCCAGCGAAAAGGACGTGTCAGGGTCGGCTTCGATGCGGACGGTTGCGGTTGGTGCACCACAGTTCGGGTCCAGCGTCGTCAGGTGGCTGGGTGGACACTTGCCGAGGGTGATGAAGGCGTTGTGCTCGGCAATGTAGTGCTGCCGCATTCCATTGTAGCAAGGAAGAACAATTGCAGGCGCTGTCGGTGCCGTCACAGGGGTAGACGGCGTAGGCGAGGCCCCAGCGGTGACGAAGGGAGTGCAGTGGGCCGTCAGAGTCGCCGTCGAGGGGCCTGCAAAGGTGACTGTGGTTGCCCGCGGGCACGCCCAGCCGATGGTGACACGGCCAGTACACTGGCCGAGAGTCAGCGTGGTAGCTGGGTTCTGGAGTGTAAATGTCGAGGGAGGGCAGGTCACCACCGAAGTAGGCGGCGTGGACCAGCTGATGACCCTTGTCGTCGGCGCAGCAGCCACGACAGCGGTGATGATGGTGAAGGGGATACCACCACCACCGCCACCTCCATCTCCACCCGGAGATGATGGATTGTCTACCCAGGGTCCGGGTATCGCGTTCCATTTGTTAGGGGGCCCGTTGGTGATCGCGGGCCAGGGGGGCAGAGTAAGCGTTCTGGCAGTAGCAACACCGTGGCCATTGGTGACGGTGTAAATTGGGCGCGGGACAGGGACGCTGGGTGCTGGGTTGAAACCGCCGGTTTGGCCAACCCTTACCTGGACGTTGGATTGGTGGAGTTCCCTGGTCGTAATCGGGGCCACAAAGATGGTAACGGTGGTCGTTGTGACAATGTAAGACGTGCCGACCGAGGACCCAACTTCGAGGGAGGTGGTGTAAGGAGGAATCGAAATGACCGTGTCGGACGCCAGGCGGACGGGTGGGAGCACCAGGTTGCAAGGCGGCTGGCACTGGACGTTCTTCTGGTCGTAAACCTGCGGGCCGACGTAGACAACGTTGGCGTTGCTGGGGAGGCCTGAATCGCCCGCAAACGACTGCAGGTCGACGGCCCAATCCGTGCTGCCACCCATGGCCAGGGATTGGTAGTAGAACTCGCGGATTTCCTTATTGTCAGGAGACATGTAGGCAACCCAGTCGGTTTCGTTGTACACGAGGTAATCGGTGAGCTCCTCGGTCCATGTGCGGGCGCTGGGGTTGGTCCGGATAATCTCGTTGATCTCCGCGTCTGCGATGTATCCACCGGTACCTAAGTATTCGTGTTAGCTGTACCAAAGCACCTCATGTATGCTGTCAGGAGGGGAAACCTACCCGTGCATCTACCAGGCGTGGCATGAGAGATGCTGTTCGTTCCCGTAAAAGTGCACAGGGGGCCTATGCAACCAGGCTGGGCCATGCGGAACGATCGGCCGTAGCTCGTGACTCCCACGATAACCTTGCTCGACGGCATGCCTGCCTTGGTGATCATGCTGAGCGCACTTATGGTCTGCGTGAAGTTGACGTGCGAGCGGAGGCAGTTTCCGCCAAGACATCCTTCCATGCTCCACTTGTTTCCAACATCTCACTGGCCTGCGAGGCGTTAGTCAACCCAGCACACACATGACACATGCTACAGAATGAGGTGTGACGCACCGTGGAAGTCGTAGGTCATGTACACCACGTAGTCGACAAACTGAGCGAGCAGTTCGATGGGGAAGGCCCGGAGGTACCAGTACGAAGCAGGAGCGGCGAAGGACACGCTCTTTTGGGAGGGGATGAAAGACTTGAGGCTGGCCAAAAGAATCGCATAGTCCCACCCCTCAGCCGGATCTGCCGATGGGATTCCAGGGATGTCAGGAGCCTGTGGAAAAGTCAGCACCAGTAGAAGAAGCAAAAAGGAGAAGGAAATTGTTACCCCAGGGTACTCCCAGTCCAGATCAATTCCATCCAGGTTGTGGTCCTCGACAAACCTCAACAGGTTGTCACGGAACCTGTCGCGGTTCGCCGTCTTGACGGCATCGCGGAGGATTCGGTAAGTGGGTGCCTCCGCGCTGAATGCCCAGCCACCAAAGGAAATGATCTTTTTGACGCCCGTCATGGTCTTAAAGATGTCGAATTGCTCCTGCACCTTGGAGATGTCGACCTGGAAGGTGTCGGGGGTGATGTCGGCAAACGCGAAGTGGATGTGGGTGTATCTGGAAGTGTCGATTTGATCCGCACGCAAGTGCAGGCAAGCCCGGTCGTAATTCCAGGCTTCAAAATACGCAATTCGGGTCTGGCTGCCCGGCGGGTCGCCCTTGATGATTTCGGTGCCGCAGTTGGAAACGCACATGGTGGTCCCTGGGGCCCCCGTCTCCGATTTCGTGACGGCACAGAAGTCCTGGTTGAGACCGCACTGTCCCCAGTGGTTGCAGCAGACGTTGAGAGGGCACGGGTTGAGATCGGCGAGCGGCGTTCCGTCAGTTGGCCGGGTGGTACCAGGAACCTGAGATCTTAGTTAGTCACTGCAGCCCCTGGGAGATGGCTGAGATGTGCCAGTGTGATGCGAGTCTTACCGTGGGACCGCACACAGCGTTCTGTCAAGCAGCGTCAGTCGTCATTCAAAGTCCGGGGTTGGGGTTGAACTCACACCAACAGGAGCTGGCATCGGGGGTGTTCCGTCGCTCAAGCAAATTCTCGTGTCGGGCCATAGGTCCGTCGTGCCGCATCCCTTCCAGCCCCACGTCTTTGCGTTGAAAGTGAACAGGTTGTCCACGGTAAGCTGATGGCTTATAGCAATGGAACTGCAGCTGTTGTTGGCCTTGACGGTATGAACAAAACAGCTGCCATCGGCATTCTTCCTGGGCCGCAGGTCGGGCAGCTTGCCGGCGCCACAGCAAAATACCTGGCCGCCCAAGAGCCCGGAGCAGAAGCCGGCTTGGGGGTTGAACTGGGCGATGTAGTCACCGGGAATGCCGCACTTGGAGGCGAGATTCTTGCACGATTCGCCGTCGGCAACCACACCGGTGGTGCAAGTCCCGTCAGCCTTGGGGGGTGGGCCTGGAAGCGGCACCCTGCCTTGGTTACAGCAAAAGGGTTCCCCGATCTTCAGGCTTGAGCAATTCAGCTGTGGATTGTACTCGACAAACGTGGCAATGGAAACGGTGCACCGCCTGTCGGCGATGTGGAGACAAGTGTCGCCATCGTTGACAGTCTTGGAGTTGCTGCACTCGTTCGCCGGAGGGACTCGACCTGCGTTGCAGCAGAACGTTTGTCCCTCGGTGGGGCCTCTGCCGCCGCAGTTGAGCTGGGGATTTTGAGACGTGAAAGTGGACAGGGAAACGGTACAGCGCTTGTCAGCCATGTGGGCACACGTGTCTCCGTTGTTCACCTTTTTCCAGTTGGTGCAGTAGGGATCAGGTGCAAGCACAAGCGGGGCGGGAGGGTCGGGAGGAGGCACGCCGCCTGAGTTGCAGCAGACTTTTTGCTCAATTTGCAAGACGGTGCAGTTGATTCCTGGGTTGTACTCGAGGAACGTGGTGAGGGGAATGGTGCACCGCTTGTCGGCAATGGTGGCGCAGGTATTGCCGTCTTCATCACGGTTAGGGTTATGTCTGCCTCGATGGATCAACCGGTTGGAACGTACCCTGGACTTTCTTGACATTCGAGCAATAGTTTTGGCGCCGACCCATGCTACCGATGCGACGTGCCAGTGCGGGGAGGGTGTTGTTCGAGGTCGACGTGGACGCATTCGTGGCAGAGCCCTCTGCAAGCAGGACAGGGGCGGGCGCGAGGAAGGTCAAGTCCCTTCCCAGGACCTCGCCAGACGCGCCACCGAGGCAAGAACCCTTGGTCCACTTCCGCACGCTCTGCCGAACATTCTGGACGTCGCCGTCGGTGTTGACGATGAGGCCAACCGTGTAGTCGGCGCCGTACTCGGCATCGCGGTCGCAAAGCTCGACGACGAAGGAGGCGGGGTTGGAGCCACCGCTGGCCTTGACGCGGGACAGCACGCGGTCCATGACGTCGGCAGCGATGGCCTCGCGATGGACTTGGGCGCCAATATACAGGCCAACAACCACTTTGCCGGCCTGTGCGAAAGCGACGGGGTTGTTGTTGCATGAGGGTGGCGTGCCGCCGACGTAGTTGGAAATCTGGCGGATGGCAAAGGCGATGCTGGCAGAATTTGCTGATGATGCTTCGGTCAAATCACCAGTGGAGCTAGAGCTGCCAGTGGAGGCGAGTCGGAGGGGTGACGACTTTTCAGCTTGGAAGGCAGGTGCGCATGCCTCCAGGTCGTCAGTGACAGGAGCCCTATTAGGAAGGAACGTGTTGGAAGGTGCCGCCTCGGCAAAGTCGGCGGTGCTGCAAAACAACACTCAGTCTTGGAAATTGAATGGAAATGATTGGGAATAATCGGAAGCCATCAGAACATACCACACACGCAACGCCGCCGGCGCCAGGTCGGTGTCCACCATCATGGAAAATAGCACCGTCTCGTTGCACACAGCCATGCGCGCGGCGTCAGGATACAGATCCCATGCACCCGTGTCGCTTCCCGCGCTGCTGCACAACACTGGGCATCGCATGAGCGGCTCGGGCACGCGCTCGACCTTTTCCAACCATTGGCGCTGGAAGCTGTCGAGGGCAGCCGCGTCCGACACATTGACTTTGGCAGTCAGCGCCGTGACCCCGGTTCCCAAGAGGGCGAAAACAACGGTTGACACCATGGTCGTCTCTCTCTATGAAGGATATCGGCGGAAAAGGAGTGACAGGGTTCAAAACGAGAGTGAGAAGCCACGCCTACAACAGGCGAGATGCTTCGATGCAGCGAGGGAGCCTTGAATGCATCTCTCACACCCAAGGTGTTCTTCTTATATCTCTGCACGACATCGCGTGCAGTTGTACCGTTTGCCCCTTTTCCGGCGGCATCCACGCGAGCCATGATGCTGACTTGCCAAGCTCAATTCGTTAATAAATCGAACCACGGGCGATTGATGTAACCCAAGGGCTTAGAAGCGCGAAGGAAGACCCGATGTGACTGACCTTTGTCGTCAAAAGTACGAGGACTCTGCGGCAGCCAATGGCACCCATGAATGTATGAGACGTTGGGAGATCATAAGCCGACGTTGCATTTGACTCTAATCTCACCTTGTCGCCTTTGCATCCCACCTTGTAGGGCTGGCCAATCAGCTGCCATTCCGAAGCGGGAAACCGGTCCGGGTGGGTCGGCCAACCTCCCGAGCTCCACTACCTACCTAGACTAGGTAGGTAGTGTTCCGGCTACGACGTTCTTGGCGGTTGACCACCGAGAGGTCTCGAAATAGCAACTAGGGTGAAAGTCTTGCCATTGACAGGTCCCAGTGTGGTCTAGAACTAAACCGCCCCGATTTTGACCATTCAGGGTCTTCCCCACCTGGTGGAGTCATCACTGCGGCTAAGAACGACCGAAACCAGGAACAAACGGGAGTTGTGGATTAGAGCTGAGGCAAGCCTAGCAAGCCAAGGGGTTCGCTTCGCTTGGACTCGGCGACGTTGAGATGCCCTACGGTGCTGCCTGGCAAGTCAGTTACATCGCCAGGCTCCCGGGCTTTTCAGTCGTGGTTGTTTTAGCATGCCAAGCTGTCCGATGCTCGTCGGCCCCTAGGCGAAGGAAGATTTTGCACATCTAAAGGGATTTATGGATGGACCCTTAGATTCTGTTGCTTCGTGCCGCTTCCCGAATCCAATTCAACCGAGGAGGAGAGGAAACGGCTCATTCAATATGGTGTGTTCGACGGCACACCGGCACACCGGCAGCCACTCGAGCGTCCTGCTATCTGAATCAGAGCGATTCACTCATCTAGAAACAGCAGTACCGTCCCTTTATCTTCTGTTCTGTGCGAGCGGTACTCAAAGGTTTCACAAGCTACATGCAAGCTGGACACTACAGCCTCAAGAGGCCAGAGCAGACATCCCCTCGAAACAGCGAAGTCTCTGGCTCCAGTCTCTAAGTGGGGGCAGGTCGTTGATATTCTAAAACAGTTAGAATGCTCCGATACAGATCCCAAGGTAGGGATGGACCCTGCCTCCAACTTAACTTGTATCGTCATCTACGCCGTTGTAAGACCGGAATCAAAGGTGAATGTCGAACAAGTACAGGTCCATCTCTTCAGCTGAATTAAGGAGTGGCTATGCAAGCGGTTTACCATGGCCATGATGCTGATATTTCGGGGGAGAGGCAAGGGCCCGAGGTCGACAAGTGCCTCGGTTGGGTACGTTGCGTTCGCCATTGTTGCCTTCTTGTGGAGGCCGGCCTTTCTATGAAGATGCCAGTCGCGCCGGTCGAGGATAAATCAATAGTGTAGGAGTGTATGTGGAAGGACGATAAATGTGAGGTTGGCTTGATTGAACTTCTTGAAACTTGTGGTCTGGGAGGACGAGTTCCAGGGCATTTTGCTAAATCGACTCGTCCTAGGGTTTATCATATACTATTACCTCTGGACGTACCCGAAGTCAGTCTGCAATCATCCATGCGCTTTGATAGAATTCTGGAACGAAGCTAATAACAGTCAAGGCTCCGACCAACCAACGGCTATTGAGTTTCACATCCGATGTCGGCCCTTATATTACAACGCTGTTACCTTGCCACTGCTCTCGCTAGCGCCAACGGCACGGAACGGGCCCATGTCTGTACATTCTGGCGAGTACCGTTTTCATAGAATAATGCCCGCTGGAACTCCTGCACATTCCTCGCATATCACCCAGCCTCTTGATATCGGTTTTTAGCGTCTTAAGCGGGCGTACGGCCGAGAACTTGAGGCCTTTATCAAGGCTCACATCAAATAATATACGTACTTGTAAAAACGATATAGAGATATCTAGAGAATCTAGCTCTAAATAGTTTTAATTGATACCCTTTATTATTATTATATAATTAAGCTCGATTGTCGTTAAGGTTACGGAAGTATCTCGCTCGCTTAGTTGTCCTGCTCGCTATACACCTACGTTATATATAATTTAATCTACTAATAATTATAAATTATCTTATTTATTTTTCTAACGCGAGCGAGGGAGATCTACACTAAGGTGATCCGGAGCGCTATCTCGTACGGAGCTTCCGCGTGGCACCTGCCGACGACAGACAAGCAGCAGGGAATCGCGAAGAAACTCCACGGGGCGCAGTCAAAGAGCCTCAGGATCGTGGCTGGGGCCTATAAGGCCACACCTATTAGAAGCCTAGAAGTCGAGACGGCGGTACCGCCTATCGACCTCTACCTTAACAAGCGACTAGCCGACTTCGAGGCCCGACTCCACAGTTCAGGTAGGGCCGCGCAAATCCGAGACGCGTGCGCAGCGATAGCGTCGAGACTTCGTTCCCGGCGGCGCCGGCGAACGACGGGCGACAGGGACGAACCGCGGACTGGATGGGGAGGCGAGAGATCCGGGGCATGGGCCGAAGCGTGGTGCAACGAGCTCGAGACTAGAGATGCTCTCCGACGGGACTGGGAGACGCGATGGAACCTGGAACTCGCTAGGGCGACGACGAGACGACCGGGACGCACAACGCAGCCGGCTGACAGCCCGGACTTCGACGGCGCGCTCCGGAAGCATAGAACGCTGCGGAAGCACGAGAGCTCGCTCCTGGTCCAGATACGGACCGGGAAGGTAGGCCTACGGGCGTTCCTCTTCGAGCGACGGGTTCCGGACGTATGGACGCCGCTCTGCCAGTGCGGCCAAGCGAGGGAGACGCCTCTCCATCTGACGGTGTTCTGTGGCGAGCTGCGGAACGAGAGACGCGCACTGGAGCGAGCCGTAAGCCCTAGGGCACTCCGCACGAGCAGAGACTTCGCGGCGCTAACGGCGGGCCCGGCCACGGCAGGGGCCGTCGTCAAGTGGCTCCTCAGCCTCCGGAGGTTCCCGGAGTTCAGGCTCGCAGAAGAGATCGCGAGGGAGGACGAGATGACCCAGGAGGGGGCGGAGGGGTAGGAGCGCCGGGTGTACAGGGGTGGATGGTGTTTGGGGGTTGGCCATGGGATCACTAAGCTGGCGGTGGTGAGACCCCAGTATAGCAAGGCCGAGAACGTGCAGTCGCCGCAGATTGCGGCCAGAGCGTTGTACGTAGGTTTTAGTCCAACTTCGGTAAGGTTTCCTATGTAAATAGACAGGTAGAGGTACCGAATGCCCTCCGGGCACATCGGCGTATAAGTAATAATAATAATATTTATTTTTCTAAAATAAATAACGTTATTCTATAGTTTATAAAGGTATAAAAGACCAGAGGAGACATCTAAGTCAACGAGGCAGTAGCCTAATCCCGCCTCCGGGGCGGCCGCTGTTCTCAGCAGAGCTGTTCGAATAACCTCGAGGCGGCCATCTGGAAGTGCAGGGACTCGGCCAAGAGCAAACGTGCGACTGGGGCTGGCATCAACGACTACGGAGGCGACTGCTGGTACTTTATCACTGCCGGTAATCAGCCTAAGCAGTTCACCTGAAGACTACCGAATGGGCAGTAGCTACCACGGGGTTTTGGGCACGGATGGGCATTTTGGGAGAACAGAGAAGGGGACCAATAGCGAGTGATGTTGGGGCAACATGGTTGGGCAGACACTAGGGGACGGGCATGGACTCAGGGACGGGGGAGGCTTATGTATGTGTGCGATGACCAGGTGTGAAGGAGGATGGAGGGAGAGACAACGGAGAGGGACATACACAGAGGGACAGGTGGGGGACAGTGAGGACTGGACATGTATAGGAGATCTTGGATAGTCTGGTGTGAGGTGGCATAACTACGAGAAGAATTGTTTATCATCAGTCATGATTGAGTTCAAGAGTTCTTGTTCGTTCTTCGGTTACAATCCCATACATTTGCAATTACAGACAGAGCTCTAAAGAATCACATCATTATCTTATGTCGTTGTGCTTTGCTAGTTTATCAGATCTACTGCTGTGCAGTACCGCCTCAATGCAGCAATTCTGCGGCAGAGTTCAAAACTACTGCAATGCTTCTGCATTCAAGTCCACAGTTGCGTCCAGAAGCGGCTGATCTTCCCCCATAAGCACTCGAAGCGCTTTCTTGAACGAATCAACCTGGCCTCTAAGGCTCTCGATCGCCTGTTCTCTCTCGGTTCCGGACAAGTTGGCCACTCTGTTGATTGCTTCATCGCCAAATACGTCGCGCATATCGCCTTCCATCTCCAGAAGCACGCTCGAATCCGTCAGTTGGATCGCTTGGGTCTCCCTTTCGTTTCCTAGGCCCCGAATTATGATCTGCCGCTTGCACACCAGAGTGGGGGATGAATGAAACGTACCCGAGATTGAAACACCTCACGAAGTCGTCGATTGTAGTCATCAGGTTCCGGAGAGATTTACGGAGCTCGCTGTAGCCCTTATCCTTCCTGAAGGGTCTGAGATAGTTACCTCTTGGGCCGCCGGGCGAGGTATCGACGAGATCAGACATGAGACCCAAGACATTGAGCCGTGGGTCTTCGTCGTCGGACTCCAGATGTTCTCCTCTCGTGCTCCGTCTCCTCGTCGTCATGATACGAAATGTCTGATTAAAGGTTTTCTAACTGTTCCACGGATTATGGCTATAGAGGTCCTTGGTCGTTGTCGATGCTAGAGGTCAAGGCACGTGAAGGCAAGGATACCCGAATCTCTTTTATAGTATACCTCTTCGCCTGTGACTCTGGCTGAGTATGAGTGTCCGCATGGCGAGGCTATTGCATACACCGGACTCGCCGTGACGAGAATGTCTCATCATGACCATGCTTGCATGAGAATGACCTTGACTCCGTCGGTGTCCAGTCGACAGGAACAAGACGTCTCCAGTGACTCTTCGTGATGGTGAGCATTCATTAACTCAAAGACATTGAATTCTGCACCAGTCACATCTAGGAACGACGAGTCAAGTTGGCTGCTGTACATGGCCGAGCGTCACTGAAAGTCACTACTAGGGGGATGAGGATGGCGGCACTAAAGTTCAGTTCACCTTATCCTCACAAACCCGCCAGTCGGGCTTCATAGGGCAGATTGGCGAATCGTTCTGGCACCACAAGAAACTAACGAGTGATTCCACCTTGAGGTGTGATGGCTCAGTTGGATAAAGGTGCAGCTTCACGGCTACACTTCTATCCACTGGTGCAAGGGTTCGATTCCCAGCCAGGTTGTACTAGAACTCTCGTTGTCTACAGAGATAACACTACTTTCGTCAGCCTGAGGTCCGCGGGGGTTGCCATCACGAGGGCACGGGGGTTCGAGGACTCGGGGGTTCTTTTTGCTTCACCTACCTGGTAGGTTATCGGCATACTGCCATGGTCAAGAACCATTTTAACATGTTTTTTTTTTGGGGGGGGGGATATCATCGATGTTCCGACGCAGTAAACAACATCTTGAACAATAAGGACCCAGTCAAAGTGTACCAGGCTCAGAATCGCAGGATCAAGTGATTGGTTTTATTCCATCCTCTTCCTCCGCAAATTGAACGTTACAAGGTGACTGGAGGGGCACTTATCCATCTCATACCTTCTTTTTCGAAGGTACCTGTGATTTCACACCCTTCTTCAACATAAACAATTCAAATCGACGACATCAACCTCATCACGATGTCCAACAGCAAGCCATTCTCATCCGCCCTACCCAAGCAGGGGTTCGACTTCTTTCCTCTCCGCCTCATGGCACAAGGCAGATACGACAAGTACGTCCAACGCGCCATCCGCCAGGCCGGCATCCGGTTCGACAGAGCCAATGTCGTCCCCGTCTTCACTCAGCTCTTCGAGATGGCGGCCAATATCCTCAATGTCGCTCCCATCGCAGATAAACACGGTGACGGCTCTGATGAGAACGACACTGCCCTTCGCTCCGCCATCTCAGAATGCCAGGACAAGATCGACTGGGTCACCACCATTGGCCGCCAGGTCTTCTACGAGCTGGTGACGCACATCCTCGCCGCCCGCCGCCGCTTCATGGCCATCCACCAGTTCGACGACACAGAGCTGGGCAGCTATGCTCGGACCCTCGGCGTTGCGGTCGACAAGTTCGACGATGCGATCAGGCGGCACGGTTGGGGTCGCGGCCGGGAGATGAGGTCGCTGGAGGGGTTTGATGACTCGGAGTCCGAGGAGGAAGAGGACGCCTGTGATGAGATGGAGATCTGTGAGGAGCTCGGTACCATGAGCGTCAATATGACGCCGCTGGAGGAGGAGGGGGAGAAAGAGCTGTGCCGGGGGGTTGAGAGCATGGAGATCGAGCAGGACGGAGAATACAACTGTGAGAGCTTGCACTAGCAAGTCTTCGACTTTGGGTCAATGCTACACGCAGCTATACACTGCCATCAGGAGAGTGAGCACTTGAACCCCGGCTCCGGCTGGCATTGAGTCGTTCAAGGTCATTGTGAGGTTTCGCTAACTTAACTCGACGACTATGTCTGCTGGGCTCATTTTGACTCGAGATGTTCATTCGACAACACGTAACACTCGAAGCAGCCAGCCCAGGGTTTGAGTCCGAATTTTGATTATTGAACGAGATGTAAGCACATGCTAAATCAGACATCCTGTGACGTTGAATACACTTCACGTGACTGGCCAGGGGTAGCGGCACGCAGCGGCATTCCAAAAACTCTGGCATGTGAATGAGACGCAGAAAGTCGGAGTGGAGACTACCCAAACAAGCCGCTAGTCCCAATCAGGCAGTGCCTCGGTCTAACCTGACATCACCTGGCCGGAGTGGACGCCTCCTCGCAGTTGCTGTTGTAAGCGGCGGCTTTCGCCTGAAAAGAGCTTCATCCCCGCCATTCAGCTGGAGCACAACGGCCAAGTTCCGAGGTTGATTTTACTCCAGACATTTCCCAGACTCTGCCCCGGATTTTCCATCCTTTATTAATCCTCTCTACATCTGCGTCTCCTCGTTCTATCTTGCCTTCCCTCTCCCGCATACATCTCGCATCTTAGATACCCCATCATTCACCCAGTCCCTCTCCAGTCCCTCCCACATCCCATTCATCTTCTCCCTTCGCCTTCTTCACAACCGCCAAAATGGGTGCCGTCGACAGACTTTCACAAGTAGCCACCCAGCTCACCGGCTCCTCGCCAGCCAGCGGCGGCAAGGCTAAGCTTCTCGAGAAGCACCCGGACGACATCGTCGTGACGGCATGCCTGCGGACGGCCTTCGGAAGGGGCGGCAAGGGCGGCTTCAAGGACACCATGGCCGCCGACCTCGTGGCCGGCGTGCTCAAGGGCATCATCGACCGCTCTAAGATCGACCCCAGCCTGGTGGAGGACATCGTCGTCGGCACCGTGCTCGCCCCCGGCGGCGGTGCCACCGAGATGCGCGCCGCGGCCCTGGTGGCCGGCTTCCCCGACTCGGCCGCCGTGCGGACGCTCAACAGGCAGTGCTCGTCCGGTCTGCAGGCTTGCGTCGACGTGGCGAACCAGATCAAGACCGGCATGATCGAGATCGGCATCGGTGCCGGTGTCGAGAGCATGTCCACTCAGTATGGGTAAGCAGCCGTCCCCGTTCTGTGATTCGCTCTCTCGTATACGAACATATTGCTGACGTGGTTACTATTCCAACAGCCCCGGCGCAGTATCAGAGTTCTCCGAGCTCCTCGAGTCCCACCCCGAAGCCGCGAATTGCAAGGTGCCCATGGGCGTCCTCTCCGAGAAGATGGCCAAGGACCGCAACGTCTCGCGGCAGAGCCAGGACGCCTTCGCCGCCGCCTCGTACCAGAAGGCGGAGAAGGCCCAGGCCGCGGGGCTCTTCAAGGAGGAGATCCACCCCCTCAAGGTGAAGTGGGAGGACCCCAAGTCCGGCGAGACGAAGGAGATCGTCGTGGACAAGGACGAGGGCGTCCGCCCCGGCGTCACCGCCGAGTCCCTCGGCAAGATCAAGGCCAGCTTCGCCAAGGACGGTAGCATCCACGCCGGCAACGCCAGCCAGATCAGCGACGGCGCCGCCGCCGTGCTTCTCATGAAGCGGTCGACGGCCGAGAAGCTCGGCCAGACGATCCTGGGCAAGTACGTGGCTGCCTCCATCGTGGGCGTGGCGCCGCTACTCATGGGTATCGGCCCCTGGAAGGCGATTCCCAAGGTGTTCGAGCTTACGGGCATCACTAAGGATGATGTGGATATCTTTGAGATCAACGAGGCGTTCGCGAGCCAGTGCCTGTGGTGCGCGAACGAGCTGGGCATTCCGGCGGAGAAGATCAACCCCAAGGGCGGTGCTATTGCCTTCGGTCACCCGCTGGGATGCACCGGTGCCAGGCAGGTGTCTACTCTTCTCTACGAGCTGAGGAGGAGAGGGGAGAAGATCGGCGTTACGTCTATGTGCATCGGCACTGGTATGGGCATGGCTGCTGTCTGGGTTGCCGAGTAGATATGGAATGAGTTTGGACACAGATACCTCTGCTGTACACGGAAAATGTATGATTAAGATGCCAATGTAACTCCCTGTACCTTATTGATCCTCGCATTCTTCCCATCCCGGTGAAGCTTTGAACAAATGCGATAGCGAACAAAGGAGCAAGTCGGCCATGTGCGTCCGTTTTAGGCTAAGATCTCACTCTGCCTTGGCGATATAATTCCTCGATCTCCAGTCTCATCCGCCCTTCTCGAACCTCGACAACATCGTTCCTCCACGTTCATCTCACGTATCTTCATCAATCACCTCCTTGAACGGTCCGGATCTCCCAATAAACAACTCTACACAAGAAAAAAAGCAGAAAGGAAAACAAAAGAATCACGTCCCCAAAGATGTCCCTCTCCAAAACCCCCCTCCTCCTGCACGCAATCCTCGAAGCCCTCGCCTCCTTGTCCTTCACCCTCAACCCCTCCGCGCAGCTATCCTCTACCGCCACGGACGTAGAAGCGCGTCTCATTTTGCGGAGTTACGGCGGTCTGTTGCTCTCTACCTCGATCCTCTGCGGCGGCTTCTATTTCCGGCCAGGGTTCGACAGTGCCACTCGCTTGGTGGCGGGGAGTATGGGTGTTTACCATCTGTTTCCTATTGCTAGGGCTTGGAGTCGGTTGAGGAGGGAGGGGAGGACGGAGAAGGGGAAGGAGGGGAAGAAAGTGCTGGGCGGGCCGGGGGTGCATCTGCTTGTTCATGTGGCCGTTTTGGGGGGCTTGGTGGGGAGTGTGGTTTGGGGGAGGGATGGGCTATGAGATTCGTTTAGACGCGAATTGCGGTGGCATTATGTGATGCGTTGGGCGTTGAGGCTCCTCAGGGGCGGATGGTGCGGTCACAAGGCGTTCAAGGTGATCTTCTACCGAATGGTATAGACGAAAGGACATGGTCACGAATATGCTACGGCGATCTTTGTACAACTTCTCCTGATTTACACTCTATATATCCAAAACTACCGGTAGTATCTCCTTAGTTCCGGAACAGCCTCAGCCCGTCCTCAGCAACAGCCGCACCGCCCATCTCCTCGTCACTCTCCTCCTCCTCGCCCAGCTCCATCTTCTGCCCGAACAGCGTGCCGAAGAACCGATCGATGGCATCCTGCTCCCAGCTGCGCCTGTCCTCGGGCGCCATGAAGTTCTGCAGCTTCTCGTGCACCGTGAACCGCAGCTTGCGGCCCTTGCTCGCCTTGCGGTCCACCACCTTCCTCGTCTTGGCCTCCTTCAGCGCCGCCCACCTGACGGTAACACCTGCGCCGTCGGTGGTGCCCGAGGCAGAATCCATGGTGCGCTGGTCCACCAGCTCCTTGAGGAGCAGCTGGTAGAAGTCCGCGTCGTCGAAGATGTTGGCGTCTTCGGCTACCTTCTTGGTGGCTTGTACCGGGGCGCAGGAGCGAGGGGTGCGCGTGCGCTTGACGAGGCGGTCGGAGCTGCCGAGCAGCTGGTCGTCGAGGATGGAGACGAGGGACTGGGTGGTCGTGGGGCCGAGCTTGCGGGAGGTGGTCATGGCGGCCGTCGTGCGGACTTTGGAGGACCATTTGTCGAGGACCTTGCGGCGGTGCGCGAGTGCGAGAGCTTCCGTCTCTTCCATGCTGTCCCATATGGCCTGGCTGGTGGCGTCGGTGTCGAACTCGCGCTTACGCTTCTCGCCGATCTTGGCCTTGGCTGTCTCCGGGAGCATGCTTCTCCGGAAACCATCAATGCTGTTGAGAAGCTTAATAGCGGCCTCCTCGGCAGCTTCGTAGGGCTCTTTGTGCTCGGTGGCGGCGTCTTCGACAGTGTCGATCGAGTTGGCGGCGACGAGAGCCTTCTGCAGCCGGATACGGATGTTGAGGAGTGCATCGAAGGCGCGCCGCTGCTGGCGGACAGCTAGACCCTTCTCAGCGTCGGCCTTTGCGGCTTGCGAGATGGTGGCGACGATGCTCTTCTGGCCCTCCGTCATGATCTTGCGGAGTTCCTGTCGCTGGTCGTCGCCATCACCGTTTGCGCTCCCTTCGGTTTCGTCATCATCTTCCTCGTCATCCTCATCGTCTTCGTCTTCCTTGTCATCCTCCTCGTCCTCTTCGTCGAAATCTTCCTCGTCCTCATCGTCCTCCGAACCGTCAACGCCATTCTCCATGTCCGCATCCTCCTCGCTATCCATTGCATGTGCGCCCTCATCGTCCTGAACCTCCGACCCTTCGTCCTCAGACGACAAGAAATCAGAAGCCTTCGGCCGACTAGCCAACTTCTCCTTCGTAGTCTTCGGCCGCGAGCTCCCGCGGAACTTGAAGTCCTTGAAGCGGTCGACATCGCTCTGCGTCAGGGCATTGTCGCTCTCGATCTCAGCGTCGTCGTCAAAGTCCTGGTCGGCCTCGAGGTCGGCCTCGTCCGGGTCGGCGAATTCTTCGGAGCCCGACTCGTCGTCGAGGCCGTCTGCTTCTTCACCATCCTCCTCTTCATCGTCGTCACTGCTTTCTTGTAGCGCTGCTCTGCTGACGCGGGAGCCGCGGTATTGGGCGCCTAGGGAGGGGGCGTCTTTTCGTCGGAGTTTGCTCGTGCTGCTCGTTTGTTAGAAATGCGACATAGGGGCGGGTGGGAAGATAGAGCCTTACCCAACTGCTTGGTAATGCTCCGTGCCGGCATTCTCGTCCTCGCTCTCCTGGCTGTCGTCGTCGCTGCCATCGTCCTGGGAGATCTCGCCTTCGGGATCGTAGTCTGCGACTTGTCAGCCGTTGCTTTCCACCATAATCGAGTTGGCATAACGTACCCTTGACCGGCTGCTCGTCCAACTCGGCAAAAGCCTTCACTCGCGTATTGCGTGGTGCCATGGCTTGTTTGCTTGCTTCTTGTTGAATGCTGGGGGGATAGCAGCTTGGGTAGGAAGAGAGGCAGATGGCACGAACGGAACCCCACTGCAAAAATTGGGATGAGAAAGTTGGGCTGGAAATTTTGGCGGTGGCAGACGGCAGATTCGCGACCTGCATAACCAAATTCGTACAGTGCTTGACGTCTACCATGAACACTGTGAGGCACTGTCTTCATGATGACTTCACGTAGGTCTTAGTTTATATGAACAAAACTATCCTCATCGATATGTGCGGTTGATGGTTTCAACTGTAAATTGATTAAAACATGAGGCCCAGTCCGCGATGCCTCTTCCAGGCTTCATCAAGGGTCCTCAGTCATGAGAACCCTCTTGTAAGAGCTTCATCCCTCACTCCCATAATCCTGGACACGCACTAACACATCCCAGGGCCTTCCAAAATCAGGCACCATCCCACGGTTCCAGCGCGGCCTGCCCCAAAAGCGAGCCATCAAAGATGTCAGGAAGGTCATCGCCGTCTCATCAGCAAAAGGGGGCGTAGGGAAGAGCACGGTCGCCGGTTTGTGCCTCCACGCTCCTCCTCCCTCTCCGTCCATCTCATGGCAGCACTCTCTCTGACACCGCTTTCACAGCCAACCTCTCCCTCGCCTTCGCCCGTCTAGGCTACCGCTCCGGCATACTAGACGTCGACATCTTCGGCCCCAGCATACCGACGCTGTTCAACCTCAACGAGGAGCCGCGTTTGTCAGCTAGTATGTCCCCTTCCACTCTCGCCTTTGCTCTTCTGCATACAGTACCCTTGACATGCGGCTAACACCGATTACCTAGGCAACCAACTCCTCCCCCTCTCAAACTACGGCGTAAAGACCATGTCCATGGGCTACCTAGTCGGCGACTCCGCCCCCGTCGTCTGGCGCGGCCCCATCCTGATGAAAGCCCTGCAGCAGCTCCTCCACGACGTGGACTGGGGCGGTCTCGACGTGCTGGTTCTCGACCTGCCTCCCGGCACGGGCGATACCCAGCTTAGTGTTGCGCAGCAGATTGTGCTGGATGGTATGCTTCTTCCCTCCTCTCTCACCCCTCATCGCCCAGGAGACCTGCCACAACCCCTCCTCTCCTCTCTTCTACATTTACACATCCAGGCAGCCAGTCAGTCAGCCAAACTCACAACCGCCCCCACACAGGTTCAATAATAATAACAACCCCGCACACCCTCTCCCTCTCCGACGCCGCACGGGGTATAGCCATGTTCGAGAAGGTCTCCGTCCCCGTCCTGGGCCTGGTGCAGAACATGTCCGTCTTCACCTGCCCCTGCTGCCAGACGCAGTCGCACATCTTCGGGACGGGGGAGAAAGTAAAACAGCTCTGCGCCAAAAGGGGGATCGATTTCCTGGCCGACGTGCCGCTGCACCCCCGCATCGCGGAGGACGCGCAGGAGGGGAAGCCGACGGTCGTCGCTGAGCCGGGCGGTGAGAGGGCGGAGGTTTTTATGGAGTTGGCGAGGGGGTTGGGGAGGAAGGTTGGGTTGTGAGAGGAGGAGGGGATTGAGGAGGATGGTGAGGTTGGGTGGGCGTATTATGTACCGCTCATGAAATGGATTGAAGTGTGTAGGATAGATGTGTATGTACGGATCTACAGCGCTTGCAAACACAGGCATCGTCACATGGCGGGACAGAAGACTTCGGGGGAAATCCCAAATTAAAAAGAACTATCTAACCTATCTACTCGCAATGCTGTCCTCCTTTTATTGCTACCCTGCCATCCGCAGAAAGTATCGGCACCATAAAACCCCTATCGTGTCAAGCAACCAAAGCAACCAACAACCAACAGCCAATCCAGTCAACGAAATCTAAACCAATTCCTCTTCGCCTCCACCATCCCAGGAGACGACGACATCTGCCCGGGCTTCGGTATAACCACCCATTCACCCCCGTGCCCTTTTCCGGCTGCGGCTTCCCAGCATCGTCAGCTGAACTACGCCCCTGGCCCTTCTCCTTCTGCAGCAGCAGCTCAGCATCAGCTATCTTCCGGCCTCCCTCGGGCATCCACGACTACCGCCACGTATCGTCAGACCCTTGCTAACGCCCGCCCACAACCATGGCCGTGCCCTCGTACACCAGATCTCTCAGGTACTTCTGCCTCCTGTCCTCGGTAAGCGGCAAGCTGCTCGCCATGCGGTACAGCTTCCCCTCCCCGCCGCGTTTCCACACGCGGTTGCCCATCTTGA
The DNA here is from genome assembly GCA_009194965.1 of Coniochaeta sp. 2T2.1. Taxonomy (NCBI): domain Eukaryota; kingdom Fungi; phylum Ascomycota; class Sordariomycetes; order Coniochaetales; family Coniochaetaceae; genus Coniochaeta; species Coniochaeta sp. 2T2.1. The sequence goes on along the minus strand of VSMA01000002.1, from coordinate 2,369,102 downwards.
CCAGGTCCTCCGCCATGTCGGCTATGGCCGCCACCTCGAGCACGGACTCGTCGCTCGTGTTCTGGCGGAGGGTGGTGAGACCCTGGGTCAAATTTTCGATCCACCCCGGCAGCGCATTGTTGTCCCACTCCCGCGCGGCGGGGAAGAGGAGGTACACCCCCGCCCCGGAGGCGAAGTCGGGCAGCTTGTCGCGGATGCGGTACAGCAGTCTGGCGTACTGGAAGAGGTCGGCGTACCGGCGCTGGACGACGGCCGTGGGAGCGACGCGCTTGAGGAAGGTGCGGTTGGCCTCGAGGTAGTCGCCCGCCAGGAGGAGGTAGGCGAACTCCGCCGCCGGGTCGCGCAGGACGGCGCGCGCGCGGAGGGCTTTGGCTTCGTAGATCCAGGCGGGGGGGATGTGGAATGTTTGTGTCAAAGTAGAAAGCACGCGGTCCTGGTCCTTGTCGTCGATGAGGTGGGCGTTGCGGCCGAGCTGCTGCCGGATGGCGGCTTCGCGGGCTCGGGGGTCGGAGAGGTGGATTAGCACGAAGAGAGACGAAAGCCACTCGCCCTTTGCGATGAGCTGAGCTGCAAAGATTCGTGTGGACTCATCAAGCTTGACCTCGGCCTTGTCGCCGAAGGAGACGTTGCCGTTGGAGTACAGCGCGCGGCCGAGCTGCCAGGTGAGGGTGTAGTCGCCGTAGTCGACGCTCCGGGAGGCGAAGAGCTTGAGGAGACCCCAGAGCGGGCTGTCGGGATCCGATTCCAGGTCCTGCTCGATGTCGTCCTTGAAGGATTTCACTGCCTGGGATACACTCTTGAAGCCGCCGTGCCAGAGACGGAGTCCGAAGGCCTGTATCCAGTTGAGGTTGAACCGGTCCGAGATGATGAACGAGTCGACGCGGTTCTCAATGGGGACGCCCTTTACGCCGTCGCAGACGCACGTGTTTCCAGCGAGGATCTCGTATAGGGCGCGGATGGGTTCAGAAAAGTCGGACAGCGCGTTCGACTCCTGCCAGTGCTTGAGCTGCTCGCGGACGTCCTTCTTCGCCCGGTCATTCGCCCCGACGGCGGCTACCAGTGTCGCAAGGCGGAAGTTCTTCCCGGCTAGCAGTTGTTTGCAGGCTTCGGCTGGTTGATTTCCGGCGAGGTAGATGATCGCCTTCTCTTCGGTGGTCTTGAACTGCGCGATTGACTGCTCGGTGAACGGCTCGACGAGCTTCTCCCAAAACTTGGAGATATCCTCCCCATCGTTGTCAAACAGGACACTGGCTAGCGCCCAGACATTGTCGTTCTCGATGGCCAAGGACTTGATGGTGACGGGACCCTTGGACATCACAGTCGGGATCCCATTGACAGGCTTGACTTCCGTCTGATCGATCTGAAGCTGCAGGTTGGGTATCTCAGCGAGCCCCTCTCCCTCAACAGACTTGGTAATAGTGATATGAGCTGTGTCCCGCTCGTTCACCGTCGTCACAGCAGTCGATCGATGGCCCCATTCCACCCGAGGTGCGCTCCGGTAAGCGAGCTCCAACTCATCTTCTTCCTGTGTAACCTTGTCACGTCGTTGATACGGCCACTAGAATGAGTAAACACGTTAATATTTCTGTTCTGTAACTACACAATGGGCTTGCTCAAGCACAAAGCATGAGCTAACATGATGATGGGGAAGCGAGCTAAGCACCGACCTTTACGAATCCGTTTCCTGCCACGCCCTGCACTGACTGCGTTGGGCCCTTAGACTGCTCAAAAAGCGACTTCATCAAGTCGATGCTCGTGGCAAAACCAGCCGTATCGGCCGTGTTCTGCTTCTGCTTCTTTGGCGCGGGACTTCCGTCATCCTCCAATTCCCATGCCGCTCCCGATTCGTTCAGTGCGCGCAATGCCGCACGATCCATCCTCCGAGGCGCCCTAACGCTCTGCTGGAGTATCTGGGTCCAGTCATCTCCGCCCGCAACCTGAATCTTGGTAGGTGCCGTTGCCTTCTTGACAGCCCTCATACGAGCCCGCATGATACCAGCAGGCACCTGCGGATCGTTCGTCACCGACCGCGAGAGCTGGTAATCTCCATCCTCCTCTTGCTCCCGAACCGACTCCCCACCCACCGACGACGGAGCGCGGACGAGCTGCCTCTCCTCCTCGTAGCCCTCCGCCATGCTCTCGTCGTCCCTAGGAGCGTCGCACACCTCGTGAATCTCGGCCATCTCGGGTTGGGGTGAAGCGCGGCGCTGCAGCTGGTCATTGTCAGAGTCGCCCATCTCTTCATCGTCCGAAAGGGCCGTACCGTCTTCAAAGGCGCCAGGAACAGGACGCCGGCTGCGCTTGAACTCGAAAGTGTCATCCGGCTCGACATCAGGGGATGCATAGTCCCCGTATGAGTTGTCTTGGGCCGGAGCGCTCCTAGCGGCAGCGGCAGCAGGTTGAGCAACCTCGGCCTCTGTCTCGTCCTCCTCCTCATCATCATCGTCGTCGAGGCCATATGTGGTGAAGTGCTCGACTGAGAAGGTCCAGATACCGAGGTCCGCGTCGTAGTCCTCAAACGTGGTGTTGTCGATGCGCTTGAGGCGCTCAATGTGCTTGGCGATGCGGCTGCCGGTCTTGTCCTGCACAGGGGTGCGCTTGTCGCGGGCGCGGGGCCACGACTGCTCGAGAGAAATGGTGGCGGGAACATTCAGGCCCTTGCCAACGGGAGGCTTCTTCGCAGCGATGGGGTACACGGTAGCGGAGCGAGGCTCGAGGATGACGATGTTGCCATATAGCTCGTCAAGGTCGATGTTGCTCAGATCGACAGGGACTTTGAAGCTGACGGAGCCGACATTCTCGCGGCCGACGGCGAACTTCTCGACGCTCTGTCGCTGGATCCGGTTCATCGACATAATCTGTTCCTTGGAAGGAGACATCCAGTACTCGCCTGGCTCGGTGTCACCGTGCTGGCTCACGCGAACTGCAGGTGCTGCAGGCTCCTCCTCATGGACGATGGCCAGCTCCTTGCCCTTACCCTGCTCCATCTCAGGAGTCTCCGAGACAGGAGCGCTATTGGTGCCGTTGGTCTGGCGGTTCGACGGGCGCATGTATCCGAGGTCCCTGGTCTCAGTGGTTTCATCGGGAGTGTTGGTGCCCGAAGCCTGGTTGTTGCCGTTCTCAATGGCCGGCTGGTTGGTGCTGGTCTCGAAGCTGACCCTCTTGGTCAACTTCCGAGCGCCGTTCATGTCGGGGAACTGGTTCTTAGCCGGCGAGCTGAACAGGTCACTCCGCATATCCTTGTTGATAACAAGTTTCTTGTGACCGCCAATCAACCGGGGACCAGAGCTAGCCGAGAACGAGCCAGGCGCGAGAATGCTGTCCTCGACGTTGAAGCTGCGTCGCAGACTGCTCGTAGAGATGCTCTTAGCGAGACCGCGGTTGGTGCTGCCCATCAGAAGGCTCTGACCAAGACCGCCAGGGGTGGAAGACACACTCGAGACGCTGCTGGGCGTTCCGTAAGTGCTGTACGAGAACCCGAACCCACGCTTCTGCGGAGTAACGAACCGAGAGGCATTAGCAGGGCTGAGTTTGTACATAGGCAGAATCGACCGGCTCTTAGTCTTGTTCTTGTTGCCGTTCAACGGTGTCGCAAGCGGTCCGGGGTTCTGGTTCTCGTTGTTGCCCATGCCGCTGAACAATGATGTCGAGCCGTAAGCGGAAATGTCGTTGATACTTGTCGACAGTGACTGCTGTTGCTGGTTGTTCTGAGATCCGCCAAACATAGAGCCTCCCTGCTGTTGTTGCTGTTGGTTCGTGTTGCCGAAGAGACCTCCTGACTGCTGGTTGTTCGTGTTTCCAAAGAGCCCACCACCAGTGCTCTGTCCTAGCGTCGATCCGAAGGGAGAGGGCTTCTGCTGCTGTTGCCCGCCAAATAAGCCGCCCCCCGCAGCTGGTTGCTGCTGTTGTGTGTTGGAGCCCAGCGAACCGAACAGACCGGTACCTGTGCTAGCAGGTTGCTGGGTAGCGCCTCCGAACAGACCGGTTCCCGTCTGGGCTGGCTTGTTGCCGAACAGGCCACCGCTTTGTTGCTGGTTGCTGTTGGCCGCGGCACCGAAGGCGTTGGTGGTCGTACTCGCAGTACCAAAGGGACTAGCACCGGTAGCTGGCTGCGCTGCAGTGTTTCCGAACAGACCACCGGCAGGTTTCGGGGCGAACAAAGAGCCTCCCGCAGCCTGATTCTGCTGAGGCTGGCCGAAACCTCCGGAGGAGCCAAAGCCGGTTCCCGTGTTCTGCTGCTGGGTATTTCCGAAAAGACCGCCACCAGCAGCTGGCTGGGCCTGTGTAGCGCCTCCAAAGAGCCCTGTCCCAGTACTAGCCGTGTTGGTGTTGCTCCCGAATCCACCAGTGGTGTTCGTAGAACCAAAGCCTCCTGTGCTTGTACCCGTGCTGCCAAAGCCGCCAAATGCAGGCTTAGCAGCCGTGCTGCTGGCCGTATTGCCGAACAAGCCGCCGCCAGTTGAAGTGTTAGCCGCAGTTCCAAAACCTGTTCCAGTGTTAGCGGTGCTCCCAAATCCGGTTGTTCCACTGCCGCCAAACAGACCAGTTGTCTGCGCTGGCTGAGCAGCCGTACTGCCGAACAGGCCGCCCGTCGCTGGCTTTGCACCACCAAAGAGACCACCGCCGCTCGAACCGAACCCGCCAGTCGTGTTCGTCGCCGTCTGACCGAAGGGGGTAGCGGCGGGCTGACTGGAGCCGAAGAGGCCGGTGCCGGTGTTCGTGGCGCCAAATCCGGTGCTAGGCTGCGTAGTGGTGTTGGTGCCGAATCCGGTACTACCGAAGCCGGAGCTCACACCGAAAGCGCCTGTGCCTGTGGCGTTTCCAAAACGGCGACCTTGGTTGTAATCGGTCAACCGCAACTCCTCAGCGGACCACTTTTTGTAGGGCTCTTGAAAGAGGATGCTCTGGTATGCGTTGCTCTGGGTCGGGTTGTTGGCTTCTTTCTCGATAGTAGCCGTGAAGGGAACCTGCGCCGTGCCTGGTGGTTCGCCGACAGCGCCGAGGCCCGGGTTGTTGGTCGCACCGAACGCGCTGGTGCCTGAACCGCCAAATCCACCGGTGGTAGTACCGCCGCCGCCAAAGAGTGAGGTGCCAGTAGCAGGCGTCGTGGTCGAGCCGAAGCCGCCGGTAGCTGGCTTAGCGCCGCCAAAGAGGGACGACCCACCGCCGAAGCCTGATCCGGTGCTCGCTGTGTTGGTCTGGCCAAAGCCACCGAAACCACCCGTGTTTCCCGTCGTTGCTGTGGTGGACGAGCCGAAGAGACCGCCACCGGCTGTGGAGGTAGCAGCTCCAAAAGCTGGCTTTGCTGCGCCGAATGCACTATTGGTCTGGCCGAAGCCACCACCAGAACCACCAAAGGTGCTGGTGCCGCCGGTGTTGCTACCGAAAAGGCCACCGCCCGTGGTGTTGGTAGCTCCGAAAGTGGTGTTCGTTGCTGGTGCTCCAAATCCTGCCGAAGCTGTTAGTCTTCCTGCAAGTGGTCTTCCCAAGCGACGTGCGCGTCCCAGCACTCTCTGAATAGCAGATGCAATAATTGTAGACTTACCGGAACCAGTATTCGTGGTCGAAGCACCAAAGCCGCCAAACGCGCTGGGTTGTGTGGTGTTGTTCTGCTGGCCGAAGCCGCCGCTGCCGAAGCCACCAGTGCCGAAAGACATGATGGTTATGTGATGAAGCTAGCGATGCTCTTATCGCGTAATAATCGTGGTGTGATGTGGGAGGTGGTGTCGCGGAGGATGGAAGGTGGTTGGAGATACGCGCCTCACGCGTCGAAAATTCCTTGTTCGCCGATGCGGCGTGTCGATTGACGGAGTAACTCGAAAGGAGAGGCGCCGGAAAACGGGTATGCGATCTCGAATTTTGAAACGACGACCGGTAAAATCGAAGTTACTGCGAGACAAGATCGAATGGCTAAGGGTTCCCTTGCTATTATTTGTGTTGCCGAGCCATGTGGAAGTAAAGAGAGAAGTGGTCGGAAAGGTAAGAGGCCGTCCAAATTACGTCGTTTGGAAAAAGGGCGCGACGTTGTTGACAGCCGCAATTGCGAATGAAGTTGGAAATGGGTGAAGTGCTAAGAAATAAGGTAATAAAGAAAGGCTTGATGCGCGGGACGAGCACAAGGTCTTTTGAATTTCACTTCCTCCAGACGAACAAGGGAGGAAGGTTCGCGTCGATGATTGACAGTGAAGTGGTGGTGGTGGTCGTCGCTAGCAGAAGAAAGTGGAAGTTAAGCTGGCAAAATGGTAGCGAAAGAGCTTCGGTAGCTGCACTAGCCCAACCTTGCAAGTTTCTGCTGCCTAAGGCCAGAAATCGAGATGGTGCAGTACAAAGAGAAAGCTCCCCCGTCCCCGCCAATCCAATGACGCGCTTGGCGAGAGCATGGATCACGTGGAATGGCCGGACCCCACCTATGATTGGCCAAAGCTCGACGTCACTAATTCCACAGTCTGCCTTGCCAAAAGGAGCGAATGAGAGCTGCCAGATCTGCAGGCACAGCATCACCAAGTGAGTCAATTTATCAGAACCGTCGCATGTCCATCATTCAGCAGAGTCATCTTTTAAGGCTACATGACAAATCCCAGGACTCGACAAGGTATAAATCCCCCAGTGTCCTCCGCTGTTTGTTCCTCTTGTCTCCCGACTTTTGGACGCAACGGACGCTGTGTTTGGACGTAGGTAGTAAAACTGGACGGTCCGGTATCAAAGGGAGTATGGACTTTTTGAAATCGTCCAGAAAAGGGCAAATGTCCTCCAAACCATAAGAAGCTCATCATTTAGACCCCTGAACCACAAATGCTCGATCCCCAGGAAGCGGAACGCAAAAATGAGACATACCACACGCTGCCACTGGCTTGGGTCCCTTCCAAAGTGCACACCCCCTTCCCCTTTTCTCACCCATCATAACCCTCCGCCCACCTAGAACTGGATCAAATCCCCATGCCCCCCCTGCTGCTGCTGCCCCCTCTGCCCAAACGGATTCGCGCTCCCCACCCCATGTCCAAAGTTCGCCGGCCCCGTAGCAGCCGGCATCTGCTGCTGCTGCTGCTGCCCCTGTGGCTGCCCCTGGTACGACACGGTCGGCATGCCCGTGAACTGCTGCCTCAGGAACGGGTTGTTGCCCGTCTGCTCCGCGTTCAACCTGTTCAATCCCGAGCCGGCAGAGTTGACAAACGTGCCGGGCGCCGTGTGTTGAGCCGGAATGCGCAGGTTGCCCGTGTTGCCGAAGGTGTCGAGCCCCTCCCCACTCGACAGGAGGGCGTTGAGGCGCGACTCGTGCTCGGAGAGTTCTTTTTGTGGTTGTTGTTGCTGTTGCTGGGGTTGGGGCTGGGTGGAGAAGGGGGAGGAGGATGGTTGTTGCTGGCCGAACGAGGGCTGGGTGGAGAGTGACGGCTGCTGGGAGAAGCTGGAGAGCGTCTTTTGCTCCGGGAGGCTGTTGAGGGTCGTGAAGGACGGCCGCGCGGTTTGTTGTTGCTGGGCGAAGGGGTTGTTGGAGCCCGTGGCGAGCGGCTTCATCGCGCTGAGGACGGCGCTCTGTGGGTTGCCCGTGGCCCAAGGGTTGTTGCTCCCCGCCTGCGCGACGGGCTCTTGCTGGATCGGGGACTGCATCGGCTGCTGCTGCTGCCCGTAGGGGTTGTACCCCGTCTGTTGGGGCTGGAAGGCCGTCTGCATGGGCTGCTGCATCTGCTGCTGGTACATGTCGTAGCCTGCCGGCTGCTGCTGCTGGGCGAAACCGGTGGGTTGGGCGCCGAAGCCGTTCTGGTACCCGTTCTGGTAGCCCGTTGGCTGCGTCTGGAAGCCTGTGTAGCCGGTCTGGTTGTAGCCGGTCGGTTGGGGTTGCTGGTCGATTGGGTTGGCGAAGAAGTCCACCGCGCTGCCCTGCTGGTAGCCCTGGTTGTAGCCCGTCGGCTGGGGCTGCTGCGCCGGCTCGTCGTCGAAGAGAGAAGTGGCGTTATTGTCCTCCAGCTCGCGGCGGCGCCGCTCCTCTTCCTCCTTGCTCAGCTTGATGGCCTTGGCGAGGTCGTCGTCGTCGTCCTCGGCGAAGGCGCCGGCACCGCCGCGACTCTCGCGCTTCCTGCGGTCCTCTTCCTCCTGGTACTTGCTCGCCTCGATCGCCAGCTTGTATTCGGCGTCCTCTTCGTCGGTGTGCTGCGGTCGCATCTGGCGCTGTCGCCGCGGTTGGGATGGCTCGGAGTGTCGCGGTTCGTACTCCTCGAGGCCAGTCACGCGCGACTTCCACGTCTTTCGGTCGCTACGCTCGGCTCGGAGCCGTTCTTCGTCCAGGAGGAGCTGCGTAAGCTCCTTGGATGCCACACGGACTGTGCACCGTTGTCAATATGTCTCCTCCACAATATGTCTCTTGGTTCGCGTGAACCTACCATTCTGACCGACATCCCGCCCATCCTCGTCAATGTACTGAAACTCGCGCAGCGTCTTGATGATGAACAGGTTCTGCTTCGCCCACGTAACGACCAGCTCGGATCCCTCGTGTAGACAGTAATCGAGCACCTTGAGCGCCTTCAGGACGTGTCGCCAGTTCTTGCCCTTGTCATTGAGGCGTTTGTCGAGCATGTCCATAATCTCGTAGAACTCGGTCGATCTGCGCGCGCGAGTAGGTATTAGCGCAAAGTGCCTCATGCGGTGGATGTCAAAGACTGTGGCGAGGATGCGTACGAGTTGTATGTGAGCTGGGCGATCTCGCTCATCTGCGTGCCCGTTGGTCCCCATGGGTCATTGCTCGTCGCTGGAGGTGTCCTTGTCAGCTCATGCGACTACTGTGCCGGAGGGTTGGTGGGCGACTCACCTTCGCGCACTTTGACCTGGACGCTGGAGTAGCCCTTGGTGACATTCTTGACGCTCCGGATGACCTTGGACATCTTTGCGGTTGTATATGCGTTGTGTTATGTCGGAGTAGGAGTAGGGAGTAGAGTTCGGATGGCGGTGCGAGTGACAGCAGCTCGTCGCTGTCGAGTCTGTCGATGCGAAAGCTGTTGTTGTAGATAAGGTAAGGCACCGTATTCGAAGTCCGGTTTTAGGAGCGACACACGATGACGGGTTGTGGAGTGGCTGGAGCAGCCAAGAGAGCAAAGCAACCCTCCTCGGTTCTAAAGCAAGAGCAAAGACGGGAACTGGGCACTGAAATGGTATCGAGATCAAGCAAAAGGAGAAGGCGAAAAAGGGAGAGCGACTGCAGAGATCAAAGCACAGAGGGAGAGAATAGGAAAGTCGGGAGGCGAGGAATTGACCGTGTCTACGCGGTGAGGTCAGTGATGAGCAGTAAAAAGAGGCACGTAGGCTAATAAGAACCGACACCGACGTGTGATGTGTTGCTGGAAGAGGGGCGAATGAGCTATAGCATGGCAGGGGCCATGCCGGAAGGCTGGGATATGTACGCTGCTCGGCTTGATTGATCCACCTGTATAGAAATAGCTTACTCACATTGGGATTTCACAAGTCGACAGTTCACAGTGATTGAGCTCAGTCATCTACTTGTACAGAAATAACATAAAAAGCAGCTAGAGTCTAAACCCGCACAGAAGTCAAGGGAATAGTTCGGCGTGGGTGCAAAAAAAACCGAAGGTGACGACGCTCTGCCGTAACACATTCACAAGGCCGAGCTCAGCCTGTTTAGGGGTATTTGTGAGTCTGCTTAGCAGAGCCCAGTGACGTAAGGTTCCGGCCACGCCGTCGCATTATTTTCCTGTCAGGAGACGCCTTTCCAACTGGCAGAAGTGGTATAGATACTAATCAAGGAGGTTAAGCCACAGTCTGGGCTTGAAGAGTGTCGCATTTGCCGTCCAAGCATCAAATGTTCCGTCCCAGCTGTGCGGTGTTCATAATGGTAGACCACGATCCTATGTATCACAAGATTTAGCAACAGTACTGCTCATGGTAAGAGGGTATCTCATTGATCGTAGAAATGCCCTAACATATCCGTCTGCCGGGCTGATAGACCGCTGTTCTCCGACACTGTGAAACCGTTCGTGATGCAGAACCTCTCCCTCAGAGAGCACGTTAGCTTCTATTTAACAAGCGTACCATAGGGGTTGCAAAAAACAGAGGGAACAAAACCGGGAGTCCATTCTCCGTAACGCCGTCAAACCGTTGTGTGAACCTTGCTGTAGCCATGCTCTCCCGGCCCTTTGATAAAGGCCTGCCACTGTTGTATGCGGAACTGGGCGCGACGAATCCTAGGCGAGAATACGGCCATAAAGCCTCGTTAGTCCTGATCCTCAGCAGGTTGATAGATATGCCTCGTGCGAGTAGGGTCCTTGCGCATCGTCTGTCCGGAGCCGACAAAGCCAACTGTCGTCACTTATCAGCCAACATCCCTTCCTCCCACTCTCTCTCAGGATAGGATGAAACTCACCTCTCCCACCAACCCCCTCCGGCGTCCGAAACATACTCTCCTTCTTCCCCTTCCCCAGCTTCCCGCCCGCCACCTTGGCATTAAACTCCTGCCACTTGCTCTTCCCCTTCTCCAACTCCTTCGTCGCCTTGATCTTCTTGAACTTCTTCACCGGTTTTTCCTCATCCGTCTTTTCCACCGCCGGGTACACCGTCGCGGGGGCTGACTTGACCACCCCGTTCCCACTAGATGTAGAACTTTGGTGGGCGTGGGTAGCCTGTGCGTCGTCGTCCGCCTTGCGCTTCTGCGCAGCACCAGCACCAGCACCACCACCGGCACCGGTCGAGCCAGACCCAGAAACGGGACGTATATTCCGCGCCCCCAACGTCTCGATCGTGTCGTACGACTTGAACTTGACCGTATACATGGGTTTCGTGCTGCTGCCCGTGACGGCGGTTATGCGCGCCGGGTAGAATCCTTTATCGCCCGATACCCATTTCGCTAGGACGGTGTCGTTTACTTGGTATGCCACCACCACTTCATCCTTGTGTTCTTCGTGGGCAGCGGTAGGTGTAGGGGGCGTGGGTTTCTTGAAGGCCGGGTGGTTCTCGCGGGACCATTTCTCTTGCTGTGGCGGTGGAGGGTTAGACGAGAGTGATGCGGCTTGGGATGGGGCCGGCTGTTGGAACGCTGCTGGTTTGGATGTGGGGGCGGCGGCGGCGGGAGGCTTGAGTTCGGCGAGGGACTCGTCTATCATCTGCATCATCTGGTCGAGCTCGTCTTTTAGGGCTTGCAGCTCGGCGTTGCCGGGGTCATCTTTGAGGGAGGCGGCGACGATTTCGAGCTGTGGTGACTGTTAGCTAGTGCTTGTCGGTAGCACGGAGGAGGGCGTACGCACCTGCTCCTCATACTGCTTGCGCTCCTCTTCTAGTTGGGAGGCCATGGTTGCTGGTGGTGGACAGTCGTCTGTTGTGTGGTTAAATAATTGAAAACGCCAAAGGTTGTGATGATGTTCATTGCCGCTTGGCCCAAGGCGACTTTTGGACGGTGCTGGAAAGTGGGTCCCGTCCGGTGTGGTCACTAAAAGCGGTACGTACCTTCCGCGACAAGGACGGGTTGATGTCACGGAATCACGCCGCTATAATGCCAGTTTCAATCTTGATTTTGCACTTAAGCTTCTATTACTGAGTATGATCTTTCTCTAACCGCCATGTCTTAACGATATATATGGCATGCCATGGTCCCTTTGTGTATCCCTAAACCCACCATGACGAACCGATATCTGGTGGTAACCATGCCCTCGACCTTGTCAGGCACCCCCGATGAACGCAACGCAGAGAGGAAAAGTTGAACGCCAATTCCATCCGGAAATGTCTAAGCAATGGAACCCCCCGGAGAACGCCCCTTGAGCCCAGAGAAAGACAAATAAACCACTGCGGCATAACATGGAACCTGCAGCTCCTCCTCCCTCGTCCCAACCCTCCACCAGCGCGACAATCTCTCACCCGCCATACCAGCTCACTCTACGCTTCTGTGCCATGGCAAGCATCTGCGACCTCGACATCTCAACCTCGACGAGTGCCTCACCCTCCGCGGCCTCGTCCATCCGCGCTGCCTCCTTTCCTTTTACCTCTCCGACTCCCGTTGCCTCTGCCACGCCCTTTGCCTTGGGTTCTGCCTCTACCACCTTTTGTACCTTTGCCGCCGGCTTGACCTGTGCCACTGGCTCCGGCTCTTCAACCGCCTTTCCCTTTCCCTTAACCCTATCATCTCCTTCCACTTGTGTCACTATCTTCGCCTGGCCCTTAGCCACCACCTGCTGTTTCTGCGCCTGCTGTGCTTGCGCCTGCTGTCCTTGCGCCTGCTGTCCTTGAGCATGTTGTCCTTGGACCTGTTGCCCTCGTGTCTGCTGCCCCTGCGCCTGCTGTCCCTGGACCTCCCGACTCCGAACCGTGCCACCAGGACCCTAATCCTGACTAGCACTCAGATCCATATTCTTGTCCCAGAGATTCCGCAGCACGGCAAGGGTAGTCGCATCCTCCCCGCCATCAACAAGACTACTCCCACTCAGTCCCGTCGTATTCCCATCGTCCCCCTGTGTTCCATCGCCGGTCACACCCCTCCTGCTAGCAGGTCTCCTCTCCCCTCTGCCCGCAATTAGGGCACCAGGCCCATCACCCCTCCCTTCCCTGTCACGTAAGTCCTGGACGGGACCGCTACGCAGTTCACTCCCCTGCCGCGAATGTCCCGGCGTGGCACTGCGCGTCTTGTGGATGCGTAGCTTCCTGTCCTGCCCCGGCAGTTGCGAGATACGAGCCAGCGACCGAGCAATGGGGTTCTGATACCGCCTGACAACGAGGTACTCCATCCCCGTGCGCTCAAGCAAACGCGGCAGCACCGTCTCGCCTCTGTACCCCTGCACAGAAGCAGATGAAGCCATGCCGCTCATCGCCAGCGCGGGGTGGTGGGGCGGTATGCTCGGCTCGAGACTCGAACTCGCCCGCTGGAGGTTGATCTTCTGCTGCGTCCTGTTCATAGCATACGCTGCCGCACTCCGCTTCGCGTCGGCCGAAAACGCGGCGGCATCCTCGTCGTCGTGTTGTGTCCGTAGCCTGCTCAGTGGCGTGCGAGTACCGGCTGCTGATTCCTCGTCGTTGCGCGCTGCTAGGTTCCCCGTGCTCTTTGGTCGTTGGACGTTAGCGGGAGACGAAGTCGACACTTCTATCCGTCCGTTTGCCGCGCGTGCAAGCGCGCCGGTGAAGGAGTCCCCCGGACCGGAGTCAAGGTCGGCGCTGTTTTTGGTTATGAAGCGCGATGTGAGCTCGGCCTTGTTGCCGCTGCTGCCGGGGCGGATGCGGCCGACTGGTGAAGGGGGCGACTCCGGGTCGTCCGGGGATTGTGCGCGAGAGGAGGTCAGCCGCACGGAGGCGGTTTCGTTGGACATTGTGGGCTGTGCCGCCTGGGCTGGCGTGCGCTCGAGGATGCGGGATGTGAGGTACTGGCTGTGCCGGGAGGTCGAGACGTTGCGGAAGCTGTCTGTGCCGTTTGTGCTGCGGCTGGATTGGGGACGGGGTGGTGATGGTGATGGTTGAGGATGTTCTTGTTGTAGGGATGAGGATGTGGCTGGTCGCGAGTTCCCTGCACTCGAGGCGGCGGACTGCTGGCCGCCGCTCACGACTGATGCCCGTCTTGATAGAAGTGGTGAGGCGGATGTGCTGGCGTCCACCCACTCGTCTTCTGGGTTGTCTTCGTCGTCGTCGTCGCCGAGGTTGAAGTGTACTTGGTTCACAGTCTTGCTGTGGTTGGTGTTTGCTGTATTGTTATGCAAACCTGCTATGGTGTGGCTCTTGAGATTCGTGGAGGACTTGCTCTTCTTGCCGATGATCTCGACCTTGGAGCGGTTGCGCTTCAGGCTCGTTTGCGATGAGTTCTTCTTGAGCAGCAGGTTCGTAGCCGACGCCTCGCGGGACAGGTTCAGATCCGAGGTTGCGCGACGGTGGCCGCCACCGTGGGACAAGGGCGCAGCGGCGGTCGGGGGAAACGCAAACAAGGCGGCGTCTGGCGAGCCGGGGGATGCCTGTCTCCTGTTCAGTTTGGCTGAGGATGTACCGCCCTTGTGTAGATTCTTGCTAGAAGCTACTCGGGCGTGAATGCGTCCGCCGGCAACATGATGCTTGGCCGTCTTGGAACGGTGGTGAACGTGTTGTTGGCCGCCCCTGTCGGAGACTTGGGAGTCGCTGTCATGCTGGTTCAGGGCTGGCCGTTTTGATTGGTCGCCGTCTCCGTTGGCCATGGTTGCAATTCGCTGGTTCCTCTCCTGTCTCTTGCTTATTGCAGTAGTAGCTGTCGGTCAGCTTTCTTTCGTTTCCCTGTCGTTCCAGCCTTGCTATGACTGCAAGTGTTGGGTAATGATCCCAGCAAGCTGGCGCGGGTGGCTTGATGGGGTATCTGGCTCCTTCCAGGCCAGGGAAGGGCAAGAGAGTGTGTCGAAAGAGTCGGTGTGTGCCGCGTCAGACGTGGCAGGATGTGTTCCCGACGTCGATTGGACGCCCAGAGAAGGGAAGGCGTCAATGTCGTGGACGGCGCTGCTTTCTTGGGGTCAGGGTAGTAGGTAGGCGAGGTAGAGGTACGTGGTCGGAGACGGGAGGTGGGAGGAGGTGCAGGAGACGATGCGGTGCGTGGTGGGGTGTGCTGCATGCACTTTGCTTGCTGCGCTTCTCATGCAGTGATTAATTGGCCAATGTACTGCCATGCAAGAGAGATGCGCCGCGCAATGTACTGTGACAGCCGCAGTTGCTGTTGCTGTTTGCGATGACAATGTGTCCTCCGGGACTAAGATTAGAATATGGCGTTCCGTTGTTTCTCCAATGGCTGATGGTAAGAAGGTTGTACGCGGAATTATGATGCAACGGTCTGCGAGAGGAAGGAATCACAAGGTTGAAGGTTAAGTGATTGTCGATTAGGGACGGAGATAGTACCTCAGACGGGAGCCTTAGGTTATGGACCCCAAATCTCAATGCAGCCACTGGGTGTAAGTGACTGGAGGTGGAAATATCTTTATTGGAAGGAGAGTCAAGAATGAAGAACTTGCAAGAGTCACTAAGCTCCCTTCAAAGGCACAAGATAAAAAGAAGACTGACGACCGGAAGACAAGCCTTGGGCAATTGGGAAAGCACTTGGTCTCGGCTCATCATCCCTGGCTCACCGCAATTGGAGCGCATTAAATCAAAGCACGCTCATTGGCCAATCCTTCAATGGCCATAATTCATCGATCTATCCTTAATGCGGCTTAGTGCGGAGCCAGGTATTGCTCCATCGGAAGCACCTCGTCTACCAACGGCTTAATCCTCGAAGGTTATTGAAAGTCAGAATCGCTTCATTATGCCGTTCCAGACGACCCAACCTAGGTATGCTCATGATCGCTCAGTGCCTACCCTCTGCTGGCTACGCATGGACTCTAAGCAGCCAAGTATTCCACATACCCTCAAAACCCATCAACATGAGTGCCAATGCCCTTCTCCTTAGCAAAATGAATCAGCTTGATGCCCACCGCCAGATCCATCAGTCCCAGTCCCACACTCTTGTAGATGACATTCCCACCCTGTAGCCACCTAGCTAGATGGTCCTCCTTCTCCTTCTTGCCGACATCACCCCGACTTGAACTCCTTCTATGGAAGTGCGGGAGAGGCAACTTGGGGCCCTTCCTCTGTCCCGACGGCGACGGCGTCCTGTCCCTGCTCGACGGTCTGCTGGACGGCGGCGACCCTTTGCTGGACCCGAACACGGTCGACATAGCCGATCCACTGGACCCCGTGTCAGGCTTCTCCAGTCTGTCCGAGCCGGGCGTGCTAAGCGTGCTAAGGGTGCTGCTCGTGTCGGAAACCTCGTCCTCCGCCATCGCTATCTTCTGGAGCATCACCAGTTCGCCGAGCCTGTTGTTTATCATCATTAGCACCACCATCCCCAAATCCATCTGTGTCTGTCAGGGTGAACTCACTCAACAAGCTGCTTAGGCTGCAACCCGGCCTCAATAACCTCCCCCGCCTCCTTCAGCGCCCCATCCAGCGTGTCAACCACAACCACGCCCCCCTCCACAGCATGCTTGTGATAGTGAAAATGCCCTTCCCCGTGCCTCTTCACCGCCTGGTGCAGTATCTCCACCGGCAGCTCCCTCATGGCGGGGGTATAACTCCCAATAGCCACGATCAACCTGCCCTTCCTCCTCCCCTCGTGGCTCGTCAGCCACTCCCCATCAAACAACGGCTCCATGCTCGGCGTGCAGCAGAAGATCACGTCCGCCGCCACCACGCTCTGGTGCAGCAACCTCGGATACTCCCCATAACCCGGCGTGAGCACGTGGAACGTCACGTTGTCCTTCCACCCTTCCCTCTCCTTGATGTCGCTGGGGATGCCGTAGAACCTCTTCAGGGCGAGCTTGCACCCTTCGCTGAACCGACGGTTAATGATGTTCACCGTCCGGATGGTGCTCCCCCGCAGCATGAGGGCGAGGCGGATGTGCCAGTAGGCCTGCTGACCGGAACCGAAAACGGTTATGGTGTGCACCTTGTTGCGGCGGATGAGAAGGCAGGCCGAGGCCAGGGCGGTGCGGAAGGCGGTCAGGGTCGAGGCGTGGAGGATGCCGACGGGCGAGCCGTCGGCCGTGAAGAGGGTTATCGCGCCGGTGGGGGAGGTTCGGGGCCGCGGGTCGGAGGGGGAGTGGGCGGTTGAGGAGGAGAGGGTTATTACTGTTAGTTTGTTTGTGTGTTAGTTGGTCAATTGTCTATGGAGAAGGGGAAGGGGTGCGAGGAGTGGAAGACGTACCCTTGACGGCATGTCCGCCGGGACTGGTCGAGGGCATGAACAGCGTCTTGGTCCCCGTCGGCTCCGAGTCGACCACTATCCGCTCCGGCTGGTTCAGCAGCCCTGCCTGGGCGACGTTGGTGCCGGTGGAGTACTCGTGCAGCGTCCCCCTGAGCTCGGTGCGGAACGACTCCAGCTCGTCCACCGTCAGGTTCTCCAGCAGGTCCCTGATCTGGTCGTCCGTCAGGACATGCAGTCCGTGTGACATGGCTGTCGGGTTTCCAATAAAGGTCGAGGTGTACTACTGTATAGTTTGATATTTGACGTAACAAAACGGGGCTTGGATGGAGGTTAAGCTTTTCGGCCCAGATTACTATCGGGTGGAAAAAGGATATGGAGGAGAATAAGGAGAGTGAAGACGGAGTTGCGGCATTGGCTAAAGTTCAGAGCAGATCTACTTCTTGGTGTTGGAACTTGGCTCTCCGGGCTGTTTACTAGCTCCGCAATCCCTTGTTGGCGCCGATGGGCGATAAAGAGTTATGTGTCATGCCACAGGTCGTCTCCTCGGACCTTCTGCGGCCTTCGTCTGTCCACTGCTTCACTTTACAGAGTCCCTGGATAGATCGGATAGGTCACGCAGCCAGCAGCATAGATGCGTTGCTAAGGGGGGATTGCGTCAGTGCGGCCCCGCCGGTTGGTGAAGTGGAGATGAGTCCGAAGGATTTATCTCGGGCTTTGGAGGGGTCGTCACTCGGTGAGGGAAGGTGAGTTCAGGTGAGCCAAGAAGTCACCAGCTCTCACCGCTCACCGCTCAACACTCGCTGAACACCACTTTCTCGAACTTGGATGTAACCACAGTACTGGGAGAAAAGTAAAATTCAATGTTCTTCAAGTAGGTATTCAAATCAATGCAGTGCTAGCCAATACTCCGTCATAAAAAGGGCCTTTCTCCAAGCCATCACCGTCCAACCAGCAGGTAGGTTCTCCAGGATCCCGTCTACCTTATAACCCAACGCCTCGCTCAACAACTCCAAGCATTCCATTTCCAATCCTCACCTAACAACCTTCATACCCGCATTCCCACCCCTAAACACAAGCGTCGCATGCCGTCCCCGAACGACCTCATTCCCATCCCCATGACCCTCCTTCCTCGTCCCAAACCCCAAGTCCTTGATCCTCCCACTCCCGATATCAAACAACACCCCGTGCACATCCAGCCCCCTCTCCCCAATCGCCTCCTGAATCGTGACGTTCGCCATCAGCGTCTCAATCCCCTGGCGCACATTCAGCTCCGCGATCCGGATCGCCCGCGCCTTGTCGTCCTTGATGGCGTCCAGCTCCTCGCGGTGCGCGTTCCGCACCGCCTTCAGCGGGGTGAGCCACGTGTCCAGCACGCCGCCCACGCGCTGGTCCATGAGCGCCGCGGCCGCCCCGCCGCAGCCCGTGTGGCCGCAGAGCACGACGTGCTTGACCTTCAGGTGGGCGACGGCGTACTCGATGACGGCTGTCGTGTTGATGTCCGTCGGGGCGATTATGTTGGCGATGTTGCGGTGCACGAAGACGTCGCCCGGCTGCATGCCGAGGATGGTCGTCTCCGGGCAGCGCGAGTCGGAGCAGCCGAGCCACAGGATCTTGGGGGACTGCCCGCTCGCCAGCTTGGGGAAGAACTCCGGGTTCTGGTGCGCCTTATAGCCGGCCCATGCGTTGTTCGAGCTGAGGGCGTAGTGGAAGTGGTCCTCTGGGGGTTTGTGTTAGTCAATGCGCTAATCTTGAATTCGAGGGAAACCTCAACTTACGGTCAGACATTGTGAAGAGGTATAGGAAAGCCGCAGCCAAACATGCTCAGAAGAACGATCGCCTCGTCTTTCTTGCCAGCAAAAAGAGAGAGAACCCCCTAATTGACTAAGGAGAGTCAAGAAGGACGGCTCTCTTGTATAACTGGGCGGCCCGGGCGGGTAGATAAGCTCGAGCTTAGTGAGGTCGGATCGAAGCCAAGACCGAATCTTAGGGGGCTTAAAGGAGCTTAGACGAGCTTAGGGGGAGCTTGCTGAGCTATTTACGGCGCTATCCGTGGGGACGCCGTTCGCTAGCCGCTGCTGTCCGACTCGCTGGAGATAGTTCCGGGTTCCAGTGGAGCGCGATTTATATGTTTTAGGTCGTCAATCGCGGCTTGGAAAGTGTATTTCCATGGAAATTTAGACTCGCGGTGACTCCAGTGAGACAAAATGTTTTTTTTTCTGCTAGGAAGAAGAGACCCCCGGTTTCTGAGGGACAGGGCCGGTTTCTGAGGGACAGGGTTGTCCGTTTGGATAAAGTAGACGGAGTTGATCGGGGAGATGCGAGATTTGTTGGGAGCAAGGAGAGGTGGTGTTGCACGGCGTGTGAGAGGAAGTTACGGGAGGGGGATGACAAGCCCGTCATATATGAAGACAACCTGGAAGACACAGGGCAACGTTGAAACTCGATGAATTCCCCCGGACCGATTTCAGATCCAACCTGGGGGAAGGTGCTACGGAGAAACCAGTGCGGCAGTCGCTCGTTTCACGATCGCAGCTTCCCTCTTACAGCCAAATTGCGAACTTGCTTGGAATTACAACCGTCCGATATCAGGCGGTAAGTGCAGTTTGTCACCTGCAAACATGGCCACCTGTACCTGTATGCATCATGCAGCTGCGTGTTTTTTGCAGCGAATGAGCTTTCTCTTTCCTCATCACTAAGCTCCGAGACATCCATTTGGTCAAGTTCCAGAGAAGCACCACAAGAACGAGGCTTCATCGGTCTGGAAGTGCCCAGTGTTGTTGTTGTCCGGAACCGCCGGACATGAAACCGTCACCAATCACCTCCGCATGCTCCTGGACGAGTATCAACACCCCGGTTTGGGTCACCATACGGAGCAACCGCCTGTTTTGCCGCCGGAGACTTTGATTTCTCCCCAGGCTGCCAGACTTCCAAGATGACAATAGCCTCCTGGCACGCGTCAGCCTTCATGCACAAGGGGTGCTTGTGTTCCGGCAATCGTTCACTGGTGATGCACAAGAACAAGATCGGCATCAAGGGTACATGTATATGTTCAGGGGTCCAACCAACCTTGGCCTATTCACCTGTGGCAGGATTTCGGTGCGGTAACATGCTAATCGTCGTGTTGTCAGCTCCGTTCAGGTCTGCCGCTAACATGCGTAAGCCTGGAACAGGTGTACCAGAAGCCTGCATTTTCTGCTGGCGGACTGAGTAGCTACCCTATACCACCTCGCAATCCATTATTGTCACGGCCACATATCACAACCCAGCGTTGAGTCTTCTACCACACAGTACATCCATTGTTCTAGAAGCTGTGCGTGCTCACCTGTCTAATGTGGCACAATATCACGAAGAGCCTTAGCCGATGCAACTGTGAACCAACAACCACCGTCGTCCATGGTTTGGGTTAAGGCACACAACAACCGCGCAATATACCTCGAGAACATTGGATATATAAGCGGCCCTCGGCGTGTTGTAGTTGCTATCACCATCCCTCCCCGATACCAGAACTCATTACACTGCAGTGCCTCTATCTCAAAGTCCATCAATCATCAGCAATGACAGAAACCATCCCCTCCCCTCTCACAGACCCAAGCCTCAACCCACCTCTTCTCAACCTCTCTGCCACAGCCTCCCACCGGTTGTCTCCTCAACCCGGCAACCGCCCGTACCGCACATCCACCTCCTCCCCTACGGCATAGACCGTCTCCTCGCAGCAGCAGAAGCCTTCAACTTCCCAGCTGTGACGGCTAACCTAACATCCCTAGCCCGAGAAATCCAGACTCGCATCCTCCAAACAACCTCGGCGAAGATGCTGCCTTCAACCCAGAGAAGCGATTCATCATCCGCATAGCAATTCAGATACGAGATGGCGAGCCGAGGTTGGTGCCCGGGCCGACCGCATGTGCCCGGTGTGGAGTATTATCCTACCTCTTTACCTCCCCCTCGGACAAAGTGAAGACGACGTACCTGTGATACCCATCCACCTCGACCCGGGCCACGTTCCCTTGTCGCTAGTTACCAAGCACAAGACGTCATACAGGGCGTTATACGACGCCGCCCGCGCGAGGGTGGGGTTTGATGATTCGGTGACCTTTGCGCTCGGGGAGGTGTTGCTGCAGAATGAGCGGGGAGAAATCATGGGGCGGCGGGGTGACGAGTGTTTATTTCTGGCGAGGGGGAGCTTGGGTGACGCCTGCCGAAGAGACGGGGTGTAAGATGGGCGTGTCGAGACGGTGGGCGGTGGAACGCGCTGGCGTTGGGGAGGGTGTCCTGCTGGCGGCTGAGGTAAAAGGGGGAGAGGACTTTTGGGTTGGTAGTGCTATTGGGGGGTGGAGAAGAGGGAGGGTTACGCCTAGGCCGAGAGCGGTGGGTAGATAGCTGAGGTAGAGAACCAGACAAGTTCAAAGACCTCCGCTCTCAGGCACAAGGCGAGGATCTGATCGTCCAATGCGCCATCGCAGTACGTCTCGCCTACAAGACCATACCTCCCTCCCTCCGTCTGCCCGAGCACATACGGCACACTCGTCGCATGGGAACAGCCACTACGTCTCCCCTCTTGATTGCCGCCGGTCCGAGGTCAATGAACCCTCTACCACCCAGGAACGGCACGATCTCCTGCAGTATCTGCGCCTGGTGAATGTAATCCTGCAACTCAGAACCGTGGACCTGCGGTATACCCCTTCCGGGTCTGCCATAATGGCAACGCATCGTTTCGCGCGTAGCTCGTCGCTTGCGGCCGGAGGAGTCGGCGGATTCGTAGTCTACTATCGCTGTCCTCTGTGCTGCGCGTCCCGGTTGTTCAACGGTAGAGGCGGGAGGAGCGGGGAGTTTGAGGGCAGGAGAAAGGAGTGTTGGTGGGAGACCTCGGAGAAGTTGCGCAGGGCTACGAGGACGGAGCGCAGGGAGGACAGATTGTTGGCGAAGTGTGAGCCCTCAGCATCGGGTGTCCGGAAGGACCCGACGGATTGGACCGTGTCGACTAGCACGCCGCAAATGAGGAGGGTCGAGGGAGAGGAGAACTGCTGTCTGTCTGTCTGTCTGGGCCACGCTTGTCTGCCGTTAGGACACCGCCGGCAGAATAGGGTCGCGAGGAGAGGGAAGTGTATATATTGATCAGCCCC
The DNA here is from genome assembly GCA_009194965.1 of Coniochaeta sp. 2T2.1. Taxonomy (NCBI): domain Eukaryota; kingdom Fungi; phylum Ascomycota; class Sordariomycetes; order Coniochaetales; family Coniochaetaceae; genus Coniochaeta; species Coniochaeta sp. 2T2.1. The sequence continues at coordinate 2,347,316 of VSMA01000002.1, read as the reverse complement.
GTTTTGGCAGTGCCCAGATCATCATCCGGCGCCCAAGACGGGAGGGTCGTGCAACACGTCCTGGGCGAGTAAATGTCGAAGAGGATGTCGACATTGCCGGCCTGTATAATCCTCTTGACGGCGTCGCGTAACCTCCTCCCATAAAAGCGCCTTATCATTCCCACAGCCCCGTCGCTCCTCCCCTCCCCCTCGTCCCCCTCCTCCTCAAGCCAACCCGCCGTCTACCCTGCCTGACCACCCCATACACCCTCCTCATCACCCGCACCTGACTGGCCCCCAGTTGACACCGGACTGGTTGATCCATATCTGAACTACCCACAGCCTCCTCTCCCGGTCAGCGTGGCGTGAATGCCGAAGGCCAGAGGCTAAGGTGGCGGTGATAGCAAGGGAGGCACCGTTTACGAAGGAGGTAGTGCGAGGGGAGGGAGGCATCGCCCGAGGCGTAGGAGAGGGTTGTGAAGGCGGGTGGGGAGGCGTCGAGGTCCATCGTGGTTAGGGTCCAGGTTGGGGGCGTGGAGGGAGTTGGGGAGGGGTGGAGGACGGGGATGCGAATTTAGGAGGAGGAGGATGAGGGGAGGGGGGTGTAGACTAGGTGAAGACTTGAAGGGCGGGATGGTTGTTTAGGTTTTAGGTGCGAAGTCAGGGGTGACGCTACGCAAAAATGAAGTAATGAAAGATTGGAACAAACAAAAAGGAGAAGGACTGGGAGCCAGCAAGTAAGTGTAGGCAAGCATCCGGTCAGCCGCACAAGGCGATGGTCAAGTTGCAGGCCGGTTGCCTGGCTCAGTATCGTGGTTGGACTTTCATCCCCCAGACATCACCTCCTGGGTTACGATGTCACCAGTCCAAACAACCCAGACCAGCTGCAATAGTTGAAAGAGGCAAGCACGTACAAGGCACTCAATACAAGGTCACATATTTGGTTGGACAAAGAGCCATGGGATTGGATTGTCTGCTCTGCGGGTGGAAGCAAGCAAATGATATTGAACCCTATCAGTTTTGGTATTCCGCCAACGCCGAAGAGCGAACGCCTTGAGTGCGAATAGTCCGACCCTTAATCCCAATGCATCATCGTCACAACAACCCGCTCCACGCTCCAAAGACCGAGAGAGTACCTTAAACCTTGAGGGCGGTCTCCTGGGCCTTCTTGCGCTTGGCAATGCGAGTGGTCGACTTGGCACCGAGGATACCACCACCCCACTGCTTCCGAGCGGCCTCGTTCTTCTCGAGGTATCCCTCCTTGATGGCGGAAACGAGCTTGGAGAGCTCATTCTTGTCCTCGGAGCGGACCTCGGTCAGGGCGAGGACGGCAGCGGTCTAGTCATGAGTTAGTTGAAAAGCTTGAGAATGATGGGGGAGAGCACCAGGGAGACTGACCTTCTTGTGGACCACGGTTCCGAGACGGGCCTTGCCCTTGATGATGGCGTAGGGGACGCCCATCTTGCGGCAGAGAGCGGGCAGGAAGATGACAAGCTCGATGGGATCGACATCGTTGGGGATGAGGACGAGCGAAGCCTTCTTGTTCTCAATCAGGCCGACGACGTGGTTGAGACCGTACTTGACGACGTAGGGCTTCTTGGAGACATCCTCCTTCTTCTTGCCCTCCTTGACGGCGGTGGCCTCCTTGAGGAGACGCTCCTTCTTCTCCGTCTTGGTCTCGGGACGGTACTTATTGAGGAGCTTGAGGGTCTGGGCGGCGGTGTTCTTGTCGAGAACCTGCTGGAACTGGGCGATCGCAGGAGGAACCTTCAGGCGCATGTGAAGGATCTTCTTCTGGCGCTGGAGACGGACATACTCGGGCCACTTCACCATGCGCGACAAGTTGCGTTTCGGCTGGATGTCCTGGCCGATGCCGAAGTTGCGGGTGCGCTTCTCGATCAGAGGGTTCTGTTTCCACACAGTCAGCACGTCGAAGGCTTGATTAAGGGAGAGGAGGAGGAGTACTAACCTTGGGGGCCTTCTTGCCAGCCTTGGACTGGGGGAAGGGGGCCGGGGCGGCCTTCTTTCCGGACTTGGGCTATCATTGAGAAAAAAGACGATCAGCAAATGTGTTCCATCTGGTGATCTTCTTTTGAACTCTAAAGAGCATATGCAATGGCAACCAGGTCAGACATTTCTGTCCTTCCCGAGATGCCAGCATTACGGCTCAAGCCAAAACCATCACCTGCTCTGCCATTTCTGGCGAAGAGACAAGCGGAATTGCGACGCTCGTGAGAGCACGCATTGAAGATATCAAGATGCTCGATCAAGAGACACCTATCATCTATCTGTAAAGCCAAACGTTGTTCATCATCGTGTACTTACCGCCATTGTTGATCGGGTGCTGTGGTGGTCGGTCGGTTAGTACAAAGTTGACGGGCGACCGAAAAAGATTGGACGATGAACAAAAGGCAGGAGGAATAAATGGTGTGGAGAGCCAAATATTCTTAGGGTTGAGATTTCGCGGGAAAACCTCGGGTGGTGGGGTCACTGCTAGCTTGATTTCGGGCAGCAGCATTGGTCCGTGCTCAGAAAAGACTGAATGGCGTTCTAGGCTCACCCCAGGTGTGGATCACTTTCATCGCCTTCGTCTGAAGCCTTGACTCACTTCAAGGTTGATAAAGAGCATACAGAACACCTAATTCGTGATTGTCATATTATACCGGGCTCTAAACGAACTACACCAAGGCCGAAAGCACCTTTCAATCAGTTATAGACGTGAAACTGTGGGAAGGCAGAACACAAACGACACCATCAACCTCTCACCCTTGGCCTTCTCACAACCATGGCCCCCACACTATGCGCCGCTTGCAAGACAGAGCGAGCCCTCATAAGACGACCAAAGAACCACCAGCGCCTCTGCAAGTCATGCTTCATCTCCGTCTTCGAAGATGAAGTCCACCACACCATCACATCCTCCAAACTCTTCTACCCCGGCGAAAAGGTAGCAATAGGCGCATCCGGCGGCAAGGACTCGACCGTGCTAGCCTCAGTGCTCAAGACCCTCAACGAGCGCCATAAGTATGGCCTCGACCTCGTCCTCCTCAGCATAGACGAGGGCATCAAGGGCTACCGGGACGACTCGCTGGAGACCGTCAAGCGCAACGCGACGCAGTACGACATGCCGCTCAAGATCGTCGGGTACGACGAGCTCTACGGCTGGACGATGGACCAGGTCGTCGAGGCCATCGGGAAGAAGGGCAATTGTACGTACTGCGGCGTTTTCCGCAGGCAGGCACTGGATCGCGGGGCGAAAATGCTGGGCATCAGGCACGTCGTGACGGGCCACAATGCGGACGACGTGGCGGAGACGGTCATGATGAACCTACTGCGGGGAGACCTGGCGCGGCTGGCGCGGAGCACGAGTATCGTGACGGGGGATTCTACGTCGGACGTCAAGCGCAGCAAGCCCCTGAAGTACGCGTACGAGAAGGAGATCGTGCTGTATGCCCATCACAAGAAGCTGGATTATTTCAGCACAGAGTGCATCTACAGTCCCGAGGCGTTTAGGGGTAGTGCGAGGGGTCTGATCAAGAATTTAGAGAGGGTACGTCCCACTGCTATTCTGGATATAGTCAGGAGTGGCGAGGATATGGCCCGGCTGGTCCCGGTCAACAACACCAAATCATGTGCGTGCACAGGTCAATCCACTCCAGCCGTGGTCGTTCCAGAGGAAGATGGCGTGGGAGGGTGTGGCTCGGCAAACGGTCGCAGCTCCGGTGGCGAGATGGCGGATATGGAGAAGCAGCTGAGGCAGGATGAAGCCGCTGAGGGATTGGAAGTGGACGTCTCTGCGAAGCAACCGCCGAGGATACAGAAGCCCAAGGCAGCAGAGGTCGTGTCACTCCCGATCAGGAGTAATGGTGGTGGCCCGCCAAAGGTGCTGGGCAAGCAGACGTTAGGGACGTGCGAGCGGTGCGGCTACATGTCCAGCCAGGCGATATGTCAGGCTTGCATGCTGTTAGAGGGCCTTAACAAGAATAGGCCGCAGATCCAGATTTAATGAAACATTTGGATTGCGTATCTTTTCCCCCCAAATGGCTGATACTGGGTCCGCCAATTCCTCCCTGTAGTGTTGTATGTACAATCGTCCACGCTCCAGTATCCGACTTCTATGAGATCCTCTTCTCCGTCTGTTCGAGGCAAGGACGTCAGTAAGTGTACCGTGTGGGTTTGAGGGGGCAGCAGCACATACCTTCCAAGCGTTACTGAACTCGAACCCGTCTGGTGCTATTGGGGCGTCTGTTTGTCCTCGTAACATGCCTGTGAGTCTGCGGTCGCGCTCCATCACTGTGGTGTGTCTTTGTTAGCCTCCTCCCCAGTCCGATCAATGCAAGGCTTCTCGTACTCTGTCTGTCCCACTGGTCGATCGACCGCCTCGCGCGCTTTCCGCCGTTCTGCATGTGCCTAATCTTGGAGAGACCAGCGCCGGTCACGCCAAACATCTTGTAGCAACGTCAGTATTTGTAGACTCGTCGGGGTGAGCATCGGATCGGGCTCACGGCAATGATGATTCCATAGGGAATCAGGGTCTCGAAGGGGACGGGCATCGTGGCGGCGTGGATCTGTATCAATTGGGTTAGCTGAGAGTAATCGCAAGCTTCACATCGGTAGAAACACTCACCCAAGCTCCCGATAGGATGCTCCGAATATGTGTGCTGCTAGGGGCGAGAAAGGGACGGTCGTCAAGCTTGAAGTGAGGTTCTATTGAATGTCGCATCACCAATTGGCTCGGCTCATGGATTGGAGACTTGATTACTAAGGTGCAGGCTGGCTGAGCTGCGGAAGCGGAGTCGTCCATGCACGCGCTAAACCTAAAATGGCAGCCGTGCACCAACAAGCTCCGCCGCGGCTCACGCTCCGTAACTTTGGGAGCGGTCGACGTGGAAGTAAACCCAAAGCTTCATCAACTTCACCCTACGAACACCGAGCCGATTCACATTTAAACACCGTAATTACGTGTCAAAGACCGACGCCCTCCAGATCACCTACCGAAACCGATCGTTTACACCCCATTTCCGACTGCAACAGCGCGTTCTACCTGCCTGCCAAGCCTCAACACCCTCTTCAACGGCCGATGAGCTTCGAGCCCTAGGCGTCGTTCCTGGAATTATCTCACCGGCGGATTCACATCACTCTTTGCTTTAAGATTAGAGAACAAAGACCAGAGGCATGCCGCCTCTCAGCGGAGCGAACATACCATCAGCGACGCGAACGGATCATAGCCTCAGGCTGAGGGGATCAAAACTATGGGCTCGCCGCTCTCGACGCGGTTCAAGATGCAGCAAACTACGTCCGAGACCGATATGATGGACGCCCAGGCTATGGAAGAGCAGCTTCAGCAGAGCGTCATGGTGTCTGAGGGGGAGGCGGATGCCGACGAAGTGATGGCGGATGCGCCGCGAGAGCAGGCAGTGGGGAGCGAGGAGGTGAATGCTGGGGCGGATGCTGACGCTGACGCTGATGCTGATGCCGACGCCGATGTCGACGCCGATGGTGATGTCGATGGCGACGCTGATGCGGATGCGGATGCGGATGCTGACGCCGAGGTTGACGAGCCCCTAACTGCTGCTGCTGAAGGTGAGGATGCACCGGGCGAGCAGGAGCTAGAAGACCAGACAGATAGCGAAGAACAACATGAAGATCAGGAGGAAGGCGAGGAGCTAGAAGGAGATGAGGACTCAGAAGGCGAACAAGATGCCGAAGGCGAGTCAGACGAAGAGGAGGGCCAGGAAGGAGAGGGGGGCAACGACGATTTCGAAGAGGAGGCCGACGAGAACGACGAAGATGATATAGATGCCCAGACCCCGGCGGCGCGAAGACGTCGGAGACGCGGCAAGTCACGCACCGAGGAAGAAGAGGAGGACGACGACGAGGACGAGGGCGTCGGCGCGGTCAAGATCAAGCCCGGCGAAGAAAGCGACGAGGACAGCGCCGACAGCGGGAGCTACCATTCCGGTGAGGATGATGAGGAGGACGAGTCGGAGAGCGAGGAGGAATGGGAGGGTGTCGAACCTGGCAAGGAGAATGATGATGAAGCGTCGGAAGCAGGAGATAACGACCTCTGCATGTTCTGCAAACAGGACGAGCAGCACGATCCTGCCGATGAGTTTGAGGTGTACCTGACCTGTGCGAATTGCGGCGAAAACTGTAGGTTCCCGGATGCGTTTGTACTTATCTTTGTGGGCCTTGCTAATAATGATTGTGTAGCTCACCAGCAATGTGCACGGGAGAATGATGCGTTGAAGGGTCCGGAAGGTATGCCGGCTAATGGTTGTACAGACGTGGAGAACTGGAATTGCCCAGATTGTGCAGCAGCAGACAATGAAGAACAGGCTTCGCAACAAGGTGACGAGGAGGAGGAGGAGGAGGAGGAGGCGGAAGTGAATGGCGCAGATGACGCCGAGGTTTCACCGTCCTCTAGTCGCCGCGCAACCGCACCTAAAGTCGCCAGGGATCTATTTCCGGCTCAGAAGGCCTCGAAACCTGACGCACATTCCATGTTCAACCACCTCGTTCTCGACGAGGACCCTATGGACGGCTCTCGCATACTCCGGAAGCGGAAAGCCTCGTCAGCAGAGACCGAGGAGGCTGTCATGTCGCTGCGAAAGCGACGGAAGAACGCCACCGACGAGCAGAGCAACGAGGGCACCGTCGCTGCCAGCGAGCATTCTCGACCACAGTCATCACGGTCATTGCGGCTAAAAGTACCCCAGCAGCATGGTGCTTCGATTGTCAAGAAGACTCGAAACACGCTGCTGGTCAAGCTAAAGGTCAGGCCGACCAAGCTGGAGGCTATCTTGTCCAAGAAGCCCAAGAGACGGAGGAAGCAATCTACCAGGGCTATTGGACGGACACCTGGAAGGACACCTGGAAGAGGAAGAGCCCCCGGTACCGGTAGGCGAGGTAGACGGGGCACAGCAACCAGCTCGGATCCTTTACCGGCCCTAACAGCCCCCTTTATATCCACCAGCTTTTCGCAGCCCTTCTACTCCTTCTATGACAAGGAAACGGATGAGCTCAAAGGAAAGCCATATGGTGGCATTCTCACCGAGGCAGAGGCGGATACCTCCAAAACGCTACCATCCAACGACGACCGGCGACGCTTCGATGAGGCCAAGCAACGAGCGGAGGAGGCATGGCGAGAGCGGCTCCTTGAAAAGCAGGCCGAAGCCGAGGCAGCTTCTGCTCCTGCTAGGAAGCAGAGGAAAGCGTCCGGCCCGGCAAGCCAGATCGAGTGCATCGAGTTCGGCGGCTGGGAGATCGATACCTGGTACGCAGCACCCTATCCGGAGGAGTACAGCCGCAACCGCGTCCTCTATATCTGCGAGTTCTGTCTAAAGTACATGAACTCGGACTACGTCGCATGGCGGCATAAGCTCAAGTGCCCGGCCAAGCATCCGCCGGGTGACGAGATCTACCGGCACAACTCCGTCTCGGTGTTCGAGGTCGACGGTCGCAAAAACCCAGTGTACTGCCAAAACCTGTGCCTGCTTGCGAAACTCTTTCTCGGATCGAAGACACTCTACTACGACGTCGAGCCGTTCCTCTTCTACGTCCTCTGCGAATACGATGAATGGGGCTACCACTTCGTCGGCTATTTCTCCAAGGAGAAGCGGCACAGCAGCCAGAACAACGTATCGTGTATCCTCACGCTGCCTATACACCAGCGCAAGGGCTACGGCAACCTCCTCATCGACTTTTCCTACCTCCTCACGCGTGTCGAGCAGAAGACAGGCTCGCCGGAGAAGCCCCTCTCTGATATGGGTCTCGTCTCTTACCGCAACTACTGGCGGCTGATCATGTGTCGCTACCTCCTTAAACACACACCTGCTGACAAGTCGCAGAAGCAGGGGCTTAGTATCAAGCAGATATCAGACGATACTGGCATGACGGCCGACGACGTTGTCTCTGCACTCGAGGGCCTGCGGTGTCTAGTGCGCGACCCACAGACTGGCCTGTACGCCTTCCGTGTCGACCTGGAGTACTGCCGCGAGTACGTCGGCAAGTGGGAGGCGAAGAACTATGTGCAGCTCAAGCCGAGTGCGTTGACGTGGACTCCCTATATTATGGGTAGGAGCTACCCTTCGAACTTCGAGCTTGGGCCGCCGCTCAACGCCATTGCGCCGCGCGAAGGAGAGGAAGGAGAGGCCAAGCTGGAGGATGTGCCCGAGGAGGCTGTCACCAACGGCGACGTGCCAATGGAAGACACTCCCGTCGACGGTGTCCCTGTTGAAGATGACGGGGTAGTGAACGGCAGCACAGTTCTCGAATCTACGGAACCCCCAGACGAGACTGCCGCTGAACAGCCCATCCAGGAAGAACAACCCAAACACGTCGAAGACGCCCCCCAAACCAACGGCGTCTCCCACTCCGCAGACCCCTCCGCAGCCAGTCACCACTCCTCCTCCCACCCCGCAGACCCCAACGCCACCACAGACTGGACAACCCCCTACACCACCATTCCCTCAACCCGCTTCGAAGTCTTCCCACCTCTCGGCGCCACCGGCCGGTGGGCGGGCCGCACCGCCCGCGGCCCAGCAGCAGCCCGCGCCCCCGCCGTCCGCACGGCAGGCAGCGTCCGTCGTCCCGGCACTGGCGTACGTCGCCGTCCTTCCAGTGGCGTACGACGCTCCACCACCTCCCGCCCGCGCAGCAGCGTCAAGCGCAAGTCTGGCGGCACGGGCAGGGGACCGGGCCGTTGGCCCAAGGGCACCAAGAAGAGCGACTACGGCAATGCCGAGAGCGGACCGGGGCTGCCGCCCGGCTGGCTGGAGAGGAAGCTCGCTGCCGAGGCGCAGGGTATCATACTCACCACGCCGGAGAAGGGGGATAGTGCCACGCCTAGTGGACGGGGGAGGGGGAGGAAGAATGTGGGGAAAAAGAAGAAGGGGGAGGAGGAGGATAATGTGGTGCAGGATACGGTGCATGTTTCGCCTCCTGGTAGTGGGCGGGGGAGGAGTAATGAGGAGGATGGGGAGGATGGGGAGGAGATTGAGCCTGTTAAGGGGGATGTTGAGATGGAAGATGATGGGGAGGAGGATGAGGATGAGGATGAGGCGTGATGCTGGCTTGAATGTTATGGGCTTATCCTTACTAGAGGGGTCGCGCTTCTCTTGGGAAAGATATGGTTAAGGTCAGGTATCTTCAGAGGAGTTTCACAGGGCACAGCTAGCGTTTATGGAATGTTTTTGGACTGTGTGGTCAGATTTATCTCATTAACTCGCTATGATACCGTGTATCACTGCTAGAAACTGCCGTCTCGGGGCCGCTTCCTGATCTGCCTCCTCCGCAAGCAACAGGGTATTCCTTCCGCCAGCCGGCATAAAACAATGGAGCGTAAAAAGCAAAAACAATTGCCCCTAGAGGCTGACTGACCGCTGCGCCTTCCCTTCTTTATCCGTACAAGTCTATCATCACCCCCTCCCAGACCCAAACCCACGGGAACGCCAGCAAACAACACACCCCCTCCGTCCACAGACTGCTCTCACACACCGGCAAAAAACCAGCTATACATAAAAACGCCAAAAAAAAAAGGCAAGAGCACCCAAAGGGCATGGCAATCCTAAACCACACCCAGCCGGTGGAACAGCATGTCGAACCCCTCCTTCTCCTGCCAGTAGTCCTCGTACAGCTGGAACGACTCGTCCAGCCGATGTTTCTCGGTCAGCCTCGCGGGCACCTCCACCGGGAAATTTGCAACCTTGCGGTCGTGGCTGTGCACCCCCGGCATGCGCACGTTGTGGTCTACGTTCCGCGGGTTGCGCAGGCCGTCGCCTATCTCCATCACCGACGGGGTCACGGGGCAGGTGGCGTACCCGCCGTGGCCGATCTGGCCGAAGTTGGGTGGTTGTTTGGCCGCGTCGTAGTCGGGGAAGCCGAAGTTGGGTTCGTGGGCGGTGGTCGAGAGGTTGGACCCGAGGTTGACTTCTACCACGGCGCCGGTGATGCCGACGTAGTAGTTTGAGGAGATGTCGCTCGCCTTGACGAGGTTGGACACGCGGCTCGCGCCGAGGTGGTCGGGCAGCGAGGAGGAGAGCATGTACATTGCGTTAGGGCGGTGGTAGATTTGTCGGCTCAGCTCGTGGTAGCGGCACCGAAAGTTGTTGTTGTTGTTGCGGGGGAAGGGGGCGCACCGGTCCCGGCCGCGGGTGGGATCGGGCGGGGGCCGCTTGATGAAGGGTTGGTAGACTTGGGGGTAGGGGTACTGGCTGCCGCATTCGAGGGCCGTGGTGTGGTAGTAGGACTTGGGCATCCGGAAGTCAAAGGTGGAGATCAAGGAGGCGTCCATGCTCCCCGCTACGAAGCGGTCCGCGCCGTACGTCATGAGCGAGTCTGACTCGCGCCAGGGGTTGATGTTGTCCTGGAAGACGGTGTCGAAGGGGGATGGGGTCCGGATGTCTTGCAGCCTGGATGGGGGTTTGTTAGGCGGGGTTGAAAGGGATGGGAGAGGAAGGGGGGGAGAGAGAACTTACCGGATGGTGCCGTCCTTCCAGGAGCTGAGGAGGAGTGTTGACTTGTCGGCCGTGCCGGGAAAGCGGCTCACGGGCTGGAGAGAGTTGACGAGGATGGAAACGTCGTTCAACTCAAAGACCTCATGCACGCGGTTGTTCTTGGCCGCGGCATAAACCTCCAGTCCCGTCGGGGTGACGCTCATGAGCCGGAGAGGATGGTCGGTTCCGCGCAAGGCCAGGGCGAGAAGTTTGTTGCTGCCCATCCACTTTGCGTTCCAGATCTTCTGATCTGTCTGCTCCGAGTGATCGCAGATTGCGTCTGGAGCGATGCAACTCGTGTTGCTGTCCTGCGGCAAACGGTAAATGGAAGCGCCGAGGTTTGTGCAGGCTACCAGACTAATTGCATTTCCGCTAGTTCTGTCGTTGAAGACATCGGCTGCATAGACCATCTGCTGTTTCAATGGCAGGTCTTTGTTCGGAAAAGTTCCCTGGATGGGACGATTGGCATGATCTGGACTGAAGTTGGCCAGCTGCCGGCCCCAGTTGCGGTCATTTCTCGCAGAGAGCAGCGATAGGTCTCCGTTGTCGCGGCCGACCAGCATCGCGGGTGCCTTGAGATGAGGGAGCTTGACGATGTTCATGGTCCTGATGTCGTCCCGCCCAGCCCGAAGACCGGTGTGGTTCCCGAAGATCTGGCGCCACTCAACGCCGTTCTGCTGAGGGCGGCCCTGCTGGCGGTAGCGAACCATGATGTCTTCTCCAGCACCCCAGATCAGTGTCTCCAGACCCGAGTCCATGTCAAAGTTGACGTCGACGATGGGCTGGTAGTCGAGGCCCCTTCTCCGCTGCTGCCGCCGGGCGGGATACATGGCCGTGAAGCGCAGCGAGCGACGGTCGAAGCATCTCGTCTGGTATGTCAGAGCCTCGGCAATTCCCTTCCAGTCGTGAGGGCCGTTCTTGCGTGGGATGTTCCTGTCGGGGAACTTGGTCTTGACGAAGTCCTGCCAGGTTAAGGAGCTCATGACGGAGTGGTTGACCTTCTTGGAGGTCTGGGCTAGTGCCAGCAGGTCGCGGGTGGTCTCCAGGTTCTTAGCCACCCTGAGAAATGTCTCATGGGGGAGAGATTCCAACCCGGCGCGCTCTAGCTCTTCAGGCCCTTCGCCCTTGGTCTTGGTCTTTGACTTGTCCATCTAGACAAGGCAAAATTTCTTAGGTTGTTGCTGTGTGGCGAATGCTGAATATTTTCGTGTTCAAGAGAGATATGGGCTTGGAAACGTTCAGGCAGACTGCATGTCGTCGAATGAAGCCATTTATCCCAGCTGAAGGTTTCCTTGACCATCCATACAGTCAGTACTGACGTTCTTCCTGAGTAAGGATGACTCTAAAGGTTAATGACTCGAACGCAACAAGCCTGGATATCGCTCGTTTGCTTGACTCACCTTGGGGGCTGCGACCGGTTTGGAATAACTGCTTCTCAGGATTGCAACACGGTGCAGCAATACCTGATTGACAGTAATACTTACTCCGAAAGCCAGAAAAAGATTGTTGTGGAAAAAGGAATGGCTCTCACTTCGCAAGGTGTGGTTGTGGCTGTGAGAAGATGCGGAGTTCTGCGTCTAGTGGGATAAATAAATCGTGTTTGGGCCACAAATCAACATCAACTCTCTCTTACTTCTCGACAAATAACCCGCCAAATCCGCGCACGCATTGTCTAGCCTTTGCCCCAAGTGAGTGTGTGGTGAGAGACCTGACATTTTGCGTCGGCGCGTGTAAGTCGCACTCCTAAAGAATCAACAAGATGTCACCCTTCCCGATTGACGTCGACAAGATGATCGCCACCAGGGCGACTCCAGTCTTGGCAGCCCTTGTCGTCATCTTTATCTCTTACCACGTCTTTCTCTACCCTGCCTTTCTATCACCACTGGCCAAGATCCCCAATGCCCACTGGTCCGCCCCCTATTCCCGCCTTTGGGCCCTCCACATCCGGTTTACCAAGAGGGAGAACAGGACGCTGCTGGCCGCGCATAAACGGCTCGGCCCGGTCTTGAGGGTTGCGCCGAATGAGCTGAGTATCGACGATGTCGACTGCGTGCGGACTGTGTACTCCGGCGGCTTCGATAAGCCTGTCTGGTACTCCGTCTTTAACAACTACGGGTAGACACCACGAACCGTTACCGTAAATGACATGGCTAACACCGCTTCAGCGTCACCTGCATGTTCTCAACTCGCCCATCGAGGGACCATGCCATCAGGAAACGGATGATATCCAACGTCTACTCCAAGTCCTACATCCACGCCTCCATCGCAGAATCCCACCAGGCCCAGACCATCCTGTTCGACCGTCTCCTTCCCATCATCCAAGCCTCCACCACCGGCACCAAGCCGCATGGCATAGACGTGCACTCACTCTTCCTCGCCACGACAATGGACTTCATCTCCTGCTACGTCTTCGGCACCCGCCACGGCACCAACTTCATCCAACAGTCCGGCTTCCGGGACCACTGGCTGGAGCTGTACAAGTCCCGCAACGACTACGGCTTCTACGACCAGGAGCTGCCGTGGCTAACCCGCCTCTGCCGCATTGTCGGCATCCCATTGTGTCCCTCGTTCGTAGACTACGCCAACGGAGAACTGGAGAAGTGGTTGCGAGACATCGTCGCACAGACTCTCCCCGACCAACCCTCTTGGACAAATTTACCCCAAGTCCAGAAACCCGTTGTCATGGCCGCCCTGGTAGACGGGCACACCAAAAACCCCTCCCTCCTTTCCAACCCCAGCAGCCAGCACTACATCGACACCCTATCCTCCGAACTCCTAGACCACGTGCTAGCAGGCCAAGAAACAGCGGGCGTAACGCTCTCCTACCTAACCTGGCGCCTCTCCAAAGACCTATCCCTCCAACACAAACTCCGCCAGGAGCTCCTACCCCTCTCCCCACACCTCAAGTTCACCCCCAACGCCACCACCCCCACTTCCCTCCCCGACCCAAAAGCTCTAGACGCCCTCCCGCTTCTCCACGCGGTGGTAACAGAGACCCTGCGTCTCCACGCCCCCATCCCCGGTCCGCAACCGAGGGAGACTCCGTCGCAAGGCTGTTCGCTCGGCGGCTACGAGGTGCCGGGGGCCGTAAGGGTCGCGGCTATGGCGTACACGCTGCACCGGGACGAGAGCGTATTTCCCGAGTCGGAAGCGTGGGATTACACGCGGTGGGTGCCAGGGTGTGCGAGTGAGGAGCAGATGAAGGCGAGGAAGAGGGCGTTTTGGGCGTTCTCGAGTGGCGGGAGGATGTGTGTTGGGAGTAATTTTGCTATGCATGGTGAGTTTGAGTCGAAAGAATGATGGGGTTTTTCGAGCGACTAGGCTGACAAGTGGAACAGAGATGAAGCTCATCGTTGCGGCGATATACTCGAATTACACGACTGATATCGTCGACGACGACGGTGTCGAGGAGCAGAGTGACGGGTATACCAGCCGCCCGGAGAAGGAAAGGCTGTACCTGCGGTTTGAGAGGGTTGAGTAAGCGTGGTCGATGCTGTGATGACGAGGGAGAGCGGACAAGCCGGGACGAGCAGCGGCAGGGAGTCTACATCGGCCGGGAAGCCCCGAACGACGGATTTGGGCGTTAGGCAGTACTGTTTGGACCTGAAAGAGGTGTGCTTGACGCCATATCCGGGGAAGGAGGGGTAAGAGACGCGCGTCGTCTGCTGGTAGGAAAGGAGGCAAGGGGGCGGTGCTTACCCCTGAACCGGGTTTGGCTTGGTTTGTTGACTTTCGGTTCGTCCGCCGATATTGTGGCCTCCGCGGTGCGCTTCCGGCGTGATGATTGACCATGGTATTGAGTACTATGAATTCCGTATCCAATACGAGAGTAACATGCGAAAATAACATGCGAAAATAACATGCGAAAATGACAGTTCTCACACGGCGCTACATCATACCGTTGGTTATCCCATAGCCAGTTCGAAATGCAAATGACCTTCCCGCCGCCAGGCCCATAATCCAAAGGTGATGCTCACCCTGCAAGTAACATGCAATCTCGAAAGTCATCTCCCTCCAATTGCTCTCCATCCAGTCGCCCTACCCCCGTCGAAGTCCTCTCGTCTCTAAACCCGACATAGACCATCCTCATTTACACGCCATACGAAGTGTTGACGTTGTTCTTCGTGACTCTGCAGCCCACCACCACACCTCATCACGCTGCAACAGAAATCGGCTGCTGGCGGAGCGCCCTGACATCCTGCTCCTCCGGAAGCCGGATACGGTACTCGTGAGCGTCGGCAGACTCTATTTGGTCCGCATATAGCAGGATAGGGAAGGACTTGCTCTTGAGGTAGATGGCCAGGAGCGTAAAGACGGTGATGACGAACTCGAAAGATCTAGAATGGTTTCGCCTCATATTAGAACTTTCTTACCCACGTCTCCATTGCCATGCCTTCCCAGAGCCGTCCACTGAAAGAGAGAAGAAAGGAAAGAGAGAAACCTACACAATCAAGTAAAGCAAAATCGAAGTCTCGGGGTGTCGCTGGCTCACCCTCCACCAGTCGTACCCATCCAGGTCAACGGTGCCGAACACCAGCAGCGTGACGGCGAAGTACAGATCCACCACCCAACTCAGCGTCCACGTCCTCCCCTTCCTCTTCTTCGGCGGCCCATTCTCGTCATCATCGTCATCATCTTGACCGAGCAGGATACACTTCAGCGGCCCGACCTGGCACGACACCCCGCCCGCGGGACACAGGCGCTCGAACACCGACGAGCCATTCTTGAAAAAAGCCCACCTGACGGCGACAGTCCAGACAAAGAGGAAGATGAGCTCAACGAAGACGAGCGTCATGAAGACGTTGCCGAAGGTCTCGCGTAGACGTGCCCAGAAGATCCAGTCTATGAAGGTGAGGATGGCGACGAGGGACCGGAGGAGGGAGACGATGCTTATGCGGAGCTTGTGGCGGGGGTCATCCGGGTCGGAGGAGTGGGAGGAGACAGCGGAGAGGACGTGGGAGGTCGATTGTGGGGTGAGGGGGCGGTAGACCATCTCTGGGTTTAGGGGCCGCTGGGGCTGGCACTGCGCGGTGGGAGGGGAGGGGGAGGACATTGTTCCTTCTGTATCTTTGCTCATGGGCTGTGCAGGGCGGGGAGTGTTGTTGTCTGGTGCAGGACGAGGAGGTTGAGGTACTAGGGGGGATTGACATGTTTATATATGATACGGGTTGCCGCGCAGTCAGGTCATGCACAAATCCGTATGAGGGGGTGACGCCAGGATAGAGAGGCCGTCTTCTGAGACGGTTGCGATGGAGACACGGCAGTGGCATTAGGCCTGTCGCTTTCTCGTTCACAGTCTAGAGGAACTCTAACGGCAACAATTTGTCTCGCTTGAGCCTCTTGGAGGAGTGACGTCTCAGTTACCATAGGGATTGACCTGTAGCCGCTGGCTAGTTCATATGGCAATCCCTCTGTTTGGTCTTTATTCGGATGCCTAAATGCAGGGATGGTCCGGATGGAGACACTGCGTGTGAGTCCCAACGACCAAGCACGCAATTGGATCTGAGTGAAACTCGAGTGGTCAGAAACGTCTACTCAGAAAAGAAAGGAGCTTGCGAAAGCACTGCTACCATGTGTCTGCTGGGTGAAGCGGTAGGTTTCGGGGGTGGCAGAGGACGCGTGACCGAGACAACACTTGATATCTCGACAATGGCCACTCCTTTTCACCACGCAGCCAAGCGGCATTGGAGAGCAGAGTGTGGTACTGTACAGACACTCTGTTGGGTTTGAAGTTTGTTGTATTACTGATTAGATCTTTGGGACAGACTACCATTCTGGATGGTAGATCGAAGGATTGTGTGAGGTTTGTTGGTTGTGTTGCTATGCTGAGCGATGACACTGTGATCCGCCGCGGTCCAGGCACCGACTTAAAAAGAGTGTCCATAAAGGCCGGACGCGCAATCAGATCCTCACGTAATAACGAAGAATCGCATCATGTCGAAACCTGATTTCGGATTCGCCGGAAGTGTTGTCGAGAATGGACCCTGTTCTGATCCGGCAGTTGGAGGAACATGAAGACAAAACGTCTTGCTAAGCTGCATTGACAAACAACTCCATAACCCACCTCCTCCAGTCGATTCATACTCCAGCACTCGCCTCAACACTGCAGAGACCGAAGCCGAATGCTGTAGCGCGGCCCGGGGATTGTCCGTGACGATTCTCTGTAGGAGTTGAAGGTACTGTTGTCGATCTGGGAGAGCGGCGGCGCTCCAAAATAGGAGAATATATACAGCCACATATGAATCCTACCTGTGGTCCTATCTGGTCCTTCAGCTAGTACTGGTCAGGTCGGCGGCTGTGCTTGGGCCTTACTGAGATGGTCGTGTTGAAACCGTCGCTGGGAGCCGGATCTATTGGTCGATCTCGAGGGTACCACTCTCAGAAAACTCGGGTTTCCACTTCCAGTCGCCCGACTGACATATCCTCTTCCCGCAAAAGTCGGGCCCCGTGCCGCACTTGCCATCCATGCTACAACAGTTCCCTTGCTTGCCGGCACACAGCCGGTCGCCGTGTTGGAACCTGCATGTACCGTCAGTGCTGTACTGGACATCGCCCAGGCAGTCACCCTCGTAGCAGGTTCCGTCGGCACAGTCCTCCCTGTGTGGGCCGGTGTTAGCACATTCAAGCGTTCCATGTTTGGGGAACGGTACTGGAGACTCACTCCGTGTCGCCACAGGTCCAAGTCTCGGCATTGCAGCACTGAGCATCAGTGCCCTCGCAGGTAGCGTTGCCGTGCGGCGGCCCGCAGAGGCCGTCGCACGCTCTGACAGGTTCGAGGACTGCAGCGGGCGCGATGTTAGTCCATGCCTGGCGATGCATCACGGCGTGTTCCGCTTTCTTGGAAAAAGATTCACATCCAATGACGCAGTACCGAGTTTGAGGCCGCAGATTGCCACAATCCGGCTCGATGGACGGGTTCAGCGTGAAGATGAGCTCGGGGGGAACGTCGAACAAGCCGGCCATCTCTGCGCACGTGTAGCGGTTGGGGGTTTCGTCGGTTGTGTACTCCATCTGACAGACGATTTCGCCGGGCTGAGGACGCGGCGTCTCCACGCAATTCATGCTCTCCACGATATCGAGGGCAATGTCGGCGGCGAGTGGGAAGATTTGACCAGGCGCAGTCCCTGAAACCCATTTGTACGGCTTACCTTCGTTTGCTACGACAGTAATAGAGGTTAGAATTGTGCAGCCGAAGGCGAAGGAGAGCAGACGAGACGGTCGCGCTGTTAGAAGCATTTGTGTTGGAGCTGCTTGGCCGAGATATACTATTGGTCGAGAATGGTGGGAAGGAGAGTTCAAGCTCCTGGAAGACAGGAGTCAAGAAAAGACATCCTGAGGGACGACATCAACCACTTCATCGTATCCAAGCATCGTCTTCTGTGCCCATGGCGGCCGATGGCCCGACAATTGGTTGTTGGCGGTGTGTCTAATCTCACGGAGATTGTCGGTGAGTGTAACCTTCTATAATTATCCAGTCTCATGCGACGAAGTGGGCAGGTCCAGACTCAATACCACATACGGTTTATGTTAGTCCCAACGACCAACGCTACCCCTTTCGCCGGCTTCAACCGTCCCGGAACGCGTTCCGACATCCTGGCGTGCCAAAGTGGAAGCCGCATGTTCAGTGTTTCCTCATCTCGTCGCCGGGTGTACTGACTTCACCTCCTGTACGAACTCCGGTGATCGTGAGGTGCTGACTTCTTGACATGCGTGCATCTTCTACTACGCTCACTGGACGAGACTCAACCCCGCTGTCCCAACGCCTGCTGCCGGCGCAGCCCTATCTTGTCGATATTCGATTACTTCTCACCCTGTTCCTAACCGGACTGAACACAGTCCGCGCACCACGGCGTGCTCGTTCGAAATTTGCATATCGCCCGACCCCCCCAAGATCTCCTCTCCGGACCCCCTCAATTTAATGACGCCTGTCGTACTAGCTCTGCCCGCCCAGTTGAGGCGGCCACTCCCCAACAAACCCCGGCCACGGGCCGGAAGCACCCGGAATGCGTATATCGACGTAAAGCCCGTCCCTGCCCACCGGTATCATGCCCATGTCCCCGTACGGCACCATCCGCACAAACTTCCCCTTCGCCAACTCGGCCGGGATCGGCATCTGCGCCTCGGCCTCCTCGTGCCGCACAGAATTGTCCTTGCCCTTGTCCTTGCCCTTGTCCTTGCCCTTGTCCACCGACCGCTTCTACTGCTCCGCGGGCCCGCTCCCAAAGGGTCTGGCTCCCTGATAGCCCTCACCAATAGTAGTCAACGCCCCAGTATACGGAATAGGCCACGGCCCAACGTGGCCAGGCCACGGGCCGAAGTTACCGAACTCGCGGAGCTCGAAGAAATTCCCGTCCTTGTCCACCGGCATCATGCCCATACCCGGGTTCGGTGCCATCCGCACGAACTTCCCCCTCGCCCGCCCGGTCATCTGCACCTGCCGCTGTATAGCATTGCCACTGTCTCCCTTCATCTTCAACCCCTCCGCCTCGTACGAGGTTCCCGCATGTCTGGTAGCTGCGGAATGGACCTCATCAGGGCTGGCCAACGGAACAGGCCACGGCCCAACATACCCCGGCCAGGGCCCGTAGTCGTCGTCGGCGCGTAGCTCGACGTAATAGCCGTCCTTGTCTACCGGCATCTCGCCCATGTCCCCGTTGGGCGCCATCCGCACGAACGCACCCTTCCCGGGCCCCGGCTTCTGCCGCTCCTCCTCGAGATACATATACATCCTCTTCTCCTTGTTCAACAACCACTCCTCCTCCGTCCCGACGGACAGCATGTCCGGCCCGCCGGAGGTGACCATCAGGTGCTTCCTGGCAGGCAGTGCGAGGCGCGGTTCGTCGTTGAGCGCGCCCAAAGCGCCAAGGAGATCCTCGTGCTTGCGCAGCAGCCACGGGTGCACGGCCGAGACGTAGTCGTGGACGGTGACGTACTCTCCCGATGCTCTGATGGTCAGCGTCATGTCCTGCGGATGGGGCCGCTGCTCTCCGCAGCACCGGGACGGGAAGTCGTAGTTCTCTTTTCCTCCTTCCTCGTCGTCCAAGGGCGGGTCGGCGCAGCCGATGTGCCGCTCGCGCCACAGGTCCTCCCAGTCGTCGATTTGAGAAACCGACACGGTGATGGATGAGACCTTGGGCTCGGTGTAGGCTGCTTGGGCCACGGCGTGCCAGGTGGTCGGGTTGTCGGGGCCTCCTTGGCTGATGCGGTACGGCTCTGGAGCGGTGCCTGGTTCGTGGTAGGGCTGCCGCAGGACCGTGATGGCTGTCTCTAGCGGGCCGTGGAGGACCCAGCGAAGGCGTTTGGCCTCCGTGGTGAGGAGGGGGCGCCGTTGTTGGCTGTTGAAGACCTCCTCGAATGATGGGAAGGCGGCGGGCGGTGAGCCCTGACCGGAGCGAGTGGTGACCATTGCTGCGAGACGATTGATGAAGGTGGAAGGGGAAATGTCCCCCTTTGCATGGAGCGGTGAGGTTGGTGATTATTTAATAGTACCTGCAGCGTTACATTGTCAGTGATGATGGGCTGTTGGTGGTGTTATTAACTTCAAATTCGATAGTGTACCTGCAGCGTTACATTAGCGAGAGTGGACAGTGGTAGTGTCCGGTTGGTTTCCGGACTGGATTGCGACCTCGTGTAGAAGACCCTGGATCCAGCCCCTAGCATTGTGCAAACCCTGGTCGGACAGTTTGAAGGAGAGTGATAGATCAGAAGTGGTGAGTTTGTGAGGGAACTGCAACCTCATCACCGTTCAGGTTTCTCGAGTAATCATGTCTACCTGTAGAATAGGAGTAAATCAAACATTGCAGTCTTCGTTCATCGTAGGAACATTCAGAACAACTCCTCTCGCAAGGCCGCGTCGACGAAAAGAGAACAGCAATCGTCGCCTTTTGCGCCGCCGGAACAAATAGTAAATCCTTATCGCTGAACGCATTCTCAGTCATCGTCATGGATCTCGTCGTCAGTGCCTCGCAACCTCCAAGCTTCCCCTTCCCCCATCCCGTCCAGTAGCCGCACTCTCGCCAACCCGGACCTCATCCTCAGGCACACCAACACCCACACTCCCGGCATGGCTCATCATGCTCACGACCCTAGGCCTCTCCTCCCTCTGGCCGGCGATACTCGTGCCGCCTCCACCAACGGCAACGCTCACGCTGGCGGTGGTGCTCACGCTCTCGCTGCGGCTGCGGCTGACGCTCCTCCCGCCTTGCTGCACGCGACTCGCGTCACTAGCGCGGCGTTCGCGGACCATGCGCTCCAGCTCCCGCACCTGCCGCTTCAGCGCCTCGTTCTCGCGCTTTACGCTGTCGAGCTCGGAGCGGTAGTAGGCCGTCTCTTCGTAGCGGGTCGTGGCGGGCAGGATGCCGGGGGTGAGGACCTCGGATCCGGGCGTGGCGCTGGGAGCGGATGTGGGGCCGCTGGCGCCGGCTTGTGTGAGGACGCTCGAGCTGGGTGCGAGGCGGTTGGTGAAGTATGATGCGATCGAGGGGTCGTTGAGGTGTGATTGTGTTAAGGAAGCCGGCTGCGAGGGGGCGGGCGAGCCGGTGCGGCTGCGGCGGGAGGCGGTGCTGTTCTGGCGGCTTAGGCTGACGCTGCCTACCACTGGCGGCCGGACGGGCGCTGGGGAGGATATGCCTGTTAGAGAGGTTGTGGATATGGCGGGTGTGAGGCTGCGGACGCTCGTGTTGGAGGGGGTGCGCTGGTGCCGTCGGGAGGTGGTAAGCGGGTGGGAGAAGCCGGAGGAAGAGGCTAGACGTGGGGAGGGCTCGGGGACGTGGCCTGATTCGGTGCCGGATGCGCTGGCGCTGGCGGAGGTAGAGGATGTGTTGGATACGACCGAGGCGTTCTGGGCAGCGCGGAGGAGGGTGAGTTCGCGTGTGAGACGGTTGACCTGTGGTATCTGTTAGTTTGACTCTGGTAAGTTTGTAAAAGGTGGTGATACGTACCACGGCCTCCTGCTCCTTCTCGAGTTGGAGATGTAGATCGGCGGCGGTCAAGGGCCGGGGATGCCTGATAGGCCCTGGTCCAGGTCCGGAGCTCATGTTGTCGGCTAGAACTGGCCCTTGGGGTGGGAAGGAAGATGTGAAGTGCGGAGACGGCAGTGAGGGCGGAGATGCTGTCTGGTTCACGGTGCTCTGGTTCGATGGGAGGATGTTGAGAGACGGTGAGCTCGGGACTGGCGGAGGTGGCATCTGTTGGCCTGATGCTCTCCTCGATGTGGTTGCCAGGACATGAGGAGAAGCAGGGACGGTGTTGAGATCTGGCATCTTTTGTGGATGGGTTGATCGTGATATTCACTCTTTGTTGAATGCACCGGCGCAATGCGTTTCGGTGAACATGCAAGACAAAGCTGCGTGTTTCGACTACTGTTTATGGTGTTCCAGGACCCAGGACGACCATCATCGTCAACTCTGAGCTTGTTGCAAGGGTGGAAGAAAAGGTTTGTCGTGAATGCATGGAACGCGACGAGATTAAGAAGATCAACACAATATGGCCGTTCATGCGTTCGGCCAGGAACCGACAACTGGTGGCCAGTGGTTTTTGGAGTGAGCTGAGGGGAAGCTCTGGTGAGTTTCAGCCTTCCGGGTACCTGTAAGCTGCTGAGGCTGATACCTAGCGCGCTGTGGCTGTGAAACATTCAGTGGGTACCTGACTAACCGCGCGTTGATGTCCCGCAGTGGGGTGTCCGATAAGGCGTGCATTCCTTATCGAGCCATGATGTAATGGCCCATTTGGGTGCATCAACTTCAAGCGGGCAGCGACGACAGGATGATGTCACCGGTTCCTTCACCTGCGTGCTTCTCCTCCTCTTGAGGCTGGAGATCTCACCACTTTGAGGCTGAGTAAGTCCTCCTACAGTGGGTAAATGGGTATTTGGGCAGGAGCTATTTAACAGCTCCCTCCCCATCCAGATCCTTCCCAGCTCGACATTAGACAAGACCATCCTCAACAACACATCAAACCACACTTTGCCGTACCATCTTTCCCCTGTAGGTGACCTCGACTGAGAGATATGACTGTGCCAGGTTGCTAACGACATCGCAATTACAGAAACACACATCTACCACCTTCCTACCAACCCAACCACACATCGCAATGGCCGACTCTGAGAGCCACCAAGGACCTCCCCCCGAGCGCCAGACCGGAGCTCAGATGCACGATCCTCCCGCATCCGGCAAGGGCACCGATGATTCGAGCAACAAGGAGCAGACCAACAAAAGCGCTCTTGACGTATGTTTCCGAGAGTAGGCCGCACTGGAGTAAAACAGACATGCTAACAGATGGACAGAGTCTAACATCGAACCCCGAGGGTGCTTACGACAAGGCCGTCCATGACAAGTTCTCCAAGACACAGGCGCCGAAGGATGCGTCGAACTAGAGGAGTCCGAAGGGATGAGGTTGGCAGTGTATATTAAAAAGAGCGTTGCGTTTTCTTACCGTTGACGCTATGACGAGAGCACATGAATGCAATCATGAGGATCTTTGAACTTGGCAACCCCTTCTCCGTATCCAATTCCTCGACCACCATATGCTCGATTTACGTCCCACCAACCCCCGTCCCCCTCATATTCATCCCAGGGATTTCATACCCCCCCCCCCCTCCTCCCCCGAACACTAGCCCAAAAATCATAGCCCCTCCTCTCCCTCCTCCTCCTTTCCTCCCTCCTAACCTTCCTCTCCCTCTCCTCCGCCCTCCTCCGCTTCCTATCCCCCAGCCTTCTGGGCGTCATCTTTTGGACTCTCCCTGCCCACCACCCAACGAGCCTCCTCCAGTGCCTGAGCAAGTAAAAGAACCACCCCTGCACCCTCTCGCTGAACGCCGCCACCAGACTCCCCACTATCAAGAAAGTCGACACGGGCAGCGAGATGCTCCCGATGAACGACAGCGACGGGACTCGGTCCTCCTGCCACTCAGAGGTGTTCATCCCGAACAAACCCGTGAAGAAGGACAACGGCAGAAAGATGACGGTGAAGGTGGTGAAGATCATGACGCTGAGGTTTTGGCTGCTCGCGAGCTCCGTCTGGATCCTGCTCCACCGCACGTCGTCGACCTGCGCCTGCCGCTGCGCCATCTCGAGGAGCTTCTCGTAGTCTTTCCGGGTGGTGTCGACGCGCTGCCGCATCTCGGCGGCCGTGGTTTTGTAGCCCTCCAGATGTCGGAGGGCGAGGTGGAGGTACCCCCGTCCGTGACTTGTTAGACCGGTGAGGTTGTGGGTGGGGGAGGAGTAGATGTCTAGCATGGTTTTGATGACGTGCTCCTGGGACTCGAAGAGTCGGGACAGAGTCGTGAGCTCGTCTTCCATGTCGCGCAGCTCGAGGAGGGCGGACGTGTTCTCCCGGTTCTCGCGCTGGGCGCGCTCGAGCTCGTGTTTGTAGCGGCGCTTGATGGAGGTTGTGTTTTCTGCTATGTCGTCGTCGGAGGCGTAGGAGGAGAGGTTGGTTACCAGGTCTTTGTAGGTTTGGGTGCGGAACTCTTTTAGGGAGGTGGTCATGTTTTCCGTCTGGCAGAGGGTTAGTTATGCGCTGAACAATGGATAGTAGGGATCAGGTAAATAAATGGCTGCGTTGGAGTATGTTGGACCTACAAGCATGCCGATGGCCTCTTCAAAGATGCGGAAGATCTCTAGGTCTGGGTGCGAGCTCCTGTCTAGCAGGACGGTGACGGCGTGGAGGACGATGAAGGCTGCCAGGTCGAGGGCGTTATCGGTGCGGCCTGTCAGATCGCCGTTCAGCTCGTTGTAGACCGAGTTGCGGAGGTCGGCTTGCTGAAAGAGGGTCCCTTCTTTGGGCGAGGATTCGCGTTTGGGGAAGAATGTCACGAGATTTGCTGCTGTTCCTTAGTATCGCACTCTAGAAGATGAAAGAGGCGTTGCGTACCCGTGTCAATAGCCCATAACCAAAGCTGGTCCACCATAAGGACATTGCCCTCCTTCAACTTCGCCTCCTCCTCCTCGTCGGAATTCGATTCGGACGCACTACTTTCCTCATCCTCCTTGCTGACCATGGATGACAGCTTGGAGGCGAAGGTGTCGGATCGCTCCGGCGCTGGTTTAGCAGCAGCAGAAGAAGAAGACTTGGCGGGCTGCTTCTTGGTGAGCTTGTACAGCATCTGGTCGTCATCTCTGGCGTACGTGTCCTCCAGCGAGGGGTAGCCGAACTGGTCGAGGGTGCGGCGGATGTTCAGCGGCGGGTCGGCCCCTATGTATTCCCAGATCACCTTCATCTCCAGCGAGTCCAGCTCGGCGATCTCCCGGGGCACCGGGCCTGCGCGGCCGTGATCCAGCCGGCGCTTGATGAGGTTGCGGCGGCGTATTATGTTCGTGTACGTGTCGAAGTGGAGGTAGGGCATGTACACGTTGAGGTAGCTCGGGCTGTGGTTAGTTGCGGGCGACCGCCCGCTTGGTGTTGGGGATGATCTTGGGGAGTGCGCTGTGCAATGTGAGCAATAACAATCTTCCATGGGCAATCTCTAGAGCCGTATCAGTCAAGACTGTCACTCACCTGCATCGGCTCTAATGTAGTTGCACGCCGGCTTGACATAGTTAGGCTGCGACTGCGACGGGTGCCCCTGAACCTGTCTCGAAATCCAACTCTCGTTGTTGTACAGCCTCGTGAAGTTTTGCACATGTGCTTCCGACACCTTGTCAAATATCTCCTACATGTCCGCATTAGCACGGTGATCAGACTCGTAGGTAACCCGGATGCAAGCGATAATACCTTGACCCAAAGCGGGTTCGTAGACGGCAGATGCATCCACATGAACTTCCTCAACTTCGGATCCGGCCTCGAGAAGCCAGCCATGTCCTGAAATGCCAGCCTGTTGAACTCATCCGACCTCCGCCGCAGAGGAGGGCGCCTCAAGGACTCGCGATCGTCCCCGTCAGGGATGGCCGGAATGGGCTCCGAGTGAGTCGTGCTGGCCTCGCTAGTGTTACTCCCCCGGCTGGACGGTCTGTCCTGCTCTCGCGAGCCATACGGGACGGTCAGAGAGTGCAGTTTTCGCATTACCACTGCTGGCATGGAGTTGGATATCACACCGGTTGAGGCGGACGGTCTCGCAGGCTGAGTGACGACGATATCCGGTCGTTCTGACGGTTGAGTTTGGGCCTCCGTCGCAGGAGGCCTCAGAATGCTCTGCACGCTCGACAAGATGCCTAGGCCGATCTTGCCTCCTGCACTACTCGCCGTGCCTGGACGGGGTTCTTGTGCCTGACCTGGGTGGCTTTTGATCTTGAGGCGCTCTTCGAGACAACGCTCAGGGCCCCTGGCGAGAAAGTGAGTCAGAGACACCTTGGTGAAGTACAGCCGCAAGTCCGAGTCGGTACCCATCTCCGCGTCTGGGTCCTCGTAGAAGCCGATGAGGTCGAGCTTCACGTTGTCCCGCAGAAGCATCGGGTGGTGCGTGTACAGACTACTGAGTTCTTCTGCCTTTGTGATGGCGGCAGAGAAATCCTCCAAGAAAGCTGCCAGTGTCCTTGGGTTCTGCGTCCCGAAGGATGCGCAGTTGGCGTGGTCGCTATCCAGGGCGAAGACGTCTTCCTGCCAGATATCCAGGATGCTCGACTTGATGGACGCCAGAGGAGCACCGAATTGGACCTCCCGCTTGAGTCCCGAGCCGGTGCCGGATAGCTGCGAGTCGATGGTTTCGTAGAAGATCCAGATACGCAGCTCGCTCGATATGTCCCTGAAGTCGTCGTTGAGCTTGAGCAGCGACTTGTGGCCTAGACGTAGCTCATCCGCGATGGACCGAGGCAGCGGTCTCTCCAGATGAAGCAAATCCCTGATGCTCTCGCTCAGATTCTTCATCGAGAGGTAACTTGATCCGCGATGTGGCGTAGCTGGGAGCGTTAGACGGTAACTCTAGTTCGAAATAGGAGCATACTCACCGAAGAAAGTCACGCCATGGCAGTTGTACCTGACCGTCCGATACCGCTGGATTTTACTGGCCCTCGTCAGCAGTATCTTAACCACTAGCCCTCCGATACTATGTGCGACGAAGAACAAGGGTCGAGAAGGGTGCTTTCTGGTTTTAGCTTGCTGAATCGAGTGCACGACTAAAAAGTGCACTTACCAGTCCCTCACGCATCCTCATCACATGCTCCATGAGATCCTCAGCAAGCGATTCGAGAGTAACACCCTCCGACAGACTCCGATGCCGATACAACAACACCCTCGCCGTACTAGCAGACTTCCGTATGCCCTGTCTAACCCATGCATGAGCCGCCTTGGGCAGGTTCATGTTAATGCCCGGACTGAGGATCGCATCGCCAGCCAGCTCCATCAGTGCAGGGTGCTTGCTAAGGCCATCCGTATTCTGAGGAGGGCTAAAGTAGCCCTCCGGAAACGGCTCCGACCCTACCCACGGCCGCAGCGGATCAGCGCCCGGACACGGCACCGCGACGATGTCGACGTTGGTCTCGTTGTAGCCGGACCCGCCCACCTCGCCGTCGATGTATGCGAAGCCGGGCTCCTCTGGCTCGCCATCCTCGCTGCTGTCGTAGGAGACGAGGCTGGACAGTTGCGTGTCGTCGGAGCTGTGTCTGCGTGGTTGTTCCGGCTGGTATTGTCCTCTATTGTTGTTATTGTTGTTGCTGTCGTCAGGCTGCGGGTTATTATCCATGGTGGCTATCGCGCTTCGGTGGAATTGCTACAGGGGGTCGATGCCAAGTTAGCGTATTGTCCTTACTCCTTTTCCGAACAAAACACGGATATGAATGCGAGTCGTTGGAAGAAATCATCTACACACGAAAACCGCGAAAGCTACCAGTTCATAACTATTAAATGAAAACGCGGGCTGAGCAGCTCAGACTTCAGTTTCGCGTGACCCTGTAATCTCGTGGACGCCTTGGCCGGCAGGCTGTCCAGCGGATCACGGCTGTGAGGCGATCAGCTGAGTGCATGGGTTGTGGTGCATGGATTGTGATGCATGGGTGGGTAACACAACTCCAATTGTTGCCTTGCTATCGCCGATCGAATTGATACCATGTCCGGAATACCTTTTGAAGCATGCCCGCTGAGTCAAGAAACAGAAAAGCCCGTGAAACACATCCTCCGCTTTCATGATGATATTTTTTGAAGAATGATGAACAAACGCTGTTGGCCTTGCATATCCCTTCCATAACCCTGACCATGCTGTTGATGACCTATTCATGAAATACCCAGGCTTCAGACTCAGTCGAACCAGCTGTCCTACTCGTTGCTTCTAGACAGAATCTCTGCTGTGGAAAGATTTGCCGGACTTATGCCATCTGGTCCACGTTTACTCCCTTGAGTCGAAAGCTCGGTGCTACTCGGCGTCGACATGGGTTGCCCAGTAGAGCTTTGGAGAGGCTGTGGTTTCCCATCTCCTTTGGCCTTTAGAGCTTCGGAGAGTCTGTCGAAGTTCTCTCCCAGGCCCTTCAGGGTTTTCTTCGGAGATTTGGCGAGATTGTCTCTCTGTCCTTTCTTCCTCTAGAGCCCGGGAAAGCCTGTCGGTCACTTTCTCCTTCTCCTTCAGAGCTTTGGAAAGCCTTGAATTCTCGGACGTGTTCCCTTCCAGATCTTGTTCCAACCCCATCAAAAACTTTACCGAGCTCGTTGTTGAGCTTCTTGTTCTGCTCGTCCTTCTCCTTCAGAGCTTCAGAGAGCCTAGACATCTTGGTCTCCTTGTCTTTTAGATGTTTTTCAAACCGCATCATAGCTTGGCCGAGTTTGCCGTTCTGCCTTTTCAAGTCCTCCAGGAGTGCGACGGAGAGCCCATGTCCCTCTTCTTCCTGCATCGAAGGTGGGATTGGGATCGTGTCAAACCAGACGTAGATATCCCTAATATCCGGGTAGTGCAGCTTATCGGCGGCAAAAGTTGCAATATTTGTCAAAATCCTGCCACGGATTGCTCCGATTCCTCCTTCGTCTGCATGCATCGGCACCCGGAGAACGACGTTTTTTGTCGTAGGGTCCAGGGTGATGAAATTGGAGGCGTGATGAATGGCACAGGCTACCCATCCATCATAATAGATCTCCAAACTGTACCCCTCGCGTTGTTGTATACGGTCTGCGGCTATGCCGGAAGACTTTACATAACCACCGATAACGGCGTCCAATGTCGTCGAGATCTCGAGCGAGACAAGGAATGCCGTAGTAACATCTCCCCCCTGACCCGGCTTCTTATAGTACGTGACCCCATTCTCTGTAAACTCGGTCCAATGCTGAGGGCGGAAGTCTAGGCAACGGAAGCCCGGAATTTCTGGGAAAGGCTGGCCTTCAAATTGATAGCGTCCAGGTCCCGGAGGGGGGAGGTATCCCTGGGGCTGAAAATCGTATGGTCCGGAGGCCCCAAACGACATGGCATCGATGGACGGTGGGTGGGACTTGATGAGACGACCAGGCCGAGGATTGGGATGCTGCTTTTCGCGACGAATGATCCGATGGGTGATCCGGTGATGCGGTGACTTGAAGGGTGATTTGATACAAATAGTCGTGACTGTGGTAGAGAAATGATCTGAAGTTGTCTCTGGTGGTATCAAAGCTTGAGTGGAAAGAGAGAAGCTGAGCAGCAGTAGTGGCAGAGAGGAATGTCGTACGTCCGATTCCGAGATCAAGCACAAACGCAGTCGGGAAGGCCACCCCTAAGCAACCGCAACTGACACACACGACTGCCCTCAATCAACAGCGTACCTGTGCTTGCTGCTTCCTTCAGCTTAACCGCAGGATGCTTACCTCTGTGATGGAACGGGTCAGCGATCAAGAACTGTCCCGTGTTGTTTCCGTTCCTTTTTGGCGTAGAAGAGGGAAACCACCGGTCGATAGAGCAAGCCGCATCGCTCTTTCTGACAATCGCCGACGTCCTCTCGGCTGCTTTGGACTCGGCAATGAGGTCAAGGGGTCGCACGTCCCTCCTTTTTAGCAGGAGAAGACCGAAACCACCAGTTAACAGAGCAATTCAGCTCCCCCTCGCTAGCAGCTTCCGACTTCCCCCTGTCGGCAGGTGTGCTTTTCAAACTATGCCACCACCCACTAGGCAGGTACAGCGCATCGCCGGCATCAAGCCTGGCCTCGTAGAAAGTCCGCTCCCCGGCCTTGGGGTTTCCCTCGTCCGTCCACACCGCGTCGTGCAGGACATCCTTCTCCGGGCCGTCCATCATCTCTTCCCCCCGCAGACGCGAGTTGGCGGAGCCCCGTATCGACGCCTGCACGGCCGCAAAGACGCCGTGGCCGGATTTCTTGGGGATGATGCGCACCACCTTGGAGCCGTGCAGCTGGCGGAAGAGGTTGGGGTTCGGGTCCCTGTGCAGCGGCGTGTAGGTCGGCGTGAGACCCATCCAGATGCTGGAGGAGTAGATTCCGTTTGTGTCGACGAGGGGTGGCGGTGCGATGTCCTCGCGGAGGCTGGAGGGGAGGTCGGCGATGGAGGACTGGGCGATGTACAGGCTTGAGAGTCTGTTTGCTGGGATTTCCTGCTTGCTGTTGTAGTCGAGGGCGGCGAGGAAGAGAGCCAGAGGAGCCTGGAAGCGGATGAAATGTGATGGCTTGTCGGCATAGCTGTTCTCGACTACGAATCGGGACACTATCTCGCGAAGGTCGCCTCGCTCGAGCGAGTGAGTGAAGCGTCCCACGTTGCGGGTGAGGGTAAGCTCATATGTCACGAGGGTTCTCCCGAAGTCGTTTAGATAAGTCGAGGCGTGTGCTCCGTGCTCGTGGGTGGTGACGAACCATTTCTGTGTAAGGCGTGATCCCTCCCAGCTTATTTGTTTCTGCTTGAACACCAAGGGTTTCTCATCTCGTGTATACTCAGAGAACTCAGCCGGCGTCACGGCCTCAACAGATCTCCGGATGGGCTCCAATGTCCTAATGAAGTTTCTCTTTTCGGGTAAAGTCCGCTGGAGTGCAGACTCTGGAACATGACCTGCCAGAGGTCTGCTCAGCAGCCTCAAAGTTGGCCGCATCTGAGATTCAATGTTGTGATACGATTGGTGAAGCTATCATCAAAATCAAGCCCGGGAAGGAGCTCACCTCAGCTCTCAGCTGGAGCTCAGGTGGAGCCTGCATTAAGGAGTGGATCCCAGTCCCGGCCGGCACGGAAAATCCAAACAACCTTTTGGGCGCGGGGCTGGGTGCAGTTGCATAGCGCACGGGCCCCAATTGTCCCACCTCACCAAATGCGCAGAGCAGGCTTCAATTGCGGGCGCGATCACCCAAAATAGAGTTTAGAGAACGACAACAAGCTCCTTTACTCAGCAGTATTCTACCGCGCCCAACCATCTACCATCACGGCCCCTTCTTTCAGGGCATTTGCGAACGTGTGCCCAGCTTTATATCCGGTCGATCATGCCGGAGTCATAGGACAACCCTTCAGAGCGTGGTCCGGGAAAACGAAAAGCGGGAGATCAACACGACATAGCATCACCACCACCCCATCCCTCACACCGATCCGTACCCCGAGAGCCATCTTCACGGCAACGTGGAGTTACCGCCGTCAACGAGGAGGCCGATATTGTCAGAGGACCACCGGAACCACCCAGGGTTCGGCAATCTTTGACAAATCCCCCCTCCATTCGATTCATATCAGCCAAGGAAATCTCCACCCGAAAACGCCGTTCCACCATGTCGACCTCATCAGGCAGTCCAGAGTCCTGGATCTCTTCCTTCTGCTCGCTGCTCGGACACGAGTACTTTGCAGAGGTATCGGAAGAGTTCATCGAGGATGACTTCAACCTCACGGGCCTGCAGGGGCAGGTGGCCATGTATAAAGAAGCATTAGAGGTGCGTTGCGGCTAGAACCGGGCCATATTTTTCGACACATCTACTGACACTCTCCACAGATGATCCTCGACGTTGACCCAGACGACGACGAAGACGATGAGGATGAGGAAGACGACGACGAGCTGGACGAGTCGGGCGGCGAAGGGCGAGCACACGACGGGAGGAGACACCACAGCCGCATAGCAAGCGACCTGTCAGTCATAGAGTCATCAGCCGAGACCCTCTACGGCCTCATCCACCAGCGCTTCATCTGCTCCCGAGCGGGCATACAACAGATGTCGGAGAAATACGACCTCGGCCACTTCGGCGTCTGCCCCCGATACAACTGCAACATGGCCCGGACACTACCGGTCGGTCTGTCCGACATACCGGGCGAGGACACGGTCAAGCTGTTCTGCCCTTCCTGCCTGGACGTCTACGTACCCCCCAACAGCAGGTTTCAAACCGTCGACGGCGCCTTCTTCGGCCGCACGTTCGGCGCGCTCTTCCTCCTCACCTTCCCGGACTACGACATCTCCAAGTCGGGGTCGGAACACCTCACCAACCTCAGCCGCAACGCCGCCGACGAGAACCTCATGGTCAACGGCATGTTCGCGCGCAACATCGCCCCCGGCCTGGGAGCGGGCAAGATCTACGAGCCGAGGGTCTACGGCTTCCGGGTGGCGGAGATAGCAAAGTCGGGCCCGCGGATGCAGTGGCTGCGGAACAAGCCGGCGGACATCACCGAACTGGACGAGGCGAAGCTCTACGCTCCCCAACCGGGAGACTCGGACGACGACGACGACCAGTCGGTGAGCCGGAATGCTGCTGCGGGGGGTGCGGCACAGAGGCGGCCGCCTGGTAATGCGCGGCTGAGGACGGCGCAGAGGCAGGCGCAGAACGGAAGCCCGATGTCGCTCGAGGCTAATGGGGCGGAGGCTGAGCTCTAGAGGAGTCGTCGCGGCGACGGCTTGGATGGAGCAAGAACTTCGATGCGCAGGGTCAGACGGGAACCGGCTTGAGGAGTGGACAGAGGCGATTTATTTAACCGTCTGGCCGCGCGTCTCTGGTCATCAACCACGCCTCGACCTGGATACCGAGACTGCAACGTCTTCACACGACTCGGGAGAAACCGGCGTTTAGTCCGCCATGCATGGTCGGCGTTTTATTGGAGGCGGCGCGCCGGCAAAGCGGGTCACGGGCAAGTTATGGCACGGTATTGCCGGGTTCAGGCGGAGATACGGACGGACAGTGGATGGGCTAGCATATATTCAACAGCAACAACTCTGGTACTGATGTGGCCGGGAGTGTTCGCCCATATGGTTGAATAGCGAGAGGGCACTGGGAGCTAGCAGCGAAGAAGGGGAGAGAGGGCTTGTCTGGCCTGGCGGGGGAAGGGTCGGGCGTATAGATCGAGAGAGAGAGAGCGGATTGCTTGGTTTTTAATACATGTGTTGCCCATGAAACCGCGCCTCCGTACATTGTCTCATGCGAAGCCTCGTGAAATCTATTCCGTCGGCCGGAGTTCTGTCTTGGACATCCGCGAAACGGGCTTTCGGTATAGGGTAGGTCAATTTTCAGACCGACGCGGGGCGCAGAACCCGGCATCGCCTTCAGACGGGACTGTCACGCCGACAGGGCCGGCCCCGGTTGTGCTTCGGAATCCCGTGATTGCTGCCGTCCACACCTGTCGCCGTTGCAAACTCTTTTAACTACCTTACACATATGCCCTACGTATGTCCCACTAGCGCCATGCTGTATCGTGTTTTCGTCGGTGTGCATCGCAACAGAACCTTTCAACTAAAATATGGATAGAAAGGAATTGCATAAACAATCTCTAGATACTTGCAGGCTAGAGGAGGCTAGGCTGTAAAGTTTGTGTAATGCCCGGCAAAGTTCATAACACGCTCGGTCAACCATCGCCCGGCGCTTGGCATCTGGACATATCAAATCACAAAGTCGGTGATAGCAGCATCGAGATATTTTGATATGGTGATACCTACTTCTGATCATGGCAAGAGAATTATATGAAAAGACGTTTCTATTAGTCTACTGTGGCACCATCGATCACGATCTGAGACCAGACACGGACGGAACTCTCGGACACGGTGGGTGGTAGACAAGAGCCCAGCTGGGCGTGGTGATGATCAAGCAAATGGAATTGAAGGCATCCGGCGCCAGAGGTTGCCACGATAGGAAATTCGCTTCGGTGGTGTAGAACAGGTAATGTGAGGCGCGGTCCCCTATTCCTGTAGTGTTGGCAATTAATTTATAAGCCGACTTTAAAGGCTTTATGTCCGTATGGCAAGCCGAGCCCGTCGATGACCGGCGGCCATAACGGAAGAGACAAGATGCCTGTCGTGATGCGCGCACTGGTGGTCGAGAGGGGCAGAATGGAAGTCAGCACTCTATTCTCACCTCTTCTGGTAGCTCCTTCTGGTTAGCTCGTTAGCGGGGAAGACAGACGTCACCGTCCGTTCCATAAAGTAATCTACCGCTCAACAGGCTCTCATATGACGAGACTGTGATGTTCGAGATGGTCTCATTTTCTTTCGCAACCCGACGCAGAAACAGATATTGAAATTGATAGAGTTATTTAGGGTCGGGTTTTAGATGTGGATCTCCGGTGCCAAGAATCCGAAAGGTGGATACGGAGGGGCCAGAATTGCCGCGGGGCAGGCGGCGGACAGCTCCGATACGCATATCGGGTTGTGGGGTCGGACATGCCAAGAGATTTACCGACGAGCCAATCAGATGCTGCTGTAAACGACATGCTGGACTCCACCTTCCCCACATGGCCTCGCCGGATGAGTCCTCGCTTTTCAGCATGCAAACATCAACCACACACACAAAGTGTCATCGGTCCTATCACACAGACCTTGGCAAACAGACATCTGCTTTTTTGACCAGAACGACACACCGACTGCGAGGCTTACCGCTCTGTTGGGGTGTGTATCACCGACTCGGACTTGGCCGTTGACGAATCGATGTTGCTCTGATATGCACCGCATTGGTGATGTGGTCGATTATGCGTCGAAAATGTCAAGAGCCGCAACACTCGCTCCCTTCTTCTGCCCCCGGGTGGAGAGGACGACGGCAATTGCGGGGCCGAGAAGAATTGACATGGAAATGACATTCTCTGCCGAACATTTGCCGTCTCAACCAACGGGTGCTCCCACATCGGAGCTCTCTGCCGGGGCTGGTTCGGTTGGACCACACCCTGTCCAACGCTACCGAGCTAGCACATCGCCCGGTCCCGCAGTTTCTAACCACGACCGAATGCTTGTTGGACACTCTACCGACTCTTGCACTAGTTGGACATTCTATCTGGGCTCGGAATCGCGAACTAATGTAGGGGCGAAGAGGCGGCCATGGCCAAGTGGTGGGTCACTAACATTTTTTTGTTGCTTTGAAATGCTGCTCGCTAGACTATTGACTACTTGAGCTAGACTACTGCTGCTTGTTTGCCGCATCGCGACTTTCTTTTTCTCCTTCGTTTCCCCAGATGTCTCTCCCCTCCCTTTCGGTGGTTTGTTGATTCTTGTCCCCGTTGCCTCTGTTTGCCAAGTTGGCTTGGGACTTCTTGTTGTTCACTCATCATCCCGCCGTCTCAAGGAGACCTTTAAACAGCTTCTATCAGTCATTCCTTTCCCTTGGGAACAATAAAGACTTAGAGATAAGCTGTACTGTAAAAAGGATACCTAATTTCCTTCTCGTCTTGCGCCTCCAAGTGACCCCCGCGTCATAGACTTTCGGGACCACCTCTCATCCGCCCCTCGACATACTGATACCTCACGACTGACCTGTCTTAACCCCCTATCCGCGAAGAGCCAAGTGCGGCTCGCACACTTGCCATAATGTCGACGCCATTCGAAAAGGAGATACTCGAGTCCGAGCTGCCAGGACACACGGAACCACCACAACCCAGGTCGTCCACCTCATCGGCAACGCAGGACCTCGAGGAGTTACGGGAGGAAGCCAGGCGCAACAACCCCAATGGCTTGACACGGGTCAACACCGGCGTCTCGGTCAAGGACGCCCAGGCCGACTTCAGGGACCTGCAACGAGAGTTCTCGCGGATTTCTAGGGCAAGCCGGAGGAGTGACGCCAGGTCCAATGCCGAGAAGGACGACAATACGGTCGAGTCGCAGGACAGCGAGGAGCAGTTCGACCTGGAAGGCGCCCTGCGAGGGGGCCTCGACGCCGAACGGGAGGCGGGCATCCGGCCGAAGCACATTGGCGTCTACTGGGACGACCTTACCGTGAAGGGAATGGGAGGACTCGCCAATTATGTCAGGACGTTTCCCGATGCCTTTGTCAGCTTCTTCGATGTCATCACGCCGACGCTGAAGATGCTCGGGCTGGGCAAGAAGGGGGTCGAGATTACCATCCTCGACAAGTTCAAGGGCCTATGCCGGCCGGGTGAGATGGTGCTCGTTCTTGGAAAACCCGGCTCAGGCTGTACCACTTTCCTGAGGACTATTGCCAACCAACGGCACGGATACACCGCTGTGGAGGGCGACGTGCGATACGGCCCGTTCACGGCTAAGGAGTTCGAGCAGTACCGCGGCGAAGCTACGTACAACGCAGAGGACGACTTGCACCACCCTACGCTGTCCGTTGAGCAGACGCTCGGTTTCGCGCTAGACGTCAAGATGCCCGCCAAGCTGCCGGCCGGTATCGACAGGCGGCGCTTCAAGGAGGACGTCATCACGCTGATGCTGAAGATGTTCAACATCGAGCACACGCGCCACACTGTGGTCGGAGGGCACTTTGTCCGTGGAGTGTCTGGAGGAGAGCGCAAGCGCGTGTCGATCGCCGAGATGCTCATCACCAACGCCTCCATTCTATCGTGGGATAATTCCAGTCGCGGTTTGGATGCGTCCACGGCGCTGGACTTTATCAAGTCGCTGCGCATCCAGACGAACCTGTACAAGACAACCACATTTGTTTCCCTCTACCAGGCATCGCAGAACATCTACAACCTCTTCGACAAGGTCCTCGTCATCGACGGGGGAAAGCAGGTCTACTTCGGCCCCGCCGCCGAGGCGAGGGCCTACTTCGAGGGCCTTGGGTTTGCGCCTAGGCCGCGACAGACAACGCCCGACTACGTCACCGGATGCACCGACGAGTTCGAGCGGCAGTACGCCGAGGGTAGGTCGCCCGCAAACGCGCCGCACAACCCGGAGACGCTCGAGAAGGCTTTCAAGGAGTCGCGGTTCTCGCAGCAGCTGGCGCAGGAAATGCTCGAGTACAAGAACAACCTCGCCGTCGAGGCCAAGACGCACGAGGACTTCCAGGTGGCTGTGAGCGAGCAGAAGCGCCGCGGCGCGGGAAAGAAGTCCGTCTACACGGTCGGCTTCCAGAGCCAGGTCTGGGCCCTCATGAAGCGCCAGTTCGTCCTCAAGATGCAGGACAAGCTCAGCCTCGCGCTCTCCTGGATCCGCAGCGTCATCATCGCCATCGTCCTCGGCACTCTCTACCTCCACCTACCGCAGACCTCGTCCAGCGCTTTCAGCAAGGGCGGTCTCATGTTCGTCTCCCTGCTGTTCAACGCCTTTCAGGCCTTCGCCGAGCTGCCGAGCACCATGATCGGCAGGCCCATCGTCAACAAGCACAAGGCGTACGCGTTTCACCGGCCCTCGGCGCTGTGGATCGCGCAGATCTTCGTCGACCAGGCCTTCTCGGCGTCGCAGATCATGCTGTTCTCCATCATTGTGTACTTCATGACCAACCTCGTCCGGACGGCGGGCGCGTTCTTCACTTTTTACCTGCTTCTGCTGTCCGGCAATATCGCGATGACGCTGTTCTTCCGTATCATCGGTTGTGCCAGCCCGGATTTCGACTCGGCCATCAAATTCGCCGTAAGTTTATCTACTGCCATACAATCTCCTCCCAATGGGGTAAACCATCCGCTAACCCCAACCCTAGGTTTTGTTGATTACCCTGCTGGTGACAACATCCGGCTACCTCATCCAGTACCAGTCTGAGAAAGTCTGGCTTAGATGGTTATTCTACATCAATCCACTTGGCTTGGTCTTCTCCGGTCTAATGGAAAATGAGTTCGGCAAAATAAATATGATCTGCACCGCCGAGTCCCTCATCCCCGGCGGCGAGGGCTACGACGACATCAACCACCAAGTCTGCACTCTCGCCGGATCAACACCCGGCACGCTCTTGGTCTCCGGCTCCGCCTACGCAATCAAGGGCTTCTCCTACAACCCCAGCGAGCTCTGGCGCAACTGGGGCATCGTCGCCGCCCTCATCGTCTTCTTCCTCGTTCTGAACGTCGTCCTGGGAGAGCTCGTCAGGTACGGCATGGGCGGCAACCAAGCGCACGTCTTCCAGAAGCCGAACGCCGAGAGGAAGCTGCTGAATGAGGCGCTGATGAGGAAGCGGGAGGCGAAGAATACGGCGCACGGCAAGGAGGAAGTTGCGGCCGCCGAGTCGGAGCTCAAGATTACCTCCGAGAGTATCCTGACTTGGGAGGATCTCGTCTACGACGTCCCCGTGCCCGGCGGCACGAGGAGGCTGCTCAACAATGTCTACGGCTACGTGCGGCCCGGCCAGCTGACGGCTCTTATGGGGGCTTCCGGCGCCGGAAAGACGACGCTGCTGGATGTGTTAGCGGGGAGGAAAAATATTGGCGTGATCGGCGGCGACATCCTCGTGGATGGTATCAAGCCCGGGAAGGAGTTCCAGCGCAGTACCTCGTACGCTGAACAACAGGACATGCATGACCCCAGCCAGACGGTTCGCGAGGCGCTGCGCTTCTCCGCCGACCTCCGCCAACCCTACGAGACGCCGCAATCGGAGAAGTACGAGTACGTCGAGGAGATCATCGCCCTCCTCGAAATGGAGACGTTCGCGGACGCCATTATCGGCTCGCCCGAGGAGGGCTTGACGGTAGAGCAGCGGAAGCGAGTCACGATAGGAGTCGAGCTTGCTGCCCGCCCACAGCTCCTGCTGTTTTTGGACGAACCGACCTCCGGCCTCGACAGCCAGAGCGCGTTCAACATCGTCCGATTTCTTAAGAAGCTCGCGGCTACGGGCCAGGCCATCCTCTGTACCATCCACCAACCGAACGCCGCCTTGTTCGAGAACTTCGACCGGCTGCTCCTGCTCAAGTCAGGCGGCAGATGCGTCTACTTCGGCGACATCGGCGCAGACGCGAGCATCCTCCGCGACTACCTCAAGCGCCACGGCGCCGTGGCACAGGACACCGACAACGTGGCCGAGTTCATGCTCGACGCCATCGGTGCCGGCAGCGCACCCCGCATCGGCAGCCGCGACTGGGCCGACATCTGGGAGGACAGCCCCGAGCTCGCGAACGTGAAGGACGAGATCATGCAGATGAAGGAGTCCCGCAAGGCTGCCGGTGAGCAGGTCAACCCCGATCTGCAAAAGGAGTACGCCACGCCCCTCTCGTACCAGCTCAAGCTCGTCATCAACCGCACCAACCTCGCCTACTGGCGCTCGCCCAACTACCTCTTCACTCGCCTCTTCTCACACCTCGTCATCGGCCTCGTCACGGGCCTGACCTACCTCAACCTCGACGACTCGCGCTCGTCCCTGCAGTACCGCGTCTTCGTCATGTTCCAGGTCACCGTCCTCCCCGCCATCCTCCTCTCGCAGGTCGAGGTGCTCTTCCACATCAAGCGCGCCATCTCCTTCCGCGAGCAGTCGTCCAAGATGTACTCGGCCTTCACCTTCGCTGCCTCCATGGCCATCGCCGAGGTCCCCTACTCCATCCTCTCCGCCGTCGTCTTCTTCTTGCCGCTTTACTTCATGCCCGGCCTCTCCCCGGAACCCAGCCGAGCGGGATACCAGTTTCTTATGGTGCTAATAACCGAGGTCTTCTCAGTGACCATGGGCCAGGCCCTCGCCGCCCTAACCCCCTCGACCTTCATCTCCTCCCAGTTCGACCCCTTCATCATGATCACCTTCGCCCTCTTCTGCGGCGTCACCATCCCCGCGCCCCGCATGCCCAAGTTCTGGCGCTCCTGGCTGTACCAGCTCGACCCCTTCACGCGCCTGATCGGCGGCATGGCCGTCACGGCCCTGCACGACGTCCCCGTCGTCTGCACTCCCGCGGAGCTCAACCGCTTCGCCGCGCCGGCGGGCCAGACGTGCGGGGAGTACATGACCCGCTTCTTCGACCGCGGCGGGGCCGGGTATATCGTCGACAACGCGACGAGCGCGTGCGAGTACTGCGCGTACAAGGT
Organism: Coniochaeta sp. 2T2.1; assembly: GCA_009194965.1. NCBI lineage: Eukaryota > Fungi > Ascomycota > Sordariomycetes > Coniochaetales > Coniochaetaceae > Coniochaeta > Coniochaeta sp. 2T2.1. Next base: position 2,307,907 of record VSMA01000002.1, on the reverse strand, counting down.
GGGCGACCAGTTCTACCAGCCGCTGGGTTTGTCGTTTGACCACCGGTGGAGAGATTTGGGCATCTTCATCGCGTTTGTGGGGAGTAATTTGATCATTTTGTTTATGGCGGTGAGTGCACACATCCCCCTCTCTTTTTTTTGAACTTTGATGATGCAGGGATGATTGCTGACAAGATAAATCCAGAGCCGGTTCTTGAACTTTAACAGGCGGTAAACGACGGCGGAAAAAATGTCCATACGAACAACCAACGAGGTCGAGTTTTTCCTTTTTAATTGTTCTGGCAAGGGCGAAGGGTAGACAGTATGGGCGGCGTAGATTAGGTGCATTGCTTACCGGGCTGTACACGCAGAGGTATTCCTTGCAGAGAAGTACGTAACGTTAATTATTTTATACAAAGCACTGCAAATGCCCACAACCCCAGCCACGCCAGATACTGGTACCAAACGGTCGTGTTGTGATACGTCCCATGTGGATAGCCACACTCCAAGGGGACGGGGACCTTTGGTTCGGCAACTCGCGAAGCCCTAACCAACATCTTTCTGCAGCTTGGCTGCCGTTGGCAAGACGTCTTGAGACCGTCTTGGTGAGAGGGTTGAGGACAAATAGCAGCGGCAGGTCGAGTCAAATCCAGGGAAAAGACTTTGTAGGCTCATGGGCCAACCCGTCACTAGACGCAACTGATGACTTGAACGCATATTTAACTGCATAAGTCATCGCGGAGAAGAAGAAGTTGTAGTAGTGCGGGCGTAGATCCCTCCGCCATTCTTGCTCTGGGGTGCCATCGAGGAGTCCATGCGAACCTGTAATGAAGGAAGTCTGTAGATGACACTGTCTTTAAGGACTGTCGTTGTAGAGAAAAAGACCGTGAAGCATAGCTGGAATGCATTTCCCCCAACGTCCCAGCACTCCGACTTCCGGACTGGGCTGTTCCTCTATCGTCATGTGCCGTTCTCTCTCGTCGTCTTTTCCCTCCTAAACCCTGCGAATGGTACCACGCCCCTTTACTGTATACCTCTCTCCTGCTCTCCATCGCTCCTCAAAAAAAAAAAACCGGGTTCATCCGCGGAAAAGCATCGAGGTGAGCACCGCGCCCTTGGGGCCTAAGGCGTGGGCTGCTTGCTGAAGCCAATAGTGTACACGCAGCCGCCCCCGTAATCATACACGACCCCCTCGGTGGCGAGCCTCCCCTTGTCCGAGTCCAGGCAGTTCCAGATGATGGCCTCCATGTTGTTCCAGCAGCTCTGCTGGGAGCAGTGGCCGACCCCGAGGTCGGACAGGGCCCAGGCGTCCGTGCGGGTGGAGCGACCGCTCGTCTTCCAGCTGTTCGTGCACACGTCCGCGCGTGCCTGCCAGAGGTCGGCCCACTGCTTCTTGCTCCAGCTGTACCTCGGCGGGTTCGTGAGCATGCCGATGCGCCAGCCCTTGTTTTGGCCGGCGCAGGAAGGCGGCGTCGCGAAGACGCGGAGGAAGGGGAGGAGGGCGAGGAGGAGCAGGAGACGCATTGTTGTTGCTTGGTCTTTTGCGGGGGAGGTTGTGAGCAGAGAAGGTACTTTTGCTGGATGGGCCCTTGATTTAGCAGAGAGACATGGAAAGACGTCTAGACGGCTTTGGTAGAACAAACAATGGGAACTCTAGAGACAGGTATGTCGGGGGAACTGGTAACCTCTTTATATGAGTGACGGATGTGTCGAGGATCCCATCCCCCCCAGAGGAGTTGCCTCACATCTCTAATTCGACGCAGGACCGAGGAAAGGATCTTTCAGCATGATGTACAGGGTGACTCAGCATAATCACAGGGCAAGGGTATGTAAGACGCCTTGTAGAAACCCGGCCAACGTAGCGAGGTAGCGAATAGGGGGTCTCCTGAGGACAGATTTGCGAGCAGCAGAAGCTTTTCCAAAAGGGTAATACTTTGTTACACCAAACCATTCGAGTCTTTTCCCAGCGGCTTCTTGACAGACACTCCCCCTAAGCAGGCATTCATTGGACCGTTACACACATCAGCCACGATAGGCTTAGATGCCTATGACTCATAAGCATGCAAGCCCGGCTGCAAGTCCTACTATATAATCTACATATAAGACCTGCTACAGGCCTAGCTACAATACTACTTATAAGTCCGCTGCGAGACATGGCCGAGTAGTAGCTAGAAGTCATAGCTAGTAGTAGTAGTCATGAGGTATGACGCCCATATTCGGCTTAAAAAACGAGACGGGACTTTGCGTAACTGAGAAGGTTCGAACGAAGGTTCGACTTGGCCCAAGTAAAGACGGGAGACCGATGGGTCAGACCGTTAGGCGCGGCTCGTATCATCTCCTAGAGTATTGGCTCGACACTCGGGGGTGAAGCTGGTGAGTTACCGGCCATACGAGCATAAGAACGGCAATGGCCTAGCTCGTACAGAGGCCCTGCAAATTAGGAACTTGGTCAGGTGGGAGTAAGAACTATATTTATCTAGGGCATGTTACTTCGTACAAACCTGGAAGTAATCAGCGGCGGACTTTCCGGCATGATGCACCTAGACATGTGACTGAGCAGGGGCAGACTAGGTTTAAATGTACATACCTGTTACTATTCGCTTTGATGTTGCGTGCTGATTTTGGCGGTAGAGACAGTAAACACACTCCACTGACGCTCTACCGTCGAACCCGTTCCTTTCCTACCTCGACGGCCCTTTAACATGCCGTTTCAGGCAGGGCCGCCAGGGCGAAGGATAGACAATATAGGCAGCGTAGATTAGGTGCATTGCTACGGCCTCCTACACACATATTCATGTAGCGTTGATAAGTAGTCGAACAACGCATGATAAGCCAAGCAACGCTCCACCGTTTACCTGTGGGAGGATTTCGAATACTCGACTGGAGACGGTCGAACACTCGATTAGACGATCACATTATTAGGCGGCGACACGATAAATATGTTACCACACTAACAACATATCAGCCTACTCCGTGTATACCTTTCCCGCCCAACAGTCCCCCCCCCCCCCAAATGACTACTTTCGGTATCACCAACGACACGCATATGCGAATAGTGGTGGAAATCATGATCGATTCAATGTACCACTGAAAGGGTTACATGATACCAAAACGGCTGGTCGGACTATGATACGACTGGGGACGAGAAGACGACTGAAAGACGTGACGACGACTGGGAGACGAGAAGACGACGAGGCTCTCATCACATTAGACTACCTATCCTACCACAAGCAAACTGTTTCCATCCAACAGACTTTCCCAACATATATCTATTCTAGCTCAGCAACAACCTCATGCAAACGCCCACCGCCATTCCTCCCCTCAACCCCAGCAACCCTACTCGAGTAGTTCGAACTACTCTCCCCACCCGTCCTCGAGCTACTATCCCCGCCACTCCTAGAACTACTGCTCTCCCCGCTCTCCTCACCCCCAATCTCAACCACCTCCCGCCCGTCCACCTCCCCCACCCTCTCCTGCGCTTCCAACTCCCGCCGCCCATCCCACTCAGCATCATTGTCCAACTCGCCCAAACCCCCGGGACTCTTCGCCCATCCCTTCTCTCCACCCCCATCCTCATCATCAACCACCCCCTTCTCCTTCCCTTTACTCTTCCTCTTCCGCGCCATCCTCCTCTTCCGGAGCGCCATAGCTACGACCCCTATCATACCAGCTACACTGACCAACCCCACGCCGACGCCTATCCCCGCCTTGGCGCCGACGCTCAAGTTCTCCTCCCCTTTCGTACCATTACCACCACCCCCGTTAAACATCCCCAAATCCCCGCTCCTCCACCGCACCTCGACACCCGCAGCCCTAACAGTCCCGGCATCAACAGTCGTCCAGCTCGCCACGTCGGGGTTATACACCCCCGTCGCACTGGTGATCGCACTTTCACAATAAACCGGCACCACCTCCCCGCTCAACCCATTCGGCACGGTAAACCCCGTCGGACAGCAGGTAGCAACCGTCTCCTCCTCCTCCTCTTTCTCCCCTGCCGTAGCAGTAGCCCGCACCGTGACCAACCCCGTCCCAGCCCAGCCACCAGGACACACCCCAGGGCTGTAATAAGTCGGGATCAAATCCGCACATCCGCCCCCCTCCACCCGACCGGCAGCGTTGAGTTCGGCTCCCGTGCCGTTGTGCTCCAAAAACCAAGCCCCCCTCAACTCCCCGTACCGGGGCGGGTAACAGCCCGCGTCGTGGAACCTCGGACCCCCTCCGGGAGGGGAGGTGGCGAAGGCCGCTACCAGCCCGTAGGCCGAGAGGTCGGTGGTGGTGTACGTCGAGGGGAAGGTTATGGCTGACGACCGACCACCACCACCCGGTGGTGGGGAGACGACGGTCCGGGTTAGGGTTGTTGTTAGGGTGTAGGTTGTTAGGACTAGGGTGTTGGTGCACGACTCCGGGACTTGGAAGGGGGTTGTTAGGGGTAGGGGGGGACGGGTGGGGGAACAGTTGTTGTTGTTGTTGTTGTTGGTCGCCATTATATTGTGGGAGAAGGAAGGGAAGGAGGGGAAAGGGTAAGGACTAGACGACGAAGAGGTCGACGGGAGAGCAAGGTCGGCTGCCGCTGCTGGGGGAGTTTGAGGGGCAGGAGACGGGGAGGAGTTCGGTGTCCTCTGGGACGTCGTAGGCGTAGGGTGCGCCACCGTGGTGAAGGCGGTGGTAGGATTGTTTGGCGGTGCGAGGAGGAGGGGGGTAGATGAAGCGGAAGATGAGGAAGGTTGAGAGTAAGACTAGGCCCGGGAGGAGGATTAGGAGGAGGATGAAGATTTGGGAGGTGGGAAACATTGTGTGAAAGTTCTGGAAAAGAAGGGGGAAGGGCTTTTGGTTTTGGATGGAAGGGGAGCGGAGAGGTGATATTGCTGGCCAAGATTATCGAGAGAGGGCAAGTATGGCTACGAGGTGTAGGAGAGGCACTTGGATTGTGGAGGCGATTGAAGGGCCACCGCGGAGGACAGGGTGGCGGAGTGTGTAGGCTTTTGAGGTGCGCTGGGTTGGGAAGCAGGGCCGATGCGGGAGGTGAGTCAAGGCTGCAGGGTGTTGTCACATGAAGGGTTGTCTGTCCTGAACGCATGGGACGCCGTCCGGTGTGGTTATCTCGGGGTGTTCTCCCGCCAGGACGGATAGGGCAGATTACCTAGGCTATCCTTCGTGCGTTAGACGCCGATGAGGAGGCACGCTCCATGGGGACTCGATATCTCGACATGCCTAGCTGGGGTTAGGGGGAGCCGCCCTAGCACTCGTGCTCTCACCAGAACTGAACGTCCAGTCAAAGTTGCGGACAAGGCCAACAAGAGACGCATTAAGTTCGGCCCTGCCTGCTTTATCTGCAGCGTTACTCCGCCGTAAAGGTCAGATTAGCGGCCGCCACCGCTCTAACCAAGGCCAAGCTATGTCGTGCAGAGTCTAACCTCCTTTACCCCCCTAACCCTCATGCAGGCACAACCAGCACTACCTCCTCTCACAAATAATCCAATTCAAATTCCCCGTCGGCCAGAAGAACATCTCCCTCCCGCTTCTGACCTGCCACCTCCCCAGCTCCTCCATCCCGCCCTCCGCCCCGCACGTCCGCAGCAGCGCCTCTACCTCCTCGGGCGTGCGCGTGCGCAAGGCGGACATCCACCCGTCGAAGACCAGCACAAAGGGTAAGATGGGGATGACGTAGGTGAAGATTAAGGTAACGGGGGACCGCCACTTCCAGGCGAAGTAAGGGGCGAGGAGGAGGGTTGCGATGCCGAAGGCTATGAGAGTGAAGAAGGAGGCTATGTTGCGCTCTTGGAGCTCGAAGATGCTGGGGGCAGTTAGTACCAAATATATATAGCAAGAGGGGACGACATAGAGCTAGGGAATTGGGGGGGGGGGGGATGCATACGCAAAGCCATCGCTCGTCTCAACCGTGTTCTTGAGTATAGCCTTGGCGAGCGGATCGTCGAAGTGATGGAACGCCAGACTGAACAGGCGCATCACCTTCTTGCCTTCCCTCTTGTACCGACCGACCAGTTCTGGGGGCACGTTGGCGGCATCCACGCTGCCGGGTTCGTAGGTTATGTTTGGGCTCTCTCGCGCGGCGATAGCCCAGTCGTCCGGGTGAGGGTGGAGGTCTGTCAGGACGAACTTGACAGCCTCGTCTTCGTGCGCGTCGCCATCTCGTGGTGACACGCCGTCGACGGGGGCGGCTGCTACGGCGGCGTAGCTCTTGCTCTTGCTTTTCGAGGGGCTTGGAGGGGGGGAAGAGGGGGGAGGCGACGAGAGCGAGCCGTTGAGATGCTTCTCGATGGAGGGCGTGGGACCGCCGGCGCCGGCGCAGAAGTCGATGTAGACGTAGGATCGGACGCGGGAGGAGAGCTCGGAGGCGAGGACGCGGGCGGCTAGTTGGGCTGGGGAGCCGGTTTGGAAGAAGGGGACCTGTTTGCACGGAGGTTAGAGTGGCGGTGGTGAGGGATGGGGCAAGAGGGATGGATGGTAGGGGAGGGGAGGACGTACGCTAGTTGTCCAGGCGCGGGTGAGGGCGGCCTGTACTTTGGCGCGGAGGAAGTTTGGGAACCTGAGTGGACAAACTGTCAGTGACTGGCGCGATCTGTGTGGCTGCAGGAAGGAGGGTGTAGTACCATGTCTGGTCATCGATCTCGAACACGTGCATGCGCGGCACCCACGGCGCCATGACTGCTGTGACTGTCAAACAAAGCGATGGATGTCAATTGTGTCTGTGTAGGACTCTTATATGTGTCGTCACCCTCAATTGACACGGATGGCTGAGTTTCCGAGTGCTTATGGCAGCGACAGAAGAAGCAACTCGTGATCGCGTGTATGATGAACTGATGTCAGTGGGCTGGAAATAAAGCCGTCAATAAAAAATGGTTGCGTCACCAGCCGGACAATTTAGCCCGTCGGGATCTGCATTACCCCTGTTTAATGCGGAATTGTGACAGTTGTTACCCCTGTGAAACCAAGGCACCGCCCTGAATGGTCAGTTACGATCGATACATAATCGCGAACACCACCACACCGCGCGATGCATTTGCACACGTTTCTCTCAACTATCTACTGTCTTTTACATCCTTGAGTTCATGTTTATTGAAGGTTAATAGTATGGCCCTCCTGAGCCACGTGTCAACCTGGGCCGTCGGCGCAGTCATTCTCCTCGTCCTCCTCAGGCCCCTTCTACTCCCCAATCGGACTATAAGACGCCATGGCAAACGGTTAAGGTGAGTCCACCTCATCTGACAATCCACGGCAGCACTCACCGCATCTTGGCATCCCTTAACTGACAAACGCGTACAGAAAAGCGCCCAACACCCTCCCCTTGGTGGGCAACGGCATCCTGTTCATGCAATCGCGCCAGAAGCTCTTCAAATGGTTCACCAAGTGCGAGCGGCTGGCCGACTACGAGACGCTGGAGATATCGGTACCCACCCTGCCGCCGGGCATCATAGTCCACGACCCCAAGAACCTCGAGTTCATCTTCAAGAACGAGTCGCTCTTCAGCAAGGGCGACTTCGTCAAATCGCGGGCATGGGATCTGTTCGGGCACGGCATCATCAACGCCGACGGGGAGGCGTGGCGGCTGCAGCGCAAGGCGGGCGCTGCGTTTTTGAGTACTGCGAACCTGAGGGTGTTGACTGATATCGCCTTGCCACAATTCCTGGGCGAGGAGCTGGAGAAGCTGAAAGGCGTGGCCGACAGGAAGGAGGAAACCGACCTCCAGGAGGTCTTCCACGAAATCACCACCCAGCTCATGGGCCGCATGGCCTACAACATGGAGATGCACACCTCGGACCCCTTCACCACGGCCTTCGACTTCGCCTCCGGCGCCACGGCCCAACGCTTTCAGAACCCGCTGTGGTTCCTCACCGAGCCCTTCACCGCCTTTCGCTTCCGCCGCAGCGTCAAGGTCGTCAAGTCCTTCGGCCAGAAGATCGTGGCCAAGGCAGTCGCCGACCGGCACACGTCAAACCGCTCAACACCCGACCCCAAATCAGTGTCTGACAGCGACAGCAACGCCGAAAAGCTCGACCAGATCTCGGGAACCCTCATCAACTCCTTCCTGGACAGCATATCAGACCACTTTGTCGTCGCGGACGCGGCGCTGAACTACCTCTCCGCGGGGCGCGACACGACGGCGCAAGCGCTGACCTGGACGTTCCACCTGCTCTTCTCCAACCCGTCCGCTGTAACTCAAATCCGCGACGAGGCGCAGTCCATCTTATCTTCCCTGCCCAAGGACGACCCCAACCCCCTCGCCCACCTGACGCCGCAGTCCCTACCCTACACCCTGGCGACCTTCTACGAGTCCCTCCGCCTCTTCCCGCCCATCCCGCTGGAGATAAAACAGCTCGTCGCCCCGCACGCCGTGACTTTACCCGACGGTACGGTCCTCCCACCCGAGACGGTGGTCGTCTGGTCGCCGTGGGCCATCGGCAGGTCCAGAAAGACTTGGGGCCCCGACGTAGACGATTTCAGACCCGAGCGGTGGTTAGAGTTAGACGACGGAGGGGAGAGGAAGATGGTGCAGCGACCGGCGAGCGAGTTCCCCGTCTTCAACGGCGGGCCGAGGAGCTGTCTTGGAAAGAAGATGGCGGAGGTCATCGGCGTGCAGGTCATCGCTGCTGTTGTGGCGGGGTTTGATGTCGAGGCGAGGGAGGGGAGGGGCGAGAGGACAAGTAAGATCAGCTTGACGTTGCCTATGGCGGGGGGACTTCCTGTGAGTGTGAGGAGGAGGTGACGGTGAGGTAGGCGTGAGGGAGCGAGGTGAGGCTGAGGATAAGGTTGGGAGATAGATGGGGATCGCGAGGCTGAGGATGGGAGGTAGATGACAATGAGGACGGTCGTGAGATTAGCACAACCGGAGAGATTAAGGGATTTCAACGATGGTAGCGGCGGTCATGATGATACCTGGGAGTCTGAAACTCATTCGATACGACAATTAACGGCCTTCATTTCGAATTTGAGGAGCGGAGATCTTTCATGGCCCACCATCTGGGAGATCCAAGGAAAGAGTCCGGGCTCGAATGGTCGTCAGAACGGACTCGAGCCACGTCCCTTATGCTTCACCATCGAACCGGGGTTTGACCACCCCTGTGTCTCGAATCCCCCTAAGCTGTTTCCACATCCGTAAGCCCCATGGCCCCGATTTCAAGACGTACATGCGCTGGGAGTTAATGACACGGCAACCAATCACCGCCCGCAGCCTTGACCACCCCCCGGGACCGGGGCAGCGGCCGGGCGGAGTCGGCTATGGGATTGCTACCGGAAGGAGAAACACGTGTTTCGGCGATACGGGGCACCTACAGCAGCACCGGCGCCCTTTACCCCGTCCCACATCGGACGATAGTGGCGGTCGAGCCGCCCCATGCACGTCGGCTTGACGCTGCAGGTCCCGGAGCGGAGGATATCGGGAATATGCGGAAGAAGTCGCGGGGTGGGGGTCACTGTTTCCGTTCTCCGGGCTCCATCCACTGCCGAGCGGCCCCAACTGGAACGAAGCGGGTACCCCCAACTACAGGGCTGAGGTGAGAACGAGCAGAACGAGAAGTCGCGGGCAACGACGGGGGAAACCGGAACAAACAAGAGTGAAGTACTTTAGAAGCGGATGCATTGTACCGATAGGCAATGAACATGGGAAAGGTGAGACGGTGCTACGCGTTTTGGCAGCTTGGCGTGCTGTGTTGGAGTGAAGATTCTTGCGTGACGGGTTGACGCCAAGGGAGACACGAAGATATCGTGAGGATCCTGACATTGAGGCCTGTCCCCGTGACTGCTTGAGACTTTCTAGTGGACGGTCCAGGTAGAGGTGCGGTCACATGAACAGAAGAGATCGGTAGCGTGCCCGTAACGGTAAATGGGTTTACGTAAAGCGGATATGCGGAAGGAGCGTTTTGCATGCCACGAGGTTGACTTCCACTTCTAACCGAGCGCTACCGGTAAACAGGCCGTTGTTCTCAATGAATTCCCCAAGGCCTGCAGGGCTGTGCAGATGGAGATACGAATACTGAAACATAGTGAGCTTCCAGTGCTGCCCAATATCTGAAATGTCGGGCAATCTCGGAACAGCTTGACAGAGAAGGCAGTTCGACCTATGACGGAATAGGTTCCAGGTTCGGCTTAACTCTCTTGATCTGCACGCCGTGGGGCCGCGACCTCTCGGGACATTGGCGGGTCACTTTATCAACAATTGATGCATTGTCCCAAAGCCCATGTCGTGTGACGATGCTGCCGACGAAGAGATAAACGGTGGTGCAATGATTGGCGATCAGAAGCCTAGTCAACATTGACTATCAGAAACTTCAACGACTTTGTTCCGGTCGTTTTCGTGGTTCAATTGAGGATTGTAGATACCGGAACAGAGTTCTCCCCAGGAAGCCACAGAAAATCGCGGGGTATGCTTTTCCCAGAACGGAAGGGACAAAAGTCAGATCCAGATCTGCTTGTTGGTGGGGTTCGACCGGAGTGCTCCTGCCAGATGGGAATTCCCAGACCGTTTCGTTCTTTCCCACCACAGTGCTGATGGCGGGCTGGACTATCTGGGGCAGGAACAGCCAAGCCCCTCTTCCCCGCCTATTCATGACCACTTGCCTCACACCGTGTGGTGGTTGCCAGCGTTTCCCGTTGGCCCGTGGCAGTAGCAGCCCGAGCAACCAGTGGCGTCTCTCGGAGCGATCCCCATGGCCTGGCCTGGCCTGGATACGGTAGGAGATGTGTTGTACAACGTCACAGCACACCTCTTGAGACTTTATCATAGTAGACGACGGCGACGGTTATCTGGTCGGCGGGAATGGGACATATCAGCCTCCCGCCTGTCAGACATACCTGCAAGGCTCCTGTGCATGTCTAGCTGCTCCTGCCGTTTGACGTTGTAAAATGTCCGATTGAACATGTGACTTCCCCCGCTGGGCCGGAAATAGTAGCGGCCTGGAAGAGGGAAGCCACGAATAATGTTTCAGCAGCTAACTTGAAGAAGGAAAGAACCCGCCAAGCACTGCGTCAAGTCGTCAGAACCACTTGGCAAATGTGAGTTTTCAAGTTCTTCTTGCCCAAAATACACACCCAAAATCGAAGACTGTAACAGTAAACGTAACTGTGACGACCGCCTAGCAAACAGAAGCTGTCAGTTACGAATCGTCGTCTTCTTCTTAGGACACTAATGCTGCACTGCCCTGAAACAGGCAGGAATAGAGTCAATCAACACCCGAACATCGACCCGGTCTAGGCCCCTTGGGCTTCAATCATTCGGTTCCGGCTTCTTCCCTCTCACCCCAGACTTTTTCGATGCCCAGTTGTCCCTTTCCGGGGCAAGTTCAGACCGTAACAACCGTGAACACAGGCCACATGACAGGGGTAGAGCCCAAGAGACCGCCGCTGCTCCGGAAAGAATTCGTGACCAAGTGGTCCAATGGTGAGCGTCAGCCAGTGACATGCCATGGAATGCGGCGTCATCGCCAGCCACGGTCCACCTTGTCAATTTCTTTATATACTTTCCTGACTTTCTACCCTCGGCCTCGGGAGCTACTGTGTTCAAAGTGCCAGAGTCAAACGCTATCTCCCCTCCTGAAAGCCCACATTTCCCGGCCTCCATACCTATCTCCAAGCCTAGTAAGTATCTCCCAAGCACTCAACCCGCACACAACCCGCAGTCCAACCCGCAGTCCAACCCGCTGTGGGACAGAGCTGAACCCGCAGAAGAACACCCAGACACCCATTCCGTCCACTCCCTGACTCCTAAGGAATCCCTGTTGACAGTTACCCGGCAGACTAGTCTCTCCCCTAAGCCCAAGAATTCCCGATAACTGTGAAGTCGACAAGACGTAGTTCTACTACAAGAACCATGCCGGACCCCGTTGCCAGAACCAATTCTCCCTACACTGATCCCAACGTCAAAGGCCCTCGTTCTCAGATTCTCTCATCCGGCACCCAACTCCGCAAAAGTGCGTATATCTACCTGCCTGGAACTCTACCCGTGTGTATCAACCATCTTGCTGACATGATTCTCTCCGCCAGTGATTTCCGGCAGCGTTAACAAGACGGGTCTTCACCCAAGTGGTGTCATGTAAGTTGAGACTTGTTGTACCCCTTTCTCCGTCCGATCTGGGACTAACACGGCCACCACAGACCACAAGTCGAGCACACAGAGCTTGGTATGACTCTCGAAACCGAGCAGCACGGAGACAATGGGCGATATAACTGACACACTGAACAGAGGAGGAACTTCACGAGAAGGCACACATCGATTTCACAAGGGTCGCCATCGTGAGTTGCCCCTCTACTAGCGGGCAGGTCGTTTGCAATGCAACGACTAACGGACCAATCCAGATCCCAAACCCTTCCGTTGCCGCGCTCTACGAAGATGCCCTCGTGTACGAGACTGGCTCGGCCATCACATCCAGCGGTGCCCTCACAGCGTATTCTGGCAAGAAGACGGGTCGCTCACCACTCGACAAGCGAATTGTCAAGGAGGAGGGCTCGGAAAACGACATTTGGTACGTCTCTTCCCCTCACCACTCCGTCATTGTCTCGGCAATGACCTATGCTTCTTCAAGACTCTCGACTAACACATTGTTTCAGGTGGGGACCAGTTAACAAGCCCATGACACCCGAGGTAAGCTTCCACACCATCGTCAGATTTGCTCTTTCGCGACAACACCCGAGCGTCCGGCATATCGTCACTGGTGATGAACATGCAATGTCACGAGAGCACTGCCCATCACCAATTGCCGCCCGCGACAGCCCCCTACCACTTTCCAATTCTGCCCAAGATTTCAATGTCACCATCGTGCATATCACTATGCATTTTGCAAAGCTAAAATCTTGTCATTCGACCTCGATTCGTCTGCACAAGTTTGCCGCTGTCATTGCCCCGGATGCACCCTTGCGTCATACCATGCAACCCCTCGGTTACCAAAGCCGCTGCACCCCGCTCCGCCCTTAAGCCGAGCTACCGCAGCGCAGCATCCCCACGTTTTCCCGCATCTCCACTACCCCAACCCAGCGCGAAGTCACGCGACTAACATGTGATTTACTCGACAGGTCTGGAAAATCAACCGCGAGCGCGCAGTCGACTACCTCAACACCAGGAATCGCATCTACGTCGTCGACGGCTACGCAGGATGGGACGAGAAGTACCGTATTAAGGTGCGCGTCGTTTGCGCCCGCGCCTACCACGCTCTCTTCATGCGCAACATGTTGATCCGGCCCTCGCGCGAGGAGCTCGAGCACTTCCACCCCGACTACACCATCTACAACGCCGGCTCTTTCCCCGCCAACAGGTACACCGAGGGCATGACCTCGGGCACATCCGTCGCTATCAACTTCGCCGAGAAGGAGATGGTCATCCTCGGCACCGAGTACGCCGGTGAGATGAAGAAGGGCATCTTCACCGTCATGTTCTACGAGGGCCCCGTCAAGCACAACATCCTGACCCTCCACTCCTCCGCCAACGAGGGCAAGGACGGCGACGTCACCCTCTTCTTCGGTCTCTCGGGAACCGGCAAGACCACCCTCTCCGCCGACCCCAACCGCGCCCTCATCGGTGACGACGAGCACTGCTGGTCCGACCGCGGCGTCTTCAACATTGAGGGCGGCTGCTACGCCAAGTGCATCGGCCTCAGCGCCGAGAAGGAGCCGGATATCTTCGGCGCCATCCGCTACGGCTCCGTCCTCGAGAACGTCGTCTTCGACCCCGAGACGCGCGAGGTCGACTACGACGACGCCACCCTGACGGAGAACACCCGCTGCGCCTACCCCATCGAGTACATCCCCAACGCCAAGATCCCCTGCGTGTCCAACAGCCACCCGCGCAACATTATCCTCCTCACCTGCGACGCCCGCGGCGTCCTCCCGCCCATCTCCAAGCTCAACTCGGCCCAGACCATGTTCCATTTCATCTCCGGCTACACCTCCAAGATGGCCGGCACAGAGGACGGCGTCGACGAGCCCCAGGCCACCTTCAGCTCTTGCTTCGCCCAGCCCTTCCTGGCCCTGCACCCCATGCGCTACGCCAAGATGCTGGCAGAGAAGATCGAGGCACACGGCGCCAACGCGTGGCTGCTCAACACCGGCTGGGTCGGCGCCGGCTTCTCCCAGGGCGGCAAGCGGTGCCCGCTCAAGTACACGCGTGCCATTCTCGATGCCATCCACAGCGGCGAGCTGGCCAACGTCGAGTACGAGAACTACGAAGTGTTCAACCTCCAGGTGCCCAAGAGCTGCCCCGGCGTCCCCAGCGAGCTGCTCAACCCCAAGGCGGCATGGACGGCGGGCAACGACAGCTTTGACAGGGAGGTCAAGAAGCTGGGCGGCCTTTTCATCGACAACTTCAAGAAGTACGCCGATGAGGCTACCGATGATGTCGTGAAGGCCGGTCCCGTTGTTTAAGCGGGCGGTGGTGGTGTCATGAGTTGAGCTTCGTGTCCCGTCGCTCCTCATCGGATTTGCTTTTCCTCTGTTTTTCCCGAGTCTCATGTGTACATGTCGCATTCACGGACCTGCCCTCGTTTATTTCCTGTCTGTCTGTCTGTCTTACCTTTCCTTAAACGGCTGAGAGCTGTACAACAACAACATCACCGCTGGTGGATAACCGGACGTCGAAGCACACGCGCTTCTGTCCTGAGCAAACAAAACGACAATCGGAAGAAGTTGGACGTCGAAGCACACGCGCTTCTGTCCCTGGATCAAATCAACGACAAACAAAATCGGAACGTCGGAGCACACGCGCTCCTGTTTCGAACGGGATCAGGTTTTTTTTGGTGGACTGGGTGGACGTCGATGCACACGCGCATCTGTCCTTAACGAAGTTTGGGTTTTTATGCGCAAAGCATTAGTTAGGTAGCTGCACTATATAGCAGATGTTTCCGACTATAGGGTCGTTGGGGGAGAAGTACAATAATATGTCCTATCGAATATCCGTACCTGCCCCGTGTTTGCGCTGCCTCTGCGATATAGTCTAAGTTATCTACCCCAACACGACTACAACATGGTTACCATATATCGACCAATGCTGAAGTTCGTCCAACGAGATCCCAGGGGCTAATTCAATTGTCAGCATCACATTCAACGCTCCTAGGTACTCTTTGTAAGTTATGCATCAAGTTATATTACCCTACTACCCATGCATGCCATGCAAAGGAAGTGCGGAGAGATTTCCGGATATCCGGATATCCGGATTTTTGGCCCCCAATCGCCGCCGTATTACACAGCAACTCATAAACCCTCTAGGAAACCCGCCATGCAGGTACCTTATCCAAACCCAACCTCAACTTCAGCTTCAACTTCCAACACATAACTCACCCAAACAACAGCCCTTACTCTCCTAAGAAAACTCGATTAACAAGCCAGAGATGTCTTTCCTCCCGGACTCCCAAGGCGGTCTCCTGCCGTACTTCCTCCTCTACGTAAGCCCCTCCTCTCCCATTACAGCTAATTCCCTACCTCTCACCCCTCACATCAATCTCCTCCCCCGTACTACCTCGCACCCTCATTCGCCCAAACTAAATCCCCCCCCCCCCCGGCGGGTCAGACCTCCCTCTCCGCCCTCCTCCACTCAGCAATCTGCTACCTCCGTCCCGCCCCGACGACAATGACCATGTTCGGCACAGGGCCCTCTTCCTCCCCGACTCACCCCCAGCTGTCGCCCTTGCTGGCGCACACCTATGCCGTCAAGAACTTCTACACGGGGCTCGTCCGGCTGTACGCGGCGTACCACATCGCCGACCCCAAGTTGTACGACTTGGCGATCGCTACTTTTGTGGGCGTAGTTTGGTTGTACGGGACGGAGACGGTTAGGTACAAGACGGTGGGGTTTGAGAAGAGGGGCAGTTTGATTCCGCTTGTGCAGGGCGGGGGGGGAGTGGTTTGGATGGTTTGGTGTAGGGGGGGGTATGTGGTTGGTTAGGGGGATGGGGTAGGGAGAGGGAGAGGAGGGGGAGAGGGAGGAAGAGGGAAGAGGGAAAGGAGAGATGTAGGGATGAGAATGGAGGAGGTTAGGGAGGGAGACAGGTAATGGCGTTGGTATTATGTGTATGTGAGGGCTGGTGTGTGCAAAGGCTTGCATACGCGAGATGGTTTTGGTGGTGTAAGGAGCCGATCATGGTGGCGGCGAGCAGTTCCATTGTAAGTTGTTCTCCACGTCGACAGCAATGGGGAATAGCCTTGGTACGGTGACAGTGCCGCTGGGGGTTTCACTCGAATCGGATCTTTACAACATCTTCGACGTCTTAGGTGTAGATCTAGGGCATGGAATCCGAGGGCCTTGTTTTAAAGGGAGAAGTCCTATATTCAAGAAAGTCTGTGCTGATCTACGAAATATTAGAGTTGAACGAGCTTAACAACAGACCGGTTATCATTTACGCCGTTCTCATAGACCATTACATCGCAGAGTTGGTGATCGAACCCTAGTGTTTGTCTACGTAAGTAAAGGTAGTAGAGTGCAGCACATAGGGGAAAACTGCAAACGGCCATTTTAAAAGCGTGGAACTGTAAACAAAGACGTGAAACCCGGCACCTTAGATCGGGTAGTCGTTGGACTTGTTCCACAACCAAAAAGGACACACCTTCCTCGTCCAATAGTTGAGGAGGCACCTAAACCAGGCGAGAAGATTAGTTGCAGCTAAGTTGCTGCGTACCTTGTGGTCCGTGCTAAACGAGCTTTCTGTTCTTTCAAGTACCCGCCTGCCTTATGATTTACTCTTTCCTCAACCGTCACTCTACGTCACCTGCGTTCTATTCACCTTACTTGAAGTCGCTTCGAAAGCCTTCCTTTCTTACTCCTTCAACAAGTCCTCCCCAATCTCCGACTTTCCCCCCTTCCCTTCCTTTTTCTCCCAGAGATCTTCTGCTTGCCTCTCTCCTCTATCCTCGCAGTCTTCCCTTCTCATCATCCCTCTACTCTCTGTTTTCGTCGATATCCTTCTTGTCTATCCTTTCAGAAACGGCAGCGACAAGCGATGTTGACTGCCACCACGAACCTGATCACCTCTCAGCGCGCCTCCACATCGTCTATCATGGCCGATCAGCAAGTCGCCACAATTGCCAGTGATGATGAGGACGGCGACCATAAGCAACCAGAAAAGGACTCAAGGGAACTATCCGGGTCGGTAGACCTGCCAGAAGACATTCTTCGGATAATCTTCACCGAATTCCTACCGAAGCCCACAATTCACATTGTTTCCGTAATCCGCATCGACTCGGGCGCCCCAGACCCGAGGGATCCATGGAGTTTTGGAACCTGGAGAGCCTTGGGTTGAGGCCGGAGAGCAACGGTAGCTTCGAGAACGATTGCGATGCGAGCAGCACCCTGAGCCGTGTTTGCAAGATGGGCAGAGAGATTGTCCGCAGGGCGGGCAGGGCTACCGTCAAGCCAGTACGCATGGAATTCAGCAACGGCACTTGTGGTATAATCGATTCGTCAGCGGACGTGGGATGCTTCAAGATGCCAAGCACGTTGAGTGCGCCGCCCCCTACCGCCCTCTCACCTAACCGCAACGGCATGGAGAACCTAACTTAAGGCCGGTGCCCTCATAACAGCCGACGCGGGGCACCACTTTCTAAGGCATTGGACTCGCCTGCGTGTGGCGTGGAATGCAACACCAAAGGACCGGATTTAACAATCCCGACCTCAAGCTCTGCCACGATGTCGAATACGAGGCCGAAGCGGATCCCACAGGGAAAGGTTGCGGGAGTCGCCCATCTCCCCCGACCGGCTCCTGAAGAAGACCCTTCGAGAAAGCGGCGAAGTGATCTGGAGACGAGGTGACCTGGACGCCAACGATCCGGTGGGGCTGGAGGAGCGGTGCATCGCCGACTGCGGCAAGCCCAGGGTGTGCCACTACATGGTACGGACGTGCAAGGCACCCAACGAAATCAGTTAGTGTTCATCAAACAAACCCCCGCGGGCCACACGTCCGAAAGGTGTTTTTACACGCTGTCTCGCGCGCATACAAACTGCTGACCATGGGTTTTCACTTACCCAAAGCCGTCGTTATGGCAGGACCGGGTGATCCTTACGCCAATAAGCTCAACATCGGAGTCAGGCTCGAGAGAATCGCCGGAGACGGCTTTCTCTGCGAATTGATAACTGAGGCGCTCACTGCCGCCGTGGTGTTCCTCGCCCCCGAGCTCCTCGCCCCCGACGTCCTGGCCGATGTCGATCTCCAGGCCATCTGTGGGTGGGTTGCGGACCCTGCCTCCATTATTGGGAGTCTCACTGAGACTGTGAGAGTGACGCCACATGATCGACCGGGGACTCCTAAGCTGTTGCTGGCTGGCGGAACTGGGTAGGGTCAACTGACCTGTGTGAGTGTTGTGTCTTGCTATGTGTCTCCGAGGTATTGTTGTGATGGGTTGAGACGTGACATGTTTTGCCATTCATGTTCCTCGATCTTTTTGCTGGATTTCCTTCACATTTTCATTTCTCCTCTCTATCTCACTTGGATAGCTACTTGGCTCATGTTTTACATGAATCTTGGACAATACATCGTTCAGGTACACGTCTCTACTCCGTTTGTAGTCTTGACGGTTTCTCATGTCCCATTCCAACACCCACTTGAAGTATGGCATGAGGAAGAAGTCTTCGAAAGTCGACCTGCATACGCCAGACGGTCCATACGAGAACTATCTGCTGCACTCAGTGAGCTTCATACCTCTGTACACCTATCTTACGATAAGATTATGGATACGGTTGTGTGAGGTCGTACAGAATAACCAACTGTCTAGTCTAAATTAACCACTAAAAGCCTTGAAACGGCTTCGTGCCATACATACAGTAATGTATACAACCAGCAATTTCCATGTTGGCGTCCTCTCCAGTACGTTCTATCGCGATGTCGTATATGACTGGGGACCTTGGTGAGTTGAGGAGTTCATCAGCCACGGCTGTGTAGCTTCGCGGAGGTTCAAGCGTATCGTACACCACAGCGGTGATATCGATGCTGCCTTGAAGAGGGTGAAAGAGCAGGACGACCAGCAACTGGAAATGAAGCCGTGGAAACAATCAGTGCGGACGCATACCCCAGATCGTGATCCTGCGTTCTTATCCAACCCTCGGAGCCGGTTAGCGGCCTTCCCTATACCAACGAGCTCTATTCCTTGACACTGGAGAATACAACAGTTGTCGCAGAGGTCGCGGCAAACGACGTTGAAAGCCGATAGAACTGACCAGTCGTACTTTCGTGTCTACCAGGTATGGACTTAGAATCATTGAGACCTGCTCATCTGCTAAAGGTATGGAGAGCGAATGTAACAGCTCCCCAGACTTGACCCCCAGATGGTCACTCCGTGCATTCCATCAAATCGCCGGCTCAACCACCCTCTCACAGACCAGACAAACCAGCTGACGCGTCGAATTAAACTTATCGCGAACCAGGCTCGCAGACTGGCCAGAACCGCTTAACGAACCCTGACGTACTATAAACTGGGCGTGAACGGCAGTTCACCAAGCCAATGCGCTGGAAGCGATCTTCGAACAGGGGACAGGGAACATCGATGGAAGGAAACATCTGCCGGCCAGCCAGACAAGCGTTTGAGCAATTGCCAGCGGAAGGATATGGGTGCAGCTAAGAAGCTTGATTAAACCACCATATTGCCGGGTAATACACCCCTGGCCTCCCGGCGCACCTGATTCGCGGCAAGTCGCTTTTCGCTTGAGATTGTCTGCCCGCTAATCGCCCGCCTCGCTAGAGGATGGCAGGATATTGACATGCTGATCTGGGATGGGGGTGACGGAGGGGGTGGGGCAGATGGTGTGGCAGATGCAGACATATAAAACCCTCCTCCGTACAACGCATCGCCGCCCTTGCCGCCCCTCTTTCCCTGCAAACTTCAACCCGGATAACTTCTGTCACTAGACAGCCAAGCACCAGAATGAAGTCTCTCACAGGCCTCATCCTCCTCGCCCCGCTCGGCGCCCACGCCGGCCTGCGCTTCCCTTGCAGCACCCTCACCTTCCAGCGCCTGGACCCGGTCGTGCAGCCCGACACCCTCCCGACCGCCCACCTGCACCACATCGTCGGCGGCAACGCCTTCAACGTGACCATGACGGGCGACGTCGGCGCGCGCGCGACGTGCACGACGTGCCAGATGAGCGAGGACTTCTCCAACTACTGGACCGCCGTGCTCTACTTCAAGCACCCGACCAACGGGTCCTACCACCGCGTGCCCGTCGTGCCCGTGCAGCCTCTCTTGGGAGGGAGCCAGGGCGCCACAGGGGGCCTGACGGTGTACTACACCCAGTTCGACCTGTCGAGGGACAACCTCAAGCAGCAGCCCATCAAGGCCTTCCCGCCCGGGTTCCGCATGACGGTCGGCAGCCCGACGGCGAGCAACAAGCCCCATGTCGGACTGCGGTATCAGTGCCTGCAGGGCCAGAACCGCGGTGCCGAGATGCCTGATTTCCCGACTAAGGCCTGCAGCGGCGGGATCTTTACCACGCACCACTTTCCCGCGTTAGTTGACACCCATCCTCATCAGGAGGTTAAACACCGCTAACGACCAAACCATCTAGTTGCTGGGACGGCAAAAACCTCGACTCTCCCGACCACCAGTCGCACATGTACAACACGATCCAAAACGACGGCTTCATGAATGCCGGCGCCTGCCCCGCCACCCACCCCGTCCGCGTGCCGCAAGTAACCTTCGAGACGGTCTGGGACACGACCAAGTTCAACTCGATGTGGACCACGGGGCAGCCGAACCCGTTCCAGTGGAGCTTCGAGGGCACGCAAGGGTACGGCACGCACGCGGACTACATGTTCGGCTGGAAGGGGGACTCGCTGCAGCGGGCGATGGACAAGAGCGAGTGTTTTTATGATGGGTGCGGGAGCATCACCAAGCAGCCCATGGCGACGGCGAACAAGTGTCTGTTCAAGGAGATGGTGCAGGAGCAGACGGACGGGTGGCTGAGTGAGCTACCGGGGATGGCGAAGATGGGGTCGGCGAAGGTTGCTAGGGATTTGCGTGTTTGAGCAAGAGGCTTGTCTCTTGCGGTAGACTGCTTTCTGTGATGGCGTATAGTTAGTCCAACGACGCGTGTAGTGGAAGCAACCCCCTCCCTGTCTTACACATTGTGTCTTGACTCGAGCATACGGTGTCCTGAGTCAGGATACCGCCCTGGCCCTCCATCAATCCCACAACAAGCTCTGCAGCCCGGTTAGCTCAATCGGTAGAGCGTGAGACTCTTAAAAAGAACATCTCAAGGTTGCGGGTTCGACCCCCGCATCGGGCTCAATTCCTGATGTCGTCTGCTCGCAGAGGAGACCATCCTTTTGCTTTTTGGTGTTGCTTGTAATGGCGATCGAAGAGACGGGGTGGGGACGGCGATGGCGGACAGTATGTTGACCCAATGCCTTGAACAACATAAGCCCTGAAGATTTCACTGCCTTGGAATCTGTCAACTCATCGCCGTTGGTAGCTAAGCTCCGGGGACTGCGAAGCGGTGCATTCCACGACTCATGGCATCGGGAGATTAAGGTCTCGGAGTGCGCCGCGCCGTCGTCATGTGGCAGATATTTCAGTTTGCGACCGCGCTTACAGGTTGCAGCAGTAGCCTTTGCCAAACCGAAGTTGAGAGGGATTGCATCATTGGAAGCGTAAGGAGGTTGAAAGAAGAAGCAATGCTCCGATTGTTACTGTCAATTGCATGGTTGACGTTTGGAAGGTTCTGTTTTCTATCGCGGTTGGCGACGAGTTTGCTGGAGAGCCAGTGGGTCAGACGGGCTTACCCCAGGTTTTTCCCCGGATTTTCTAGCGCCAGAAACCGCGCTTACGCCACTAAAGCACGGGCCACTCTGCACCACTGGCACCTTGCTGTGCACGCTAGCGGGGTGGGTACGTACCGGCTGTTGGTCATGCCACAGTGGAAAGCTCCGAATGCAGTAATCAGCTCTGGCACGGGGGCAAGTCACGCGATCGGCGCTCGTAACCACCTCATGATCTCGAGGCTTGTCCCAGCTCCTTTCTTCGCATTTACCCCGCCCCGGTCTGACGCAAACCGAAAGGAACATTGGCCAACCACTTGCTGTACTTGCGTGTCAAGCTGTCCAAGGCGGCAGGCGGCTTGTACCATCATCAAACGAGCCATGTCATTTCCCATCCTTGACCAAACATAACAGGTGAGACAGGAACAATGCATCAGCCGTGGTCCCGACCGGAACCCCTCCCCCCCTTTCCTTCCCCTCTTCATTACCTCCTCCTTCCCCTCTTCTTCCCTCCTCTTCATGTCTTGTCATCTTCTCATCTTCTCTCTTCTCCCGTCTTACAACAACTCAACATCATCGCTTGAACAGCAACAACACAGCTTAAGAACAGGTACAGTGTCCATTCCAGCTCTATCGGTGTCACGACAGAGACG
Source organism: Coniochaeta sp. 2T2.1 (assembly GCA_009194965.1). Classification (NCBI taxonomy): domain Eukaryota; kingdom Fungi; phylum Ascomycota; class Sordariomycetes; order Coniochaetales; family Coniochaetaceae; genus Coniochaeta; species Coniochaeta sp. 2T2.1. Next base: position 2,285,595 of record VSMA01000002.1, on the reverse strand, counting down.
AGCAGTAGTAACTAAGACAATTGCACAGCATCATCAACCAGATCACCTGATCCTTTCCAAGAGCGGATTTGATCAGCATCATCCAAACCAACTCATCACAGCCCAACATGTCAGAACCACTCACCAAGGTCGACTCCGCCGTCCAAGGCCTCTCATCATCACCACCCAAGGAAAAGGGCCACCGCAGGGCGAGCTCCAGCGCGGCTGGGGTGTACAACATCAACGACCTCGGTATGTCATATCCCATTGCAAACCGGATCATCCGGAAGCAATACTGACATACCCCTAGAATCCCAAGGGATCGAGCTCAAGATCGAACCGGCAACCCAGAAGCTGGGATGGTATGTCTCTCCTCTTTCCCCCGTGTCCTCACTGCAATCATCCATTAACCACCAATACAGGAAGATCAACACCTCCCCCTCAACAGTAGAGGAGAAGGAGCACCTCAAGAAGCTCCTAACCACACCCCCGGTCAAGAAGATTGACCTGCACTTCCCGCTCGGACTCGAGGTGACGGCGCGGAACCTCAAGGGCGTGACGATCAAGGACGCGCTGGACGCGATCCACAAGGCGTATAAGAAGAGGGTATGTGTTTTGAACCCTTCCCACCTCCCCCCACCTTATCTTACTACCATGCCGATGTGTAATTGCTGACAAACGTTCCTGCAAAAAGGCCGATGACGAGCTAGACAGACCCTACCTAGCCGGCTTCGAGTGGGACAAGGAGGAGAGCTGGACCCGGCTCGTGGTGCACCTGCAGAAGGACGCGGGCCCCATGGAGCGCATCAGCAAGAAGAAGAAGAAGGGCGGCGACGAGTAGTGAATCCTCTTCACTGTTGTCGCGTCCGTAAATTCCCATTTCGTCCCCTTCCCAATGCCTCCCCATATCCCTTCTCCTGCTTTCGGCTGGCAGTGTGAGTGAGTGCTGTTGTTGGTAGAGGGCGGAATGGCTCGAGCGGATGCAGTACTGTATTGCCTTTCTCCCTCTCTGGCGACAAAAGGGGACTTGCCCTCTTGTTTAGCCTATTGTTACACATACCTTGAACACGATTAAAGTCGAATGGTTTAGCTGGCTGGAAGGGTTGTTGGCTTCGGCGCCGACGGTCGGGACGACAGCGTCGGGCTTGAAGTAATGAGATATCCTTTGCCAGGAATGCGTCCAGTTCGACCCTGCAATGCTAGAATTGATCCGTGACTGGTGCTGTGACTTTGTAAGCGACGAAAGGTTGTGCTGAGTCGGTGATAGTGTCGGACTGACAAAGACACGGCGATGTTGCTGGGCGTGGCACTCTACACTGTTCTCTGATTTCGAGCTTCCGACCTCAGAACGCCGAAGATGTAAAGATTAGGCTGCGTTTGTCATTAGTATCAACCCAATCTGTTTTAGGTCCGCAGTTGTTCCTTTGCCGAATCTGTACAGAAAACAGGTGATTAAGTCATGTAAGTCGCCGTCATCTCTGGAGGAGTCAGCACAATGGAAGGAGCACGGTTACAACCCGTCTCGCTCAACACAATAGTTTCTTGAAGAAGAGAAGGAAACATCTCATCCACAGTCATTCGAGAACTTTACTATGTCCTGCTGCTCGTCTGTTATCAATGTTGTTGTTGTTCAGGATTGGAGTTTCAAATGAATGCCAAGCCGGCCCCCGCTCCGGGACGTCAGAGGAGACCGGCCCCGCGTATTGTCGGCTACCATCGGCTCCGCTCCTCCCGCCGCTGCTCGCTCCCAATTCCGCATATGACGGGTTACCATCCCATCTCTGGCCTCATGTGTACATAAACCCTCTCTGTCGTTTCAAGGCGGAATGTCTGAACCTTCTTGGACAAGTGTCCGCGTATGCACGATCTGTTGACATACTTAAGGGCTGTCTGTCTTCCACTTTTTGGGTTCTGTTCTTCTATTCTTCTTCCTCACATCGTCACAACACCAAGTGCTGTCAGATATCTCTACCTACACATCGTGATATCGAGACGAGCAAACCAGGTTACATTCCTATTTATGAGCTCTACTTAATATTGGTCAACTATTCTTATTTCCAACGCCAGAGTGAGCAGTCATTGCCCAGACGGACCGGTTAAACACAGCCATCTCCCAGCAGCATATCAGGGCTACAAACCGCACCTTGACCTGATCTGCGCCTTCGCGTCTCTTTTACAAATCGATATAGGGGCCAGAACCGCATTAGCACCACATAACCGGCAGAGCAGACAACACCGCCAAAATGCCGGTCACAACCTTCGACGTCAAGGAGAAGTACAAGTACCTCAACGGCTTCAACAACTACCACCAGTATGTCCCTATCCCCCTTTCCTCTCCTTTATGCCGAGCCTACTAACCTTCCCCAGATCAGAAGCCATCAAAGGCGTCCTCCCCATAAGCCACAACTCCCCCCAGAAACCCCCAGCAGGCCTCTACGCCGAGAAGTTCTCGGGCACGCCCTTCACCGCGCCGCGGCACGAGAACAAGCAGACCTGGTTCTACCGCATCCTCCCGTCCTCCTGCCACCCGGCCTTCGAGAAGGTCACCACCCTACCCCACGTCGAAGACATCGCCCCGGACTTCGGCAAGCTCGAAACCATCCCCAACCAGCTCCGCTGGGACCCTTTTCCACACGACAACGACCACGACTTCGTCTCCGGCCTGCGCCTCCTAGCGGGAGCGGGTGACCCCAAACTCAAGAACGGGCTGGGGTACTACATCTACGCCGCGGGGAAATCCATGTCCCCCCAATCGGCGTTTTTCTCCGCCGACGGCGACCTCCTCATCGTAGCCCAGGAGGGCGTGCTCGACATCCGCACCGAGTTCGGCTGGCTGCTTGTCCGACCGATGGAGATAGCCGTTATCCCTAGGGGCGTGAAGTACCAGGTCCACCTACCCTCGGGTCCTGTACGCGGTTACGCGCTGGAGCTCTACCAGGGCCACTTCCAGCTCCCCGAGCTGGGTCCCATCGGCTCCAACGGCCTCGCCAACGCGCGCGACTTCCAGGCTCCCGTTGCTTGCTTCGACCACGACCACGGCGCCACCGCGTCGTCTGACGGGGGTGGTAACAAGTACACCATCACCGTCAAGATGAACAACACCTTCCACCAGACCACGCAATCGCACACCCCCTTCGACGTAGTCGCCTGGCACGGGACCTACTACCCTTACAAGTACGACCTAGGCCGCTTCAACACCATCGGCTCCATCTCCTTCGACCACCCCGACCCCAGCATCTTCACCGTCCTAACGGCCCCCACGCCCGTCCCGGGGCAAGCGGTTGCGGACTTCGTCATCTTCCCCCCGCGCTGGCTCGTCGGGGAGGACACCTTCCGACCACCCTGGTACCACCGCAACACGATGTCCGAGTTCATGGGTCTCATAGGCGGGGAATACGACGCTAAAAAGGGAGGGAAAGGGGGGTTTACACCGGGGGGAGCGAGTTTGCATAACGTCATGGCCGCTCACGGGCCGGATGGTGCGTCGTACGAGGGGGCTAGGGAGAGGGAGTTGAGGCCCGAGAAGGTCGGGACGGGCAGCTGCGCGTTCATGTTTGAGAGTTGTTTGATGATTGGGGTTACGGAGTGGGGGTTGGAGAAGTGCGAGAAAGTCCAGAGGGAGTATGTCGAGCATAGTTGGAGTGGGTTGAAGGTGCATTTTGAGATGATGCCTGAGTGGAAGGGGAGGAATGGGCATTTGTTGGAGGAGGGGGAGGAGTAGATAAATGGGAGAGCGACTCGTTTGGGCATGGAAGGAGCTGGGTTGGTGTGGATGACTGGATACTACGCACCTGGGCAGGTGCTCACGAAGTATTCGGGCGTTTGGACAAGCGCTGCCCGGTCTGGTTGGTTGGACACGTCAAGGTCTGGAAAGACACATCTCAAGACACGAGTTACATGGAACAGTTGCCATAGACATACCGCTCTTGATCTAACACCACCTCCCGCCCAATGCATTTTGTGAATGTTCTGTCTGCTAACGTTTCGTTACAATCATGAGAGAGAAAACCTCTAGATCCAAGCACAAGGGGTATTACCGCCCGAATCCGCCAAAAAAAAAAAAATGAAGGAAAAAAATGCAAAACAAGCCGCCGCCCGTTCCTTTCTTGCCTGTCGTCATCATTAGGACTTGTGTCCTTCCGGCCTCTACGTGTAGCCAGCACCCGATATATTCTTTTTGGTTTTCGGTGACCGCCGATATGCAACCTCCCACGTATACGCGTCCTCCAATCACCTCCCAGGAATGTCATGGAGTTTGTCGGCGTCTTTTGCTCGTTGTCAGCTTGCTCCGTGCTGGCTGTCAAACTTTGTCCGCCGCCGGTAAGCTGTCTCTGTCGGCCGCCCAACTGGTCCTCTGCCATGTCCTTAGCGATGCAATGGGTACGGGGAGGGGCAAGACCTCGAGGGCCCAGAAGTCCGTCCCCTGGCCACCGCATACTCGTCCCCGGGCACAGTTGTGGCCCCAGTTACGGTTGCGGATCGTTGCACACCAGCCCCGGGAGACATTCCGACCGTGCTCAGAGGCGCGGTACGCACGTCCGGCTCCAGCGGTGCTTTCTCCAGCGACACCACGCTCCAAGCGCCATGCAACCCAGCGCCGCGGCACGAGGACCTCTCCCCGCCGTCCTCCGGTGGCCTGCCTCCTTCGCAACCGGTGTGCCGCTCCGGACCGGCATGATGGTCCGTGAATCCACTTCTTCCCTGCCGGGCGGAGGCCCCTATAACGGCTTCCTCCCGTAAACAATATGCAACGGGAAATAGGTGTGATACTGATTATCCATCACGCTCTTCCGCACATCAACGAGGAACATCTCGATCTGCAGCTGCGTCCACCCCAACCCCGTGCCGAACGGCCGTTTACTCAAACCCCTCAGCCCGTCCATAATCGCTGTCCTCAGGAAAAGCCCGCACAACCTCATCCTCTTGTCCCGTGGCCACACGCCGATGGGGCACTTGTGCTGCACGACCTGCACGTCCTCGAACCCGGCGTCGGCCATCTCCTCCGGCACCTTCACTATCGCGTTCAGCTCGCTGCCCAGGGCGCGCAGCCCCTGGTCCAGGAACCCCATGAAGTCCCGGAAGGCGTAGGGCACGGCAGGGGTCACGCTGGCGTCGTCGCACTGGGGGAAGTAGTGCAGCTCTTGGATCTCGAGATAGCCTCCCGGTTTTAGGTGGCGGTAGGCGCGGGATAGGAGCGTGGCGCGGTCGCGGATGGAGTGGATCGTGTGCCGGATGTGGATGAAGTCGAAGGTGTCGTCGGGGTCGAGCCACTCCTCTTCGAAGTCGTCGACGAAGAAGTGCACGTTTTCCGGCACGTAGTTGGGTTGGATGGGGGAGAGGTCCAGGCCGGTTATTGTGGCGTTGGGGTAGGCTTCGCCGACTGGGGGGGTGTTTGTTAGTGGTGGTGGGTGGAAAGGAGAGACAGGACGGGAGAGATGAAGGGTGACAGGGAAGGGTGGTTTGAGAGGGGGTGGGCGTTACGCCGAGATGTGACGGACGTCAAGCGGATGGTCGTCTAACCACTCGGTAGCACAGCATCCGTTACACCAAGATCCCTCTCGCACAACTTTTCGGAGATATATTCTTTCCCCAGTGTTGACTGACGGTTGTGTGGGGCGAGCAGTTTTTGACTGCCGGTCCCGACAGGTTGGTAACACGACACCAACAGACGAATGAGGGGAGACAGGGGGTGCGCGTAACCAACACAAAGGAAAATGTAAAAAAAAGATGTTTGCTGAAACGCCACTGACCTTCGATAACCCAGATGCCTGTTCCCGTTCCTGTTAGCACGCCGCTGGTTAGCTTCCGATTCGGTATTGCAGCTGGTTGTGTCTGGGGACGGCAGGTAACGGCTTTTGTGGCTTGCTGAGGATCGCTTCACCGCTCCCTTTGGCGGCATATATCAAGTTCCCCTCTCGCCGCAGTCATCGATGTATCCATTTCCAACCTTCAAGATGCACACAGCAGCTGGAGGCTGGCGGATTCGTCCTCCTCTTTGTTGGAATGCCGATTCCTCCCCATCATCACACCACCCCAGCTGCTGTCCTCTCCCTAACATCAAAGTCACACCCAAAGGGGATCAACCTACCTAAATCAAGACACTTCCCCCCCTCCCTCAACCTCTCCTCGACAGGCGCGTAAAAGTGCTTTCCCCGACAAAGCATAATCGTCATGGTGTGCTTCATGTCGTCGCGGTTCTGCTCCACATCGTCGTTGGGGAAGGCGTACTTGCCGTCCCGGAAGGCGTGGTAGCGCAGCCCACCTTCATAAACGTGCTGCCGGATCGAGCTCGACATGCTGGCGGGGTAGTTGCTCATGTTGGAGTCGAACAGCATGAAGGCGGCGTGCGCGGCGTGGGCGGCCGCCTCGCTCGGATTCGACGCGGAGCTGATGAAGGACCCCGGCATGCCCGTCGCGGCCGTGGACGACGGCCCGCCGCTCCCGCCGCCGCCGCCGGCGGGGCGAGAAGAAGAAGAAGAAGAAGAAGTCGGCGCCGCAGAGGGGGAGCGCCGCGCGTGCCCTGCTAGGGCGTAGAGGTCTTCTTCCGGGGTCGAGCCGACGGCTATGCTGGTTGAGGCGGAGGAGACGGGGGAGGAGGGGGACTCCTGCCCGCCCGGTTGGGGTTGGTCTGACATTTGTTGATGGCGGTTGTGGGCGGCGAGGATTGGTGTTGTGGTGTGGCAAACGGTGCCCAGTTGGAAGATGTCACCCTGTGAAGTGAGTTGGGGAAAGTCACTGTTGCGGTATTTACGTGTGGTCGGCGCCCGTGAAGTGTGTGAGAAAGAAAAAGAAGTTTCCACCGAAATTCCCAACGGTAAGCAGGGCGAATGGCGCTATCACCGCTTCATGCTGCTGACACCAATTCCGCGAGGGCGAGTCAAGCGGGTCAGTGCGAGCTGGCTATGACCCGACAGACTGGTTTGACAAGGCCCGAGGTGCATGAAAGCTCCCTTTCTTCCTCTTCTGCAGGAGTAAATCTGAGGATGATTTTTGCCCCCGTGGAGAAGCGATCCGTCGTGTCGGTAAAGCGGTGAGGAGGAAAGAAGAAAAGGGCCACCCGACTTTCCCGCAATATCCGGGGGACCGGCGGTGTGCAAGGAGATGGGAAATGCAGGGTATTTTGGGGGGCTTCCCAAGCTCGCTCTTCGCGACTTCACGATGTGAGACTCGCCCGTTAGCTGCTGGTCACAATGGCGGGCTGCTAAGGTAAGGATACCGTTAGGCTCTCTCGTTGGCTCCGCTTCCGGTGCCATTGCCGCATTCTCTCTTGGGCCCGGGGGACAGAAGGGGATACAGGGGGCCCATGAACTGGGGACGCCCAGGACGGAGTGCTGGGGCCAGGGTTTCAGAATGAGATCGGTCGGCCAACACTTGCAGAAAACGGTGGTGGACACTGCTGGACGGATACCCATGGCGGAGCTGACCCGCTATAAGGCGGAATAGCATGGGCGACGACCAGCGCATCGGCGACGGTGGGGTCTGGAAGCTCTAGGTGAAATTAGGCGACGCACTGTTGCATCCTGACATGTTGGGTAAGCGGCTGACAGCCCGTGCTGGAGTGCTGTACCGTACCAACACAGTACGTAAATGCCATCGTGGTGGTTGCGGTTGTCATCTTCATGATGTTCGTCCGGGCGCTATAGCAGCTCCTCTTGTCGCTTGTTCCTTGTGAAGTCGAAATCGCTGCTGGCAACAACATTGTGCAGCCATGAGACCCGCCAGTCTGGTTGAGGGTGTGCAGGCACTGGACCGGGGGAACGGGCCAAGGTCCGCGGTCAGACTTACTGTGTACTGTCTGCTGCTGGAGCTGGTGCATCTCCTCGGAAAGGCCCCCCGCTTCACCTTGGCGGGCAGCGGTCTAACAGCAACGCCGGCCGTAAGCAACTGACTCTGTCCAAGCTTCCTCGCATCGTCCTTGCCTTTCCTGGAGAGCTTCGGCTGTCAGTCATGGTGCATGCTCGAACAACTTCGACTTGAACGGTGGCATTGGTCTTTCCACCAAATGCCAAGCCATTGGGAAAGAGGGGTAAAAAACCGGAAAATGCCGTGCAGGAGACGCATGAGTTCACCACTTTCGACTGTTTCTGTGTATCGGAGAGGTGCATATCGCATCCTCCCAGGCTCCCAGTGCAGCGGATGTAGCGGTCAGGATGATCGACAGGCTGATCTCTCTCGTGGTCTGCCGAGAAGGCCGTCCAGAGAGAGGACCAGGAAGCTGTGGCAGGGATCACACCGCACCGAACTGTTGGGATCGCCAGAGCCAGAGATGGTGGAGAGAAAAGCTGTCCCAGTACAGCGGACACAGTGGGTGCCAAGGTTCTCCCAAGAGCACCCGTGCCATGATCGTGCAGCGTCGGAATGCGCTCTGGTGTCACACTAGTCGGGTTGGTTGTGGAAACTTTCCGCGCATCTGGCGATGATAAAATGCGCATGCTATTAGTGTTCGTGAGGGTTGCGAATAGTAACCGCTATTCGCGTGATTGGCTTCACACGTGTCAGTAGGACGCCGAACTTTCTTCAGCCAAGCGACGCCGTGTTGTGGCCTAGGGAGCGCCTGTTTAGTTCTCGGCCGCAAGAATATCTGATGTCTAGGAGTCTAGGGTTTGAGATGACCCGTGTCATCTCACACTATGTAGAATTGCAAAGTGGACATTTTGGTTGGGACTTTCGTCCACTTGCTAGGTAGCGTTGGAGACCAGAGACCTGAAGCTGCGAAAACGCTTCTAAAGTTGCGATCCTTCTTGAAATAGTTCCTCAACCAATTCTCCTAATTCGAATCGCCTTCAATTTTAATGGAATTATTAGAGAACAGCAGATTATTTCGACGTTAACGTGGAAAGAAAAGGTCGATATCTGGAAGAGGTATCGAATACTTGCCGTTTGGTGTGAAGTCCCACGAAGTCAAGGTCCATATTTACAAAAAGTCCACTTCGCATTTCAAAGGAGATCGTTGCTCAGCCAGCGCCTGAACATAGAAGACATCGATACCTGGACGCAGTGCTAGAGTCGATGACACAACATTTTCATTTCCTTGGGCCGGACCCGGCGGAATGGTTCAACATTGAACAGGGACACCGGCAATTCCACAAAAGTGCCTTGCAGCTGGGGTGAGATTAGAAACGGAGGAAAAGGATTATTAGAAGAGAGCCATATCTGCCGCCTGCAGCTGTTTATTCTACACCACTTGAAAGTAGTAAAACCTTTAGATCTTGACCAGACTTCACCATCCGAATGATTTCTCTTCGGATTTCGTCTTACGCGAAGCGCAGGTACAGCCAATAAGCTCCTAAAAGCCAAAACCATATGACGGCGTCTTTTTGGAGGACACTAGAGCTTACATAATTAACAAGCACCTTACTAATAGATCCGGAGACGGCTATATTAAGAGCCAATTCTAGTGATGCCAGTTTGACTCAGGAAATCGCCATTTCTAGAGGGTCCCATTTCTCGAGAGCCGTTTCTGGCGGTTACCGTTTCTAGAGTTACCATTTCCGGAGTTTGTCCTTTCTAGCTAATGCCATTTCTAGAGGTTCTCATATCTAGCGGCTATCATATCTGAAGGTTACCATTTCTAGAGCGCCGTTTTTTTAAGGTTCCCATTCCTGGTAATTATCATTTCCTGAGGTTGCCATTTCTGGCAGTTGCCACCTTTACTCAGTTGTTCCGGAAACGAAGCGAGGGTTCACATCCATCTCCCGGCAGATAATGGCGCAACGAGACACGTATTAGTGCCGAGGAAGAAACACCGGATCAGCCGTCGTTCTGCCAACAGGTATACACTCTGATGAGATGTCCTAGCCCACCATACAACATAGGTCCGTACTACATCGGCTGTGGCCATCTCCCAGGAGCTCTCGACCTACAAGCACCGTCCAACCCAGAAGTACAGTTAATATCTTTCCTCTATATCGCCCCCGCCGGCTTACAATATCCACAATACATACGACAGATACGTTCTCCAAATATACCGATTTTCGTACTCGTCCGTCGGGAAGCTCTCTACCAAATACCGCATCGCAGTCTCCGTCATCTACGTCTCGAGACCTTCCCTACGTACCTATACCCGCGTTACTAAATACACTAGGTTATATATTCTAATATCTTGTCCCGTTTAGACATAAAGGCGTGTCCGTATAGCGTACCGATCGCGCTTACCGTCTATACTCTTAAATCGAGCTTAGGTAAGATAGACTACGGAATAGATTTCGGCTTAAGTTACGATATAGACGAAAGAAGATCGGTTACGTTACAATCTAGTTCGCGGATCTTCGCGAAGCTTACTATCTACGTCGTCGGCACCGCGTTCTTCGCCTCCTTATACCGAATCCTATCTAGACGCTCCTCGCTAAGCAGATCGACTATATCCTCCTCTATACTACGTGTCACGGCGCTGAGGCCCCAGGTAATTGAGCCACGTGACCCTGTCACGTGGTAGGCCTAGTGCGGGCCCGCGACAAAGAAATATCTTTATATTGATTCTGTCCATTATATTTTGTAGCTCTTCGAGCTACGTCTTATCATCAGCCTGCCCGCAACCACGGGATTGAGTCTGTCCGTAGCAAATACCATCTGTTTAGCCTTACTCCGCTCTCAGCCTGACAGTCCCGTGACATTACGTAGCTCCTACCCCTACCGCCATCACTACTGCTGCAATGGCGAACCGCCCGCTACCACCGTTCCTGCCGGAAGACGACGAGTCCTTTGCCGCCCACGTAATGGGGCATATTTCCCAATGGTACGAGTATTTCCGCCTGGCTTACGACTATATCGCCCGGAAGGAGACCGACGACCAGGAAGTCTACGCCAAGATCGAACAGCAAGGCCAGAGGATCTTGGAACTAGAAGAGGAAACCCAGCGCTTACAGAAGGAGCTGACGAGCTCCAACGCAGTCGCCAACTATCAGGAGAAGGAACTGGATAAGCTCCGGGATCTTCTTATCGAAGCCAAAGCGGGACGAGTCCTCGCCGAACACCGAGCTAAGTCGCAGACCGCTACCGTCACCGTACCGGCACTCGTCACTACCCCCGGAACCAACACCCCCGTCGACACACAATCCAATGGCTCCCAGCGCCTGTCCGAGAGACTCCCTGACCCCGACAAGTTCGAAGGAGAACGCAAGGACCTACGCCGCTTCGTCTCCCAGATACACGAGAAGATGAAGGCTAACCGCGACCGCTTCCCCACACCCCAGAGCCGTATGGCCTATGTTACCAACCGACTGAAGGGCCCTGCCTATGCCCAGATTCTCCCGCACATCAAGGAAGGCGTCTGTCAGCTTTCCGACTACGACAAGATCCTGGACCAGCTGGACCGCGCCTTTGGAGACCCGAACCTCGTCAACAATGCCCGAAACGACCTCTTCCGCCTGCGCCAATCAAACAAGGACTTCAGCACGTTCTTCGCCGAATTCCAGCGCCTCGCCCTCGAGGGACAGATGTCAGAAGAAGCCCTACCGACGCTCCTAGAACAAGCCATCTCCCGAGAACTGCGTAGCATGCTGCTTCACCACGAACCGCCCAGTCGGGAATATCACCAGTACGCTGCCTTCCTACAGAATCTAGAAAACCGCCGTCAACGCTTTAACCAACCCGTGCCGACCCTTGGAAGATCTTACACCGCCCCGGCCCCGAGCACCAACCGGCCGCAGACCATCTCCCCGCCCGCGAAGGGACCGGAGACGAGGGCCGAACGCGGCGAGCCTATGGACCTCAGCGCGCAGCGAGGGTCACGGTTCGTCCCTGGAGGCCGACGAGAGAGAGGAGAATGCTTCCGTTGCGGTTCTCAGAGCCACCGCGTTGCCGATTGCCCCCACCCCGATACTCGCTCCCGCCTACAAGCCAGAGTGGCCCGTTCCGGTTCCCCCGCCAGCTTGTCCTCGTCCAGATCCCGCAGCCCGCAGCCGAGCATTGAGGTCTCGGTAAACGGAGCGAGCCTGCGTTAAGTCGCACACAGGCTCCTATAGAGCGCACAACACGACACCAACCGAACCGCGCACTAAGAACGCTGAAGATCTCTGCTGCCGTCAAGGGTCTCTCGGTCCGCGAAGAAGAGGACATGAGATCCCACCTAATGATATTACCCGCCACCCTGGAATTAGGAGACCGGAAACTGCCTACCTACGCCTTAGCCGACTCTGGCGCCGAAGGAAAGGGATTTGTTGACCAGAGCTGGGCCGAGAGCCACGAGCTCCCGCTAAAGAAACTGAAGAGACCGTTCGCCCTGGAGGTCTTTGACGGCCGAGAATCCGAGAGTGGGAAGGTCACCCACTATGTTATCACCAGCCTGAGGATTGAGGACCACTTCGAGAAAGAGATCAGACTATACGTCACGCAGCTAGCGTATTACCCCGTCATACTAGGAATGCCATGGCTAAAGGAACACGACCCGAGGGTCGGGTTCGCCAGCCATACCTTCACCTTTGACAGCCAGTACTGCCAGAAGAACTGCAACACCCCCGCCCGCCCGTCCAAGATCAGAGCATTGCACGACGTGCCGAAAAGAGACCGCCCGACCTACCTACCGCCCCGCCCCACCGGACTAGAACACATGGATATCGCAGAAGTTTCAATGCGAGCCTGCTCAGCGTACGCCCGAAGGAACTACCAGATGTTTTCTGTCACCATAGAAGACATAGAACAACAGCTTAGCCAACACGACGCACCGGACCTGGAAGAACTACTGCCACTAGAGCTTCGAGACTTCCGTGACGTCTTTTCCCCGAAGGAAGCAGACAAGCTACCGCCACACCGTCGGTACGACCACGAGATCAAGCTTATTGAGGGAGCGACACCGCCCTTTGGACCTCTGTACCCGATGTCCCGCGACGAGCTGAGGGCCCTTAAGGAATGGCTTGAGGATAACCTAAAGAAAGGCTTCATCCGACCCAGCTCGTCTCCTGCTGCCTCGCCAGTACTCTTCGTCAAGAAACCAGGAGGAGGACTCCGCTTCTGTGTGGACTACCGTGCGCTGAACAACATCTCCGTCAAGGACCGCTACCCCCTGCCGCTAACGAAGGAATCCCTCAGCAACTTGAAAGGGATGATGTACTACACGAAGATCGACATTATCTCTGCGTTCAACAACATCCGTATCAAGGAAGGACAAGAATACCTGACGGCTTTCCGTACCCGGTTCGGCCTGTTCGAGTCACTCGTTATGCCGTTCGGCCTGACCGCAGCGCCAGCAACCTTCCAGAGGTTTATTAACGACACCCTGCGAGAGTACCTAGACGTTTTCTGCACAGCCTACCTAGATGATATCCTGATTTACAGTCGCACGAGAAAGGAGCACATCGCTCATGTAAGGAAGGTCCTCGCGGCCCTGCGAGAAGCCGGCTTGTACGCCAAGATCCAGAAGTGCGAGTTCTTCCAGGACAAGACCACCTTCCTCGGAGTGATCGTGGGCCGAGAAGGAATCCAGATGGACCCGAAGAAGATCGAGACGATCGTCAACTGGAAAACGCCCGCCTGCCTGACCGATGTACAAGCCTTTATCGGCTTCGGGAACTTCTACCGACGCTTCATCCAAGGGTTCTCGAAGATCATCGCCCCGCTAGTCAACCTCACTAAGAAGGGGGTGAAGTTCAACTGGGATAAGAACTGCGAAGAGGCATTCAACCGACTGAAGACTGCTTTCACGACCGCGCCCGTCCTGGCCCCGTTCGATTGGGAAAGAGAGATCATCTTGGAAACCGACGCTTCCGATTTCGTGTCGGCCGGTGTGCTATCGCAGTACGGCGATGACGGCATTTTACGGCCTGTTGCTTTCTTCTCAAAGAAGCACTCGGTAACGGAGTGTAACTACGAGATCTACGATAAGGAACTCCTGGCAATTATTCGCTGTTTCGAGGAATGGCGCCCGGAACTGGAGGGAACGAGCTCCCCGATCAAGGTCATTACAGACCACCGGAACCTAGAATACTTCACGACGACGAAACTCCTGAACCGCAGACAAGCCCGCTGGTCCGAATTCCTCTCCAGGTTCAACTTCAAGATTACTTACCGTCCCGGCAAACAAGGAGCGAAGCCTGACGCTCTGACCAGGAGGTCAGAGGACCTCCCGAAGGAGGGAGATGAGCGCCTGCTACACCAGAGCCAGGTAGTACTGAAGAGCCACAACTTCGAGGAACCCACCCCGCCCAGCAAGAGACGAGTCAGATTCACAGAGGAACCAGTACAGCTAAGAGCTACGACACGCTCAAGCACAAGGAGACCAGAGACCGCAGCCACGGAACCAGACCCTGAGCCAGTCCGCCCCGTCCGCTCACGAGAGAGAACTGCTCCGTTACTGCCCCCACCGGTGAAAGCACTGTTCGAACAAGGGTACGAGTCCGACGAAACACTACGGTCCATACTGAAGGCCCTAGAGGAGAACCACGCCCGCCACCCGCGTATCACCCTAGCCGAGTGCGAGAACAGACACGGATACCTGTACTATCGAGACCGGCTGTACGTCCCTGAACATCAAGAACTGCTCGCTGAGCTTGTACGCTCGTACCACGAGAGCCCGGTCACCGGACACATGGGCCGAGCGAGAACTTACGAGGCCATTTCGAGAGAATACTACTGGCCGGGTATGCTATCCTATATCGAGCGATGGGTCAGAAACTGCCACACCTGCAAGCGAAGCACCGTCTCCAGAGAAGCACGCCAGGGGGTACTCAAACCTTTACCGATTCCCGACCGAGCCTGGCAGGATATCTCCATGGACTTCATCACACACCTACCCGAAAGCGATGGGTACGACGCGATCCTCGTCGTAGTAGACCGTCTGACGAAGATGAAGCACTTCATAGCTTGCAAAGGAACCTGTGATGCCGAGGAAGTCGCCCGCCTGTACACCAAGCATGTCTGGAAGATACATGGCCTCCCCAAGACAATTGTTTCCGACCGTGGAGCCCAATTCGTGTCCGCGTTCTGGAGGCACCTGATCCGCCGCCTAGGAATCAAAGCCCTGCTATCGACTGCATACCACCCGGAGACAGATGGCCAGACCGAGATCGCGAACGCTTTCCTGGAACAGTACCTGCGTGGTCAGGTCTCTTACCTCCAAGACGACTGGTCGAGATGGCTACCCCTTGCCGAGTTCGCCCTGAATAACGCCATCAACGAGAGCACCGGCACGACACCGTTCTTCGCCAATTACGGCTTCCACCCCCGCCTAGGATTCGAACCTGTACAGCCTGGACCACAGCGCGCCGCTCGCGACTCTGAGGAGTTGGTCCTCAAGATGAAAACGATCCACGAGTACCTGCAATCCGAGATCTGTCTCGCCCAAGCCCGCCAAGAGGAGTACGCCAACCGGAAAAGGAGACCTGCCCGCCGTTACCAAGAAGGCCAGGAAGTGTGGCTAGACGCCCGCAATATTAAGACTGCCCGACCGCAGAAGAAGCTCGACTGGAAACTACTCGGACCGTTCAGGATCGCCGAAGTCGTCAGCCCGTATGCCTACCGTCTGGAGCTGCCTGCGTCTATGAGGATACACCCTGTCTTTCATGTCAGCCTGCTCCGACCCGCTGCCACCGATCCCTTGCCTGGTCAGTGCCATGCTCCTCCTCCCCCAGTGGAGGTGGACGGCATCGAAGAATTCGAGGTCGAGGACATCCTGGACTCCCGCTGGGAGAGGAGAGGCCGGGGCGGCCCTCGGTTAAAGTATACTGTCAAGTGGGTTGGATACGACGATCCCACCGAAGCACCCGCCGAGCACCTGGAGAACGCACAGGAGATCGTCCGCAACTTTCACCGCCGGTACCCGAACAAGCCCAGACCGTAACTGCGTCGTCGGAGCTCCGCCCTAGAGGAGGGGAGTACTGTCACGGCGCTGAGGCCCCAGGTAATTGAGCCACGTGACCCTGTCACGTGGTAGGCCTAGTGCGGGCCCGCGACAAAGAAATATCTTTATATTGATTCTGTCCATTATATTTTGTAGCTCTTCGAGCTACGTCTTATCATCAGCCTGCCCGCAACCACGGGATTGAGTCTGTCCGTAGCAAATACCATCTGTTTAGCCTTACTCCGCTCTCAGCCTGACAGTCCCGTGACACTACGTAATAACTCTAGATACTCGGCGATCGACACCTTATTCCGCTCTAGATAGGCTATTACTTACGTGATTACTAGGGGAAGGTGTATTAGCTCGCGTAGTAGTTTAGTTAACGAGGCGGTATCGTCGATCAAGTCTTTCCGTATGACCAACTTCTCCTAGAGCCTCCTAACTTCAGATAGACTAAACTCATCCAGCTTGACCGTCTCCTCGGCAACCCTTATAGCTATATCTCGTGAACGCGTCGTGAATACGATCCTTCCCACCCCGAGAAGTCAGGGATCTGGCGACGAGGATAAATAGTCCTAGGGCTATGAGTATGTTTGTTACTGCCAAAATGGTTGTCGAGCGAGGCCATCGGATGCATTTTCGGACGCGATTCTCTCCTCCTTCTGCGTACCTCTCGCTCTACGGGAGGACCTCGCAAGGTTCGTGCCTGAGGGACCACATTGATGGGGTCCAGGACATATGCTAACGGAGTCAACAGAAATCAGGCGGGTGAAAAAAATAGGGAACGGGTGGTGTCTGCAGCGATCTGTCCAAAGCCAACTCCAACATTCCAGGCCGATGTTAGATCGGCGTCTCCAGTCCTCCTCTTGGATGGCAAACACTTATCTTGCATCATCAATCAATAAGAGGGAAGGTGAAGAGACTCACACAGACCGGACTGTCATACAGTTTCGTCCTTC
Source organism: Coniochaeta sp. 2T2.1 (assembly GCA_009194965.1). Classification (NCBI taxonomy): domain Eukaryota; kingdom Fungi; phylum Ascomycota; class Sordariomycetes; order Coniochaetales; family Coniochaetaceae; genus Coniochaeta; species Coniochaeta sp. 2T2.1. Next base: position 2,268,885 of record VSMA01000002.1, on the reverse strand, counting down.
TTTCACAAGAATTCGGTCGAGAGCAACCATACCACAAGGCGAATAGCTTGATCAAGCTTCTACATTCGGCTTCGAGTACGGCTATCCCAGATAACTGACGCAGTCTTGGCGGTTGCACGACGACGATTGGTTATTACTAATGCCCAGCGGCCGCTCAGGGGTGTCCCGATAAAGCCGCCTTCCAACATCGGCTAGAATCGTGCCAGCACACAAGCACGTAGATATGTTCCGTCGCAGCAAACCACCAAAACAGGGAGGTGACCACCCAAAGCTCCAGTTGGGGGTTATACCGCAAACGAAGGAGATGTGCGACAATCAACAGTTCACTGGATCATCTAGTTGCTAGTGTACATTCGCAACTGTGAGTGCCTCCGATACGAGACGCACTAGTGTTTGTAAGCCTCTGGGAATGAAGTAGTACGCCGTCCTACGCAACGTGACGGCACTAAATGCGGGAGCATGCAAGATGCATAACGGAGTAAAGGTGGACTGTATATCATCTACTGTGGCCCCCATCCCTCCTTACATCATATACTGTAGCGCAAGACTAGGTAACTTCTCAGTTCCGGAACTCTATAATCCTAAGTTCAACAACCGCGCCTTACCCCATACATATCTCGATAGCCCCCCATACGTGTCCAAGCCATCCTCGCTCTAGCCATTACCGCCGTTATGGCAGCCCCGGTAGCTGAGCCGGTATGTCAACCACTAAGATGATCTTGTGTCTCGGAACCGGTGCACATGCTGACGGTCTCTTTCCGATAGAAGGTCGAAGCACTCAAGGCCTTGGAAAAGGACAGCGTCGTAATCAAGGCCGCCGGGTACTACAAGCGCGATGCTAATGCCGTAGAAGTCTTAGAGAAGGACGTATTATCATCAAGGCTACTAGCTACTACAAGCGTAACGCTAATGCGGTGAAAGCTCTTAAGAAGGATAACATTATGATCAAGGCTGCTAGCAACTACAAGCGTGACACTAAGGCAGCGAAGGTCTTAGAGAAGAACAGCATCGTAATTAAGGCTACCGGTTATTACTAAGCCTATCCCTTTGACATCAAGTGTCACCTCAAAGTAGGAAACATCTACCGAAGGTGACTGTCGGTGACCTGTATATCAGCGGGGAGTACGCGTCACATAGAAAAACATGCGAACAAACAGTGCAATGGTGACACTCCTTACGTTACACCTCAGTCAACCATGATCCATTTGCCATGTGTCGGCCATCAAGTCAAGGACCACCTCGTCACAAACTATGGAAGTCAGTGGAGCTTACAGACGACTTCCCTCCATTTATGGACCCAAAAAGCAGCGCCAGTCAAATGCTTACAGATATACTACATATGAACAGATACTTATACAGCAAAGTATGCCACCCATACTCGTTCAGATCATAGAGGCTAGATCATGCATACTCCCTAAGCCAGCAGCGCAGCGAATACAACCGTCAGCACACTGGTAGCCACCATGAACCCAGCGCCAGCCCTGTCAGCAGTCATGCCCGCTCCCGACTTATCGGCGTTAGTCGGCTTCCCGGTCGGCGCTCCAGTCGTCGGAGTCTGGCTTCCAATTCCGCCATCGCCACCGCTGCCGCCATGCGCGACCCCATTCGTCGGAGGCGCAGCAGCATCGTCCACAAGCAAGACCGACAGGGCAGACAGCGCATTCATCTGCTGACCGGCGCCGTACGTTTCATTGGCCCCGCTCACGCCAGCACCCCACTCAAACCCGCACCGGCCCTCAGCGTCGCACGCAGCCCCGGCCCCAACGGCCGTGGCGCCGAGCAACGGGGCGACCTGCCCCCGCGTGAACGGCGCCAGTTTGACGACCGATGCCAGGCCGCGGAGGAGGATGCCCTTCATGGCCAGCATGTCGATGCTGCAGTTGCCATAGCCCTCGCAGGATCTCTCAATGGCGATGCCGGTGCCGGTGCCGGTGCCGTTGCCGCTGTCGTCAAAGAAGGCCAAAGACGTGGCGTTGACGAGGGTGGCCAGGCGGCCCTCCCAGACGGCCGAGCCGTTGGTGTGGTTGTACATGTAGGCGGCGCCCTGGGCGAAGATGCCGGCAATGTACGAGAACTGGATGCGGTTGATGTCGGTACAATTTGTGCGGACATGGGCGCCGTCATAGATGTCGCCTTGATCGAGATAGCCGACCGACTCCATCCATGCCCACGTCTTCTCGGCCCAAGCGGCGTAGGTGGCGTTGTTGGTGTGGCGTGCCAGGCGCGCGGCAAGGTTGAACATGGCGCCGGTGGAGCCGCTGTTCTTGTAGTCGTAGCCGATGTTGGCTGGGACGATCTGCCAACGCAGGCCGCCGCCGCACGAGTCCTTGTCGTTCCAGCGGAGCGGGTGGGCAAAGGTGGCGAAGACGTTCTCGGCGAGGGCGAGCCACTGTGTGTCGGGCTTGGTAGAGGGGTTCGTCAGACCAGTCTCGGCGGCGGTCATGGCGGCCATGCCCCAAAATCCCTGGTCGTCGTTGCCGAGCATGGCGGTCTGGTTGTAGGGCATGTAGGCGTTGGCTGGACCGACCTGCCAGAGCGTGCCCTGGGTGACTAGATCGTTGTAGGTGCTGTCGCCCGTGTAGTGCCAGTATTCGATCAGGGTGTTCCACATGGCTCCCGATTCCCACCAATAGAAGTCTCCGTCGGGCGGCGGTCCGGGCAGGATGCCCGGTGTCTTGCCTGGTTCGGCGCCATGATAGTACGAGACTAGGTTTTTGGCAACCGACTTTGCTGCGTCTTTGATGGAATCTTGTGATAGCTGTCAGACGGCGACTCGAATATCAATTTGGGGGAAGCCAGGCAGGGGTTTGAGCGACACTCACTTGCGTCGCTGGGCTTAACCGTGATGGCGGACGCCGCTGTGGCCCAGACGAGGGCCGAAACAGTTGCAGACTTCATGGCAATGGCAAACAAACAAAACAAAATCCTTAAAGAGCGTCAGATAGCGAACGGAATTGGCCTTTAAGGAGTTCAAGAGAGAGAGAGAAAGAGAGACTGCGCAAATATCAACACATGTTCCATTGTGGATAATGGGGATTGAGTCCTTTAACCACCCTAGGTACCTTACCTGGCACCTAGTAGCTGCCTAGGTAGGTAGGTTCCCAGTGTATGCTGCGCCACAAGTTCACTGAAAGGAGAGCCAACCGGGATGAAGTCCGTTTAGGTACCTTTATGCCAAGACACGCGAAGGATGGATGTCGTATTTGCCGAGTTGACTCAGGATGGCCGGTTCCAACTTCCAGCAACAGACAACACAAACACCGACACCTTGCCGACACAACCGAGCATTACATTATCATTTGCGGCGACCTGAATATCACCAACATCTAACCCACCAGAGGTGTCGCTCCCTTGCCGAGAGTGACCCTGAAGACGAGCACCTGGTTGTCGAGACTGGCGCCTGTCGCGTCCTTGTACGCGAGTCGACCAAAGTTGGCGTGTCCCGTGTTAAGGCGGCACAATGTCAGCTGCGCCGCATGGCATTCACACTGCTGTGTTACACAGCAATAACGGAAGTTTCGGACGGGGAATCGCCTTACCATCCTGGGTAGTAAAGTCATTATCCGACGCCACAAACATAAAGTACTCCGGCCCGGTCTTGCACCCGAGCGTGCCCCGACCCGTCATACGGTGTACTTCCTGGCTGTGACTTGACGGCAGGTTCACTACGGATCTGGACCTCGGTCGTCTTATGTATGCGCGATTCGCGCTCCATCTCGTTAAGCTTGACGTCACTACTCCTCCCCAAAACGATAGCCAGTTGGCTGTCGCTATCCGTGTCATCTCTGCCGCTTCCACTTTTGACGTAGCCATTGCGCGCGGTCCCGCCGCCTGATTTGAGCCCCGTGCCGTGGCGTGCGCCACGGCTGCTTGCGTACTTGTCTCCCGTGCCCCTGCCGCTGATGAGGTTGCTGCGTAGTCCGAGCTTGTAGGAAATGATGCGGAGGATGGGTTGGAGGGCGGGGAAGCACCCGCACCAGAGGCCGACGTGGCCTTCGAGATCAGTCCAGATTCTGATGGTGGCCATTTTCTAGGTTCTGGAGAGCAACGTGACAGGTTAAATTTGCCCTATATAAAGCCGCACCCACGAAAGGGAAGGGGGGTGGTTGTGCAGGCAGCAAAAAGAAAATGATTCCCGTGAAAGGAGTTATCGGGAATAAACTCACGGATCAACGGTGAAGTTGAGAGTCAGGATCATGAAGAGTCTGACGATACCAGTGGCAATACAAAATATGCCGACACTCAGCACGATCATGACTTGTATTGTTTTCTTCGACCAGATCATCTTGGTGTAGATGATGAAGACGGGCAGGATGAGCAACGCCACGTCGATGATAATACCCACTATCGCATGCGCGATCATCATATTTGCGTCGGATTCCATGCCTTTGCAGTTGAGGCCCGGCACGATGGGCGGCATGCCAAGAAGGGTGCTCCTACACAGTATCCGCGTCGGCAAGCACCTCCGCTCGTTACCGCCGGAGCGGGATACGTTCATCGCAATTATGTACGAGTATATCGAAGAAGGAGAGAACAACGGGGAGGCAGTCGAGAAGGTAGCCAAATTCCTATAGCTCGCCGGCTTCTCCTTCTCCCAACAGCCGTTAGCCAGAAATTGGAAGAGCGGTATCCTAATAAATCACTCCGACATCGTAGGGCCTAACTTAGTTATCGCTTTCGTCCGCTATATAAAATACGGGTCTGTCCTCCCAAACCTAAGGTAGTCGTTATAGTATTCGTATGCTTGACCGACTTCCGAGACCGCGCAGGCCGTCCATACCTTATCAATAGCTCAACTAAGACTGTCACATGCTTGATAAGAACTTGTCTTTCCTTCGAAACCACCGTCCTTCCCGATTACGCTATTGAAGACGATACTTCATTCTAGAACCAAAGGCACCGCCCATCAAGCACCCTCCTTCACCACCCTCGGAGCAACAGTAGCCATCCGCCCCTCAAACCTCATCCCCATCCTCTCCTTTGTCAACCTAAACACCCTCGGGAACCAACCCCTCAACTCCTCCCCATCCCGCCCCTCCATCATCTCAACCAACGCCTCGGCACTCTTCCAGCACAACACCATCCCATGTCCCTGAAAGCCAGCACTCACCCACAACCCCCGCTGTCCTCCCGGCATCTCCCCGACAAACGGGTACCCGTCGGGGCTATACCCCATGATACCGGTCCACTCCGCCCTGACCCTCCCCTCCCTATCATCCTCCCCCCAATTGTCACTCCCAAAGTACCGCGGCGTCGTCTCGCGCAGGTACTCGCTCACCCTCGCGTTGACGGCCGTGTCGTCCGTGGTCCCGTACTCCCCAACGCCGCCGTCCCCGTCCGCCCTCGCCAGCCCGCCGCCCACGACCACGTCCCCGGCGAACCGCGACCCGGACGGCCGCGTGATGAGGTACTCGTAGCCGTCCTCGTAGATGAAGCTGTAGGTCGTCGGTAGGCACCCACCGAACGGCATCCTGCTGCCCGGCCGCTGGGCGGTTATTTGGCCGCGAAGCGGGACGATGACGCCCTGGAATTGGGGGAGGATGGCGCCCGTGTAGCCGTTTGTGGCCACCACCACCTTGCGCGCTGATACTTTGCCTCTTGGTGTGGTAACCTCCCACCTCCCGTCGTCGAGTTTCGTCAACCCCGTCACCGGCGTGTGGGTCTGTAGATTCAACCCCCGAGCGATCCCCATCCTCAACAAGCCGCAGGTAAACCTGTACGAGCTCAGACTACCGGCAAAATACCCAACCCCACCCTCCACCCGTTCTCCTTCCCCTTCACCACCGGGACAGTAAAACCTGTCCCTCACCTCCTCGGGGGAGTAGAGCTCGTACTTAGCAGCGGCGTCGTCCTCCCCCAACGCGTCTCGCATCGCCTGGACGGAAGCCTGCGCCGCCTCCCATTGCTCGGGGTCGTAGATGACGTCCACCGTGTTGCACGGATTCACGTCCGCCTCGACGGCGAGGTTGTGCGCCGCGGCGAAGCTTTGCACGGCGCAGATGTTGGAGAACTCCAGCTTGGCGATCTTGATGGCCTCCTCCTCGCCGAGGGTGGCGGCGTGGTGCGCGTAGGTGCGGTAGGAGGCTGCTTTTGTGTGGCCTCCTGTTTGTTTTTTATCACGTGTCAATCAAGATCCGATTTCTCCCATCGGGACATATAAACTCACAACCCGAACGCAGTCCACTCAAGATGAAAATAATAGGAAAGGACCTACCATTCCTCCCCGTAGCCCCCGAACAAGCCTGTCTGGCCTCTAGCATCACGACGCTCGGCTTCCTAGTGTCCGGCGTTGCCGCCACCACGCCGTCCGCGACGGGGATGTGCTTGAGCAGGTTCCACGCCACGGCGGCGCCCGTTATGCCGCTGCCCACGACCACGACGTCCGCCTCCTGCGGTAAAGTCTCGGTCGTGCGCTCGTCGGCGATCCGGTCCGGTGGGTCCTGCCAGTAGCTCGTGGTCGGGCCGGTGCGGGGTAGCGTCACGGGGATGGCGGCGCGGACGTCCATCTTTCCTTTTTTTTATTTGAGTGGTCTTGGCGATGTTTAATTATCGGCGCTGACAGATGATTTGACTTTCTAGCGAGCTTCTTTGGTGTTTGCTGTCAATTGAGGGTCTGTTTTGATGATTGTGAGCTGTTTCCCGAGTTTGGCAGTTTGTGACAAAGAGATAATGTGCATCGATGACGCCGTTCCAAAAACCAAGGTTAGCTGCCCGCTCCCAGCCCAGCCCAGTCCAGGCGCGAGCTAGTTATCGACTCTTAGCGGGGGGCAACCAGTTATCGGCCGACGATCCTTTGCAGGCGCAGCAGCAGCAGTGATAACGTCGTGCTTCCTCGTGTCGTGTCGCAGGACCACCGTATGCGATTTGTCTTCTGAAGGTAGCGCCGTTGTGTTGGCTGTGTGAATTTGAGTGCCTACCCTACAACTGTACCAGGTAATCTGGTTACGGCAACTGCGCCTGTCGAGAGGGCCGGAAATGCAGTGAAATGACTCACAGCATGAGCACATCGCGAAAGGCAGCGACACCCTCCCACTGCGCTTGGTGGGCTTCGGGCAGGAACGTGTTCATCGAGTACAATCCAGCTCGAGTGAAGGCGCCGTTGTCGCTGGCTCGAAGGACGAGGCCGATGCGCCTGCGACCTTGCCTCGACTGCTCGAACAGCCAGTACTCGTGCGGCGCGTTGGTTGCGCTGGACTGTATCATGCCAGCATACAGCAGCTCGTCATTCTCGTCGGGGCAAATCCAGCCCATGCCGCCAGCATTCGGTTCCTCAGTCTCGATCTCCCTCGTCCGGGAAGGGAAGAAGCGCGCCAGATCAGCAATTGCAAACGGACCCAGTGCGTGGGCCTGTAACCGCAGGTAGACCTTGACACCATCACCGAATTGATCCGCCGGTGCGGAACCGAAGGACATGTAGCTCGCCTTTGCTGTGAGCACGGGATTCTGCTCCAGGTACATCTGGGGATATGCCACCGGCCCGTTGACGCTCGCCCACGACCAGGTGTAGCTCTCCAGTCCGGGCCGGCGGAAGTGGTCGGGCAGCCTGATGTGCGGCGAGCGGTAGCTGTACCACATCAGTCCGCGCACGAGGTCGGCCTGCCAGAGGCCGTGGACGTACTGGCTCCCCAGGGCGGAGGCGAACCGACGGGCCGTTGCTGACAGCGCGACGAGCTTGTCCGGCAGGGAGGTCAGGCGCCCTCGGGAGTAGCCGTGCACCGTCTCCCTCCACCAGCGATGGATAGTTGGCTTGTCGGGACGCTGGCCAGCGAAGCCAGGAAGTGAGAGGGACGCGCCGTATAGGAACCTGCGGATGTCGGGCGTCACGGAGCCGTAGTGGATGTCCTCCAAGTCGCAGTGAGACGATGTCAGGCATTGCCACGACAGCTTCCTGTGGCCGTAAGTGAGCATGCGGGGAGAGAACATCCGCTCCTGGTGTGTCCATGCTCGCTCGTAAATGGTCTCTTTGTGCTTGTCGTTCAGCGCGTCGTGGCCTGTAGGAACGAGGTAGATGCTGCCCACGCTGCCATCCGGGCAGAGGTAGGAGAGCTTTTCGCTTTTCTGGTCGTAGCGTTCTTCAATGTCCAATCGTGTGGTTAGGAAGCCTTCATCGCAGTCTCTCGCGCCGGCAGCGGAGATTGTCACTGCTGCGTTGGTGTAGATGTCTCCCATCTTTGCGATCTCGACTGCTTTGTCGCTGTCGGAGTCTTGGATGATGCAGAGGGCGTCTACCCAGAGGTATGGGATGCCGAGTTCACGCGTGGTAAGGACAGCGTCCCGTATTGTTTTGTGCAGGGAAGCCAAGGGTATCCCTGCCTTGTGCGTCTGGACAGTCGTGCTGGTGGTGAGACAGGTCTGCGCCTTGCCCCAGCAATAGCTCAATGCGGCGTACCGCGCGTCGGTCTCGCGGCCAGCGATGACATGTAGCCGGACCATGTCCGTACCGGACGGAGGTAGCACTTCAATCACGCGAGTCGGAAGCGTTCCTGCACTCGCATCTTGACGGCATGCTGGGTGATTGCTGATACACTCGTCAATCCAAGAACGGGCAAGGGCAGAGTTGCTGCCCGAGCTCAGGTCAGGGTCAGCAACTCGCTGCTTCAAGAACCTGGTTGAGGCGGTATCTATATCCACTGGTTAGCCACTGACCTAAATAACAGGCGAATGGCAAGGGTACTTGGAACGGCATAAACCTCTGCTTGCTTCGTCCTGGCAGTCTTGTGATCCGACCCAGGGACCTCAAAGCTGACGACTTGGTGCGGGAAGCCCGACCTTGAATCTGCCCTGTGCCAAATCTTCATCCTGAAGTAGGACGGCTGCATAGACTACGTGCTTTGGGCATCAGGATCGAAGCAGTGATGCACCGCGGGAGATTGGGCACTGGGCTGTATCATACCGCGGACGTCACCATCCCGGCCTCGACAGTGTCGCTGAGGAGGAACTTGGCCAGTGGGCAGCCGGCGGCCGACCAAGTGCGAAGGTCCTCAATTGTGATGTCGCCCTCGACTGTCTTGCCAAACTGCAGCTCATAGACATTATCTGCAATGGCGAAGAGGGAGCAGAGACCGTTGCATGAGCACGGCCGGACATAGTCCAGAGGTGTCGACGCCGTCAGCCGCAGGGGTTGGCTCTCCGGGGGCGGCAACGAGTCGCCGGGAATAGGACCGCCAATTATCCAGGACATATTGCTCGATGCTCGATGCTCGATGTTTTTACCGGTAAATTTGGTGTAGAATGTGCAGATGTGAAGATGCCAGGAGGATAGGCAGGAGCACAAACAGCATTTGCTGGGGCTGAGAGAGTGGATCCACTAACATGGCGTCGCAGCAGGTTCGATCCCGCGTGCCATTTCGAATTGATACCTTCCATCTTGCCTAAATCAAAGTCAAAGTGCTGGACTTCCAAGGTTAAGGTTGGTATCCAGAGCCTTGAGATGAGCTATGGTGTTCCTATCACAGGTCAACTCTCCGATAATGGAGGCCATCATCACAGCGCTCTGTGCCCCCGCCAAGAACGGCCCGCGCCGCTTCGGAAAGACGGGAAGACATCCATCTGCCATGCAAAAACTCCATTTTCAAGCGAAGACGAGCGCAAACTTTATAATCTGGCCAGATCCCCTTGAGCCTCGTCTCTCAATTCATCTATTCCCTATCCCCTCCCACCCTTCACCCCCTCCCAGAATTCCCTTCTGCAAATCCCCCGGATTTCAATCTGCATCCCCCGCGCCGCTATATATTACTCTCCCACCCAGCATCGCTTTTGACAGAAGCACAACGTGTTCTCTTCCTGTCAGCGTCAGCAAAACAACGTCACACCACACCAAACCAGACACCTATATCACCCCCAAATCCCACCCAGCAACCATGTTGGCCTCCCCCGTCGACTACCAACTCTCCCTCTTCCAGCGCATCCTGCTCATCTGGCTCTTCATCACCTGCGGGCTCGTCATCTCTCTCCAAGCGGCGAAGCACCATGTCCCCGAGGGTCCGTCGGCGAAGTGGACATTGACTGCAGAGACGAAGTATGGAGCCCTCATCCACCATAACCCCTCCCCCCGCCCTCTCCAATAGACCTCCCAAGCTAACACCAGCAGACCATACTGGTACACCTTCTACGTCCTCGAAGCCTTCCTGCTCGTGCAGATCACCTTCGGCATGACGATGGACGGCATCGCCGGCTCGCTGGGCGGGCACGAGCAGACGCTGCTCAATGGACTGTGGATGGGACTGTTGGGGCTCGAGTGCTTGATGGTTGCTGGCGTTGCGATCCGCGGCGTGGTGAGGGCTGTTAAGCCCGCTGTGAGGGTGAAGGTTCCGGCTAAGGAGCTGTAGGAGAGGCGCGTAAGGCGTGAGGGAAAGGTGGATATGGATGTGTACTGTAGAGAGGGAGACGTAGACATGAAATTGAATTTTGGATCATGGGTTAAAGTTGAGTTTAAGCTATGTTGCGTTTTATGACTCGGGGGACTCCCGACCGACCTGGTAAGCTTTCATGTTCAGGCCTACTCTCTGTGCATAGAAGATAGAGAAAGTCAAGTTGCGAGTACCTCGGGGAGTGTACATTCACGTACAGGCGGAGTGGCTTCTAGTTCGAAAGCTCACCCTGTCTCTGCAAGCTTCGGGACTCTGCAAGGACGCTCGTCACAAGCATACCTTATACATGGGCACATCTTCAAGTATCGTGTCCTTAGACACATACAGTCATATATGGGTTGGCAGATATTGTCTAGTAGAGGTTTTTTTCATTGTGAACAGATGTACTAGCAGCTGGGACGTAACAAGAAGTGAAGCGGCGAGTATACCTCATATAATCCCCCTCGGCTCCTGCTCAACAATAAACATCAGACTAAAACCAGGTAACAACCTCGAACTTTAACCATGAGACCCCATGAGATTCAACATAACTAGGAAAATCATTACAGCAGGTCCAAGTTCCCTTTCTCATCATCATGCCCGGCCGCAAGGCCCGCCACTGGCGTGGCTGGTGTGGACGCACCCTCTCCTCCTGCAATGGGACCCGCTCCTGACCCAAAACTTGTTCTCCCGAGTACACGCTTATGCAGCAAGGCTCGGGCGATCTTCACAGTCGTTGCGGTCCACACTGGTGTCACACCAACTGAACCGGCCATAGCATCGTAGAGAGCTCCGCCGGGTTGATACAGGCTCGGCAGGTCGACCTTGTGGTGCAGGGCGAGCCGGGTGATGCCGCGAAGGTACTGAGTGTCGTTTGAATTCAGGCGATCGGCTAACCTATGCGTGCTCGGGAGAAAACCGTGGGGGAACCAGCCATGGCCGCCCCAGGCCTCGTGGAGGTATGCGACGTCCCGGTCGTGCTTGGAGGGCCCGCTGTCTTCGATGGAGCCATGGTCAGTGGATGTCTTGATCCCCGGTTCAGGATCAGTCTGCGCCGGGGGGGGTAAGGTTGATGATGAACACGAATCTGATCCAACGAAGGGGGGCGTGGGGGTCTGAGGGGTGACCTTCACGGCCGGCGAACCGTCCTAGCCATGGGGTTAGTCCACTGCCTGTGCGGAAGTATGGCCTAGCCTCGGGTTGAATGCTTGAAGGTGCGCCGAAGGAAAATATGAAGATGTGAACCTACCGCATCCAACTACTTGGAAGAGGGACGCCGACTCACCGAACGGGTCTCATACTGGCTGAGCAGGCTTGGTCCACCTGTGGCAACTGAGAGGCGAGGATCTGAACGGCTTCTGCGCTTCGCTGGTCCCTCATCCGTGTTTGTGTCACTGGCACGTTTCTGCGATGTGTTAGTTGATCAATCTCTGTAGGAAAGAAATGAAATAAAGCTACGAGGACTTACAAGACATCCAGTAGTCACATTCCGAGTGTCAGCAGCAACGATGGTCCCATTGTTTTGAGGGAGGGTCTGGAAAGGTGTGGCGGAGGCCGCGAGGTTTGGGACTGCTGCTGCAGGAGGTCCCATGGCAGCAGACGTGGCCTTGGTAGTGGGTGCTGTTGGAGAAATCTTGTCAGCGGCAAGCTTGATGTGTTACGGACAGATGCAAGGCGAGATCTTACCACCAATGTCGTTGCTCATTGGGGTGCCATTGGAGGTCGTGTTGTCTGCCCTAGCAAAAGCCGGAACGAGCTTGTCCTTGTGGCTCTCAATCAAGGCATCGACGTGACGCTCCCAGTGTTTTCTAGTCTCTGTCTTTCTCCTCGAGACGTTGTCCTTCCAGGCGTTCTCGTGCTTTTGTTTGAGATTGGCCATTTGTTGCTCGTGTTCGGCCTTGAGTTCAGCGATCTCTTGCTTGAAGTGACGCGTGTGGGCTTCTTGATCTTTCTCAAGTTGTTGAAGCATGACTAGCTCAAATCCTTTGATCAGAGAGGGAGTCTCAGGAGTAGCGGGTGAGTTTCTGCTCGGTGCCATGACGTTGATTGCTGGTGGAAAGTTGATGAGAAGATGGTATGACCGTGATGGGTTTGAATTGGTAGAGCCTGGGAATCTGCAGTTAGTGTTTGATAATGTTAAACGACGGTGTAAATGGTGTGCTGCTCCGTGGCTGGGATGATGCGTCAAAGGTTTCCATCCACAGACCTGGCGGCGTGCGAAACTGATTCCGAATAACAGGGTACCGTGGATAAAAAAACGTACCCTCTGGGCGTGGGAGATCATTGAAAGACGTACAGCGGTCAAATGTCGAGTATTGACTGTCGGTGACGTCAAAGATAAAATAAAGGCGTCAGTGAGACCGTGAGACTTGATTGCGTTGGGGTGGACAGAGAATGGGGCGAAGGCGGATAGGGAAAGCAAAACGAAAGAAGAGGAATCGGAGACTGGAGAGAGACAAGAGGGGTGATGGGAATTCCAAGAAGGGAAAAGAAAGTCGGAATCTAAGAAATGGGAGAAAGAGGAAGAGAGAGAAGGTTGAACGTGCTATAGACAATCTTTCTCAGGAAGGAGCGAAGCAGAGAGTCTGAGTTGGATCAGAATTTGGGAAACAACCTGGAACGTCAAGATTGGGAAGACCTACCTTAGACTGTGAGTAGGTCTCTTATCGAGAACAGATATGGCAAGAACGACTTGCTCGTCTGGAGGAGCCCTGCTGACTGGAGTTGAGAGCAAACTTGAAATTTGAAGGGAAGGAACAGACCAGGTGCGTTTTGTAGAGGCATGCTGGCGCCCGATCGCTCGTCGGTCGAGCTGGACTGGAAGATAAACGAGAGTTCTCCACTTGAAACCGCAAAGGATTGGGCGTAAGGTACCTGGTAGTTTGGCAAATCAAATTGGTGAAGGGCGTGAGAGGCTCAAGGAAGTTGCAAGTCTTGACACTCATGCTCACACGAGTAAATACTAATACCTAGCTACATTATGGACTTCGGAAGTTAGAATAGAGAAAAGTGAAAATATTCCTGCCCATCCAGGAAAGCAAGTAGACTATTCCGTTGACTTATCCCAAACACAAAAACATATCTACCTTAGAGAAGCCCCGCGTACCCCCAAACACGCAGCCTACCAGGGACTCGTGCCCGCAATCCTACTGCTCCTTCAAGGTATCCGTTTCATGAAGGCACAACATAAGGTACTCAAAAGTAGCTGTTTCTGCTCCACGCTGCCCAAAACCCCGAAACCGTACGGCCAATCAACGGTACTGAATTCCCCATTTGTGCTGAACCATTCCTACTTTCCTCATCGCCCCGATAGCCAGATGTTCGACATACCCTCGACAAAGCACACCTTGTTCGAGTGACAAAGTTCGCTCAGCCGTCAACCCTCACCCAACGCTTCTCAGCAGCAACCCGAGCGCTCTCCGGGTGCCGTTCGACCTTCACCGTGATTTCGTTGTTGCTGTTAATGTTGTCCTCAAGACTCAATGAAGTCCACTATTTTCCGGCTATCGTCAGCCCGTACCTCTTAACCCCAGTATGTACCAAAATACCGTGGCAGTACATTCCTTGATACCCATACCTCTGCATCCCCAGTTCGCTCATATGCGCATGCAACCTCTGCACGTCGCGGTGACACGGCGCGACGTGGCGAAGTGCCGCACGGCGGCGTGCCTGCGGATGGGATTCTTGGTGCAGCGGTGCGCCTTGGCCGGGTCCGAATCGCAGAGGAGGACGTAGAACTCCGGTCCCAGGGAGGGGTACTTGAAGGTCCAGTGCTTGCCTTCTACATCCTTTTTGTGGAGACCCATTTGCCCGTGCCTGGGGGATCCTGCGCTGTCAGCTTCTGTGCGCGTTTATAGGAGAAGGGGATTTGGACTTACATCTGCCGGGGGTTCGGCGGGAACGCCGGATTTTCTGGGCTTCTTGCTCCGTGGCTGGGGTTCAGAGTTGCTGTTGGTAGCGGGGCTGGTCACCGGGCGCTTGGCCGTTGTGGTGAGAGGTGTCATCGACAGAGACGCATTGGGTGCGGACGCAGCACTGCTGTTTCCTTCGCCCCGCCTCGCGGCCGGAGTGGCAGGTACCGGCGGCGGCGGCTTGGTAGTCCGTCGCACCGACTGGGAAGCAGGCTCGCGCCTGACAGGCGCTGGCCCTTGCGGCGGTTCCTCGCCCTGCCCTCCAAGCAAGGGGGCACGTCCCCCTCGGAGCTCAAACAGCGCCTGGCACAAGCAGGGGGGCATCAAGTCCCCCTCCACTCCCCAGATGCGTGCGAGTCTGGGCTCACCGTAGAAGGTCTTCAGCCATCCATGGCCTTGCCCGAGACCTCAATGGTCTCGACCTGGGCCTTCAACGCGTCGACCTGGTCCAGTAGCTTCCGGATAGCCGCGAGGATCGGCTTGGCTTGATCACCTTTCTTGGCCCAGTGTCTCCTTGACGAAATTGCGCGCGTTGCCAATGTCCTCCTCGCACCGGCCTCTGGGAAGTCTTCGATATCTTCAGGCATGATTGGTCGGTGAGGTTTTCCTGGGGCGGTTGAAAGGGAAGGGGAGGAGGAGTCAGAGGGCATTTGGACTTTGGAGAGGAGCGCAAACAAACAAGCAAGCGGGTTATCAGAATAAGTAAGTCGAGAGAGACGGTGTAACAGACAGGATAAAGAGTTGTTCCGACAGAGAATACATGCAAATAGCCGTTGAGACCGAAGCGCTCCCAGACTTGAGGCGAAACAAATACTGGACGTCACAGAGGAGTGTAAGAACGCCAACAGCTCGGCGCCGCGCTCGGTGGCTCTCGCGGTCAAATGCAAACAGTAGAGAAACGAGCCTGAGGAGGTGATTGAAAGTGGAGAAGAATTAAAGTCCTTTGGGACTGATCGAGGCAGCACTGGATACAATGCGCCAGGTGCGCGAAATGGAGAGCTGAAAAAGCAAGAACGACAAGGCTTGGGGAGACGGGAGGTCGCCAGCCATCCAGGATTCAGTTTGCTCTGCCACCCCTGTCCAGTACCCCTGTCGGGCCAGGGTCAAGGGTGGGGTAGCAAACCACAAGGGCGAGGCAAACGACAATGACTGGGATCTCCTCCAGAATGGCAGTGGGGATTCAAGAGGAAAGAAGCCTCTCATGAGGATCAGAAAATGATTTTTCGGAGCTCTTGAGTTGGCTGGTTTTCGGGGCCCTCATGAACAATGATTTACAATCGGAGGCAAGCAGCAGCGAGAAAGGATAACCCAAGGCTGAGAGGAGGCGAAGATACATATAAAGGGGATATGCAACTAAGCAGTCGCCAACACTAACCCGCTTGCCCAGTAACCCTTTTTCCTTCCAAAGTTATATAAAACCTCGATGAAACGTATAAGTAGAAATAAGTTTCTGAATTATATAACTTAAATTTACTTTTCTTGTAATAAAAAGTACTCGCGTACCTATGTCATACGCACCTGATAGCCCCCCCATCCCCGTCTCAAACGACGACCGCTGTCTTTAGAAGGATGACCGAACAACGCGGTAGCTGTTTCAAATGCGAGTCGACCTCTTATCTACTGAACCTACTAACATTCACTAAGATCCGTCTCCCGTGCGGTGGTGATCCTGAGCCGAACCCCCCGTACTCTCCTAGGCCTTGCGTGTTGAGGTCGGACCGCACTAGCATTATCCCCGACTCGCTCTCCGCTTCCTGTCCATCGCCGTCGGCAATCTCCTCTTCCTCCTCATCTTCGTTACTAGAGTGTCCAGTAACGGGAGTGCTTGACGGCGGCCGTTAGGCCGAAGATTCCCGCGGCGTCCCAGTCTTCTTAGACTCGCACTTCCCGCTAAGTAGGTAATTGTGCGCTTCGACCCCCTCGGCGGTTACTCCGGTAACTCAGCCACGATCTGTTAGCATGCCGTACTGTCTCAACCTTAGTAAGGGCTGTGTGAAATTCCAATTTGTACCTTCAGATGCAAACTTGCTCATGATCTCCTCCTCTGAGTAGTCTCTAGCAATGGAGTGAGGATGACACCTGATCTTCCGTCCCTTAGCCGCGAAATGGGCCTTGGCCCGCCTGAGCCGAAATGGGTCCCCCGGAAAGGGGGTCGCCGTTGCAGAGGACCGCGAACCATCGTGGTCCAAACGGAAAGTTGGGATCATCACGTTGAATGATCCAGTGACCTGGGATATCGTGAAGGTATACCTTCCTATTCGACACCTATTAGGATAGTGTCAGATATGCTATACCAAGCGGAACATGTCATGACTGATGACTCACGGTGTCATCTGCAATTACAGGCTCTTCACCCACTCCCTCGGGCTCGACCGACTGGACGGGACTGGTGTGCAATCTCTGGCGCTTGACAGGGGGGTTGGCGCTGCCAGAGTCTTTAGCGATTGGATGCTTCTTGCATGACTTGCAATGTCAGTTTCTACATCCCGTCAAGTAGGATAGGAGACAGGAAAGATGATCGAACGATCAGGAAGATAGGAGACCTACAGGGACCTTTGATCTATAAGCACCGTCTTGCTCATACGTGGCTTCCTTGTCTGCGGCGCCCGGCCGGAATTTCGCATCGAGATCGTGCAGATTTCCAACCTCGCTGAAGGTATGGCGGACAGCGATCGTCCGCTCTAGCCGAGACCTTAGGCCCTCGTTAACGCGATCGGCGTTGAGGTAGGCTTGGAGCTTCCCGACTACCTCGTCCTCCTGTTCAGCAGCGGCAAATGACTTTCTAACGGCTGCTTGAAGGTCCCCCAGCCGCTTGTCCCAAAGCGATCCGATCTTCTGGGCGGCCGAGTCTAACGCATTGTCGATGACCGCGGCCAAAGCTGCATCGATAGGGGAAGAGTCGGACGACATTGTCGTATACTTCGGTATGAATCGCCGATACAAGTCGTGGGAGACAAACCTTAGACGAAACGTACAGGGTAGGTAGAACTGCAAGCTTGGGGATAAGAACGGATTCGAGGGAGATATAGTAATAAAGAGAAGGCGAAGATCTTACGGCCTAGGAAAAGGCGAAACTACTAAAGAATATTCCAATAATAAGTAAAGTAAAGAAATATGAAGTAAAGAAATAGGGGCTTCTGAGAAGTAAGGTCGAAGACGAGGATAAGATATGCGGGGTATTCAGAGCTCGGAGGCGCGCCCTCGAGAAGTTGGAAGAAGAAGGCTGTAAAGAGTTAAATAAAACAGGGTTTGAACACGGCTAGAAAGTAAAGAAAGAGGCCACAGTTAATTCACCAAGAGAATAAGGGCACATCCAAATTTAGTAGTAAGGGAAGGAGTTTCGAACGTAAAGTGTAAGCGAATAAGAGGTGAGAAGGCAGCAACGAGTAACTTCCTCGTGTCTCCTCGGAAACACAGCTCTAAGTAGTCCTCGAAGGGAAGGTGCGGCTTTACTTCACTTTCACCATTCTCGACGAATTTGTAGAGGAAACAGAGTAAAATGTCTAAGGATACATAACGGTAAAGGCCTATAATACACGTCTATCCCTCAAGAGACGTCTGATCGCTTCTGTCGAGAACTTCCTATTGACTATACTTGAGCTAGATACTACGTGCTACCTATATTATCCCTCTCGTTGTGGGTAGATCGGGATATAGCGTATAGTATCGAAGACTATGTAGCCCTTAGCCCGAAACACTCCACGGCCGAAAGTCACCCTCTTGTCGTCTTGCCAATTTATCCAATACAAGTTCCATTTCCGATACACGGCCCTATTCTCCTTGTCCACGCGCAGATTCCGCCCGACGAGTTTGACTGTTCTCCTCAACCACACAAGTCAGACGTCACAGTTGGAATAGCATCGTTGTATCCATTACCGATGCCATTGCCAGTCTGCCCCATGTCAGCTGGTGGCGCCGGACCTACTTGCGGGTTGCGGCGGATGGTGTGGACATGGGGTGACATTGGCGTCTTCTTGCCAGTCTTGGGCTTAGCATTCTTCTGCTTCTGGGCTTGGGTTTTGCCATGCTGCTTGACCTCGAGCCGACTGTTGCCTCTAAGACAGTCCTCTTCGGTATAACCCTCAACTGTTGTTTCGGGCTTGAGTTAGCATTTTCTAGATAGTAGACTCCACGTCCGCCCAGAACCAGATGCAAACTGACCTCGATACCCAAAGCGTTCCATTATCATTGACTCGGTAACGGCAAGCGCGTTCGGAAAGGGGTTTCCGTGGCAGGCTCTCGACGTTTGAGCCGCATAATGCTTGATGGCTCCACAACGGTTCAGGACCCACGGATCCATGAAAAAAGCGTGAGGGGGCTCATCGGTGTCTAGGTGCTTCTCGTCACATGCTAGGATGTAGTAGCCGTGCCCCGTGGCGGGGTGCTTAAACGCCCAGTGGATGCCCTCGACTTGGTAGGCGTAAGCGGTGCCACGGAAACGTGGGCACAGCGGCGATTGAGCTGACTTCTCCTCGGACTAGATTGGTTAGCATATGCGAATGGAGGTCGGGTCGAAGAGGGTAGTTGCTCACATCTTCCTCCACCGACGCCCGGAAAGAATAGTCGGAGTTGTAGGTACGCGCTCGCTTATTAGAGGCTGTCTCGGCAAGAACGCCTGCGGCATCGGCTGTTGAGGTGGCTGTGCGCTTGTTCTATTTAGTTGAGAGCCATGTTAGCTTGAGATCATCACCTACGTTCACTCATAGTACAGTTGCAGTAAGAGTTAGGTGTTTGAACTTGCCGTGCGAGTGACGTCGTCTACATACGCATCAGACGCCACGAAAATGTTGGGTTGCGTGGTGGCCAGAGCATCCCGCACTCTATCTGGCTGGACACCGTCGACGTCGGTGTCGTTCACAGGCGACCGGTCTGGAGTTGGCTCCGCGGCCTCTGGCCCAGCTTCGTAAAGATCGTAGAGGCTGCTAAGGCATTGTTTGATTTTGCGATCGTGATTGGATTCCGAGGTGCGAATGGATTGCTGGTCCTGCTCCCGCTTGGTGGTCCACAAACAGTGAAACTGTTCTGTCGGCAGGACCTTCGACAAGTACTCGGCGACACGCTTCTCTTCTTCCTTCAGCGCGGCGTGTTCTCCGTCAACAGCTTTCAGGTCTGGTGAAGAGGCAACCACGGCCGCACGTAAAGCGGCGTGTAAACGTCTCTGGGAAGACTGACGATATTGCTGCTCTTTGGTCTGGAGGTCTTCAGCCGTAGCCTTAAAGATCTGTCTACAGTTATCCCGCAATTTGTCCTCAAGTACCACCAAGCGAGCTTTTGTTTGCTCAGCCATGGTGCCTGACTGCAGGATCAACGGCTGGTGAGATAAACTCAAATAGTTGACGGAGAGGGCTTAGGCTCTTGAGAGTGAGCGAGGTAGGCTTGTGTGGCAGTTGGGAACAAAAATGATGTTGATGGGAGAAGAAACGTCCCTCACCCTGAGACGGCTCTGTAGGAGATGATTGAAAGGTGAAGAAAAGCGAATACGATGGAAAGAGGAGAGAAAGGCTTTTGCAGAGTAAACGTCCAGTTGAGCAGAGGGAGAGAGATCAGGAACCTGGGGCGGACCTCTGAATCGAACAGGAAAAAGCAGGCTCCCAAAAGCTCCCAATAAAGCAGGAAACAAGAGAGGGAAGAGAATAAGAACAGTGGAAGCCTTTGCTGGCGTGAAAACGAGGGGATGGGTCTCCAGCCTGAGGTCTACCTCAGAGTCTCCTTGAAGAGAAGGAAGGTGCGAGCGGAAGACAAACGCTCCGGACCAATTTCCTCCTACCAAATTGCCAAGAAAAGAAGCAGCAAAAGCATCTTGTTTGAAGATAAGGTCCAATGCATTTTGACAGTGTGCTCTGTGCAAGATTACATTATCTCAAGGCGAGAGAGTTCACAGCTCCCACATATGAAGTGGGGCGTTTGACGCCAACGTGCCATCAGCTGAAAGCCACCTTAGTCCATCACATCGATGCTCCGTTGCTCGCTCCTGCACGGCAACAAGTTTGGTCGGAGTCAAGAGACACAGCTAGCGGTACGGCAACGCTTTTAGGACAAACGCCTTCTATTTTTAGAGAAGTATAACTCTACACGATCCAAGAGTTTGAGAGTAGTGTTTTTACTCAATAATATAACTTCAACAATATAATTCTAACAATCCTGTATAATTTATGATAAGAATGTTTCGTGAAACCTTTCAGTACGTGCCTAGTTCGAGTGGTTTCGTGTTTGCTTTCTCTGTAGCAGCACCAGAGTAGAGGACCCACTAAACCCGGACATTCGGCACGGCGCGGCACGGGGCATAGGGCCCCAAGGTTCCTTCGCAACAGAACCTGCCATCCAGAAGGCTTAGTCGGTATCAGTTGTTCGCTTCAGCATCTAGTGTCGACCTATCGCGGCTGTTCTCTGCTAACCGATGAGCTCTCCAGTATCCCTGTTTCCCGGTGCCCTGAGCTGTCTTATCGTGTAACCACACCTCCCATCCGGGTTTTGGAATTGGCACCCCGTGCAAAACAAACCACCAACAGACCACATCCATGCATTAGGCCATCTGCTCACCATGAAGATCTTTTCTGCTCAATTTCGCGGAAAGACCCATACTCGTTTCGAGCCGATGCACTTCCGCACACAAGTCGGGCGAGAACAGGGTGCAATATTGGAATAGATAACAATCTTGGCATTGTATTTGAATGCGGAGTCCGTGTTTCTATCTTGAGGGTTTTCAGGGGGCTGACAGCTAGACGGTCCAGAGGCTGACCACATCCAAATTCCAAATCCAGGCTTGGCTCAAGTCCCTCCCGTTCGACCAACTGCACCGTCTAGCAGATAACAAACTCGTCGGGGTATGATGTATGCTCAATTGCACCTTGCGGGATGACGAGGCCCATTAGATCCAGTTCCAAGGCGCCGTTGGGGAAACGGCCGGCAAGGACGCCTGGCCGCCCCAACAGGCCAACTTCAGCATTCGTGCCAATTCCCCCTTGCACCGCGCCAGAGGCGACAATCCAGTCTATCCTCCACTGTTCCAAAAAAATCTGCATGAGCCTCTCTCTGGCGTGAATGGTGGTCGGGCCGTCCAAGACGGCTGGAGCGGCGAGTCCGAGGAGATACTGTTGGTTGACAACTTGTTCGGAGACCCAGTGGTGGACGTAGGCCAGTTGAACTGCTATATGGCAATATCTGGTTAGACTGTTTTCCGCCTAAGGTAATGTATTTTTTTCTTGAGACCATCAACTACACCTGCAGTGGCTGTTGGAACGCAGACGGGAACGGATGGTGCCTAGGACAGCCAACAGGCAGGCCACGAGCATAATAAAAGGCAATTCTAAGGAAATAGATACTTGCCTGCGTATGTGGCCATCTCTTCCAAGATATGAGCCAAAGCCACTGCTATTCTTGTCGAACTTTTTTCGGTCTGAGATAGGGGTTCTGTGAATGATATGTCAAGTGATGTATTAATCCCTCTTATATCGATGAAGTCGCAAGAATTGATCAGTCCCCTTGGTTGCACCAGACAATGGACTCTTTTCCGGACAATCCTCCCTGGTATTTATATCGATGAGTACGTACACTACGGGTCCCTCGAATCTTCTCAAGGGCAGAATTACTGCAGCCCAGAGAATCCAGCGGAAAAAGAGTTGACGTGTCCGACGCCCTTGAAGTCCATCTGCGTCCCTGGATGCGCCCTACGGTCATGGTGTCGGTGTCATCTATCCGCCAGCATGTCTTGTTCGCTACTTTGTTAGCTACTTGCGCTGACAGGGGGGACGCTGGGACCGGTGACACGCCGGATGGTTCCCGGATGGCTCTTCGATGTCCCTGGTCATGACTATCAGCAACGCCATAACCGGATTAAGAAGCCTCTGCATGAAGTCGGCTGCTGACCCGAGCCCATTGTTGCTGGTTCGTTTACATTGAGACTGAAGTGGCCGATACAGGAGAGAATGCGTTTTTGCTTTTTGTCGGGGGCCCCTTCAGCGGTACCGAGCCCCCTGAGTCCAACCTCCTCATCTGCAACCCCCACCCCGTCGATCGCGGACCCAAGTGTGCATTACGACTCGTCATCTTCCACATGCTGAGGTGAACAGGTAGTCGGGGTCGGGTTTCCCGCCTGGATACCTTGCATTTGCTTTTCTCCGTCAAGGTGTTCCAGTGGGAACTGACTGAGATGTGGTTGATGCAAAGCCGACAAGTGGCCAGGAGCTGTTGACGGAAGCCTATCTGCGAGACACGGGTGGCGGGGACTACCATTCCAGCAAGTACGTTGCATCCCCCCGGCCTCAAGCTGCGACACATCCAACCTACTCTCCATGACCTGTCATCCAATGTCCTCCCAAGTGACAAGTGACAACAACAACGAACAACACAGGGGACCCGATTTTGACATCCGGGGAGTGTCTCGCCACTCTTCAACCTTGATTTGAGATGTTTGCTTCTTTGCCTAGCATCCTATCTGCGCCTGGTGTCGCGCCCTGTGTCGAGTCTCGACTCGACATGCAACGTAAGCCACGATGCCCCAGCAGCCACGCAGAAGCAACAGTCCCTGTCTCTTGAGCGGAAAGATCGGTAGTCGGACTTGACGCCCCCCCCCTTTCTGTCTTGCTTGATGGTCGTCAAATCGCCAGCGCCCTTCCATCCTCCCAGCCGCCTTTACTGACATCGAAAGGGACCTGCTCGAACGCTGCCGGCGCCGCGCGTCTACCTCCATTTCAAGAGGTCGACAATTACGATGCCCTTTCGAGACTACAACTCCCGCCCAACCCCATACGGTGTCTCCTTCGCAACTCACACGTCGAACACTTGCGAAGGCACTGCGATGCCGTCCCAGCAATACCCTGATTCCCGCGCTCGACTCGAGAACCACGCGTACATTCTCCCGTCTCTTCCATCTCCTGACACTCCGGCACCGAGGACGACAGCGAGGAAAGACTTCTTGCAGAGATTTATTCCCTTCATAATCTTCCTGTTAGCAGTCATTTCCTAACGCCTGTTGCTTCCGGAGCTTTGGATACCCTCCTCTCAAATCCACGAAAACGAAACAATCGAGACGACCAGGCTCAGTACTGTGGCCGTCGAGGTTTCTGGTACACGCCCTCGACATCACAAGACCGAATCATCGCCACTTCGCGTTTTGCCTAGCACACGATCCCTTCCGACGCTTTGCTAGCAGGAGAATGAAACAACTCTATTACTCTCAGGGAACGCTCACCCAGGATTGCTATCCTCCGACCGTCTTTTACATCCCGAGCAACGACATCCCCTGCGCCCTTCCAGGGACGATAAACCACCTGTGCTACTCGACTTCCCCGCGAGGCCCATTTCGATTCATCGGGACACAACAAGTACACACCTTGCAGCTATCATCGCTATCACCATTCTGATAGTCTGTGTATCGAGAAAAGCACTAGTCGTGCCTAGGACGTCATGGGCGGTGGACGTGACGTCCACCACGACAGCCTCTGGAGGACGCCGACCAGCAGCTTTGACAGAGCAAGCTAAAAGACGCGCGGCCTTCGACAATAATCTACAGGGATCCGACAGGAAAGCAAAAAAGAGGACTCTCGATCCGGAGACCGAGAACCATGTTGAAAATCGGGTCTGACCGGGGATTGAACCCGGGACCTCTCGCAAGCCGAAGGCTTTCAGTATTCAGGGTGTACCCTAAGCGAGAATCATACCGCTAGACCATCAGACCGACGCACTCATTGCTGGAATGCTTTGACGAAGGAACAAGTCGGTAACGCGGCATAAGAGATGGAAGGATA
Organism: Coniochaeta sp. 2T2.1; assembly: GCA_009194965.1. Classification (NCBI taxonomy): domain Eukaryota; kingdom Fungi; phylum Ascomycota; class Sordariomycetes; order Coniochaetales; family Coniochaetaceae; genus Coniochaeta; species Coniochaeta sp. 2T2.1. The sequence continues at coordinate 2,244,879 of VSMA01000002.1, read as the reverse complement.
GACGAGGAAGAGTTTGAACAGGACGAGCCCGTTATTGGGTCGCTGGTTGAGGCTGGCGGGCCGAAGGAACGGAGCCAGAAGATGCTCAATGACTCAGTATGAGGAGAGTTCACTTGCGCTTGGCGGCTTTGTTTTAGGAATTTGTGGCTGACTCGCGATATCTTATTTGATAGGAAAGAATGCGGCGAGTCAGTCTTTGCTGAGCAGCTCCAGACCTTCAGCAAGTTCAATTGGTAGCGGAGCGTCGACGTCACAAGACCCGGGAACAATTCTCACAGCCTCGAGCGGCACAAGTGTAATACGCTTTGTATGCCTATCTACAGGTTCGGAAGAAGCAATGGGTCCTTCAACAAGCGATCCATATCGTCGGCTTTCAGCGGAATCGATACATCAACACCATAATCAGTCCAAGCGGGCTTCCCATCACCCACTCTGACCTGCCGAGACGGTGGCGCTTCCTTGATAAGAATGCACCCGTCCAAATGCGGCACGACACCATCAGCATACCGAACCGCAGAACCCAGCCCAAAGTCGACCTCATAGATGCCCGCCCGAGCCCACGTCGTGACCATTATGTGTCGCCGCCCAAGAAACCCCTGCCAGATACGCTGGGGAGACTTTTCGAACGCCACGCCGTGAAGATGGGCAGCAAGCGCTGGCCCTTCACTGGCCTTCTCGATTGTCTGGCGGACGCGTCGAACTATCGGCGCCAGAGCCGCACCGTCGCCTCCAACAGCTCCCACGGTTGCTCCCGGCAGCTCGACGTTGACCATCAACGTCGGGGAGCCGATGAAGTCATTCCCGAGCCCCAGAGCCGGCCGCGTCCCAATGACGAGATCGCAGTGCACCGGTTCGGGATCCCGGTCCAGCTGGCGAGCACGTACCACGCACGACCAAACGTGTGCCAGCACCGCGTCGTGCTTGCTTATTCTGGTGCTTGCTCCCGCGAGGTTACGTCTGGCTTCCTCGTGCAGGTGTTCGACCTGCTCGCGGCTGAGGTGGATGATGTAGCTCGACACCGGCGCGGCGAGGTCCCAGTCCTTCCAAGGCAGCGGATCACCCGCCGGCTCGAGGATGTTAGAGTCGAAGAAGTCCGGTACGCGAACTGGCCATGGACATTTGTCTATCGAACCCTCGGCCCACCAGTCGTACCGGTGCATCGGCAGGCCCAGGGCCGTCTTTAGTATCTCTTGATCCGGTACGTCGGTGTTAATGTCTCCAGCGGCGCGGGAGTCCAACAAGCTCGGCTCAAATAAAGGACTTAGTGTCGGCGCCGCCTCTCCCAGTAGGAGAGCTCGAGAGACACTCCCCCAATCCTTGATGAGGCGCACGAGAGCGGTAATGTCAGCTATGGGATGTGCGGACTTGGCAGCCACGACAAACCCACCACATGCGAGCGTCGTGACCTGGATTGCAAGAAGTGGCTTGCGAGGGTCGTTTTCATCCGGTTCATTCGGTTCAAGCGTGCTATGGATGGCTGTCTGAGCTGCGAACGCCGTCAGCGATGCATCCCGGCGGTTCCATATAGGCTGGCTCTCTGTCCGGTCCGCTGGGTACAAGGAGTCCAACGTTGCCGAGCTAGTGGCAGTGACGAACTCAACGCCTGGGTCCTCGGAAGTGCCGAAGTGCGCATACAGCCGGCCGTAGCGGCGCGCATGAGGAGGGAAGTCCTTTGCCTCCTCTCCGGTCGGGCCGTTGGGTGTCGTCACGGCTTTGCATTGACCGCACCATTGTGGGTATGCGCTGAGGGTTATCTGGAGAGATTTTCTGAGGTGATTGGTTGGGTCGAAGTCCTTCGGGACCTGTTGTGGTGGCTCAAAGAGCCAGATGGCTTGGGTGAGACCAAAGTTTGCCGTTGTTGCGTCCAGCAGGGACAGGGGAATTGCGCGCTCTGATGGGGCGCGTGATTCTGGCAGCACACGCTCGGTTTTCGCGATGTACACGTCGATAGTGGGCGCCATGATTGGAAGCTGTACTGCTTTGGATTGCTGTTTTATTCCTTCGCTGATCATAGAGAGCAACTCGCCAGAATGTATATATATGTATAGTCGCAAGCGCGATACTGTCCAAGGAGCTGTGCGCGTATAGCTGAGTAAGCTGTAGGCGTACGGAGCTGTAGTAGTGTTGGGCTTCGTCGGCGGGGAGTCATCGGAAGCACAGCTTGCGGATTTGATGGTTGAGAATCCACATCTCCACGGCGCTAACTTCGCTTGAAATTAGGGTCTAATAAATAAGGTCCGAGGGAGACGAGATGCAGAGCGGATCGCGCAGCGGGTTAGGGTTGACCCCTATTCCAAGCCCCTGGAAGTCAACATATCTCCTAAATAAGCTTCTCTTGCCAATCATCGCCGTATGTCGATCACATGCATCAATGACCCGTTCAGATTGTCTTCGGCCCGTCGATGTGAGTTCTCCTGGTCGTTCCTTGGCGATCCAGGGCCAGGGGTAGGGCCAAGCAACTTCTCCGCACTCAACTAGCCCCTGTCACCGTCCTAATGCATAATGGCAACTTCTATAGAGTATCATCCAGCCAATGACCTCAAAGCCAATACCCCTCGTGGCTCGGTGAACGTCGAGAAGAGGTACGAACCCCGAGCAGGCGCGCATTAGATCTAGGAACTGCAACATCAGGACGTGCACGTGTAAACAACAATGAATAGCAGGACAGGGAAGGTCGCAGCCAAATCACTCACCGCCAGCTATATAAACACATCAGTATCTCCAGTACGAAAGTTTTCGAGGACCTGACCAGATGCGCCGTCGAAAGCAGTAGCTCAGCAATCACCGTGAAACGAAGCAGGGGCGTCGAATCGCACCGCAACTTCCGCAAGTGCCATATACTTGGCCAACGCAGAGCCCCTCAAGGTGCAACGACTCGATCATTCTCACTCTATCACCACATTGCATTCTTATCGCGCCAGGAAGGCCTGCCCCATCCAGTCCTAGCACACCATGGCTTCAGCGATGCTCCATGTGGGGGCCGCCCTGCTTCTGGCTCTGGCCCCCGGCACCACCGCCATCCCTCTAGACGCCCTGCAGCTACTCTCCTCCCGGGCCGCGAGCCCTCCCACGGCGCTTCCCCAGAAGGCAACCGCCAACGACCTCCGCTGGCAGCCATCCATGGACTTTGACACGGACGGGTGCTACAACGTCCCCGCCATCTCGGCGCAAGGCGCCATCGCCCAAGGACTGCCGCACAACTGGGTCGGCCTGTCGCAGGACTGCCGCGACCTCTCGGACCTGGACAACAACAACGTCTACTCCCGCCAGAGGTGCAACAACGGCTGGTGCGCGTACCTGTACGACTACTACTTTGAGAAGGACGTCGCCATCGCCAACTTCCTCGACGTGGGGCACACGCACGACTGGGAGCACATCGTCGTGTGGGTCAAGGACGGCAGGGCCCAGTATGTGGGCGTCTCAGCCCACGGGAAGTACGAGGTGAAGGCCGCGGCCGATGTCAGGTGGGACGGGGAGCATCCGAAAGTGGTGTACCACAAGGACGGGGCGGGGACCCACGCTTTTCGGTTTGCGAACGCGGGAGACGACAAGATCGAGAATGCGAAGGGCGTGTGGTTCCGCGGCGCGCTGGTGAGCTACAATGGGTTCCCGGCCAGGATTAGGGACCAGCTGTTTGCGCACGACTTTGGGGGTGCCACGATCGCGCTCAAGGACTCCCAATTTGCGAACAACCTGAATAATGCGAAGCCGGCGGGGATCACGTTCGACACGGGAGTGGATGATGGTAGCCCTGGAACTCCGTAAGGGGGGAGCCGTGATAGGTAGTACAAAATCGTTGTCGGTTGGGGGCGGGAAGGCCACTGGATGAATTTGTTATGTGTCGGCACGAAGGTTCGAGGACTAGGATTGAGCGCAGCCAATAGTGACTGACTAAAATGCTTAGACATAAAACTTTGAACGTACCTGACATGTACTCTAGTGCCGTACCTCGGAGGGGACAATAGACTGGATCATAGTTACCTGGATACCAGTTACCTCCTTACCCAAAACGGCTACACAATGACATAACTCGTTCCAGTAACAAGCCTGTTTGGCGCAACTGACTTTAAAGTCTGTAACTCTATTCCGGAATCTTGTGCTCGGACGCAGGTACTCCCGCTCTCCAATGAAACTCGGCTGCAACATGCTCCTTGGGCGGATTCTTCTGCCCTTCCTGGCCATAGAAGTTCTCACGGTATGTGCCACCAGGTACAGCATAGTCATCCCAGAACATACCCCGTTTACGAAGCTCAGGAATGAGCAACTCGATGATATCCTTGAATGACTGTGGGAAGAGGGCATATGCCTTCGAGGAGTTAGCATTGCGCCGGACACACAGACAGTGAGTGGGAACTTACAAAGTTGAACCCGTCAACGTCAGCTTCCTCGACCCATGCTTCGAGGCCATCGGCCACCTGCTCAGCCGTACCGACGAAGATCGGGCCGTTACCGCCAATACTGACGTGTTCTGCAACAGTATGCTTGGTCCACTTCGAGTTCTGAGGTGAGAAGCGTGCGTATGCATCGACAGTGGACCTTTTGGCTAGTTGTTAGCGAGCTCACGGAATTACTCGTTCAGCCGATAAGGAACCCTACTTGACAGCATTGCTCTCGACATGCCTCAACTCCTCATTATCACCATACTGATTGAGATCAATACCCGTCCAGCCACCGAACAAAGCCAACGCACCCTCATGCGAGGCGTACTTGCGGTAATCGGCCAGCTTAGCCTGCGCCTCTTCTTCCGTCCTGCCGAGGATAGGCGTAACCAGCGCGAGCACCTTGATGCTGCTCGGATCGCGCCCGTACTGCGACTTGGCCAGTCCCCTGATGTCGGCAATGTTCTTGGCACATACGGACGGCGCGTGTGCCGAGACGAAGATGGCCTCCGCGTGCTGGGCGGCGAACTGCTTGCCTGCGCGAGAGGTGCCGGCCTGCAGGAGGAGAGGCGTGCGTTGCGGGCTTGGAGCGACGATGTGCGGGCCTGGGACGTTGAAATACTTCCCTTCGTGGTTGATCTCGCGGACCAGAGCCGGGTCGGTGTAGACCCCAGTCTCTTTGTTCAGCTGCACTGCATCGTCGCGCCAGGATGACTGGAAGAGCTTGTACATTATCCGCATATACTCCTCGGCTTGAGCATAGCGGTCGTCATGCTGGCTCGGTTGGTAAGTGATACTCTAGGGATAGCATGGGTGATTCTAGGACTTACTGCCGGCTGCTCTGCTCGGCCTAGGTTGCGGGCTGCCGAGTCGAGGTAGCTTGTGACAATCTGCATAGCGTTAGGGTCGTGGTGTTCCATTCAGTACCGCTTTGGCAAGCTGACTTACGTTCCACCCAAGTCTAGTTACGAGTTAGCGGTAAATCACGATGAACAAAGATGCTGAAGTATGTATGGATGAACGTACCGTCCTTTGGTAAGATGGTCCACCGTAGACAGTCGACGTGCCAGGTGGTATGGCTGTTCATACGTCGTGGAGACTGTGACTCCAAAGCCGATACTCTTGGTTGCTGCAGCCATGGCAGGCACAACTGCAAGAGGCTCGTGGACAGGCCATTGTGCACCGGTCTTGATGGCAGGGTCTAGTGATTTCTTGTAGACATCGTATCCGCCTGTGACATGTTAGTGTTTGGCACTCTGGTTTGGAATGACAGAATATTTGATGATGCATTACCTAGGACATCAGCAATGAAGATACCGTGAAATTTAGCCTCTTCCAAGAGCTTTGCTAGCTCGACCCAATGGTCGACATCGGTGAAGCGTGACGACTGGTCGTCGGGGTGCCGCCATAATCCAGGGGACTGATGGCCACTGCCTAGATTTAGAAGTCGCGTCAGCGGGTGAGGCTTATCTGGGTGTCCTACAATTTGGGGAATCGCTCTTCTTACACATCTCAATGAATACATTGAGGATTAGGCGCTTCTTGCCGGCCTCTGCTATTTGGGTTGCCATGCTTATCTCCGGAGTTTGACGGACTTGAACTACCAATGCGATGTAGGTACCTAGCTCGAGACTGTAGCGCGAGAAAGAAAATGGCGTCTCAATTGAAGTAGCGAAGGCACTTTAACACGTTTTTTCTCAATCGGGATATTTGAACCGATGGCCGGGTTGGGTTGTTGGTTGTCGTCCGGACCGGAGCGTATACGGATGACGTTGCTTGGCTTACACGATTGCACCATCGTCACCCGCAATGGCGCTCACCATCTGGAACAACAACACTACGATATCTCGCATCCGCTTGCATCACACCATCCCTTAGGTCGTTATCGCGGTAGTTACAGCGAAGGCAATGATTGACGAATTAGTGCGGGGGAAATAGTTCGGCGTCGCGAAGGATGGAGTTCGCCGTCCTCAGTGCTGCTTGTGTTTCCCATCTCTGGTATTGTGTCATTGCGTGAAATACCCCATCGAAGTATTGTCAGCATGTATTGAACTTTGTATCCATGTAGCGTTCTCCTATCTCTTTCTCAACTTGAGTAGACACGTTGCGGCGTACCCTATACAGTCACCAAGCCATTTGCAGCCATGAGTAGCTGGGCACGAATACGTCGATTTTCCCTCAGACGGCAGAGTAAATCTCTGGATGTCCAACCATCGATGGAAGTGAATGAACAACCGGAACCGCCATCGGTTCCCGAAACTCAGACTGTGCTTCTACTACACGGAGCCAAGCAGCCCTACCAGGTCACAGGAAGCTATGCAGTTCCGCAGGCTGAGACCGAGCATGAAGTGCTCTTAAAGGTCGAGGTCATTGGTCTCAATCCAATTGACTGGAAAGCACCGTAAGTTTGCCTTCACTAGGCCTCGCCTCGCAACCAATTTACTAACCTGCCAAGTGACTTCAACTTTGGAATCCCCGAGCTACCGTATGTCTCTGGAAGGGAGTTCGCTGGTGAGGTAGTCAAGCTGCCGGAGAAGTCCGGAAGACTACGAATTGGGGACAGGGTCATGTCTATCTCGACAGACTACCGGGACCTGAGGAAGGCGGCGTACCAACAGTATGCCGTTGCGTTCGACTACAATGTCGTAAAGCTTCCGCCTCAGGTGTCTGTCCAAGAAGGAGCGACGCTTGGAGTTGCGTTCGTGGCAGCTGTGCTTGCCTTGGGCGTATCAATGGGAGTCGACTTCTCTCAGGTCCTCGACGGCCCAGATTTGCTGAAGAGCTTAAGGAATATTTCGCCGGCGACCCTTCCAGAAGACATCCGTGGTGAATGTCTCAACGGTATCCAGGACCACGAGAGAGCCAAGTTGGGTGACTGGCTGGCAATATGGGGAGGCTCAGCAACTTCCGCCAACCTCACTATCCAACTCGCTCGCCTGGTCGGACTGAAGGTCATTGCCATAGTGGACAAGGCAAAGCACGGCCTCAGACTTTCGAACCACAAGGTCCTTCGCCCGGATCTCCTTGTCGATAGCCACGATCCTAGGAGGGCAGTGGACATCATCCGGGCAAACACCAAAGGGAAGGTTCGGTTTGGTATCGACACGAGGGGACGCGACACTGCTACCCACCTGCTTCGGACACTGACTCCGGATAACTTGGCATCTGTGTCCGCTCCGAACGGTTCACCACCATCGCCACCGGCTACACCCCAGAGCACGACATTACTGTCGGCGCACTTGATCGGCCTCACCGGACTTCCGAAGGGCTCGCCTCCTGAGGGTGTGTTGTATCATACCGTGCCGATCAAGTTGTTCCACGAAGTTCCAGAGATTGGTCTAGAGCTGGTATCGTGGCTGGAAAGGTTACTGGCGAAGGGTCTGGTTGTTCCACCAGAGATTCTGGATGTTGAGACAGGATTTGAGAGTGTCAATGGGGCATTGGACAGGATGAGGAAAGGCGAGATCAGTGGTGGCAAACTTGTTGTCAAGGTTGCTTAATTGCTTGATACTATACCTCACGCCCCGCGACGTCAGAAATAGCGCTTAGAACTGAAGACACTGCTCCGACAACCGATAATACAAGATGCTTGCTCTTGAGCAAGTGTGGAGGCTCCTCAGTTACATATATTACCATGAACATGATATGTTCATGACGCCTCTGTTTTACCTGTATTCAATAAAAGCAAAAGGTCGAGCGTGTTTTGATTTTCATTTACCCTTAGTACCAAGACAAGGTGAAGATACGACGAGACGAAGAGACGGCGTTGCCATGAGACAAAAGCCTTGGGAGGTATTACGCTCATCATGATCCGCAGATGGAGTAGGAATTGCTATTGAAAAATAGCACACTATACTTCTCGGTCTATGATTGACAGCTTGATCTAGTATATCCCATTTGAGTCCTAGTCACCCAAGTCTAGAAGCACGCCGGCTCTCACAACTACGCCTTGATGACGATCTTGTCCACCCCTTCCGCGGAATTAGTATCCCGCGACTCAGCAATTTGGGGAGACTTCGTATCCTTCCCTTCCTCCAGATGCGTACCGCTAGTGCCAAAATGGCGCAGAACCAGCCACACTGGGAAGATAGACGCAGCCCAAAGCCCGAAGTTAAGATAGATACCACCGACCTGCCCGAACACCGTGAGCGATGACAGACCATAGCTAACGGCCTGCCACGCTGACTCAGTGCCGCGAAGAAGCGCCGCGTAACGGATGACGTCCGGCTCATCCTCAGCCAAGTTGTGGATGACGAAGTACCTGTAGGATGACGTTAGTCTTTTGGTTGGGTGCTTACGGTCGGGATAATGAGACTCACAAAAAGAGGTAGTTGATCTGGAAGCCAATCACCAAGAAGAGGAAGACACCGAAGGCTGACCCAAAATGGTCGCTAGACCAGTCGTAGGTTGGCTTGGTCTCGCGGAAGCGAGTGACGAGCACCGTAGCCCAGATCCACCAGGCACCCTGGAGAATGACAATGGCGAAGAAGGATGACCGTGCGCGAGTCTTCAGCGAGACTTTTGTTCGGTCCAGCCATGCTCCAAGTAAATTGCCGGAGATGACGGCAACAATACCAGAGAGGAATGAACCCAGTGCTCGGGCTCTGACCGAGAACCACACTGTCGTTATGTTAACTTGAGCCTCATAAATGGTTACAGGAGTGACTTACGAGACAAGTACGTGAAGAACACGGCTTCCGCAAAAACAGCCTGTCCAATGAAGAGGACGATCAGCAAGAACTTCTTGCTGAAGAATAGGCTTGTCGTTTTCTTGATCTCCTTCCATGGATGCTGGGTGATGCTCAAGTCGACTTTCTTCCCGTCCTTCCGCTGCACCTGTTCGGGCTTGTTGAGCAACAACGCGACAAACGGCCCCGACGCCTGAAGCGCAATGAAGACAAGGAAGACGGTATACGAAACTTTGCCAGCCTCGTTTCTGTCGGAGTTCAGACCAAGATTGATAGCACCACCCAAGATCTGTCCGCTCAGGCGGTACGTCAGCCAGTACCCCAGCGCCTTGCCACGGTTCCAGGGCTCGGGATAGGCGATGGCAATGGCTGCCTCTGCCATCCAAAAGACACCCGCAGAAATACCACACAGCGCAGCGCCGAGGAGCGTCAGCCATTCAGTGCCGTAGCGGTTGTTGGTGTACAGGCCTGCCGCATAGGGAGCGTAGCCGATCGTGCCGAAGATGAGGGCGCCTTTGATGCCGATGTAGTGCACGAGGACACTAGAGAAGTAGCAGGAGACCACCATGAGGCAGAAAGTCAGGGCGTTGGCTGCGTTGACGAGACCGGGAGTCGCTGCACCGCCCGCTCCCAGGGAGTTCATCGCTCCCCAGATGCCGGGAGCGGCGAGGTTGCATAGTCCGAGGATTGTGATGTTGTAGAATGTGGAACGGTACCATTTGACTGGAAGAAGCATGTGAGTAACCGCCACAGCTACGGGCTCTTAGGTTAGGACACGGCCTTAAGAGCACCTACCCGGATGTTGCTGGTCCTTCGGAGGCTCGAATTCACTCTCCGTATGACGGGCCACCTTAGGGATGGCCTCCATAATTCACGAAAGGTGCTTGATCAGTCTGGTCGTGACGTCTTGCTCTTGCTTCTTGCCGCGAGGAGGTCTGAGATACGGGTTGCGAGCGGGTTGCTGCACCTTTACCAGTCCTTTATTACCACCATGTGTGCAGATGAGCATAACTGCCAACCCATGCACATTTGCCATCTTCGGTACAAGGGCCTGACTGTCACCATCGGCAGCGATTGTGGCAAGCATGGGCCCTTTCCAGTCCCCTGGGTCCACCGTTGCAATGGCAGCCCCGGTAAGCACGCAATACCATGCAGTAACAACCTGGAATACCCCCACGATCTGATGCAATAGCTCTAGAACCGGTTGAATACGCTCTTGTTGGGCACGTAAGGCTCAATAGTAGTATAGTATGTGTTGATCTAGTCTAAGATCCACCTCACAAGCGGAAATCCATCTACCTAATATCGGTGGCTTGTAGCTAATCAGAGGCTCCGGAACAACCTCCGGGCCGGGCTAGGAGACCTCTCCAATACCCCCCTTCAAGCCAACGGAATTATTATGAGGCTCGAATTAGTGAGGGTATCGCCAAATATCCGTACAAAAGTGTGATTTTCTATCAGGTTTTTCATTTGTTGTAGGAAATCCCTTTCAAAATATGATTCTGTATCCGTAGAATGTCTTCTTGCTCTTATTTCCCCCTCCAAATATACGTACCGGATGTGCGACGTCTTACAAAGTAGAAATCGTTTTGTCTTTCTTACATTTTGCGTCTCCTAAACAAATAGCTATATAGGCGAAAAAGGGTAGAAAACGCCGTATTTAGCCTTATTTCGAGGGTTCCTATACGGGCCGAGGCGTTAAACCGAAGAGCTTAACGAATTGGGTATGCTTAAGCCGACCTAGTAGTTTTGTAAGGCTATCGGTAACTATATCGGTCCCGGCGAGATATTGAAGCTTGATTAGGCCCTTTACGACCTAGTTAATAATCTATTTGTACCGGAGATCAACTAAACGAGTCCTGGCGTTATTTAGAGGATTTAGAACAGTAGCGAGGGCATTCGCGGAGTCCGTGAATAGTAAGAAAGGCTTTTTCTGGGGAGCTTTAAACTCTTCTAGTATCTTATTGATCTAGTTAAGGCTGATTCCGGCTAGCGTTAGGTTGATAAACTCTGCCTTTATAGAGGACGTTATAATAACCGTCTAGTATTTCGTTTTCTAGAAGACTAGTCTTCTTGCGACCTTAATAACGTAGCCGCCGGTAGAGTATCGGGTAAGGGCGTAGTCCGCGAACGAGGCGTCGGCGTAGCCCGTAAGCTTAAGATTATCGATTATAAAGCTATCGCTATCGCCGTAGACGACGTAGCGATTAAGGGAGGTTTTGACGTACCGATAGAAGTACTTTAGGAGCTAGTAGTATTTCTCTGAGGCCTTAGTGTTAGCCTCGCAGAGTTTGCTAACCGTATTAGTAATATCGGCGCGGGTACCGATAGATAGATAGTTTAGCTTTCCTGTCTTCTTGATATAGTCTTTCTGGCGGGCGTCGTCGATCTTGTTATCGTTATCGACTACTTTAGGAAGCTCGAGGCCTTTAGGCTAGGGGGCCTAGACGCCGTTCAAGTCTAACTAGGCAAACTCCTCTAGTATCTTCTCGTAGTAGCGGCGCTAGGAAAGGTAGACTCGTTTGTTCTTTTTGTCGTAGAATATCTCGTAACCGAGGAAAGACTTGGCCTCGCCGAGATCCTTAAGCTAGAAGTACTTAAGTAGATACTCGCGGACCTTAAGGATAAGCTCCTTCGTCGCGGCGGCAACTAATAAGTTATTTACGTATAGGATAACGAAGGCATTTAGGGTCTTGCTATAGAACAGGCAGAGATCTGAATCAAACGGTTCGAAACTTTGTTACTTTATAATAAGGTAGATTGTAAGGAACCAGGATAGCGGCGCCTCGCATAGGCCGTATAAAGCGCGGTAGAGGAAGCAGACCTTGCTTCCGCTTATAACGCCGTAAGGTTGCTCGACGTAAACCTCGACGCCGGAGGGCATCTTTGCGTATAGGAACGCCGTATTGACGTCGAATCCCTAAAGTAGGAAGTCCTTAATAGCTACGACGACGAAGCAAAGGCGAACAGCCGTCGCGCTAGCTACTATAGCGTAGGTATTAACGAAGCCGCTATGTCACGGGACTGTCAGGCTGAGAGCGGAGTAAGGCTAAACAGATGGTATTTGCTACGGACAGACTCAATCCCGTGGTTGCGGGCAGGCTGATGATAAGACGTAGCTCGAAGAGCTACAAAATATAATGGACAGAATCAATATAAAGATATTTCTTTGTCGCGGGCCCGCACTAGGCCTACCACGTGACAGGGTCACGTGGCTCAATTACCTGGGGCCTCAGCGCCGTGACAGTACTCCCCTCCTCTAGGGCGGAGCTCCGACGACGCAGTTACGGTCTGGGCTTGTTCGGGTACCGGCGGTGAAAGTTGCGGACGATCTCCTGTGCGTTCTCCAGGTGCTCGGCGGGTGCTTCGGTGGGATCGTCGTATCCAACCCACTTGACAGTATACTTTAACCGAGGGCCGCCCCGGCCTCTCCTCTCCCAGCGGGAGTCCAGGATGTCCTCGACCTCGAATTCTTCGATGCCGTCCACCTCCACTGGGGGAGGAGGAGCATGGCACTGACCAGGCAAGGGATCGGTGGCAGCGGGTCGGAGCAGGCTGACATGAAAGACAGGGTGTATCCTCATAGACGCAGGCAGCTCCAGACGGTAGGCATACGGGCTGACGACTTCGGCGATCCTGAACGGTCCGAGTAGTTTCCAGTCGAGCTTCTTCTGCGGTCGGGCAGTCTTAATATTGCGGGCGTCTAGCCACACTTCCTGGCCTTCTTGGTAACGGCGGGCAGGTCTCCTTTTCCGGTTGGCGTACTCCTCTTGGCGGGCTTGGGCGAGACAGATCTCGGATTGCAGGTACTCGTGGATCGTTTTCATCTTGAGGACCAACTCCTCAGAGTCGCGAGCGGCGCGCTGTGGTCCAGGCTGTACAGGTTCGAATCCTAGGCGGGGGTGGAAGCCGTAATTGGCGAAGAACGGTGTCGTGCCGGTGCTCTCGTTGATGGCGTTATTCAGGGCGAACTCGGCAAGGGGTAGCCATCTCGACCAGTCGTCTTGGAGGTAAGAGACCTGACCACGCAGGTACTGTTCCAGGAAAGCGTTCGCGATCTCGGTCTGGCCATCTGTCTCCGGGTGGTATGCAGTCGATAGCAGGGCTTTGATTCCTAGGCGGCGGATCAGGTGCCTCCAGAACGCGGACACGAATTGGGCTCCACGGTCGGAAACAATTGTCTTGGGGAGGCCATGTATCTTCCAGACATGCTTGGTGTACAGGCGGGCGACTTCCTCGGCATCACAGGTTCCTTTGCAAGCTATGAAGTGCTTCATCTTCGTCAGACGGTCTACTACGACGAGGATCGCGTCGTACCCATCGCTTTCGGGTAGGTGTGTGATGAAGTCCATGGAGATATCCTGCCAGGCTCGGTCGGGAATCGGTAAAGGTTTGAGTACCCCCTGGCGTGCTTCTCTGGAGACGGTGCTTCGCTTGCAGGTGTGGCAGTTTCTGACCCATCGCTCGATATAGGATAGCATACCCGGCCAGTAGTATTCTCTCGAAATGGCCTCGTAAGTTCTCGCTCGGCCCATGTGTCCGGTGACCGGGCTCTCGTGGTACGAGCGTACAAGCTCAGCGAGCAGTTCTTGATGTTCAGGGACGTACAGCCGGTCTCGATAGTACAGGTATCCGTGTCTGTTCTCGCACTCGGCTAGGGTGATACGCGGGTGGCGGGCGTGGTTCTCCTCTAGGGCCTTCAGTATGGACCGTAGTGTTTCGTCGGACTCGTACCCTTGTTCGAACAGTGCTTTCACCGGTGGGGGCAGTAACGGAGCAGTTCTCTCTCGTGAGCGGACGGGGCGGACTGGCTCAGGGTCTGGTTCCGTGGCTGCGGTCTCTGGTCTCCTTGTGCTTGAGCGTGTCGTAGCTCTTAGCTGTACTGGTTCCTCTGTGAATCTGACTCGTCTCTTGCTGGGCGGGGTGGGTTCCTCGAAGTTGTGGCTCTTCAGTACTACCTGGCTCTGGTGTAGCAGGCGCTCATCTCCCTCCTTCGGGAGGTCCTCTGACCTCCTGGTCAGAGCGTCAGGCTTCGCTCCTTGTTTGCCGGGACGGTAAGTAATCTTGAAGTTGAACCTGGAGAGGAATTCGGACCAGCGGGCTTGTCTGCGGTTCAGGAGTTTCGTCGTCGTGAAGTATTCTAGGTTCCGGTGGTCTGTAATGACCTTGATCGGGGAGCTCGTTCCCTCCAGTTCCGGGCGCCATTCCTCGAAACAGCGAATAATTGCCAGGAGTTCCTTATCGTAGATCTCGTAGTTACACTCCGTTACCGAGTGCTTCTTTGAGAAGAAAGCAACAGGCCGTAAAATGCCGTCATCGCCGTACTGCGATAGCACACCGGCCGACACGAAATCGGAAGCGTCGGTTTCCAAGATGATCTCTCTTTCCCAATCGAACGGGGCCAGGACGGGCGCGGTCGTGAAAGCAGTCTTCAGTCGGTTGAATGCCTCTTCGCAGTTCTTATCCCAGTTGAACTTCACCCCCTTCTTAGTGAGGTTGACTAGCGGGGCGATGATCTTCGAGAACCCTTGGATGAAGCGTCGGTAGAAGTTCCCGAAGCCGATAAAGGCTTGTACATCGGTCAGGCAGGCGGGCGTTTTCCAGTTGACGATCGTCTCGATCTTCTTCGGGTCCATCTGGATTCCTTCTCGGCCCACGATCACTCCGAGGAAGGTGGTCTTGTCCTGGAAGAACTCGCACTTCTGGATCTTGGCGTACAAGCCGGCTTCTCGCAGGGCCGCGAGGACCTTCCTTACATGAGCGATGTGCTCCTTTCTCGTGCGACTGTAAATCAGGATATCATCTAGGTAGGCTGTGCAGAAAACGTCTAGGTACTCTCGCAGGGTGTCGTTAATAAACCTCTGGAAGGTTGCTGGCGCTGCGGTCAGGCCGAACGGCATAACGAGTGACTCGAACAGGCCGAACCGGGTACGGAAAGCCGTCAGGTATTCTTGTCCTTCCTTGATACGGATGTTGTTGAACGCAGAGATAATGTCGATCTTCGTGTAGTACATCATCCCTTTCAAGTTGCTGAGGGATTCCTTCGTTAGCGGCAGGGGGTAGCGGTCCTTGACGGAGATGTTGTTCAGCGCACGGTAGTCCACACAGAAGCGGAGTCCTCCTCCTGGTTTCTTGACGAAGAGTACTGGCGAGGCAGCAGGAGACGAGCTGGGTCGGATGAAGCCTTTCTTTAGGTTATCCTCAAGCCATTCCTTAAGGGCCCTCAGCTCGTCGCGGGACATCGGGTACAGAGGTCCAAAGGGCGGTGTCGCTCCCTCAATAAGCTTGATCTCGTGGTCGTACCGACGGTGTGGCGGTAGCTTGTCTGCTTCCTTCGGGGAAAAGACGTCACGGAAGTCTCGAAGCTCTAGTGGCAGTAGTTCTTCCAGGTCCGGTGCGTCGTGTTGGCTAAGCTGTTGTTCTATGTCTTCTATGGTGACAGAAAACATCTGGTAGTTCCTTCGGGCGTACGCTGAGCAGGCTCGCATTGAAACTTCTGCGATATCCATGTGTTCTAGTCCGGTGGGGCGGGGCGGTAGGTAGGTCGGGCGGTCTCTTTTCGGCACGTCGTGCAATGCTCTGATCTTGGACGGGCGGGCGGGGGTGTTGCAGTTCTTCTGGCAGTACTGGCTGTCAAAGGTGAAGGTATGGCTGGCGAACCCGACCCTCGGGTCGTGTTCCTTTAGCCATGGCATTCCTAGTATGACGGGGTAATACGCTAGCTGCGTGACGTATAGTCTGATCTCTTTCTCGAAGTGGTCCTCAATCCTCAGGCTGGTGATAACATAGTGGGTGACCTTCCCACTCTCGGATTCTCGGCCGTCAAAGACCTCCAGGGCGAACGGTCTCTTCAGTTTCTTTAGCGGGAGCTCGTGGCTCTCGGCCCAGCTCTGGTCAACAAATCCCTTTCCTTCGGCGCCAGAGTCGGCTAAGGCGTAGGTAGGCAGTTTCCGGTCTCCTAATTCCAGGGTGGCGGGTAATATCATTAGGTGGGATCTCATGTCCTCTTCTTCGCGGACCGAGAGACCCTTGACGGCGGCAGCAGAGATCTTCAGCGTTCTTAGTGCGCGGTTCGGTTGGTGTCGTGTTGTGCGCTCTATAGGAGCCTGTGTGCGACTTAACGCAGGCTCGCTCCGTTTACCGAGACCTCAATGCTCGGCTGCGGGCTGCGGGATCTGGACGAGGACAAGCTGGCGGGGGAACCGGAACGGGCCACTCTGGCTTGTAGGCGGGAGCGAGTATCGGGGTGGGGGCAATCGGCAACGCGGTGGCTCTGAGAACCGCAACGGAAGCATTCTCCTCTCTCTCGTCGGCCTCCAGGGACGAACCGTGACCCTCGCTGCGCGCTGAGGTCCATAGGCTCGCCGCGTTCGGCCCTCGTCTCCGGTCCCTTCGCGGGCGGGGAGATGGTCTGCGGCCGGTTGGTGCTCGGGGCCGGGGCGGTGTAAGATCTTCCAAGGGTCGGCACGGGTTGGTTAAAGCGTTGACGGCGGTTTTCTAGATTCTGTAGGAAGGCAGCGTACTGGTGATATTCCCGACTGGGCGGTTCGTGGTGAAGCAGCATGCTACGCAGTTCTCGGGAGATGGCTTGTTCTAGGAGCGTCGGTAGGGCTTCTTCTGACATCTGTCCCTCGAGGGCGAGGCGCTGGAATTCGGCGAAGAACGTGCTGAAGTCCTTGTTTGATTGGCGCAGGCGGAAGAGGTCGTTTCGGGCATTGTTGACGAGGTTCGGGTCTCCAAAGGCGCGGTCCAGCTGGTCCAGGATCTTGTCGTAGTCGGAAAGCTGACAGACGCCTTCCTTGATGTGCGGGAGAATCTGGGCATAGGCAGGGCCCTTCAGTCGGTTGGTAACATAGGCCATACGGCTCTGGGGTGTGGGGAAGCGGTCGCGGTTAGCCTTCATCTTCTCGTGTATCTGGGAGACGAAGCGGCGTAGGTCCTTGCGTTCTCCTTCGAACTTGTCGGGGTCAGGGAGTCTCTCGGACAGGCGCTGGGAGCCATTGGATTGTGTGTCGACGGGGGTGTTGGTTCCGGGGGTAGTGACGAGTGCCGGTACGGTGACGGTAGCGGTCTGCGACTTAGCTCGGTGTTCGGCGAGGACTCGTCCCGCTTTGGCTTCGATAAGAAGATCCCGGAGCTTATCCAGTTCCTTCTCCTGATAGTTGGCGACTGCGTTGGAGCTCGTCAGCTCCTTCTGTAAGCGCTGGGTTTCCTCTTCTAGTTCCAAGATCCTCTGGCCTTGCTGTTCGATCTTGGCGTAGACTTCCTGGTCGTCGGTCTCCTTCCGGGCGATATAGTCGTAAGCCAGGCGGAAATACTCGTACCATTGGGAAATATGCCCCATTACGTGGGCGGCAAAGGACTCGTCGTCTTCCGGCAGGAACGGTGGTAGCGGGCGGTTCGCCATTGCAGCAGTAGTGATGGCGGTAGGGGTAGGAGCTACGTAATGTCACGGGACTGTCAGGCTGAGAGCGGAGTAAGGCTAAACAGATGGTATTTGCTACGGACAGACTCAATCCCGTGGTTGCGGGCAGGCTGATGATAAGACGTAGCTCGAAGAGCTACAAAATATAATGGACAGAATCAATATAAAGATATTTCTTTGTCGCGGGCCCGCACTAGGCCTACCACGTGACAGGGTCACGTGGCTCAATTACCTGGGGCCTCAGCGCCGTGACACAAGCCTTAATAACCGCCGCCTTATTGGCGTAGCCGAATCGTTAATATATAACGTCGAAGGAGACTTTCGACGTTCGAAGTTACGCGAGGGCGATAGACTTCGTCCGATTCCTCGCGGCGTTCTTGATTACCAAAACGTTATTAATCCAGGTAAGCTACGCCAGCTCAGACTTCGTCTTTTTGTAGATAATAAGATCCTCGTAGCCGTCGATAATAGCTCCGTCGTCCCTTAGCTTGCTAGAGGAGATAAGGTTATAAGGCGCGTTAGGAGAATAAACAGTACCGAGCTCCCAATCAATAGTTTCGCCGTTCGACGTCTTTACCGTAAAGCGTACTAGTCTATAGTAGCTAGTAACGATATCTCCGCTATTAGCAGAACCGAAAATCTATAGAGTTTTTATCGCGGTAAAGGAGTCAAACTAAGTTAGATCGTTAAAAGTATAGGATAAAGCTCCCGAGTCTAGGACTAGAGTATCTTTAGTAAGCTTATATAGCGAAGATACGCTAGTAAGCTATACTATAACGCCGTAGATGCCGCTCTGAAACCTGGTAGAGCTAGCTAATAAGCGAGAAGGTGTCACGGCTGAGCCTTACAGGTCCCTGTACCCACTGAAGACAAAAGGACTTAGGATTCCAAGTTGCAATTGGAACCACTAATACAGGATATATAGGACCTGTTACGGGGGCTGCGCCACGCCCGTAACACTACCCCCCTCTGCTACAAGACTCGCCCCGAGTCTTGGTCGAACAGTGAGGTTAAGTAGGAAATGTAGCCTATAGGAGCCCCGAAACTGCTCCATTGAGGTGCCCCCAATGGGGACCTTACCCACATACTAGCAGCTCCAGCGCGACTTACACCTAGTGAATTGGAAGAGGTGGGGCTCAGGCCCGGTTTCTAAGCAGGGTTCGACGCCCACCCAAGTAACTTGGAATAATGTCACGGCTGAGCCTTACAGGTCCCTGTACCCACTGAAGACAAAAGGACTTAGGATTCCAAGTTGCAATTGGAACCACTAATACAGGATATATAGGACCTGTTACGGGGGCTGCGCCACGCCCGTAACAGAAGGGTCCTGATTCTAATTCTACTAGTTCTATTGACTAGTCTAATTATCTTTCTTTTTCTTGCGGTAGTAAAATATCAGTTCCGGGTATAGCGTTTAGTAACAGGTATTACTACTATAGTATCTCTATCTATAGGAAGTATGGAATTTAGCCGGCGGTCGGGCAGGCTAATCGTTCTTGTCTTTGTTATTATTGTTCTGCTTAGGCTAAGCGTAAAGCGTATCGGCGCTTTCGCGATTAGCTTCGATAGAGAGCTCCCGGGTAAACGTTTCTTAGGTAAGCTTCTTCTCCTTTACCTAGACTATTAGATAAGTATAGAATAAGTACTTTTTAATACCTACGAGCGTAATCTAGATACAAACTTCGTTTTTAAACTTAAGGATAAACTCTTATAGACGTCGGCGAAGGAAGTAGACGCGATTAAGATACTTATAGAAGCTAGAGTACTTTTTACGACGGATATTATAGAATTCCTCGACGAGTTCGGCAATAGCGTTCTCTGACGCCGCTAGTATAATATTAAAGATATTATTGTAGAGTTTTTTCGGGTCGGGATCTGTTTCGTCGGTCTTGCTACCGTCGTTAATAAAGCGGGTTTGGACGTCGTTTGAAAGTAACGTTTATAGTAGGAAAGTAACCTTGTAGCGGTCGCCTAAGTTGTCTTCTATTTTCGGGATATCGGTTGTAACGTATTTCTGGAAGCCGTAGATACCTAGTTAGAGTAGGACGACCTTCTTCTAGTTTTAGAGATTGTTCTCTTCCTTTAACTTGTCGATCTTTACCTCAAAGTCTAAAGGTATTTTAGCGACTAAAGGAGATGAACTGGATTATACTGAATTGTTAAGTACTAAAAGCAACGCTAGAAAGGGTATCGCAAAGCAAACGGACTGAAGGAGAGTGTGACGGCACTGTATTCTACATCCTCACAAGCGCTATATATCCTAGTATGAATCACAAGTTGGGCAACTTGTAGATTCTCGTCCTTTTGAAGGGTGTGGAACTAGGAACCATTCTGGATAAGCCGTGACATAATCTACAAGTTAAGGGGTTGGCGTCAATTCCAACTTCGAACCCGATCTAGAGCCCCACCGCTGTCATTCACCGCGAAAGAACACTTGATAACCTGTTGAGGCAAGTAGTGAATGAACGACGGAGTGACATGTGGGTATAGATCCCTTATACGGAGCCCCGTCGGGACATGCGGGTAGGTGAAGGAGACGGTTCAGGACTTCTATAGCGAGAACCCGTGTGCCTCTCCAATTGACCATACGCACGAAACCCCTCTAGATGAACATGCCAATTGGGGGCGTATTTGAGTGCTGGGGGCCAGCACTTGTGGAGGGGGGGGTGATGTGACGGCACTGTATTCTACATCCTCACAAGCGCTATATATCCTAGTATGAATCACAAGTTGGGCAACTTGTAGATTCTCGTCCTTTTGAAGGGTGTGGAACTAGGAACCATTCTGGATAAGCCGTGACAGAGAGCCGCAAACTATACCCGTTCTTTGATATTGGGCCGAAGGAAGTAATATTCTAGTCGGCTTCAATTGATCTTGGGCCGAGAGAAGCAGTATTCCAATCGGCTTAAATTGAATTCAATTGAACTCAATTAATTACTCGAAGTATATCGCTTAGAATATATTTATACTTGAGTACTCGAGTATTATTAATTAATTGATTAACTATATCAAATCGATCGTTGTTGTTTTGGGCGGTCGATATTGGTAGGGCCGTACGCGATCTCGCTATTACGGTAAATACCCTACTCCAGATACCGATCCGGGATTCAAAATGAAATTGTAGAGCGTACAAAGCTCGCAAAAGT
Source organism: Coniochaeta sp. 2T2.1 (assembly GCA_009194965.1). Classification (NCBI taxonomy): domain Eukaryota; kingdom Fungi; phylum Ascomycota; class Sordariomycetes; order Coniochaetales; family Coniochaetaceae; genus Coniochaeta; species Coniochaeta sp. 2T2.1. Next base: position 2,224,241 of record VSMA01000002.1, on the reverse strand, counting down.
ATGGAAATCAGTACAAAATGTAGAGCTCGTCGAGCTATACAAGCTGATATAATTATCGAAGAGTCTCGATCAAAGCGCGGAGGCGCGAAGGCTTATAACCTGTTAGGTACGTAAGGCTCAATAGTAGTATAGTATGTATTGATCTAGTCTAAGATCTACTTTACAAGCGGAAATCCATCTACCTAATATCGGTGGCTTGTAGCCAATCAGAGGCTCCGGAATAACCTCCGGGCCGGGCTAGGAGACCTCTCCAACAGCTCTTGAAGGATTGCACTTCTATGTGTGGTCTAGTGTCTCGAAGTGCCATGTTCCACCTTTGATGCAACGGCCCCTGTCTGTCAACGGTGTGGCCGAGTGAGACAGCGGACAATATCCCGGACTGCGGTGCGAGATCTACCGACACTAAGACATTGGCGAATTAAGTGAAGAGCTTCAGATGTTGACATGACAGGGGTGTCATAACGACATTCTACTTGAAACGAATCACGGCTATCAACTGTACAAACGACATACCGGAGATCTCCAACTATCAAATCTGCCATTTCAGGGCAAACTCCACCAACTCTCGTGATAGTCCCTAAGATCCACCTCCTCCGGAACTCGCAAGTAAGTAGTCATATCCGACTCAGGGTCCGCCTCCTTGCGCGTCCATCCGTTGCCGAAATACCACTGGAACCGGTTCCCGCTATCGGAAAGGTACTCGTACTCCCAGTCCTCCCACCTGGGCTCGCGTCTCACAGCCGTCACGTGGCCCGCGCTGCCTGGCCAGACCCCGTGGATCCTTGCACCCGGCCTGCCGCCGTTGTACCACGAGCTGCAGCCGTCTGTTAAGACAGTCTTGGCGAAAAACGCATCGGCGTACTCGATAAAGTCGTCTGCCGCCTTCTGGCTTGGGGAGATGGTCTTTATGCCCTCCCGCGCAGCTTTGCGGAGGACCTTGGCGAAATAGGTAAGCTGCACTTCAACGCTGTGGGGGACCGTGCCTGACGGCCCTGTGCCGTGGGGTCCGTGGACGAAGAAAATGTTGGGGAAGCCGGGCGTTGCGAGACCGAGGTAGGTGTGAGGGTATCCGTATTTGCCTCCCGGCCGCCAGGTGGCTGAGAGGTCGAGACCGTTGGCGCGGATGGGGAAGGGAGGAGCCATGTCCCCGGTGGCGCCGGTAGCGCAGAAGACGGCGTCTACCGCGCGGTGCTTGCCATCAATGGTTTCGATGCCGGTTTCTGTGAAGCGCTTGATTGGAGTGCGGATGTAGTCTACGTTGTCCTCGGTTATGGCTTCCAAGTATCCCGGACCAGGGGTAAGTCGTCTGCAGTTGGGCGAGAAGTCGGGCACAATGTCATTTAGAAGCTCGGGCTTCTTTACCAGCCGTTTCTTCATGATCTCGGTGAAGTGGTCGCGCAGCGCCTGATTGTCCGGGTGATTCTTGAAGAACGTCGCAAATCTCCTCCAGTACTTGTTCTCGAGCTCCTTGCGGAACTTGAGGTACACCTCCGGGTCTTCGAACGACTTCTTCTGCTCCTCCGTGTCCGGCTGTAGCTCCAGCGTTCTCTCATCACCTGCCCAAGATGCGGCAATCCATGTCTTGTTGCGCGCATAGTGATCCAGGTGCGCAACAACAGGCTGCAGGTTCGCCACGAGCTGGATGCCGCTCGCTCCGTTTCCGATGACAGCCACACTCTTGCCCGCCGGATCATATGAGGGATCCCAATGCGAGGCATGACGAAGTCGGCCCTTGTAGTCGTTGATACCCGGATAATCCGGCAGTTTCCAAGCGTTGAACCGGCCCAACGCGGTCAGGACGAAGTCGGCCTCCTCCACGCGGACCTCGCCGGAAGCCACATTGCGAATACTGAGACGCCACACACTCTCCGTCGCATCCCAGTCCACCGCTTCTACCTTTCGGCCAAGCTTGGTGTACTGATAGACATCGTACTTGCGCGCTTGTGTCTGCCAGTACTCCTGGATCTCAGCACCCGGTGCAAACTGGTCAGACCAGTCCAGCTTTGGTGAGAAGGTGGCTTGGTAGACATGTGAGGGAATGTCACACCGAACGCCTGGGTACACGTTTTCCAGCCATGTGCCGCTCTGAGATGTGTTAGCCATCCGTAACACTCAGCGAATAATTGAATAATGACCTACAACATCGTGATTCTTTTCGTATATTGTCAGGTTGATGTTTGGAACCTTCCTCGGGAGCAAAATTCCAGCTATGATACCAGCAAGTCCCCCTCCAATAACGGCAACCCTCAGGGGCCGTGGTTCATCAATGAAGCGATCCACGAGTTCAATTCGTGACTTTGGGTAAGGGAGAACTGGCTTCGTGCCGTTGGCAAGTCGTGGAGTGTCTTTTATCGCCATATCCGGTTCCAAGCCATTTGGCTGCCATATGTCGTCTGTGATAGATATCACTTTTGCAGCTGCCTGCTCCTTGATTCCATGGAGACTGGGAACTTCAATCTCACGAGGTGCCAGACCTCCATCCGTAGCTGCCGTCATCTTCTAGAGTCTAGTACCTGGGTAGTCGCGTAGAAGATATGATTGGAAGTATTGCAGCGGTGTTTGTTGGGCTGATCAATGATGAAGAATCACGACTTGGTACCTACCAGTCAGAGATATGTGCGGAATCAGTTGTTGGCAAAACATAACAATGTTATCCGCGGTTTACCATGCCATTTCGTCTCCGCTTCTCGATGTCGCGAGTCTTGAGACCGAAGTGGCGCAAAGTGAATGGGGCGTGCCGTGACACTGGGCGGCGAGCACGTCAGCGATAACCATCTTGACACCACTCATGCCACGGAGTGGGACCCTCATCGGATGCTGCCGAAGCGATGGCCGAAGACGGAGAAGACGGAGAATGCGCCACCATCTTTCGGATGTCGTGAAGCTCGGCGTAGATCTTGCCTCTTTTTTGGGGATGCCACTCCGCTTGACTCAACGGTTGATGGGGCGTTGGTTGGTGCGAATGCGCGGTTCGATATCGCGATCCTGTCAAGTGGGTCAGGTCAGATAAACAACGACGTGCTTTTGCCCCTGAACAACATCGACCATCGGGGTTAGGGTTGTTGGTCATGGGTGACTGAAGAAACTGTGGCGAATTGACCGACAAGGGAAGCTCATGCAAGAGGAACCAGCAATCTGGTTGCCATTCAGGCTAGAAATTACATGCTTTCCAAGACATGCAGGTCGTACAGGACCCTTAAATGGTAGCAACAGCCATGTGCTCCGGCAGTCCAGCTTCAGCGTGATCTCATAACTCTGATACAACGTCATCCTTTTACGGACATCTTTGATCACGAGTATTTTGGAGGCAACATGGCAAAACCTGGCAACCGCAAGTGGTACCAGCTGCAGTGGTTCAGGCCGGACGATACACCTGCAGAACGAAAGCTGATCCTGAAGTTGGACCTGCTCATCGTCCCCTACGCATTTCTTGCCTACTGGACGAAATATATAGACCAGGCTAATCTCAGTAAGTCCTAAGATTAGTTCTATTGTTCTGGTTGTCAAGGGAAGTTGTTAACATGAAGGGATACAGATAATGCCTACGTCGCCGGTCTTAAAGAGGACCTCGGGTTCAACGGCAATGAACTTGTCCAACTCCAAACCTTCTACATTGTGGGAGCCGTTCTGGGGCAGATACCGTTCCTGTTCCTGTTCACTTATGTTCCCATGTACTGGGTTATCCCTTTCCTGGATGTGACCTGGGGCATCTTCACACTGCTTCAGTATCGCGTCACCGGCTTCGCAGAGCTGGCAGCATATCGCTTTCTGGTCGGCTGGTTCGAAGCCGCGTTCTTCCCAGCTATGCACTACATCTTCGGAGCATGGTATCGAGGTGACGAGATTGCGCGTAGAGGAGGAGTGTTCTATGTCGGACTGACGCTGGGCACACTCACTGCCGGACTGATCCAGGCTGGAGCTTCAGCACGCTTGGACGGCGTCAACGGACTTGCTGGATGGAGATGGATGTACATCATCTGCGCCATCATCACCATCCCCATTGGCATCCTGGGATATATCGTTCTCCCTGGCACACCGGATAAACCGAATAGGTTGTTTTTGAAACAGCACGACATCGACCTCAGTATCAAGAGACTGAAACGCGATGGTCACGAAACAGCCGGCAAGTTCACCTTCAGCACCTGCAAGGCAATCTTCGGAAAGTGGCAGTTCTGGGCTCTCTTGCTTCTGGACATCTTCTTCTGGAATGGCAGCATCAACACTTCTACGGGGGGCTATTTGCTGTGGCTAAAGAGCCTCCACCGATACAGTCCTGCCCGCCTGAACAACCTCGGTACCATCTCTCCTGCGCTAGGAATACTGTACACACTTCTCATCTGCTTTGCATCCGACCTCGTGCTGGGACCAGCATGGGCTATCACGGTAGCGCACACGTGGAACATACTCGGTCTCATTATTCTGGTCATCTGGAATGTACCTGAATCGGCACTCTGGTTCTCCTTTACCACGACGTACTCTGCAGTGGCCATGTCGAGCGTTCTGTACGGATGGGTGAACAGTCAACTCAAAGGGTCACCGGCCGAGCGGTCTTTTACTCTGGTGCTGATCAACGCCGTCTCGCAGTCTACCACTGCCTGGACGCCGTTGCTGGTGTTCAAGACAGTGGAAGCTCCGAGGTTCAAGAAGGGATATGCTTTTGTCCTGGCAAACGCTGTCTGCCTGATTATCACGGCTCATCTTATTCGGATTTACTTGAAGCGTTCCCAGTAAGTGGTCTTCCCTTGGATATACGTGTGTATTGCGCCCGCTAACTATCACTAGCACAAAGAATGATGATACGGAGTCAACCAGCGACGAAACAAGAAGCGCTTCTGAAGATGTCACGGTTGAGAAAGTCACGCCTGTGACAGGGAAGTTGGAGGGCGCCACTGTTGTTGCGATATGATCCTCGTTAAAAGAGCGGCAGTAGCACAACTTGACATGGCCGGAATTGTCTTGGGTTGACTTTTGGCTGGTTCAGCAAGTTCTGTTTAGCAAGTTCTGTTTAGCTGGCCGATATCTTTTCGCAATACAAGCTAGTTAGACATATTTCACCTAACTACGTCACCATCGATGTGTTTTCCATCAACCCTATTGTCTTCGAGCTTCGAGTTTCTCCAAATACACGTAGTGACCAGGTGCCGGTGCCCTCCAGAAGTAAGACAGACGGAATTTTCCCTGTGTCTGGGCGTGTTGCTTCATTATCGGCTCAGTGTGCCACCCTGCCGGAGACTTCAATATCACAACATCTGCCTGCGTATTGCGACATAGCTCCTGCAGGTATAGCCCACAAATCAAGTTGATCATTCATCCTTGTGGTAGGTCCCCGCGATTTGTCTGACTTGTATTGCAATAAGCACTTACAAGATTGCGGGGATGTATTGCGTCTGTCCGAGAACGGCGACTGCTTCAGCATAGATTGTGCCACACTGGTTTAAGCACGACATAAGTGCATACTTTTAGGTTGAGCCGGCGAAAGGTACCATGATATATGGGTACGCCGGATGAGTTATTAGTATACAAGCACCATCTTACAGCTCGAACCAGATTTGGAGAAGACCAAATCACTGACCACAACTAGGAGCTTGAGGTCAAAACAGGAAGCCTAGATCGGGTAGTCACTATAAAGAAACAGTAGCTATGGCAGACACTCATATACTCCCAAGTGGTGTCAACGGTGACCATGACCTCGGCCAAGGGAAGAAGCAGATCCTCCTCAATGCCTTCGACATGTCCACAATTGGACATCTATCTCCAGGTCAATGGAAGGTAAATATCAAACACACTACACAACCCTCGGACCCAAAACACTAACAAGATTCCAGAACCCTGCGGATAAGTCTACCAAGAAAAGGGACCTAGAATACTGGATAGAACTCGCCAAACTTCTTGAGATGGGGGGGATCAACGCGCTGTTCCTGGCCGACACGTTCGGCGGATATGACACGTACCAGGGGAAGCTCGATGAATGTATTCGGCGAGCGGCCCAATGGCCAGTTACAGACCCCAACATCCCGATAAGCGCCATGGCGGCTGTGACAAAGAACCTTGCCTTTGGTATCACAGCCTCAACAACCTTCGAAAGCCTCTTCGTACTGGCCAAACGCTTCTCCACACTGGACCACTTCACCAAGGGACGTATCGGATGGAATATTGTCACCTCGTGGAAGAAGGCCGCTTACAAAGCCATTGGACTCGACAATCCCATAGAACATGATGAGAGGTACCGCCAGGCCGACGAGTACCTCCGAGTCTTATACAAGTGAGTTGTCCTAGAACATGGCGCCGTGCGGCAATTACTAACCGGATAATCAGGCTTTGGGAAGGGTCTTGGGCAGATGCCGCCATCCAACCAGATCCAGAAAACGACAGCTACTTCGACCCGGACAAGATACGTACCATCCACCACAAGGGCAAATACTTCTCCCTTGACACCAAGCACATCGTCGACCCTTCACCTCAGCGGACGCCCTTCCTATTCCAAGCCGGGACCTCGGCAGCAGGATCGGACTTTGCCTCAACCCACGCAGAAGCAATCTTCGTATCTTCCCACTCACCCAAGGTCCTCCGCCCCAAGGTCGACAACATCCGCAAACTCGCGGCCGAGAAGGGGCGTGACCCCAGGTCGCTCAAGTTCTTCGCCACCTTCACACCCATAATCGGCAGGACGGACGAAGAGGCCCAGGCCAAGTACGAAGAGCTGAAGAAGCACGCCTCAGTCATCGGCGGACTGGTGCTCTTCAGCGGCTGGACGGGCATCGACATCTCCACCATCCCGCTGGACGACGAGATCACGGCTGCCAACTCGACAGAGGCGCACAAGGTCACCAGTATCCTCGAAGCGTTCACTACTACGTCCAAGGAGATTCCCAAGTGGACGCCTCGCGTCGTGGCTGAGCGCGCATCTATCGGTGGTCTGGGGCCGGTGTCGATAGGCAGTCCGGCTACCGTGGCTGATGAGCTCGAACAATGGATCAAGGAGGCGGACATTGACGGTTTCAATATTTCGTATGTCACCACGCCGGGGACGTTTGAGGATGTGGTTGACTTGCTTGTGCCGGAATTGAGGCGTAGGGGGCTGTACCCGCAATCATCAGAGGACGGGCTTACAGCACGGGAGAAGATATATGGGAAAGGACAGAAGGGACTGAGGAGCGACCACCTTGGAAGCAAATACAAGTATGATGTGTACGTGGAGGAGCCGGATTACCAGGAGCCGGTTGATGGTGGTGTTGAAGATAAAGCTCAGGTCTAGCTATCGTCATGCCGCAAGAAGCCATAGTACTTGCCAGTGGGTTAAAAGTAGGTTACAAGTGGTTGCCATTGGCGATCTTCTGAAGCAGAGGCGTAGAAAGGTTGTCGGATCTCAGGAGCACTTGATAATTTTCAGAGTCTACACCTCTTGTCCTCAAGTGTCCACATCTCTGGCATATTCCAATAACCGGCAACAAACAGCGTCAACTTTTATATATCACCGGAGTCGTTTTCGTCGCTCTTTGGGGAGAAGGCACCTCGGTGGTGGTCGGCAAGTTGCTCCATGTAGTCTCCGAGGGCATCATGCAACGGATAGGCTCACGGCAGATCACATGCAGAATACTCATCATGGCTTGGACACGGTTCATCACACGTGAAGTAAATCCCTCCAGGCGGGAAGCCGTCGCAAACTACGGCCGCATGACTGACTCACTTCGGCAGAATTCCTGCACCTTGGAATCTGTGGGCAAGTTTTGCTTGCCTAACTCACCCGTCCCCGAGAGAGACTACGCTCTCAATTATCAAGATCGAAATTCCGTATATCAAGACGTGCCTCTCCAGGTCACAGCCACTCGAATCCCATCGGGGTTGTGATGCCCAACTCCTCGGTTTGCATTGACGACGATAGCATCCAGGCTATTTGTGTTGGTGTGCTTGCTGAGATTCTTGACGGGTGCCGCAGGCGTCTCGTTGGACTGTCTCGATCATACCAAACTGGAAGCCGAAGACTCTCTGCATAATCAATCACTTGGCTCCGCCAACTGGGAGTGGATGGAATGGGCGAGAATGCACCGGATAGGAGACATTGACCGTTTGACAACCTAAGGTTAAGTCATCTTTACCCAGATCAAGCTCCCCGGTATCAGGATGGAACTAGTAAAATCGGAAGCAACATTCTCGACGAAGCAAACGGCTTGTAGTTTGAGCAGATCTGCATGCTTCGGAAACTGTGCGGCTCCGCCAAGTCGGATTGCATCGTCACTCACGTCGTCTTAGCAGCGGACCCTTCACGCTCCAAGACAGAGCATCTCGACATCATCCATGTCGAATCCGTTATTGCCCAGATCTGGTGCCCCTGTATGGGGTACATCCAGTCGCGGCCACTGTCGTCGTGACCTAACTTTCTCGCCTCGGAGGAGCTCGCTTCTGGTGGTCGAAACACAGTCTTTGATTCACAAGACACCTATATAAGGGGATGTGTGGGTTCCACTTCCTCATTTGTTAGAAGCCACAACATTGGAGAAGATGTCCAAGAAGGTGCGCCAGGGTGATATCGCTGGGAGCGGTCGACTGGGACGAGAAGACGATACCTTTCGATAATGAACATGCTACCATGGCGATATAGCAAAGGAGCTGCAGCCCGAGATTTTAATTTCGAGAATGGCCTGGTCGGAGTCACTGGACATCTCGGCCGCCTCCTCCTGCTCAGGTCACTGGTGATCCCAACATCTCCGAAGCGTACTGGGTCGCTGTACGCAGTCCAGACGAGCTCGATCAACCATGCCATACTAGCAAGCTCATAGTACGACGGTGATGAAGCAACCGTGGCTGGGGAACCTACCAACCGGACTTTGCCTTATCTGGCTTCCGATAGTATTGGATGACTTTGCCCAGAAACAGTTAAATCCAACGAGTTCCTCAAGACCAACGGTCCATGGACTGGCTCATTCGACCTCATCGCCGCATATCAGGCGACAGGGACCATTTGTGCACTCATCACTGGAAGCTCCGCATCCGCGGACAGCGCAGCAGCGGTGCACTTCTTTGCGCGAGTTGGATGGCTGCCTGAGGATGTCCAGCACTGTCTGTCTTCAGGCAGCCAGCCGAGAGGTAACGGGCCAGAATTTACCGGCTTATCCGAGTCACGTTCCGCATCGTGGCGCCCAAGATGTCGGACGGACCGGCGGTGTTTCACGAGTTCGTTTGGGGCATGCCATTGGCAGTGCTGTCCGATGCACTATCCGCCGAGGCATGGAAGCGGCTCGGGCTCCGGACCACACACGGACTTATGGTCGCATAACGCTACTGCTTCAGAACCCAATCAGTGGTTTGCAGGTTCAGTGACAGGATAAACGTATTGGGGCGTGGCCCCTAATTCTCAGGCGTATGTGGTCAATATCGGGGATATGCTGAAGCGCTGGACTAGGGCGAGTACAGGAGTACTGTGCACGGCGTCCTGGCTGAGCTGGCTCCCAAGGGGAGATGCATCGATACAGCGTGCTGTTCTTCGTAAATGGGAAACTTTGAGGCCAGGATTGCGCCGCTTGATTTGTGGTGGATGGAGTCCTTACTGTGGAGGAACACATGGTTGAACGGTTTATGAGGACGTTCCACTGCTGAGAGGAATGCGAAGCTCAGCAGTGCAAAATATAAACATGAGAATAGCTGGAGCTGCCTGAACGTCGTCTAAGAATATTACATAACAATGGTCGTCTCCGCACCACATCTTTCAGCTGTCTATTTTCAGCCATGTTGCTGACCGTCTCGACAGTTTGCAATCACAATACACATCGGCCCGGGAGGGGGTTTGTCCGACCGTTGTCTCGCCCGTGCTCTGGACGATACCCTGGTAGCTAATTGCAACGATGACTTTTCCAACTACTGCAACTCCTACACCACATATGCTGAAATGGAGCCCTGCGCTGAACGAGGGTGAGTGCGAAGGCCCGAATCCTTTCCGAGCTCAACCTCCGTGTACTTACAAAACAAACAGACCACATGCGTACTGCCACAATGGCATCGGCGGTGCGATGGCCGATGTCGCATCCTCGCCTGGCGATCCGATATTCTTCATGCACCACACCTATGTCGACCGCCAGTGGCGCCTCTGGCAGAATGGTGACCCAGCACGACTATCGGAAGTTGGCGGCAACACCGCCGGGGACGGTTCAGGGCCGCCCTTGACGTTGGACTATGTGCTCACGTCCATGGGTTTGAGAGAGGATGCCACTGTGGCAGATGTAATGGATACCCAGGGTGGTTATCTTTGCTACCAGTATAGCTACTAAGTTAGGCGACTTCTTTATTGTAAAAGTAATGACTAGCTTGTTTCAATGTGCTTGAAGACTTCGATATACCATTCACTTGGACAGTCCCACACCGTCACATGCTGGCAGGTTACGATTTTGATGCTTCAAACTTTGAAGCACGAAGCCCATCTCTATACATCAGCCAGGACCACCGTTTACTATTATGGCATCACATCGACGGTTGTGAGCGACGGTGTCATAATCATTGATTGTGCGTATTCTACTGTCTGCTATTAGAAAAGAAGCACTGCAGGAACAAGATATTGTTCGACGGCCTCTAAAACACTATGTCGGGGGACGGCCATCATAGCTATGAATGACCCGGCACCGTCGATAGACGGCAAGTTCAAACACGAAGACTGTTCCCATACCTTATAAGGCATCATACCTTCTCAGTCCTCCCTCTCATTCCATTCCAACCCAAGGCGCGAATCATCACGCCAAGCAGAGAACCTTAAACCCCTTCAACAAGTACCTCAGTCTTCGTCACCTCCGGCGGCTTGCTGCCAGTTTTCCTCCATAATTAGCTATCTTTGCTCAGGAAGGGGAGTCAGAATAAAAGTGTCACATACGAGATAGTCCCACACGGAGGCGTCCAGATCGTGCGGGACGTCGGAGTCGGACGCGTCGGAGGAGTCGCCCTCCAGCCTCGCCTGCTGCCTTTTCTTGATGCGGGCACGATAAGCGTCAAGTTGGTAATGATGCTTAGAGCTCGTCATGATATTCTCAATGGCATGTTGCAAGAACTCTGACTCCGGGCTGTCGGAGCGAAGCGCGTCATGGTGCTTGCCGGCACTGCTGTCCTTGATTTGTGGGGGAGGCTCAGTGCATTCATCTGACGTCGACTTTCCAGGCAAAATGGGTTTCCGCGCAAGGACGTGCCATCTGGGTTTCCCGCGCATGAACATCTCCCACGCCATTCCGAGAAGGAGCGCGACACGGATAGCAGGATCCAGCTGGGCGTCCACCCGGCTTTCGAACTCCATGTCCGGATTTATGTTGGGGTGGCGGTGTAAGTACGGGAACATTCGAACACGGGCGTTTTCCAGGAGCGTGAGCATTGCATCGGATGTCTTCTCCTGTGGTGCGCGCCAGAGTTGCCGTATGGTGTCGCTGTGTACCGGCTGCTCAACAGCTTCAACGTAGGAGCCGGTAGAGTCATGGAAGACTGTGGCAAACTCTAGTTGTGAAAAGGTGTCAGCCAAGCGGACCAGTAGAGAAGACGTGGGGAATTAAAAACAATCCGTCAGATGACACAAAGAAAAGCCCAACTAACTGGAATAGTAGGTGTTCCAGTCCTCCACGGTGACTTCGCTAAGGACCATGTAGAAGTCCCAGGTTCTGGCCAGCGACTTACGCTCGCGATACGCCCAAGGGAATAGTGTCCATAGATTGTGCAAACGACCGTCAGCGGCGGCATAGGACTCCCTGTCTATTGCCATGTCCAGAATGAACCAGTTCGCAAGGACTCTATGCCAAGCGTCTTGTGTCACGAGGAAGCCCGTATGGTGGATGTCTCTCAGCCACATCTTCTGTTCTGGCATGTCTGAGGATTGTACCCTTCGCACAAGAGGATTGAAACCCGAGTCAACCTGGCGGCTCCAGAATTTACGGGGGACGAAGCACACCATATCCATTGACCCGTCGATAATGACCGATCCTTTGTCATACTGTATGAGCGCCGGCGTGGCGATAGCCCGATCCACGGTATTGCGAGAGAAACGGCAAGTCTTGTTCAAGGTCCGTGATAATGTGTATCCGGACTCGATGGGACCGTCACTCCAGGGCGACAGGACCATGCTGATCTTGTGATGGCGTCCAGGTGTGGCGCGGATGGCGACGGAGGCGAAATGAATTGATGGTTTCGATAGGTATTCGACGAAAATCATCCCGATTATCTCCATGGGGAGGCGCTTTGGCTGCTTGGCTTGGAGGTATGTCTTTTCAAGCTGCGAGCCGCTGCGAGAACCGTCATCCTGGGATTCTTGGTTGCGAGGACTGCCATTCTGGGATTGTTGGAGATCCATGGCGATATGGCGATATGGAAATGTTGCTCATCTGAAGATGCTAGTTGATGCAAAAGAGTCGATGCCTAGACGCGAAGTTGGGGTAAAGTAGTAAACATGGGAGATGGGTTTGAGACTATTGGGGCTCAAGGGAAGAAACTGACAACCAAATATCGGTGCCGACTGTTGGCAGGAAGTACAGGAGCAGTTGCAAGTTGAAGAGAGACAGGGGTTGAAAGGGAAGGATCTGAACGAAGTGCCATCGAGAGCAAGACCACCTGAAGTCATGGGTGAGGTAGTTGGAAAGGGGGAAGCTGGTAGAGGAACGTCTCCAATGGAGCCATAGTTGCCCATGCCCATACAGGCCAGAACACTCGAGTGTCTCGATATGTGCTTCCTACCTCTTACAGATACTGATAGCCCGAGGGCAGGGACGAGGATGCCTCAAGTCGGAAGGGGATTTCTTTAATGATAGTTAGTCGAGGGAAGTGACATGTCAGGCAAGAGACGTCCTGCAGACCTTGGCTTTCTTACCAACTTGAAAGGTACAGCAAGTTCGGCACATAACTTCCTCGCTGATGACTTTCTGTTCAGCTTACTCAGCTTCTTTTCCACACGAAGAGACTTGCACCCAGTCATTTGCTATCATCAAGATTGCGGTTTTAGACTTCGCACCCACGGTGCTGCTCTATAACCCAAATACTAACACGGTTCCGATTCCACAATATGTCCAAGACATACTACACAAGTGCTTGTGTCTGGCTAGAAGGCTCAGAACCTGGCAAACCCTATAACACACGCCCCATCGAGCGAGCGGCAGTCTCATCGATCTCGTTTATGTCGCGACACTACCTGCAACATTGTAGCAGAGGCACTCAAATTGCGAGGGGGGTGGTTCGTAAGAACGGGCGCCTACTCCAGAGAGACCGAGAGATTGGCGATTGACTCGGCCTTGGGTGCTCCTGTTGCTGCATCGGAAGGATAATTTATTTGGCGAACTCGGCCATACAAGTACTTATGCTTTCAAGGGCCATTCATTTATATCTCCCATTATACACTGACCCGGCCCTTCAGGTGGAGGGTTAGATTGGCCACCGAGTCACCATATCACGCCAGTTCGTCCAGATCATATCCGCCGCCCGGTAGAACCCGAACCCGGGTGGCCGTGGACGAGATGCCCCAGCGGACTCCGACTCATTAAGCCGGCTCATCCACGAGGAGCAGACGTCAGACGGACACGTGCCCATGTCACAAGAGACTTGACAGAGATCGTCGTAGCGTTTGTCTCCATGGTGGTTGATCGATTGACCCACCGAGTTCGTCGAGTCGGGCGGCCAGCTCCAGTCAGAGCCCCTCTTGGTGCACACGCAGGCGAACGAAGGACAGTACCCGTACGTGCACGTGGTATTGCAGACAGCGGCAAATGGGTCCGGGCCCCAGCCATTGACACACGGTACTGTCGTTATATTGCGACGAGTCTGGCCGTCCACCGTCGCGTTACCCTGCTTGGAGCCCACCCAGGCGTTCCAGTTGGTGATGCCCTTGGGGCAGGAGTCGGAGACGCCCTGGGGGACGGCGTAGTCGATGATGACCGCGCCGTCTCTGACGACTTTCGCCCTCCACGGCCCGCTGGTGGTGGTGATGGCTAAGCTTGTGTGGTACACGCCCACTCCGCCGTCGGGTGTCTGGTCCCAGTCCTGGATTGAGTAGTTCTGGCCTCCGTAGGTGACCTCAAGCTCGGCATAGCTGGTCAGAAGAACGGAGAAGTACAGCCGGTCCGGCATTAATAACAATGGGTCATTCTCGTACTGAGACTGACGAATCGTGCCGCCTGTCGTGCTGCCAAAGGCGCACGCACCGCCCAACGAGGTACGGAACCAGGTCACGATGCTCTCCCTGGTGAATGTGGCGTAGCCGGTCTTGTAGAGGTCGATGTAGTACGGGAGATGATCCCGCCAGCCATCGTGGGGCATGTCCTCGACGTAGTTGTACGGCGCGTCGCCCCGCCCCGGGGCAAAGGCGTCGTACTGGGTTTCGTCGAGGGGACCGATGTAGTGCGACTCGCCGAAGTCGTTCCAGCTGATGATCTGCAGGAACTCTGGCTGGAAATCGAGACTAACGACGACCTGCCAGCGCTGGTGCCACAGGTCGCCGCTGTTCCAGAGCCAAGTCCGGTCGAAGCCGGGCATATTAGAGAAGAACCACGGCGAGACCGGCATCATGTATGGTCTGTCATCTAGCAGCATTTCCTTGTACGATGCGTCGATAATGGCTGTGATGTTACTCGTCCCGGTTGGCCACGCGGCAGCACGGCCAACCAGCCCCTGAGCCACTCCGCGTCCGCCGCCGGCTGCGAGGGCCGGCCCGGGGCCTATGGAGGAATAGTCGGGGACAAAGAAATAAGTGCTGCCATTGGGGTTGATGATCTTCCAATCTGCAGCGTGATCAGAGCCCTCAAAGGTGGACACCAGAGGCATGCCCCCATACTGATCATACTGATAATAGGCGGGACTTTTACTGTAGGTTTCGAGAAGGGGTCTGACGCTGTCAGGCGGCCAAGTCGAGTTGATGCTGCCGGGATAGTCGAAGGAGAAGAACAGCTTGAAGCCGGCCGCGCTAGCAGCGGTGAAGGCTAAAGCAATCTGTTTCTCATTGTCCGGCCAGCCATACGCGATGTTCAGGCAAAAGGCGTCGATATGCGCCGCTTGGGCGAGCTGGATATTTGCTGTCCACCGGGCCACGTCGAAGCTCCCGGAGTTGACCAGCATGAAGCTGGCGAACACAGCCTTGGCTTGGACATGGCAGATCCCGAGAACGACGAGAAGGAGAGTGTGGAGAAACATGGAAAAGAAGGGCGTTCAAGAGAGTGTGAATTCAATGCTGGGAGAGGCAGACCTCTTCCCTGTTGACATGATAAATCTTATGGTGCCGGCGAACTCTGTGTTCTAAAAGTCATGATTTGGACGAGGAAATGGCCCCTTTCCCATCCCACCGACGATGTTCGGGAGATGAGCTCCTCGTCAGCTCAGTCCTTTGGTGGAGATGTAGATAAGCGCTAAGCTACCCACCCGAATGCCAAGAATGACTAGCCGACAGACCACTGGAGCCTGTGGGCCGTCTGCAATTCTCGGTGTGCTTCTAAGCGAACCACTTGCCAAACGGAGGAGTCGACGATGCAATCAAGTTCCGCCATACTACGGCTTATATAGAATACTATCCCTTCTACCTCGGCGTCAAAGAAATAACAGTAGCCGAGCGAAAACAGCCATTTACAAATCGATCAGCATAGCACCGACACATCTCCGGCTACAGTTCTCGGTACTTCTAAGGACTGAAGCCTAGGGATATTATTCCGTGTCTTTATTCTAAGGTATCAAGAGAAATTCCCATTATAGAAAGACATTTGGCACCATGTTAAAGACGCATACAACACTCCGGAGCCGCCAGCTGGCAAGAAGCGCAAGTCTTTCGCGGCAGTATCGGGTGAGAAACAAACCCAGGTACATCCACATCCTACCAAGAGGAGACGGGGACCAAGCTTCGCGGATGAATAGAACGAGTCTACAGCACCAAGTTCATCCATACCTCAGCATTGAACCTTAGTGCAACATCCCCGTACACAGGTAACCCAGTGGACTTCCCATGGCACAAGACCCCTGTATCTTAGCTGTCTGACGCCGAGACAGAGGTCTCGAATGGGATCAAGTCGTTAGTCAAGATCCGGACAATTGCTTCGTCCAAACTGCCTGAACATGTGACAGGAGACATGCATGCACATCAGGAACCCAGCTTACAGTCGCCGTGTTCTTTTCGTGAATGACAGGCCGACAGACTGAGCACCTCTTGAGCCATGCCTGAGGCAAGCCTGAGCTACCATCCATAAAGCGGCGATGCTTTGTCGTTGATATTCTCCTTATAAAATAGTGGACTATAGAGCGGGCGGGGAGAGTTTACATGAGAAATCGGGAGTTCGTTTAGGATTTATTTACCGCATAGATTTGCTTTTGCAGTTTCCCCAGCCCAAGCTCGTCGAATCAGTTCGCGAACCCATTCTAGCTCCAAGGCTCGCGGATTCGGGTATTGATTACCTGTAGCAATTTCGGTTGCTTTGTCAATATCGCTCTCCTTCATTCCCAAGTCCTTCAATGCCCGTGGCGCTTGCAGCTTCTCCAGTAACAGCTCCAGACCGTTCAGCGCATCTCCATTGCTTCCGGGAAGGACAGTAGCCAACTTGGCCATCTGCTCAGGGATGGCAGGTGCGTTATAGGACAACGCATGCGGGAGCACGATGGTGTGGGTCTCTGCATGAGGAAGTGCAAACGACCCCCCAAGCACATGGCAAAGTTTGTGATGAAGCCCCATAGATGAGCTTCCCAGGACAGTACCACAAAGCCAAGCGCCGTACAGAGCCTGGTCCCTTGGAGCTCTAGACTTCGGGTCCCGAACGATTTGAGGTAAAGCCTCAGCCAATGCCTTTATGCCCTCAAGCGCAAGCATTGAAGTGATGGGGTTGGCATTCTTGGCATAGAGCGCCTCTATCGCATGAGCAATTGCATTAATCCCAGAAGTACTGCAGATTGCCGGCGGTAGGGTCATGGTAAAGTCTGCATCATAAATGACAACTGCGGGCAGAATTTTCGGATCCGATCGTGTGGTCTTGTTGCCGTTGTGCGTTTCGCCGAGAATAGGTGTCATTTCCGAGCCTGAGTAAGTCGTGGGTATGCTGATATGAGGTACTCCTTTGCGAATGGAGACGGCTTTACCGAGGCCGACTACTGAGCCGCCGCCAATGGAAACTAAGCAGTCGGCTTCTACTGAGTCGAGGAAGGTGGTCGCTTCTCCAGTTACGGAGGTCGGTGTGTGTGCTATTGCGTGGGGAAAGGTGCCGGCTACAGTGATGGAGGCGGTTTCGAGGATATCAGACAGTTGATTTGTGTAGTTACTCTTTCCGGGCGTTGAGAGGAGGAGTGGTCGAGAAACACTGAGACGCTCGATTTCGGCTGGGAGCTTCTTGATACTGCCAGAGCCGAAGATGACTCGGCTTGGAAGCACATTGTATTCAAATTCCTCCATGTTGGTCGCGGAATTTGCTGAGATTGGGAGTGATATTGCTCTTGCCACGTTGAAATGGGAGATCGGAGGAAAGGGTGCAAATTGCTTCAAGGCTGCGTCCTGCGCCGACTGGTGTAAAGTATCAAGTATCTAGTCAGTCTGTAGCTTCATCGCATGCCAGGACTGATGAAGAAAGAGAATCTGACACTCAGTTTGGTGGATACTTCGCGCTTGACAAGCATGCACATCACATGGTCGGCGGAAGTTACCATGGCGGAAGTCCGGATCGGAAGACGGAAGCCTCTTGAACAGAGTTCCGGAGGTGGCACTTCTTCCGAAGCCGGGCCCGGACCTCAACTAAGCGTCTTCCGGTCTCCACTCTCCTGCCATCTTCTTCCCTGGGCAAGACAAACTAACAACAATCAAGAATATAAAAAGCAGGTGACATCCTGGATATCGGCGCGCACTCTCATTGAAGCCGATTGATATCCAGACTTCGAATGCCATTTGGAGAAGCTAACCACACGAATTCACGCAACATTCACAACGGGATAGCCTATTCTCAAATCCTATATCTCCATTGGAAACACACATATTTCACACCATGGCCGCCCCCGTCAGCTTGAAAGATCTTACAATCGACAACATCACTGAAAATGTCCACGCCATCAACTCGCAGTGCAGCAATTTGCGGTTGAAGTACATTCTGGAGCGTACGGTCATACATCTGCACGATTTGGCGAGAGAAACCAGACTCACTACAGACGAATGGATGACAGCCATCCTCTTCCTGACTAAAGTTGGCCAGATTTCGTCAGATGTTAGACAGGTATGCCTGCTGTGAATACATGAAGATGCTTAAGCTTACCTTCGGTCTCAGGAATTCGTGCTATTATCAGACGTCTTAGGACTTTCTCTTCTAGTAGATTCAATTGATCATCCCAAACCAAAAGGCAGCACTGAAGGCACAGTCTTGGGGCCATTTCACACTCACGAAGCCGAACACGCCAATTCAGGCAGTCTTATATCGCAAGACCCAGACGGCGAGCCTCTCCTAGTCCTATGTACCTTGAAAGACACCGATGGAAAGCCAATCTCGGGGGCTAAAATCGATGTGTGGGAGACCGACTCAAAGGGGTTCTACGACGTGCAACACGCAGATAGGAACGGTCCGGATGGCAGAGCAGTGTTGACGAGCGATGAGATGGGCAACTTTTGGTTCAGGGCTATTGTTCCGGTGCCATATCCTATCCCGCACGATGGGCCTGTAGGAAAGTTGCTCAAGGTGCTGAATCGTCATCCATACCGGCCAAGTCATATGCACTTCATGTTCAAGAAAGATGGATACGATCCTCTAATCACGTAAGTCCATCTCAATTCTCAGAAGCACCTTGATTTAATATCGGCTGACATGCATTTCCAGCGCACTTTATCTCAAGGATGACCCTTATGAATCTACCGATGCAGTGTTTGGCGTTAAGGACTCTCTCGTAGTTTCGATCAAGAAGGTCGAGGATGAGGAACTGGCAAAGAAATATGACGTCGAACTAGGTTCTGCTCTGCTCACCTACGACTTTGTCTTAGTCACGGATAAAGCTGCAGCAACACTACGCAGACAGAAGGCTGAAGAAGCCACGGCTAAGTTGGGTCGCAAATTCAGGTTCATTGACGACCTGCCTGTTCCTGACGTAGACTAAAGCAATATATATTGTTTTTCTAAGCTCTTCAACAAGCGATCTTCGACGATACAGTTCATGCATATGATATCTATATGCAGCGACTAGTCCCTATGATGGCTTCAACATTTCCCCTTCACAGCCTTATCGATGTCGGATCAAGCCCATCGAAATATAAATCATCGAATGAGAACGTCGAAAGTTCCAGGCCTGACATGTCTTCGTCTGCTGCCGCAAAGTCTTGTAGCAAGTTTGGATCAATGATAGAGGCCAATAACGCAGGGTCTTGCCCAGGGATAGCATGGGAGAACAAGGCCCTCGAGAAATCGCTTCCAGCCTGGCTTGTCATCATGTTCAAATCTAATTGAACTCGAGATCCGTCATGTTCTTGATCAGGGTTAGTCCCTTCAGGCCGGGCAAATTGATTCTGCTGGCCCTGAACACATGCACGCGCCACCTCCAAGCCTTCTTGTATCAATTTCGCACTTCGTCGAGCTACGATGGCCTCCTCCATTGATTGAAGAATATCCTGAGCTTTGATGACGTCGTCGAGTAGTTCGTTGCTGGACACGGCAGTATGACCAAGCATGACAATGTAAAGGACGATCATGCCACCATACAAGGCGTATGTGGAATTGTACCACCAAGTGCGAAAGTAGTGTCGATTGGTATACGCATCGTACATGACTCGGATTGTGTTTCGAGCCGCATCAAGACATGAGTCGACGTGGCTTGACATTTGTGCTTTCGTTCTGTTCATAGGTGCTTCCAAGAAGGGACGATGTAGAACGATTCTTGCGTTCAAGTATCTCAGGTGTAGAACGAGTTTCTGCTTCGCCGCCCACTCTTCTTCACGGAAGGATACTCTGCCGAAATCAAGGTACTCTGGTAGCTGAGCTTTCCAGTCGTCAAGGAGAGTATCAAGCTCCTTCGCAACGTCTGACTTTTGCAGCAAAGTGAGGCCCTTTGAGTCGTAATACAGCTGTTTCGAGATCCGTCGTAAAATCGCGGCGAGATGCACCATCTCGTTGATCATTGCCACGCTGCAGTTCTCGAGTTCAGATCTGTCTGGGGCACTCGAAATTTCGGCTCTGATGCGGGGCAGATCAATTTGATAGTTTCGAGGCTTTCCAAGACTGTCTCGGCGGCCTGCACTTACGCTCATGTCTATCTCATGAGAGTAGATGCACCACCAGGTTCGTCGTGCGGCTTTGCGATCTTCGATTGAATTTGACACTGATTCTCTTGCAATGCCAATAGCAAGTGCAGTGCGGACGGCGTGCCCACAGTACAAATAGCAAGCGTGTGGCTTGAGAGAGTTTTGACAGTATAGCGACTTCGTTGAGGTTAACATGGAAAGGTCAGATTGACGATGGCTGGAGGGTGGCTCACCATGAGAAGAAGCGTTTGGGCGCTCTCTAATGAGCAAACTTCAAAAACATCTCCGAGTAATGCCCTGGACTTTCGGAAATATTTTTTCGACAGTACCTGGCTGGATAGAGGTAAACTCGAGTTTTGACGTTGTGTTGGTTGCCTCATACATAGGCTGATGTCTCGCTCGAGGTTCTGGGTTATAGTAGAGCCAGCAACAAGTGCCCCAACCGCGACCACGATGTTGTACAGAGCAAAGAAATGCCTGAGGTCCTTGTTCCTTTCAAGTGGTGTATGTACATCCCATATTTCTTCTTCGCATCGTGCTGCGAACGCAATCGGATCAAGCATGGGGTGGAGATGATGTAAATTGCTCATGAAGAGACGGACGTACTCTCGTTCTAGCCTTTTCTTTGCCACTTGAGGGGGACTATCCCGTACGGGCTTTTCCTTCGTAGCAAGTTGAGCAGACGAACGAGGATTGCTAGCGCTCTCCCCACTTGAATTGTTTTGGTGAGTCAACGTGGGATTATCATGCTGAATTAAACCCATATGACTTCTATTTCTTGTAGGGCTCGGCTCAAGAGTGGAACCCCCCGAAACGTCGTGTTGATTTTCCGTTACATGCGGAGGTGTTTTTGGCCTCGACGGCGGTTCTAGCGCTTCTTCATTAGAGAGGAGATTGACAATGGAGACGGGTGACCGAGCACTAAGACCAGGTCCTGAAACGATCCCGCCAGACGTCCAGGGGCTATTTTTGTCCTGAAAGGAGGACGACTCGCTGGCTCCACCGCTAGCAGGCGATAGATGTGACGATTGGTTGCGGTTGCTAGAGCTTGCATGTCCGGGAGGAAGATGTTGTTGGGCATACGCAAAGAATTGATTGAGAAGCACAAAGTTGGATGAGGTGCCGTAGAACTCAGTCCCATGAGTGTGCTGATTGACGTCGCCTATTACATCGGCGTTGTCGACGGGTAGAGACTGTGGCGCAAAGACTTTGGCCAAAGATTAGTAACATTTCGTATAAGTACTAAGTAAGAAGGAAACAGGGCTGAACATACCTAAACGATCTGATCCGTGAGTGTGTTCCAAAGTCTCGCTCCGCCGCAGTGGCTCATCTCCGCCATCTCGAGTAGAGGGTAGGGATGGACAACGATCTTGCGTACTTCCTGCTTCCCGACGACCCCGACTCGGGATGCGGCTGTTCCTATCCCGGCCATTCCGTCTTCGAAGCCCATATGTACACTCCTCCAAGTGCTTGCTGCAGTTCGCGCAGGGCTGTCGCTGATCACACTTTGCCTTTTTAGCACGGCATCGCTGACACGCATGGGATGCCCGTGATAGATTGCGGCGACTGGGCAAAGACTCCGGACGCTGTTCTGGCTCTGCCATGCCTGGTAGCCCGGGCTGACTGTATGTGCTCATGGAACGAGGAGTAGATGTAATGGCGGTCCTTCATCTGTTTGAGAATCCCGATCGATGGGCAAGGACCGCAAGGTGGAGGGGTGAAATGTTGAAGTTTTTGCCTTTGAGAGTGGAGATGCCGCAGGAACACTTGAGAGCTTGAATTACCCCGCATGCAAAGGCCGCTAAGAGATCAGGCGGCGTCGATCGCCGGCTGGGCCTCCAACTTTCGACCCACACGCGGATAAGTGGTGACTGGAAATATCCGGGCGGAAGCCGGAAGCCGGAAGTTCTGGACTTGTTGCCGGAAGAAGGATGATGGGGAGTTCTACTTATTAAGAAGTTGTATATTTTCTTGAAATGACTACCACTTCGTCAATTATCGTGGCTCTGGGGTTCAATTTTGCTCAACAGACAAGCGGCTTCAAATACAAGAGGAGTTAACAAGATTCATCTCAGGCTTACAGGCTTACATAATGCCCGTCTTTCAAGAAACCTCAAACGCTGCAAGAGATCTTAGAATCTTGCCATCGCGCGCTCCTCCGCTACCCAGACTCTCTCATACGCCAGATTACTCAGCAAGCTCGCCAGGGAATCGTGAGATTGTAGTCATAGGCGTAAGTGATGTGGTTCTAACAATGGAGTCGATTCGTTACTTACATATCTATACCAGGCTGGACCGAGCGGTCTTTTTCTCACCTTGTTACCAGCCAGGTATGGCGTCACAAACTCTTCGCTTCTCTGTCTGGATTCCAAACCAGGGACTTTGAAGGCGGGTCAAGCAGATGGACTCCAGCCTCGGACTCTCGAGGTGCTCCAGAGTCTTGGAATAGCTGGAGAGATCATTAGTGAGGGCTGTCATATGGAGGAGGTTGCATTTTGGAACCCTGTGCACCCAGGCTCGCAAACAAAGGGCAACGGCATTCAAGTTGGGAAAGGAATCGAGCGTACCAGCTTCGTTCCTGATGTTGACGTACCTGCTCGCTTCCCTTTCGAGGTAACAATTCACCAAGGCCGCATCGAGCGGATCCTCCAAGAGAATCTCGATCTTTATGCGCCGAAGGATACAATTCAAAGGTCGCATCGCTTCCTCGAGTACACATTCGATGATGCCCACCCCGACTTTCCCATCCTGGTCAAGTACGAATACGATCTCCCGAATGGGACGACAGAGCAGGGTACTGTTCGAACAAAGTACCTTGTGGGAGCAGACGGTGCGCGCTCACTCGTGCGAAAGTGTATGGGTCTCGAACTCCAGGGCGAGACGAGTGATCATATCTGGGGGGTTTGCGACTTTGTCGCAGACACTGACTTCCCTGATATTCGCAAACGGTGTGCTGTTCACTCGCATGCAGGCTCGGTGATGGTGATTCCCAGAGAACAGATCGCGACTGGCGAGTATCTTACTCGACTGTACGTTCAGGTACCTGGTGAGGTTGCCAGGGATCCAGATTCTGGAACAGACAAGAAGACATCGGACAAAAAGAGACGTGGTGCCGTCACCTTGGAGTACATCTTCGAGCAGGCACGGGCGGTCTTTGCACCATATGATATCAGGATCAAGGAAGGCACTACACCAGATTGGTGGGCTGCATATCAAATAGGTCAGCGCATGACACCCAACTTCTCTGCCAGAACGCCTGATGGTGTGGACAGAGTTTTCATCGTTGGAGATGGTAAGTTTGACCTGCACGGTTCCCTTTTCGTGGAGATGCTAATTTGAGAAAAGCATGCCACACTCATAGTCCAAAAGCTGGACAGGGCATGAACGTGTCCATGATGGACTCATACAACTTGGCTTGGAAACTTGCCCACAGCCTCCACGGGCTAACCCCTCGTATCTTACCTGGAACAGCAGATCCTGTTCTTGAGACTTTCGAGCAGGAGCGTGTGGATGTAGCTCGCCAACTCATCGAATTCGACACGCAGTTTTCGCACATGTTTTCCGGGCAGATCGGAGCAACAAATGCTGAAGCTGCAGGCTTGACGCACGAGGAGTTCCTCCGTGTCTTCAGTGAAGGAAATGGCTTTACCAGTGGTTGTGGCCTTCAATACAAGCCTAATAGGCTTGTAAGAACGCCGGTCGAGTCTCAACTCAGCACATTCCCCCAAGGGGATCCGCTTTGTGGCGCGTTGACGCCGGGCAGGCGACTTCTCAATGTCGAGGTGAAGCGCTATGCTGATGCTACCACTCGTCACCTTCAAGATGGTACGCTTTTACAGTTTTGACTCAAAACCAGATCAACATAAGCTGACTTGACTGATAGAAATGCCATCAACTGGTCGCTACCATATCCTCGTGCTCACGAGCAACGACTTCCTTGACAAATCCGGTGCTTCCCAGTCAGCGGTACTATCATCTATTGATATTATCCAGAAGTTCCCGGCAGGCGCCATCAACCTCGTGGTTCTTCATCCATTAAAGGAGAGATTCGAGTGGACTGATGTACCCTCAGCTGTGAAGACATTTGCGGAGATGCGGACATATGGATTGGCGAAAAAGGAGGATGCGTATGAGATTTTTGACGTATCCAAGGATGAGGGACTCATTGCTGTAGCCAGGCCTGACGGCTACGTCGGCATGCTAGCGCCTCTGTTGGGTTCTAAGAAGGTGGAGGGCTATTTCCATGGCTGTTTGGTTAGCATTTGAATTATCATTCTTATTGGGGTTATATTTGCTAGGCATTGTCTATTGCATCTACATTCAAAAAGAGCTTAACAACCATGATCAATGTATCAAGTACTTCACTTCCCAAAGAAGGAATCGCTTGCTTCGTGCGGTTGTACAATGGATTCTGTATGCAACATTGCAGCTCAAGAGATGATTGAACATGAAGCTCATGCATGCACCACACTCTGCTTGCATGGATAAGGTCGAAACGTTGCTTCAAGAAGACGAGGTGAATTCAAGCTGCTGTGCACAGCGACATTCACGACTGCTCTCATTTACAAGGTCCGGAATGTGGAGAAAGATCCGGAGCCCCACTGTTTCTCTCCGGATCTTTCTGTCCCCACCACCGGAAGTTGTCCCAATCCCGGGGTAATCCAGATCCAATGCCGGGGTAACCCATATCCAATTCCGGGGTACCCCAGATCCAGTTACCATGTTCCCGGAGGGTGGAACCCAAGTATAAAGGTATACCTCTTCATCCTTTTGTCCCCCGTCTCTGTCTTCGTCAAGCAGTGTCCTGGACTTTATTGATTCACTTGGTGACACACCTACACCGGACCTTTATCTCTGCTCATCCCAGAGGCAGGCTGTCGTTTGAGTCAGTTGCAATTATCCTTTATTATATGCCCACATGGATCACCTCAAAAACGTGTCGGATCCATCAATGGCCGGAAACATGGTCGAGTCGAATTCGAACTCCGATCTCCACGAGTTCAAGGAGTCGGAAGGTTATGTGGCTAAGATCGACACTGAACACCGTGGAAGTCTCAGGACCGCTAAAGATGGCCATACCATCTTGATTCCTCAACCTTCTGAGGACCCCCGTGACCCTCTCAACTGGAGCCCGGTCAAGAAACATGTAATTCTTTTCATTATCAGTTTCGCAGCCTTTCTTCCCGATTATGGCAGTGCAACCGGTGCTGTTACTCTCATTCCTCAGGCGGTGTAAGTTACAAAGACGTCTCCGCGATGGCGACCTGAGAGTCCAATGCTAATGCGGTTTTTAGAGTCTGGAATATGAGCCCAGATACAGTCAACCACTCGCAAGTGGGGAACGTCTTCATGCTTGGTGCAGGGGGTATCTTTGTCGTAGCCCTCTCTGCGTGGGCAGGCCGTCTGCCCGTCCTATTCTATTTTCTTGTTCTCGCTACAGCCACAGCCGCGTGGTGCGCAGCGGCCACGACCTTCGAATCCTTCATGGCGGCTCGCATCCTGAATGGCTTTTTCAGCACTGTATCCCAAGGTGGAGGTCTGATGTTCATATTCGACATGTTTTTCTTCCACGAGCGTGCCCGCAAAATCAACATCTGGGCTGCGTTCATCGTTCTGTCTCCGTATATGGGACCTTTGTTCGCTGCCTTCATCATTACGACCCTTTCGTGGCCTATTCCGTTCTGGGTGTACTTTGTTGAGGTAGGAATCCGCAAGCTTACACGATCAAGTCCAAAGCTGACGTTTACCATGCAGACTGCGCTCGCACTCATCCTTACCATTCTCTTTGTAGAGGAGACCTACTACGACCGCCGCATTACTCCAGAGGACCAGCCACCCAGAGGTTCACGCATTGCGCGGTTGACGGGTATCGCCCAGTATCGATCCCGCCACCTCCGCAACAGCTTTGGTCAGGCTTGTATGCGGCCAATTCGAGTTATTCTCAAGCCTACCGTCTTTCTCTCCTCGCTTTACTACATGCTGACCTTCGCATGGGTCGTTGGCATTAACACCACTTTGTCGATCTTCCTTACACCTCTATACAACTTCGGTCCCAAGCAGATAGGCTTCTTTTACTTTACGCCAGTTGTTGCTACTCTTTTGGGTGAAGTAACCGGTCACTGGCTGCATGACGGCATTGCCGGGCGGTATATCAAGTCGCATAGCGGTCACTTTGAGCCAGAGGTTAGACTACGCGCAATATGGTTCAGCACACCGTTAATGCTTGCCGGTCTAATCGGACTGGGATTCGCTCTAGAGGACGCATATCACTTCATGGTTACTGCCGTATTCTGGGGATTATATGTCTTTGGTATCATGGTGTCCACGGTGGCTCTGAATGCGTACAACCTTGACAGCTACCCAGAGGCATCAGGAGAGGTATCCGCTTGGATCAACTTTGCTCGAAGTAAGTTCAAGCACCCTTCATTCAATCTTATCATATCTTTTCTTGCTAATACGTTACAGCTGCTGGCGGGTTCATCATTAGTTATTTCCAGGTCAATTGGGCCAACTCTGTGGGTGCTAAAGTCAGCTTCGGCACTCAGGCTGGTATCTGTGCTTTTGCATTCCTAATTATTATCTTGTTGCAGGTACATGGAAAGGCAATGAGAATCAAGAGTGGGGCTTTGCATTTTCCAACCACTTGAGCGATCGTACTTTAATAGTACTAGGGCTATGATCATGGTAGCTTGGCCAGCCTGCGCCGTAGTTGGATGAGTCGGTCGCTGGGCTAAATTATCTTGATGTCAAATTGATCAAATTTAAGTCGGAGCCTATACACCACGAAACGCTCTACATAACCATATTGTCGCCAGGGAGCTTGTCCAACCCTGCAACGCAGACATTAGCAAACGGTCGACATTTGGACGAGAACGGGGCAATGGGTACTTACAGCCATCGAAGTTCTCACCAACCATATCCTTGACCTGGCACTTGTTCTGCTCGGCAATGCTCTGCGTCTTCAGCATCGGCGCACTGACGTAGGTATGTCCGTCCATCGCCTTCTGCAGACTGTCGCCCTTCCACCCGAACAGATAATCGGCATGGCTCGAGAACCCGGTCGGGTCCGCCGACGCCCACACGAGGTGACCGTCGGGGTGCCAGTCCTTCTGGTCGTTGAACTTGCTCGTATCCCACACCGTCTCGAGCATCAGCTGCGGGATCTTGACGGGGTGCGTGGCCGGGCACGGGCCGCCGGACTCGAACGTACCGGACTCGGGGTACGCGACGTGGTCCTGGTGGTTGGGAGAGTCGACGTTCTTCCCGTCCCAGCAGGTCGGGAAGCGGTGGTTGGCCATGATACCCAGCTTGCACGGCGTCTTGGGGAAGTCGATCGTCTCGGGCGTTCGGCTGGCCTGGTTCTCCATGCAGGTGTAGCTCAGCTGACGGAACTTGCGGGCCCGGTCGCGGTTCGTGATGGATGCGTCGCCCACGAGCATGCGGAAGCCCGGCTTGAAGGCTGTGACCTTGCTCTTCTGCGCCGTGTCGAAGAGGGCGTCGGACATGTAGTAGACTACCATCCCGCCCTTTGTGCCTTCCATGCCGGACTGGGCAATCTGTGGGATGCGTTTGAAGCTGCCGTTCTTGGCACGGTAGAAGAGCACTGCTGTCCAGTAGTTGGAGAAGTCTTCGCTGAACTGGCAGGATGTGCAGGTCGAGAGGGCGGCGAGGTCGTGGGCTGCTGGGTCCATGGAGATGTTGAAGGAGTTCTAGCGGCATGTGAGTTATTGAGAGTATAGGGGTCGTTGAAGGGGTAGGAAGTACGTACACCACCGATGATCTGGTGAAGATGCGGCGAAGGCGAGACGCCCGGGTTGACCAGCGGATCCAGTCGCTGCACCGTCAGCTGTGCGCAGCCAAACCGGAGAAGGGCTTCGACAGGCGCGATGGCGCCGAAGGCGGTAATCAGATTCACGTGCTTCATGATGCCAATTGTTGCAACGCCACTTGTGATGGCTTTTGGGAACGGCGAGGTTGATGCAGGGAAGACACACGGCGGAGACTCAAGTGGGAACCAGCCGGCGTTTTGACAACCTCGACCCGGTATCCAACCAAGGTGTGAAGAACTGCCGACTATCATCAGAGGCAATATCATATAGGAGGGCCAAGCTTTGGAGGTCGATATGACTCTCGGTTAATAAAGCGATGATCCTGATTCGGCACTTGGCTTTCGTGGACTTGATGACGGCTAATGTCTCCTGTTGTGACAGCGTAACCATTTTAACGATATATGATCCTTGGCACTTAAATATGCTCTGTCTCGTGGATTTCTTTTCTACCATGACTTGTGACGATGAACTCCCCAATGCTCTTACGTGCATGGATTGAGGGACCCTTAGACGTCGATCAGTAGGCACGCAACTGATATACCACGATACCAAACTTTGAACGAGAGGTTTACAGGCGCTGTCCTATAGAACCTGCAACTTTTTAGGTATTTGATCGATCTCCACGTTCCATGTATCTTGAGCAACAATAAAAGGGGGTCACCAGCACATCTAGACCAAAGCAATCTCTAAACAATAAGGGACGCGCGTCGCTTCCAAGCTTCAACTCGATCTTTAAGCTTAGATTGACGTATGCAAATATAGTCGTCCATCATTGTAATCAGCATCAGAAGCATTACTATTGGTTCCTTCTCAGGGAGCCATTCATCCAACCGGGAATTTTGTGCCTTGCAGCGAATAGCAGCCATACCGGCGCCACCTGCTCCCGCTTTAATCAGGAATAATCATGCACCGCATAGTGCTCGCTTGGCCACGAGCGCCACGGCAGTGCAGGTCAGTGTTTATACTTCTATTCTGGATACCGCCCCTGTTGACTGGACCGGTTCTGCAGTTGCTTCTCTCATGTATTTCTTCCCGTGAACGCCAAGGTCACCCTGCCCTTGACCTCTAGCAACTATAAAGCCATTATCTTGAAATTGGTAACCGAGCACACCGACAAACAAAGGCCCACGCATGCATCCCAAGATGAAGCTCCCTCTAGCCCTCCTCAATGTAGCCCTCTGGCTTGCCGCATCAGCCAGTGCTCAGCAAGCGACGACGTGCACCCCAGACCTAGTGGTGACGGACGACTGCACCGACGTCATGAACCCGATCGCGTGCTACAACCAGTACCGATGGAACACGCGGACGCTGTCGTGTATCGAGGGATCAAATGATACCGAGAGGAAGAGGAAGGTGAGTCGCGCAATCCGTTGAGGCAAGCCATGGTGCTGTTGATGTTGGACGATGTGCTGACATGGTTGGTCGACACGATAGGCTTGCAAGTGCTGCAGCTGCATTGGGACTGTTATGTGCAATTGGGTTAAGACGCAGAAGTATTGTTAAGCGGCGCACGAAGTAGGATGCTGAGCGTCGGGGCTGTGCAGGGTCGGACGAGGAGGGGGAGAAGCAGCACAGGAATGTGTCGGGCATAATCGAAAGATGCTTGACCGCATGTATATCTGGAGATGTCCATTTGAGCCCTCTCAGAACTCCTTCGAACCCTCCCTACTCAATAGGAACATAATACCGCATTCGATTGTCCGGATCCCATTTCTTCTTCAACCGCCTCAACCTCTCCAACCGCCACTCCTCCCACCCGTACACCGCCTCCAGCGGCTCGTCACCGTTAGCGTAGTTGACATACGCCTTAAGCCGCGCCGGATCATCGCTACCCTCAAGAAGATGCTGCCGTAACGTCTGCGCGAACTCCTGTGCCACATCATCCAGCACCTGGTCGGGCTTGTAGTTGACGTAACACGTCAGCAGCAACCTCTCGTTCCGATAAGGGTACGCCGTACTGTCCGGATCGGCCGTCTTGACGCCTTGGTTTGCGTACCCTTCAAGCAGGAAGATGGAGCCTGCGAACTCGGGATGTCGGTGGGTCATCTCGTCGATCTCGTCGTAGACTTTCCTGATGGCGGAGACGTTGTACGTGTTCAGCCGGATGGGGGAGCGGATGGAGGTGAATCCGTAGGCACAGCCAAGGCCGTTGGCGTCCTGAAAGCTCATAACGGCGATATCGTGGAATGTGCAGTCTTCCGCTGATTGCACCGAGAGCGGACCGAGGTCGTGTAGGGGTTTGGCGTATGTGTGGAGCGGTTCTAGGGGACCGTCGTAAATGTAGGCGAACCATATAACGGGCTGCAGGACTGTCAGTGGTCGCCTGAAATGGGTACTGGCTCACGCGGCTTGACTCACATGGTCCGGATCGACCGGGGGGATGTTGACGATGTATGCCCATTGCGTTCGCTCAGCTGGCTGGTCGTCCAGCAAGCTGTTCGCCGCTTCAAATACAGCTTCGGCCTTGTCTCCAGAGAAAATGAGAGTCTCGTAAGCATAACCCTTCTTCTTGGCTTCATACACGCGGTATTCCCATTCGGTCACAATGCCAAAGTTGTGGCCCGCGCCCCTGATGGCCCAGAAGAGGTCCTGGTTCTCGGTCTCCGACACGACAACGAGCTCGCCATCTGGGAGCACGAGTCGGGCCGAGATGACTTGATCTGCCATGAGCCCATACTGGCCCTGGAGGTACCCGTGGCCCCCCCCAAGCAGGGGCGCGGAGAAACCAACATTCTCGCAGACACCAGTTACTGCGGTCCGTCAGTCATCAGTTCCATTCCAACGAGACAAGCAGGAAGTTGACAACACTGAGATCCATACCTGCCCGCTTCCCAAGCTTCTCCAACGCGGTTACGACGCCCTTTATATCGGCACCACCTCCGATTTTTGCGGAATTGCCATCCTCCGAGACCTTGACGTGATCCAGCGGCCGTATGTCAATTTGAATCGCGTTCTGCACTGTTCCGAGGGCTGCGGTCGCGCCGTGGCCTCCAGCTCTGGCGACGAATGGGATGTCGTGCTTTGCAGCATACCGTACCTAGAACCACGATCTCAGTTCCCGGCATCCTGCTCTCGAGTATCTAGACCTACTTACTATATGCTGAACATCAGCTTCACTAGCCGCCTGCACCACGACGGAGGGTACCGGGGCAAGATGCTCTCTCCATCGACTTGTAAGTGACGCAAATTTTGCGTCGGAGGCCGAAACAATGGATGACTCAGGGGATAGTAATGGGCCAAGTTCGGCGACGATGTTGCTGGAGTTCGCCATCGTCAAGAGTGAAAATACGCCGTGCGAAGGGAGAAATGTAAGAAGTCATACGACGATAAACGCCTCTTATACCAATCACAATATCGCTCGGCGCGGATTAAGCCTGCTGCAGAATACGCACATGCATCTCGGCCTTGAGGACATTCCCGATGGTGCCGGTAGTGCTGACCTTCTAGAGTCACAACGACGCATACGCTCGGATTTAAGTACTTCGCATTTCTCCCTCGCTAAAGGCGCACCCGCCCGTCTATCACATAGAAACGAAAGGCGCCTGTGATCGCTTAGTCATGCCAACTCCGAACTCTGGCTAATATGCACCGTATCTCGCATCCATGCCTCGGCCTGGGTCAGTGGTATGTCGACCTGACATCCCCCTCTCTTTCCATTCGGCAGTCTTGCGTACACAATCGGAACATGACAACTGGCTGAAATCGGGGAAACGACTCGTAGGTCTCCCTTACCCAGGGATGATCCTCATTTGGGGAATACCGGTCAGCTCGCCAAACTGAGTAAGGATTGGGTAACGAGTCTCTGCGCCTGCTCCACCTGTGGAAGAACATCCAGAACTGTAGCTCTCTAACGTGAGTGCCCGCCCAGGTATTTCCTTCCTTCCTTGGATGTAATAGGCGTTTCTCAGGCTCCTTCTCCGGGGTCGAGCCCTAACCCTCAGTTACCCGTTGTCACCACGGCTGGCCAAGACCTGGCTGCATTGCATCGGTTGAATGCAACTCCCCCTGTTGGGTAACCATGAGGCGCAAGCTATGACTCACGCGGCAGCCATAACCATCACCCAGCTATAAAGCCCTCTGAGGAAGCTCGATTGACGAAACGTCAAGACTCACACCTGATTCAATCCTTCGAAGATGCAAAGCGTCAGACTTTGCTAACCCAAAGCAAGGAGCGGAAGATACTCGATCCGGTCCCTTAATCAGTCCAAGATGCAGACGACTGCCAGTACAGCCGCCATCACCACCACCACCACCACCCAGACCACCCAGACCACCATCCCCCACTCCCCAATCCTCTCCCAAACCCTCCAAACCCTCCTGTTCATCACCGTCTGGCGTCTCCTCCACCTCCACGTCTCCCGCCACGGCCCCCCGCCCTACATCCGCCGTGTAATGAAGTTCCACAACACCATCCAAACCATCCTCTCCCTCGTCCTCCTCGCTCTAATAATCCTCCCAGCCATGATCTCTTCCCCCGTCCCCCACCCCCTTGACCTCTTCGCCCGCCGTGCGTACCACTACTCAAAAACCTACGAGTACCTAGACATCCTCCTCGTCGTCCTATCCTCCCATGCGTCCCCGCCTATAGCGTTACACTTCGCCGTCCACCACCTAACCACTCCCTGGCTCACGCTTGTGCGCGTGTTGCACAATAGCGAAGGGTGGCGGGTGGGCGCTGGATTGAATGCGGTGCATCATGTTGGTATGTACGCGCATTTTGCGGGGTGGGGGGTGGGGACGAGGTGGTGCTTGTTTACGGGGATGGTGCAGCTTTTGGTCGGGTTGGGGTGGGAGGCGGTTGTGGTGAGGGGGAAGTTGAAGAGAGGAGCGGAGGAGGGGGTGTGGGGGAATGTCGTGGCGATGGGGTTGGGGGCCGTTTATGCTGTGATATTTGGGAGGGAGGTTTGGGAGGGAAGGAGGGAGAGGGAGGGGGAGGGGGATAAGGAGAGGAGGCAAGTCGATGGGGTGAAGGAGACTGAGAAGGCTAAGACGACTTGAATGTGGAGGGAAGAAGGGAGGATGACAGGATGTTGTATACCAATCTAAGTCCGTCTAAGCACCTAAAAGCCTCGCTAGCCCAAACTGATCCATGTTTTTCCAATATGCCTGGTGTCCAAAGGTCCTATATGCTCGCTAACATGTGCTGAAATCGTAACAAAGATCACCGGGGTTTCCTCTGCCATCCCGTCTTCCACTTGTCCTGCTTGAACCGCGGGAAGATGTGCGCCTCGGTGTTGAACACAATCTCGTGAAGAGGCAAGTAATCTGTCGGCGAGAACAGGAGGTACAAGTACTTGAGTGTCTCGGCCTGTTGGATGTGTTAGCAGTCTCCAATCACAGAGCCGTCCCGTCCGTGCCAACTCACCAACCAAAAACTCTCCATATTATCCCTCTTTGGCGGCGGCAAGGCATTCACATCATTCAACGACGTATACCCCTTCCCGCCTCCCAAGTTGGTGTACTCCTCAAACGCACGGAATATCTTCCACCCCCACTCCCGGTACAGCGGATCCTCCGTAATCCGCCACAGCATGAACAGGCTCTCCACCGTCTCCGGACGCTGCAGGTTATGCGCATCGAGCGGCTTGACGATCAAGTCCGCCTTCCACGCCGCCAGGGAGTCCGTCGTCTTGCGTCGGGCCCTGTCGCCGGGCCGCGGCTTGAGGTCCTCGGGAGCGGCGTTAAACCACGCTATCTCGGGCGCCAAGCCGGTGGCCGTCACGGCGTACATCCCCCAGCAGGTCTTCATTATGTCCCTTGCGAGGTAGATCTGGCGCTCCTTCTCGGCTGTCCAGGCCGGTAGTTTGCGGGCTTGGCGTACGGTGTACCCGCCCGTGGCGCCGAGTGCTATGGAGCCCGGGAGGAAGCAGACCAGGTGGTCCATCTTCGGGGAGAGGTCGCCGCCGATGCCGCGGGGGAGCTCGGCGACGAACTTGAGACCGGAGGACTTGGTTGGCGTGATCAGGTGCTTCTCGATGCCGGCTAGGGCTTCCTCCCACATGTCGATGTAGATGGGTTCTTGGCCAGAGGTCTGGAGGTATTGCTTGATGAGGTACTCTGGAGCACGGTAGGAGCACGGTAAGCGGGTTGGTCCCGTCAATTGGTCCCATCAGTGACTTACCATAGTACGAATCACCGCGGCTCCCGAGACGAATCTCCTTGCTCGTGAACCGACCGGTATCCGGATGCACAAAGATGGGCAGCAGGCCAGCCTCTGCCTTGTTGTCGTCCAGGACCTGCATCACCTTCTCTGCCTTCCGCCAGTACGTCTCATTACGCGTCAGGTAGGAGAGATACTTCATCTCTAACTGCACGGTGGCAGCTTCTGCCATTGATGACGCACCGCCGTCATGGGAGGGTATTCCGACCTTCCGTCCCAAATGGACACTGGCGTATGGGATGCCCGACGGCGAGTCGTAGGCCGGCAGCAGGCGGTCGGTGAGCTCCAATGCCTTGGCCAGGTACACCGAATCGCGGCGTGACGACACTTCGGGAAACCGCGTGGACAGATAGTGCGCCGAGAGCAGGCCGCCGAGCATGCGGATGGTGGTCTCGAAGGTGTTGACGTCCTGGTCCTGATCGTACGTCAATGTCCGCTGCAGCCATTTGCGCGACTCTGCCAGCGGAGCCGTCAAGTTCATGACCATCATGGTCGAGAGGCTGTCGACGATGATCCATCCCAGACCTTTGGGGCTCATCTGCGAACCCTTCTCAGCGACTGGATGGTATCTATCCTGACCTTCGAGAGAAGAAGGGTCAGTGCTCAGTCGCAATTCGCGTGCGGTCTGGAATGCTTACCCCAAGCGTGTGCCGAATATGCATCCCAACTCGTGACAAAAGCCTGCTTCACCTGATCCCGCCTTGCGTCCCAATTGACAAAGCTCGCCCCATAATGACCATACCCAATTGGGTCATCCTTCAGCAGCGGCAAAGTTTCATATACCACCCACGAGCCAGAAATAGCCAGGCAGACACCGCTGATGGCATGGCGTACCGTCCATCGCGACTTCGTCGCGGTCTGTGGCGACCTTCTAGGCGGCGACCTTTTGTGCGGGGAGACACGGTTAGCTCTGTTTCTAACACCCATTGTTTTGCGCACCAGAGATTACCTTGATCGAGAGCGCTGCGTCTCGTCCCCGGACATTATTGGATGATATGCGATTGACACGGGTCAATCCCATGGGTGAAGATGGAGGCAAGCGCTGGCATTCGTTCTCAGGGGCAGCTGAAGTTTTGTGGAGTTAAGCGCCCTGATGCGTCGTCGTTGTCGTTACATCAGACTTCCAGGCGAGATTACGATTCGCGGGCCGATCCAGACAGTCGGGTCCGAAAGCTCAAAAACACAGTGCTTTCACTGTAAGCCAGGAGGGAACAAAATGGAAGGCCAAGGCGCTGAAAGGACGGTGCCCGGACTGTGTGGGGTCGCCCAAATGTATGCGTTGAGCGCTCACTGCGCCGTTCTTGAGCGAAGCTTTCAATGTTAGGGAAGGTGCCGGCACGACTGAGACGCTAGTTTTAGTCTGTGCCTGCTGGACTCGAAGTTGGTTTCAGTTCCTGAACTTCTTACCAACACACATATTTCGTACCACATGGCATCGTGTTTGCGGAGAGTACGAAGTACCGTACCCAGGGTTCTAGCTTGTACGGCTACCTCCCCAACTCCTGTTGTATTGTAACTTTCCGGCCATCAAGCCTGGCTGATGCTTTTCTTCAGCACATTCGACTTGTTATGCTGGTCTTGGTCGGTGGCTGACTCTGCCAGCTGCAGCATGTCCTCCTCAACAACCGTCCGTGTCCTGAGGTTACCCAATGATGCAGGCATTGCTACGGCATCATTGCAACTCGCGGTTTGGCGAAGCCTGTAGGATCCGGTACGTGGGCCTCTTCGTCTGAGTAAAACCACAATCTGAAACAAACGGGTTCCGCACCAATATATGCTCCCCTGCCTGGTGTAACCAGCAACGCTGCAAGCCGGCGTCAAGATAGCCGCATACTAATCGCCTCGAATGAAAGATTTCTTTGTCCCCGATACCTGTCCACGCGCTGCTTCGTGCGAGACTGGCAGCGGATGCCATGTTGCGTTGGCTGAACCCGGAGAGTACCGCAGATTGACCTCGGTGCCTCCCGTCTCAAATACCGACCTCGCCCTATTTCCAGCGGCGAAGCACTTCTTTTGGTTGCAAAAGATACCTTATGCCAACGTCAAACAGGTAAACCGATCCTCGCAACGCGTCAACTCTATGCCTTCGTGATAAACTCACCACCGGAGCGCTCACAATGACGGCTCTCTACCCGGCCGAAACGAACAGCGGGGTGGTGACCTCCTGGATCCCGCTGACCGCTACCTTCACGCCTCAGGAGAGCTGCACCTCGCAGTTCCCGCCTCAACGGTCCGAGTCTCGTAGCCTTCGACCCGGGCTACGGCCTCGACATCGACACCGATGCCGTCTGTGCTCCTCCGGCAGTGACGACATGGTGGGAACAAGGGCGCCTGGGCCACGGGGCCGATGAAGGCCACACAGCAGCGAGTATCGGTCCGCTCATTTGTCCCGACGAGTGGACGACTGTGGCAACGTCTGTGAAAGGGGGTTTAAGTACAGCTGTCATGTGCTGTCCTTCGTCAGTCAACCGTACTCTCGTGTCCTGGGAAGTTGAGCTGACCTAGTTGTTGCAGTGGGTACACACTCGACAACGGCATCAAAAGGATCCATCGCCGGCGATTGTCTCTCTGGCGTTGATAAAGGGGAGGTGTTGACCTACGCCTCGACGCCCGCCAATCCTTCCTCCGACCCAGTCCCATCCACCGGCCTGTCCTCCGGCGCAGCAGTAGGCATCGGCGTCGGCGTCGCTCTGGGAGTGATAGGGATCGTCGCGCTGCTGGTGTCGGTCTACCTGATGCGGAGGAGGAAGCAAGCTGCCGCCAGGGCAGAGCTCGAGCAACAGCCACCGCCACCGTCCGTGCCGCCGAGGGAGGAACCGAAACCGTGGGGTAGTACACACGAGGTGCACGAGTTGCATCCTGACGGTGTCAAGCCGGAGTTGTGGACTTATCGGCCGCCTGCTGAGCTTTATGGAGGATGACGAGGGGCGAGGGAGGGGAGAATCAGGGTATTCAATGTCGTTAGTGATCCTTGAGCATGTCCAATGCACCCTTGAGTTCCCTGGCGGTGTCCCTCACGTCCCGCTCAAAAGTATCTACAAAGCATTAGAAACGTCGTCGAGCGGAATATTAGCGTGTAGTTAGCTACGCACCGTCAGGGGTTCCGTCAAGTGTAATGGCATGCAAATTACCCGAAAGCCAGAGCGTGGCAGGACTGACATCGCCAGTAGTCTGACGGGGGAGGTCTTGCGGAATGTCGACTCGGGGCAACAGTAAAGTCTCTAGGTAATTGCCTCAACGAACGAAACGACATGACCACGCGTTCATGGTAGTAAACGTACCATAAGAAAAGTGACGCGACACGTGGTTGAAACGCAGCGCCAGCTTCTCCGGAGCCTGGGTCGCGGCGGCGAACCCCATCTGCCGCATGACCGCGGACTGAATGGCGTTGCCAACTTGGGGCTCGATGTACACGTAGGCCTCGTGCGGATCGCCGACCTCGATCTCGCTTTCGTACGAGACGGGCGTGTCTTTGGGGTCGATGGTCGTGAAGCGAGCCGTTACTCTGTGGTTGGCTCGACGCCACTGTGCGTTCGGGCCGGATCTGCGAGCCTTGAGGATGCATTGTGTGGGTGCGTACCGAATTGCGTGTGATGTCGCGGATTGCGGAGGAGACTGGATGTGAAAGATGAGGATTTCTAGGCCGTGGAAATTGCAAGCCGGGTTTCGTTAACTAACGGACGCGAAGGGACGCGAAGCCCCAGAGCCGACTTGCTTCCACAAATCCACCTCAGCCAATCACACCACCCCGACGTTCAAGCGCCTGTGGTTGCTTAGAACGGACTAACGTTGAACAGTTGAACCCCATTATATCAATTGTAGAATTCCATTTCTATCCCAAAGCCTTACCCACGCAAACCGCTTGTGACTCCTCCGATCAGAAAGAACCTGGAGGATTGTGACTTGCTTCATACCTTAATCGTGTAAACTCCGTCGCTCTCCTCCCGTCTTTTCACCATGGTTGGAACGCCAAGACACCAAATAGAGTTTCCCTAATATGGGGCATCCCAATTTCGAATGGATGGTCGGGCCCCAGCGGTATATAGAACCTCCCTCCCGGCCCATAAGTCCCCGTCTCCCCCAGATCTTCCTCCATATCTTCCTCCAGATCTTCCTCCAGGTTCAGCCGTGCGTCTCGATCCTGCTTCATGCTCGCGACGAGCTTATGCACGCCGTCCCCCGGGCCGGTGTACCAGTCCTCGTCGTCGTCGGCCCAAACCTGGACGAACCTACCCGTCGCGCACCAGAACTCGTCACGGAGCTCGTCCACGGACCCACGGGCGTCCGGGCGGCGCCTCAGTGAGTAGTCGATGAACCAGACACACTTCGGCCAGTAGCACAGCTCGGCAGCCAGCCAGGCCAAGTTGTTGCAGGCGGCCTTGGCCCTCTCGGAAGGCTGCGGGCCCTCCCCGGACTGGGACGGGGACGGATCGTACACAAAGGCGAGATGGGTGACGGAGGAAGGGCAGTCGTCTCTGACTCTGTGCCAACTCAGCTTGCTCAGGTCTGTCAGGCAGAGAATGATGAGATCGGTGTCAGATCGGACAATAACATTCCTGCTGACGCCACCCTTGTCCCGGTAGGTGCCGAGCACCGAGTCGTCCTTGTTCTTCTGCTTGGTGGGTCGGACGAAGGAGCGGTCGTCGGCTGGCACCGCAAGTGCGAGGTAGGGACCGTATTCGGATTCTGTAGTTCGTCGAATGCGTCCATTCCGGCGGGTGATTTCGGACTCCTCGTCCTCGTCGTTGTAGGTGAAAAAGTGTGCTCCTGCCGTGGATTCAGCGGCTAACGTCCATATCTGCTGCTGTATCTCTGGTGGGAGAAGAGTGAATTTGTGGAAGGATGCCGTGACCATGGTTGGAGGTTATTAGAGAGGCGATAATGATGTGTTGTTGGTTTAATGCTGCCGAGATAGAGGACCTATGAGGTCGAAGAACGTATATCAGTGAGAGATGTGGTAGGGGAAGATTGAACGTATGAGTTGAACTTCAAAAGACGTGGATTCTTTTAGAGTGTGTGGATGGAAAGAACAAGATAATCGCTCAGTTCGAAGAAAATGGTCTGGCCATTATAACCTTCTGAACCTGCAGGTCCCGCCGGCCATCCGAAGTTTAAGGTTCGAAGACGTGGCCGGCAGAGTCATATCTGCGGCAACCGTGTCTTGTGGAGCCATATGCGAGATTCAGGGAGCACCTCAGATATCTACAGCAGGCACGCTTGAAGTGTTCCTCGGTCAGGACAGGTTCATCTTGTAGATGGCTCTTGGAATTTTAAGGACGAAAACTCTTAGTGGAAAAGGGTAAACGCAAGTTCTCGTTCATGTAAACTGATTCCTGTGGACTAGGTAGGTGGTCGAACTTGAAGTTTCTGATGGCCGCGAGATCAAAGCGGCGTTTGACGAGGAGACATCAAGGGACAGTGATCGGGTGTCCACCACGTGCGCGACTGTTAGATTCAGGAAAGAGAACGAGTCCATCCAGGAGGAAGGAGCAACTTATCCTGACAATGGCCAGAATGGGAAAAGTCAAGCGAGGTCAACGCGTCTTGGTGCAACACACGACGGGTTGAGAGGACGGCGAGGGAGGAGCAAGAAAGCACCTGCCTTCCAAGTCAAGACACTCCAGGAATCTTCATGGAAGTTAGAGGGTTGAGGGCTCCCACTCCCAGATTCGAAATCAAAAGTCCCCACTTCAACTTTCCTTTGACTCAATTCATCTTCATCACTTTGGGCGAAGCTGACTTTTTCGACTTCGCAACCTCTACCGCAGGCAAAAGCAGCCAGTGGTAATATCTCTGCCTCAGTCAGGACAAGACCACATACTTTCTCTTGTGATTCCAACTTTACCTTGTGTTTCTCACCTACGAGATCTCGTCTTCACAGGTAATTTGCCCTCTCTCATGTAAGATTTCGTTGCTCGTCAGTCGTGAGAAGCAAGTATCAAGGACAGCTGGTTGACTGGCCAACACGATCAACTGGTCAAATTACGAATCTCTTCATCCAGGAGCAGGACTTGGTGGTTTCCGATTGACTCAATCGAGAATCCTCTGGTGTTGCCGCAGCGAAGTTTTACTTGCAACATCAGCGCGATGCCCAAACCCAAGCGTCAACGCAGCTCGGCTAGCTCCGCTGCCGGTAGCACTGATTCGAAGAAGCCCAAGACAACGACCGGCGACAGCTCCGCTGCCAGCACTCAACTACCTACCGGCAGGGAAGGTTTAATTGACATCACGGTCAAGATCGGCTCGAAGCGCAAGGCACAGCGCAATGACCCTGAGCCTTCCAGGAGCAAAGACGACGTGATGCGTGAGGCGAAGCAGGACTATGAACAGTGCAAGCTCGAAGCCGCTCAGAGAAACCAAACTTCAGGTACTAGTTCGGTTAATCCTCCGCCTCCACGCACTGGCCAACCCTCGGCAGAAGCTGGCGCCGCTGGCGCTGCAGATGAGGAGTAAGTCTATATGCCGTCTTACCACATCACGGTGTTGTCTGACCGTCATATCTGCAGTGACAACGCCAGCGAGAGTGGCAGTGAAGACAGCAGTGAGATCGATGGTGACGACGGCATGGACTACACCATGGAGTACGACAGCAGTCAGGACGAGGGCGAACAGCACAGCGAGGATGAGAGCGATGGCGATGACGGGTTCCCATGGCTCGAGTTTATCGGTGCCACTGCCAAGCGCGGTGACAAGACCATTGGAAGCTGCGCTGCACAACTCATCCGCCGTGGACGGTTTCGCGAGAACTTCTGGCAGTCTCTTGAGGAGCCCAACAAAGAGGTCGCCGACCTTGCTTTCACCCTTTTCGACAGATACGGACGCCTCAATCCTGAGCACTACAAGCATGAATTCCGCAAAGGTACTGGAGCTTGGGGGCAGGAGCTCGACGATGGCGACCTGCTTTTCTTCGACTACATCCGAGTGACCGGGAGTGGCGTCGCCATGGCGTTGCCAAGCAGATGGTCAACGCCATCTTGGAGAAGACTCGAGGAAAGGTCCGTCACAAACCAGACTTCAGCATCTTCGAAGGACCCAGCAAAGATCTCGGCTTCATCGCTGTGGCCAGCCCTGGGGTCCTCCATAGCGACCAGGGTGAAGAGGAGGACTACTCGACCTTCTTCGTTAGGGACATGCCTATTGCTCTCAGCTTCTGGCGGTCGCTAGGGTTCAGGAGGGTCGGCTTGTCAGGGTGGTTTGCCTTCGCCGATAAGCCTGACCATCCTTCGAGACTGCTGGACGCTTCTCAAGAATATTGACACTCACGACCTAGGAGCCAAGACCCTGCCGTTGTGGAAAACAGTTTTTCGATTGACTGGTTCAACCCTCCAAAACGTGTATTTTGAGGGACTTTAGGATCTCTATATACACAGAGGGCTGTAGCGTCTCCAGGGGCCTGCAGTTTCCAGAACCTTCGTGCCTTGCGTAGGTGGCGCAATACGCCCAGCCTTGGCAGAAGATATTCGAATTTGGCAGGATCCAGGGGTTGGCGATAGCTTCATTTCAGGGGTTCGATCCTTTTCCTCCCACACACCCCCAAAAGGGAGAAGCCCTGAAGTCAGCCCAGAAAACAGATGTAAGCGTACAAAATAGTAAGGACAGGAGAGTGTATTAAGCCAGATAAATCGCAGTAGAACGCGAGTGGTAGAAAGGAACAGGGTAACTCAGCTTAACTGGCACT
Source organism: Coniochaeta sp. 2T2.1 (assembly GCA_009194965.1). Lineage (NCBI taxonomy): Eukaryota > Fungi > Ascomycota > Sordariomycetes > Coniochaetales > Coniochaetaceae > Coniochaeta > Coniochaeta sp. 2T2.1. Next base: position 2,182,398 of record VSMA01000002.1, on the reverse strand, counting down.
ATACAGGGTGGTCAAAACGCACCCCCTGAGCCAGAACGTCCACCAACCCCAGCTTCCTAACCATCTCCAGGTGGTCTGTAGGAGAGAGAATCTTGGTGAGTCCATCGGCAAGTTGCTCTTCTGTAGGCACCCATTCGATTGTGATCCTGCCGCTCTCGATTTCGTCGCGCAGGAAGTGCTCCTCCAGAGGGATATGCCCAGTTCGCTGGTGGAACTCAGGGTTCTTTGCCAACTTGATTGAGCCCTGATTATCGCCCAGGAGCGTAAAAGTGGCAGGAATACGCAGTTCTGCGAACAAACTGCGCATCCAAAGAGCGGCTTGGGCTCCCTTTCCCAGGGCGTAATACTCCGCTTCGGTAGACGAGAGCATAACTCTTGACGTGCGTTTGGAGCGCCAGGAAACGACGTTGTTCACCTTGCCCAACTGGACGACGTAGGAGTGCGTAGATTTGCCTGTAACCTTGTCGCCCTTCCAGTCGCTGTCAGTCCAGACGTTTACCGGCAGTTGGTGCGGCTTGCTGAGGGAGTCTTCCATCGTGAAGGCGTCGTTGTCCCATTCCGGCCCCGGAAAGTCGTTTTCTCCGCCCAGGAGGAGCGCGAGAGTGAGGGAACCGCTCAGATAACGTGCTGAGTGCTCCGCAAGCTTGAAGTTATCGTCAGACGGATTGTGGCAGAAGCGGGAGAGTACCGAGAGCGTGAAGGCGTAGTCTGGACGAGTCTGGCCCATCAGGTAGAGCTCGGAGCCAACGAGAGATTGGTACTTGAAACGCTCAGCCGCAGAAGCAGTATCCTCGCGCGGAACTGCGTGGATCAAGGATCCCTGTGCAAGTGGTGTTTTCGCAGGCTTCAATTGCGTCCAGCCTTTTGCCTCGAGAATTCGCTGCGCAAAGGCGTCTTGAAGGAGGTAGATCTTCTTGTTAGGACGATCTCGAAGTATCCGTACGCCCAGGAAGTAGTTGGCGTCTCCCAGGTCCTTGATCTCGAAGTGGTAGGCTAATTCGGCTTTGAACGCGCGAATTGCGTTGGAATCCGGCCCAAGAAGCAACATATCGTCGACGTAAGTGCAAAGTATGATCCGGCGCGCGTAGTTGATGAAAACAGCGTTGTCTGATCGAAGTTGGGTGAAGCCCAGGGCTAAAAGCGCCTTCTTGAGCGCCTTCTGCCACTGGCGAGGCGCTTGCTTGAGCCCGTAGAGCGACCTGAGAACCAAGAGGACTTGATCCTCGCGTGGATTGAAGCCGATATCGTTTTCCGATGGATTCTCCTCGAAGAAGAGAGCCAAGCCGTCTGGGATCTCGATAAAGACCTCCTCTTCGAGGTCGCCGTTGAGGAAGGCCGCAATAACGTCGAGCTGCTGGACGTCCCAGTTGAGGAGAGCCGCCAGCGCGAGAAGGATACGCCAGGTGTTTGCTTTAGCGACGGAGGCAAAGGTTTCGTTATAATCGATCCCCTCTCGTTGCTCGAAGCCGCGGGCAACAAGGCGGACCTTGTGCTTCTCGATCTTGCCGTCGGAGTTGAGCTTTTGCTTGAAAACCAGGCGCGCCGTGAGCACCTTCTTCCCTGCCTTGGAGCGGGCGACCGCGCGGAAGACCTTCTTTGCGAGCATGTTGCGGAACTCGCCAAAGAGCCCTTTCTTCCACTCGTCGGCGTCTGGCCTGGCGAGAGCCTGAACAAGAGTAAGAGGCTCGATATTGGCGGCCTCAGCGATATTGTAGCAAGTCTCCGCGATGAGGGCTTGCAGACGGTCTTGACGGCTTCGTTTTGCGTTGGGTGGAAGCGTTCTGATGACTCGGGGTTTGACTGTAATAGAATCAGCGATAATCTCGTCCCCGGCTTCTTCCTCGGTCTCGGAGATGACTTTCCTAGCGCCTGCTTCTTCGTGAAAGGTGAGGCTCGAAGTCTGGACGATTTGCTGATGAAAGTGGCCAGGTCTCGATGGAATGAAGACGACGTAGTTGGAGCGACCTTTCCAGCCCAGAAGAAGTCCCTCCTCCGCGGTAGGGTGGAATTTTTCGCCCTTCACGCGCCGCTGAGATGGAATATTAACGAAAACCCTACATCCCGGAGTGCGCAAATTGCTGAGATCAACGGTGTGAGGCTTTCCTGGATCGTTCTCATCGAAGAAGGCTTCGTGAGGCGTCTTATTGATTCCCTGGGTTTTGTTATTGACGACGAAATTGGCGTAGTCCACTGCAGTTTCCAGGAAATACGGCCAGAGCCGAGGAATCGCTTCGCTCGCGATCATCCAACATCTCGCGATTTCAACGATCTGGCGATTTGCGCGCTCTGCAACTCCGTTCTGTTCAGGCGTATACGGAGCAGAAACAATCAATTGGATTCCTTCAGCGTTCACAAACGCGCGCAGTTCACCAAGGTGAGGTCCAATCAACTCGAAACCTCCATCCATCTGGAGTCTCTTGACGGGCACTTTCCACTGACGTTTCGCAGCCCGCAGGAAGTTCAGGATCGCGAAAGGTCCCTCGTCCTTGGTCTCCAAGGTAGAGACCTTCTTGAAGCCGTATTTCGCCTCGGTGAAAACAACGGCGTACAGTTCGTCCTGCCCGCCTGGGTAGGAGACCTGGATCGAGTCAAGATGCCATTCCTCGCCCGCAAAGTCCGGCAAAGGACGTCCTCGAGAAGGTGTGTATCGCAAGCTTCGTCCCAGTTCACAGGGCACGCAAATGAGGTCTTCCTGGCTAACCTGGCAGTCAGCAGTAATCCCCCGCGCTGCCTTGGCTGTCTTCCGGATCAAATCGTGACCGATATGGCCCAATCTCGCGTGCCAGAGCGCCAGATCGATATCCTTGACGTCCGCGGAGTAGCACTCCTCGTGGGATTCACCCGTCTCAAGGAGGAAGTCGTTATTAAGCGTGGCGATGAGCTTTCCGTCTGGGCCGATAAGATTCAGGCCCTGGAGGTGGCCCCCGGAGAGGTAGAGCTTCTGGAGCGATAGGATATTCTTCGAGAAGCCTGGGCAATAGTAGACGTTGTTCAAGGTAAGGATACGCCACTGGTTCCCAGCCTTGACTAACTTCTTGACAGTACCAACGCCCTCGGGGAACACATCTCCCCCGCCTGTACGGATTGGAGGCACCGCGGCGTTGTGGTCAAGAGACGCGAATTCGTGTGAGTGAACGGCGATGTGGCAGCTCGAGCCTGTATCTGCGAGCCAGGCTAACTGCGAGTCAACAGATTCAGCGACGAAGCTGTATTCAACGATATTTGCCTCATTGGCGCGCTCCTTCTTGGAATCCTGGGCTCTGGAGATCCCAGAGGATCCAGAAGACGTCGAATCTCCAGCCATAACCACCCAGTCAGGCCGCTTTTCCGGGTGGTCTGCGAAGCAGTTGTCAGGCCTGTGGTTCTTGTGAGGGCACTCCCCAGGCTTGAACCGTATAACAAACGGGTTCTGAGCAGTCCACCTGCGTCCCTTCGCGCCGGAGGACGACTGTTTGGAGCTGTTTCGTTTGTTCCCGTTGCGGCGATTCTCTGCGAAGCCGTTAAACTCAACAGACTTCCTGGAGGCAACGATTGCGGCTTCGTCCCGGAGGTCTGCGATAACGTCCTCCAAGGACGGCTTGGAAAGCCGCATCAGTGAGCGCATATTGTTTGCCCACATGCGGTACTGGTCTGCGGCGCCAGCTACGAACGCGTTGGTATATTCAATCTCATCAACGCGCCTCCCGTACTCAATCAGAGTACGCCTGGTGTTCTGGAACTCGGTGATATACTCGTGGATCGACTTGAACTGGTCAGACCGCAGGGTATTGAGCCTGGTGAGTACGTTGGCGTACTGTACAGGTCCCGAGCCGATTGCCCAAGATTCTAACGCTTTCCAGGCACGCAGAGGATCGTCTACGCCCTGTACGACGGCTCGAGTCTCCGGCGTAAGGCTGGCTTCAATCAGAGCCATCGCCTTGATCAATTTGATGGTCTTTGGGTTGGAGAGGTCGTCCCAATCGATAGGCGCGGTCTTGGAAGACGCCGAGGGCAGGGAGAACGTCGTTTTGGCCTGGCCCTCAACGTCCTTCTCGCTGTCGTTTCGAGGGAAGAGGTCCTTGACGACATCGTACACCCCGTGGAGTACGAAGAGCCGTCTCATCGCGCCCTTCCAAGTAAGCCAGTCCGCTGGTTTCTTGAGGGCTAGGGCAGGCTTCAGGCCAAAGGAGGACTTGCCCACCTCCTCCGGGGAGAAGGTCGCAGGGTTATTGACGCTGGACATCATTACAGAAGGTACAGGATCACTGTTCTCTGTATTGTCGGCGTTTACAGGCGTTTCTGCAGCGTTGAACGACTCTACAGACTCTGCGATGGCGGCAAATTGCTCAAATAGGGTACCGTGAGTCTCAGGGAGGTCACCAGAGGACCTAGTGCTCCGGCTCATATAGGGGCACTTGGTGGGTGAGGGTATTCACAAGATATGGAGGACTTGCAGCGCAGGCAAGGGCACAAAACTGCTTACAAACGCAGGTAAGCAGACAACTGGGGTCCCCAACGCTCAGTGGGGAGAGCTATTCGTACTGATAATGTGTGGAAAACAGTTTTTCGATTGACTGGTTCAACCCTCCAAAACGTGTATTTTGAGGGACTTTAGGATCTCTATATACACAGAGGGCTGTAGCGTCTCCAGGGGCCTGCAGTTTCCAGAACCTTCGTGCCTTGCGTAGGTGGCGCAATACGCCCAGCCTTGGCAGAAGATATTCGAATTTGGCAGGATCCAGGGGTTGGCGATAGCTTCATTTCAGGGGTTCGATCCTTTTCCTCCCACAGCCGTCTGAGGAGGTCCAACATGTCTTCCACAAAATCAATGATATCACGATTGACAACGGACAATGTCACGACATCGTGAAGGCCGCATTCCCCGAAGATCGGGACGATCAGCTGTGGCTATCCACTGATAAAGCCGGCAATACTCTGCTCCATCTTGCCGCAATGCGCTCCAGGGTGGCGTTGGTGAAGGAGCTCCTTGCCATTGTCCCTCATCTTTCACCGGTACGGAACCACGGAGGCTGCACTCCAGTCGAAGCCTTACAGAAGGTGCTTGAGCACCAGAGAACTCGCCTGGAGTGGGGCTTGTGCAGGATGACCGTAATGTCTGACAAGTTTTCTGGCTTCGACAAACAGAGCACAGCATGCCTGTCTATGCTACAGGGCATGGAACTTGTCGACCTGTCCAGTCTGTCCGTCCAAGTCCTTCAAGCGGTCTCCAGCAACATGGTGGAGAGATTGCCAGTTAACTTCCAGCCTCCCATCGACAACATTCGCCAGACCTTGATTCTCAAGTACGGATGTACTTGCGGAGAATGCCTGGGCGGATTCCTGAGTCCCCGTATGAAGCACCATCTCCTTTGTGAGGCAGAGATCAATTGTGACCAACTGAAGGAAGGCATGGAGTACTTGGACGGCGAGACATTCGTTGACCTCTTTAATTACGGCCACCTTATGACGTTCCTTCCTCGTCACATTCGAATGAACATGAAGACGAACAAGAGGATGCGCCAAGGATTCGCAAACACGTTCGGACACATTGCACAGTGTCTTCGTGCGAATGCTATTCCTTGGGAAGACCACGTTCACGCGGTTCGGCAGGCCCGCAACGAGTGGCCTCCAGTGACAAAGACCTATCTCGACTGCGGAGGCTCAGTGGCGGCTGTGGCCAACATGCTGTTTCAGTTGGCCATGGACTCAGTGAGTTCGCCGGAGATGGAAGTCACCGCGACTTCTTTGTGGAAAAGATCGACAACCTCCCGGCCTGCCGCAACGATCATGAGTTCGGGTTTGTCAGCGGTATGTGCGGTTATCAGAGGATGGTCCAGGATAACGGTCGCATGCTCGGGAACTTCGGCCGTGATTGGGCTGACTGAAGGGATTGTGTGCTGTGTGTCTCAGCAAGTCGACTGGCTCAGTCTGCTACACTGCATGCAAGGGATATGGAACAGCGTGAAATTTGCTATGAGCTACTGGGATTGTAGAGGGTCATTACTATCAAATCTCGTACGGGAACGGATTAGTGGCGAGATGTGGGCATCATGGTTGAGATCGTGTTGATTTCGTCAACACTTACGGGGAGATGTCCACTATATTGCGCCACGTTTGCCACATCGTCAAAATGGCCCGTGGGGTGTCAGTCAGCCAGTTTATCCTTAGCTCCAATAATAAAACACAATATTATTAGAACAAGGTCCGTTTGTCCTCAATGTGGCTACTGTACGACCAGAACTGGTGCCTCTAAACCCGACTGGCCCAGGTCAAAGGACGGTTCAAGGTTTGCACCTGGGTTCTCTACTCGACCTGCCACCCTTTGTCGTTGCCAAACTGCATTGTTTGATAATGCGGATTTACTGAACAACATCAACCCCCCCGTGCATCAATCCCAGACGACCGAGTCTCCGCACACTACAACGTCCAATAGCTCATCCAACCGACCTCATTGCTCATCTGCTACGGCATCGATCCTACTGACGGACTGTATCAAGCCTCAGCAGGATGCTCGATATGTTGCGCAAAGTAGTCTTGCACGACCCGCCTCATATCAGGATCGTCGATATCCAGCTTGCGTCCCACATACCCAGGCAAGAGCGGCTTCCACGCCTTAAAGTTTCCATGGAAGAACAGATCGTCGCGGTCCCCGTTCCCGACCTTCCATCCCGTCACTCTGTTTACAGCCCCTAGTCAGCAAACTTTTCAACACAGAAAGCGCTTAAAGTCACACAGTCCAGTCGGTTTACTCACCGCGTAGCAGACCCCAAACTAACAGCATCACACACGCCCGCCGGCGTCAAACTCGCCAACCACCCGGCATCCTGCGAGCAGAGGACGATATCGACCTCCCTGTTCGGGAGGTACTCTCCGTTGTTGTTGTGGTGGTCCATTATCTCGAGGTCCCACCGGATTTCGCGCCGGTAGATGTAGCCGCCCTCGAACCGGTCGACGTGCAGGAGGGTCGTCTCGTCGTACCAGCAGTCGTCGGCGTACTGCCTCCAGTTGAAAGGCTCGACGAGGTCGTACGGGTGCGGAATGTGGAGGCGGAAGTGGGCGTACCATGGCGTGACGAGGGCGGCGGCGGCGGACTGGTGGGTCGAGGGGAAGTGGATGGTGGTTATGTAGTAGGGGTTGACGGGGTTGGGGTGGATGTCGTTTGGTGCTATGGCTACGGTTCGGCCCCGTTGTGAGGGGTTGAGGCTGGAATTCGACGTGGTGTATGCCGCTACAGGTTGTGACAAGGTGCTATGGCTTGTTCCGCAGTCGCGCCCGCAGATGTCGCACACTTCCATGTGATAGAGGTTGTCCTGGCCGCCAGCATCAAGTTTGTTGATATGCGCTCGCGTTCGATCATCCTCGTCCTTGGACTGTATGTCATCCACAGTTGCCACGGGTCCCAGAATCCTGGACCCCGGGTGTGCGGGAGGGGTCGGTCCACCCACATCGCCATCTCGAGGAGACGGCTCATCGACTCGCAAGTCTAGAGACACCGCATCATCCATTTCCGCGTCCTGAACAGGAGGGTTGAAGACAGCGGAGAGCGGTAAGACAGACCTCAGCGAGAGCTCATCGTAAGCTGCAGGCGGTGACATGTAATCGACTGCGGAGTACGATGGTGAAGGCGACCTGCTTCCGTAGACAAAGCTGTCATTGTCGATCGACATCGCCACTGGTATATCGATGACCGTAAAGGATGTCTATAGCAGGATGAGGGTGTCGCGCTGATATGTCAAGAGGAAGGCGTCCAAAGGTGGTCATGTAATACTTGTGGCTCGGTGTTGGGATGGATGGCAAACTGCAATACGACAGAAGCATTGATAAAAAACAATGAAAGACGGCGACTAGTCACTTGTTACTAGAATTCTATTTGGCCACGTCTACAATGAACTTGATTTCCTCGAAGTACATCTCATTCACTAAACCATGGAGGTGAAGTCTCTGAGTCTCTCACTACCTTATGGATACTACTGAAGACGGGACGACAAACCCAACCCCAGACAGAACAGGTATTCTGGTCTGAAGGTGAGCCTGCGAGACGTGTTAGGCGTTTATACGCCTAAAATAGCCTGATCAGGTAGATCTAGAGGTTACGAGGGAGGATAAAGGTAAGGTACTGAAATACAGGTAGTATAGAGTCATATATTTGTAAAGGCACGATATACCACCTAATTAGCAACAAAAGGGCGTATATTAATATTGAGAGCTCCCTGATTAGCCAGATGTGTGACGATCCTTCTAAGTTCTCTCTTGTGTATGAGGCCCTATCTAAGTACTATGGGTGTCTCCCACGTGACCCTTTCTTGCCAAGATATTCTATTTACTCGGCCCCTGAACGGTATCCCCTCGTCACTACAACGTCCATCAAGTCACCCGTCCATACCGAGCTACAAGACTTCCCAGCGTGGTACTGCCTCGTCCGGGTGTCGGAGGTGCTTCTCGTAGTTATGATACATAATAATTCTCAAGCTCCGATCGTCCACGTCGAACTCGCCATCTAGGTAATCGGCTAGCGGTAGCTGGAACGGGTTGGGGAAGTCGAGAAAGAACAGCGCCCACTCGTGCCCCTGGTTGTATTCCGAACGGACGAAGCCAGTCACGCTGTGAGCAGGATGGTCAGTATAGCTACTATTTGTAGATGGGAATGCTGAGATCTTACCGGACGGCTGTACCCAATATGATGTGATCCATGACCTCCTCCCGAGTTAGATCACCAAGCCACCGGGCGTCGGTAGAAAACAATTGAATGCAGAATTGCTTATCCAGGACGCCCCCATCGTCGTCGTAATCCCAGCGCAGTTCGCGGCAGTAGATCTCCTCCGCGTGGGATCGGTGATCTTGCCGCGGGGTGATCTCGTCGTGCCAGCAGCTGTTGGGCTGCGCGCGCCAGTCAAAGGGTTCCGCCAAGCTTGCTGGGTAGTCCATCCGCATCTCGAACAGTGCATACCAAGGTGCGATCTTGTATCGCTGGTTCGAGTGGTACCCCTCAGGGAAGTGGAGGCTCGAGAGAGCGTAGTCGAGAGGAGATTCTGTTTCGGCGTCCATCGCTTGCTGTGGAGGGATGCGGAGAGTGTTGTTGAGAGATTAAGCGGTGTTGCCGAGGCCACGCGGCGTGGTTGGGTCTGGGTTGGTGCTATGAGCGACTTGGTAGATGTCACCCGTAGTATGATGACTTGCACGTGGTAGGTTATCGACAAGTGGCTGGCGGAGGGGTTGTTGTTTGCTGATGAGAAGGCAGAAAGAGTCGGGGAGCAACGGCAATTTATATACAACACTAAAAGGGCGTGATACATCTTACTACGAGTTGTTTTGACCTACTAGCATCCATGCTTCACTCCAGAAAATATTCCCCCACCTTAGTCTCGGGAAGTGAAGTCGCTTACACTCTCGTCGAATTATATAAGGGGGCAGAATCCGAGAAGTGAAATGGCCGAATCGACCGGGGAAGCAAAGTGAAAGAGGAAAAGACAGAGCGGAGGTAAAGCCACGCATTTGACAGTGAAAATACAACATAACCCAGTCTGGGACTGACCTTCTTGACATCACGACGATGTGGCAGATATATACCACACCGAGCTTGTCGGTTTTCTGGAAGCTAATGAGGCACGAAGCAGGTAGGTTGACCCGTGTAAAGCTGATCGTCTCTGGTAGTCAGGTTGACAGATGCTTGCTTCTAGAAACGCAAACAAAACTCTGGGTTTCTTTTATGAAAAAAAGGTACTCTTGACCAATGCGGGATAGCATTCTATGTCTATGGCATGTCGAAACAGCACAACTCTCGTGGCGACTCCAGCCAACTATACTAACATTTCATCCGTCGTTCCCACCTCCAAAATCAGGACTTCGTCCAGAATCTTACAAAGCCATCTAGTAGACTATCCTCGACCGACCATGGCCCGTATCAAACATAATACCTGATTCTGCCCATCATGTTTCAGGCGTCCAACGGGTGGCGGAGGTGCTGCTCGTAGTACCGTCCTACCAGCTTTCGGGCATTCTTGTCGTTGATGTCCAGCCCTGCGCCACCTTCCCGAAGTTGGTATGCGATGCAACCCTCCGAAGGCTCTCTAGTGTCATAGAAGAACAAGCACCAGTGATGAATCGGATCGTTGGGTCGATATCTCCATGCGGTGATACTATTGCCGTGATAATCAGTAATAGTGCTTTCCACATATTGTCCGGCTTGGAGTCCAATTTCGCTTACCGGGACGACGACCCCAAGGCCACAAGGTCAATGGCCTGGTCGCGAGACAAGCCCGCTAACCACTTGGCGTTGTCGGAGTAGACTTGGATGGAGATGTCTCGGTCTGGTGCATAGTCCCTCAGTCCGACAAGAACATGGTACTCCCAGCGGAGTTCCCTCTTGTACGCACGGCGTGCACTTCCAAGATTCTCCCTGGTGATCTCGTCGTACCAGCACCGGTCTGCGTACTGGCGCCACTGGAATGGCTCCTCTAGACGCCTGGGGTGTGTAATGCCCATCTGGAACTCCACATACCATGAGGCTGGACGAGCGGGTCGCGCAGACTGACGTGCTGAGGAGTGAAAGGTAGCTATAACATAGTCGAAGAAAGGGCTGTGCTGAATCCGCCGCTTCGGTTGTTGCTGTTGCTGGGAACTGGTGCTGTCGGTGATGATGCTAGGTGCCGGCGGTCGGGACAGTCTCGCACGGACACAGGCGCATTCTTGGTCACAAATGTTGCAGCTATCGTGCATGCCTTCCTCAGGAGCGGCTGAGTACCGAAGGTCGTTATAGGGGATAGGCTTCGACGGCCTGGATAGCGTTATGCCATAGTGTCGCACAATAGCGCCGAATCTAGCTCTTGGTGCTACCGGCGGAGCAACGATCCGTGCGGCTTGAAGAGATGCCTCATCGGACCGAGAGACCTGGGAAACTACGCCGCCATTGTCACCCTTGGCGTCAGAGCCCCCAGGCCTAGATATCACAGACTCGCTGTCATTATCCGCAGGCTGCGCCACAGGATCGAAAATCGGATATGGTGGAGGCGGCGAATGCGTCCCACACTCACGAATGTAATGATCGAAGACGGACATGGCTATTGGGTTGATAACGTTTCAAGATGTGTCTGTTGATGTGTCTGCTCTATTGTGATGAGAGTGCGGAGAGTTTGTTGTTGATAGTTGAAATGGGAGTAAAACTCGGGAGGAGACGAATGTATTTGTGGGAGATCCTAGCAGCATTCACTTGCGATCAACTCGCGCTTTTGACCCGAGGGTAATCTCGAAGTGAACAACATTCACTCGGCTTGGAGGTGACGCCAGCCCATATACAAACACACACGATCCAACAAAGTGCGGGAAATTTCAAAGGAGTGAAGTGGGCCAGCCCATTCCCTCCACCGCTGCCGTAAACGAACAGAAGTAGTCGGACAGTTCACTATATAACACATCAATAAACAGTCTTTGCGTATTCCTTTGGTTGCGATATTCTGTCCTGTTTGCTACTTGATCCACCACTACGCAAATCGAATGCATCAGTAAACAAGCCATAAAAGCAAACTAAGGGAGACCATATTCACTTCATGATTATTGCTAACTATCTTTGAAGTTGCCTCGCACACCTGACGGGACCATCAGAACTCCAGCAGCCAACCTCTCCAAGCGAATGCCATGCCACCCAAGCACCTCATCCATCAGTCCCCTCACGGAATCCATGCTGCGGAAGCACTCCTCACACTCCTCCCCCTCCGCTGTCAAAGTCCGGCACTGACGACACAGCTTATGCCGCGTCCACCGTCTGAGCGCCTCCCTCCCCTCCGGGGTATCGGCACTCTGCCTCTGCGTGCAAGCAAAACACCTCCTCATCGAAGTTCTCCTCCACGGGTTAAGGTATCGTGCCATCTCTGGAAATTTATCCCGAGGCTGGATCTTGAAGCAGGAGAACCAGCCCCATCGGAGGGACAGGGGACCGAAGAAATTAGGTCTTTCCAGGCTTCTCACAGAGAGATAACGACTTCGGATGGGCGTGTCTTCGACGGGTTGACAACGGCGCAGAACTGGCGGCTTGTCTGGTCTCGGCGTATCGCGTCCCAGTAGTCCAGAAGTCGAACGATCTTTTTCTGCAAGCTTAGGGGCAACTCCTCAAACGCTGAATTACCTGCAGTTGGCGAACGAGGCGAACAGTAAGCCCTCTCGCATATCTCACTACGGAGCTTGTACACTCCGCACCGATGACACAGGTACCACAACAGTCCGTCTTTCTTGACCGCCTTGAGTTCGGGGTACAGTCGATGCTTCGCCGCGCACTCCCAGCAGAACCGCGTACCCCTTAGCTCCGGTCTGGTTCCGTTCTTGCCCCTCCGTCCAGGAGCGTGAGCATGACCAAAACTGGACTGGGAAGCAAGCGGAAGCAGCGGAAGCAAGCTGGCTTATCCCTGTGGCGCGAGTCGTTCAACCACCAGGTAGTGGTCGCGTTTAGCTTCCCAGGAGGCCAGCGTGAAGGGGTTGAGGGAGTCTTGGAGCGCTCAGTTGAGGGTGCAGAGGGAGACGAGACTGTCGTAGTCAAGGTGTTGCGCGACAAGGTGAAGGATATCGTACGGGATTGTGTGGAGTGTTAGTCCCGCGGACCGGTGTTGACTTTGGTGGTGACATTGGCTTTGAATGCAGCAAGAAATGAGTATAGGGTAGGTTGGTTTTCTGTCGTCGAGGGATAAGGTTCTTGCGTTAGGAATATGAGACATGGTTGCGGCTCGTGAAGGTGCGGGTATGTTGGCCGTCGTCATCGGCCGGTCGCATATTAGCAGAGTCTCTCTCGTTGTCACAGTCTCCGCCATCTTGCAATCCAAGTCGGCACAGATGCCGCCGCGTTGCTTCCCGGCTTTGGGTTGTGGCACACGGTCGGGGGAACTGAGTGAAGTCCATTCTTGTAGGTGCAGTGGAGTAATAGCTCGTTGTTGAAATCGTCCTTGTTGTCGAAACTTCGATGTGTTTTTAGCCTTAAGATCACATCCTTCGTTGAGTCATCCATTTGAAGTCATGGAATACGTGGAGTTGTTGACTCATGCGAGCTCCTGTGCTGTAAGCGGTTGGGTGGACTCCACAACTTGAAGCGGTGAAACCTACAGTTCGTGACGGATGGCAGCATTGTCCCGAACTAGAGCCGGACTGCGTACTGCTCCATCCTTACCCCAAGGTGGAAGTCGAGCATCCTTAGTCGCATTCTGCTATATTGCAGTCTCGACCAGTCCGCTATGTTCTCTCCATTCGCAATACATCGTAGTCAGATGTTTGCCACCATGGTGGTCACCGGGGTGGCATCGGGGAAGTGAGTTCCAAAGACAAGTTCTGTCGCCTCCTGTACTCGTCATGGTGCTTCCTCTCCTGATCTACAACAAGAGCACGGCTCAGAGAAGTATTTGGCACCTTGCTTGCCTCTGCTCACCATTTCAGATATCTGGGCAGAGATGCTGGCTGCTCCCATCCGTCCGCTGCCTTCATGTTCGACGATCAACATCTGCTCGCAGACCAGGTTCAGGAAGTCGTGGAAGAAATGAGTACACTTCGAGTCTTGACGCATCTCATTCACGTACTAGAGAAGACAGAGTTGTTAGTTGGGACCAAAGAGTGGTGGGGGGGGGGGGTTCTTGTAGCCATACTTCATGCACCCCTTGCTTTACCCTGGCCATCGGGGTCCCTTCATTGTCATTGTGGACGTCGAAGAAGGTGCCTGTGTGGAACTTGAGGTACCTATTGTCGAGCGCCCACCTCCTGTTCAAAAAGGCCTCGATGCCTTGCCAGCCGCCGAAGCACCAGGCGGCAAATTCGAGGTAGACACATCCGAGTCCCCAAATGTCATAGGACAAGTACCGGATAACGGAGTCGGACAACGGCAAATCGGCTTCCGGAGGACGATACATAGGCGATGTTGGCGCGTGCCTCCAGGGTACCACGGCGCTGGTGTTGAGTTCGGCATTACCGAAGTCAGTTATTTTGAGCGTGCCTATGCTGGGAGTCCCGTCTGAGTGGTGTCCTGGGAACCACAGTATGTTCTCGGGTTTGATGTCGCCGTGTCTGCAGTGTAGTTGCCGAGGACCACTGCAATGGCTCGCCCGGCGAAGAAGCATCTTGGAGTTTCTCTTTGTATTCGATTTGCATGGGACCAGACGATTGAACATGGAATCACTCGAGAGTGTGGGGTATTTGTTGATAGTCGCAAAGCCGCTGGCCAGACCAGCGCACTGCTCGGCCAACCAGCATGCTGTGGCTGCATCGTTGTTTGGGTGGCCGTTGTGATTCTGCCAGTATCCCAAGAGATTGGCCTTTGCCCAGGGGAAGACGAGATGGTAGGACCCGTGTTGCTCATAAGCTACCAGGAGGGTGATAAGATGAGGATGGGGGTTCTTGCTGATGGTTCTGAGAACGTCAAACTCATGGCGAAACTTGGCTTCATCCTGGGCGAACAAGCGTTTGACGGCAAAGACGTGTTTCTTTGATGCTTGTGGGGTGAGGAAATCGTCAAAGTCGTGGTGAGCGGGATGTATCTCTGCCCGGAATACTTCTCCTGAGCCGCCTCGCTGATGGACTCGCTCCCATTTGGTGAAAGGAAGGACGGCGCTTTCTGGAATCCGGAAGCGAAGTGCTAGCTTACGCTCATCCTGACCCAGAAACGGAGCTATCACTGTCCACTGCGTCGCCTCGAATGCCTTGACAGTGGCGTGTCTCCAAGTGGAAAAGCACGGTAGAGGCACATTCGGGCTGCTCTTTCGGCCCAATGTCCAGGGCTTGCTCTTGAAGAAGTTATTGGTCTCCACCCTCTGGAGAGGCAGGTCAGCATCACAAACTTCCGCCTCGATGAAGTGCCGAATCCTAGATGGCCTCTCGATCAACAGTAGGATGGTCAGAATTTTCCGATACGTCTTCTCTTGACTAGGTGGTCGACGCGCAACATTCCCATAGACAGGCTCTGGGTAGGCGCGCCAGCTCTGTTTCGTCAAGCCACATATTTGGCGCGCCAGGTTAGCCAGCTCCTCATAGCTGTCAGATGGTGAGAAATGGGTCTGAATACGCTCGGTGATGCTTTGAAACCTCTTCAGCTCCGCCGCGACGGACACCTTATTGACCAGTTCTGGTAACCGCCGACATGGAAGAAACGGCCTCCTACATACGCCGGAGTAGACCATTGCCCTGTGCAGCGCACCTTGAAGGTCCCCTGAACTCGAGTCGTACTCATGGCTTAGCTCGTTGGAGTTAGTCCGCCTCCTGGAATGGAGTTGGTATCCAAGATCCGTAACAACACTCGTGGCTTGCTGGCCTAGCTGGCCTAGAGGGGTGCGTTGGATCGGAGGCACGCCTCTTCCGCGTATTGGAGCTGTCGCTGTGAGCAGGTCATTGGCTTGTTGGTCGGGATGATCATTCCGCTGTTCCCGATGGCTTTGTCCGGCCTTCTGCAGGGTAAGTCTTGGTGTGCGAGACGTACAAGTGGCAAAGGCTTCTGGAACGTACCTCGTCCTGGAGATCTCGTTCAAGTTCGTCTACGTCCAAGTCTTTGCCATGAAGCCCCAAGGCCTCCGGACTTGGGGCCCGTAAACCCAGGAGGTCAGGGATGAGGTTGTCGGCCGGGACATCAGCCCGAACTTTGGTTATGGTGACAATCGGTGCGTTAGGCGACATCGCATTGCCAAGCTGGTAATCGTGGTAAAGCGGCAGAGGTTAAGGCGGCCAGGCAGGATGATAGGTCTGGGTCGAGTCAAACGTGGTCAGAAGTTGTGCGGAGTATCGACAGAGGCGGAGTCGATATTCTGATATAGTCTGTTGCATTTTGGCCCATAAACTCAACCCATTCCGCCCCAAAGGAGGGGCAATGACTTGCCCGATGTGAGCGGCAGACTCGAGCAGGCAGGAAGGCTCCTTGCCGGGCTGCTCAGAGGGCTGGAACGGGTGTGGCGAGGGCATAGCCGCCCGTAGCTCAGCTGATCCGTAGTGGTTGCATACCCCTGTCGTCGCAGTTGGGGACTGGTGTGACAAGTGTGTGTCAAGGCCGCCATCGAGGCTGAGTCTTTTTGAACACTGGATATATGAAGGACAGTCGCAATCGGGACTGCACAGTGTCCAGCTCATCGGTTACAGAACACCCCCATTAATCAGCTTCATGTTCTATCGTCCAGCGTTCAATTGTTCATAGGAATCCATGGTCAAATATCTCACACAGATGTCACACTCGGACCAGAGCATGCATGGCACATCAACCGATGCGACACTCCAGGACATTTCGGTGGGCGACATCGACCCAGCGAGGCTCGCGTCGAAACTCCAGGGTTTGTTCGGCACTGACAAGTTCGAAGTCTATGTAAGTTGACCACAATGTCTTTTGCCGATGGCGTTCAAAATCTTTGGTGCGAGCGATTTGACTGACAAACTGCTCTAGATGAGACACACCGTGTACAGCATACGGGCTCCGAGATCTCTATCTCCGGTCAGTATTGCCCAACAATGCATGCAAAACATGACGGCGACTGGTGATAAACTGACAGTTGAAGCAGGCTGAGATTGCTGAATGCAATGTGCTGGGCGGAGCAAGTTGTGGGGGAGGCAGCCCGTCTCCCCCCCCTGTCAAACGGAAATGGCCAATGGTAATTCGTGCTCTTTGGAACACTCGCATCTGACGGCTACCACTCGTGAATGTGCTGGGTTTTGGACGTCAGAGGCGGGCCGAACGGGTCTTTCCCTCCTCCTCCACCTCATTTGTCATTCCTTATCGATTCCTCAAACTCTTCCTTTTTACCTGGCAACAGTATCAACTCGACGATACCTCTCCCTTTGGTACATAGGTACATATCCCCAGAACGGCAATTGGGACTGCATTTTTGACGGATTCTCCTCCTTGGTCCTGGTGTCCGGTGCGCAATTTTATTCGCATAATGTGCCGCCCCGAACTTGTCCAGACCGGGCAACGTGCAGAAGGGTGTGTCGTGATGGGCTGCCTGATAGGCCGCTCTGCAGAAGGCAACCAATGCAGATCGTACCATGCAACCAAAAGTAGCTCTCAGAGCCTCGCGAACTATTGGAAACGTGCGGAACCGGATTGTCAGCCATGCTGATAAGTCGAAGAGACCGCACCCGAGCCGTGAGGCTCAACAGATGCGCAACTAATAAGACCCACCAGTAAGCATGTTTGAGCCGTCCTGGGATTACCTATGTTATCGTCCTCTTGTTGTTGAACAATCGCTCACCTCATAGTCGCTCAGCGACACTCCAGGAGAAGCTTGACTTTGTGCGCTCAGGATGCTGTTTTAAAAGTCGGGCTTTGATATATCATCATGGACGAAGACGACGTGGCCCTGGCCGACAGGATATTGAGCTGCTTTGTTAGGAGCCAGTTCGATAAAGACAACAAGGAATTCGTCCCCAAAGGGTGTCTGAGGGATATCATCACGAAGGTCGCAATTGCTGTACAACTCTCTGAATATCGCATGGACGATGATGAAGCTAGGCTCTTGACTGAGTTGGTCGACTTCGTCCACGACCGGGCCATCAAATTGTTTGCCATCGCAGTTTGCGAACTCTTCGAGGGACGCCCCCTTTTTCAAGCCATGTCTTTGTTCAAGAAGTTCAATTTCACGGATAAGGATCTGCCAATCGCGCCGTGGAAGAACCGCGAGAGACACAAATTGGCCTCATTCAACAAAACCTTCTGGACCAACGCCAAAATTCAAAAGTTTTATCGCGGCCAATGGAACTTTCTGGCCCCCGTTTTCATGGCGGCCACCGAGACAAGGAGCAACTACGATTTCGAACGGTCCCATATCTTGCCGTTCGTCGAAAAGTACAACGAAGGGTTCGACCGTGGTTCTTTCGGACAAGTATACAGATATACAATTCACCCGAATCATCTTCAAGATCCGGAGCATCCAGTGAGGACTCCACTACTAGGTACATTACACATATGTGACAGCCACTAATTATTGGTAGGGCAAGGAATGGGACAAGCCTGTTGCTGTGAAGGAGATTCTTTCCAGAAGCGAGGACCGACAGAAGATGGTTAGCGGCTGGGAGAGAGAGGCCGCAATCCTCCAGAAGATGAATGCGCTGCAACAGCCTAACATCGTTCGTTTCATCACCGCTTTCCGCCGTGGTGACAAAGGCAAGGAAGACCATTACCTCATGTTCGAGTGGGCCAATGGTACAAATTTACGGCACTTATGGAAGACACTGAACTGGAACGGTCCGACACCAGATCTGGTCAAAGGGGCGGTTAGGCAGATCCTTGGTCTGGCCAGGGCGCTGTGCAGGGCCCATTACCCTGAGACTGGCCCGAATTACCGCCCCGGAGACCCGAATTTTCGCCACGGCGATCTGAAGCCTGAGAATATTCTTTGGTTCATGGAACCCGGTCCGATTGGGACTTTGAAGATAGCGGACTGGGGATTGGCGAAGCAGAATAACATGGAAACCGAACTGCGGAGCAACAACACCTCGACAGGCGCAGGAACCCGGCGGTACAAGCCTCCTGAGGAGGACACGGGACTAGGAAATACTGGTCCCGGCTTAAGTCCTGAGCAGACCGGTAAACACTCGAAAAAGCGGTCCCGACTCTATGACATTTGGGCGATGGGCTGTATCTCGCTGGAGTTCGTTGTCTGGCTCCTCTACGGGCCTAAGGGTCTCGCTCAATTCAACGCCGAAATCAAGACCGACTTCTCCGAATCTCCTCCTTTTTTCCAAATCGCCACAGACAAGGGAAAGACTTAGTGAAGGTACATGACGAAGTCATCCGTTGGATGGATCATATGGCCAAGGACCCAGCATGTGCGCCGGGATCGACTGCTCTGGGCAGCTTACTGGAACTCATTCGTACCAAGCTTCTCGTTGTCAAACTTCCAGTCAGACTGGGGAAATCGTGGGATATAGCAATTACAGAACCAGAGACATCGCACAGG
This sequence comes from Coniochaeta sp. 2T2.1, assembly GCA_009194965.1. NCBI lineage: Eukaryota > Fungi > Ascomycota > Sordariomycetes > Coniochaetales > Coniochaetaceae > Coniochaeta > Coniochaeta sp. 2T2.1. The sequence goes on along the minus strand of VSMA01000002.1, from coordinate 2,163,523 downwards.
GAGAGGCGTATATCGTCCCTTTCCGTGGCATCACCAATTGCAAACTCCAGCCTCGATGTCAGCGCCAACATCAACACCAACGGCTTCGAAGTGCCCGATATCGTCGTCACCACACACGAAGGGAGCGATAGGCAACTGCCGCCAGAGTCACCAGTACCAGCTGCAACTGCACCGGCACCTGTGCCATTGTCGAGCTCAGCCCCCGTCCGGGCGCTCGCAAACGAGTTCGTCAAGCGCATGGAGGAGATATGTACAGACGATGAGGATGACAACTACTGGTTTACCTACGTTCCGGACAGGCAGCCACCGCCGGCAACGCTACAAAACTCAGGTCGTGCTCCGGTCAATACTGATGGGTACCGCTATAGCACGGAGAACACTGAGACAAATACAATCTCGAACACAACTTCTCGGAACCGACAGCTGTCAATACGAGGCAATCGGAGTACCCACGAGCGCGGCGGACTAGTTTTACCCACGCAACAGAGGGTGGACTACGGTGACACAAAATTAGTAGAGGACTGGGACGTCGGCGTCGACAACGAGTTCGCCACCAAGCTGTTTACCACCATCAAGACGTCTCAGAACCTAGGCGACCTCTCAGCTCGGCCATCTGGCACACTTTGTCAGCAATGCAGGGACCTTCAGGATCGCCTGTGGGACACCACTTTCGATAAAAGCTACCAAATGTCAGATCTTAAAGCTAGAGCAGGCGCCAAGACATGCGATCTCTGCGGGCTAGTCTGGCGGACATGCGAACGGCGAAGCCTCACTGGCTTCGCTACCGCACTGTTGGAGAGGGTCGGCTCGTCTCTCAGGATCAACGGCACAAGCTCCATCAACCTATCGATATTTCGCAGCCCAGACCTCAGAACGAGGATCGATCACAGCATCCAGATTGGCTTTGCGAAACTGCCGGAAGCGCACTCCGATACACACTTTGAAGTGATCAAGCACTGGCTATCTCTGTGCGATCAAGATAGCAAACACTCGACATGCCGTCACTCAGAAACCAATGAGCTACCAACACGACTTATCGACGTAGGCAAGAAGGGCGACCCCAGGGTCTACCTGCGCGCAACAAAACCAGGCGACATGGGGACATGGCTGGCACTTTCCCACCGATGGGGTGCGAAACCGCATTTCTGCACAACGGTCGACAATCTCGACGACTACCTCCGAGACGGCATCGCCTTTAACTCCCTCTCGGCGACCTTCCGCGATGCCGTGACCGTCACCCGCGCCGTCGGGTGCCGCTTCCTATGGATCGACTCGCTATGCATCGTTCAGGGCGACGGAGGCGACTTCAACAAAGAGGCGACGCGCATGCCGCAAGTTTACAGCGGAGCTAACTGCGTGCTAGCGGCTAGTCGCGCCGCCAGTCACTTCTCAGGTTTCTTGCAGCCCCGCAAGGAGAGGGACGCTGTGGTGCTGCGTCAGGGTGATCGGCCGCCGTTCTATATCTCCGAGAACATTGACGACTTCAACGGCCATGTGCTTGAGAGTGAGCTCAATAGTAGAGGATGGGTGCTGCAGGAGCATGCCCTTGCGAGGCGGACAGTGTTCTTTACCGAACACCAGACGTACTTCGAGTGTGGCGAGGGCGTAAGGTGCGAGACTATGACAACTATGAAGAAGTGAGCATACACGATCTCCTTTTATATCCCCTTCTATGCCGTGCTGTGCCATTGCCGATCTTCATGGACGCCAGACTCACCATCCCAGCGACCTATCCGCCTTTCTCGGCGACCCCAATTTCCCGCAAATAATCCAAAAAGCAGCCCAAGGCGAGAAGATCCTCCGCTACCAGGACTTGTACAAACGCTACTCCCGGCTCGGCCTATCTAATGACTTCGACAGACCAATGGCCATCGACGGTCTCCAGCGTCGGATCCTCGACGCTCTCTGCACGCAAGGCGGGTTCGGCGTCTTCGACGAAGGAGACCGGAAGAAGGGCCTCCTCCGCCGAAGTCTGCTGTGGTATCGCGCCGACGAGCCTGAGGGGTTGAAGAGGATCAGCTTCCCGTCCAAGCGGGCTATATGGGCTGTGCCAAGTTGGTCGTGGATGGCGTATATGGGGGCTATCGAGTATATCTCTCCGCCGTTCAACGGGGTTGCGTGGGAGAAGTTGGTGAGTCCTTGGTCAGGGGGGGTGGATGGGGTGCGGACCGAGGGGGCTGACGGTGGGATCGTGATTGTGGGCGAGGCGAGGTCGTATGATCCCTTCAAGGGTCTTGATCCAAAGGGGGAGGACCAGGAGAGGGGATTCCTTGTTTTCGATGAGCCGGGGCATTCGGAGCAGAGGACAGCGCTGTGTGTGGTCCTTGGGATTGGGAAGGCAGTGCCAAGACAAGAGGCGAGATGTTACCTTATGCTTGTCCGAGTGGTGGTCGGGGCCAAGGACCGTCAGGGGGGGAGCATATACGAAAGGGTTGGCGCGGGATGGTTGCCTGGGAGGTGTATCGAGTGGAATACGTCAGTGAAAGTTACGATTCACTAGGTTAGGTTTCACCTCGTGTCAACTAACTGTTCAATGCCGGGTTTCTCGTTGCCGTGCCGTTTCTTTCCGTTGAGATACCTCTTCTTTGATCACAAGAGCTCAATTCCAAAATCTTCACGACGGCCATACACCTTGGTGTGACGCAGATAGCTAATGGAACAAAGGCCTCATTATGGAACGGACTGCATAAACCGATTATGCCCGCAAACATGATACCGTCCTTCTGCATCTCCAGACATGCATAATTCTACGAACTCCTTGTTTACGAACAACAGTGCTGTGTTCCAAGGAGCGGCCATAGTCCCAAGTACAGATGTCAGGTACAAAGTGTTTGTCATAGAGCGGGCCTTTGCGCATTGTCACCGAGCCACAGTCTAATTTGGTCTTTTGTTGTATCTGATTCGGATAACACGAGGCATCTGAGTTCATTATATGTCTTGAACAAGGTCCTTGTCCGGAGGGGACACGGTCATTGCGCCTCTAGGACAGAGCCATTGTCTCGATCACACGGCGACTGACTGACCGTCGATTACGGCCGTCCCTTTCCGTCTCGTCATTACATAAATTGCCCTTACTACGCTGCCATTTCAGACTCTTCTCTCCTCCACCAACAACACAACATACCAAACCCCGTATTCGACAACCCTTCCCGTCCTTCTCTCTCTTTACGCCATTTCGACCGATTCGACCATTTTTCATCCGACCGCAGCAATTCACACCCTTTCGACAACCCTCCATCCAGTATCGACCGTCACCATGTCGTACTCGATGGACCACCCCGCGACGGGCTATGACGCTCCTCCTCATCCATATTTCCTGCACGACCCTCTGGGTGCTTCGTCTTCCCCGGACGACGACGGCCGTGCTACTCTCGGCAACACGGTCTCCCGTCTGGCTCGGTACATTGTCTCGTACAAGGGCGATGGAGAGGCCACTACGACAATGACGGCAAGGAGCTTCTTCTTCGGTCCTGAGTCGGATGACGATGACGATGACGATAACGACACCTCTGACGAGAACGCAACCCACCGCGCTGGTACGATGCGTAGTCTCCTCTCCCGTCTGGGAGTTCGGGACCCCTCGTCAGTGATGCGCGTATTCTTCTATCATCACCACTCGCTCAGCCCAGTTTCCCCCCTGTTCAAGTACGCAGTATCCTCTCGACACTTCCCGGTGGGTTACCAGGACGCGGCCAATTAGCAATTGGCTCCCTGGTCAGCCACCTTCACCGAGTCCGCCGATGACGTCCGCCTCTTCAACAGCATCAACCCGTGGCGTAAGGGCATTCGCATTGTCCCTCCCACGTCGGTCGAGATCTCCCCCCCGACCAGCGCTCGACACGAGCGCACCCTTCGGTGGAACCTCTACGGAGATCTCACTGGACGTGGTATCGTCTTGGGGGAGATTAAGGTCTGCTTGCAGGCCTCGGACCGGGACTGGTTGAAGGGGCTCCGGAGGCAGGATATCGCGAACTTGATCACCGTGGCTACCGCCGTGATGGTCGAAGGAGACAAGTATACCTGGCCCGCGGGATATGGTCGTCCTCCGGTCGCACGGAGGGCCGATGTCAAGTATCTCAAGGGCTTCTGGATACACCCCATCATTGGTGGAGCGGCTGTTGTTGATGATCCGGAGTTTAACGGGATTGTCAACGGGTCCTTTGAGAGGATGCTGAGGTATTAGGCCGAGTCAGGACAACGCACTTCCGAGCCGGGAATTTCTTTTGTCAATCCCCACTCTCCCCTTACATTTTTTGATCAAACTAACATTCTTGTATTAATACAGGTAATTTCCCTCCCTTTTGTCCTGCGGATGAGGCTCAGGCGTAGTCAAGTCGTGGTCGTGGAAAGTAGAGAGACTGACCTGACCCTTTCAGGTCGATAGGGGTTGCGTGGCAAAGTTCCTATTCGTACCTCCCTTGGCCTCTTCGGCCGCGGGTTGCCTAGCTTGGGACCTCTCTGCTAGGACGTTGTTTTCGATTCGAATTTTTGCTAATAACAGTGATAGTTTTTGGACAAGGACAGAGACCCACCCAGGGTCTAGGGAAGGGCGATAAAAAATCCTAGTTGGCGAAAGTCACTGTCGAGGAGATACGAGAGACAGAGACCCTTTGGGCCGATAGGGGTAGCGTGGCACAGTTCCAATATCGCACCTCCCTCGTCCTTCGACTTTGACCTGGCTAGCTGAGATAGAAATAGAAGGAGTAAAGAAGGGGACGAGTCAAGAATAAAAAAGAATAAAAAAGAGGTTATGAGCCCAACTCAACAACTCATGCTGTCTTCCTTGTTCCTATCGTGAATGTGAAGTGCAACCCGAGTATAACGCCATATTATACACTCAAATTCAAATGGGTATCCCAGCCAACGCCTCGCTAAAAGTACAGGCCATGCCAGTCATATCCCAGTAAATCATATCCACCACATAAACCATGACCATGACCTAAGACGTCTGCAAATTCACAAAGTCGAGCTGCTTCGCCTGCATCACCGCCCCATGAGAAGTACACTCGTGCTGCACCCACAGTCGCGGCGCCCCGCGGTGCTTAACCGAGTCCCCCACCGTCTGGGCCAGCAATGCCGACTTGGCGAAGCAGCCTGTGAGAAAGATGTTCTGCAAACTGTCAGCTCCCCCACCTCTCAACAACCGTAGCGACAAGGGTATACGTACCGAAACAACACCCTCCTCCTTCCCCCCAATGCCCTCACCAACCATCTCCTTCACGCGCCCCGTCACCCCAGCCAAACACCCCATAATCTCCCCGTGCGTAAACTCCACAATCCCCTCCTCCATCCCCGGAAAGCCGGCAGGTACATCAAGCCCGCCAACCCACCATTTCTTCCCCTCCCCACCAAACCCCTCGGCGCCGAACTCCAGCAGCACCTCCCTCCTGAACGCCTCAGCACACGTCCTAACAAGCGCCATCAACTTCTCCCTCCCCATCCGCATCTTATACCTCGTCACGATCCCCCTCAACTTCTCGTACGCCAGCTGCGCGAACATGATCTCCGCCTGCACCGCGCCACAAACCTCACTCTTCCCCTCCCCGACGGGCCTGACGACCACAGCCCCGTTCTCGGCAACGATTTCGTACCGCGCGACTTCGGTCAGCAAGTGCCCGGCCTGCACGACGAGCACCTGCACGCGACTCTGCGGTGGCCCCGTTGGCTGCTGCTGCCGGGTGGAGGTGGACGAAGAAGGCGAGAGGAGGACTTCCCGCCCGTGGTGGCGGAGGAAGTACCACACCACACTGACGCTCGCTGGGGTGACCTTGGCGTGGGCGAAGAGCGGGTTGCCGGCGAGGAGGTTAAGGAGTTTTTGTTTAGCGGCGGGGAGGGAGAGGAGGGCGTCCGGCACGGCGAAGAGGATCTCGTCTAGCGGCGTGAAGGCGAGGTAGAACCCACCTCGGGTTGTGTCGATCCATTTAGCCAGGCCGGCGGCGAGACGGGTTAGGGAGGAGGCTAGGTGGGTTGTTAGGGTCGGGTAGGTTGTTGGGGATGGTAGGGGGAGGTGGGGGGACGTGCACAGGTGGGAGCTGGACTGGAGGGCGTGGAGTTGGAGGATTTGGAGGAGGTGGTAGGGGTGAGATGTTAGAGAGGGTGCGGAGTCGGGGCCGGTGGAAGGGGAGAGGGGAGGGGAGGACGGGGTGGGGTGGGAGAGGCAGTCGAACCAGGGGATGGAGGTGGGCGGTTTGCAGGCGTGGTTGAGATAGAGGGTTCCCGGGCAGGTTTCGATGTGGCCTATGTCGAAGGAGACGGCGACTTCGGCGTGTTCTAGGTTGAGATGCACGCCGAGGATGAGGCCGTCTGTCTTGCCTTCTGGTACGTCGCGGAGGAAGACTAGGGGTGTCTGGAGGAGGCGTGGGGAGGAGCTCTGGGAGGTGCCATAGCGTCGGCCAGTCCATGGTGCGGGTGGTCCAGTGCTTCGTGGGAGTAACTCAAAAGATGTGGCGTGTTTGAGGGGTTCGGTGACTGGGTTGCTGAGGTTGCGCTGGGAGGCGGCGCGGCGGAAGGGGTTGTTAGACTGAGCGTTGAGGTCGACCGATCGACTGCCTTGGTTGTGGCGGTGAACAGATGGTGAGGTCGGTGACAGGAGGGTATTGTCCATGCTGTTATGCGTATGGAGGGGCGGGGCAGAGGTGACTCCATCGGTGCGTGGCTCAGAGATGTAGAGGTTGGAGTTCACATCGTCAGCAGATGTCGTGCTGATAGTAGGTGTATACCACGTCGAGATGCCGAGACCGGGACCGGGACCCATTGGTCTTAACGGAGGTGTCCTCGCTGGCTCTTCGGGGATGTAAAGTTCCTTGAGGCTGTCGGTACCGTAGGCGATATCATGATGTCGCTCGATGTCGACAACCAGAAGATCGGAGTGCTTGTCCTCGTCCCTCATGCTGTTGAGCGGTGGCAGACTGTGGTTACGGCGGGACCATTCGTCGATGATCAGGTCGTCGATCATGTAATGATGCGCATCAAAATACCGATCGAGCGGAATCCACTCGCAGTTCTCCCACTCTGCCCAAGCGAGAATTCTCCCTGATTGCTCGTCGTACGTCTCCACGTCGGAGATGATTCGCTTGTTCGTGACGTGGTTCACCGTCATGTGACTGCCGTATGGTACCGACAAGATCTCCTTGCCCGTGTCCCAGCCGCCAACTTGGCTCGAGATCCGGTCGCCATTGTCCGGATCGGAGATGATCTCTTTGCCCGTGTCCCGGTCAATGCGCTCACTGTCGTCGACATCTGCCTGAAACGACCAGGCATCGTCGTCATCATGTACGGAGTGGGCTCGACCGCCAGATGTCGGCTCTGCTTCGTCAGCGCTGTTGAAGCCCTTGCCGAAGGCATCATCAATGATCGAGTTGTGCGAGCGGATAAAGTCCTGAGGTACGGGGAAGCCAGCCGTCAGCTTACCGCCGGGAATAGAGTGTCTGATCGCGGCAGCCTCAATTGGTTCGCCGCGGACCTCGCAAATGGCGGCGAGCAGGCATAGGCTGTCGATGTAGTCCTGGTTCGTCTTGCCTCCGTGTGCCTTTTTCTTCCCCTGAATGCTGCGCTTGCAGGCGTTGTATGCGCTGTCGTACTTCTCGTCCGCTAGATACGCAAGTGCAACGGCGTGCAAGAGGTGGAAGACCGGCAAGTCAGCCTTGCGCTTCTTCTTGCCGAGTGTGGACAGGACGGCCTCCGCTGGCTCCCACTTGCCCTGGAAGCAGTAAATGATAGAGAGTTGCAGTTTCAGATTCTCGAAGTGGGCTGGATCGGAAGAGGTTCCAGCAGCGCCGGACATGGCTTTGTTCAGGAATTTCTCGGCATTGTCGTAGTCTCGCTTGGCGAAGCTCATGCGGCCAAGCTCTTCGGCGTTCTGGAAGATCTCGAGGTCAAGTTCAAGGTCGTCTTCGTCGTCTTCCTCATTGTCTGGCGTGGTGATGACAGTTTCCCGATCCGTATATGTGGTATTCGTTGTCGTGGCCGTAGGCGTCGTGCCGACTGTGCTCGCTGTATCGGTTACCTCGTCAATCGGGCGAAGGCCTGAAGTCCAATCACGGATCCGATCGCGCTCAAAGTCAGTCAGTGAACCGGCATCGCTCCCGAGCCAAGTTGTACCGCCGTGTTGCCTAGACCGACGATTGCCTTCGTACATGGTGGTCGCAGTGGTTGACGCGTTTGAGTGGAATCTCCGAGCAGCCTGGGCGAGGCCCTGCAAGCTCCTCGACATCCTGGCGGCTGCGGGGTACGACACGTTGCTGCTGTCCCGTGCTGCTCTCTGCGTGTTCTCCACGAGACCTCGGAGGCGCTGAAGCTCGCTAAACAGCATTTCCTGCGACACATTCTGACGAAGGGCAAGTGACCTGCTAAATATCAGCAAACAGACCCGTTCATCAAGGGTGGGAAGACGCACAAGCTCACAACACCAACGGCGGTCTGCATCGCACTGTTGGACTTGTTGATCTTGTCCTGGAACTCAGTGATCTCCTTCTTGCGCATGCCCAATCGCACCGCCAAATTCGGCTTGCGAAAAATGTTCCTCGATGCGATCGGTCTCTTGATTTCGTCCACGAGGGCCGCCAGCTCCTCCAGTGCCTCCCCGCAATCGTGCAGGTTGCTCTCGATGCTCCGCCATATATCGTCGTTCACGTGCATCAGTGTCAATGCCTGGGACTGGCATCCTTGTAATGTTCGCGAAAGGGACTTGAGGTTCTCGTCGAGTGCCTTGACTTCCCTGCTGAGGGCGATGACCGTCGAGTCGATCCTCGACGTCGTTTCAACCACGTCGTAAAGCCATGATGAGATCTGGAGTTGACACAACGCGTTAGTCCTTCATTCGCTTCGCCTGCGCTCGCTTCAGCGGTTGCATTTTCGACATACCTTATACGCCGCCCCCGCAACCGACAGAGCTGAGACGGCAATGGAGATTGGATCCATCACGGTATGCAGCAACCATGTTCGAACGGTATGTCGCTCATTGCCTCAGACGAATATGCGGCGATTGGAAAGAAGAGAAGGTGAAAAGCAGCACAAGATGGGCGAAGTCGCACAGAAACAGGCGGCGTAGAACGGCTGAATTGGCCCAGAGCCTCGCCAGTTCGGACTCGGTCAAGTGCCACCTAAGACCAGAGAAGATCCCCCTCTTCTCCCTCTCGAAAAGCTGAAGACTGGACTCGCAACGAGTCCCAGGATGGATGTGTGTGACCCACCAGCTGCGTCCGCCTGCATTCGCCTTGCATGAGGTGGCTGAACCGCTACCGAACACCGCCCACTTGGCGAAATCGAGGGCTATCTCATCCCGGCAGATGCAACAGCATTATACCAGCATGCCACTGCAAATGCACCTGTACTTGCAGGCGCTCACGCTTCGAGTGTTCTCAATCGGCGAGTCGAGAGCGAAGTGGGAAATAATGAACAAAGAGACAAGCTCCCAGATCTCTGGCCGAGCCGTCCCGGCTTGATGGTCATCAGGCGCCCCGCAGCGAGTGCTTGGCATTGTGTTTGATTGGCCAAGATAGGAGCTACTTTGGATTAAGCCCATCTTTGTACCCGTCGCAAACAATGGGATTTCGATTCTTGGGACCCTAACCCTCTTATCGCGCCGGTGTCATTTCCGGGTAGAGGTAGTAACACGGCCAGTTTCTCCTTCTCTCCTTCATCTTGTCCTTGATTCCCAGTCTTCCGCCTGCTGACCAAGACATGAACGCCTAAAAACACCGTCGACGACCTCTAAGCCGCATCGGCCAACGCCCTCCTCTTCCGCACAGCCGGCGTAGCAGTGGCACTCGGCTCAGCCGGACTCGGCTCTGCCGGACACGGACCCGTATTCTCCGGGTCAACGATCTCATCCCCGACGAAGATAGGCCAGACCTCGTTGATCCTCACCGCCGAAGCATTGCCCTTTGCGCCCGTGACCTGCAAGAAGTAGGAGTCGCTGCGGACGTAGTCGTTGCCGTGGTTGTCCGCGAACCGCACGAGCGTGAAGGTGGACGTCGCGCCGCACACCTGCCCGACGGTGATGAGCTTCGTCAGCGGCCAGTCGACGGTGGCCGTCACGTAGAAGTCGGTGGCGAACTCGGAGCCCGAAGACTGGACGTAGAACCCGGCGAGGTTCTGCCAGCTATTGAAGAGGAAGAAGGCATGCGTCGGCACGGTGTCGGTGGCGAAGGTGGAGCCGTCGCCGTCGGTGAACTCGTCGTGGTTGGTGAAGACGCGGGCGGGCCAGGGGTTGAGGGTTTGCGCCACGGCGGCGGAGGAGAGGAGGAGGGCGGTGAGGGCGCTGGCGAGGATGGCCATTGTGACTTGGTCGGTATTGGCACCGGAGGTATGGCGCGGTGAAGTGTTGCGGAAATGACTGGAGTGTGGGAGTCCGGTGAGGCTTGGCTGTGGTTGAAGATTACCGGTATCATGATGAGGATGTCTTCTCCCTTTTATACGCGCGCACCGTCAGTGAACACGGTAGCCTAGAGAGCCACCATCGCGCCGACCGCCCCCGAACTCCGGAGTGACTCATTTAACTTTCCACTGTAGTCGCAATGCGAAATGCGGACAAGGTGAGATTCTAGGATTTTGGCAATTAAACATCAGCCTTGTTGGGGGCGCAGGAACGGCGCGGACACGGCGATGTCACTTTACCCACGCGAGATGCAACAGTGAGCCCACATACTGGGTTAGTTGGGGTCCGCCCCCAGGTGGAATTTTGGAGTTGTTAACGAAAGTGGATGATAGCCAACAGTTGAGCAGGCAACAATACAACAGAACAGCAGAATGAAGCTCCAGGTTAACCACGATTCTCCTTTCTGTCGCGAGAGCCACGATCTCTATTCCGCGTTTGGCAATGGCCGCAATGCCACCGCTAACAATTGCGGACGAGCCATCACATGACTGCTTCACTTGGGCGCGTCCTCAGCAAAACTCTTAACAACGACAGTAGCGGTGCCATTGCCGTTCCACTCCCACTTCCTCTTGCCGAATTTGTTCGTCGTCTTGGCCCTTTGCCCCGCGATCTTGACGTCGGTGATCTCGCCGACGCGCTCGTAGCCGTGGGCGTTGACTTTGGCCGAGTTCACGCCGATGTGGACGGTGCGCGTATCCTCCCACAGCTTGACGGCCTCGAAGACGCGCAGGGCGACGTCGGCCTTGACCTTGTCGATCACGGCGACCATGTTGTTCGTCACGCCCGTGTGGCCGGCCGACCACTGCTCCTCCCAGGTGATGATGGTGGTTGGGACGCGGGTTTCGGACATTGTGATTGACTGGGGAAGGTGTTAGCTTGGGAGCGCCATGATAGTGCTGGGTTTGGACCGTTTGGTAGTGTTGGGCACCGTTGGGTAAGGCCTTTGGGTGAACAAACGGGGCTGATCAGGCTGAGACTTACGGTGGTTCTGACTGGTAGATGGATGATTTGGCTGTGATCGTGTCTGTTGTTCTGGGTGTTGTCGAAATGTGTTTGTGTGGTGCTGAGGAGAGTGAGGCGAGTACTCTCGACGGCGAGGAGTTCAGGCTTTATATGTCTTCGTGTCTTCTCTCAGCAGATTCCCTGCGCTCCCTTGACTGCGTAGTTCGAAGTCCGCGGACAGCTTCACGACCGTCCCGGCCGTGGCCTGACATCCCCGATCTGCGCATTGCATTCCTCACTTGGACGCAGATGTGATAGAGGCAGTATAGCATGCTGTGGACTAGCTTCTTTTCCAGTCGATAGACGCCGCCAAGTACAAAAGAGGCTTGAAGCTGAGATGCAATGACTCTAGAAAGCAACCCAAATGCCAGTTGAAGCGAGACCTGCAGACTGACTCTGATGGTCTCAACTTGGCGAGAGCTCTGTGCGGGAGATCTGTAAGGGAAGATCACACCATGCCACCTTCACCAGTAGGTCTAGAGAGGCGTTGAGCGGTGAAGCATTTGACCATGGACCCTGAACCCACCCGTCGACATGACCTTGGCACGGTAGTTCAGCTTCCCCAGATCAGCCCTTCATCTTGGCATCCCTACGGCCGTTGACCCGAGACATTAGATTGGTTGGTGTCCGTGACCTAGTATGTAAATGTCTTTCTGAGACACGAAGTCGGGGAAGTCTAGAGCTCTAGACCGGACGTCCTCCTGACCTCTGGCCTCAGAATGACATCCCCTTACTCGGCTTGGAGATCAGTCAATGGCATGTTCACCGTCGGACAAATAAGCAATGAGTGATAGCCAAGAGCGGCTGAGAGACATCGTATGCACCTATGCAAATACAACGGGGGCAGCAGGACAAGTGATGGATGATCCGCAGTTTACTGTCAATATAAGAGACTTTCGTCGCTGTATCAAAAGTCAGGGAGTGTTCTGATCGAATTGATGTCTGCCTAGACGACCCTGCAAGTCACGACTGTGATCTCAAGCCCAAGAATCTCGTTCAAGCGCTCCACAAAGCGCTGACAGTCCAAGCACTGTGGACTGGACACCATGACGACACCCTTCCGCAGGGAGACGGGCGGTTGCAACTCTGCGAGGTCCGAGTCGACGACGGGAGGAACCGGAGTCTCTCTCAGTCGCCCTGATGCCTCTTGAACCGAAGCGCAGTCGATCCCGAGCTTGTGCAATCTGTGATCCCGTTCGCCCATAACACTCTTACCCCATCCCTCCCTGGTGTCGTGTTCGAGAAAGACATGCCTGCTCACAAAGTATGCAATGAGTTGCTTCTCGGCATGGCAAGCATTGTACCGTCCCGTTTGGCCTTGGTCGCACATATGCGGCGTTAGGTTATGTCCAATATAACTGCAGATCTGGCGGACCGCATCCGTCCATTCCTCTCCTGCAACCTGGATGTTGGACGCCGGGTCTTCATGGTGCCCCCAGCCGCTCATGGCGGCGACGGGCGGGAAGTCAGACCCGCGGCACAGGACGCCAACTGTTTTCCACACATTCGGGACATCGAAGTGGGCGACGAGTGTGAGAAAACTGCCGGGAGTCGCAGCCCTAGTAAACGCGAATCCTGCCAGCGTCGGGCGTTGTTGTGTGGCGGTTCCCGTCGTGCCGGACTGGCTCTCGAGCAGGTTGACTAGGGCTCTGCGGTCGAGGTTCCTCTCATACACGTCTTCCTTGTACAGAACAGCATGGCTGCGTTGCTTTGCGTTCACCTCATCGTTCCTCGCAAAGTCGACAGCCAGAGCTCGCTTCCCCCCTCTTAAACAAGCCAGCAGGGGATTGGCTCCATGCTTGATGAGGATTTTGACGTTCTCAAGCCTGCCCCATAACGCGGCCTCAGACAGGGGAGCGCGGCCATTGACATCCCTCGCATTCGGGTCTGCTCCCCTTTCCAGCAGCAGCTCCACGATCTTGGGATACATCTCGCAGGAGGCAAGGTGCAAAGCCGTCCTTCCGGTCACCGTGTGGTGGGTGATGAATCCATCCTTGTCCTTCTCGTCATCGTCGTAATCCTCGGGGTAGGTCGATTTGAAGCGGAAGGTGTAGGCCTCAACGCCGTTGAGGAATAGATCGACCTCTGCCGATGTCTCGAGGTGCTGGCGGACACAGTTGAAATCGCCCTGGATCATACGGCTCACGACATATTTGACGGTATCCATGACCACATCCTCGAATACGATAGTCGTAGCAGTCGCTTCAGTCCACTTTCGGCGGCTGTTGGCTTCCTTCTCGCACTCATCGACGAGATCATCGACTCGCTCGCCGGGGAAGTGCTTGGATAGGTCGGTCCCGGCAGTAACGAAGATCCCCCTCTGTCTGTCGATTTCGTAATTGGCAAATGCCTCGCCATGTGCTTTGCCGAACGGGTAGTGTATCCGGTAATTACACTGAAACCGAGTATCATCGCAGTGTGATCCCCGCTTCCGGTGATCTGGTTCGTATCCCGTGAAGCCATGGCCATGGATCTCACCGCAGGTTGGACAGCGGACCTTCACTGTTGAACCATTCCACCACTCGACATGTGCCAGAGGGCCGGTCCCAGGATCTCGAGAAGGGATTGTCATGGCTTTCCAATCTTTGAAGTTTGTGTCGGATGCACGCGTTGGCTTCAGATTTGGTCAGTTGATGGTCGTCAGGCAGCAGTCAGGTTTCCTGAGCCTTGTGGTGGTGAGTTTGTCACATGACCTCCTGCTGTGTAACATTGAGTACCTCTACTAAGCAAACCCGAAGCAAAGACTGAGCCGTGGTGAGCAATGTCACGAGGGTGAGATACAAAAACGAAATTTTTGTGTGCCCTTTCGTCTCGTAGAACCTTGAAAACGCGACAGATATAAGCCGGCAGGTGTCAAGGAATGACAAAGTCCATGGTTTCACACAAACATGCCTCTCTAATGGAACACTACTACCGAGGCCCGAGCGAATACCTTAAGGCGAGGTAAGGAGCGTCAACCTCCGTCATGTTTGCGTGTCTGGGACGAGATGCTTGAAGGTATGGCAAGGTTTGTGCCGTATTTCTTTCGTCCGCAAGACGTTGACAACATCGGCCGGGTTTGGAGACTGTGGTGATGTGAGGCTCCCACTGATGTTGGCACAGTATGACATGGTCAAAACGGGGCGAGATTGGTCGTACCTCTAGCACGAAGTTTTACATGTTGTCTCTACGGCCGGCCTTGCCATAGCCCCGATAGCGTTCGAAGTTGTGTCAAGATTCAGTACCCGGCATCCTGCCGAGATGAGTGTCATCAATGGCACTAGAATTAGGCTGTCAATGAGACTTCAACTTAACCTAAAGAAATAGGGGTCTCGTATCTTCTTATTTCAGGGTGGAACGGAAAGCATCTCACCAATGAATGGAGTGCAGAACCCGAGATCAGCGTTTATCACGGTCGGCGATTAAGGTATACTGTAAGCTCCCCCCTCGTAAGCTCCTTAATGTGGTAAACCTTTACGAAGACTGATTTCGTCCGCATCTTCTTGATTCGCCAACTTCACAAATATCATATGTCTCCGAGATCATTATCCCCGTAGACGACAAGTGCATGTATGGGGGTCGCAAGCCGCATAAGCGATGCACGGTAGACCCTGCCGCTCGAGGTCTAGCCCCGCCTCCTTCCCCCCTTCGGGAATGGATAAAGCCGTCCAACCTCACCAGCAGATGGGTTTGACTAAGACTTAAACGTTCACCCTTTCATCGTTTGGGCTTGAAGGTACGGGTTACGAAGAGGGACGGAATCATTCACCAAGACAGCCATGAACACAACAGCAGCTCAAGGCTCCTGGACAGGGGCAGCGCGTGTATTCGCCGCTGCAACGCACGCCATCGCCAACGCGTCGACGACTTACCAAGCCCTCGCCGTGGGCGCGATTCTTATCCTACTGAGCCGCGTGTTTCTGGGTGGTAAAGAGAATGGGCTTATTGCTCATATGCCATTTTGGGTTCCTATCGAGGTCGCGGCGGTGTCTTACTGTGTGGCAGGCGGCGGTATAATGGGTCGGATATTGTGCGCCCTCCCAATTGAGCCCCAACATCAAACCTGCACTAACACACACTTTCCCCACGCAGCTCTCTCTTCCGCCGCAACTCAGGCTCACTCTACGGCTTCAGCTCCGCCCACCAAGTGCTCTTCGACTTCAAGGACGTCGACAAGGTCCTCACCAAGCACGCCAAGAGCCTCGACAACTTCCCTCCCGGCCTGACGCTCGTGATGCGTGTTTTCGGCCTGGAGAGCGGCGGCCGGTCGAAGAAGGAGCTGGAGTCGATATACGTCAGGTTCCAGTCCATCGCCGCCAAGCTCTACCTCTTCGTCGAAAAGATCTTCGTCGGCGAGAGGTCCTCCGAGGCCGCAGTCGCCGGGGCGGACATACCCGGCAGGGTGGTCGACCTCGTCACCTTCTCAACTAAAAAGGAAGACCAGAAGATGTGGGAGTGGTCGGCGGCCGTCAAGCCCCTCACGCCCGGCGTCGCGGCCGAGGTCACGCTGAACAAACTCGTGCGCGACTTCGGCGCCTGTGCCGTCATCCCCATGCTGCACGGCCAGGACCTCCTGGACCACCACCCGACTTTCCTAGAAGACTTCTGGAAGTTCGACACCGACGTGTTCCCCATGCTCATCGTCGGCATCCCGTCCTGGGCGCCCATAAAGGCGCTGCGGGAGGGAATAGCGGCCCGCGACCGCTGCAGCGCGGCCCTGACGGACGTCTACCGCCGCGTCGACCTGTGGGCGAAGGGCCTCCCCACGGGCAACAGGCACGAGCCGAGCGCCATCGTGAAGCAGCGCTACGAGCAGTACGAGAGCGTGGACATGCCCCTCTGGGCGCGCGGCACGGCCGACCTCTCGCTCCTGTGGGGCCAGAACGCGAACTCGCAGGTGCTGCTGTTCTGGTTCGTCGCGTACCTGTACTCCACGCCCGACCTGGTGAAGGAGCTGCGCGAGGAGATCAAGGAGTTCGTCGCCGTCGACACGGCCAGCAACCCGCCGCGCATCGCGTCCATCGACATACGCTCGCTGTCGAGCCAGTGCCCGTTGCTCAAGTCCTCCCTGTTCGAGACCTTCCGCATGTCCTCCGAGGCCACGTCCATCCGCTACGTGAAGGAGGACATAACGGTCGAGGAGGGCGGCAGGACGTACCGCCTCAAGGCGGGCAGCTGGATGTCGGCGCCGCACGGTGTTACGCAGCACGACGAGAAGTACTACCCCGATCCGCACAGGTTCGTGCCCGACAGGTTCCTCGTGACAGACCCCGAGACGGGGAAGAGGGTGCCGCGGTACGGGAGGCTGAATCCGTGGGGCAGCGGGCCGAGGATGTGCAAGGGCCGCACGCTGGCGGAGAAGGAGATCTTGGTCATTGCGGCGGCAATTATGAGTCTGTGGGATATCGAGCCCGTGGGAGAACAGTGGAAGATTCCTAAGATGAGGCCCGGGACGGGGGTTGATTGTCCGACAGAGGATATGAGGGTTGTTTTGAGGCGGAGGACTGTGTTTGAGTGATCGGTCCAGACATTATGTCAGCCATGTGGTAATGAATGCCCTGGAGAAAAGGTTGAGATGCTGCAGTCGCCCCCACGGAAAATGATGATGCTGACGATGATGGTGTAAGCTCTTCAGGTTGGGATGCTCGATGCTGATTGATGGCTGCCTGCCAATTTTAGACCGCATGAGTGAGACGGATGGGCAGTGGCCCGCAGCGCAGTGCGAGCCACGCAGCGGTGAGATTTTGGACGGCTGGGCAGGTGCGATTGGTCAAGGTGCTTCCTTCCGGGCCGAGGGCGCTGTTGATTGTTGACGAATTTCGAAGGAAGGTGCGTCTTCTTCAGCCTCTGGATTGCGCTTTCTGATGGGGTCCGAATGTGAGACACGTCAGTCAAGTTGTTCCTTCCTTCCTGCGAAATGCACCCGAAAAGGTCTATTCTACAAACAGTACCTATTCTAGAAAGAGCAGAGTTTCGATGCAGGTAAGAGTCTCGATCTCCGGTGCAATTGAGGCCATTTCAGCAATGAAACCCCGCAATCACCGCAAAATGACCCAGGAAACGCATCCCGCAATCAAACCCGCAGGGCTGAATGCTGGCGCATCATCCATTAAGCCCTTGGCACTTCTGGGCTGGGTCAGCTAGCGAGTCTAGCGTCAGCTCCCGCAAGCCAAACGCCATGTTAGCGGAGCCAGCTAAGACACCGGCAACCACTCACCTTCACCGAGCTTGTCATAGCTAATCATGGCTGAGATTGCGAGGTCACAGCCACGCCAACACAACTCTCCCTCCTTGAACAAAGGAAGCCAGCCTGAAATATGAATTCAGCCGACCCCAAGCGTCATTTCACACATTCTGTCTTTCTCCCTCTCTCTTTCACCATGTGCCGTCTCACAACCTACGACAACCATGGGCAACACGTGGAACCTAAACATGGCCGACTACGACAAGTCTAACAAAGACGGCACAGTAGTCACCGTCCTCCCCATCCGCACAGACAGCGCCAAGTCCCTCGTCGAAGCAGCCCACAAGCTCTCCCTCCAAAAGCGCAAGACGGGCTGTCGAGAGCTGGTCGAGTCCAACTCCTCCCTACCAAAGGCCACGCCCTCCATTCACCTCCACTGCAGCACCTGCACCTGCGCTCCACCCTCGCCCCTCGACACCTCAAGCGAAGATGCCTCCCTCTCCCGCAAGATCACCGCCGCAGCCGCCGTCTGTCGGGCCAAGGCCCTCTCCTCCCCGGGCTCCTCACCAAAGCTCTCCTCCCTAGCAGCCTTCCAGTCCGTGAGCAGGTGGCTCACATTCTCCCCCACCTCGCCCACACCAACCAGCACCGTCGCCGACCTCTGCTTCGCCGTCTCCGCACTGGACATAACCAAAACAGCCCGCCTGCTCTTCGACGACAACCTCCCCCTCAACGAGCGCAACCCCGCCGGCGTCCCGCCGCTAATAGCCTGCATCCGCTCCCACCCGGCCGCCACCCACCCCCTCTCCCACCAGGCAATGGTATCCCTCCTCCTCGACGCCGGCGCGGAGCCCAACATCGTCACGTCCTCCTCGCCCGCCGGCGGCTCCATGTCCGCGCTAGCAGCGGCCTCCTCCCTCGGCCTCCCCGCTGTAGTCTGCCTCCTCCTCTCCCGCGGCGCGGCCGTGGACGCCAAGCTCTCCACCATCCCCATGTTCCGCTTCTCCGGCCACGGCCTGACGGCCCTGCACGTCGCCGTCTTCGCCGACAAGCCCGAAGCGGCGGACGTCCTCCTCTCCCATGGCCGCGCCGACGTGTCTGCCACATTCGATGGGTACCGCGCCATCGGCTCCCCGTCGTCAAGCCCCAAATCCTCCTCCAGTCCCAGTGCCGGTGGACGTCGCCACAGCCGCGTCTGGACGACGGGCATAACACCCCTCCATCTCGCGGACGACAGTCCGGCCTGCACCTCCCTCCTCCTCCGCCACGGCGCGGACGCGCTGGCGAAGGACGGCTTCGGTCGCACCCCGCTGCACTGGGCCATGACGTCGGGGAACGTCGGCGTCGTCCACTTGCTCCTCCGCGCCGGCACGCCGGCCGACGTCTGGGACGACGACGGCGCCACGCCGCTGGCGCTGCTGGTCAGCAGGCTCGAAAGCGGCGCGAGCAGGGCGGGGCACCCGGACGTGGTGAGGATGCTGCTCGCCGCGGGCGCGAATCCGAATTTGAGGTACCCGCAGGACTTGAGTGTTAAGGGGAGGTTGCTGTTGATGGAGGAGTGGAGGGGGACGTATGAGGGGATTTTTGAGAGGTATGCGCTTGGGAGGAGGAAGTCTGGGTAGAGGGTGTTTGGGGGCGTTTGGTGAACTGTAGGTCATATTGGGTCTGGTGCATTGCATGAGGTGGTTTTGCATTTTGGGAGGTGATCTGGGGAATCTTGGGGACTATGGTTTTCTGATCTCTCTCGCTTTTGGGTGTTTATTTGGATGGAGTTATACGATACCAATGCATTCATTCGTTTCTATCTCAACGCCAGCTCTTTGAGTTCGCGACCGGTCAGCAACTCTATACCTTTCCCCGTTTTGGTCCAAGGGTCTAGTCCAGCTTGTATACGCCGCCCAGCGATATTCATTTATGGCTTGCAACGTCGCCCGGGCGGAACTAAGAAGCGCGACGATTGTCACGCTTGTTCTGGAGACACCATGCGATTGTAGACTATCGACCATAGAACGCGACGGAAGTTCTACAGAGGTACTGGAAGGTAAAGGTTAAACTAGGTATACATGAATGTAATGTACAGTTGAAGGGATACTCATGTCATCTCGAAGTTCCGAGTCCTCCGGGAGAAACGTATCGTTGACCTGTGCCACTGTCTTCCCCCCGCCTCCCCAGTGCGAGGGCCGGGGGCTGCCAGGGTGTATAGCACTTGAGGTAGAATAACCTCGTGTCGCGGAGCCCTTGGTCATTTTCCAGCAGATGACCGGCGGAACTTCTATGTCGTCGATTAGTCTTGTTCATTGACCCCAATAAATGTCCAGTGTGACAGAGCCAGTACAAGGTTGGGCTTACCAACTCCAAGATACTTCTAGGGCTGGAACTGGCTAGCCACTGAGCGTCCCGACTCACTACCGAGATATGAAGCCGGCGTGGAAGGTGGCGTCTTACCAGGGGATCTGGTCTATGATCGATGACTAACCAACAAGATTCCTCACGTAGGTCTCTCTCTCAGGTCGATGGTCATCCATGCGAACGTCAATCAGGTCTGAGGTTTCCCTCTTAGCGGCAGTGATCCTCTCAATCCGGGCTTGGTTCATACGGTGTATTTGGTCCATGACACCGTCGACAACTTGGCGAAGGGTGCCGTTAAGCCTCTGCCAGAAGGTGGTAGGATTCTTACCGAAAGTCGAGGATTCTTGTCCGGCTTTCTCGTCGATGAGGGGTGACTTCCCCGTTGTCGAAAGGTCGTACTGAGGTCATAGTTCGTTGGAGACGTCCGGATACGGTGGTGACTCCTGGTCATTGGCAACGTACTTGTTTGTTTTCGCAAGACAGATCGGCGAGAACTCGGTTGGCTAGAAGAAAGTAAGAGATTGGAAATCTTGTTAGTGGAACAGTTGACTTGGACATGGGTAGAGTTAGGGAAGAAGTCCTCTCCAGAATACTTTCTTTCATGGAGGATAGAAGCCCTGTTTGTACCCGGGCGATTGTACATATTTAAGCAGCGAAACCAGTGGAAGGTTGTAACAACGTATGTGTGTATTAGATGAGATAACCTTCAATGTTGTTTGCATGCTCAACGTTGAGCGGACCTCCCTTACCGGAGTTGTCTGGTCCCTCTTCCTACAACGTACATCAACATGCTGCCGGACGGCTTTACCGCCGTGATGTGACGTAGTGAAAACATCTCAGGTCTATGGCCTTCAAGATGCGAGGTACCGAACAAGGCCTGCAAGGAAGAAAGGTAAACACACAACATCAACTGCTCTAACCATCAGCCGGTTCCTACCCAGAGCACATATAACAACTTCCGCCGCCTTCATCTTTCACGTACGACCATAGATACTGGAAAACTCGGGATCCCGTCCGCTCTCCCATAGATAAGCCAGTAATCGTCAGACTAGTACTCGGGTGGGTGACCACCGGGGAATCCCTGATGTTGTACGTTTTTGTTTTGCTGCCCCTTTTGCATTTCTCCCGCTACAACGAGCACCATGCAATTTCGGGTACATGTCCTTTTCCGCCCTCCTCCAAAGAGATGCAGCTGCACATATCCGTTTGTTTGATGTTTCTTTTTGCATAAGACTGTTGACGTTCCCAACTTCCTATTGATATCCTTCGCATCTCACTTGCCTGACTCATTTGAGACTCCGCCCCAGTGAGTCTTTCACCACGTCCGCTCCACGACTCATGCCACCACACCAGTTGCTCCTTCACTCCATATGAACCTGTTTTGCACCATCCAACATCAGCCACAGGTCGCATCTTCCCCGTGGCTCGACGGACCCAGAGGTGGCAGGTGGCTTCCTCAACGAGGCCTAATGGTCTAAAGGGAATGGTTGGCGGGCAGGTAGACAGCGATATCTCTTTTGCTCTGGCTGGAATTGCTTGTATCATCTACATGCAGTCGTCAACCTCCCTTGTTTCCTTGTGCTCATCATCGCCATTTCATGACCTATTCCCCACCCCCATGCGAGAACAGGCGACTGATAAACGTTCTCGTTGGGCGCTTGCTACGTAGACAACGACATGAGCGTCACAACTGACAGGCAGCCAGTTTCACAACACTGGACCCATAACCACAGTCATCGCCGTTTATGGCCAGCATATTCATGCCGGCTTCCTAGACTTGACCCGAAGGCTCACCGTCCGTAATCTTCAGACTCGAGCAGATATCCCGGTCAAACCCCCTCCCGACCCTCAACATCAACCCCCCGGTACTCAAACCACCTCCCCAACTCCTCGTCCTCCACCAGTTTCCCCACCAGCTCCTTCTCCACAGCAAACTGCACCTCGACTCCCTCATCCTCCCCCCCTTGCTTAGGCGGATAAACAATCACCAACCCCTCACCAACAGTGCCAGAAAACACATGTCTGAACGCCACGGGCCTCCCGAAGCCAAACTCCGCCGTGGCGCAGACGTCCGCGTCGCGCCAGTCCGTCACCCCGAACGTCAGGGGCGGGAACGAGTTGATCCGCACGGACAGGTCCTTCTTGTTTCCCACGGGCGCTACCGTTTGGAGGACGGTGTCCAGGTAAGTGGAGGTGCCGGTGGAGGTCATGGTGCGGACGTAGCTTGCCAGCCTGGACAGCGGGACGGACGGGGAGGTTATTTCCTCGACAGTGAGGGCTGGAACGGGGGACATGGCCGAGAGCACGGCGAGGAAAGAGTTGCCCTGCATCCGGGCCGGGAGGGGAGGCGAGAGCCGCTTGGACATGTTGATCCCCTCCGCCCAGATCGGCGTCGAGGTAGGATCGGGGTTGTGGAGGGGCACCCGGAGGCGGGTGACGACGCGCCAGAGGAGGGCGACGAAGGCGTCGTAGGTTGATATCCAGCTGCTGCCGTCAGCGGGCGAGGCGGCCAGTTTGAGCGCCACAGCTTTGCTTTTGGGGAGGTGGAAGATGACGCAGCTGGACGGCTTGTGGCCGGGATGGCGGGCCGCTTGCGGAGGGGCGGAGACTTGTGCCGCGACGGGCACGGAAGGGGAGGCGAAGCGGCTGCGGTCGAGGCATGCGGGGTCCCACGGCGGGAAGGGCGTGGTGTTGGTAATGGCGCGGCAGTTATCGGCCAGCTGCCGGGTAAAGGAGGCCCAGCCCGCTATGTCGTTGGCGTAGTGGTGCGAGTGCATGTTGAAGATGAGGCCGCCGGGGATGAAGTTGGCCTTGTAGGAGGTTACGACGGGGCTGGCGTCCGGGTCCGCCTCGGGCTTCTCGCCGTAGGTCATGGGAGAGTTGCTCAGGAGGTTGATGTCGCCTAGGCTGGTGCCGATGAAATGAGCGGATTGGATCTCGGCGAAGGAGGGGAAGTCCTCGAGGTGCTGGACGACGAGTTTGACGGAGCTGTCCTTGCGTTTCACGAAGGAGTGGTGACCGTCGGGGTCGCGCTCAATGGTCCCGGCTAGGTGTCGCACTTGGCTGAGAGTGCGCTCCAGGCCCTGCCTGAGGACGTCCACTACCTTCCTATCAGGTTGTTAAGTGACATGGTTCGAAAGTGAGGGTATAATACTGACCCCTTATCGGCGGCATCTAGCTTGAAGAAGAGAGCATAGCTGTTGTAAGTCAGGGCCGTCAGGTAGTCGAGCGTCGATAGCTTGAAGCGCTCTTCCTCAGGGTCGTTCTCCCAGCCAAGCGGCCGCAGCTGATACTCGAACACCTTTGACATGATGGATACGAGAACTATGCCAACAAGTTGGGTGATGTGATGGCACAAGGTTGCCGACGTGTCCAAAAGGTCGGGTTCTTGGTGTTCCAATTCCAGGACGAGCAGTGTCATCCGACAACGGGCCTTTTAAGTAGTTCATATCCTGGGGACTATAAGGTGCCGAAGTTGGGTGCGGTTGCATTGCCTCCAACACCCGCATATTCTTCTCCCATGGCGATCAATTTGCGACGGGTTGGAGCCTTGGGTCTACGGGTAAACCTGCTGTATAAGGCAATTGCAGCCTAGATCAGTTTTTAGATCAGTCATCTTCCTTGTTGGGTGCAGACGTTGGCTTATTCGGTACCATCGAACTGGCGCAATGGTATAAGGCCGGGCGTAACGGTAATGCATCTGGCTGACTACCTACAGTACCAAGACAATACTAGGTCTATAGAGCATACCAAGTATAACCAGTCGCTGGGAACTTGTACGAGGCGCCCATTGAGCGATTGTCCATGCGTTTCCGCTTCTCACTCTAACCAATGCAACGAACCCAATTACCGCACCTGCCTTATGCGGGTCGAGTCTCGCATCACACGAGACCGCCAGATCCTTATATCCGTCAGAACAAATCCCGAACGACGTGATAAACGCCCTCCACGCCATCCATCACTTCTCGAGGACTAACGACCCGACTGCCGCCACCACTCTGAACACGAGCAGCCGGATGGAGTTGCGTTAACGGGCCAGGCGCCGTCCTACGCCGTCCGTTGAGTCCCGTGTAACCCTCAAAGATGGCCGTCATCTCATCCTTCAGCCGGAGTCCGTTCTTCTTGTCATCTCCACCACCTGCCGCTGCCCGGGCATGACGTCCCTGTTGTTGTTGTTGTTGTTGCATCACCGGTGGAACTGCAGCAGGAAGCTGCCCCGCCTGCACATAGTGGGCAGGGGCATTGAACTGGTATTGTTGCTGCATACCAGGCCGACCGATGTTGCCGCTAGATGACCTACTGACCGGCGCCGGCAGCATGGGCATAGGGGTCTGAGGTCCGCTGCTGCCGGCAGACATACTCCCCATGCCCCCCGAAGCGAGCCCGGCCATCGGCATTCCGGCGCCCGACCGCTGTTGTTGTTGTTGTTGCTGATGCTGCTGCTGGTCGACGTCGTCTTCTGACAGACCCAGGCGACGGGCGTATGCCTTCAGCGAGCCTACCGTGCGCCAGAGCCGCTGAGACACCCAGGAGCGGGCGGACATATCCTTCACCAGCTCGAGGGCCATGTAGAACTCCGCGCGGCACTGGGAGCTGAACTGCAGCGGCGCGTGGGTCGATGCTAGGAACAGCACGGCGATGGCAGAGGTGAGGAATTGGTGGTAGAAGACTTGGTTCTTCCGGTAGAGGTTGGACGTGTTGTTCATGTGTGCCATGTACCGGATCGTCTCCTTCGCGAGGTCAACCGCGCGTTGCGCCAGGGGCATGTTCTCGGCGATGCTGCTTGCGCTGTGCAGAACGGGAGTGTGTAGCCAGATGCGGATCTAGAGCGGAGTTAGAGCGGGTTTGGGGGACAAAGGGAAGTTCGCGGTTCGCACCTGGTTCAGCCGGAGACGAGTCCAGATTTGTAACCGTTCGGTATTATATGCCGGACCGGAAGGCATGGGCACGTTCCTGCTTAGAGATGTGACCTTGATCTCCTCTGGTACTGTCTCGTACCAATCGAGGATCTCGTTGTCCAGCTGGTCGAAGTCCTTGCGCTGAAGCTCGCGCACAACGGCGGGCTCGAAGTAATCGACCAGTCTCCAGATCTTGGCCCCGAGCCTGGAGTAGGTGATCATAGCCACAAGATATGGGTGCGAGTCCTAGACGGTGGTTAGACAAACGAAGAATGGATAGCAGAGAATAACAACCTACCGGCATCGGCAGCTTAGGATCGATCTTGTCGTCGTCGCACACATAAGGCAGGCCTGTTCCAAAGCTCCATCTCCTGTCCAAGACATACGCCGACCAGAAGGCCATAAGCGCGTTGCGCCGCGCATTGTCGTCCGCAATCTTCTCCAGTCCTTCCCTCCTGTGCAGGCCCAGCTCCAGACACAGACGGCATACCTGGCCGATGATACGCCACGCCAGAATCTCGTCGTTGGAGAGGAACCGGTAGCCAGCGACAAGAGCGAGGAAGGGCAGGTTGTTCACGTCGACAGGCTCGCTCATAAGATTCCTGTCCACAATCGGGCCGATGCTCTCGAACAGGAGCGTGGCCTTGTCGCTGTGCCCGTGCTCCTCCACCACGAGGCCGCAGCACATGACTATCTTGAGGATGCAGGTGTTCATGTCGCTTATGCCGTGGTCCTGACCGTGGGGAGGGACCATGCCGTTCCTCTTGGCCGACTCCATCCACGTGGCCAAGAACTTCGCGTGCTCGATGACGCTCCCGATCTGGATGACGGGGTACATGATTCCCACTTCCTCCTCGTGGACCCGACACAGGCGGACCATCTCATCCTTGTCAAAGTCCCAGAGAGGATCTCGCGGCCCGACCGCAGGGGTATGGGGTGGTCCGACGATTGGGTTGAGGGTCGGAGACGGCATGGGACTATCCTCCGCCAGCCCGCCGGCCTCGTCTTGTCCGTCCCCAGCGGTGGAGTATCCCATATTGTGTAGTGTATTCTTCGCCATATCTACTGTGAAGTTTATGCTCGTCGGTCCGTTGAACGAAGGCTTGATTCGAGGCGCGGGAAAGGTAGGCTTCGGCAGCGATCGGATCGAGGACGTGGACGGCGATGGCGTGACGGCGTGCGAACCTGGTAAGGGCAGGATGCGTTCCTGGATAGGTGCCAGGCGCAATGTCTCCTGTCGCCAGGCGTTCATCTCGTTCTTCAGGGCATCGTAATGCTCTTGCAGGCGAGCTAGCTGGTCAGTGACCTGTTTGAAGTCATCTGTGTCCTTGAAGTTGGCCGTGCAACAGTTCGGGGTGTATAGGCATTGTAGCTGGAGGTTGCCACACCGTTGGCAAGGCGTCAAGCCGTTACATTTTATCTTCCGCCTCTTGCACTCGTTACTGTAGTGGACGGAGTTAGTGCTGAGTTTAGATAGCCAAGGTGTGTCAAGGGGAGCGACAAAACGAGTAGTACAAGAACACGGATAGAAGGCACAGAAAACAGAGACACGGAGCACATACCAGGCAATCGAGATATACTATGTAGCGTTACACAAGACATGTTAGTACGGCAGTTGATCAGTCATATCGGTCACAGAGGGGGCCAGAGTTAGGAGAGACGCCATGAACGCCATCGCCAAAACGGGCGATGGCCAGAGGCTGATCACCACGGGAGACAAGAACAGGGAGGGGGGACAGCGAGTGCGGAATAACGAACCCTGTTTCGCTTGCTCCTGTGCGGCTTCGATCCATCCTGCTCGTCTTCGGATTTCCGCTTGTTGTTGGTCTCGCGACGGGGGGAGTCGAGCTGCTGCTGTTGATGTGCGGAATTGTCTCCGTACGCGGAACCAGGCGAGGGCTGCGAGGGTGGAGGGAGACGTGAATGCCCGCCACGTTGGAGTGGATTAACTGGAGCGGCACCAGGCGAAGGCGAGTAACCGACATCAACGGCAGGACTACTGCCAGCAGAGACAGGGTTGTTCAGGAACGACCGCAAGTCGCTGGCCTGGTCAGCCAGCTGGTCCATCTCGATGGTTGCTTATTGTGATTATTCAAAAGTTGTCCTTGGCTGTCCTGTGTAGGATTCATGATTCCGTCTCTGGAATCTAAACCTCGCCAGCTAGCGCCGCCCTGGGAGAAGCTTCCACTTTCCGCACGGGACTTGACGACTGTGCTCGGACCGAGAGAGACACGTGATTGAAAGGGGCACGGAATTCGGTCCGTTTGTAAGCCGGTCTCCATCTTGCAGCTGCAATGGCGAACCATCACAGCATCATCACGTCCTTCACTTCCTGTCAGCAATTCGAGCGCCTACGGATTATGTTGGAAACTGAAGCTATCATGCCCTTCAATCGCATTCATGACTAAACTCGCCTGGCAAGCCTGGTCTTCAACTGCGAATTCGAAGAGTTCACTGTTCCATTCGACACGTGTAAGTTTCCCGTGTCCCCTGTAACAACGGAATGCAGCTCAGGTGTTGACGTACCCCGCTTCCAGTTCCGCCAAGTACGGGCATCCGAGGTCGTGAGCGTGAGAAAAGGTTGGTTTCTTGATCAACACCTTCAATAAGAACAACTGCGATTCAAAGAGGAACAGTTGGGACATTGGAATTGATTCTGATCGGAGACTGTTTATTGCTGGTTTCCGCAATCGGACTGTTGTTTGTCGGTGACGACGGCATGGAGACTTACACCGGCCAACGTCGGCCCAAGCTCTCGGCTTGCGTCGGTAACGTCCGGTGATGCTTCAACAGACGGTCATCGGATTCGCTCCGAAGACAACATGGTCGGAGAGTAAGAAACAACTCACAACACTGTGGACTGACCGGTGTTCCTCTCCAAACTCTTGCGAAAGAGGTTATTTATCAAACAGGTCTGCTCAAGAGCTTGCCCGTTCGTCCTCCTCAGCGCTTCTCAACGTCTCGCCTGAGCCGTTCACGAGCTAGACTACATCACAGAGCCATCTTCAACACATGAAGCCATTTTCGACACTTGAAGCCATCGTTAACATTTGAAGCCATCGTCGACACTCGATAATAAGGTCCTATCAATTGTTGAGTGATCAGCTGTATCAATTTCAAACAGAATAGGCATCGGGATATCATCATGCCGCGACGAACCTCCTGGGTAGAGGGCAGCATGCACCCTGACTGCGACTTCACCGTGGAGAACATACCCTTCGGCATCATCAGCACCTGCAGTCTACCGATACCCCATGCAGCAGTAGCCATTGGAAACTTTGCTTGCGATCTGGAAGCCTTCTCGAACTGGCCAGGGTTTTATGAGCATCTTTTTCCGGTCCTCCGCTACGATCGTGGCGTACTCAGCAAGCCGACCTTGAACACCTTTGCAGCCTTAGGTCGACAGGTTCACCGCGAGGTCAGAAGTAAACTGCAAGACATCTTTACCACCGGGCATGCAGATTCGTTGGAAGGGGACGCCGACTTCCGGGCTAAAGTCCTGGTGCCGCTGGAGAAGGTGGTGACCTACCTCCCTATGCACATCGGGGACTACACGGACTTCTACGCGGGGATAGTCCACGCAAAAGCCGTTGGGACTATGTTCAGGGGACCCGAGAACGCGCTACAGCCAAACTACAAGCACATACCGGTCGGTTACCACGGGCGTGCTTCTAGCATTGTGACTTCCGGTACTCCCATCCAGCGTCCCTGGGGACAGGTCGTTAACGACCCAAAAGCGGTGCCGAAGCAGCCCCGGACGATGCCCAGCCAGAAGTTGGATTACGAGGTCGAGCTGGGGTGCTTCATCTCTAAGACGAACGAGATGGGAAAGCCGCTCAGCATCGAAGACGCGGATGATCACATATTCGGTTATGTCTTGCTAAACGACTGGAGTGCCCGCGATATCCAGTCTTGGGAATATGTGCCCTTGGGCCCGTTCAACGGCAAAAACTTCGCTACCACCATCAGCACCTGGGTTGTGCTACACGAGGCGCTGGAGCCGTTCATGACGAAGGGGGAGCCGAATGACGTGGAGCTGCAACCGTACCTCCGAGAAAAGAGGGAGAACAACGTGTTTGACATTGCGTTACAGATAGATACAGACTGTAGGTCATCTTGCTTCGTCTCCTTGATGGCACACAACCGCTCGCCTGGTCAACTAACATCGTGAACCGCAAGTCCAAACCGCCGAGGGAGAAAAGTCGACGTGCGAGTTGACACGGACAAACGCAAAGCACCTGCTCTGGTCTTTCCCCCAGATGATTGCGCACCACACGCTGGGAGGGTGTCCACTGCGGACGGGCGACCTGCTGGGATCTGGCACGATAAGCAGCTCGGACGGCGCTATGGGCGGCGGTAGTCTCCTGGAGCTGACCGGGGTTGCGAATGCCGCGTCCGGCGAGGGATCAAGGGGCTTCCTCCAGGACGGCGAGACGGTCATCTTCCGCGGATATACCAGCAGCGAGGAGAATGGTCGAGTCGGATTCGGCCTGTGTACGGGGCGCGTTGAACCGGCGCTGGACCTGCGGTTCGATTAAGCCTTTGCAGTGGTCGTATGGTTAGACGTAATCGCCAGCGACGTTCACGAACGCAAATCATCGTCTCGAAGGTTCCGTAGTGACATTTTTTACTTCTCGCCGTGATGACCGATTCCGATATCGATATCAGCAAGCCGTTAGGAATCAACAATGGAAGTTAGCCTAACATGATTGAGCTCCTCCTCGGACAGCACCGTCGCTCGGGCCGAACTCGAGCTGCGCCCAGTCGTGCTCAGCCGCAGTCAGCTTCGGAGCGACGGGCTGAAAGGGGCTGTAGTGGCTCTTTCGAGTACCGATCCTGTCTCGTTCCTGCAGCACCGAACTTCGCAGAAGGCAGGATTGCACGGCTCGGACTATTTTGCACGCGAAGCGTACCAACACATGCAACATTGTTGCCAGAATTCGATATTTCTCACCAGTCCTCCGTTGACAGGAAACGGCCAAGGCCGCTTTTGTCTCTGGTTACACAGGCCCTTGTCACTCAACGGTCCTCGTCGTCCTCATTGGTAATGGATACTGTCTTCGACGTCGTGAAAGAATACAAATCACTCCTTCAAACATCACCTCTTTCAGCTGACTGACTCCTGTCCCGTTAAGTTCCAGCCCAGAGCCACAAGCCACCACGCGCACAAACAGAGCCTTTTGGCGCACGCCCCGGGGCTATTCGGATTGGACGCCACGACGGCGGGATATCCAATGTCCATTTCAACCACTTTCCAAATGGGAAAGCAGCTGCGCATGGCTTTCAAGTCCCCCTCCAAGACCTATGGTCGATATAATTTGTATTGAAGCCAAAGTTACTAGCACGGATTAGCTTAGTCTTCCTCCCGGTGTGAGACTTTGTCCATTTGGGGACATCGTAACCTTAATATCTCCGACTCCCTCCATGTTGGCTTCTTACGTCAGCTCCCAAGCCCCATCTGCACTTGGGCGGCCGCTGGATGGCTGGAGTGAGACCGGAAGCTTGTCTCGTCTCCAGCCCTATGGGAGTCTCATGCGCCTAGAGTCACCACTGATTCGCTCTGCCATCCACACGGGAGATGGTGCGTCAGCGCCTAGATGCCATGATTTCCTGATTGGGAAGCTTCCTGAATTCAGCTGCCCGTTGGCTTGTGGAATGGCGTTCGCATTTCACATCTTAGTACTGGTGTCAGACATTTCTTGCAGAAGCAAGAGAATACAAAAGGAGGTTGTGTCGCACACGTCGTACATGTTGAGTGAAGACATTAACACGCCAGACTACCGCTCGGTCTTTCTTTAACCGTGCTACTCACCAGTGAGACCCAACCTACCCTATACCCAACCTGCGTCCCACCACAATCTTCCATACAATGGCACCCATCTACGCCGACCACCCCTTTCCCTTCATCCCCACGCCCGAAGCCGCCAACCGCGCCGCCGGCACGCAAAGCGACATGTTCGACCACGTCGCCTCGGAAATGGCCCAGGTGCACAACCTCATGGTCCGCGGCCTCAACGCCATATACCTCCAAGCACCCCACATCAAGCCCCAGGACGTCAAGCCCTTCGTCAACTACATGACCCTGTGGCTGGAGCTCCTCCACGTCCACCACTCGGGAGAAGAAGAAGAGTTCTTCCCCGACCTCGAGCGCATGGCGGGCGAGAAGGGTATGATGGAGGCCAACGTCGAGCAGCACCACGCCTTCCACGACGGTCTCGAGGCGTTACATGGTTATGTCAAGAATGTCGCTGCTGGCAAGGCGGAGTATGACGGACAGAAGGTCTGCAGTATGATTGATGCTTTCGGAACGACGTTGAATCAGCACCTGGCGGATGAGGTCCCTACTATCCAGGGGCTGAGGAAGTACGGCGATAAGATGGCCACGCTGCAGAAGAGGTTTGATGATGAGGGGGAGAAGAATATGGTAAGTCCACCATCTAGCATGTGTCGCACAGGAAATAGCAAGACTGACCTGCTTGCACTTACAGAAGAAGATCGGTCTCGGCAACGTCACCGTTTGCCTGACTATGCACGACACCAACTTCGAGAATGGCATCTGGAAGCAATGGCCGCCAATGCCCACGCCGATCAGGTTTCTCATCCGCAACATTATCTGGTGGTTCGTCAGAGACACGAGCAAGTTCGGGCCCTGCGATCACAAAGGCAATCTGAAGCCCCTTTACGCTGTCGCGGCTCAGTAGGCCGCTTGAAGTTGTGTCTCTTTCTTTCTACATTAGCCATGGCGTTCGGATTGTGCGATATATCCTGTTTTCTGTCTTCCTCGGGCTCCAAAATCGATAAACATACTACCTAGTACAGTTATACAGTCGGGACGCTGTCTGTCATAACGCCGCATCATGTTAATGTACACAAGACTCCAATCTTTCGCCACAAATGCAATGGCAATATTCCTTGTCCATCTCAGATGATTCCAACTATTGCGCGAGCAGTCAGTTACTGCGCTTCACTGGCGCCTTAACCACAACCTCGAGCCATACCCAAACACATTCCCGGTTTTAAATCCATCCTGAGAATGCCGTGCCGTCCCCTGCCAAAAGAGACCACTGTCCTGACTTGACTGATGTCTACCCGCTAAGTCGTCCTACTCGTCCCCCGTGTTACCCGGCAACATACACCTCCAAACCCAATTTCCGTCACGTTTAGACTTACACTGCGGGATATCACCCTGTCGCATTTATCCATCTCACATCACATCACTAACCTCGCCCAAGATCTCACCGATCTCACCATCTTACCGCCTCTATATGCCAACCCCACACAACCCCAAACAACCTAGTGAACTCTCTCTTCTTCATCTCCGAACCCCTAGCTACCTCTTTCGCAGCGCCCTTTGGCTTGCACAACAAGCCACTTCCCTCACCATGTACCAACCGGAAGTTAACCTCACAGCCACGCTCCCCCAACCGATCAATACATCCCTGCACCTGCTCCCACAAGTCTCGATTCGCAAATCATCCTCCATCACGTCTCCTTCTCTTGCTCGCCAAGCCGGGTAGCAACGTCGTCACCCCCTTTCCAAAATGCCACAGCATTGGGGTACAGCCGGTTTGGTTCACTCCGCCACTTGCCGAACTTACGTACTGCCAAATCCATCAATCTTCCGCATCGAGTACCAACATACCAAAACCCCGGTCTCTCAACCTCCAAACCTCCCTTAGCTCCATCCGAAACGTATCAGCCACGGCGAAAAAGCGCCCTATCTCCGCCAGCAGCACCATGACGCGCTCCCTCTGCCACAGCCGGCACGACCTCGCCCCGGCAATCCTAAGCGGGAAGAGGAAGAGCAGCGGCGAGAGGTTGGTGTGCTGCCGCATCGCGAGCTCGACTAGGGCCAATATGCTGCAGAGATGCTCCTGGACTCGGTCTTCCGAGACGGTCGGGACGGGGATCTCCCAGCGCTGCTGCCAGTGCTCGATCTCGTAGTCGAAGATCCCCGAGAGATATATACTGACTGCGGCGGAGAATATGTTGCATAGGGTCGCTTGTTCATGTGGGGTTGATGTCTGGCGAGAGGGATCGTTGGGATGAAATGAGTCCGCGGTGGACGAGGTTACCCACGAATCGAGGGCGAGTCGCAGCCGGAAACCCTCGGTGGCCAGGTGCAGGGCCTCTGCATGCAAGGTGTCGAAGCCTGAATGGTTCGCACGATCGAGGAGGTCACTGGTTCTGTTTGCAGGCGGGTGTCAGGGGCTCAATTCGATATAGAGGACATCTGGACTTACAAGAAACGAAGCCGAGAACAATCCACAATGATGTCCAGTAACCTGTCCAGCGGGAAGGTGCAAGAGGCAACGTCTTCGACCTCGAAGGTCTCCGATAGACCACGCCATTCGGGGTTCGACAGGAAGGTCGGCTCGCCGAGGAGAAGCGCCCTGGAAACCTCGAAGACGCGGGCTTGAAGGAAAAACGACCGCCCCGGGCCGGACCGACACGCAGACGGACCGCTTGCCTGCAGCGCGTTGGTTGTTCCGTGGACCATGTGCATGAGCCAGCCCTCGCCGGACTCGTCATGCATAAGCTTGTTGTATTGTCAGTGGCTTGCGAGGGGGCCGTAGACCTGGCAGACGTCACAGACAGGTCACTCACCTCGAACAGTCCGAGGAACAAGGTCGTCCACAGAACGTGAAGACGAGATGGCGAGTTACTGTGCGTCATCGTCTCTTGCAGCGCTATCAGTGAGGAAGAATACGCCTGAAGTGCGGCGCATGAGTCCTCATTGCGGGTCGACGGGTTCAGCTTGGAAGACTGGAGAGCCCCCAAGGCTGTCACGGCATGTGTCAGGTAGCTACCGGACTCGGTGCCCAGCAACTTCTTGATGTCAGTGTTATATGTGGCCGTACTTGCCACGAAGGTGTTCCGTTTCACGAAGACATCGAAATAGTACATGTGGCGGTGCACAATGGAGCATCGGAGTGGCGGAGACGGGCTTGAGTGCTTCATTGTCGAAACGCCTAGCGTCACTTGGAAGTTTGTCGATGTGCGGACTCGGGCTTGGTCAAGGTTGATGATGGACTTCTCTGCCTGGTAGAGACATGGTCTGTGCCGCCGTTGACAGTGGTTGCAGGGTTGGGCGCCGTCACACTCAACGTATATGAGCTCCGACCTTTTCAACAAAAGGCGCTTAATGAGAGACGCCTTGAGGTGCGGTATGAGATGGCATCATTACGCACCTTCAGATGACTGGATGCACACGCAGAACAGCGAGACCGCCTGTTCCGCGCGTCAAACGGCCCCAGTGGCATCAGGGCCAAGCTGGGAATGCCTTTGGTCCCCAAGACTAACCTGCAGAGAAGCCAGCCTGAGGGGCCTCCGCGATGTTCAAATGGGCAATGGAGCCGCGAGATGAACACGGTGAGGAAACCGGCTTATGAATGCCGCGTGGTGACTGCGATGTTCGAGGCGGCTGAGGAACGACGGCATCAGACTCTTCGAACCGCTAGGCTGCATGTGGAACTAATCGAGCGACGGTAGAAGCTGGGGACTTCACCTTTATAGGCAGTGCGACGCCATCGAGCTCGAGACTGAGTGACATGTGCCTCGAGAGTGGTATTGACGCGGGTTCTTGGCTGGTACGTAGTGCCAAGCCAAGGATCCATTTTCTCGCACGATACTTACCGCTTTGGGATAGGTCGCGAACTCTGGTCAAGCCCCCTGTTGTGCGTAATGGTATGAACCAATTCGCAATGGGCAAGCCTCAACTGCGGTTGAAGATTCGGGGCAAGAGATGAGTCGATATAACGGAACAAGGGAAAGCACTGACTATAAGTACTTGCGGAGTTGTCCATCAACAAGAAACGAAATAGAGGCTACAACCACCACAGCTTGGCAACTCGATTCCTCTGCTTCACTTACACCACGACCACCCTTCGTCCACGACTTCCCCCCGCACTCGATATCAACATGCGATTCTTAGTAGCTCTCTCAGCTTTGACTGCTGTAGGAGCAGTGCTACTCTCAAGCCCTGCTGGTCCCTATGGCGTATCCATGGTGGTCAAAAGCCTGACGGACAAGAACCGAACTGACCCGTACGCGCCCAAGGAAAAGCGACAGAAGCGTCAAGTCCTGGTGTCTCTCTTCCTACCGGTCGACACGAAGATGACAGCCGCAAAGAAGGGCACGATCTCTTACATGACACCTGCCGTGGCACAACACTACGATGTTCTGGCAGCGTCTATTGGACTACCCAACAACACCTTCGCGTCCTTCGATATCGGAACGAGCGAAGTTGTTCCGGAGCCCCGTTGTGGCGGTTGCCGCAAGACCAACAAGGCACTGCCAAAGCTCCCTCTTGTCCTTTTGTCCCCGGGCTCCGGCCAGTCGCGTCTCCTATATGGCGTCATGGCTAGGTCGCTGGCCAGTGAGGGCTACGCCGTTGTCACCGTGGACCATCCCTATGAAGCCCCTCTCGTGGAATTTCCCGATGGCACCATCGTCAAGGCGGCGAACATCTCAGATGAAGATATCCCGGCTCTGGAGAAGATGACCCAGGTGAGCAAAACCCCGGCTGACACTCGGCAGCATCTCCACCATGCTGACTTTTGGTCCCCCTTTCCGTAGGTCTGCGCCGACGACATGTCCTTCGTCATCGACCAACTCCAACACTCCAAAACCTTCGCAGCCGACCTCTGCGTCCACAAGACGTCCATCAACTTCAAGCAGATTGTCATGTACGGCCACTCCCTCGGCGGCGCCACCGCGGCCGCGGCCATGCTCTCCGACTCGCGCATCAAGGGCGGCGTGGACATGGACGGCAGATTCTTCAACCATGTCCTTGGAAAGGGTCTCGACCGCCCCTTTGCGCTCGTCGGACGCCCCGACCATCGCTCCGAGGACGAGACTTGGCCGGAGTTCTTCTCCAACCTGCGGGGTTCGAGGTTCGAGATGCAGGTCGCCGGCGCGGCGCACGGGTCTTTTACCGACTTCCCCGTGCTGATTGATAGCTTGAACCTGCCGGTGGCGATGAAGGATGCGGTGGCTCAGGTTCTGGGTTCTGCGTCGGGAGAGACTATGGACAGGGTGATAAGGGGTGTCATGGTGGCGTTTTGTGACTTCGTCTTTGGGAAGTCACCTGTGCCGGCTATTTTGCAGAAGGGACAGACCGAGCTCCCTGAGATGACTGTCTTGCAGTCGGACATTCGCAAGTAGGCCTACCGGCTCTGCTGGTTGAACTTGTTGAGGTATCCGCGCACAATATATATAAATTCTTTCGTCACACATCAGCTTCGGATATGCAATTTCTCCTCCATTCATTTGCGATACACTAGAGTTGCCTGCAGACTGGATCCCGCAACAGGAATACGTGCGGCATTGGGTCTAAAGAAGGATAGAAAGAAAAGGGGAGCGGGAGAACTGGCTAAGGCGATAAAATCGAGGACGAGGTCTGGATTGGCGGTCAAGGCTCCTACCCAGTTCACTCTGGCAGGGCGAGGACAGGTGAGCAAAATCGCGTCTGATGTTGGACAAGGGAGAGCTTAAGAATCGAGATGGAAACAAATGAAACGCTAATTGAAGCTGAAGCTCGTGTGGGTCGCATTTCACGCTAAAAAGAAGCCTGCCTTAGCGTGGCAGGCGTGGTAGACCCCTGTCGATCCAGTCACAGGCCCAACTGAATTTCCGGCACAGCAGCCATCCCGAACCTCCAACCTTGACAACTTTCCTTGACAACCTGGAACTTCTTGAACCACGACAAGACTAGCACTGATAAGATACCGTGTTCCCAGCGCACGAGGCTTCCTAACTCAAGTAAACATTGCATTGCATATTAGTGTACGTTTATTTGAGCTTGTGCACAACTAATTTTTGAAAGACACCAATCGAGCTATCTTTTTTCCGCAACTCGTTTCAACTCGACCATTAGACTCGCGACACCATGACAACTCACCCATTATCACCACAGCACCACAACGCCACAACAAGTCATATGGACTTCCATTTCGATCAGGCAACAGCTGCACCTACGCCGCCAGTACTGGGACTGGGCCCCTTGCCTCCGCTTCCACCTGCGCCGTCGCTGTCATTCCATTCCCCCCGTTGTCCGGAGCCGGGCCGTTGATCCCATCAGGATTGTCATAATCAATCGGATAAAACGCCGGACGATTCTCAATCCTCCCCCTCTGTTCACCCCACAATTTCGCATTGATAACCCCGGCGACCTGCGCATCAACCTGCGGCTGGTTATCCCTCAACGGCGGAGGCTCAAGCCTATTCTGCGGCCCAGGATATTCAGCCAATAAACGATGCTGAGGCGCCAGATGCGGATGGCCGTTCAGGTTCTCCACGCGCCTCGCCCGCGCCGGATCCGCGGGCGGCGCACGGCTCAGGAGCGGATGACCATCCAGCAGCGGTCACGTCCTCAGCCGCGTCGTCAAACGTGACGACCTGGAATCGTCGTCCTCGTCCCCGGGAGGAACGCCGAGAGGGTGGGCCGTCGTGATGTTCTGCAGCGAGAGGTTGACGACCGCGTCACCCGGACGCGCCGCCACGGCGTCGGTGACCGGCCTAGGGGATCTGAACGCCTTGGCCCCTGATTAGGCTGACCCTGACCGGGCTGTCCCTGGTTGCCCTGGTTTTGGCCGCCTTGGTCCTGTTGACCTTGGACCTGGCCTTCTTGGACCTGACTGCCCCGGACTTGGGCTCGGTTCAGACCGTCATGATCCTGACCACCTTGATTCTGATCGTCCTGGCCCTGGTCACCTCGCTCCCCATCCTCCTGGAGCTCATTTTCGACTCGGCGTCGGGGTCGGCGGGGGGAAGTGGCAATTGCGGCGTCGGGTTCGGCGGGGGGAAGTGGCAATTGCCTGGAAGATTGGTGCCGGGTTGGCATTCGCGGCGAGCGCAGCGCGTGTCTGTCCGCGGGTCATGATGCGCCGCCCCTCCCGTGCGGCACGGCCCTGAATGACGAAAGCCGGCTCGCGGCCGTGGTAGTTGCGCGATCCGGCCGAACGGCGGCGACGACGCTTGCGGGGTGGCGGTTGGGGTTGCTCTTCATCCTCTTGGTGGTCCTCGTCCTCTGTCCCTCCGTCGGCGTCTTCTTCCTCTACTTCCGTCATCTCCTCGTCGTCGGGGTTATCGCCGGTATTGGCTCGACCGACATTCTGGTTGGCTTGGCTGGCGTTGTCCTGGACGTCGTCGTCGTTCGAAAGCTCCGCCTCGGAGGCCTTCCTCTTCCTGCCTGTGTTGGCACGGGTGGGTGCCATGTCGATCCAGGTGAGCTGCTGCTTGGTGACACGGCTGCCGTATCTCAGAGTGGTGCAAGTGCACAGTTGTCAGTTAGTTGGTAGGTGGCTGATGGCAGAGCGTTGCGGAAGGTATGCACAGGTTGCATGGACGAAAAGTTACAGGATCGAAAATAAGTCGGTGACATTATATGTTTTTCTTCTTTGCATCTATGTTCCAGTATCAATCGAGCGACAAAGCAGCCAAAAAGGAGTTGATAAATAACGACCGGACAATAGCCCGTTTCGCATCTATTTCCACGTCGACAATAGCATTTGCAAGGAAAGCAGTACTGGTCAAAGAACTCTTTATTCTTTTTCGCAACCCATTGTTAACGAGTGTCACAGGTTTGCCACCTATCCCACTTCTATTGACGCTGAAGAAGATGTCAGATCTGTGTTTCCACTATCGCCAATGTTTGGCGACCATGCTCTCGGCTTGTTGGGACGGGAAAGTCGACAAATCACTATTGTATGAGCATTAGACCCCCAGGGGCATGGAAGGACGGTACGTTGTGTGGTAATGAAAGCTCTCAGAGTAATGTGAATTACTTTGTGACTAACTCGAAGATATATACAATGACATATATGCGACCACCGCTTGAGAGCTCTTCTAGTTGCCATTACAGCAACTTCCGTTCGTCTCTCCGTTCGTCCCGCTCGTCCCGGTCGTGTAGCCGTTATTATGGCCATTGGTAACCACGCCCTGGCCATTTGCAGCACCATGTAGTGTCGACTGGTTGAAATGCTGCGACGAAGGAGGTACATCAAGCGCCGGGTTCTTCTCGTGAAAACCCGATGGCTTAAGGTGCACACTGATCTTCTCCGAAGGCATGACAGGGAAATCCTCCGGCCTAGGGTTATGCGTCAACCCAAAGGTGTGCCAGAACACGACATCCTCGTCAACCACGTCGTCGTCCCTCGCCGACCACACCTCCACACCACTGCTCCCGCGGCTCTGGTTCGTGTACTCACCCGCCGCATACAGCTCGCCGTCGTGGTACTTGGTCACCCAGACCGGGTGCTCGGCGTACCGCGCGCGCCTGGTGTTGAAGCTCGTCTTGGCCATGAGGATGGGCTGGCTCGCCACCGTCTGCACTTTGTACGCGACGGGGTGGCCGCTGACCTTGTTGATGACGCTGTCGTTCCTGATCTTGAAGACGCGGGAGACGTGCGGGTCCGTCTCGGCGTGGCAGGACTTGGCGAGGACGGTGGTGCGCCCGACGTAGCCGCAGCCGTAGGGGTCCGGTATGCCGTCTTCCTCCTCGTCGATGGGGTGGCTCTCCTCGTAGACGACGGTGTTCTTGAAGCCGTCTATCGCCGGGTCGACGCGCATGGAGAAAAGATGTTGGTGGTTCGGCGCCGAGACGCCAGGTCCGACGTTGGTGGCCCAGGGGACCTTGAGACCGTCGAGGTTGTCGATCGGCATGGTGGAGAGGATGCCTGTTGCGCGCGTCTCGAGCTCGATGCCGCCTGCTAGGTCGAATACCCAGGCGAAGACGTACTCGTAGTTGGAGAGCGTGCAGATCATTTGCACCACCAGCTGTCGGTTGCGCACCACCGTGGCCAGGTTGTTGCGGTAGTTGGTGTGCTTGTGAAGGATGCCGGCGTCTTGCTCGTGGAGACAGATGACGTTCTTCAGCAGCACTGGGTTGCCCTTCGAGTCGGGGCGGTACCCGTCGAAGTACTTGATGTGGCCGAGACAATCGCACCCGAGGTTAAGCTGGTTGGCTGTGATTCCGAGACCGACATCGCCAACATCGAATGCCTGCTTCCTGTGGTATGGCTTGCGTGGGTCGCCGTATGGCACCGTCATCTCTGATAGAGACAGCCGGTAGAAGACGTTGCGGTTGTTGAAGGTCACATTGTACAGCACCAGACCGTCGCGGTAGTTGAAGCCAACACGGAACTTCCAGTTCTGCCACTCCACCAGCTGGCCGTCGACGTTGAATGACGGGCCTTCGGGCTGCTGGACGATCAGCGGCTTGAGGCCCTTGCGCAGCGGTTCGTCAAGCAGATCATGCGCGTACTCGACCGCCTTGACGGGCTTCCACGGCTTTGTCTCGGTAACGGTGTGGTCGGCGCCGGTGGGGAGGTAGTCTATCCGTACCAGCTCCTTGGTATCGGTGTTGAAGACGGGCGAGAACGCCAGGGGCAGGGAGTAGTGGTTCGACTGCGGATGGTTGGCAGGTACAATGTACATGTAGCACTGGCACAGCCTCCTCGTCTCGGACTCGTCATCCCGGCCGTAAATCCAGGGGTCGGTGCACACGGTTGTTCCCTCGGGGAGCTGCAACTTCTTGATCTCTGCGATGACATCCGGGTGTTCGAGGCAGTAGTTCTCGACCTCGATCATCTCGTCGACGTCGGCGGGGCCCTGTGAACCCTTGGGGAGGTCTTTGAGCGAGATGACGGACTTGGTCTGCAGGTTCACTCGTGCTTCGAGGAACTTGTTGGTGTCCAGGCGGTGGAAGAGGACGTAGGCAATGCGGGCGGGCGGTTGGGGGAGCGGCGCTCCTGTCCGCTCTGCTTCGATGTAGGGGATGGCATCTTTCTTTATTGGCTCGAGGATGTCGAGCGTCTTGAACCGCAGATTGACCCCTGGGAATGGCTTCTGAAGGAGTCGGACGGTGGTTTCGATCTCATCCGGCTGTAGCGGGTCGAAGGGGTGAGATACCCTCGCAACGACGGT
Source organism: Coniochaeta sp. 2T2.1 (assembly GCA_009194965.1). Lineage (NCBI taxonomy): Eukaryota > Fungi > Ascomycota > Sordariomycetes > Coniochaetales > Coniochaetaceae > Coniochaeta > Coniochaeta sp. 2T2.1. Next base: position 2,122,806 of record VSMA01000002.1, on the reverse strand, counting down.
CATCTTGACGTTTGGTATCTGAGGCAGATGGAACTGTCGAGAGTGGTGGTGATGAACGGCGAAGCAGAGATATGGTTGTCAAGCTGAGTGTTCAACAACGAGAATTGAGAACTCGGAGAATGCTTGGTTGTCATACGATGAGTTGCTCGTCAAGTCCACGAAGTTCACGGCTCTTCAAATACGTCGAAGCAACCGTCGCCTCTTTTCTTACTCCTGGACCTTCCCCGTGGCGGGCCGTGGGGAGGAACAGGATATGGTCAAAGATACGCCCGCGTGGTCGCAGTTTTGCGATGACATCCGGAGACAGCTCCGGCTTGGGAGAGCCGTGAGACAACAGTCCCCATGCCTCGGCCTCTTGACCAAATCCATCCCTCATCAGGTCAAAGATACGCCAGAAACCCCATGAAGTCTCGACGCCAGATTCCGAGCTCCAAGATCAGGCATTTCTGCAATTGCGCATTCCTCGCAGACTACAGTAGCTCCTTGGTCTTGTTGGACTTGTCCCGTTTAAGGCAAAGATACGCCCAGGCTTGGCGGTGTCCCCCAAGCCGAGATGCTCAACCCCTGTTCATTCACCGAGGCCGCTACCGGAGCGACCAACAAAATGAGAAAGCGAGCAGGGGCTGGCTACCATCTTCCTTAAGTCTATCGCGACAGTGAAACCAAGCCAACGCTGGCTTACGGGTCGTTCCCTGTAGGTTACAGATGTTGTTTACCTAAGGGCACTTGGGAAATGGGCTGTGTACCGCCTAAAGGGGTTGTGCCCGCAAAGGGTCATGTGCCTCCTAATATTGCTTCGCAACCTGGGTAGTCTATCCCATGACTCAACGCACTCTATTGAACAATTCATCACGTAATGATCAAGTCCCAATTCGTCGTAGCAAGTAGCCCCCTCCAACCATGCCATTGCCGAAGCTGCATTCTCCTCGACCAGACCTCGCGCAGTAGGGCAGCAGCGTATCTGATGTTGCCCAATCCCACGTGGGCCTCCAGCACGGTCACCCTTTGCAGCACTGTCATCATCTGCTCCGGACTGTCCGTCTCGCAAGCAACAATGAACAGCACCGGGAGCAGGCCCGCCTCTTCAGGGCTGTCGCATGGCACGAGGCGGATATCGTCAATGCAGCCCGTCAGTGCCGCCTCTTTGCTTACGGGAAGCATGCCACGAAGGCCATCCCAGTGATCCCACACCTCCTGCTGTGTCCCTTCCCTCGCCGAGAGCTCCTCGATCACGGAGTGCAGACAGGCATGCACTGCGTTCTCGTATGCCCTTGATACGTGCTCCAGTCGCGCTATCGTTTCTTGCGTCATGCCGTTTGGTATGAGGAAGTGCTCGGCTGTCCAGTTTCTCCTGCTGAGTAATCCGAGTCTGCATAGTAAAGCTGGTTAGATGTCTACCAGTAGTTTTGGAAGGAGGACGGCGTACATATGTTGAAGCTCGAGCGCGACTATGGGTAATATATCCCGCCGGTCCGAATTGAGGTTTAGAAGTCCCATTACCTGTCTCAGTAGTACAATCAAGCATTTCGAAAAGCCCATGTACGGATCTACAGGTTGCAACACCGAGTTTCCACTCGGTGAGGCTGCAGACGCATCATGGCCAGCGTCTCTCGCAGTCTCGTCGTGGCGTATGGCCGACGCACCCTGTTCCGTCAAGCTGGCAATGCCCTTGTGATAAGTGATACTGTCTGCGTCAGCTAATAGGCCTCGAGAATGAAGCGATACAATCCCAAGCACTCCAGAACATACAAACTCTGTGCGAACTCCATAACATCTGGTATAGACGCTGCCGAACCGTCGCCACCCAACAGTTGACAGAACGACTCTATGCCCTTCAGATGTCGGCGCCAGTTCGTAACTCCATCTTTGATGATTTCGTACTTGCACAAGAAGATGGAAGATAGCAGGACCGTCTGGAGGAGAACAGAGTTGTTCTTGCCATGCAGAAACGGCACGTGCTCTCTCAGGTCGGAGAGTGCCCGGACATAGTAACCCGTTGCTTCTGTCTGATACTTCGTCTCGCCATCTTGCGCATAACTGGAGCGGTGCAAAGCCGAGACAGCGCAGACGGTCCGCAGTAGTAGCGGCGAGGATAGCACACGAGGCACGATCAGCGACTGGAGCGGGTTATCGTGGCCGATCGCGTTGACGAGTAACCCGGACAGCCGTTCGACGTAATACTGGAATAGCCAACACTCGGGCTGCGATATGTCGAAGTGGAACCCCTTCGGACGATATGTCGACGGGAGTCTGGACAGCGTTAGGCACTCCTCCTCGCCCTCGCCTGCTTTGTCATGCAGTGGTGGTACTGGACCACGGGACCCGGCGCTGTTCACCGGAGGCGAGGGCTCAAAAGGGGCTGCCTGCGGGGTCGCTCTTTTCCTCCTTGAGGGGGCTTTGCCCGCGGGAACAGCACAAAAGGCGTCGGATTGCACACACTCGAGGTTCAATCGAGTGCAAACGAGGCATCTATGCCATGTCAATTATACGGTACTAGGTCTATCATCAGAACTCCACCGGATTTACCTAGGTTTCTGTTCATCACCTGTTTTTGGCCGAAGAACCAGATCGCCGGGTCAGCTTCATGCTCTTCCTGGCCGAGGGTTGGGCGTATCTTACACTTCTTGTGGCGCCGCTTGCAGGTGTAGCATCCCGTCCGGGTCCATGCGGACAGTCTGATGCGCCGTGACATCGCGTCGAAAGGTGGAACCGGGTGCTTACGATGCTCCGTGCTTGTTCAGGGCCACATGAGATATGATGACTCTAGATCTGGTTGACGGAGCCCAGTTCTAAAGGCAATATGGCGAGTCTAAGCAGGTTGAAACGATCGCCGTTCCCCGCCTAGATTAGGATGCGATCACAACCGAGGCGAACGTCTGGAATGCTCTTAGCTCGGCTGGGTTCAAGGGTCGAGGATCTGTGAGCCTCGAACAGTGATGCCGGTTTGCACCAACAAACTCGACGCAAAAGCCGGTTAGGAATAGGTAAGAAGAGACATAATCTAGACTAATCAAAGTATTCTGGACGATGCAGTTGTCCTGGCCCTGTGACTGCATCTTGACCATGTTGACCCCGAGCCAGGGGTTTTCTGGACCCGGAATCGCGGACGCGGGGGACGCCATGTGGGTCTCCGTCGCCGATCAGAGGAGGATCGGAGGAGATAACGAGGGATAAGGAGGAACTGGCGTATCTTATTCCAGATTCGTACAACGACGGGACCGCCCGCTAGGCTACATCGGCGATGGTTACCCAGCCATGGCACTGCTAACGATGAACGAAAACTGTATGGAGCGTTCCTGTTTTGTGTTGTCTCTTGCTATCTTGGTGGCTTGGTGCCAAGAGCACCCACCCCTACGAACTCTTGCCTAGTCTTTGGTGCCTATCTCAACCAGGTTGCTCCTCAGACGTCCAGCATATTGGATGTACGCGGATGCAGCATGCCTGCCCCTACATGTACAGCGCCGGTGACACATGCCCCAATGGTATAAGTCAACGGCTACACCTTGCTGTTAACCAGTAACCAAGAACGTGAGCACGCATTTGGAGCCCACGTTGTTTCCTTCCAACAGAGCTGATACCGTGTCATACTGCGTGCGCTTCGTCACCTCCACCTACTGACGGCCATGGCTACGATTAAGAGCGAGCAGGCGCAGGATGCCACTCTTGACAACCCTTTCGGACACAAGGCGGAGCTGAAGAAGAAGTTCGGCTTCTTCTCCATGCTGGGTGTCGGTTTCGTCATCACTGGGTAAGTGTCCTCGTCCACACCACGGTCTCTCGGCAGAATACGCAACTCAAGATATACTGACCTCGATACCATGACAGAACTTGGCCAGCCGCCGCCTCAGCCCTGAGCATTGCCCTCCAGTCCGGCGGCCCCGTCGCCATCCTCTGGGGCCTGGCCTTCGCCGGGTTGGGTCAGATGGCCGTTGCACTTAGTCTTGCCGAACTGTGCTCCGTGTATCCCACCAACGGCGGCCAATACGAGTGGGTTGCCGTGCTGGCTACTCCAAAGTACCAGAAGTTCCTCAGCTATGTCACCGGCTGGGTTCTCACATCTTCGTGGTGGGCTCTCGCTGCCACAGGCCCGTCTCTGGCTGCCAACCTCATCATCGCGCTGATCCAGCTGATGAACGAGAACTACGTCTTCAAGAAGTGGCACAACTTCCTCATATTCTCTGCTATTGAGGTGCTGGCGGGATTGGTCAATGCTCTTGCCACGTTCACCATCCCTTTCATTAGCAAGGGTGCTTGTAAGTCTTGCGTTGCCACCCAGCAGACCAGCCCTGCTCCACTGCCAGTGGCACACCACTTACATCTCTGGATACGTAGTTGTTCTCTCCGTTTGCGGCTTTGTCGCCATCTCGATAACACTTCTGGCTTGCACCGCGCACAAACACCAAAGCGGAAGCTTCGTCTTTGGCGGATTCATCAACACGACGGGCTGGAATGACGGTGCCTCATGGCTGCTCGGCATGCTTCAGGGCGCCTTTACTCTGGTTGCGTACGATGCGTAAGTCTCGAATAGATCGCCCCATTCGCATCACACTACTGACTCCCCACGTTGCTGTGTAGCACGGTTCATCTCATCGAAGAGATGCCCAACCCTCGCCGTGACGCTCCGTGGACCATGGTACTAGCTGTCGCCACAGGATCCATCACGTCAGTAGAGATCCCACCAGTGCGTATTCCAGGGCCCTGCACTGACTTCACTGCTTGATAGTGGCTTCATCTTCCTCATGTGCGCCTTGTTCGCTGTCCAAGACGTCGACTCGCTTATCACGGCATCGATCGGGTACGCTATGCTGCACCACTCCTGTCGTCGCTAATACTAACCTCGTCGCCCAGACCTATCGTCGAAATCTTCAACCAGGCAACTCAATCTAAGGGCGCCGCTGCCGGCATGACCGCGATTATCATCATCATCCTTTGCTGCTCGTCGACGGAGGTGGTGACATCCTCCTCGAGACTCACCGCCGCTTTCGCCAGACAGGGCGGGATGCCGGCCTCAACCTTGTACGCTGTTGTGTTTCCATGGTGTAGCCGCGATAACTTGCCTCTGCTAACGATATATAGCTTCGCCCGCGCAAACACGAAACTTGACCTGCCCCTGAACGCCATGTTCCTCACTAACGGAGCGGTTATCATCCTCGGTCTGATCTACCTTGGTGCATCAAGGTCTGTGAATCACCACTGCCCCAAGTAGCACCCATCTAACCTTTCACGCAGTGCTTTCAACGCCATCGTAAACGCCTGCCTCTTCGGACTCAGTCTCAGCTACCTCATCCCCATCCTGGTCCTGGTGATCCGCGGACGCCAGATCCTGCCGCGAGGCCAGTTCCGCCTCGGCATGTGGGGTTTACCGCTGAATATATTCTCGATCGTCTTTCTGTCGCTTGTGTATGTACCTAAGTCCCTTCAACCAAACTGGAAACCTCGGTAGCATGCTAACATTGTTCGCAATGGCGTAGCCTCGTCCTCACCCTCTTCCCATCCTTCGCGGATCCCACGGCGGAGACCATGAACTTCGCTATCGTGGCTATTGCCGGAGTGTTTCTTCTCGCGACAGGTACGCTGCAACATCTCACCACGCGCTATACCCTTGCTCGGTGACTGACGGTGTGTTGTACCTAGTGAATTGGTTCGTCCACGGCCGTACGCATTACCAGCCCCCTGTTGTTCGCATTGTCGATCTTGATCTACACACTACTTCAAGCCCCCAGTCCGTGGAGGAGGTGGCAGAGGTTTCTGGGAAGTCTGGGTAGGATTGTGATGTCTTCGCGTGACACGTAGGTTGGAAGAACCATCGACCTTTGCGTGTTTGTCGAGAAATTGGCGGGCTACCCTGCAATTGCTGGTACAGGGTAACTCTTCGCCGAGTGCTGGTCGGTCCGACATGAACGCGACCAAAAGTTCCATAGCACTCATTTGGCAAATAAAACCAATTATGAGACCCAGATCCGCTGCATTGCTCAAACCGGTACCACCGCATCCCAGTATCCTACGCGTATGCCTTCCAACGCACCCAGCCTACCAACCAGCCGAATTCCCATCCCCACCAACAGCCTTCTCCACAAACTGCTGCACCTCCTCCTCGCTCAACGTCGGAATCCCGAGCAGCTCATTATCCGTCCCCTCCAACAGTCTTCCATAACCCTCGCCCTGACTAGCAGCAACGATAAACCCGAAAATAGTAGGAAAGTCAAACTTCCCCGCCTTCACACCCGCCCAAGCACTAGCCAGACTATCCTCCACACGCGGCGTCTCGACTGTCCACCCTTCCTCACCCAGCACCTTCTGCTCATAACCCAACAACTTCTTCAGCGTCGTCGTAGCAGCATGCACCTTCACAACGCGATTCTTCGTCTCCTCCGCGTGCGTCAGCACACCCACCACGGCCTTCCCAATAACCTCCCTCGTCGCAACGCTGAACTCCCTCCCGCCTCCATCGTACAGCTTCGCAGTCTTCTCCCTGGGGTTGAAGAACGCCTGCGCCGCAATCCATCCCAGCAACGGGCCCGTGACGACAGAAGTCCACGTAAACCCCGGATTTGCTGCCGCCAGCCCCTCCAGCTTTTTGGTAGAAGCTACCTTGCCGGCATACAGGGGAAAAGTAGCGGCGACGGGGTTAGTGGTGTCCGAGCCGTACTCCGACGGCAAGAAGCGCCTGACGCCTGCTTCCACGGCGGCGTCGATGAGGGCCGACTCGGAGGGGGCGATGGCCAGGTGCGTGAGGGCCGAGGCGACGGCGTCTATGCCCTTCAGGGCGGAGACGAGGGAGCTGTGCGAGGTGTAGTCTACGCGGATTACTTTGACCTCGGGCGGGAAGGTGGCGGTGCTATCTTGTCTGGTGAGGATTGTGACGTTGAAGTTGGAGGCTAGCAGGGCGGAGAGGATGGGGGTGCTCATTAGGCCGGTTGCCTTGAGAGGGTGGTTAGTCGTGGTGAATGGTGATGCCGGAAGAAAGGAGTGGGACTTACACAGGCGACGGCGACGGTCTCGATTTTTGTTGGCATTGCGTACTGCTCTGAGCTGTGTCGGTCCTAATATAGATCAAGCGGGCCCAGGTTGACATAGCCTACTGGATCGTAAACTGGGTAGACGACGAGGTCGGTGGTGTGTCGGGGGCGAGAGAGCAGACACAGACATGGTGGAGGTGCATCGACTATATATGTTCCTGTGATGCCCCAATGCCCGGAGTGGGCTGCTGTCCATGGGGAAATGCGGTTGTGGGATCGTAGATGCCGCATCGTTCGTTCCGCATGAGGAAGAGCGAAACCATGTTAGACCACCTCATGTCAATGATGCAACATTACACATCTCGCCGCCCGGCGCGAGGGGGACTGTTGGCCGTCAGTCGCTAGTAAACAGGCTGATTTGTAACCCGTCGACGCCTGGACGGCACAGCCGCGAACACAGGAAGTCGTCACTGTGCCGTCAAATCGGCCACGACGGACATTGAGGGGAGACGGCCGTTCAACATGATTGGTTTGTTGGGGAACCAGAATGACGGCCAACGAGCCCCTCTTTTAGTCAGCGTGCGGCTGTTCGGTACGATCCGGGGCTCCATTATGTAAGTCTCTCTCCGGCTTCACCTCCCCCACTGACGGGTCATTCATGCACCAACGACCGAACGACCGAACGACCGAACGACCCAGCGCATGTGGTGTCTCAGCGATACAGCCATGCAACGCCCTGCTTCTTCTCACGGACTACCTCCTGTGTTCCTTTGGCCCGATCAGTTCGCTGAAGCAGCGCCCTTGAACACTGTACTGGCATATTGAGAAGAGAAAACATCAATCATGCCCGAGCCGACAGAGGACCCGGCCGAGCCGCGTCAACGGTCTCCTGACTTGGGCCCTCCTCTCGCGGCCTCAATACGGAAGTACAATGTAAAACGATCCTGCATCCGCTGTCATGAGCGCAAGGTGCGCTGTGACAAGGAATCACCCTGTGTTGCCTGTGTCAGAGCGGAAGCGCAATGCCGCTACCCAGGCCCTGAACGAGCTAAGCGTCGCTCTCAGTTCAGAAAGGGAGTCAATAAGTCCTCTTCGGTCACCACCACGGCTGTTCAACAAGTTGAGGTACAGCACGGCGATGGTAGCAGCTCCACGCATAGCCAAGCTGCGGCGGACTCCCGGATACAGGTACTTTCTCCTCCACCGAATGGGTCGGCGGCTATCGGCCAGTTCACTACTACAAGCCGACCTGCGCCCTCGGAGTCCGAGCATTCGGGAGGCTTCTTGCTCAAGGAGGGCTCGTCCACCCGATATGTCAACGAGTTTACGTTCTCGCGCGTCTTGGAGAAGGTCCGTGGACTCCCCTTGTTCTTACACGGACCAGTCGCACAGTCGGGTACTAACATGGCTCGACGGCCAGCAAAACGAACTCCAGTCTGCCATTGACGAGAACACGCCGAATGACAATCCCAGAAGCGGGAGTAAACGCTCAACCTTTGGCTTCGATGGTCTCATCTCGGACCCTTCGCTTGAGGTCGACATATCATCCCTCTTGCCGACTCGGTGGCAGGCAACACAGCTATGGCAGGCCTACCTCAACAATGTCGACGGTCTGGTGAAGCTGCTTCATATCCCAACAGTCCAGCCAACTGTATTTGCTGCCATCAACAACCCCAAAGACACTGCTCCCGACATGAACGCCCTCCTCTTCTCCATCTACTTCGCCGCCGTTGCCAGTCTCCGCTGGACAGAAGTGCAGACTATCCTCGGCCAAGACCGACAGGCTGCCATGGCAGCATACGAACGAGGGATCGAGCTATCACTCCACGCACAATGCTTCCTAGACTCGCCCACTATCCTTTCGCTGCAAGCACTGGCTCTTTATCTAGTGAGTTCCGCCCCATAACATCTGTCGTACATGTGGTCACTAACAACCACAGATGTGCTACCGCAACAGCAACAGCGGCCGAACAGGCTGGATCCTCAATGGCCTCCTGATCCGCGCAGCCGTCGCCGTGGGCCTGCACCGCGACGGGGAGCAATTCAACCTTTCCCCGCTAGACACCGAGATCCGCCGCCGACTCTGGTGGCAGATCCTCGGCTCCGACGGCCGAGCAGCAGAAGACCACGGCCTGTCCGCCGGACCGAACGGCGGCTTCGACGGCTTCTGCGACACCAAGCTGCCGACGCACATAGACGACCGGGATATAACCCCCAACACTATCGGCCCGGTGTGCAACGAGCAGAGGTGGACAGAACTCACCCACTTCCTCGTCGCGTCGGAGATGTACCAGGCCCTCCAACAAATCAACCGCCTCTCAGCTCAACCCGGCGACGACAAGATGGCCCAATTGGATGCGTACCTAGCCACCGTCAAGACAGACATGCACAGAAACTACCTCCGGTACTGCAACCCCAACATCCCCAACCAGAAGGTATCCCTCCTCCTCGGCCGGCTGTTGCTGGGGAAATCCGACGTCTTCGTCCGCCAACAAGCCCTCCGCGGTCTATCTCCAGAAGAAGCTGCAGCCCGCGCCGACGAGGCGACCCTGGCGCTAGCGTGCGACACCCTCGAGGTATGCTTCGAACTCAAGACGGACGAGCTGCTGGGCAACTACCAGTGGTTGCTGTCGACGTTCACGGAGTACCACCTCCTCACGTACACCCTGTGGCACCTCTGCGTCCGCCCTCAGGCGACGGCGGATACGGAGCGCGCGTGGACGGTGGTTGATAAGATGTTCACGCTTATTGAGATGCACGGCCCGCCTCCGGGGGCGAAGTGGAATGTGCTGAGGAAGTTGAGGGAGAAGGCCGTGGGTGTGAGAAAGGGAGTAGTGCACAGGGGGGAGGTGGGGGTGCCGCCGGCTGTAATGGAGAGGATGAGTGACGGGAATGAGACTGGGGATGGGGATGGGGATGGGGTGCAGCAACAGCGCGACGGGATGGTGCAGCAACCGCAACAGATGGGTTACCCCGACCCGAATCTGCTTGATGCTGGTGGCGTGGGCGCAAGCCCCATGTTCAATGACGCTATGGTGTGGGATTTGGGATATCTGGTGTTCCCGGATTGGGGTGGGAATCCCGCTGGGTTCTAGGCGGGTGTTGCGATTGCGGACGAGTTGTCGAAGACGCAGTCCTTATCGGAGATGATTCAAGGGCTATCGGATGTGATCTTTGAAAAGACCGGCGGCTCGGCATGTGCCGGTCTGAGTTTTAGCGGCGCTGACTGTACTACGGCTGAGTTTCAATGGGGTTTCTAACTTGAGTTTAACGCGCGTCTAGGAGTTCATGAAACCAAGTCCGAGTGTCTTTGGAGAACCGCGCGGCGTGAGTATTCGGGGGTTGCTGACTGTACGTCTGAGGCGTGTCTTGCCCCGGCCAATCAGTATCGCGGGTGCAGTTCGTCGAAACGACTTCCGCATCAGGAAACGGGCAACGAACTTGCTTCGCTCCATGGAAGATGCGCTCAATATAAGTTCCATTGGGCTTGGCACCTATTCAAGCCGTCGAACTGCTTGCCCGATCTCGACGAGATATGCACGCATTCGCATCATTGTTTCGCCATCAACGCAACCTAATCTCGAACGCAACCTTGTCGATACTCGTCCCGCCAAGCCCACACAACGAAGCCCGCAGGACGAAGCCCACAGGACGATGGTGTTCTGTGGCAAACCTAGCCGTGCTTGCGGTCGCTGTCGATCACGCCGTCTGAAGGTTCGTCTTTGTTCTCGGCGCATATGCATGTCGACTCTTTTCTGGGTAGCTGACGTCGAACCAGTGTGACAAAGGGGCACCTTTCTGCTCGGCGTGCTTGAGGGCAGGGGTTGACTCATGTGAATATCGGGACCCCTTGAAGTTGACTTTCCGCGACCAGAACGAGAAGGTTAAACGGAAGTCACAGGACCAGAAAGCCAGGAAGCAGCCAGCTGTACTTCCCAACGTGCTCGAACGTTGTTCTTCATCCCCCCAACCTCGCCCATGTCAAGCAATGACACTGCCAACATGTCAAGTAGCCCGCGGTTACATGTACGCAAACTACATGGTCGGAGGCTACCTGCCCTGTCTCGTGTCCCTGATGGAACGCTGGCCCGACTCCGCCTTGCAGTCTGCTGTTACTGCAGTCGGATTGGCTGCCCTGGCGAACATGGGCCAATCCCGACAGGTCATGGCGGAAGCGAAGCAGGAGTATACTTCCGCCATTTGCATGATCGGAAACGCGCTGAATGATTCTCTTGAGTGCAAGCGCGATGACGTGCTGGCGGCTGTTGTTTTGCTGAGTATGTTCGAAGTCAGTGATGCCTATCTTACAGTCTAAATTACCGGCGGCTGCTGACGATAGCTCAAATAGGTCATGACATGCACCGATGCTTCGTCTATACGACGCTGGATGGGACATGTAGACGGTGCGACTAGGATTGTCGAAGTTCGTGGCGCAGAACAACTTGACAGTCCCGTGGGTCTGGAACTGTTCAGGCACTTACGGGTTGGTATTGTACGTACGACCCCTTTACACCGGATGCTTCTTCAGACCCCTAACGTGAGCCCAGTGTTTGAGCGGCATATACCGACAGTCTCCCAGCTCGCCAATGCTCGCCTACCTCACGGAAAAGGCCGAGCACAGAAGCCCAGCTGGAGGTCAAACCGCGGACAATCTGGCCACCGTCATCCTGCGACTCAACGGCTTCTGCGCCTCGCTGAAAGAAGGTGACCTCGCCAAACCGAGTTACATCATATCTGAAGCTCTGAAGCTGGATACGGACCTCGTGACGTCGTTGCTAGATATTCCAGACGCGTCGTCTTACACCACGATTAAGAGCGCCCACCCGGGCGACGGAGTCACAAGGCCGATATGCGGCAATAACTATCACATCTACTCATCCATATCAGCAAGCAGTACGTGGAGCAACTACCGATCTGCCCGCATCTTCCTGCGAGAAGTCATCATCAACGCCTTGCAAGGTGCGGAAGGCGAAGACGCTGCTCAACACAACGATGCTTTGATCACCGAGAGCCGGTCAATTGGGAAGCAACTCGTCGAGGAGGTATGCGCAAGTGTCCTCTGGCACATTGATCCCCATCTGCAGCTCATCCAGCTCCCAAGCGATTCAACCGCCTCAGACACCAGTGCCGGACAATCTCTTCCACAAACATCGGCGAATACCACTGGCACGGGAAGAGCCATCACTCTCATGTGGCCGTTACTAATTGCAGCTAATTCAGGCTTCGCGACAGTTGAACAGCGTGCGTGGATTACCAACTGCTTGGACAAGATAGGACACGGCATGGGCATCGGTCAGGCGAAGGCCATGGCCCAGTTGCTGAGAGACGGCAGGAAGACTACTGCGTGGTTGACGACTGATGATCAGCCGGAAGAGGGTTGTCTTTAGAGATGAGATATGTATTATAATGTCATGTATGGTCCGTCTAGATTGATATACGCACACTTGGGTGTCCTATATCGTTGGTATTCGGTGACCCATGGGTACCCAGACTAACCATGGGTACAGGTACACAGATTACAAAGAATCCGCAATCTCTATGAGCCAAAGGTTTTCAATACGGTTCGACGCGTTTCTATTGTCGCAAGTCTATACGCGATGTCTATGATATATGATCTAATTCTATGTTGCCACCCACTTCCTCTTCTATCCTAGGTGCTATCACCACTTATCTGCGCCTACTTTGTTGCCCAGGGGAAAACGCGTGCGTCAGAGCTACCAGGCCGATCTCGTTACCGCCCGTCCCTTCTCCCCCTCCCATCTCTCCCCTGCGCCTGCGGACCATAAACCACATCATACGCCTCCTGCTCTTCCACATCCCCCGTCCTCCCCCGCTCCACATCTCCAACAAACTTGGGCGTAACAACACCCAGAACGGTATACATCACCACAATGACGAACTCCTCCACAAGCGCCATCCCGATCCGAATCCCCTCATCGCCCTTCACGAGGTTGAACTGCGGGCTATTCCCGAAGTCGCTGATGAGACTGTACAGCACCCGCACCCCGATGAACGGGATCGCGACCATCACGCACAGGAAGATCCTCGTCTGGCTCTTCCTCATGGAGCTGAAGTCGCGGAGAGTGACGATCCAGAGGAAGAAGGTGGCGAGGTAGATCATGAGGTAGAGGATGATGGCGGCGCGGACTTTGGTGCGGCCGCCGGCGTGTTGCGTGACGTCCGAGGAGAACTCGTCGCTGCCGCCGCTTATGGCGAGGATTAGGGCTATCAGGGCGGGGAGGTGCAGGAGTTGCACGGCGCGAGACCGGCGGGAGGCGGCGGTTGCGCGTTTGGTGTAGATCCCGGCTCTGTGAGGGGGGTTAGGTGGTGATATGGTGGTATTTTGGAGGGGACGGCGAGACGTACACTCTTCCTGCAATGCCTCGTGTTTGGCTGATACCATTCAGGATAAAATTCTTGCCGGATGGCACGCGACCTGAAACTTCGTCAAACCTAGATCACTATCAGCATCCCTTCAGCAAGAGGCAGGCGGGCGGTCGCGACCAAAAGGAGACATACACCCGCTTCAACAGCCCCAGCGTGGACAAGAGCAAGGGCGACAGTCCCACAGACTGAAGTATCAGCGCCCACTCCTCGTCGCTCGAGTTGGACGGGTTGTTATGACTGAGTATCTCGAAGACTGAGCCGGCAATGCGGATACCACAGAAGATGGCGAGATAGATCCAGCCGAGTTGCTTGTGCGTGCCGTGCCGGAGGACTACCCAGATCGTCACGAGGGCGGTGGGGATGTAGACTACTAGCTCTGCTATGGCTACGCTTTCGGCGGTTATGGCGCCCATTGTCGTTGGGTACAGGGTGTGGAGTGGGTGTTGAGTGGGTGTTGGGTGTAGGGTGATGTAGAGGGATGGCTGGCTCTGCCTAGGAGTGGTCTGCTTTCGTTGATGAGAAGTAATGAGCTCAATGCTGGGTTGGGACAGTTCGACTTATATACATCAGCTTGATCGAGGACGTCCTCGATGCTGACGGCGGACTGCGACATCGTTTTCGTCGTCGCTCTCGCATCCAAGATCGGCTGAAGGCCCGACATGGAAATTTCAGCTACACGGTACGGAAAACAAGGCTTAAAGCTTGATCAACGTAAGCTTTCAGGCTGTCTGCACGTTGGAACGTGGTGCGACCACTAATCGGAGGATGCATGGATGCTATGCACGGCGTCGAAACCATTTCCCAATCCGGTAATGGTTTCGATGCTGCGCATTTGGGGAACCCACTTCACCGGATACGCACTGCGAGACAATGCATGGGGTGAGTCATCCTTCTAGATGATGTTCGAAGGATCCACGTTCAATAAACGAGTTGTTGAACAACGGGAGCACCGGTTGGTTCCCCTTTTGACGAACTCTACGGGAATAAGGCGACGGCAACAACGTCTCGTTCGACTGCCGACTACCCATCGGTAGGGCTTCTCGTGATGGCACCTTCGCGGACCATCTCCCCACCATGTTCGTACCTTGCATCTGCCATTATCTACCTCCTTGCTTTCAGTCGTTGTAGCATCGTTCGCTTCCCTATACCTAGTTTTTATATTGGCCGAGGCCATATCTGTGCTCGTCATCCTCTCCATCCAGAGGTCCAAGGGCGACGGGGTTCCCGACTCCGGTGTGAACGACTGTTCACACCAGCGACAATAGTGCGGCAGCCCACAACAACATAATGGTCATTGAGCTTCCCGCAGTTGCTGCTCCGACAGCTGTGTTGAACAAGGTGTTGTTGTCCGTGGCGCCCCGTCCCGGCTGAGTTAACCTAACAGCCGGCAGGACACTCGAGTCCGCAATCACCAGAGCTGCTACCTGCCACAAAGTCAAACAAACTCCATATCCGAATCTCCTGTGGCCGTACTCAAATGCAAAGGCGGCATAGTTGTGGTATGCTCCTTGCCATATTCACCGGTGGACTTGGAAGACGGTCTTCACACTTGAGGGAAGTGGACAATGACTGGAACATAATCGTCTTGGTCCTTGAGAATTTGCCTGCCCACGCAAAACGATCAGACTGGTTGGTTGAGCATCTGACAACGAAGGATATCAAGAGTTCTGGGGAGGGACGCTCTCTAAGAACTGAATGCGGCCTCTCAGTTCCGGGGACGAGGAATGAGGATGAGTCCAAGAGTATCTCAGGCTTCCTTCGACCTTTAGTCAATGACAGGGGAGGAGTGAGCCGGGACTCCAAACCTGGACAACACAACTTGCTCGGCTTATCAGAGTTGCTACCAAGGTATTCGGGTTGGGGAGATTCTTGCGGTATTCCATCCGACGTCTCTGCGGCCGCACATGTGACAAGAATGTGATAATATGTCTCCTCCGGGACTCCGGGCAGATGGAAACTGTGGTAAGCCTCGGGCTCCTGGCGGCGCCTGTCCCGGATGCTTTGAGGAACCGGACAATGCCAGCTGTGGTGTGCGAGGTAGCGGCTTCACCATATGCGAAAAGGCTTATCGTGGGTTCACTTTACGAAGGTGTTGGCGTCTCTCTACAGTATGTGTCGTATCTGCGGTTGCAAATCCCACCGACTGCATTGTACGACTGAAAGCGACGATTGGACATCTGAAACGCAGGGGGTGATTCCCAAACTGACAGTTGTCTGCAACCCATGGAAGGGGGCGTAGTTCAAAGCTCAGGGCGGCAGGGAGGAATGTCCATCAGTTTTGAGGATGACAATACTTTAGATAACCTATGGGATGAGACCAACGTCCGTTATGATCGTGATGGGATGATCAACACCGAGAAAATCCATAACAGAAAGGATACAGTGTATTGCTGCTAGTCCAAATTCCTCTAACCTGGCGCCCGACATTGCCGCTTCATACGGCCGCTTGAGGGAAATGCCGGGCCAACCGGCCAAGGACACAGCAACGGATACGAGCAATCCAGTCATACCTTATACATCGTAGACGAGCGTCATGCCCCTGTCTTCGATGGTAATCATGAGGTTGAACAACTGCTCAAAGAGGAGCTCCTCCGACTTCGCCAAGTGTATTCGTACGAGCGTGCAGTTGTCGGACAATTCGGCATCGCCCCTAGGTGCCGAATTGCTGCGGGCTTGCGGCGCTGCGCAGGTAGTTTGCCCGTTCGGTAGGGCTTGGTAGCTTGCTATCCGTACATCTGCACACCGTCAGATACAGAATCAGAATCTTCACGCTTATTGCAGCAGTATATCCCCATTCCTTAATTGGCTGAGGTGATTGCGGATCTGGTATCTTGAGCCCGCCGTCTGCATTTGAAGCATTTCGCCCAATACGCGATCCCTTGCGCCCATGAAAAGGATCTCTTGCCCTCAACAGCACAAGACAAGTTCGAACAACCATCGAGACCCCCAGCCGGCCACGAGTGAAAACTCTCGACGTGAAGATTAGATCACTGCCACAGCAGCTGCTGGACTAGGGTGCCCCCGATCCACCACCCGTACACGGGCACACCTGTGGCAGGATTTCGCATGTTAACGGGATACCTCAACAGACGATTTCCAGATTAGCCGACAAGACGACGATTAGCAAGTTACCGCACAAAGATGCGAAATCCTGCCACAAGTGTAGTGTATGACACGACCACTTGAGGTTACACCCTCAGAAGTGTATACGATGTAATACCTGCTGGCCGCGAGACTAAGAAACCAGGGGCTCACGTAAGACTACCTCAAATGATGATGAGTAAGGTCAACATGCTGTGCACTGACGGAGCATGATCCCCTTTTTAGGAACAAGAAGCAAACTTCTCCCATGAGCACTTAACTTGAATACTCGGTCGGAGTCTCACCTACCAATACGGTACACTTCGTATGTTCGACTCCCCAGCTCATTTGAGATCTCACTCAATAAAGTCAATACACTGACTGCCCAGGCTCATCTTACGAAGAACAGTTCTTCCTCATAGCTTGGCCCCCAAGGCCACAACTTAAGGTATATTCTCCTACAAATACTCCTCGCAATGCACTTTATATGGTTGCCCCGGAAGCTCCCTCTGTATCTATCCTTCAATGCGAGAGCACGATTCACCCAAGACACCGTCAAGATGGCCCCTAACTGTTTCAGAATCCTGTCGACACTTTTCCTTGTCTCAAGCATGTTGCTCGCCTCAGAAGCCACTTGCGCAGACACGCCCGTGACATCGGGCTTTATTCCCTTCAGCTTCCCTACCCTGCCTCCGGCTCCAGCCGGTCAGCCCTACCAAACATACTATGAGATCCACGGCAGCTTGGAGAGCCACAAAGCCCCCCTCGTGTTCATTCACGGTGGCCCGGGGGCAGCATCGTATTACGCTGTGGACGGTTGGGGTGCCTATGCCAACAAGACCGACCGCCCCGTCATTCTCTACGACCAGATTGGATGCGGACGGAGCAGCCATAGCCCCGACACCATGGGCAACGATACCATTTGGAACACCGAGTTGTTCATGGCCGAGCTCAACAACCTTCTGCTCTCTCTAAAGATCGAGTCGCACGTCCTCACCGGACACTCTTGGGGCGCCATAGCTGCCGGCTCCTGGGGCAGCTATGCCTTCGACGGGCAATACCCTGCAAGAGCAGGGCTAAAGAAGCTGATCCTCACGAGTGGACCAGCCAGAATGTCAGACTGGGTGGATTCCGTGGTCAAGCTCGTCAAGGCCATGGGACCGGAAGTGTCCGGACCGCTTCTCAACGCCTCCGAGACCGGCGACTACAGCTCGCCGGAGTATCTCCAAGCCAAGGACAAGTTCTATCGCGAGCATCTCTGCAGGATGGACCCTTGGCCACAGGGTCTGGTGGACTCGTTTGCGAACATTGAGGAAGATCCGACTGTGTATGTCACGATGAATGGACCGGATGAGGTTAATGTTGTTGGGAACTTGAAAGGTAAGAAAGAACGTGTTCTCCCAAAAAGCTTGGGCATGGTTGAGGTCTCTACTTCCCTATCTGTGGCCAGCTTGCTAATCATTACTTTCATGCCGTAGACTTTGACATAACCGGCAAGTGCGGCAACATCAACGTCCCGACCTTGCTCCTGAATGGAGAGTTCGACGAAGCTCAAGACAGCGTCCTGGATACATGGAGAAAGTGCATTACAAATGCACCAGTCTATTCGGCCTCGGTCAGAAACACATCTCACATGCTTCATCTCGAACAGCCTGAGCAGTTGACACAGATTTTGAAGGGGTTTCTGGAGTGTCCGTAGGGTGACAAAGATACTGTGGTCATGGCAAGAATGGCTTATGGTTACACGTCTTCACGATGCATATTTCCATGAGCTTACCATACCGTTGTGACGTTAGGTTATTCAGGTGCTACCTTGGCCTGACTGTGGTACCTTATGTCGCGAAGTTGGCCGACCTTGGACAAGTCCACCTGCCCTAGAGACCACCATACGTAGTGGGTAGGAGTGAGCAATCGGACTTAAGCGAACCATGTTCGCAACTGCACGACTGGACCTACTAGACCTGTGGAAATGACGCCGTATATGCGTCCAGGATGCCCTTTCCTTCTTATTGTATTCCTAAATTGTTGCCAGATTGCCAGCCCCCGCCGTTTCTTGCTTTTAATCCTTCGAGCCTTTTGACTTCAAGTCCTCCATCTATCGTCTTTTCCGATATCATTACAATCGTTTTTGGGATTCTTATTATCAAATCAAAGGACAAATCATCCTTACTTTACCGTCGTACACAGCTTTCTTGAGGATATCGCCAAGCAGCTATTTACACCGCGATGGCTAAATGGCGCCACATGCCTGCCGAGCTGAAATTAATGGTCTGGAAGTTACTCGCAACGGACGCACGCAGGCTGAAAAACACCGGGCAATCTGGAAGGAAGATATACTCCAGCTGTGCCGCTGTCTGCAAAGAGTGGCTACCGGAATTCGAACCGCACAACTTCCGCCAGCTGATCCTGACGCCGGCTTCCATCGCGGATCTCAACAATTACGTCCCAGTATCCAAGAGACTCCTTGTACGCCACATATGGCTACGTGTTGAGTTGCCCGAGTACCGGTGTGCGAGTTGCGAGGGCAGCGATGCACCCTTGTTGGAGCAGCAAGTGGAAGATATGGCTGTGGAGGTATGTCAACTCGGATAGAATGACCACTGTTTGCAACAGCCTACAGACGTCCGTACCGGAACGAATGAGTGCTGACTCCTTGCCTGCCAGCACAATCGAATCTTTACTGAGGCAGTTTCCAATCTGTACCGCGCCTTGTCGAGCTGGGACCCCGTGCAGAAGCATCCCGGCATCACTCTAGAGCTCAGTACCCATTCTCCCAGCGACGGTGAACATCACTTCAAGGACCGGACCTTCCAATGCTTCGAATGGACCGGGCCTGAGTGCCTGGAGAACCGACAAGAGTCGCAGGGTCTTCTGGCGCGAAGACATATCCCATGGGAAGAGTCAGACCATGGCTGGGTGAACGGTCGACAGGCTAGTTTTGAGGGACAACCTGACAGATACCGCTTCACGGACGCCACACAAAAGCTCATGGGCCTGCCTCTCGAACTAGAACTCCCACCGGCGACGACTTTGCGCACCGTGCGCATCGTGACCGGCTTCATAACGCGTCGTCAATACCATCGGTTTGTGGCACCCATAGCCCTGGGCGAGATGATTAGCAGGCTTCCGAACCTGGCTGCACTGCATCACGAGACATGGCATTTCCGTATGAAAACGCCCTTGTACCGGGAATGGATGCCGTATGGGGAAGCGCTTATATCATGGATACTAAGAGGTAACACACCTGTCAAACTTTGTTCTTGGTCATTTTGCCCCATGGCCCTCATCTACGTTAACCTTTTTGGCTGCCGTCGGACGTCGACCTGTCATTTGTGGCTATACTGACCTTACATACTTTCATCAGGTTTAACAGCTTTGTTCGGAAGAGATTTACCCATGACGGTTAAACGGCTTTCCCTTTTCCAGGAATACGATAATATCTTTTTGAGCCTCGACATCACGTCCGCTGCTCATAGCGGCGAGATTGTTCAGCAGCTCAAGGACCTGGGATTCGCGATCCTCTTGGCAACCAGATATCTGGAGGAATTCTCTACGGGAGCCTTGATGTCGGATGCTTAGTGGATATTTGTCTGGCTCAGTGTCCCCCCACCTCCCTCGTTAAGTGCGTCGAAAGTGAGTGTACTTCCAGAACAGTGGCCGCGCATGAAATCCATGGTCATAGCGGTAAGAGGTCTATCGTCGCAGCTTGATAGAGATGAAGCGATGGGTTTTCTCACGACACTTGGACGTGTTGCCGAGAGAATGCCAAAGCTCGAAACGCTCGAGGTCTGGGACGGTCGCCATAGTCGGGGAGCGGTCTTTCGGTACGAGAGAGAACTGCCAACTCAAGACGGACGGGGCAAAACAGCTGTTCTGACCTTCATGACGTCTCGTTCGGCGTTCCCCAGGCTCCCCCGGGGCGTTATCCAGCAGTGGGAGAAGGTAGCGAAGCAACATTCCAACTTAAAACTGCTTGTTGTCACGAAACGCATGCAGAAACCGCAGCACTGGTCCGATGTCCTTCAATATCTCAAGCTGCGGCATCTGGCGCTGCATGAGGTGTCGGAACACCAGATAAAATGGGAGGCGAGGAATACTACGCGCTGACGGAAGATGTCCAAGCGATGGAGGGTTAAAGGTTCACGGAGGGATGAGTGTCCACCAGGGGACATCAATGAACTGAAATGAACAAGGTCTGGATGACTGCACAGCGACGTGCTTACGGGTGGGAGAGACATCAACCGCTTAAAATGTATGGGATGGAACACGAGGATGGTCTTCTGAACACGGGGCAAAGGTCGCATTGACGAGGAACAGCGCAGGTTTTGTCATCGGTTTGCACTTGGCAACAGCCACAGCGAGAAGACGTTTGGCTTATGTACGCGGAGGGCTAGTAACATCCTATTAGCATCATCACTGAGCATTGAGCATTAGCTTCGTCAGGGAAACAGTCGTCTTGTTATACCATATCAAGCAATAGCATCCACATCGTTCCTGTGCTCGTAAAGTCACAAGCCCCCAGAGCACTGCTTGCTTGCACTTTAATCACAAACTGATTCATATGGGTCCAGCCGCTGCCCTCCCTGTCCAGACATCTCCTCAGGCCCCAGCACACCCGACAATCTACTGATTCCCACCCCCAGACCGATTCCCCCAAAACGCCTTATCAACCTTATCATCCTCCGCCACATTAGCGTGGTCGTGCTTCTTCTCAAAGTCCTTGTTGTGCTCGTCCACCTCCTTCTGTTGCTCCTCCGTCAGGCCCTTCCCCGGCTCTCCACCCAGGGACACGGAGTGGTTCCAGACCTTCGGCTGCTTGGGAGCGTGGTCGGACGAAGACAGGGCCTCGCCGCCGCCGGTGCGGCCGCGCGCGTCGCCGTCCGAGAGGGAGTCGGGCATGGCGCCTGGGTTGGCGGCTGGTGTAGACTGGGACTGGGACTCGGCGGCGGACTTGGAGCGGCTGCCGCCCGATTCGGCGCTGGCGCCCTCGGCGGACTTGGGGGATGAGGTGGAGGTGTGCCGGATGGAGGCGATGGGGAGGGTGGGTAGTGCTGTCCGTGGGAGGGTGGAGGGGCGCACGGCGCGGAGGCGGAGCGTGGATGTTAGGCGTTGCATGGTTATGGTCTTGTTGTGTTGATTATGGTGGTTTTGTTGTGTTGTTTTTGTTGATGGCTTGATGAAAGGGAATATTACTTTGTGTAAAGTGTTAGACAATTGGTTGATGCTTTGGAAAGAAAGTAGGAGCTCACCTCACACATAGGCGGGCACGGAATACCTTACCTTAGATGGCTGTCATAGGACTGAGGTGGGCAGTGATGTCATATTTGCAGGGATCTAGCTACCCCAGTAGCCAAGGCTGAACTAGGCCAAATCCGAACAGTGCGTCTAGCATTACTCCAACCCCTTTCTTCTCCCCAGCAATAATATCCCATTTTGGTAGTCTACATTCTGTTTGTCAACAAAGTAAAAAGTCTCGATCGTTGTCCACGATCATGAACAGGTTTTACCACGACCCCTCTTCTTACATTTCTTCCATCTCTATCCTCCACATCAACTAATATCCCTCAGTCATCCCTGCCTCACTGGACCCTGACACCGTCTCCCACTCAGAATCATCCCACCCTCGTCTGAAGCCTCCGCAAGTGCGAGCTTCATCTTCTGGTACCTCTCTTGGTTGAACCAGACGTTGACATACCCCTCAGGCGGTGCCGGCCATTCAGGGGCGTCGTCGACCAGCACCCAGTCGTCCGGACCATCTTCCTGAACATGGGGCCAATACTCCCACACGGACTCCTCCGACATTGTCGAGGGCAGGATAGACCTAGAGTCAATATCGGAGGGGTCAAAATACTCCACCCACTCACCTCGAAACATGACGGAGCTCTCGAGCCAGTGGGTAAACCCCGCCCTCGCCGTCGAGTCGGCCGTCGGACCGAATCCCAAGGTCATCCCTAGTCGGAGGGCCCTCCGGGCCTTCCGCAGGTGCTTTGCCTTGTCATGCTCCACCTTCTGCTCCTCGTCGTTCCCGTATGCTTGGCATAGTAGGTACCTCTTGCAAGGATGGCGGACCTCGCGCCTCATCATGGACGCCCACTTCCGCCCGGCCGGCTTCCCGTTGCCGGGCGGTCGGCGATCGATCAACCATCCGCAGCAAACCTCATAGCATTTGCATCCCGGCTCGCAGTGGTGCGGTATTCCTTGATACCTGTGGCAGGTTGCGCCGCAGTAGGGTCTGTACGGCTGCTCCCCGTACAGGGCCCACGAAACTGGGTAGAAGGCTGGGAAAGGATAGTCGGGGTCGCCGTAGCGGTCCCACCTCGGCCCCTCGGCTCCGTGGCGGTGATGGCTGTCGCCCTGGGACTGGTTGAGCCGCTTCTCCGTCTCGAAGACGACCATCTTCCGCTCCGCGGGGCCGAGGTCGCCCCAGTAGTTCTCCCGCAGGCGCGGGAGGAACCGGACGTCGTTGGCGCAGTACTTCACCAGGCGCTCGTCCATGGGGCGCTCGTTGTACTTCTCGAACTCCTTCTGGAAGAGCACCTTGCCGTAGTCCTTGGCCGCGTTCCAGTTCGCCAGGGTCTCGGCGTCCAAGTGGGCGTCGTTGTGGCGGCCGATGCACTTCGCGAGGCCGCACAGGTTGCCGGAGGGGTAACCCCGGATTGGGTACGCCATCAGCTGGACGTCTTTGACCTGGCGAAGACGGATGCCGAACAGGCCGAAGAGCGCGTCCGAGTCGTTGCGCAGGTCGAATAGGACCTTCGTGTAGACGACGTCGTCTTCCAGGATGGTCCTGAACGACAAGGTGTCGCCGTGTGCGGTTGGTACGGAGACGTCGAAAGCCCTCTTGTCGAGGGTAAAGACGTCGATGATGTAGATCTTGTTGACTGGCGGGATATATTATTTCGACCACGCTGATGGTCCCGTTCCTCGAGAGATTGACACCCTCCAAGTCGATATACAGCCTCACCTCTTCCTTAGGCATCTGGGTTACATCGATGAAGAAGCCGGCGACGGCCTCCTCAGTGTCGACGAAAACGACGTCCACCGGTGGGGGTGTTGTGTAAGTGATCTCCGGGGTGGCTGGCTGGGAGTTATAGGCCCAGGCCATAATAAGGCCGTCGATGTCCTCATCATGGTTGGACATGTTGTCCACAACTGCGCCGTCGGTGTTTGCTTGATTGTGGTGTTTCCCTGCTGGCTTGGATCCGTGCGTGCTGGTTCCGGTATTGGTGATGGTTATTGTCTGTGATAACAAATCTAAAAGTGGGAAGAGAGGATATCGACGACGAAGTTGATCTACTTATCCTCGTTGGCAGGCCGGGAAGACAGCTACTTTGTGTCGAGTAGCAGATGGGATCAATGAACACACAGTTCGGATCACAAAGACATAGACAAGTTGTCTTGGTCCCTCTGTGTAGACAGAGGCATTGTCAGTACCGAGGACAAAGGGGGAGGAAAGGGGTGACTCGAGCAAAGGAACGCACAATGGGCCCGTATCAAGGTCGAGTGACGTGTGTGGTCCCTTATCGCTATTGCTGGCCTCGAGCGTGACAAAAAGGGTCTTCTGATGCAGCTCTGTGAAGAGCTGCACTGTCCTCTCGTGGCTAAATGGGGTGGTGGTGAGGGATGAGCTCAAAACCTCGAATGTCTCGGGGAGTGAGAGTCTTGCTACAGAAATGAACGAGGAATGCACTTATACGTAGGCCTCCTGGTCTTGATGTTACCCGTCCAAAACCACTTTAGGGTTCATCGTGCATTGCGAGTGCCCAACCATCTTCCTGGGCCAGCTTCGGGCTGTGGCTAACGTGTTGCGGGCTGTGCGGGTGAAGGGCAATCAGACGAACTCCCTGGTAGGTTGGACTTAACTCCAGAGTC
Organism: Coniochaeta sp. 2T2.1; assembly: GCA_009194965.1. Lineage (NCBI taxonomy): Eukaryota > Fungi > Ascomycota > Sordariomycetes > Coniochaetales > Coniochaetaceae > Coniochaeta > Coniochaeta sp. 2T2.1. The sequence continues at coordinate 2,098,507 of VSMA01000002.1, read as the reverse complement.
ACTCTCTCACTATGTTCATGCCACGCATTTGACCAGCACAAAGATCGAACCCTATTCACTCTGCATCTAACATAGCAGATCAAACTAACATCAATCTCATATTCATCTTGCAGCCAGACTCGGGTTTAGTTCCACCACGAGTCTTTCCCCCGAAATTGCAGCCGTGCTCATTGAGTAGCGCACCAAGTACTGCAGTCAGACTTACACTCGAGAAGAACTCCCCGCGAACTACTATCTCGACATCCGCGTACTATTTTCGTACCGCCAGCTACATTTGCGGTCAGAGTTACCCGCAGTTTTGTCAACAAACACCCTTAGTTGAACCTAGTTCAAGCCAAACTTGCAGCCAATATCACAGCCGTGGTTGGAGTTACTCCATCCCCAGTATTGATCTGTGTTATGGCCCGGCATGTTTCGTCTGCACCTCGTCGATCCGGACAGGGCTTCTCTGCAGCCAAGCTATTAAGGTTCATGTTCACAGTGTCCAGAACATGTGGACACTGCAGCCATGCGCGATGAGTTGGGGCTGGTCTGTTGGAGCCGGTCTGCAGTGATCTTAGGTTCATTGTCATCACCAGATGCCGAGTCAAACCGGGATGACTTCGGGCTGCCGAGTTGGATGCACATATGCGGACCAGCGTGTTGGTAGCAGGACGCTCGGAGGAGGCACCGGTCCGGAGCACACTTGACTCGGACGGTTACAGAGGCGAAGTGGTTGGTGGTCGTCAGACGGAAACCGCAACTCCAGCTCCTCGGCTCTCGGCCCGATGTGTGCGGTACGGACGGAATAATATCATATGTGTTTCAAGCTTCAATGCCCCCGGCAATGCATGAACATGTCGATAACTACGGACGGCGCAAGCGACACGAGAAACACCCCCGAGAAGACATGTCTTGGAGATGGAGTCCAGACCAAATACCGGGCAGACGAACCACCCTATCCCATTCATACTTCATTGGAGTAAAATGTCAAAAATGGATCTGCTGTCTGTCACAAGCAAAAAGGATTGTTTACCAAACGGTAAAAAAATAAAAGAAATAAACCTTGCGCCAGCCGCGAATCGAACGCGGGGCCCATCGATGGCAACGATGGATTTTACCACTAAACCACTGGCGCTGTTGTATGCTTAGTAATTGGTGAAGATTCTGCTCCTTAGTGCATCTCAACAATACTTGTCGGCCCTTCTATTTCTCCCAATTTTGTCACTGCCTGCGCATCATCTGAAAACTGTAGTTGCCATAAGCCCCCCCCCAAAAAAGGGTTTACGGGTTCGATTGATTTGCGCATGTCCCAAAAGCGTTTACAGCGGCTTCTCAAGCTCACCTTAATTCGTCACCCAGCTCCAATACTCAGGACAGACCGACTTTCCAACCGACGTCACCATACATGAACGGCGCTAGAATAACATCGGAGGGGCAACTGCAGGGTCTTGCGAACTGCCGGGACGGAATAGAGAGTTCGAAAACAGCGGAGTTCAGGATTCACGATGGTCCAACAAGCTGTCCCTGGCACTCCTGGATGTGCATGGCTTGGGCCGAGAGATCATCCCTCTTAGAGGAGATCGACTGTGCCTGACGCTAGCTGCCCGAACCGCCAGAGAAGGAAAGAGATTGACCGTGGTGTGGTTGTTTCAGGCGTCCGGGAAGCTCTGGGCGACAACCCTCACCACATTGTTAGTGCTTGTTAAGAGCTTGGTGGCAATAACGCCAAGGGTATATCAGGGGCTATTGTGGCTTCGAAATGTCGGCATCTTGTCTTGGATCCGCGAGTGAGGATGGCAGGGTTGGGCCTGCTTGGATCGCGGAGAGCAGGCAATCCGAGACGGTCAGGTAAAGTATCTGAAGAGATAAGACGGGCGATGCATCTCCTGACGTTGTGATTCTGGTCTGCCTTTCGGTGCGCCTTGTTATGAACTCTGCCACCGCAAACACTTGGCCACTTGGCAGCCCGCCGACTTACACATCAGCTTGAGCGCTCACTCATAACCTGCGCCACTGTCTCAACCTTAGGAGTCACTTGAGGCTCTCCCATCTGGCTGATAATCAGCTGCACGAGGAAGGAACCCATCATCAGACCAGCACCAGAGCAGAAGCTCCAGAAACGAAGAACATCGTGACTGGTTTAAACTTCGGTCACGTTTCAACCATTCAGGGCTCACGGGAGACTCACACGCGCCATTCCCGGTACGGCAATATCTGGGCCCCGTCGCTAAAACTCGCACCTTCCCGCCCGCCTGTTTCTAGCGCGCGCTGGGGCTTGTCTCGTCCTGTTCGTCCCCCGCCATTCCCACCCCCCCCTGTGTCGTCATCGGATTTCCCTCCAGTCTTCCCACTCTCATCCATCCATCGTCGAAGCTCAACTTACAGAAGTCGCGGTGAATCAAAGCAGAAAATCCGAACGATTGGACCTGAATTGCCAGACATCTGACCTGCCCCCTTATTTAAAAGGGACTCTATCTGTCTCTCTCTGCACCATCCCACAAATAACTGTCAAACAACACACTGCACTAAACACAAAGCATGTCGCGCGACCCATACCGCTCCTCCGCCGGCGATCTCGGCCGTAAGAGCGACCGCTGGGACAGAGAACGGTTCGTCCGCGAGAGCGACCGCGAGAGGGACAGGTACGGCGACGTGCGCGAGCGAGTGTACGAGGAGGACGACCATGTTTACGCTCGCCCACCACCTCCTCCCGGCCCTCCCCGACGACCCAGGCCGTACGACGATGACGTCGTCTACCAGAGCCGCCGACGAGACTATTACGACGACGAGCCTCCTCGGTTTAGACGACCATCACCGCCGGGCAGCAGAGTTATCTTCGAGAAAGAGAGGGAGAGGGAAGTCCTGCGCAGTCCTTCCCCCGCTCCGCTTCGTCGGCCTGCGAGACCTGGGACGCTGCTGAGGAGGCAGTCCAGTCTCGACACATTTGACCGACCACCGAGGCCGTACTACGAGCGTGAGACGCGCGAAGAATATGGACCGCCAGCCAGACGAGATGACTTCCGCCCCCCGCTCAACACTCCCATCCCGCTGCCGAGAACAAAGGCTCTGCCTCCTCCGCGGATATATGCCGAGCGCGAGTACTACGACGAGATCAAGGTGTCGGATCCGGACTACTACGGCGACGAAGCCTTCCGCCCTGCAGAGCGCGTCCGCGAGAAGGAGGTGATCCGCACGCGCCGCCGCAGCCGCAGCAGAGAGTCGCGGTCGAGCAGGGCATACAGCCACAGTAGACGGTCGCGGTCCACCAGCACATCCTCCAGCAGCAGCGACGCCACGACCACCACGGCCAAGAGCGAGTACCCCAAGAAGGGCAAAACCAGAATCCCCGCCCGACTCGTCTCCAAACGAGCCCTCATCGACCTGGGCTATCCCTTCACGCAGGAGGGCAACACCATCATTGTCCAGCGCGCCCTCGGGCAGGATAACATCGACGACCTCCTCAAGCTTTCCGAGGACTACAACAAGGGTAAGTCTCCCCAGCCCCATCTCACCTTACTCCCATAAACACCACACAGACAACTGACTCCCGAAGCCGAACTTGAAGTATCCGCGGCCCGCTCCTCAGCAGGCGACATAATCGAAGAGCGCCACCAAGAAGTAGTAGTCTACCCCAACGGCGCACCCCTTCCGCCTCCTCCCCAACCACAAGTAACATTTGCGCCCCCTCCCCAACCAACCTACGCGCCCCCTCCCGCCGCGCCCGTCATCGTCAACGCCAACCCCCAACAACCCGTCGACTACGTAAACACCACCACGACCCGGATCGTCCGCGACGTCTCACCGGCCCGCACGGTATCGTCCTACACCACCGGCACGTCGTACGACACCTACACCACCGACTCCACCTATCAGCAGCACCACCAACAGCAGCCCTACGTCATGACCGCCCAGCCACAGTACGGCCACCAAACGCAGCAGATGGCCATGGTGCCCGTCACGACCACGACCGTCGACAAAGTGCGCCACCGCTCCCGCAGCCGCCACCACAGGCACAGTTCGCGGGATATTGTTAATGCCGAGCGCCTGCCCACGGGCGAGTTGGTGCTGTTCGAGGAGACGGTCGAGAGGATCGAGGAGCCCAACCGCGGCGTGAGGCTGGAGAAGGATAAAAGAGGTAGGATGTCTATTAGCGTGCCCAAGTATCCTCGGGCTTGATAAGGTGCGATATATGATGTTGTTCCGGCCCGGGGGACTGGCTTTCCTTTTGGTCTGGTCGGATAAGAAAAGAAGGCTAATATTTGAGGGAAACAGGACCGCCGCCGAAGCTGGTTAGGGCTATGTTGGCTACCCTTACTTAGTCCGATTCTTCTCCGCCTTCACGACATGGAACTGGAATACGACGGCTTGATTCTGTCTTTCATGGACACGCTCGCAGCGCAGCGTGCGTGGGCGTCCGTTGACAGTCGCGAAAGCAAATGTTGGACGACATATCCTACGAAGACTTAGTGGAGGAGCCGAACAGGGCAAAATTTCTTGGTGTGACTGTCACATTTACGACGACATGATGATGTTTCCTCTTCTCTCTTGTCTGACGGCTGGATAATGATATTGCTTTTTCGTTCGTGTGTCAGCTTGTGGTATCAGCTTTGGTGGGTTAGACAGAGATAGCAATGACAAACAGACTGGTATTGAAGTTAGGTACCTATCGACTGACCACTCGAGTGCCCGGCCATCTTTATTCGTGCCAACATCCCATTGCCAACTGTAGCGGTGCCCTGGTTGTCGGCTTCGCATACGGGTATTGTATTACTGGCTCGAGACCACCACTCTCTAATACCCGATAACCAGATGTCTTTGGCTCCTATGGCGGCTGGTCCAAGCCATGCGACCCTCTGTATCCTCGCCAACAAATACCCCATTCCTTGCCGTCCCCTACGCAGCCTGAGCCACCAGAGGCGCATCAATATACAACACCTGCAGCCCCTCAACCAACCTCACGGGAAAACTGCCGTCCACAGCTCCAGCATCCCACCCCATCGTCTTCGCCCACCCTGCCGCAGCCGCGGCTCCCGCATCGGCCCCCAACTCGGGATCCTTCCAAGCATCATGAACGGCCACCCAGTCCCTTGCCGGATTGCTCGGGTCCGGCTTCGCGGGCGGAACGGGCAACCAGGCCTTGTTCTCCGCCGCCGTCGAGTCTGGGAACGGCGGCGTCTGTGCCTTGGGGAAGACGCTCTGTAGCTGGGAGAGCACGGCGTTGAAGGGCTGCACCTTGTCGTGGGAGAGGATGGGCTTGGGCGCGACGAAGAGGACGCCCATCATGAGGGGGACGGTGCCTCCCGTCGAGGTGTCGAGCATGGATTGAGAGCCGCCCATGGGGTCGGTGGAGGCGTCGTCTACGTTGGTATTGTTAGCAGACGGGACAGTAGCGAACGAAACACAGAGACAATGGGGCGACTCACAGGCATCCCACAGCGCCTTGGGCACAGAGCTAATCACCGGCCGCAGTTCCCACTGCGGCTCGTAATCCACCTTGCTGTCGCCCGTCGCGATTCTCATCTCCACCTTAAGCTTCGATGTGATGGCCGGCATGGTCTTATCGAGGTGCATCGGCCGCGACATAATGGGCGCCGTGTCTTTGGGCGGCGCATCGAGGACCACGGGGTGCTTGCCATCGGGGTACACGGTCACCTTACTCATCGCGAAGACGGCATTGATGGCGAAGGAGAAGGTGCCGCCTTTGACTTCCCAGACTGGGACATCGTCGTCGTCATCTGCGGCAGCGCTAACGCCGGCTTCGGCCTCGAGCACTGCCTTATCATCGCTTTCCCTCACCTCGTAACCATCATCACCGAGCTCAACAACACGCGGAGCCTGGCTGCTCTGACTCTGGACAAGCTGCCTCCTCCGCAGTCTCCTCCCCTCTTGCCTCGCTCTCGCCCTCTCCGAAGCCGCTGCTCCGCCTGACGGCAACATGCCGGTCTGGCACTGAAACAGCAACGGCTGCGGTGCAGACGACGCAGTCGCGGGACTCCCCTTCTGCATCGCGAGGTTGAAGTAATCCATCAGCCCAATAGGCCCCGTGCCGGAGCCCTGGCTGGCGCCGAAGTGGATGTCGAAGCCGAACACCCAGAAGTCGACGTGGCAGATGCCGCCGATGGGCGGGCCATACACTGTCAGCGTGGCGCCGATCTCGACGCTGATGTGGATCGTCACGAAGAGCAGGTCCAGCGAGAAACGCACGCCGACGCTCACGCCACCGCTGCCGAGGAACCAGAAGGGTTTGAAGTTGATGAGGAAGTCGATCCAGGCGTCGAAGAAGGCCTCGAGCACCCCGATACCCATGTAGGCGTGGAGGGCGCCGCCGGCCATGGCCACGTTCGGCGTGATGGCGAAGTAGGCCTGCCCCGTGATTGACAGCGGGCCGAGGGACCATTCGATTTGCAGGCGAGGGGGGACCGGGTACTGCGGCGGCGGCTTGTAGAGGCGGTGATAGCCGCCCAGGCTGAAGACCCAGTCGCCTTTGGTCTGCTGGGGCCCGTCCTTGAACCAGTAGTAGAGGGCGAAGCCGCCCGAGAGGTGGCAGAGGGGGTCCAAGATGTAGGAGGACGGCGCCAGCTGGGCCTCGAACTTGGCTAGGCCGAGGCCAAAGTCGACCGTGGCGAGGATGCCGAGCTCGGCGTGGGCGAGCTTGGCAGGTGCGTCGGTGGAGGGGACGTCGCACACGGCCACGGCAAAGATGCCCAGCTTCACGTCGAGGCCCCATTCGACAACCAACACGGCCGTGATGTCGAGCATCTCCAACGCCGAGACGGTCAGGCCGGCGCCGACCCAGAAGGCGCCGTCCAGGGGACTGAACCATTTGGAGCCGACGAGCGCCATGAGAGTGTCCATGGTCGCGTCGCCCGTGACGGGCTGCACGGTCGGCATGTTGAGGAACGGGAAGCTCGGCACCTCGGCGATGGTGGGCAGCGTGAGGTTGTTGTTGTACCCGAACCCGCCCGTGATTCCCTGGATGGTCGCGAACTCGAGCGTGATGAGCGGGCCGTTCAGCTGCGCAAACACGAAAGACGTCTTGAACGGCTTGTTCGTGAGCGGGTCCGTCAGATCGCCGTACCCGCCCGCGGCCAGGAACTGCCACTGCTCGAAGCTGATCTCGACGCCGCCGGCATAGAAGGTGCCACCCGTGGGCACGTGCTCGATTAGGAGCGCGCCGGCTATGGACAGCGGCGGCCGGTCGTAGGCGGCCGAGAGCCCTTGAAGGGAGATGGTTATGCCGTCCCCAATGGTCGGGAAGTTGTGCTGCAGGTCGTGCCCGTGGCCGAAGTCCAGGTCGATGCTGAACCCCTGCATGGCCATGGCCAAGGGGCCGATTGCGACCTCGGCATCCAGGCAGACCGAGAGCTTGGAGTTGCTGAACCTGACGCCCACATTGGAGATAGAGAAAGGGCCGATGGACTTTTTCAACGGAGCCTTGGTCGTGCCGCCTCCAGCGTCGGCACCGGTGGGCTCTGGGTCCGGCGGGGGATCCGCCTCGGGGCGACCGGCCCGCTTGCCTGTCCGGTGCAGGATAAGGGATTTGTGCTTTGCGTCGCGTTCCCAAGGCCGGCTCGGGATTACGGTGTTGGGCCCATGCAGCCTCTGATAATGTGCGTGGACCTGTAGCGCCAGGGCCGGCGACGGGACGCTGTAGTCTGGAGTCGGCTGCGCGAAGACGTAATCAAGGACCACGTTCTTTGCGCCAGTCTTGTCCTTGAGCACCACCGCGAAGTGGCAGCCGGCCTGCACAAGCACGTCCGTCTCCTTATAGTCCTTCGGGTCCTTGTTAAGCTTGTAGTAGATGGGGTCATCACCGAGAACACCGTTGAGGACTCCAATTTCGGCCATAGTCAGCCCGGGTGGACTGCCGGGAGTCTTCGATTTGGAGCCGTCCTGAACCCACATGAAATACATCTCGTCGAAGGGCTGCGTGAGATCGCCGATGATGGGGATGCTCACTTGGGGGAGTTGGTTGACTTCCAACCGGAGGAACCGCTTGTTGGGCGTCTTGTCGAGATCCCAAGACGTGTTGCGGAACTGCAGAAATGTGAAAGAGACGGGACCGACGTTCACCGACACGGTAAAGATAACGTCCTGCGGGGAGTTCGGCTTGCCCGGATCGGCCTTGACCCTGGTCATGATGAGGTTGAAGAACTCCTTGGCCTCGGTCCCATCGCTCTCGGGCGACGGTGGCTTAGGCTTCCCCACCGGGATGTTCCCGACGCACGAGGGTAGATCAACGGTACCGTCGCCGATGATGCTGTCCAAGATATCCTGGATCGTGGACTCCTCCCCCTCGGCGCCCGCCTGCGCCGAGAAGGTCCACGTGTCCTTGCCCGTGTAGTTAAAGTGGAGGTCCAGCTCAAGTTTCCCAATGGCAATGGCGCCGCTGAAGAAAAAGGACGAGGCAGGGTTCGTGGCCCCGGATCCGTTCTGGTAGTTGTACTCCAGCCCCAGATACAGCAGCGCAATGTGCTGGATCAGTGCGGTCGCCGTCGGCCCCGCGTCGACGTCGAAGAAGTCGAGGAAGTGCGCGCCTTGCATGCCCGGCGTCTCGACCGACGCCTGGATATCCCAGCCGGCCTTGGTGTCGTAGTTCAGCGAGCCGAGCAGCTCGATGTGGTTCATGCCAGACCCCTTGCGCGGGTTCATGGCCGCACCGAAGCTGAAAAGAAGGTTGAAGTCCTTCGCGGCAAACGTGTAACTCGCATCCAGCAAAATGTTGCTCAAGAACAGCGGCGGGATGTCGGTGGACTTGGGCGGTTGGCAGGCCATGCTGCCTTGGAACGAGATGGACTCGCTGTCCAGCTCGAGGACGGCCCGTATGATCTGGGTGGGAACGCCGTCGGGAATCTTAACAACCTTACCTCCAGGAGCGCCCGAATTCGGGTCAGAAGGGATGAGGTTGGTCAGGTCCAGACTCGGAGCCCACTCGGAAACATCGCTAATACTGGACGGCTCAAAGTCCAGATACGGCTCGAACTCGGGCAGGAAGTGACGGTTCACGTCGGCATCTGGATTTGGCGCTGAAATGAGGCATCAGTTAGTACCCATATATCCCCTAAGCTTGTTCAACAGGAAAAGGAGAGAAAGGCTCACGCGTCCACAAAGATCCCCGGAGAACGCTGCCCCTTGCCTTGCTCCACTCGTACGTGAACAGAAAAACAACCTTCTGCGGCTTCCCGTTGACCACCGACTGACCAAACTTGACACCCAGCTCTAGGTCCACGCTGACATTATCCACAGAGCCGGAGGGGAATCCCTTCTGATCCAACGGGACCGACAACTTTAGCCTCCTGAAGAGTGGCATGTTGAAGTTGGCGGTGCCGGCGTTCTGGAACCAGTGACTGAAGTCGAACTTGACCTCTGCCATCGGCTTCTGCTTCGCGATCCACGCCATGATATCACCGAGGAGGCTTCCTTGGCCCTCATCCGTGTAGTCGAATTGCAGCGTTAGCACGAGTTCGGCGCCCTTGAAGTCGAATGTCACCGCGGGCACAACGTGCACGCCGTCAAGGGCAACCGTGGTGGTGAAGATGAACTCCCAGTTATTTTTGGCGGCCAGGTCCTCGTTCGTTGCCACCCACTTACTCTGGAGCTTGGTGATCGCCGTCATCGACTGCACGGTGAAACCGACCAGGAACCTAGCGATCCAGTTGTTGAGGGAGACCAGCGAGGGCGAGTCTGCTGCGTACTGGCATCGCAAAACCGTCTTGTAACCCATAAGGGGCTCGAACCAGAAGGCGTTTCGGCTGCCCATGCTGGTGTCGAGGTTGAAGGTCAGGATGTTTTCCAGGGCGATCACCATGAGTTCCAAGCCGGGCAGCATCGAGCCACGGCTTGTAGCTACGGCTAGGACGTCTGACAGTTTCAGATTACTCTTCTTGGAAGCCGGCTGTAGGCCGAGGATCAAGGAGCACTGCCCAGGCACCGTGGACGCCTGTCCGAGGCCCCAGATTGGCTGCACGTCGAGCGCAGGTATCGTACCGGCAGAAGAGTAGGTCAAGCCTAGGGCTGGGACAGTCAACGCGAAGGCTTCGATGTCGTTCGTTGTGGTATCGACTGTGGCTGTCATGGTCACTGGATCCGTGCCGCCTACGCCGAGACTTAGAGCGAGCCAGGACTGGAACTCGTCCTGGAGGTGCAACGGAATGGGGTCAGACGAGCTGGGGATGCCCTTCAGGATGACACCTTGCAAATGGAGTAGGGAGAGAAAATCGTTCAGAGGATCGTCAGAGTTCAATTGCTTAACGGTGGTGGTTGGCGGAGGTGCGTCATATTGGACCACACTGGAACAGATGTAATAATACGGCGCCAAAAGCGGTGGAGACGTGCCCTGCGGGGGACCGGCGGGGGGAAGGACAGGCCCGGGTTCCTTTAATAGCGGCGAGACGCCGGCGACCTCGTCTTCGTCCTCCTCGTCTTCCTCGTCGGGGTCTGTACCTCTCCAGGAGAAAGACCACCCCTCAAGCTGCCAAACTGAGGCCTCACGCGACGCTACTTTGGTTCGTTTACTGCTCGCTGGGGGGGTTGGATTAGGACTGATAGTAGGGCGCTTCCCTAAGATAGTGGCCGACGCAGGGATAAGCAGAGTATCAGGTGGGGCCACGACTGGCGGTAACTGCGTTGGCGTCGCTACCGGCACCGGGGCCGGTGGCGTCGGAGGTGCAGTCGGCCAGATCACACTCTCCTGAGTGTCACCCATGTACCGGACGTAGACAGATCCATCAAGGGCATCGTCATCATGGGATTCGATCCGAAGCCAGGCGAGATGGCCTGCGGGCGTCACGAGCTCATTGGTCCCTGTGCATCTGCTCCCATCGTGCGTGTGAGCGCTGGAAGGAACTGGAGACAGATCATTCCAGTAACTGGCAATCCGGTCTCGAACCCAGGTCTTTCCATCCGTACCGGATGCTTTTGCCGTAGCCCACTCTGTCCAGGGGTCAGCGAGGCCAACAGCGCTATCAGCTCCCAAGACAACGGCAGCCTGGGTGTACATAGTCGAGACATCGGCCCGGTACGTTGTCCCGAGTGTTCCTCCCGCTTCGAGGTACAACACAGCCATTGAGTCAGCTCCACTTGGCATAGGAATCCAAGTTTCCGCCATGGTGGTGGGATCCCTCTGCTTGATCAAATAGTAAGGAAACTGTGTAGCAAGCAGGGGTGTGAGCGAAGCCTTGTCGGCGTCTTCATTCCACTGCCACCCTCTGAGATAGAATATAAGTTCCCAGCCTGCCCGAGAAGAACGGTTAGCCGGATGACGTCGCTACGCTATTCGAGTGACTTACTTGGATGGCCGTAATGTTCGCCGACGCTAGCAATCACATGGCGAGGGTTGAAGATGCTCATTAGATTTGTGGGTGTCGAGGTCTTGGAGGCGTGGTGACTTGTCTTGGCCGTCGCAACCCACCGGCCTCTCTGCCCTCGGGTACCGTCCGCTCCCGTCCAATGCACCAAAGCATTTTCCTGTTGCCAGTGCATGTCGCCGGCAAAGTAGTGTGAGAGTCGAGGCGGTGTAAGCGGTGGAGGCGGAGGGGGCGGAGGGGGCGGAGGGGGCGGTGGAGGTGCCGCCGGAGCGGGCCACATGATCATACAGGCAATAGAGCTTTTGTTTTTGGCAGTTCCACGAGGCTCATTGACGATGTCAAAACCCGGAGGTGGCCCGATAGTCCGATAGGAAGCGCCGATGATATAGATGCCTGGATGTCCAGCGACCGCCGGCGGATTGGCCGTTACCAGCATTGTTGGGCTCGTAATACCCTGGTAATTTTGAACCGTCGTCTTGGTCGAGACGGGAGGCAAATCCGACCCCGTGATCAAGTTCAGTCCGATGAGAGACGGTTCCTTATTGTTGGGTTCACTAAGAGGCTCCATGCGAACTCGGCATACATTATCGACCTGGACCGTTTGTTTTGTCGTCTCGTTTGTGAAACTGAGATTCGCATCCGCTGGATCAGCGGTTGTTGGCTTCGTTGTGCACACGAGCAGGGGACTTTTGTTCTGGGGCCAGCCTTGTGCCGGAAAATAGAACATCGTCTGTGGTGTCCGTGGATGCCCGGTAGCACCGGGCTGGTACCTGAGGAAGCGGACCTCGAGATCGGCCGCGGAAGGAGGCGGAGGCGTCACAGCCATCTGGGCCTCGATGTCCTCCTTCATGGCGTAGATGATGCCTCTCCAATGGTCCTTGTCCCAATGACTGATAACAACCTTGTCGAACTTGAGCGTCCCAGGCGTCGGGAATGTGTATTTGCCGCCGGCCTGAATCTTGGTGATGGTATCCCTCAGTCGTGCCTGGCCTCCCGAGTCTCCGCCGTCGATGAGCATTGATGTCAGAACCGTCGCCGGTCCTGTGGCCGGAGCCTGGACGAACAAGTGGATGGCAGCATCGCCATTCACTGCGAGCCCGAGGTGGTACGAGTCGACGCGGAATTTGGTACTCATGATCGCGGCCTCGACGAACCTTTTCGAGCTGAACGAAAAGCGAGATCTAGTTTCGAAGACGATGCCAAATCTTGTTGGTTCGTGGGAACTAGACCGGTTTAACAAATTTCCTCGGTGATTCTAGCTGAGATGCCTGAACAGATTGCGGCTGTACGGTAACAAGAGCATTCACGTCAGAACCAACTCGGGCCTGATGCGGAACTAAGACTTGAACGCGTTCTGCCGTGAACCAAGGATTGTTGTAGGCGTCTGGATTCAAAGACAACATACGAATGGGCAGCGCTCTATGCCTGGATCATTCCTGTGGTGACTACTCTCGTCCTCGTCGACAGTCCAACTCCTCTGGTCCTTCTGTCCCAGACACGTGGGGTCGCCGACCGTCCAAGAAGTCGGGCAATAGCCGGGAACAGTGAACTGCAGTCGAAGCGTCTCCTCGTTTGATGTCAGGCAAGATCCTTTGCAAAGGGCCTTGTGAGTCCACATCTGCCGTTCCCGTTGCGGATGCCCCTTCAATTCGAGGTATGTCTCGAGAATGGCTCCGAGGGGGCCAGAAGAGAATGTGCTCGACATGTGTGTCATTCTCCAACCTCACTGCCATGTCGACTCAGCTGCTTGTCGGAATGCTCATCACTTCCGATTCAAGGGGAGACTGCATGCAGCTTCAGCCCGCCTCAATCCGGATCTCCTGTCCGGTATCTCCCCCGCTTGATGATGCTCTCACATTGAGAATGCGCAGTTCACGGGTCTCGACCGCGACAGACCGCGAGAAGGCGTACACTGCATGTCGCGTCTGCACCATCACGAGAGCTTCAGCCCACTGAAACCGCCAAGCTTTACCCAATCGGTGCGGTGCTGCATCGTGTTCGCGGACTATGTTGAGTTGCTGTCGTGCGGGGTTAACAAGCTTGATGAAACAATAGCCTTGACGCAGGCTTACGGACATGCTGGGTGGAGCGCCCGCGTCGATGAAGTTTGAATACTGGGGCGAATGTAAAGATATGTAGACACCAGACTGGCTGATACGCCGCAGGTACTGTACCGGAGAGGTACATAAGATAGACATCCGGGGGAACATTTGCGGTCTAGCGGCGAAGAAGGCGCAAGAGGGAAGAGTTGTTGGAGCGATCAGTGAAACCATCAATAGGGGCTTCTCTCGGACATTGGCAGTGGTTTCGGACGATGAGTTAACCTTCATAGCATCCCTATTTTATGGACTCATTCGGCTGTTTCTCAATGCCATACCCAGCATTGCCATCCCGACGGTTCTGAATGACCTTCCTTTATCAATTTAAGGGCTATTCAACGGTATCAGTAATACGGTAATTCCATAAGATTTCGACACGGTTCTACGCCCCTTAGTGTAAAAATGTTCATCGTGAAAGCGACTTTATCCCTTCGATTCCTACACTAACTTATACGCCATATTTCGGAGGCTCTTGTATGCGTAACCGCGCTTTAGTAATAAAATAGAGTTCCCTAAGGGCAGCAGCTCGCTGTTAAATACCTTCCTTATGGCCATCCCACCTGCGTACCAGGTGGCTCGCCGGTGACTCTTGTTATCGGATGGACTTGCATATTGCATGCGCGGTATAAGGTTCGAGCCTGCCTCGGATACGCAGGACCTCGATGTGACGAAGTCTGTAGCAGAGATCGGATATGCGTGATTACAGTGGTATCGAAGTACTTGGTCTGTAATTGTGAGCCCCTTGGACCTTGGGCTGGGTCTATCTTGTTGTTTCACTGTGATCTGATAACCCCCTTAAAAGTAGAGTTCCCTGGGTACGGGAGGAGTTGTGGTAGAGTTTTGACCATCTCGGGAGCAGGTATTGTTACGTAGCGCAGGAGTGGTCGAGGTACGAGACTCAGGTGGTGTAAGTTGACAGTTTGAACGTATTATTAGTATGGAAAGATTGAAATTTGGCTGGCTAACGAGCGTACCGATTATTCTAGCAGGTGAAGCAGCTATACCACGGATAAGGGTCATAATATCCACGTAGCCCAACACCTACTGCCCAAATACCCAAGTAGGCACTGCCCGCGTAGCATGGCACTAAATAGGAGACGAAAGGCAGGACCAGCCCAACATAGCCAACCCACCCAGAACCGATAACCCTCTTGATTACCTGTTGGGCGTCGGCTTCGGCCCCGGATCCACCGCCTGCCCGATGGCCTGCCGTAGCTGCATGTACCCCTCGAGCGCTGTGTACGGCGCCGGCTGGAAGCGCGGCCGCTCGTCCACGGCCGCCATGTCCATAGCCATGAAATCGGTCGTCGCGTCCTTGCCGCCGCCCTCGGTGCCGTCAGGTCGGATGCTGTAGGGCTGCAGCCAAGCCCACTCGCCCGTCTGCATGGCGGGGATTCCCAGCCCTGAGCCCAGGAACACCTGCGTTGGGTCGGCGAGGTTGTAAGACTTGTCGAGGCGGAACTCGCTCTTGAAGCCCGACACGTCCTGCGCGGCGAGGAGGGGCCCCATGTGGAAGAAGGCCGTCATCTTCTCCAGGGCCGTCTGCCAGCTCCAGGTGGGGAGGGAGAGCGCGCGGGTGGGGAGGATGCCGGTGTAAGCGTGCATGGGGACGAAGGGGTCCACGATGGCACCGAAGGGCTGGAGCTTGGCGACCCGCTGCTGTGTGTAGGTTGTGCCTGGGTCGGAGGCGTGGAGGATGTCCGGAGACATGGGGTCTACCCAGAACGGGGAGATGATGGGGAAGTTGGCCGGGGCGATCTTGGTGAGATTGGGCGTGGGTGGGTCGTCTGGCTTGGGGTCGGGCTTGAAGTGCGTGTAAATGGCGTCGAGCTCTAGGACGTCGCCGAACTGGGGATTGGTGGAAGGGTTAAAGTAACCTATGAGTCCGTCGTAGACGCGCGAGATGTCGCCAAACCGCATCTGGAACTGGTAGTGGTTGCTCGGGTCGGAGTTGTCGGGCAGGAGAGGCATGTCCGGGTTCGCGGGCACGCCGGAGATGTGGGAAGTGTTGGCGTACTGATTCGTGGCGAGCTCCAGAGAGAAACCCATCTTGACTAGGGCGAGGGGCTTACCAACGATGGAGGAGAGGAACTCGGAGTAGGCGTTGGGAGGCGGAGCGGCAGTGCCCATGGACATGTTGACCATGGCGACGAAGGAGTGGAGATAGTCCTTGTCCGCGAGGGCATCGGTGAAATTCTGGAGTTGCTTGACGTTCGGATCTGACGAGACGGCCGTGGAGGGAGCATCTAGGGGCAGCCAGGCCCCGGGTTCCGTGGCGCCCTTGGGCCCGCCCAGCCGCACTTCGCGGAAAAAAGTCCCGTCAGGGAGGAAGATTTGGATGCCTGAATCAGCATAGTTGGGAACCACCCAGCCCCAGATGGGAACGTCCCACTCGGTGAGCGGCTGCCAGCCTTCGAGCGTGCCCCGCTTCTCGTCGGCGGGGAGGTAATCGATGAAAGCCGAGTTCAGGCGCGCGGGTTGGTTGATGGAAGGCGGCAGCTGGACATACTGGCACACCTTTTCCGCGTCTTGCTTCACTGTGTTGGCCACTAGATGGTCCTCATCCAACTGCTGCGGGACGTAATACTCGCTGATGCAGGGGTATAGCGGATGCGGGCCTGTGCCGACTTTGGTGGGCGTGGGGTCAATGGCGTGGATGGCCTGGCCGAACTTGTCCAAGATATTGAGTGCCGTGAAGCGGAACTGACCGTGCGTGGCCGGCTTGAAGGGGCAGTGCTCGACGTCGAGGTAGTTGACCAGCGTGCCGTAGGGTACAAGGCTGGTCTCAATGCCCATGGCCGTGAGCTGCGTACTTCCAAAGCCGATGTCGGCGCCAACATTTACGGCGGCCTGGAAAGGCTGTACGGCTGGGTCTCCGGCTTTGGGAGCGGCAACGCGGATGGTGGGTTTCACGTGATTGCCCTCGACCCGGGTGAGAAGGTGGTTAGTGAAGCCAGACAGCGGCGAGGAGAGGAAGGCGAGCTCGTGGAGGTGGTCATTTAGCTCCTTCACCTCGTCCGGGTCGAGGTACCCTGGTGGAAGGTTCTCAAGGATCTGCTTTACAAGCGTCTGGAGGTTGAGATTGGGCTGCGGGAGGATGAGCACCCGGCCCGAGACGGTGCGGCGGTCGTTGAGCGGCGGTTCGAGGGTGGCGAGCTCGACGCCGTTCGTGATGCCGTAGCGGAGCTTGACGGGGTCGTCTAAGAAGGCGCTGCGCGGGCCAAGGGTCCAGTTCGGGTCTTTCATCTCGTGCGGGATATGAGTGTACTCGGCCTCCCATTCAAGGAACAAGGGGAACCAGGCCTGGCTTTGCTCCCAGCGGTCGCGCCAGGGATAGACACCAGAGGGAAGCGGATGCACCTTGTCGACGTCGTGGTATAGGGGGTCACGGTATCCTTTCTCTGGCGCCGGCGGCGCATCCACTTCGTCCTCTGGCAAGGAGGAGACACCAGGGTTGAGGGCCAGGAACTCGCCGACGAGGGCCAGTGCCGCAAACTTCAGGTCGTCCCCAAGCTTGGGGAGCACTGTTTTACAGAAAGCCACCCACGCGTCGTCCATGTCGGGTCCCTCGCCAGAGGCGTAGTATAGCTGCGTGTCGACGCGGGCCCGCAGCTTGTCGAGAAAGTCCCATGGCCAGCCGGACTCGATGCCCGCCACTAGCATCGTGGGGTCGCGGCCTTGGGAGTACGGCTGCAAGACTCCCGTCTGTACGACGTTAGGGGGCAAGAGACCCTTCTGGTTAGTCACCGCGGTAGCCGCCGCGATAACCTGCCCGAAGTAATTACTCAACTCTGTTGCGGCTTTGGAGACGTCGGACGCGGACACGGTCTCCTTCAGGTCGCTAAGGTAGCGCCACCAGAGGGAGAAGAACTGCCATCGCAGGAGCTGCAGCTGCCGGTTGAGACCATCAAGGTATATCTGCTCATTGTTGAGCAGGCACAACGCCTGGACGATGGCCGGGTCGGGCACTGTGGGCTTGGACTGCGAATCGCCGTCTTTACCCGCGTCGCTGGTCCCCAGGAAGAAGTGGCTGCCGCCGGCCGAGGTCTCGTAATTCCAATTGTAGACAATGTCGTCGGCCTCGGCCTGGGCATCGACACCGTCATCAAGAGCATGTAGTAGCTTCTGGATACGGATGAGGTCTTTCTCGACCTCCTTTATGTCGTTGGCGTCGTCGGACACGTTGGGGGTCGCGTGGGACTTGCAGTACGTAAGGAGCGCATCCATGGGTGTGGTCCCGACAGAGACGGCCATTTGCTCATTGAGCCTCTTGTGGTACTCGTCTGCGAGCACGATTGGCGGCTTTTTGGCCTTATCCCAGAGCACATTGTACATGGCTCCGTGGCAGATGACGCGCGTCGGGTCCGAGGACGCCAGCCAAGTCTTGATCCCGGCCGCAGTGGGCGGGTCGTCGGTGGCCAGGATCATGTTGAGGGATGAGAGGCGCTGCTCGCGGGTGATTTTGCCGGCCGGGTCAAGGTTTCCAAAGGGGTCCTGGCCGGGCTTGGCATGCCAGCCGAGGACGTAGTAGCTCAGGCGAGCGGTGTTAACCACCACCGGGTCGGCATCCTTTCCCTTGCCCGCGGAGGTGCTCTGGAGGTTGTCGATAATGCTGAAGACGTTGCCGTTGTGTGGCTGGTAGTCTGGAAAGAGCTGGTTGGACGAGTTGAGCAGGTTGAGGTCGACGCGGTCGAAGGCGTCGCCCTTTTCGGTCCAGGTGCTGGCGGACTCCTTGTACCCGACGAACACCATGGCTTGCTTGTTCATCCAGTTGTCGTTGAAGCTGCTGGCGTCGGCACCGATGATGTAAGGAGCAAAGTCGGTTTGCAGGTCCACAGTCTTGGAGTCGGTCGGGATGGCGTCGAGGTCCTGTCGGCGGTCGGACTCGACGACCCAGGCGTCCACCTCGGGGAGTGCCCCTGGAGGGTCGCATTCTTCGCACTTGCGGATTACGAGCCAGCGGGGAGGCGCCGGGTTGAAGTCTGGAGCGATGGTGTCGCCTTGGTTCACGGGGCCATCATCGAAGGCTTCCTCGTCGTCGTCATCTTCGACCCGGGCGGACGCTGGTTCAGCTCTGGGCTCGGCTTTGATGTCGACGCTGTTGGTACCGAAGCCCCTCTGCGCTCTCGCCTTGGCCTGTGCCTGCGGATCCTGGGATATGGTCGACCCGATTCGGTACGGCCGCGGCACCATCCAGTGGAGGTAGACGCCCTGGCGGTTCGTCAACGGCTGCCCCGTGCCCAGATCCGTGAAGCGCGGGTTGAAGGGAGCCGGCCCGGTCTTGTGCAGGTCGGCAAAGTCGAGGATGTCATTTTGCACGAGCGTCTTGTCGAAGCGCAGGAAGGAATAGTTGGGCTGGCTGAGAGGCGCGATCTTGGCGAGGTCCTTGTTGCCGTCCTGGCTGGGGTCGGTGGAGTCTCCGCCGCAGACTGCGGCGTTGAAGACGAAGGCGTCGAGCTTGATGGGGATGGTCAGGACATTAGGCGTCGCCATGGTGACAGCGTTAAAGCGGTCGCTTGCGTCTTGTTGCTGTTCTCACAGGTTGGTGTCGTGGATGGGATGATCTAAAAGTAGTCAGTGACTGCGTCCTGTGTTGATGCCGTTTCAGTGAGACTTACATGGTGAACGGACGGGCCGCTAAGCAACTTTTCGTTCCACGGATGAGAAACTTCTGTGTGTCTGACAGGTCTCAGTGTCGAGGGGATCCAGTCTGATCATCAAGCGAGCTGAATGGCGGTCCGCAAAAGATTACGACGCTTGCGGCACTCGCAACCAGGTCCAGCATCCAAGGCTACCTATGTCAAGGTCCGTTTCTCTCGATCCCTCGACTTCTAAGCCCGTCGAGTGGTCTGCCGAGAAAAGATGGTGAGCAGGCAACATCATGAAGTCAGCGGAATGCCCTTCGTCCCGGACTTTTTTTGGTTCAAGTTGCCTGCCGTGGGATTGGTGAGCGTCAACTGCCGCATTGTTGCTGTCGAGGGTACACAACTGAAGCTATGCTGTACCTGAACTCGTCTCCAATGTACTCCGGACGGTACGGTACAAAGGGATACTATCTGGATTGACCCCAAGATGCCACGACCAGTGGCGGGCTGATGCAACGATACGACAACAGTACAACTATTGGAAGCTGCATAACACGATGTCACGGAATTACTGTGAGACTCAAACGCCTGTTCCCTTTTTGCAAGGAGCCGCTTATCCCGCTCCAATCTGGAGCGAAAAAATCGTTAAAAATCGTCAACCGCGTTTTTCTTAACGGCGCGTAGATACGCGGATACGAGACTTATATCAATAGAATACCCTTAATCAGGGTATTCTAATAATACTATTACGCGGTATATTCGAAGAATTACGGGGAATATGTCCTAAACGGGGCGAAGAAGTCAAAAAATGCTAAGAATTGCCAAGATTTAATAAACGTTTATACGTTATAAGTATATTTAGTACCTTAAGCCGCGCAAACGTTTAAATATACCGCGTAATAGTATTATTAGAATGCCCCAATTAAGGGTATTCTATTGATATAGGTCTTATATCCGCGTATTTACGCGCCGTTGAGAAAAATGCGGCTGAAGTTCTAGGTCTCCTGTTTTTACTCGAAATTGCTGACAATTTAGAGCCAAAAGTGGTTCCTTGCAAAAAGGGAACAGGCGTTTGAGTCTCACAGTACCCGTACTCCCCCCGTCAGCCCCCGCAGCGGCGCTACGCAGATCGACCATGTCCGAAGAGATGCGTGATGCCTTCATCTAGAGCGGAATACATGTCAGAGTTCGAACTCGCTGTGCAGTGCATGTGCGCCATCGATTGGTCTGGCTGTCGCGGTCTAACTTTAAACGGTTGCCGACTCGTTTCATCTCCTACCGAAGTGCCGCTGGAATCGGCTTGAGAGATATGCCTCTGTCGGGGACCAAAGATGCAGAGAACCATGAGGATGCTCGAAGTGAGAATCCGACCTCCTAGGATAGGGATGTCAGCTCGACAGTGGTTTCGTCGACCGATGCTTCGAGCCCCTCTAGCTTTGAGCAAGGCTTGACACTCGTCTACAAGTGTTTACAGCAACTGAAAACCCGACATCGAAGACTCTGCCAAGGGTCGAGCTAAGCCCCAGCCCTTGGGAATAACCTCAACCCCACGCTCATATTGATCTATTCGACCTTCAGCCGACATGGGACGACCGTACACACGATATCCCTGCGGCATCTACGGCCCGCGAAACCTCATCCGCCGGCGCGCCAGGAAGGTGAAGCGCCGCCTCCTGGCCGAGGCCGCGGGAGAGGACTTCCCCTCGGAACCGCCCATCCCCAGCCCCGGCCAGGAATGGCTCTTCTCCTTCTGGGCGCCCGCGCTCGAGGCGGGCGTGTACACGACCAGCGTCACGCAAGTCATCGCCTCGGCGCACACGAGTGAGGAGATCACCGTTCCACTGGCGCCCCAGCCGCCCGCGACGCAGGAGTTTGAAGTTGTTGCGCCGCGGTTCACGCTGCCGGATGACGCCATTCACTCGTCGTTCCCGCCGCAAGGGTACGGCGCGCCGGCGAAGACGCTGCCTCACGTGGTCCTCACGGATCCGCATCTGCCGTGGGACCGGATCGCGAGCGCGCTGCCTGATGAGAACAGCCCGGACTGGCTGCGGAACCAGGTCCCTTGGCTGGCATTGCTGGTCTTTACGGCCCCGGAGCTCACCTTGAGCAAAGACCAGCTCGGGACAGGCCCGGCCAGCCTGTTCAGCGATACCTCGCTGAGCAGCAGCCCTGTTCTCCAGTCGCAGACTTTTACGATCAACATGCCGATTGCCGACATACCCAAGATCAAGTCGACCCTCTCGCCCATCAGCAAGTTGCCTCCGGAGCCCTCGGACGACAAGGCTACTGACATCGTCTTTTTGCCATCCTGGCTGTATACGGAGCTGTTTACCATGTACGATGCGGACGGCAAGCCCAAAACGGACCAGAAGGGCCCAGATGTCTCCCGGTACAAATACCTCGCCCACGTGCGCGACATCAATACGACCGGCATGGCCGATGCCGGGGTAGAGGACAACGGCGTGTTCGGCATCATCGTCTCGCACCGGACGGGCCCGCTGTCCAACACGCAGGCGCAGCCAGTGGTGGTACACTTGGTGTCGATCGAGGGCATCGAGTCAGACTTTATAGATGGGAACTGGCCCATCGACAGGGACAAGTACCCTTATGTGGCGCTGTCGTCGCTGCATAGCTGGAACTTTGTGACGCTACCTGAGGGGTCGTTTGATATCGTCACGACGCTTCGGAACCTTGGTACCGGGGTCAATGTGCTGCGAGCTCCGGACGCCGTGATCAAGAGCATCGACATCTCGACACCCATGGGACAGAGGCTGCAGAGCCGGCTCAAGGATGGCTACACTTTGACCAGGTACCGCACCGCGACGGGCGAGACCACGTCAGCCATCTACCGCGGGCCTTTCACGCCGACCTTGGTCCCATATCCTCTCATGCCTGATAATCAGGGTCAGCCAGGCTCGACGTGGCTCTCGAATTCCGGCATCGACCTTCAAATCATGGACCCGGAAATCGGCATCATTGATGTCACGTACGCCGTGGCCTGGCAGCTCGGCAAGACCCTGGCCGTATCCGACAAAACTTTCGCCGTGAACCTCGTCAAGCTGCGCACGATGCTGTACGGTCAGAGCATGCCGGCCGCCAAGGCCGAGGTGCTGAGACGGCACGGCGCGTACAAAACCCTGGAGGAGACGGCCTCGGGTCTCAAGTACTTGCTCCCCAAGCTCAACGAGCTGCACAAGAACACGAAGGGCTTGCACGGCAGTGGAGGAAGCATGGCGGACCGCTGGAATCGTCCGCAGGCGAAGCATTTGGACTTGTCATACACCAGCCCGCTGATTCAGGAGATCTTCCGGAAGCACTGCGATGCCATTGGTCAAAAGTTCATGCTCAGCTCGGATGGGGACCGCACGCAGCGCTACGACGAGCAGAATATGCCCTCGTCGACCGAGTGGGCGGCCGTGCTGAACTGGGTGCTCAACAAGATGTGTCTGTACGGTGTCCCCGCGCACTACCTCGTCGTGGATCCGACGTATCTCGGCGACGAGACGCTCCGGTTCTTCCATGTCGACAGGAACTGGACCGATGCGCTGATCGATGGGGCGCTCAGCCTGGGGAATCATATTGAGGGGACAGACCAAGTGAGGCAGACGATTCACAAGATGATCAGCGACTACCTTTATCCGGATCCGCCGGTGAGCCCGCCACCGCAGTACCCGCTTTATGGGTTCCTGATGCATTCGGAAGCGGTGACCAAGTTTCCGGATCTGAAGGTGACTGTCAACCTTCAGAATGTGAGCGACGATAAGGCGCCCATCCTGCGGCACGAGAACCTAGATGCGACCAAGGGGGTCATGCTTTGCTTGTTGGATCATGTCCCCGGTGACCCTGGTTTGTTGAATCTCACCTTTACGGAGCCGCCGCATCAGCAGTCGTTTATTGCAGGGGCGGAGCTGGACTCGAAGCACATCTTGACGCTGTACAAGAAGATTTTCACGAAAGAGAACCAGCCTCCCGATCCGACGCCGTGGGATCAACACCCATGGACGCGGCCCACCGTCTCTGCCACCGAGTTGGCCCCAAAGGTCGAGGAGGGAGATGAAGAAGATGGCGGTGACGACGACAAGCCCGCAGCCAAGGACGATGACGGCCCCCCGCACTCGACCGTCGTCTTCAGATGGGGCGACCAGCCGGACCCGGAAGTCCGGACCTTGCTGCCCGAGCTATGGGCCCAGGACCTGACAGGGGTTCTGAACTACTACGGCAAGCTCGAGGACCCCAGTAGCCCGCTGTATGGCGACACCGTTTCTAATTCCGCCGTGGCGGGTATACAGCTCAATGATCCCATCTATCAGCTGGTCATTGGGACGATTCCAGGCAATGCGAGGGGAGACGGCTCCATCAATGTGCCGTTCCCAGCGGCGGGGAAGGAGAAGGCGAACCCTCACCGGCTTACCACTGCACACGGGAATAAATCCAAAGAGGGCGAGAAGCAGACGGCTCCGGCGGGCAAGGGCGAACCGGGAGTTTCGCCAACGCATCGGCAGCTTCCGTACCGTGAGAAGCCCACGCCCAAGCCCGATGACAAGGACAACCTGCGAGAACGCCCTTCGCGGCGTGGCGGCGAATCCCCAAAGCGCACGGGGCCGAGCGTTGGCGCCGGCTTTGAGCTGGGTCCCAGCCACGGCTACCCTTCCGTCCCCAGCCCATACTCCCGCCCGCTCCGCCAGCCTGTCAAGACTCCTAAGCCGGACGTACCTCCGCTTCCACCGTCCCTAACCGCTGGCCCCGGAGGCCCGCCTCAGTATACCATCAACTGCATCCCCACGGACAACGACCCTTCCAATCCGGGAGTCCCTTGCGGCACCCAGATCCCCAAGGATTTGGTTTTCACCATCGTCCAGCAGCCACCGTACCAGCCGGCCGGGTCGGGCTGGCACCTGAAGGAGCTGATGCTCACGCTGCAGCTCTCGGCGGGGATCCCCTCGCGGGTACCGCTCTGCTTGTTGGACACGTACACGGGTCCGGGTCCCTTCATGACCAGTAACCTGCGGTATAACGTCGTCGCGCAGCCGACGGACCAGGATGGGCCCGCCATGGCGCTGAGGGTGATCCCGCGGAGTCCGAATGGGTGGACGGTCGCGCCGATGAGTCGAGAGATGACGTTCATTTTGCCCGTGTGCCTGGTCAATGACCACGACATTCGGCAGCGGATTCCGGTTTGGGTGACGAGCACGTATGTCAAATACAGCGCAACGGTCATCATGTTTGACGTGATCAAATTTCCGCAGCATTGAGGATGGATGAGTGTTTGGGATGAAGTTCTGTGACACGTATAACGATGAGGGTTGTGTTCTTTCTCGCTCCTCTTGTCCTTGGTTCTCGCCGTCACTAGGAATGAGGGTCTCGTCTGTTCAAGGTCAAGCATTCAGGGTCTCAGTCAATCCTTCTCTACCAAATGTCTTCGAATCTAGGTCAAACAGTCGGATCCTCATCTAATCCTGATATCTAACCGCGATCAAATTCGCCCTTTTCCTAGCTCTATTTGAGGACTTTATTATGTGGCTTTCATTGTGTATTTACAGCAACTCCTCGGCTACCATTTCCAGACCACACCAGTAGTTACTGAATTGATCGAGCTCATTCCCAGTTCCCCCAAGCTCACTGAATTGACCGTTGTCTGACTCGACGAGGACAATCGGTCGTCCTTAGCAGTAAGAAGCCGGACTCCTCTCCATTTGTCCGCAGAATCACCACGGGATTCCTCCAGTTTTATTACTCGCACACCATCTCCAGCGTCAAAACGTAGCACCGTGCCGACAACAGCTATACAAATGAGGGTTCCCGAGAGAGATAGTCTGCATATAAGCATGTGCCCCCGGCAATTACAAGCAACCGGCAACCCCACCATCATGCATATCACGGACAGCGACAGTCGACCATCCCTGAAACAGTTATGGTTGCGCCCTTGCAGCCAGCTGAAGTCCAAGGTTTGTGGCGACCTGAGTTCTGCAGTCTTTAGAGTCCAGACTGCTCGTAAAGATCGGCGCTCCAATCAGTCCATGGGCGTCCGGCATCAAGTCTCAAACGAGGGAGGAGCTCAGCATCGATCCTGACGATGGCACGGCTCCGCGGTGACGCTCTCCACATCATGTCCCTCCTCGCAACTCTTCCTCTATTCGCGTGGTCTATAACAGCCCACACCCTCTTCCCATACTCTGGCCACGTTCTCTGCCTTGCTGACATCGACACTGCGACTGCCGGTTCCCCTCTCAATTTCCAAGTTACCGAAGCCTTCGCTTGTTTGTTTCTCTACTTCTGCCATTTGGAACTTCCCCTGACAAGGGGTTGAGGCCTGAGAAGGATGGACTACCAGAACGCGCCCCAGAAGCAGCACCACAAGGACCACTCGCACACGCATAACAACCCCGCCGACGTAGGCGGACCGGCCACTAAGTCCTCGATGGCGGCGCTGGCCTCGGTCAGTAACCCGGCCGCGGCAGAACGGTATCTGGTTTTCTACAATGATAACAATACCCAGCTGGCGTGCGCCCAAGGCGACACGCTTACTACTGGCTCGCCGCTATATGATTACACGTCGGCGGCCTCGGCGGACGTGCCGGTTGGCGACATGGCGAATCCGTCGTCGTTAGCAGCCGTCTTGTTTGACAGCATGGTGAGTCCCCTACATCCAATATCCTTATTGCGATGCTCTCCCTTCTCGGCTGCCCCCTGAGGTAGAGATCTGGAGGGGGGCTGTGGTGAACGTGAAGCAACATAGGGGAGGATCGATGAAAAAGTACTGTACTGATACCGTGCGCAGGTCTGCGTTTACGGCGTCTTCAATGGCGTCACGGCCGGTGACCTGCTCATCTGCCGCCTGAGTCCCGGCTTCGACGTGCTCAACCTCGTGGGGTCGCCTCCCCTGGCAGCCACCGGCTCGTCAAGCATCGCGGCCTGCAGCGATGGAGGGGAAAACGGCACGCTCTTCTATCTGACGTAAGGGCTTGATGATTCCCGTCATAGAAGCTGCAAATTGAGAAAGTAGTCGCTGATTTCGGGCCCTGTTCTGCGCTGCGAAACAGCAAGGATACCAAGCAGATCAGCCAGGTCTACGGCATCACCCTTCCGGGGACGCAGGCCACGTCTTCGCGAGTACCCATTGATCTGATGGTCAACCCGACCTCGTACCTGGGCTCGGCCTACGGGACGCTGGCCACTCAGCCGGCCAACTCGTACGTCGCCGTGCAGGCGGCCGAGGACAACACCATCTTCGTATTTTCGCGGCACAGCGAAGTTTGTAAGTCTCGGCCAGTACGCTCCTCTCGCGCATTGCCTACCGTCAAATATAGCCCATTAACCCACCTCTTTCCCCCGCTTCTTCGTCGTTCTTCTGTTCTTCTCCTGTTCCCCTCCTCTTCCCGACCGTTGTTGACGATCGGACTGTCTGGCCAATGTTGACATGCTCGGCAACAACAGCCTGCCCCATCCAAGAGAGCCCCGGCATGGATAACACCCCCATTTCCTGCGTCTTCGTGGGTAAGTACCTCGTCGTTTACTTCTTCGGCCCCATCGGCACCGGCCGCCAGCCCAATGCCCCGCCCCTCTGTCGCGCGGTGAGTGACGACCTGACGGGTTTCGTCTTCAACCACCTCGATGAGGCGCCCACCCCCAACAGCTTTACGCAGCTGACGGCGATTCCGATCCCGGGACCGGGGAACAATGGCGCGGGCACCGTGATTCTGAGCTATGTGCAGGCCTCGAGCAACCAGCTGGTGAGCTGGACGGATTCGTTGGAGGGGTTCACGGACGGGAAGAAGCTTTGATCAGTATTAGATGTGGAATGTTTGGTTCCGGTCATCGGCAAGTAAGTAGGTTGCAAATGGGTTGGTAATCGCTTTTGAATCAGGCTTCTCTCTACGCTCCTTTGTGTTGCTACTCCTGAATACGCGATCTCTAGCTACAGCCTAGACTTGATCCAAGAAGGACCTAGCATTAATGTCGCCCATTCCACATTACATATACCAACTCCATCCCCCAAGCCCTCCCCTTTCCCTTTTTCCCCTAGCTCCCTTAGCTACCCACCCCCTCTCCTCCCCCCAACCATCCACAAATCCCGAAACCTGCTCCCCCCCTCCCTCTCCACGAGCTCCCTCGGCACCCCCTCCTCCACCACCCTTCCCGCGTCCATGACTATGACTCGATCAAAGTCCATCACCATGTCCAGCCTGTGACTAACCATGACAATAGTATACCCCTCGAACTCCTTCTGAATGATCTTCTGCATCGCCCTGTCCGTGTCGACGTCGACGGAGCTGCTTACTTCGTCTAGCAGCAGCACTCCGCCCCCCTCCTTTCCCATCTCCCGTCTCCCCTCTTTCTCATCCGTCGAGTTCAAACTAGAAGCAACAGCAATGGCCTCACTGCGTATCCGCCGCCTCAACATCGCCCTAGCCAGACTAAACAGCTGCTTCTGCCCCTGGCTCAGGCTATCGGCCACCATCCCCCCATCCAACCCCCCGCGCTCGGCAACAAAAGGGTGCCAGAGGTCCACGGCCTCCAGCACGGCGCGGCAGTCCGCGTCCGAGGAGACGGCGTAGGGGTCGAGGTTGGACCGGAATGAGGTCCCGTCCGGCAAGAAGACGGCGTCTTGCGGCACGGCGATTATCCGGCGGCGGAGGGCGGTGCGGTCTATTTGCGACAAGGGGAGGGAGTCGATCGTCATGGTACCACCAGAGAAGGGTTGGGGGTAAGAGGAGGAGGAAGGCAAGGGGTCTAGGAGGCGGAGGAGGAGGAGGATGGTGGATGATTTACCCGACCCGGAGCGCCCGCAGATGGCGACTTTTTGGCCTGGGGTTATGGTTAGGGAGAGGTTTTGTAGAGCCAGGCTGGGGGTTGAGGCGGTGGAGGAGGATGAGGAGAAGGAGGACGGGTCGGCGTAGGAAGCGGACACGTTCTTGATCTCGATTAAACCTCTCTCGGGCCAGGACTCGGGCGGCACGATGCGCTGCTGCTGCCCCTGCCCCTCCTCCTGCCCCTCCCCCTTCTCCCCCACCGTCAGCTCATCATCCTCATCTTCCGGCCGCGTCACGTCCGAAAACGTCTTGAGCCTGCTGACGGCGCCGATGGAGGTCTCGAGCATGGTGTAGCACCGGATGATGTTGGCCAGGATGTCGCCGAAGTTCATAATTGTGACCAAGCTGGCGCCCGTAAACCCGCGGTTGGCGCGCAGCTGCGTCGCGAGCGCCACCACGACGACGGCCACGACGGCCACGACGACGTTGAGCACGAAGAGCAGCCAGCGCTGGATCATGGCCAGGAGGTAGGCGGGCCGCTGCGAGGTGTCGAGATGGGCGTTGTTCTGGCGGATGGAGGCGGCCGCCCAGCCGAAGGCGCGGAAGGTGGCTACGCCCTTTATCGTGTCTAGGAAGTGCGTGCTGGCGGATGGTTAGGATGGGGTGGGAATGGGGGAGCGAAGGGGAAAAGGCGGAGGGGAAAAGGCGGAGGTGGACGGCTTACTAGAGGGGAGACTTGGCTTCTAGGTCGAGCAGACGGAGCTGCCGCGAGGTGCGGAGGTAGAACTTCTGGATGACGAAGAGGATGCCGACTATGATGGGGTAGCAGACGACGATGTACGGCGACGAGGTGGCGATGATGGCCGCCATGCCGACGGCGATGAAGACGTCGATGCACAGGTTGATCAGCGACATGGGCAGCTCGCCGTCGATAATCGTAAAATCCTGGGAGAACAGATTCGTAATGATCCCCGAGTCGGTCGTCGTGAAAAACCGCAGCGGCGCGGCGATGACGGTCCGCAGCGCCGTCTTGTGCAGCGCCGCGCCCGACAGCTCAATCAGCGTCTTGAGCGCGATGATGAGCACGGCCGAGAAGGCGAGCATGCACAGCACCTGGAACAGCGCGTACAGGCCGATGTAGAACCCGCTCGAGTGCGCCGGGTGCGGTAGGATGACGTCCTCGGCCCAGTACTTGAGCCAGACGGTCGGCCAGTTGTAGAAGAAGCCCGTCAGCACGCCGCAGGCCAGGAAGAGGAGGAGCCAGAAGGCGCCGATGCTGGCGTAGTAGTACTTGTACACCGTCGAGTCGCCCAGGATGCGGGTTTGGTCCCCGGGGTTTCTCTCGGCTGCTTCGATCGTTTTGGTGCGGAAGAGTTGACGGGTTGTTTCGTCGTCCATGGTTGCGGCGGCGGGCGTCTGCCGGCCGGAGCTGGACTCAGAACCCGAGTCTCTGGAGGACTTGACGCCCAGGCTGTGCACGTATTTCTTGTTGGCGACGAGGTCGTCGAAGTTGCCTTCTTCGACAAGGGTGCCCTCGGAGCCGAGGGCGAGGATGTGGTCGGCTGAGGGTAGGTGGCGGATGGAGTGGGTGCAGAGCACGACTGTTGCTCGTCGCTGCTTGAGAAGGCCGAAGGGGCCGAAGACGCGGTTGAAGACGAGCTCTTCCGTGTCTGCGTCGAGGCCGCTGAGGATGTCGTCGAATATGAGCAGGTCCGACTCGACGTACAGGGCTCGGGCGATAGATACCCTCTGCTTCTGGCCTCCGCTGAGCGTGATGCCGTTGCTGCCGATCTTGGTCCGGTCGCCTTGTGGGAACAAGAGCAAGTCCCTCGTAAGCTGCGTCGCCTCAATCACTTTCATGTACCTGGTCTCGTCGTAATCGGAGAAGCCAACAATGTTCGACCTGAGCGTGGAGTTGGTCAGGAACGGAGTTTGGTCGCAGTAGCCGATCTTGCGGTAGTTCGATCCCATGATGACTCTGCCCTGCGACAACGGTGTCTCGCCGAGAAGCGCTTTGCATAGAGTCGACTTGCCCGAGGCAATCGGACCGACAACGATGGTCAAGCTGCCGGTGGGGATGGTGGCGGTGACATCCTTCAAGTTGAAGATGCCGTCGCTCCAGCCAAAGCTTCCCCGTTCAATCCTAATGGCAGGCGCAGACTTGTCGTCCGACAACGCAACAGCAGTTTCTTTCTCGGACAGTTCCGGCTCTCTCGTCTCGCGGAAGTCATCCCTCGACTCCTTCTCCAGGAAAGCCTGGATGCGGTTCAAACACGTCAGACCGGCGATGAACTGGGGCAGCATCTGGAACACGTAAGTGAGCGGACTGGCCAGCAGCGTTATGTACGAGATGGACGTGAAGATGGTAGTAACATCCAGCTCGCGCGACGTGATGGCGAAGGTAAACACCGGCGAGAACCAGAGCGGTATGTTGCCAATGGTTGCTCCGGCGGCCTGCACCATGCGGAACCGGCTTCCTGCCTTGAGCTCCTCCTGCCGCATGTCCTGGATGGCCGTCTCGACTGGCGCCGTGAGACCCGAGATCTTGAGGTGCTTCATGTTGGAGATGACGTTGGCGGTGAGGCCGACTCGCTTCTGGATCTTGCTCATCCACTCCTTCTGTCTCGGGCCGGTGATCTTTGCTGATAGCGACGAGAGGATGGCGCAGATAACGACCACCACAATCGTAGACACAAACGCGGCTCCTATCTGTCGGTAGAGCAGGTAGCTAGCCACCACGACCTGGATTGAATTCGCCCAGAACTCGTGCATGAACAACAGCCCCATCCTGATGCGCTCGACATCGGTGCTCATCAGCGTGACAGCGGACGAGTCGTCGGCGGCATCGAGCCTGGCCTGTGTCGTCTTCTTGTACACTGCCGCCGCGAGACAGCCGCGGGCCATCCACATGGCGCGCTCCTGGTAGTACCAGTAGAAGGCGGTCGAGAAGGCGATGCCCATGTACACCAGCACGGCGGCGCCGATCAGGCCCTTGCCGATGTTGGCGGCGTTTTCTCGGTCCGGTTCGGACAGGTAGTTGAGGAGGGTCTCGATGAGGAACGGCTGGCAGAACTGAAAGCCCATCAGGGCGACGCGGGGCCCGACGGGCAGGAGGTATGGGACGGCCAGCGTCTTGAGGAGGGCCCTGGTGAGCGCGTGTTTCTTGCCGTTGAAGTTCCTGGCGTCGATTGTTCTCTGTAAGGCGGCTTCGAGGGCCTCGGAGGCCATGTGCCGGTCAAGTGGGAAGAGGTCGGGGATGCCGAGGACGCTCTTGTACCCGCGGAGGAAGAGCGAGTTGAGCCAAGCAAACACCCCTAGACCGTACAGGCCGGCTGTTTCCTCGGGGCTGTGGTCTTTGCGATCCCAGTTGAGCCACTT
This sequence comes from Coniochaeta sp. 2T2.1, assembly GCA_009194965.1. Lineage (NCBI taxonomy): Eukaryota > Fungi > Ascomycota > Sordariomycetes > Coniochaetales > Coniochaetaceae > Coniochaeta > Coniochaeta sp. 2T2.1. The sequence continues at coordinate 2,067,407 of VSMA01000002.1, read as the reverse complement.
CTCCTTGCGCATGGACTCGAAGACGATGGCCATCGCCTTGGCCGCTATCGAGGCGGTCAAGACGCCGGTATAGGATTTCTCGCTGCTTGTTTTCGCTGACATCCACAATGATCTCGCCTGGGTGACGTCGAAGAGAAGTGACAGGAACAGGTACGCATTGAGGAGCATGGATGGCCGTGGTGTTCGTGCGTGCTCCAGAAAAGACATCCACGACATGCAGAAAGAAGCCACCAAGTTCAACGCCGCCGATGCCACAAATACATCGAGTAACCTCGCTGCTCTTGTGCAGCTCAGGACAAGCAGTACGAGCTGCAAGACGGCGTATACTGCCAGCGTGATCTGGCATTTTGGAGTCAGTATACTTGCGGTGTAAGTCGAGACGGCCAGCTCACCTGTTTCACAACCTGCCATGCCAGTCCTCCCGCGATCTTCGGCCTGCGTATCAAAAAGACTATCCTCGGAATCGATAGCGCAATAAAGACAGCAGCCGGCAGTGTGGAAAGGAAAATCTTCTCGAATCGGAGCGTAAAGTCGAAGTCATCACGGCACCCCTGAACAGCAGGCCCAAAGGCCGCATCGTTAAGACAACCGGAGAACTCCATCTCAAACATGCTTGGTGGTCGTTAGCACGAACGCGTGCCTAGTTGAGGTAGAGAACGATGTCGTAGAGAGACAAGAAGCCAAACGTACCATCTCTCCAGCAATACTATGCTGCCTCAGGAACCAAGAGACTCATATAAGTCTCTGTAGATACAGTCGGTGGTAATCCGTCCGCCTAGGGCTAGTGCAGCCAGGCAGAAAGCGCTTAGCACGGCCCGATCAAGATGCTATGTAGCATTGAGACAGTGTACGCAAGGTAGATGCAGGTAAACGAATACCCCAGACGCCCAGGCGACACGATAACGACTCCCGTCCCCATCTTCGAGATCTATGAAGGCTGCTAGCCTACGTAGAGGGGTGACGGGCGCCGCGTGGAATCCTGCCGGTATGATGCAGTGATCGGCCACTTGTTTAGGAAGGTCGACGGGAACGGCTACTAGTCCATAGTAGGCGTTAGTTGGAACCCGGTAGCATCGCCAGACCATCTGGCCAATGGCTGTCTCCGATGGAGCTGGAGTGGTTGGTTTTTGTCCACCCGACCGATATGCCCGGCGGAGGTTTTCTGGAAGCAGTTGTCGGTCGCACAGACTTCTGTGCCGTAGGGCTGCTGGCTCACAGCTGAACTTCTAGGTTTCCGCCATGCGTAATAAGAGGGGGAGGAGGGTGTGTCTCAGCACTTGCTAAGGTAGGGAGGAGATAGAGAGTACCGGTGATTCAGGGGTAGAACAAACAGGAAGGAAATATCTGCTGCCCCAATCCAGCAGGAGTTTGACAGAGCACAGCAAGACCAACCTGGAACTCCGTTGTTGCGGCTCAAGCTGACGACGCCACCGAATTCCAACGGCGTGGAAGCGACGAAGAGAGCGTCGCGTCGTGCCATTGTGGCCGGCGCTGAATTCGTCCAACTTGGGAAGTCGCAAGCGCCAAGACGCCAAGGGCGATGACTCAAAGCTGCAGGCCGCGCATGTCGTCACGTGATCGGAAAGACGGTGTATCCGAGCATCGAGCGAAGGCGCGTGCTGTTTTATCGATTTCTGGAGGGGGGGGGAGGTGTTTTCGATAAATGGCCAATGCCCGACATCTTCTGGCCTGCTCTTCTCTCTCATATTCGTCTCGCGCGTGGATTCGGGCTCTGGCGTCTTCTTTGATCGGATCTTTTAAGCTTCATGTCGCACGTGCATGTAGTCAGGCACCCTGACATGCGTCCGGTGACGGCGTTTGACACAGCTGGTGAGGAGGATTTCCCGGATCCCCCACTGTACGACACTGTTGTCGAAGGACAATGCTAGACACCCGACAGTTTGGTTAAGTTACCTCAAGGAAGCTGTCACCGTGTCAGTTTGAAGGCATTCACACGTGTTCCCGCAGGTGTGAGGGAAGAGCGTTTGACTTTTAATGTGGGGTCCGGCCGCTAGCGCCTCAGCTTTCCGGAGCGAGGGGTCAGCCGATCCCGGCCGAGGCAAACTTGGACCTCCGCATGCTGCACCTTCCTCCCCGGGTGTACCTTATCAGAACAGCGACAGGCGGTGGAGCCCAACGTCATGTTCTTTAACATCAGGCCATCATATAAATTGTCGCCTCAGAGCTGATAAAAAAAAGCCGTTTAAGCTGGTCGTACGATAGGACTAGGCCACTAGCAAAGGTCGCATACATACCACAGCTCATATCACACATCTAGACCGGAGGTCACATGGTGCCAAGTTTGGGCTCTTGCCGTTCTCTTTCGCGAGATACCTTATGTCCAAGACAACCTAGCCCAAGACCGGAGCTTGCCCGAATACCTTAGCCTGGTATATGTTTGTCCACGTATTGTCTGATAAATAAAAGGGACGGTTTGCCTGCAGACATAAAACTTCGGACATACCTACTTCGCCACGAAAAACTTAAGAATCTGACGACACTTTCTTAACTCTGATCCCAACACCACTTCACACTTTCACAGGCACCAGACGAACAACACAAGACATAGGACGGGGATATTGGGTTGCCACCACACCAACATCACAATGTGCATCGTCCTCCTAACAACAGCCCACCCCTCCTACGCCCTCATCGTCCTCGACAACAGGGACGAGTTCATCCTCCGCCCCACGAGCCGCCCCCACTGGTGGACCTCGGTCCCCGAAAACGTCCCCTACGTCGACGGCGCCAACGGCGTCTTGACAAACGGGGACCACAGCGCCCAGGGCGGCGACCACGCGGATTTGAAGGCGACCCAAGAGGTCTTGTCGGCCAGGGACCTCCAGCGCGCGGAGCATGGCACGTGGCTGGGCGTGACCAAAGACGGCAACCTCGCCGTGCTGACCAACTTCCGCGAGACCAACGTCCACGACGCCAGCCACCCCGTGCACGGCACGCGCAGCAGGGGGGGAATGGTGACGGCCTGGCTCGGGGCGGACCCGCGGGAGAAGGTTTCCGAGTTTGTCACCCGGATGCTGGACGGCGGGGTGAGCAATGTGGGCGGGTTCAGCTTGATCTGCGGGAAGTTGAGGCAGAAGCGCCACGGGGACTCGGGCGCGCACAGGAGCCTGGAGCCGCTGGCTATCATTTCCAACCGTAGCGAGGGGCTGGAGGGCGTCCCGTGGATAGGCGAGGAGAGGGGCGCGGTGTACGGGCTGAGCAACACGTGCTACGGGGACCCCGAACCGTGGCCCAAGGTCGAGCTGGGGAAGGAGTTGCTCACGAAAGTGGTGCGCAAGGCCGCGGAGGAGAAGCTGGACGAGGAGCACCTGATTGACGAGCTGCTCGGGATCCTGGACACAGACACCCTCCCCCGCCAGCAGGGCATGGCGTTCGAGGACTGCATCAACACCCTCAAGCACAGCATCTTCATCCCGCCCATTGGCGACGAGCACCACTGCGAGGCGATGGAGAGGGCGCGCGCCAAGGGCAAGCTTGAGCAGTTCGACGAGGCCACGGAGGAGCTCCGCGGCGAGGAGCGGCCCGACGAGACGAGCATGGGGTTCGAGACGGGCATGTACGGCACCCAGCGGCAGACTGTGATACTGGTGGACTGGGAGGGGAATGTGACGTTCCGCGAGAGGGCGCTGTGGAATAAGCACGGACACCCGTTAAAGAGGGGGGAGGGGGACATGACTTTCAAGTTTAGGATTGAGGGGTGGGAGGATGGAAAAGGGAGCATGCTGTGAGGGGGTAGGGGGAGGCGAGGAGGGTCGTTATGACGGAATGAGGGATGGGATATGCGGTAGATGGACGGCCTGATAGGTCGTTATGACGGCGTATGGGGTTATGTTCATGGTTTCCGCGTTAGACTATCGATTGGATATACAATGGCATTGGATATTATGACGGCTCTGGTGGGTGTTGATGGTGGGCATGGAAGCTGTGAAAGAGAGAACCGAATTAATGATCTGCAGATTACATACAGTATAGCACTTGGTTCCTAGTAGCCATTCCTACTACATGTGCTAAAATAAGCCTGTAAGGTGGTCCGGCAACAAATTGATCGTCGTCTCGTCATGTCGTCCTCTCGTCGTGTCTTCGTGTCTTCGCCTCGTCGTGATGCCGAAGGTATGGAAGTGCTGAGGCACGCTTTCCAGCGAATTCTTATCGAATGCCCTTTGGTAGCGGGTAGGTGCCTCTCAATTCGCTGCCTGTGGTTTTGGCGGCAGTCCATCCTCCACCACGCCTTCACCTTCCTCCTCTACCACTTCGTTGGATCCACCACTCTCCTTCGGTCATTCTCTCTTTTCCGGGCAGGACTCGTCTAGTTCATGAATTTTGCACAACCTCCAGTACCTTTCTTTGACTTCCGATTAGTTATTCGTCGAACAAGCATCCCCCTCTGTCGCATCGCGGCTTCTATCGTTGGCGTCTATTGCTTGTGTTGGTTGCGCAGACGCCACGCCCCCTTCTGGTAAGTAAACAAACCAGTTCCTGTATTCCTCCTACCGTCTTCCGTACCTACACAACGAAACATCTTTCCAGGCCGCGTTTCCTCTCGGATTTAACAACCCTTTGGGCACATCAATTTATCCACCGCACGCATTTCTATCCATGTCCCAACGATGTGCTGCTTGAAAGCGGCGTCAAGATTGCTCGACATCCTCCTCTTCTGGCCCATCCCTGACCATCACAGCATCCTGGCTCTCCCTCTCCCTAATCTTCAACATCCTCCTCGAGCTCCTCGCCACCATCACCGCCTGGGCCCTTCTAGCCGTCTACCTCTGCGTCTTCAGCCTGCAGGCGACATGGATGACGCTGCGGAACGTCGCCGTAGCCCGCCGCGGCCAGCTCACCTTAAGGGAGGTTTTCGATTCCATCAGCGGCAGTCGCGCCCTCGAGCAGCCGGCACGCTCGTCATCGGCAGTCCCGTCGGTCCGGTGCTGAAGAACGGCGTCCCCCTCGCCCCGCAGGAGGCAATCGTCTCACCCGCGTCTACAGCTGTCAGCTACGAGAATGCGTACTATGTCAAGCCCATGGACCGCCACGATAAGGAGAACTCGCCGCCCGTCAGCAACCTACCTCCAAAGTCTCACGCCTCCAAGTCATCGCGTGCTCTCCACGTTCTGTCGAGCATCACACACAGCTTCTCCCGCTCGTCCCTGTCTCTTGCTAGCTTCAAGAGCAACCGCAACGTCAGCGGCGCGTCGGCCGCGTCCAGTGTCCACAGCACCGCAGCTCCCAGCCTCCTCCAGACGGCTCCGAAGCACTCGACCTCATCATCCAGCATGAGGCTCCCACTCATCCCCCGCTTCGACACGGCAGAGTATACGACCGACGGAACGAACGACCGCACGAACGACGAGACGACCGACGGATTCAACGGCAGCACGATCGACGCAACGACCGACAGTCCGACCGACGGACTGGACGACGAGCACCTCACCAACTCCCGCTGCCAAACCGCCGCTCTCGACCCAAAGCTAATCTACACAGCCCAACCATCAGCCTACTGGTCAGGCCGCTTCGTCGCCCTGCGCGACCGGTACCACTCCGAGCTTCTCGAGCCGGCAACACTGCAGTGCGTGCTGGAAGAGCACGCTCGTCGCTCCCAGCCCGAGCCTCACTTGCAATCCGACATCCAATCCGTCGGCATCACCACCACAGACCTTTACAACAAGAACAACAAAAACTCCGCCCGGCAGCCGCAAGGAACACCCTCCTCCTCCTCCTCCTTTCTCGCTCCCCCTCCTCGTAACCTCACCCACCACCACCACCCCTTCTCGACGCGGCAACCTGGACCCTCCTCAACCCTCGGCATGGGTATAGGTACAGGTACACCATCCTTCTCCCGTCCACCTCTCAGCAGCGGACTCTCCCGCCTCTCGCTGAACAGTACGAACTCCACACCCCGCCCCGGCCCCGGTCAATCCCAATCTCAAGCGTACAACCCCTCCACCGCCCCACCCCGTCCGTCTCTTTCCTCCTCCCACAACCACCAGCACCATCACCATCAAGCAGGAAACATGCCCCCTCCCCCTCCCCCAACCCTCCACACCACAGGCGCCTCATCTCTGGCCTCCGCCCCGGTCCTTTCCGGCCTAGAAACCACAACCCCCGCCGCCCGCCGCCGGGAACTCATCCTCCTGACCTCCGACGACGCCCGTCGCGCCCGCGTGTTCGCCGCGCTGCAGTCCCTGTGCGCCACGCCCGAGGCGAGGGAGAGTCTCAGGCAGTGGCAGACTGCTTATGCCAGGCGGACGGGGAGGGAGTGTCTCCTCCCCGTTGGGGGGAGGATGGTTGACGACAAGCGGGGGAGGGTGAGCATGTCTGGATGGGGTATGGGAAGGCGGAGTTTGGGGAGACGCGAGGGGAGTGTGGTTAGCTCTACTGGTACAGCGGTTGGGGAGAAGAAAGAGGGCTGGACGAGCCGGTTGAGGGTTTTTAGTGGGGGGAGGAGGAGTCAACTGATGGCTATGGATGGACAGGGACGGAGTCGACAGGGAGCGAGTGTGCTGGGTGGCACGGTAGTTGGTGGAGGAGGACAGAGATATGGAAGAGAGGGAAGTGTCGGTGCAGCCAGCGAGCCCGCTTGGGCGATGGCTGGGACGGGACTGCCGCTTCCCACTGAGGTGGGGGGGAGGGGAAGATGAGGGTTAGACGGATTCAGAGGGTTGATCATGGGGTTTGATGGAGGGACAAGAGAGAGAACAAGCGTTGGTCAGTCATCCGGACTGCATTGTGGGATTAAGTGTCTGGTCTTTCCGGGGTGCAGTGTACGGGTCTTGGATGGCACTGGGTGTTACGCGTCGGGGATCGAGAATAGGGGTATGCTTTTTCAGGGACAGCACAGCACAGTATGCGTGGAGTTGGAGGATTGGCAGCAATATGGATAAAGAGCCTCAACCAGTTGGAGTTGGTGGTGGTATGACTGGGTATTGTTAGACGGGGCGTATAAGCAGACGCGGGGGGAAGGGATACCGAGAGATTAATCGTGATAAATGAGTATTCTTTACCAAGTGTGCCGGTCCGAGCAGCGAAGCTATCCCGGTCTATAAAGTGCTAAGTGCACATCCCATCCCAAACCCATACTTATTCGTTATCATGAACTCCAACGCCTAGCAATGCCATATCGACCAGTCTATCAATATCTCCACCTTCCATCACAATCTCATCCGGGGGTATCACGCCTCAATCTTCTTCCGACTTTTCAGGTAATCCCTCAACTGCTCGTGCTTGCTCGCAAAGAACATCTTTTTGACGTCGCTCCGCCACGTCAGCACACCAATCTCGTCCGCGTACCCCACCAGCGCCTCGTACTCGGCCTCGCTCTCGAAGTCCTTGAACAGGAACCCGCTCGTCGTCGTCATCCTCTCGGACTCCATCTGCCACAGCCGGATCTGGTCCACCACCGTCGGCGGCAGAACAGGCTTGTTTGCCGCCGCAGCTGCCCTCGCCATTTGCTCGTGCGCGTGCGCCGCGAGGTAGGCGATGATCTGGTCGGCCGTTATGCCGTGCGAGACTGCCTTGCGGATCGACGCGCGCGTGATCCGCGCCGTGACCATGCCCGCGAAGCGCAGCTCCATCTTGGCGAAGAGGGCGATGACGGCTATCTGCAGGGGGGAGTTGGTGTACGCGTAGAGTCGGTAGTTGGTCTCGATGATGATGGCGCCCTTGGCGTCCTGCGGCTCGCCCAGCCCGGTCGCGTCGGCCTCGGCGTTGGGGTTGGTCGCCGCCTCGAAGCCGGCGCTGACGCTCCGGAGGGCGGACGCGTTGGACGTCAGCGTCGTGGCCAGCCGCGTGGGGAAGTACTGCCGCGGCGTGTCGCGCGGGATATAGATGAGCCCGAAGTCGACGAGGGAGGGGAGCATGTTGCGCCTCGGCTCCGTCAGGGCGTCGGTGTCGTAGGCGCGGCCCAGTTCCAGAGACGCCAGCATGAAGAGGAAGGAGAGCATGTCGACGCTGTCCATCGGCGAGCCGGCGACGGAGGCGGCCTCAAGCCAGAGGAGGAGGAGGGTCCAGACCTGCGCGTTGGCTTCTTGTAGGAGGAAGGTGAAGCCTGCCTGCGTGATAGACAAGGGACCGACTTTGTTCTTCCGCTCGACGAGGCGACCAGCGAGGAGGAGGTCCTTCACGCTCGCTTTAGGACCCGTGGAACCGATCTCGTACTTGGATTCGGCGACGCTGTCGACGACGAAGTGCAGGATGTCGTCCCACTTTTTGCGGGCGTAGCGGTCGAGAAAGGGGATGTCGATGGAGGCGTCGACGGGGAGGGTGGAGGGGGCACCGAAGCTGTTGTGGTTGCCGCCGCCCTCAAGGGCAAGGCGCAGGCTGTTCTTGAAGTTCGTGGTGAGGGAGATCTCGGGCGGCTTCTCTTTGCTCGGCGGTGTGACGGTAGCGATGTGGTAGAGTCGGAGGAGGGAGACGGCGCGGTCGCGGTCCTTCTTGTAGCCGTCCTTGACCCAGACTTCGAGCTCGGATAGACGCAGCGGCTCGGGCATGTAGACGAGGGCCATTACGAACGTCTTGGCCAGATGGGGTAGCATGCGGCGGAAGATGGCGAAGGCGGTCGAGGGCTGCTGGTAGAGGCGCCTAAAGGTGGTGCCGGGCAGCTTCTCGAGGTAATCCGAGAGCTGGTACGACTGCGTGCCCGGGGCCGACATGGTGGGCGGTTGTGCGGTCGGCGGCAGTCGACTGTTCAGTCTATATCATGGTCTGAAGTGGTGTTGTACAGCAACCAGTCGAGAAGTGCGAATCCTTGGACGATGGGATGATAGAACAAAGACCGGACTGGATGGAGTCGTGACGATGCTTCGAGTGACGCGGAGCTAAAAGTTGAGGAAACGGCACTAGTGGTGGGCTGACAGGGGCCCGTAGCCTCGGCGCGGCACTAGCTCCGTTTGCCTAATCGCGACGTCACTTGCATTTCCTCCACATTCGGATTCAAGGGCGGGAAGTTACACATTGACATTTCCAGACTTAACTGGACCTCGTTGCAGCAGTGCAGAAGTGCAAAATGTCGAGAAAACTGCCACCAGCCAAGTTTGTGAGATCGGTGAGTCCTGCATATTGTCAAAGATACATCGCTGCGGAACTGTGCTGACGGATATCTCAGGTCTTGAAGTCTTTCATGGCCGAGTCCGGTCTCGAGCCGAGGTTGGACAGCCCCTGATTATGTGTCTCTTGTTCATTGTTTATCGCCTGCTAAACGACGTTTACTTCCACCTTGCAGGTTGTTTGGTCAGCATGTAAGTATAGTTAACTGTCAAGTACATGCATGCCACTGACATCGGTTGCAGATGCGCATTACCGACGCAAGTGATGGCAAGGTTGACTTTGAGCTCGACATTCAACAGGAGCACACGGTACGAAGACATGACCATTGGGCATAATATTGACTGTACCGACTTACATAATGATATAGAACCGGTTGAACATTATCCATGGAGGAACAATAGCCAGCATGGTTGACCTTGGAGGCTCCCTTGCCGTGGCGTCAAAGGGGCTCTATGCCACCGGCGTCTCAACGGACTTGAACGGTGACCCAAGGTCCATGAGCTCATGTCATGATTTCGTAGCTGACAATGATCTCTAGTCACGTATCTCAGCAGTGGGGGCAAGGTCGGAGATACCATCAAAGCCACTGCGCTGTGCGAAAAGAGTGAGCAAATATCCAAGTGGCCCGACCTCCGGCCGGCTAGCTAACGACGACGGACGCAGTCGGCAAGACTCTAGCATTCACGACTATCTCCTTCAAGAACGCAAAGGGAGAGCTTGCTGCGAGGGGTAGCCACACCAAGTAGGTTACCTGCTATCCGATACTTGTTCTTGATACTAACACGGTCTGCAGATATGTCACGCAAGCATGGGGTGCCCACCCATCATACACGCCTCCGGAGGACGCGGAAATAGACGATGTAGACTGATCGCAAGTGTACCATCACTCAGCATAGATCGCGGTGTCCTACAGCGAGAGCACCTAGTATCCTGTACGGAAGAAATGCTATTGACAACAGAGACCCCAGCCAATATCTCAATATATTGCCGACCGATCTCACTTCTCACGCTGCTCTCCGTTGGGCAGCTCCTGCGCCGGGCTCGGCACATACGGCGGCGAACTGCCTTGCAAACTAACGTGCCCATGCACCTCCTGCGACGGAGGATGCATCCCCTGCGGCTGTACCCAACCCTGCTGCTGCTCCGGCTGCTGAGGCACAGCATACGCGTACTGCTGTGGGGGGTACTGCTGGTACACCGGCTGTGGCTGCGGCGAGTAGGCTCCTCCTCCCTGGGCCCAGCCGCCCCCTTGCCCCGGAATGGCATGTGGAGGAGGCATGTTCATCCACTGCTGCTCCGTCGTCCACAGACCTTTCTGCTTCCGGATACCGATGACAAAGAGTAGAACGAGGATGACGAACATGATCCACGCCGTGAGGATGGGGTCGACCGCGTTGGTGGCGATGGGCGTCCCGCTCGAGTCCTCGGGGAGAACCCATGTCGCGACGTAGACCAGTTGCCAGGTGTATCTGACGAACAGCAGGATCGTGGCGACGAGCAATATGACGGCCGACTGGATATCGGCAGAAAGTCAGTTGTCTGTCCCGGCGAATGATTTCGAGGTTCGTGGACTTACACTTCGCCTGAACTCCAGGTTCTTCACCCGATGGACGACATAGCCCGCAAACAAAATCATCGCCAGCGTCGCCACCCAAAACATCACCACCACCGCGGCCGTAATCTGCCGAATCGTCCTCAAATCCCTGTCAAAGTCCCCAATGGCGAAGTACATCCCTTCGCTCCTCCTCCCGGAGCGATAGTCAAAATATTTCCCCCAAGCCGAGTTCGTCAGCCCCAGATGCGCGATGCTCAGCACAACCACCACCCCAGCAAACGAAATCGTCGCCCAGCGCACGCCCTTCTGCAACCCCGTCCTCACGGCCCCGGCCTTGGCGTACAGGAACCCGTTGGCGATCTCCACCACGCTGATGAGCAGCAGCGCCGTGGCGACGTCGTCGAAGAACTGCCCCACCGACGAGACGCGGACCTCGATGTTGTAGACGGTCAGCATCGTGTCCTCGTCGTAGTCGGCGTAGTACGCCGACGAGTCGTCCAGGAGCCAGGGGACGATGTAGATGTAGAGCGCGCCCGCGACGACGTATAGGAGGAGTGCGCTGCGGAGCATGAGCTGTAAGTACTCGTCTGGCCTTGTTTCCCTTTTTGGCTCTTCACTGACGGACGACGAGTTCAACGTACAGGATATAGAACGGGAAAACGAGCTTCATCCACGTGAAACCCACGCGGGCGTGGTCACCTTTCCGCCGGGCGAGACAGAGGCTGACCATCCATATTATGAAGAGCGGTTTGATGAAGAGTCCTGTCAGGACGACGTTGACGATGCCCCATATTGTGAGGTCGGTGGTGTCGATGTACGCCATGATTTTCTTCTGCGTTTTCCCTTCTTCGCAGCTGTCGAGAACGAAGGTCGGAAAGCAAGAGAGTCAATAAGGGACAGAATCTTGTACAACGAGACTGCGCGTGTTGTCTCTTAAGTATAGTAGTCAACACAGACAGGTAAGAACGGTGAAACGTCCTCCCGATATTGGGTATTTACCAGCTCTCCGGATCTTCATCTCAATTCTATTGGGCCGTCCGGGGCATGGCTCAGCCGCTGCGCGTGGGACGCCTTGTCAAGTGGCTTGCCAAGACTTCGCGATGAAACGGGTGGCTTTTCTTATTTTGGGATCTGGAGTGGTCGACAACACGCTTCGCCGTCTCGTCGTTAGTTTACTTCATACACCACCTCTACTCACTCAAGGGACTGTAACCGACAAACGGTCTCCAGTGCTCAACAAGTCGCGAGGCTTCTGCAACATGTCAGAGCCTGCCTGTCTGTCTGCCTTGCCGCCCTCCCTGTCTTCCCCGCAAGAACCAAGCGATGGCCTCGATTCTCGATGGTAAATGCACGAACAGTCGCACAGCAGCAACCCCAAACCCCCCTCCGCCGTTTATTGGTCTCGGGATATCTCCCACGCTGCATACGTGCCTCAGGCGCCTGCTACGATGTTGTTTGCTCGCCACCGCTCGTCGTGTCAGGGAAGACTGCGCCCTCACACAGCCTGGTAGCTCATCTTTGCAATTTCTGGTTTGTATCTTCTTTTTGGAGGGTAGTCAGACACCCAGCTTCTGAACAATCCATCTTGGAGACGGGTTTCAGTAATCTGCACACTTGGTTCTTGAACATCTGAACGTCCATCTTGGAGAGGGTTCAGTCCGACACCAACCATTGAACAATCTTCCACGCCAGCATGGCCGACCCTCTCAGCGCCGGTGCCAGCGTGGTCGCATTTCTCGGCGTGGCCTGGTCGTCGGCAAAGGCCATCCACGAGATCCTATCCGCCGTCAAGGACGGACCGCGAAACGTGCAGCGCCTTGCGGACGACGTCAAGCAACTCCAGGATATCCTCGGGCGGATCTCTGCTCTGCTCGTCGGTTCGGCGCATAACACCGACCTGGATGAGCTCGCCACCTTGTCTGGCAGATGTCAGAGCGATCTCGCCGACTTCGCGTCGAAGTTGCAGAGCCTTCACCTAACCCCGAATGACCGACGAATGGGGAATTTATGGAAGAGATTGAGGGCTGCCATGGGCGAGAAGGACCTTGATCGCATGCGGGACGTTATTGGGAACTACATATCGGTTCTCAACATCCGGCTGACGCTCCTTACCACTGCGCAGGTGTCTATGTCGGCTACCCAGTCAACGCAAATACTCGACATACTGAGACAAATGCAGGCGGAACTACATATATCCGCCTCCGCGAAGTCCCTTGTTGTCTCTGCGCTACAGCCAACTACCCAAGCAGCGCAGTCATTCTCTGCCCAGGCATGCACCGCACTTGATCCTGAGCTTGAAGGCAGCGTCGACCGGTTGATCAAGCTCGTCAAAGACAAAGAATGCACCCTCGACTCAGGCGATGCGGATGCAGAGCAGCTTATATCCGACTTGCAGATGCTGTTGGACTCAGCTCAGCAGCAGGAGCTGTCGGTGGCAGGGACGCCGGATATGATAGAGGTCACGAGAGCTTGGCCTTCCGAACCGGCACCGAATATATTGAAAGAACTCAGGCTTGCCAGCAGCTTGCTGCTCTCAGCCCCGATGATCGCAGTCAATCGGAATGGCCCCTGGACTCTCAGCGGCCCAGTACCGGAGGGCTTCGTGCTTCAACAGGACAGGAAACGCAAGGTCGTCGATGTCGCGAATGGAACGTTGACCGTGACGACAAATAGTCGACGGAGGACGCGCCGTCAGCAGAATGAGACTCCAGCAAGTGGAAACAACGGCGGGAAGGACTTCGTCGCACAAATCAGCTTCCGCCCAAAGGGCTCGAACTCTTTACTCTCCATTTCCGTCAGTCGTGGACAACTGCATCACGGATCGGTCTCTGGCGTTCCCAGGGTGTTACTCAGCAATATTCTCCCAGAGGACTCTCACGTGTTCAAGATAGCTCGCGACGGCACCGTGGAGGATCTGATGTCACTACTTGCTCAAGGCCAAGCGAGTCTACACGACCATGATCCTTGGGGTTGGTCTCTTCTCCACGTGAGTTATGACGCTGGCATGCTACTTGCTCATTTCTCACACCTGCATCAGTGCGCCGTCCAGTCCGGCAATTCGCCCATGACCAGATTTTTAGTCGAGAACGGATTAGATGTCGACGAGATATGTACCATAGGTCCGACGCGATATGACCCGACGGTTATAAAGAGGTGAGTGTTATTGACCATTCTCGTTTCCAGTGCTACCTACCAAGTTGGTGCGGGAAGACTCTGGTGTGTCTCTGACCTGCCATATCAGTACACCGTTGCATCTAATATTCAACGAAGATGACCTTGAGTCTGCTGAGATCTTGCTGAGAGCTGGTGCGGATCCCACCATAGACCCTAGGGGTCACTCGTTGCCCGTGCTTCATCAAAGTACCAACTTGGCTCATCAAAGTACCGACAGAATGAGAGACATGATTTACAGACACAGCCTATACTTCGGGCTCTCGGATTGCCGCGATTGGAGGGGATTCACTCCGATGCTTTGGGCCTCCTGGCTCCAGTGCGACCCCCGGCGCAATGTCCAACAAGTGCCATTTTTCCTCAGCAAAGGGAGTAGTATCAACGAAGCGGACGGCTTCGGATGCAACATGCTTCACCATTTCTTTTGCACGCGTCCCCGACGTCCGTCCAACCCGGATGGAAGATTCCTGCTGCTATACCTCCTGGAAAACGGAATCGATGTCCGGGCAAGGGATAGCCTAGGCAGAACTGTGTCGCAGATTGCCTATTCCCAGTTATGTTATACTATGGAAATCCAGCTTGGTAGTTACTGTGGAGATATTTGGGACTCGGTTCTCGACTCTTGCGGTTACAGCATTGCCGAGTTCAGAAAGGGCTATCCTCGACAAGCCGCGTATACTGGGCGCTATTCCAGGTGGGATTTTGAGAAGCTATGGGAGGGTCGAGAACACTGCTGTCCATACTGGGACGATACGGATTGGCGCAGCCCTCTGGACGAGCAATGTGATACGCCTGAGAGACCAGAACAGAATATTTGTGTCTGCACAGATGTCGACTTTAAGTGGAGGGCGCAGTGCCGGTACGATGGATGTGATCCGGAGAGCAGCTCTGAAGAGGATTCCGACACAGAGTCGGGAGGCTCTGACTCTGGCACTGGCGAAGACGATGCCTGGAGCAATGACGGGGACAACAGGTTGCGACGGGAGGGACACGATTCCGCTACCACCGACGACCAGGACTTCCAGAATACACCGTCCCCAGGAGGACCTTCCGGAGACTTGGAAACCTCTGACTCGGAAACACATCAGCACTCCTACTCTGAGGACGACACTTCCACAGGCGCACTTGAGTGTGACGAACTCTCCCACAACCCGTGGGACGATGACTGGTCTTGATTCGGACGTCCATCTTCCTTCACCTCAGTGTATATTGAACCTACAATTTCGACAACAGTGAGGACGCCTGCGCAGCAACAAGTACATCGCTGTGTGTTCGGCTCATCGCCTTATCGTCCAATCGTGTGGTGGTTGGTGCAATGGGGAGACAATCACTACCAAAAGCCTGTCCTATTTGGATCCCCAGCCTTCTGGAATGGAGAATTGGGAACAAGAGGCAACGAAACACTTCAAAGTCGGAATTTTAAGGAATCGAGTCGTCAATGTCGAGATATCTCTCAAAGCGTCGCATGTGTCCGAGTGAGTGCCGGTCTCGGAGGCGTTCAAGAGTGGATAGGAGACCCCGAATAAACACAGCGGACCACAGCAGCCCGGTTGGACATTCCCGTTCCGGGCAAGTGTCGACAAGTTGACGGGTTACAGCCGCTACGCGGGAGCGAAGCCATTCATCCACAGGAAGCCGCCGCTGCGAAAGCCGAGTGACGCCCGACTATCTCGGGCACCAAGCTTTAATGGCACTCGCGCCGCGGGGTAGCTTGGGACGCATCTTGGAGCACTCCATACTCGGCAATCTTACCCTTGGGTTGGGCGACTCTATTGGTCAGATTTAACAGCTGGAGAATGTCGATGGAGGGTTTCTTATCACTCCAATTGACAATGAGCTTCCTTATCTTGCACCTCATCCCCCTCCTCAGAGACCGACCCCATCCACAACAGCTGCCATTCGAGAGGACATGGCCGATAGACAAGTCTAGGCGGCCTAGATATGTTCCTAATAGCTGTAATGCCAATGCTTTCTTGCACACTGCAGACGCGATCGGGGACATTGAGCGATGGCCATTAGCTTTATCTTGGCTGACAACTGAGCCTTTGTAAAGCATCTGACTGACTGTGACAGGATTGTGCCAGATAACCGAGCCAGCCATCACCATACTGCTCATGTAGATATAAGATAGGCTGTGGCGCCGTGGTGTCTAAGTCCCTGAGAGGTCTGCACACATTTTCTCACCACTACCGAACACACTTCGTCCGCACCAGTCAAGATGGGTTCCCTCCAAGATACTACCCTCCCACACCCCCTCGATCCCCTCTCGATTCCCGAGATCACCACAGCCATCGACGTGATCAAGAAAGCCCATGGCGAGGTCAAGTTCAATGTCGTCTCGCTCCACGAGCCGCGGAAGGCCGAGATGCAGGCATGGCTCGAGAACCCGAGCAGCGCTCCTCGCCCGCGACGTATTGCCGATATCGTTGTCATTGCCCCCGGCAGCAAGGTGTACGATGGCCTGGTCGACATCGCGGGCGCCAAGATCCTGAAGTGGGAGCTCCTGGACGGTGCCCAGCCTATTGTAAGCCCTCTACAGTACCTTGCTGTGTGGTATTCAACGGTATACTGACCACATATGAGCCAGATCACAATGGAGGAACTCCAAGCAGTAGAGCACAAGATCCGCACCGACCCCCGCGTCATCGAGCAGTGCGTCCTCAGCGGTATCGCCGCGTCCGACATGCACAAGGTCTACTGCGACCCGTGGACCATCGGCTACGACGAGCGCCACGGCAACCTCATCCGGCTGCAGCAGGCGCTCATGTACTACCGCCCCAACATCGATGACTGCCAGTACCAGTACCCGCTCGACTTCTGCCCAATTTACGACGCCGGAAAGGACAAGATCATCGACATCGACATCCCCAAGATCCGGAGGCCGCTGAGGCTGGACACGGAGAAGATCAGCTACACCGTCTCCGCGGTCGAGCAAAACGGTGGATACAGGACTGATCTGAAGCCCATCAACATCACCCAGCCCGAGGGCGTCTCGTTCAAGTTGACCGGCCGTGAGATCGAGTGGCAGAACTGGAAGTTCCACATCGGCTTCAACTACCGCGAGGGTATTGTGCTGAACAACATCACCTACAACGATAAGGGAACCGTGAGGCCGATCTTCTACCGGTTGAGTCTGGCCGAGATGGTGGTGCCATAGTAAGTGCATGACCCTAATCCTGAATGCCAACCCCCTTTCGGGAAGAGCAAAGCTGACAACTCCCAGCGGCAACCCCGAGCACCCTCACCAGCGCAAGCACGCCTTCGACCTCGGCGAGTACGGCGCGGGCTACATGACCAACAGCCTCTCCCTCGGCTGCGACTGCAAGGGCTCGATCCACTACCTCGACGCTGAGTTCCCCACCCACGCCGGCGCCACCCACACCATCAAGAACGCCATCTGCATCCACGAGGAGGACGACGGCATTCTGTTCAAGCACAGCGATTTCCGCGACAACAGCACCATCGTCACGCGGGCGCGCAAGCTGATTGTGAACCAGTGTTTTACCGCGGCGAATTACGAGTACGCCATCCAGTGGGTGTTCCACCAAGACGGCACCATCCAGCCGGACATCCGCCTGACCGGCATCCTGAACACCTACGTCATGAACCCGGACGAAGACACCAAGGGCTGGGGCACCCAGGTCTACCCCGGCGTCAACGCGCACAACCACCAGCACTTGTTCTGCCTCCGGATCGACGCCAATGTCGACGGGCCCAAGAACACTGTGTTCATGGTCGATGCCGTTCCATCCGACGCGGCGGTGGGCAGTCCCGAGAACTACTACGGCAACGCCTTCTACGCCAAGAGGACCAAGCTTGCCACCACGGGCGAGTCGAAGACGGATTACAACGGCGCCACCTCGCGGACGTGGGATATCTGCAACCCCAACAAGCTCAACCCCTACAGCGGCAAGCCGGTGAGCTACAAGCTCGTCAGCAGGGAGGTCCCCGGTCTCCTGCCCAAGGAAGGGTCATTGGTGTGGAAGCGCGCCGGTTTCGCCAGACATGCCGTGCACGTCACCAAGTGTAAGTTTCTCCACCCCTCCCTCCCCCCATACCGACCACACGTTTTGTTCCATCAGCCGTACTGACAATCGCGCAGACGCCGACGACCAACTCTGGCCCGCGGGCCGACACGTCCCGCAAACCTCGGGCGAGCCCTCCCACGGCATCCCGGAGTGGATCGGCGACGGCACCGAGTCCATCGATAACGAGGACGTCGTGCTCTGGCACACCTTCGGCGTCACGCACATGCCCGCGCCCGAGGACTTCCCCGTCATGCCGGCGGAGCCCATCACCCTCCTGCTCCGGCCGAGGAACTTCTTCACCTGCAACCCGGTCATGGACGTGCCGCCCTCGTATGCGGCTACGCCGAGTCAAATTTTGGCTGGTGGACAGGGTGTGCACGATGCTACGGATAAGATTAGCAAGTTGGCTTTTGAGAATGGGGAGAAAAGCATTGGGGTTAATGGGAAGAGCTGCTGCTCTTAAAGGGATGGGGATAGCGGGTTGTGTGAATTTATGACGAAATGTTTTCCGTAGGACTTTGTATAAATTTGTTTGATAATGTCAGTTCTTGACAAATTGCCTCCATGACTGTTGCCGGGTTGCCATGGCTCGACTCCTGTGGCAGCCAGATACGATTTGGGGAGGTAGTCTAGCTGTGACGGAAGAAAGCCGCGCGGTTCTGAGTTCCAACTCATCACTAGTACTACGACGAGGAAGATTGTCTTGTCACTGTACTACCTTACATACTTACTTACTGCAAGTACCAGTATACATCAAGCCTCGTGAGGTATTACGCTCATCAAGACCCCTAGATATGGTGGGAATGGCTGTTTGAAAGTGCTCATTTGGATGACTTGCGGGCAATTGGTCTAGTACGGCTTTTTCTTTCGCAGCACATGCATGACCACAGCCTACCCTATACCTAATCGTGGGAGGCCAGGGTGTCTTCCGTTTCGCAGCTTGCGACCACATTGCTGAGTGTTGGCCGATCTCCAAGACTTTCTGCTTTGTGAGTGATAAGCTGGAGCATTGGAGCACAAATTTCCCCATCTTGGCATGATGTTGTCAAGCTTTGGTGTCCACACAATGCAACCTTCTCCATTTCCTTGGCAAAAGACCGACTTATCGTGTGTACCTTAGACCATTAACATTGAACAACTTCACTATTTCCAGACCCCCTCATCTTGCATCAACTCTCTTTTCCAGAACAGGAAGCCAGTTTGTTCCACGATGAGTGCATCCGGCGTTGGTGCCATATTAGGTACTCTTCTGGTAGTCCAGCTTCAGTACCTCCGCACAGGTTGTAGCCTGGTGCTCGAAGGCCGCCAGCATTTCGACATCGTCAGCACTCGTTTCCTCTCTCCGTCTCCGTCAATGTTGGTAACATTCGACACCTTCCCGAGTCAGCCTAGCGTCGGCACCTCGTCATCCTCCGGATCGCCAATAAACGGGCGATACCCGTCTGCGGCCGAAGTGCCGGATTTAGTGCGAGATCCAACCACTCGTCCAAAAGTTCCCTGTCCGGAAACGCTGCCTGTTCCAGGGCAGTTCAGTCTGCCTCGGAGCAAACCTGATCTTCAAGATAAGGACCTCCAGTGATGATGCCATCCTGGGAACCTCCACGGATGCCACGAGTGTGGTCGATCATCTCTCGACAGGGGAGAGGGACGAAGGCCAGGTCCCGTCCTCAAGCAACTCGCGGAGGGGTTCAGCTTTTGCCTTCCCAATTCTGAGGTGATGATCCCGCCGTGGCAACCCCAACGTCGAGGCCGGAATATGCTTAAGCTGTTTAGCCGGGATGTGCACTCTGGAGATCTCTGTGCCATGACCAGGTATGCGGATTCCGAATAAATGAACTCAGCAAGAGTTTCGACCAAACGGATATCGTCAATCACCAGAAGACCGTATGGGAGTACCGCCAGGGACCACGCAGCCAAGAAGTCCTGATTGCATTGTGTGCCCACGCCCAGGACGCCTCCCGTCTTAGCAAAGGCTTGTCTGGACGGCTGGGTGTGATCCTTCGCTTTCCGCGCCAGCATGACCACCCCTCACTGGCTCAATGCCACTAAACCGGCTCGCTCCCCTACTCAGGCTCCGTCGCCCTGCCCTGCCTGCTTCAATACCGTCGCTCTTGGACACCTGAGACACACGCAATCTTGCCAATAGACTGCAGATAACTCACCCCACGCCTTCACTACGTGGCAAGCGCTTCGACACCGTCTTCGACATCGCAGGGCGACCTGACGCAAGATGTGACCTTCCAGAATCGCAAGCCTCGCGCCTCTTCCTCCCCGCCTACTTCAAGGCGCTGCTGGAAACGGGAGGTCCATCGGCGATCTTGCTCGTTCCAGATGTGATCTTCCACATCGCCGTGGCCATTGTCGGTCTGTCTCCCGGAAGTGGCGTCTCTTAGATACGTTACTGCAGTTACCGTAGTATCATCACGCGGCCTTATCTGCAACATGTCTCTCCCGCACCCCACACGCCGACCTAAACTGCTCGACTGTTGTAATGGAATAGCACTCACCCACACACTAGCTCGACGCGCCACAACGCGGAGGACAGACAAGAAACAGGAAGGTAGCTGGGCCAGACGAAAGGTCGGTCAATAGCTGCAGATCCTGTCACGCATACTGGGACCTGACCAAGCTTGCATGTTAATAACACCTGCTCTTGGCAGTATAGCTCAAGCGACCAAGATGGTGTTCTCGACCCGGTTTGCGTGCCTTCAGCTGAGATATAAAGAGCGAGTCTCGATACCGCGAAGTCCCAGGCCAGACTCGACGTCATCCCTCTCCAAGCCCCCAAGCCAGCCCTTGATATCAGTCAAGTCCGTCCGTCTCTGCTCGTCTCGCCTTCAGGCCATATACCATCGTCACCATGAAGTTCACCGCCACCCTCCTCGCCCTCGCCGGCCTGGCCTCTGCACTCCCGGCCGCTGAGCCCATTGACCTCAGTGACGGCGTCAAGCTCGTCCCCCGCGAGTCGCGGACCAACCAGCGCCGCTCATTCCGCAAGACTCACCCCAAGATCCCGGCTCCCATCGATGAGGGTGCCCTCTCCACTGAGGGAATCTCCAACGAGACTCAAGTCTCATACTCGACCAACTGGGCTGGCGCCGTCTTGATCGGGTCGGGCTACAAGACCGTCACCGGTACCTTCGTTGTCCCCACGCCTAAGAGGCCATCCGGCAGTTCCAGCTCAACCACGTACTCCGCCTCTGCCTGGGTGGGCATCGACGGTGATACCTGTCAGTCTGCTATCCTCCAGACCGGCATCGACTTCAACATCCGGGGCTCGACTGTTTCGTTCGATGCCTGGTACGAGTGGGTAAGTTTTGCACCTCACCTTGACAGAATAGCGTAAAGGCACACGTGCTCACGCTCGATAAAAAAACAGTTTCCCGATTATGCCTATACGTTCACCGGCTTCGCCATCTCAGCCGGCAACACAATCAAGCTCACGGCCACGGCGACGAGCACGACCGCCGGCAGCGTGACCATCACCAACGTCAGCACGGGTAAAACCGTGACGCACAGCTTCACGGGCCAGAGCGGCGCGCTCTGCCGCACCAACGCCGAGTGGATCGTCGAGGACTTCGAACAGAACGGCAGCCTCGTGCCGCTGGCCAACTTCGGCACCGTCACTTTTACTTCTGCCAGCGTCACGACGACGGGCGGCAGCACCGTCGGCTTATCTGGGGCTGAGATCCTGGACATTAAGCAGGGCGGCACGGTTTACACTGATTGCAGTGCTTCTGGGAGTTCTGCTACTTGCACGTACGTGTAAGTAACATGAACTAGTCGAGTTGTGGGACTTACACGTGTGCGAAAGGGGTCGGGCTGGGGGAAGGGGGCGGTCGGTATGTGGGGGGCGAATAACCGGGCTTGGACGATCATGACGGTACGGGTGATGTACGGGTGATTAAGAAATATCAAGAATCTGTTGAAAGGGACATAGAAGAAGCTCTGTTCGTCGGTATTACCAATAAATTCGAGCTGCAATTGTGTCAGTATGCTGGGTGATCATCGCGAGGTACTACTCCTAAGTGCGACAACGATGTGTCCCAGACATAACGTATTCCTGGCCTTTCAGACGACTAGAAGATGGCATGAGGGGGCTGTTGGTTGAGTAGACAACGAGACGATGACACAGCGGAGGGAAGACAGGAGCACAGTCTCATGTTTGCTTAAACCGTACAGGAAGATCAACCTAGGAGAGTAGCGTTCACTAATCTGGCAGACAGGCAGTGGTCACAACCATGGCCATCGCCGTCTCCATCTCTTGGTCATCTCTCATCAAGTACTGAAGGTACAAACTACATCGCGACGAGTGGCGACGAGTGCTAGCCTTTCCACAAACCAATGCTTCCTTTCTGGACACAAACGCCAAAACCAATCTACGGTCTCCACCGGAAAGCAGGGTGCTTCCAGTCCAAGTCCTGGATATCCTTCTGGTCCAGACCGGCCAGCTCCTCCTCGATGCTCAGGGTCTCGCGACGCTTGTTGTCGCGCCACATCCAGAACAGCATCAGGGTGCTGATGATGAGCGTCGTGGCGGAGGTAGCCAGGTTCAGCCCGTTGCCGATGTGGTAGTCCGGCCCGTCCCAGCTGAGGAAGGACCAGGTCGAGGCCAGGCCGCCTATGTTGCCGAACATGACTGTGACAGTGTTATTACCTTACACAAAGTAAGAAATATTGCAGGGGGAGCGTGACATACCATTAGTTCCAATAGCGCTGCTCCTCGCCGTATCAGAAACCACATTCGCAGCCACCTGCCCATTCGTAATCGCGCCCAGCGAAAAAGCAGAACTGGCCACCAAAAACGTGGCACCGTACCGCACTTGGGGGTTCTTGCTCGCCAGAAACATGATATACCCGACCATCACCATCGGCGCGGACGCCATCATGATGATCTGCCTCCGGTCCAAGTACCAGCTGATCCCGGGCAGCAACACGGTAAAGAAGGCCCCCACAATGTACGGCGGAACGGTGTACAACTGCTGCATGACAGTAGTTTTTGTCGGGTAGATCGTCCTCACGATCGTGGGCGCGAAGAAGGCCAGCCCCTGGACGGTGACGTTGTTGAGCATGAAGATTACGGCCGTCGACAAGGTGATGGGGCTGTTGATGCCGCGCATCAGCTTCTTGCGGTCGATGCCGTCGAGGACTTCGGTCTGCGCGACGCGCTCCGACTTGACGCGCGCGATGGCCATGTCCTTCTCCGCCTGGGAGAGCCAGCGCGCCGAGGCGGGCCGGTCGGTGAGGGTGAAGAAGGAGATGACCGAGAGACCGATGGAGATGATGCCCTCGACTGCGAAGATCATGCGCCAGCTGTGCAGGCCACCGAAGTGAGGCAGAGTCAAAATACCTGAGGCCAAGAGCCCGCCGAAGGCGCCGGCGAGGGGCGCCATGACGATGTACAGGGACAGTCGGAAGGAGAGCTCGGACCGCCGGTACCAGCGGGAGAGGTAGTAGGCGATGCCTGGCATCATGCCGGCCTCGAACACGCCGAGGACGAAGCGCACGCCCATTACTTGGGCTTTGGTGTTCACGAAGGCGGTGCCGAGGGATGAGATGCCGAAGCCCAGGGAGATGATGGGCAGGAACCAACCCGGTCCCACCCATTTGCACATGATGTTGGCCGGAATCTCGAAGACGATGTAACTGACGTAGAAGATTGAGAGGACGGCGTTGTAATCGTTGCCCTTGAGGCCTAGGTCCTTTTCTAGACCGGCGAGGCGGGCGTTGCCTGGGGGGGTCTGTTAGGGGGTTGGTTAGAGAAGGGGAAGGGGGAGGGTACTAACCAATGTTGGCTCGGTCGATGAAGCAGAAGAGGTAGAGCAGGGAGACTGTGGGAACGATCATGAAGTCGATCTTGAGACGGAGTTTGCGTTCGGCTTTGGGATCGATTTGCACGAGGGAGTGCCCGTATCTGGGAGTGTTAGCTGGATGGTCGTCGAGGTTGATATTGAGATGAGACTTACTTGTCCGTGGCAGCTTGTCCGCGCTCAGCAGCATAACGAAGAGTGCCGTCTTCATTGTGTGTAGGCTCAATCACATCGGCGCCGCCCAGGGGTGGCTTCTCCGAGGTAGCCATGGTTGCTGATGAGGATTCGTTAAGCCTCCGGTTGGCGAATGCAGACTGGAGTGTAGAGTCTAAGTGACAAAGTTCAAGTACAAAGACCTGGGGGAGGTCGCGATCATTATATCGAAAGCCTGCAGGGGTCAGATTATTTTTGCGCCCTGGTCCCTGGTAGTTGATTACCGGACCAGCCCGACCTGCCCCGTGCATGCTTCATCGGCCAGGGTCACGCCCTCCTCACTTCTGGTATCTCGGATGCGGGGTTCGGCTTGCGATCTCATCGAGTCCAAGACATCCTCATTGAAGCTCTTTGCAAGCCACGAAAAGGCGGAGATGACGCCCTTAGCAACGGCCGTTTGCGCAGAAGCAGTTAGCCACTCCCCCCATATCCCCAGATTTCGACCCCGGCATGACCGTTGACTGGCTCGCTTTGTCTCAAAAGCTGGGGGGAGATATATCTGGGGAAAGAAAGCTGTCTTGAGGTGAAATCCTGGTTAGTGGATCGGTAAGTGGGCGGAATGCCTTCCCCTTCGATGTTGGACGAATCGTCGTCGTCCGCCAAGGAGCCAAGTCCGCGGTAGCTTCAGTCGTGGATAAGCAATTCACCAGCGACGAGGAGCACCCAGAACCAAATCTCCCTTCGTCCAGCCTCTCTCGTGCTTGTATCCATACCTTCGCAGACCTGCATAGACGCGTTGCCATTGTCGCAATCACACCCTACTGCCGACGAACTTGGAGTGATCCCGCGCGCGGCCTTGCCATGTGGTGTCTGGCGAAACGATAACTTCCGAGGAGCTCTCAAACCGGCGATCCCGCCTGCACCGGGACTGACGCCAACTCAAGTACCGAACCAAGATCGCTGGCCGACACTAGGTCTAGTCGACCGCCGAATTGCTGATGTCTCTGTCGAGAGCCGGAGCTAGAGGAGTCGTACCAAGCCACTGAACTCAATACCAGATCTAGTCCACTTGGAATTAGAGCTGGCAGTTGCTAGTGGCTTGGTAACCCCTTCTTATGTGCCTTGGGGTTGCTTGTTATGTCGTCCACACCTCGGTGTCAAGGGTGTCGGGAGTGACATGCGGCAATGCGATGGTCGACGACGGCTGACCTGAACGGCAAGACGGTGGTTCTGGGTCCTGCGGGGTTGGCCTATCAGAAGCTGGGGATTTGTGGCGAGATGGTTAAATATTTCCCTTTCTGGTCTCGGGTGTTGATGCGGCATCTAGAACTCTAGACACCATTATGCTGTTGCATCACAATGGCACGTGGGAGCCCAAGCGACAGCGATATCGCCAGGGGAAGTCTACCAGTTCAGTTGGTCAGAGAATATCACCTTGTTCCAGAGTAGCGGAACTCTGGTGTCCTCCTTGGGGGCAATAAGGATGTAGAGACTAGAATTCCGGTAGGCGACGGATTTAGAAAGCAGGGGCATTGAGAATTTTTCGCAGAACCGAACTACGGGTACCGATGGCGCCCCTGATGTTGTGATGATGCATTTGCTCCGTCTGGAGAACACACACGTCCAGGTCTATCCAATGTCTTGTGATTAACGTGCATGCTCTCCCTTTCCGGCCCGAGCCTTTCTTCGATTTTATGCCCATACATGGGCGTGGATATCGGCTCCTGGGTGGCGACATTGGTATCGAATGGTCTCCCACTTCGTGCTAGTCGCCCTCAACCATTCAGCTTTAGCTGACGTGGAAAGTCTGCTTGTCCTGATCCAAGATACTTGCAATCAGTTCTGGGTCGTCGTACTTGGTGTTCATTAGGCCATCCACATAAACAAATCAAATCAGAATCCCCGAACCTGATCTCTGTTTTGCGTAGCACCAGCGGTAGAGCGAACCAATCAGCCATGTCAACCTCATCACGTTCCCTTACATCGGGCCCACTGATCCCGACGTAACCCCCGACCGTGAGAAGAACCGCGCCTCCGAGTTCGAGAAGCAATTGCGTTGCATGCACAGCTCGTCGTCGTGGCCCAGTTGCTCTTGTGTCCACAGGTGCCTGGGACGGAGAAAGCTCTTGTCATCCCCGTTGGTAACCCTTTCCGCCTCCCCTACTGCTGCCTGGAGCCGATGGAGAGTTGACAGTAAAGCCTCCGGAGATGAGACAGAAATAAGCCCATGTAATGTGGCGACCAGTGCATGCTCCAGCCGCTCGCCGAGATCCAGACGCGCCGTGTCACATATCAAGTCCCTCCAACCATCATCGAAAGCTAGCAGGTGTTTGCACCTAGCCAGTGTGTCTGACAGCTGATTCAAAACGTCGCGTGTCTGAGCAGAGAAACGGACGAGGTCTCCTACCTTCCGCACCCGAAGACGGAGAACCCTGCCATTGGACGCAACTTCGATACGCCGTAACCAGACGGCTTCGCCAACTCTCTCAGACAGACTCAAACCGCCCCAACGTACAGGTGGTTGACGCAGATGACCCTGCCCGGGGTATAGGGCGCCATTTAATACAAGGGACTGTTAAATCGATGGACGTTGGCCCGCAGCCAAATTAGCAGTGGAGAAGCGATTCTCGTAGAGGTTATGGTCTTGAATGAGACGACCAAGACCACATAGAATACGAGCATGAAATAAGGCCGTGTCGTGCATCACGCGTTCCACTGACTTGGTATAATCAGGCGGGTATGCCTGTTGCAACTCAGGTACGAGGCCATATAGGGCATCGACACGATCCCGACGATCGTGGCAGGCCCTTCCGGCCGTCGCAAATAACAAGCCAGGGAAACTCTGCACATCTTTATCGCTGGGGTCTATATGGAGGGGGCGCTCGACCATGATGCTGGCCGTTATTATCTGGGGCACGTCTTCGATGGTTGCGGCTTGTGGAGCCAGCTCAACATAACTCTCATCGTCTGTTTTCGCTTGTACCTTTTTGATCACCGCATTTGCCTGTGTGATCAACTTGTCGCTCGAGACCTTCCAGTTCACCCATACGAAGAGTGGTGGAGCGCAGGCGAGTCGGAATTCCTGGAAAGTCCACATGCGGCCCTAGTACGGGTGACAGAAGACTCCAATGCAACCCACGCCCAGTCTGTTGGCCTGGTCGATGCAGACCGCGTCTGCCCAGAGCCGGCGTGACTTGCCATGAGATAACGCAGGCCACGGAGAGCAGCTTCCAAGATGACTGTAACGTCGTGGCTCAGACCGTTGACGAGAATACCCCGTGTATCCGCGGGGTCGCCGCAGACGTAGGAGAGAGCTTCGTACTTGGGCGAGTCGTCGAGGGAGACTACGTCCAGCGTGCAGCTGACTGTGTTAGCGGTCTTGCCTGGAAGAAGCTTCAGGAGCCGTGTCTCGTTGGCAGCAGGATTCAGAGGTCGAAATATTGAGGGCTTCGACATTGATGGTTAGAAGTCGGCCGGACTCAAACAGTAAAAAACGTACCAAGAACAGCAAGAGCCGCATTCAGAACAGCAAGAGAGGCGGCAGGTTGAGGAAATAAAACAGACGGGGACATACAAGATGGAAACAGGACACAGAGCTGGATTCGGACTTATATGGCATTTGGTGCCTTACATCATGCAAGAACGATGAGGATGTAGAGCACAGCCTGCCTACTGTTCACCCACAGAGGGTGCGGTCTGTTGGCCACACCCTGTGGCTACGCATGCTTGCTGTCCTCTCATTCGTATTCGAGGCGAAGTGCAGCGTCGGCAAAGCCACCCAGTCGCGTTGCGAAGCCCGGATGGAGCCATGCTAAGACGCATGCACCATCAATGGAAACGTAAAATGCTCCATCACCCAGGCTAAGGAAATCTGATGGATCCGTACACGATATCCGATCATGGATACATAGGCGCCATCTCTGGCCTCATTTTAAGCCGTCGGTCCGACTCTGTAGAGTCTTTGTAAAGAATAACCTAATAGGGACCTCAATTGTGAGGTTGCTAGTAGGATGAGAATAACAATATATGTCACAGACATAGCTGTCAAGCAAATTCGGGCTGGACGCACCACGATGGCAGATGCCAGCTAAAATTAATTCAGGGGAGCGCTCTCCCCTCCTGACAAGATAACCCCCTTCCCTTTCCCAATCCCAGTAAACCGCCCGCTAACATCAGAAACAGGGCTCAGACGACTAGGACTCGCAGGATCATTAAACCCCAGCACGAAACTCTCCTGACTGTCCCCCCAATGCTCCCTCCTACCACCGACCAAACTATCCCGCACCCCACCCCCCGAGGCACTACTCCTCCTCTTCTCCCCCGCGTCGCCACCGTACCCAATATACTGGTCGTAGTACCCCTCGAACCCGACCGAGCTGCGCCGCTTCCTCTCCGCCACCACCTCGGGGTCGTCGTCGTCGGCTAGCAGCAAGACCTCTCTTTCCCTGTCGTGTCTGGCGGTGACGGTATGGCCCCTGCTCCGCGGTGTGATGGTCGACATGAAGGACCGGAGGCTGAGAGTCGTGGGGGTGCGGAGCATGGCGGGGCGAGGGGGTATGGGGATGGACATCTCGGCTGGCAGATTCGAGGTGCCGGGAGCTTTGCCTTGTGGGGGTGTGGTGGTGATGGTGGTGGTCTGTTGGGCCCAAGGGTAGCCGTGGTAAGAAACGACGGTGAGGTTGACGCTGTCTTCTTCGTCAGTCCCGCTCTCATCGTCGGCTCCGCGCCGCCGTAGCCTTCGCCTTCTTCTTCTCCGAGCAGCGGGTGCGGCTTCGCCCATGAGAACGGGCCATATCCGCGCCAGTATGGGTCTCAGCGTCGGGGCGCACGCGCATAGCAGCGCGACATCGCACTCCAGCACCGTCATGACGAAGAAGGCTAGGGTGTTGGTTACTCGCGTGCTGCCTTCGGGCTTGTAACCCGCGTGGAGACTGAGTTGAAGTCGCGTGAGACTGGCTGCTATGACGAAGACGCTGAGGCTAAGGACGGTGGCAAGTGCCACTTTCTGGCCGCGCGGGATGGCGAGACGGGATATGACGGGTGCGATCATGACTATCAGCCAGGCGTCTGTGGCCGTGTGCAGGCTGGCAGAGGCGATTAGGAGAGGGGTAAAGTTGAAGCATTTCGGTATGGAATGGGAGAAGAACGACGACGACGAAGAGGGGTGGCACTGAAAGACGGAGATCGCAAGGAGCGGTATCCCGTAGGCGACCACGACGGCGATAGTAAAGATTGCGAGACGGCGCTCGATGGGGCGGGAGGAGAAGATCCGCAGGTAGAACGAGAGGATGGATAGCTTCGTCAGAAGAAGGGTCAGTTGGTAGAAGATCAGGCCGAGATAGGTGGTCATGGTGTAGGTTTGGTTCTCGCCGAGTAGCACGGCGGCGGATAGGTCGGGGATGCTGGCGGCGATGCTGTACACCGTACAGACGGCGGTGGAGAAGAGCCATGCGGCGACGATGAGAGTGTCATCGTGGAACCATTTCCGAAGGATGAAGAGGCGCGAACACACGCGTGCCAGAAGGAATACGGTACAGACTATGTGTGGGACGAGGAGGCCGGCGAGGATGGAGGGGATGGAGGTGTTGCGGTTCTGGAGCTGGAGTTAGTAGAGACATGCCAGGGAGGGGAGGAGAGCTTACATCAAGTGAGCCAGTGTCGTTGAACGGCTCTTGGGGGTATGTTAGGTTCAATTTTGTATAAGCTGGCTCGATAATGGCCATTGTCCGTCGTCGTCGGCCTGGATCTGGAGGCAGTCCAGGTCAGTATGCTATCGGTACATGGATTCACCGTCGTAGCCGTCTGTCGCAAGTAAATAGAAGAGTAAGGGAAGGGCAGGAAAAAACGTCATCCAGACAGCCAGGACACTTGTCGCTGGTGACACAGAGGCTTCATAGCCGGCTATTTGACTTTCCCATGCCTTGTCCGTGGCCATCGACCACAGTGCAAAGGGACAGCCGTGTGTTAGTCCGAGAGTCCTCCATCCAGCCAGATATGGCTAGAAACAGGGCAGAACATCGGCAGAGTTGATAGACGTGCAGCTTGAACACGGCACGAGTCCGTGGGAGACGCACAAGTGCCGAGCCATGATTGGCTGTATGGAAGAATGGTGTGTAAGTCGACGGTTCAACCGCTAATCGACACTCCAAACTAGGCCGCGGGGCAATCTGGATGCTGAGTCCAAATCTACCGCTCAATGCCGGACGAGGAGATTCCTTCCTTTCTTCCATGCCTAATATGTCTGCTCGTGTTCCCGATCGTTGCGCTGTGTTCGATTTGCTGGTTTGCCGGTGATATGAAGAGCCGCGGCGCCATTCCGGAGCTTCATGTGGGCGGACTTGCTCCCTCGACTACGGCGTCCCGATAGCCTTTGCTGCCGTACCTGCACTCGAATTCGAATTATCTGGGTGCGATGAGGTCAGACCGCTTCAGTATTCAGGGTCTCTGTCAGTCCGTTCGATGCAACGCGCAACGGCTCGCGATGCACTCCGCCACGGGAGGAGTCGCTAAGGTAAGCGAACGGAATGCTGCGAGAAGCGGCTGGGGATGTCTGATAAGAGACGTTACCAGACCCCGGTGCGGTGTGCTCAGGTGAGCAATATGGCGGTGAGCACCATCCGGACAATGTGAGGTCTGTCTTGGCATGAAATTGGGGACAAAGCTTCTTCACTCCATTCGGGTACCATGTCGTTTTCAAGCCTCAAATAGTCCGGACAAAGCAATGCGGATGATACAAAGGCGTCATGAGATTCGAACTGAAGCATGACGCTGAGGGCCGAAGCTCCATCGATCAAGGGTCCAAGTCCCCCACAATGCAACCCTCTTGCACCGAATCCTGCAGCCACAGGGACATCAACGTCCGAGCCAACGGCACACATTGCGGGGAAATGCGACCTGATCGTCGACCACTACCGGTATCCGTGGTCGGAATGTTTCCGTGGCAGATCGTCGAGAACCGATGGCCCGTGTTGCGGACTTCCCTAACCCACCGCCGCTACAACGTCTCTGGACCCCTTGACCTCCTGCAACCCATATTCCCATCCACGACGGCGTCAGTGGCCCCAAAGTCTCACACCTTCCTCCTTACCAATCCCCTCCAAAAGTCAAAACTATTCTCATCGCTCTGCAGCGCCCACACCTTCCCTCCTCTCCTGCCCCCCTCCCCAAGCTCCTCGGCCATCAACATCCCCCAGTCCCTCGTAATCCCAAGCACCCTGGCCCTCACGCCTCCTTCCGCCTCCAACGTCACCACCTGTCCCGTGTGCAGCCAGCTCTTGTAGTACATCTCCTCCAACTCCTTCGTAAACCCCTTGCTGCAAAACGCATTGTACAGCACCTCCAGCCTCGCCAGGATCCTCGCTATTAGCCTTTCAATTCTAAACTTCTCCAATTTCTCGGACAGCCCTTTCTTCACCCTGTCGGCGTTTACCCTCTCGACCAACGCATCCAACGAAGTCGTCGGCCGCTGGTTGGTCGTGTTAATCCCGATCCCCAGAACGACCTGGTAACTACCCCCCGAGTAAGAGCAATTGGACAGTATCCCGCCTACTTTGACGTACTTCTCAGGCTCACCGTCGTAAGCCTCGGGGTCGAGGGCGTAAATATCGTTGGGCCACTTGAGGCGCACGGGAACGGCGTCGTAGCCCCGGCCGTAGGATTGGATTGCTTGGACAATGGCGACGGCGGCTAGGTACTGGATGAAGACTATCGGACGCGTGGCGGCGAGGTGGGCCGGGTTGTTGATGACGGTCGACATGATCAGGCCGCCGGGTGGAGCGATCCAGACGTTGCTGCCGCGGCCGCGGCCGGCGGTTTGTGTGGTGGCGGTTAGGGTGAAGCCTGTGGGCAGGTGGGAGAGGAGAGATGTATTTCTAGGACATGGGGGTTAGTGGGAAAGGGAGGTAACGGAAGAGGGAGCTGTATAGAGGAGAGGGAAGAGAAGGCGGAGAAAGGAGGTGAGAGACTGACTTCTCCAAAAGCGTGTTGGTGCTAGTCACCACCTCGCCGTACATGAGGATGTCACCCCATTCGCGAGCCTGGCGGTCGAGTTGACGGTATTCCTGGAGGCTGGTGTAAAAGGTTGCGTGGTTGAAGTAAGGCGTTTCTTTGGTCTCAGGCCAGGACTCTTCGTGAGATACTATGCGCTTGATTATTTTGCCGGCGTCGGCTGTGTCGATAGAGGGAGCGTTGGTGGTCGACTTTGGGAGGAGAGCTTCGCTTAGACTGGCCATTGACCACCGAGTCTCTAACTTTTCGAGGTGGAAGGTGTCGTTCTGATCGCGGATGAACTCTTCGCCTTGGTGGTCCTTGGTGATGATGTCGCCGAGGGAGTGCAGCAGCTCGCCGACTTCGGTGTGGTTGATGGAGGATAGGTGTATTCTCGAAGGAGACGGGACGAGCGATGCTTCTTGGCTGACTTCAAGTCCTAGCTTAGTCAAGCACGCCTTCAAGAATTCAGTCGCCGATGCCTCGCCAGCAGTTAAGGCCTCGATGAGATCGTCATATCCAGGAACATCGGGTTGCCTGCTCAGGTTGCTTGCAGAGAACCTATGCGCGTCAGTCACTCACTCCAAGTCCATCAGCGTGTAACTTACTCTGGATGCGGCCCGGTAAGCACCGCAGCACCCTCCCCAACGTTGCAATACACCGCTGCCGCCCTCCTTTCACCCGACTCAACGTCCAGCTCATCCGCATACTCGGCCAATATCTCCACCCCCTGCTCCCTGAGCTTCTCAGCATCAACAAATACGCCTCCACCGTTATAATAACACCTAAATTCCTTCGGCATTTCATCTATTCCCTCAAACCCGTCCTTCGTAACGTTCACTCTGGCCGCCCTGGCCCCCGTCTCACAGCCATACTCGAACCCCTTGAACGCACCACCCCTACAAGTCCCGGGGTAAAAGGCCAGCTCCCGGCTGCCCACAACTTCCATCCCCCGATTCTCATGTCCAACCTCGAATTCACATCTCCGAGAGCCATAGTAACCCCCGGCGCAGAAGCCGAGGTACTTCCCCCCCGCATGCCGGACGTAGGTCGAGATGATCCGGTTCCCGACCCCGTTCAGCACGCGACAGTACCCCAGATCCGCGCCACCGGGGAAGACAAGGAGAGCACATGTCGGCGCCCACGGTTCCTTGAGCAAAACGGACTCCGTAATGGGGATGACGGCGTAGTTCGGCAACAAGAGGCGGCGGAGGGTGGAGATACAGTGCCGGACTGAGGAGAGTGTTGTGCCGGTGCCTATCTCTTATCAATCTCTAACCTTCAAAAAATAAACAGGTGAGTAACTTACCCGTATAGACAAGCACATTCAATTTCCTCGACGACGA
Source organism: Coniochaeta sp. 2T2.1 (assembly GCA_009194965.1). Lineage (NCBI taxonomy): Eukaryota > Fungi > Ascomycota > Sordariomycetes > Coniochaetales > Coniochaetaceae > Coniochaeta > Coniochaeta sp. 2T2.1. The sequence goes on along the minus strand of VSMA01000002.1, from coordinate 2,034,298 downwards.
CGACGACATGGCTGCTGATGTTGATTTCCGTGTTCGGTGTGTGTCGGTGAAGAAATCCAGGGGTTCAGTTCGAGGCGGGTTAAACCGGCTCGGCAGAAAAATCTCCAATTCCCAACTTCACTGCTTCAACAGCTTTCTACACCAAATATGGGATCTTCAGCGCCGAAGGATGGACAGGTGAACGAGCCTAAGCAGCAGTTACCTCCTGCCGCTCAGGTAGAGGAAGATGATGAGCCTGATGAGTGGTGAGTTGCTCTGTTTCTCCTACTGTGTTGCACATCGTTGAGCGGAATCCCCAACAAGCCGGAAACGGAAGGGGAAAACGAAAGCAAAACGCAGAACCGAGCTGATAAAACGGTGTCAGGGATAAACGGATCTTTAGCACTGGATGTGCTGGTACGTCAACACCATCTGAGATATGGGCATCGGGGGAGAAGGAATCTCGATACTGACGACACGATGGAACAGCCGAGAACACAAAGTTGACGGACTGCTACTTCGAGAAGAAGGACTGGAGGCTTTGCAAGACGGAGGTCAGTGGCCGTTATGCACCTCTCCGTTCCAATATGCATGACTAACACACTTCACCGTTAGATGGAGCGTTTCCGCCAATGTTGGAAGCAGCAGGGGAACGATAAGAGGACGGACATGACGGATGCGTGAAACTGTATAGTACAGTTGTAGGATTATAGACGGATACTATACTCTCTCCTCAAGCTTGAGACTGAATTTGAGCTCATATTCGCAGTTATCGATCAGTGTTAACGATGGATGCTGCATGCCAATACAGTTTCCCGTTGAATCTCACATACACTAACAGGTCGGCCCACCGTACGTCCGAGCTTCCTCCCAAATTTCCAGCCTTCCAGGTTCTCCAATCCCCAACCGCGACATCAACCATCCAGTCTTCATCACAACCATCCTCAACAACCACAACCACAACCATGCGTACCACAACCCTCCCCGTGCGGTCCCTCCGCCGGGCACCCAGCTGCCTCCTAAACCCCTCCTCCTCTGGGTCTCCCACCCTCCAACCGCTGCGGTGTGCATCCTCGTCCTCGGCCGCCCAAGCAGCAGCACCAGCACCAGCGACGACCCCAAGACCCGCCTACACAAAACCCCAGCGCACGCCGACCTCCAACCCCCCCGCCGCCATAAGCAACAAGTCCATGCGTCCCGGCAGCAGAAAGGGCAGCTATACCTTCAACGCCATGTCCGTCGGCGACGTCGACACCTCTCTCCCGCCCCTCCCATCCGCGCCGTCCTCCTCCTCCTCCAACACAACCTCGCCGTCGAGCTACCCCTCCCCCGCCGCCGCATCGGAGTTCGTCGCCGCCGTCCAGTACACATCCCCGTCACTAACAAACGGAAACGGCGACAACCCGGGAGCGATAGACTGGTCGACCTCCTTCCACGGCCTGTCGACGGTCGCATTCGAGCCGGAAGTGGCCAAGATCCTCATGGCGCCGCTGAACAAGGAGGACGTGGAGATCAAGCCCGACGGCATCGCGTACCTGCCCGAGATCAAGTACAGGCGGATCCTGAACACTGCCTTTGGGCCGGGTGGTTGGGGCCTGGCGCCCAGGGGGGAGCTGGTGGTCGGGGAGAAGGTTGTTACGAGGGAGTACGCGCTTGTTGTGCATGGGCGGTATGTCGTCACCCTCCGAATCTCTGTTTTTTCTCTGAAGTTCCCATGCCACTCTACATGTTGTTTACTGACAATGATGGTGACGAACAGCTTCGTAGCCCAAGCCCGCGGCGAGTGCCAGTACTTCAGCGAGGACACGATCCCGACGGCAGCAGAGGGGTGCAAGTCCAACGCCCTGTCGCGGTGCTGCAAGGACTTGGGGATAGCGTCGGAGCTCTGGGACCCGAGATACCTACGACAGTTCAAGAAGGAGCAGTGCCGCGAGCTGTGGGTCGAGCACGTCGTGAGCAAGAAGAAGAGGCAGATCTGGACGAGAAAGGACACGGACCCGCAGTACCCTTATGCGCTGGCCAAGAGGGTTGGAGTGTGAGGGGTGTGGAGAAGGGGCAGTAGATTGGTTGTGGATGAGGCAGGTGTAATATACGCAATGGGGGAAGATTGGGGGATGGAAAGAGTGTATGATATGAGGCGACAGATGGGGTGCATAGAACAGAGAGAGAGAGAGGCAGATACCAGCTGTTGTAAGACAGCACAAACGAAGCAAGATACCCACTCCACGAGTGCGAGCGGGCCAAACGGGGAGGCTCAGGACTCAGTATGCGGACAAGACTCTGCATTGCTGAGATCCCGTTGAAAGTGTATGGAGCGTCGAGCCCAGTTGCCTGTTGTCTCCCGCCCTTGTGTTCATGTCTAGGTAACATCATGAAAATCTTAAAAAGTAGAAGCCTTGCGCCATCCCCGATTACAGCAGTCATCATGTCTCGGTATCGACACCGGTACTCTTCCCCTCGGCGGTTGAGTTCCCCTCCGGGTCCTTAGTGGCACCCTCCTTAGCAGCACCACCACCCCCGCCCCAAGCCCAACTCACCCAACCCGCGGCCTGCCCTGCCACGCCCGGCGTCCTCCTCCTTGCACCAGCTGCCGCGGCATCCTCCTCCTCCCCGCTCTCGGCCTCGAGCTTCTCAAAGTCCGCCTCGCTGCGACTCTTAGTCAGCGGCGCACCAGTGCCATCCAGCCCGACGCCGGTGCTAGCACGGCTCTTATCCGCCGCCGCCTCAGTCTGCAGCTGGCTTGCTTCTTTGTCTAGCGCTGTCATCAGGAGGGCGAGGCGTTCGCGCTGGGCGGCGATGAAGCTCATTTTCGCCGAGGCGCCCTGTATATTATCCGGCACCAGGCCGGATTCGGGTTCCGTCGCAGATGTGGATGAGCCCGTGGCCGCCCCGACGGCCGAGGCGAGGAGGTTGTAAAAGTCGCTTGCTCCTGTGCCGCCCAGGGTGTCCCTACCGCCCCACCGCGCAGCGGGGAGAGAGAAGCGCGCGAGTAGGGTCTGGGTGTAACTCTGTGCCTGTCCCTGGCCTTGTCCTTGACCAGCGTGTCCAGCATCCGCAGCAGAAGCGGCAGAGGGCGGGCTGGGCGGTAGACCGAGGACGTTGGTGCGCAGCAGCTCGATGGCGCGCTTGAGGTAGTTGATCCCGGCCTGCTTGAGTCGATAGTGGGCGCTGGCGATGAAGTCTTCGATCTGCTGCTCATTGTCGTGCAGCCAGGGCTGGATGTGGGTCTGATAGATGATGCGGGCGCCTTGGGTTTGGGGGAGGACGAGATAGAGGAGGAAGAGGAGGCGGAGATAGGCGTAGAAGGGGATCCTGAACAGGGGGAAGTGTTAGTTAAGAGGGAAAGGTAGGGGCGAAGGGAGGGCCGACTTACCAGACGAGAAACCATTCCGTCCAGGACTCAACCAGTAGGGCGCAGGCGAGGACGACCCAGTACATCAGCCATGGTGTTAGTTGAGCCGGGTCCGAGGTCTGGAGAGCTTTGTAGGAGGCGAAGAGGGGAAAGAGGAAGGAGGCTATGGAGCTGTGCGGTGTGGTGTTGTGTTAGCTATGGACATTGTTTGGTATGTCAGCATGACAGCGATGACGCACGATAAGAGCTTCGCGAAGATGTCGAACATGGCGAGTTCGAGCTGCGTTTAAGGTGAATATGAGTTCTGAAGGGTATCGGAGTGTGGTCGAGTCTTGCGGCTGACAGGAGCCGCGCAGAATGAGGTGCTGATAGTGCAGGTAAGCCCGGCGATGTACGAGCTTAGGTGTTGTTGGAGTTCGGAGAGGAAAACAAGAGACGATGGACAAGAGCTGGGGAACACTCCGGGGATGACCCCACTTGGGTGAGCACGCGGACGATGCGCCGGGCTGCGCGGGGCTGATTTAAGGCTTATCTTGCGCTGATCGGTTGTAACTGTGGACCGCGTTAGCGCTGATTGATGAGGTAAGCGACCAGAGCTACGTCACAAGTCAAAAGGTCGAGACTCTTTTGTCTTAGGTTGTATTATTCATTCAACAACAACAAAACGAAGATGCTGAAGTTTTCAAACTCGAGGAAACGCCATTTATACCGGCAAGCTGTATCATGGGGCTGTTAGAACGGTTGACAGACGTTTGCTCCCCAAATTCACGACAATCACACCAGGCAGATACGAACGACAGACACGGTGTCCAGAACTGATTCATCATCCGCCATGTCCGCGTCACCAATTTGCTCGCCTGGAGGCAACCAGATTCCCGTCTCAGAGACCAAGTTCGGCAGCGAATACATGATCATTCCGGGTTCTACCACGAATGAAGAGGCGGAGATGCGCGTCACCTTACCGAGGCCGTGATGGACATCCCGAGCACATCCCAACAAGCCTGACGCTTGATGGTTATGCCCACGAACACGACCCCTCTAGTCGTCACCAAACCCGCCATGTCTGAACCAGTCATGTTCCAAGGCTTCAGCGGCCGAAAGCCGATCACCAGGGGAGTACCGGAGCAGCTTCTCAAGCAGGTCCGCGAACAGCCCGATCTCCTTCTCCGATATATCTCGTTCGATGCCGCCCGGCCTGTCCCAATTCTCATAGTACAGGCCATCGCGAAGCGCTTCCCCCACAGAACGCGGCTCTGGTCTCTCGTACACGGCGACGTGGCGCTCACCCTCGGCCTGGTTCACAGCCATCGCGGAGTCATCTCTGCTAACCTCGAGGACTCGTCCGCCCACATCCGTTTCGTCTTGGAGATACTGTCTACGTGCCTCCCACGTCTCTGACCACCAAGGCTCCGGCAGCTTGCCCAGGACCATGGCTACTTTGCAGAGGTACTCGTCTTTGTCGTCGTCGAAAGTGTCGAAGAGCTTGCGTCCGGTGCGGATCTCAAACAGCGTACAGCCGAGAGCCCAGATGTCGCATCCAATGCCAACCGTTCCCTCCAAGGTGTACTCTGGAGAACAGTAGACCTGCGGGATACCAAGGTCCGGCGTCGGCGCTGAGACCTCGAACGACTCGCCAAAGTCAATGACGCAGGTCAATTCGTCGACCAGCGATGCTCCCTTTGGGTTAGAGATGACCTCGTCCCAATTGATGGGGTAGACGACATATTTGGGAGCCGTATCCAGGTGGTGGGCATCACCAGATACGGTGACAACCTCGGACGTGCGCGGTTTCCTGAGTATCTCCATCACTTCGTCCTCAGACATGCCGTCAAGACCCGAGATCCGGGCCAGGATGTTGGCCGGCCGGAAGTCTTCAAGCAAGGGTCAGCAACTATCTATCAATAGGTCTATCGGAGTAACGAACCACCGTGGCAGATACCCAGTGAGTGAAGCACGGCCATTGCCTGCGTCGTCTGTCGGCAGAACGTCCTCAGTGAACCGCTGGGATCTCCAGAGTCGTTGACAAGGTGAAGCAGTCGCGAGACTCGCGGTCCCAGAACCGGATAGACGAAAACCAAATGGATCCCATTGGGGCCTTCGATGTCAAATCGATCCAGCGGCAAACAGAAGAGCTCCGCCGATGCTGCCAAGCTTGGTGACGCGCAGTTCCGGACAGTCGTCGGTGGAACCTTCGGCCGTGATGATTTTCGCAGCAACGAACTGAGAAGGAGGCGACGGAGAGGTATCCTTGCAGAGCCAGACGTTGGCATACCCTCCGCTCCCGAGCTTGTGGACGACTCGGTAGCGTTCGTGGAGCACATCACCAAGGTGGACGGGGTGGTGGCCGCCGCTTTCGTAGTCGTAGATTGTCTCCAGGCCGAAAGGTGATCCATCAATCATGAGCCCATTGTCACTGTATGCAGCGCCCAGGTCACTGCCACTCAACGTGCCTGTGGATTCGTGGTCGGACATCGTGTTTTCGGGTATTTTGAAGTGAGGAAAACTGAGCAGTTGGCACGTATGCCGGCGCCTACAGAATGTGACCAATCAGTTATGCGAAGATATCGTAGTGTAGAGGGGATCACTTTAACCGATTTGGTCCGGGCAAAAGCTAAGTATATGTCTTCTTGTCATTTGAGGTATCTGTCAGCAGCTGGACGGCGTCTGACAATGTTTCCAGCCACGTTGACCACGATACTACACGGACACCGGACCCGTGGAGGCCGTCGAATGGTCCGCACCGATCTGTATCTGACCGTACACATGAGCCGAGATCCCCGTCAGCCTCAGTACGAGAGCCATCTCTTCATCGTCTACGACCGCTCAATGCTGCCGGGCAAAGTACCGCTGCGCTTGGCACAGAGGCGTGACTAACGTCTTTATCGTGGTCCAACCCTGAGCTGTTCGATCGTGCGACTCAGCGTCGAGCATACTTCAGATATGTGGCTGCTTGAGGTCGTTGGCTTGACGAACAAACACATGTCAATTGCGGGATGGGCTTGGAATTAACTACCTTAGCTTTGCTATTTTCAGTTCGAAATTATCTAACATACAACCTGTCTCTGGTCTCTACATGTGACGATGGCTGCCGGTCGTTGGTTTCAGAGTACTCCTTAGCCCTGAACGACTAACTTCTTTTCTGGGATGCCTGGTTACCCGCCCTGGATCATGCCACCGACGTCTTGTACACATCTCTTCCGCCTCGAGGGATTTCCTTATCCCTTCGAAGCAGATATGGTGCTCGAGGGATTACAAGCCTCTGTCAAATCGCGGTACCTCCGCTCCAGCTAGGGAACTCAGGCTCTTAACATACGAAACGGTACGTTTAGAGCATCCGGAAGGGTGCCTTTATCGTCTTAACGAACACACGCAAAGATCTCCAAGGCCTCAACTATATCTACAATCACCTCAATTACCGATCGTCTTCCCTAGGGGATCTCCGGGTGACGTCCCCCGTCGGGTTGTGGAGGAGTACTACCAGAGACCGGACATACGGGTGTCCCAGGCGTCAGTTGGCAAACGTCGCATACTCCTTGGGCGTATATGCTGGGGTTGGAGCTGTCCACTGTTATTTAGGAAGGATTGATCTGAAGCTCGAAGGTAGGTGTTTTGATTTAGGTTAGACATCCGTTAGTCTTGTGAACCGTAGTCACTGTAACTGGAACTAACGACGACACCGTTGAGCATGACTGGGACACGGTGGCCGATGACTTGGACTGGGAGATGGTCTAACCTCAATTTGAAAGCATTGGCCCCGGTAGGGAGGCCGTTTTTGGCACTTCAGGAGTCGAGAATCACGTCAGGAAGGGAGACCAGGACAGACGTAAGTGGACTCTTTTGGCAGGTCTCAAAGTACCGCTGCTTTGTCCCCGGTGGCTCAATTACAAGGAGTCTCATTTCCCATCCCGGACATCGTCATATTGCCCTTGAATGGCCCTGGGAATAAAAAGAAATGATGACGGAGCACACTTGCTGCTTTGTCTCCTTTGCATGATTGTTCGTGTTCCTTTCGAGATTGATATAGGCACTGCTGTTATCTCAACAGACGACGATTTGGAATTGCCTCCTGCTCGGGAGGTGGTTGCCGCATCGACCAACTATCGAATGCTTGACCTGTCTACACACCACGAAGACGACAACACCACGTCTCAGCAAAAGGGACCTCAGTTCCATCTGTACCTTGGGTGCTTTGTCGATAAAAACGGCAACGTGGTATATAGAAGAAGCTGTGCGGTACTGCCAACATAAACAGGATGATGGCATCGCCACGGCTCAAGGGTGAGCGCCGGCTATCAGTCTGTGTTTGCAGCCACTGTACTTTATTTGCGGGCATTATGGAGAGACAGGAGCTCCCACATGACGCTTCCATGCAGTGCATACGACGGCCATGGGAATCCACGACGAGGATTGACATGTCGCAGCAGCCCATCTCGTCTTTTGTTCGTTCCGTACCCATAACTGGGTATGGTTATCCACATCCTTCACTTCGGCAAGCTGTGATATCATCGAATAGGGCGGATTGGCAGAGTGTCACCTCAGCCACCCGTCAAGTGCCCACGGTCTTATCCTTTAACTGCTCCAAGCATCCTACGGAGTGAACTATCTCTGGAGGAGACATTTCACCACCTCATCAGGTGAAGCAGGCCGAATGGGTGCCATATAGCCTGCTCTCTAGCTGCCATCTCTCACAAGAAGATAATACTATGGATAACACGGCCGTCAAGTTTCGCTAGCTCCACCACTGTCATGATACTGTGTCTTTCTATGTTTCACTGTGTTCCCGGTCGTTGTCGTTCATTCACTCTAGACGATGAGTTGAGAAGACAATAGTGAATTCAGGGCAAGCAGGGGCCGTCAACACATTCCGCCTATATATTCGGAAATTTTAAGCTTGATCTCCTTTCTTCTTCATCAACCCTCGCTCTCAATAACAACCTCCGATCGGCGGCATTCTGCATCGGCACGTCTCAGCCCATATCCATTTCCCAACAAGTACTCTCCTTCGTCGACACACACCAAGATGTCTGCTCCAGAGATCCGTCACCAATGGACTCCGGTCCAGGTCCGTTATGTCAAGCAGTTCGGCCACGACAACCAAGCCAGCATCGCCAGCTTGTTTAACAAGCGTTACGGCGCCGTCATTGACGCCCTGATTGCCGAGGATGATATCCGGAACATCCAGACCAACCCGGCAAAATACTATGGTCGGTAAGTATTGCTCTGAACCGTACATACAACTCGTCAACGTCCCATGGGGCCATGACTGATGTGGCTTGCTTTACTAGGACCGTGACAGACATCAACCACCAGGCCAAGGCTATGGCCAAGAGCATGGCCTCTGGCGCTGATCTCATCGTCAAGATGGTGGGTACCTACTGCAACAAAGAGTCCGATATATCTTGCTCCAATAGCTGACATTATTCTCTCCAAAGCCTCTTCCATCGGTGAACACCACAGCGAAGGGCAACAACGAGCGTGGTATCGCCAAGACCAACACAGCCGCTGCTGCCAACAAGAAGGGACGAATCAGCACCGACTCGACGAAGTTCAACACTGCAGCTATGGATGGCCGGGGGAATAAGGTCAACACCACCCACGAGGCCGACGGGGTGATCTCCAACTCTGTGGGACGCGGCTGGGAGCTTGTCAAGGAGGATCCGGGTTGGGATATCCTCTAAGTGAGTAGCGGTACTCAGCACAACGGAGTATATATGGAGACGGGGGAAGGGGAGGTCAGTTGTTTCTGACTCGGCGATAAATCTTCGTAGCGACTTTCTTTGGGATCGCAAAACAGCGCAGACCCCCAAGGAAATGAAGATACTGTTACATAGCTATTCATCCCCGGTCCCGGAATGAATGGCCCATGCGCCCTGCTTCTCCGTTTTTGGCACTTGACTTCAACGCCTTCTCATACCTTATTGTCTTGCCATTCACTCACTCGATACCCACCAATAAGTGTAAAGCAAAGTGAACCCGTGAATTCTGGCACAAGTGTGGGACGTGCCCAACCCGCTGATATGAGGCCTTGACGTATTTCTGCTGTTGCTTCAACTCTTTTCTTGTCCACATCTTCCAAGTTTGATTCAGCGACTCAACACTACCGTCCGAGTCAAAACCTGCATCGACACACACAAATTTCGAGACATCTTCCTTGCCTATCACAGTCAAGATGCCGTCGCATATTACCGCGCAGTGGACACCGGAGCTGGTGAGATACGTTCTCTCATGCCAGCAACTCAACATTTTCCCATCCACGATCGCGCTGCTTGTCAACCGGCGTTACCAGGTCTTTACCGGGCGGCCAAGTTACTGAGTACGACGTGATCGGTCTGCTGGCTCATATCAACGTCGCGTGAGTAACTAGCTCGCTTGGTATAATTGAGCTATCTTGTTTCTAACATAAATTGCCTTGCCAGAAGACGCAAGATTGTCAGCAGCAAGCCCAGCCGACTGTAAGATGGCTCGCGATGGCAGGATTGAACGTGATGCCGGCATTGGGACCAATGTGAGGATTTGACTAAGTGTTGTATAGCTTGTATTTGGCCAGCCAACTAACAATGTGTCTTACCAGTCTCTCCATGCGACTGGTTTGTGGCACAGGGTACTAAACACAACGGGCAGCTGAGGGAGACCGAACAGAAGGCGGCTGTCGATATCGAGGCTCACTCTCCTAAGGCATACTGTATCAAGAGTCTTGATGATAACTTGATAGTGGAAAGAGGCCATGATAGGGCAACAACACGGCAGAGTCTCAAACAACCGTGGTTCATGCTATGCACTCGGTCGGGCGGCTCGACGACCACCACTAAATATATACTGATAAAAGTAAAAGTGAATCGGTGAATTCGCGGCTGAGCACAGGCCGTTCTCGATCTCTGCCGAGTGGAAACTCTACAAACTTTCTGCTTTCTCATCTCTAGCAGTTCTCAATCAACCGCGTCTAACTTGACGCCATTAACTCATTGCTCTTCTTCCCAAACCTCACCGCTCCTAAAACGATAAGACTCTCCTCGCTCCCCGTCCCATCGCCATCTTTCCTTCCCCTATCAAGATAGCGTCGTAACTCATGCACTGGATACCCGCACAGGTGAAATACCTCCTGTCATTCGAGCATTCCAATCGGGGGCCGTCCGCCTTCCCTAAGCGTATCAACCGACGTTACGAGGCCTTTACCGGCACCCAAGTAACGGAGAGCGATGTGGTCCGCATTCAGGGTCATATCAAGGCTGTGTAAGTTACTCTCGTGATTACTCCGGAGCTAGGTACGTGTCGCTAATGTGGGTGACGGTAATAGGAACCGTCAAAGTCGTTCGTGCTCACTTGGATGTTGGTCGACGCCGTCTCGAGTAGCCGTATCTGCTTGAGCACATCGTCATGGATAACGGTCACTGTCACATTGACCCGGGGTCCACTCGGCCTAAACAACTTCCCTACGCTCTTGGTCCCCAGATGATAGGACAAATTGTGGCTCTTCGTTTTTGTACACCACCTCCGAAGCTTTGATTGTCGACAAGGCGAGCATATCACAGAATCTGATCTGCTGAAGTCGTGAGGGCTGAGTTAAAGATGGTGATGATATGTGGTCGAGCCCGAGGTGTTTGTGCGCCTGATAATAATAACATTGAGTTGATGGGCGAAGTATTGACATTGACATGGCGCTAACGCGTTCCCCTTACCCACGCTCCACTTTTCCACAGGAACGTGGGAGGTCACGTGAGCCCCGCCCACATGACTGGACCCCCAGTTTAGAGCGGCAAATGCAGACCCCGCGTGATGGTCGCGATCCGAGCGCAACAATGACCCTTTGTGCTTGCCACTTATGCACGAAGCGACAGATCCCGCCTGCAATCGGTAATCCAACAATTTTCTTTCTGCACATTTTCGAGAACCGGGGCGAAGATTTTCTACCTCGTCTGGAGATCCGGCTCTCGGACCTCGCATCGATGACGGCCCCGGCCATCAAACGTCTGGCCTTGCAGGCCTGGTTGTCTTGCACGGCCACTTGATGGATGGCAGCTTATATCTCTTGCTCTGAAGATCCTGTCCCGCCGTCGGGGACGCCGGATCCATCAGATGCAGTTGCCTCGCGGTATTTCTGCAGGCCGATTTATCGACAATGTTTATCATGACCACCTCCGTTCACGACCTGCATGTCTCTATCACTGATGAGCATTGCCCTCCCTGCCCTCTTGTATTGGCGCCATCCATTGACAACACTATTACGGCATGACCACATGGCAGAAAGCAACTGCTTAAAGCATTGATCAACAAGCAGGGCGCCGTTACGTCCATCCCAGTCTTCCACGTGTTTGACCCCTGCCCTGGCACCAACATCTGTCCCGTCCCTCCATCAGATCTCTTCCTCTCATCTAACGACCTGGAGGGCCTGTCATCCCGTCTCGGCCCACCATCTTTCCTTGCTGGGACATTTCGCCATGCGTCGATCTCGAGTCGAACAACCTTCGCACTGAAAGATCGCCAGTCCGACCCAGTCTGCCAATTTCCTTCCAGAAGCCTTCGACTGGTTCGGATGCCGGTCAGAGAAGTCGACAGAACCAACCATCAAGCGATGATCATGGGGTTCTTATTCGGTCAACCAGGTGTACTAGTGTTGGTCACCACGGAACCGTGACCTCAACTTCATGCTTTCCGGACCAAAATGTCACACTGATGGAACTCACCAGCTCTTGCAAGCTGTCTCTCAAAGCAAACTGGAATGGAGCTGGAACATCACCTACCTCCGAGCAGCCAGAACGATCGGGCATTATCTGACTGTCTTGGCTTGATTATTGAGTCTGACGGAGACGGGATCAGATAGAGTAGCTTCCCGCCCACCTGGTGATGCCGCGTCGGCTGGAACCATCCATTTGTTCCGTTCGTCCCTTTACCTGTCAATATCGATTCAGGTACCAATCTATGCATTTACCTTACCTACCCGTCTTGTCATCTATCCCACCCTCCCATATACCCTCGCCACTCGCCTCTGCACAGACAGCGGCATGGCTTCTCTCTCTTTCTGCTGAACACCTGACCATCCTGCCAGAGCTGATGATCTACACAGCTGGTTGATCAAGTTTGTTAACACTCTTTTACTCTATTTTTCTCTTCCATACCTCTCATTTACCTTTATCCTCGCCTCTTGGTCAATACTGATACCAAGCGACGTTTCCATTCGATCTATCTACATTCATACTCCAGCAAGCATCACGGCGTCGATCACTGGATACACCGAAGGATTGACACGATGGGAAAGCCTCAACTATGTTGATTTCGACGGGCATGAGTACCCTTCTAATGGGCATATCCGCCGTCGTGACTTGGGCTGCGCCATCAACTCCAACCCTAGATCCGGTCGACAGTACTGCGCCAATACCGCGACCTCGGAACATCGTCTTGCGATACCTGCGCCCCGGCCAAGCGCATGGCCATGAACGGATCCCAACGGGTTCTCTTCCAGCACAGCCCGCGTTCCTGCCCTTAAGGAGACGCGATAGGAGGTGGTCCGGACTCTTCTCGAGGAACGATGGTTGCACCCGGGAGACGACAACAGTATGCTCCGGAAGCAACGGGACGGGACTCGTCTGCTCGGGCTGTTCTACATGCTGTCCGGCTGCAGATGGGGGTTATCAGTGCTGCCAGCAAGGGTCCAAGTGCTGTACTACGTCGACGGGAGCTCCGTCATGCTGCCCAGATGATGGTGCCGCTGGAGTTGTGTTCCAGACTGTGACAGTCACAACGACGGTGACGTCGTTCACGGCATCTCGAACGATTGGTAAGCTCCCCATGAGCATCGATGAAGGGCACACCTCTGGCATGGAACTAATGCAGTCTCATAGTTGCGATATCAACCGTGTTCGAAACTCTCACCATCATCGATCCGGGAAAGAGAACGCAAACCGAGACTATCACTGCGACCTCCCAACAGGGCCGGTAGAAGGACGGACATTCCTGACGTCCAAGCCACTCGTGTGTCCCAAGCAGAGGCGAAGTCGAGCAGTCACAGCCGCCTCAAGAGCAGAGCTCCGTCACAACCAGGCGACGACCATTCCAGGCGGCAGGCCGCAGGGCCGTCAGGAACGCTGATAACCACCGTGACAGTGGCGGCAACCACAACGGTCTTTGTCTCCGAACTTACATCCACTATTACGAACACAATCTTCGTCACGACGACTGTGGCACCACTCGCCGTGACCACAGTATTTACCACGACCACAATCGTCGTCCCGGCTCCCGCTGGGACGACGGTTACGGAAACCCGGACACCTACAACATTTCTATCTCCGAATCCCCCCGGCTCAACCGGTTCTATCGTCCTTCCTCCGGGCACATCAGAGGCATCTTCGACAATATCAGCTTCGGAAACAACATCTGCGGGCTCCCCGACACCAACCTCCCCCTCAACGACCACTTCAGCATCATCATCCTCAACCACCCTAACACCAAGCTCGACATCCTCCCCCTCCTCATCCACCACCATCCCAACAACCACCACCGAGCCAACACCCTCAACCTCCCTAACCCCAGCAACAATGCTAACAACAACAACCACCACACCCCTCCCCCCACCACCAACCTCCACCTCCCCTCCTCCGCTCCCACCCCCTTCCTCCTCCGGCTCCGCCCTCTCCCCAGAACAAATAGCAGGCGTAGTAGTAGGCGTCTTCATCTTCCTCCTCCTCCTCGTCCTCCTCGCCTTCCTCCTCCGCTGGCTCGTCCGCCGCCAGCGCTCGCGCCTCGCCCAAGCGCGACAGCAGCTCACTCCTCCCCTCCACCAGCCGCGGGGTGGTGGAGACACAACATCAATGTCAGCATCAGGCCTAACGGGCGAAAACGAGGTGCGCATCGTCATCCGCCCCCCGCCCCCGTCGACGAGCACCGCGAGGGGTGCTTCGGGTAGACAGGGTCCTACCAGGTGGCCTATGCCGCCCGGCTACCAAGGGGGACAGACGTATAGCTATGTGGTGGAGGATACTACGACTGGGGAGAGCACGCCTAATAGGAATACTCGCACGGGCGCAGGGGCGGGGGGAGAAGGGGATTCCGGGAGGTGGAGTATTGCTAGTGAACGGGGGAGTCCGAGGGGGACGCAGAGCGGGACGGGGACGCAGAGTGGGAGTGACGTTGGACGGGGAGGGGACTTGGTTAGTGTGGGTTGGGGTAATGCGGGGGCGGTGAGTTTGTCGCCTCCACCGGTTAGTTGGCAGGGGCAGGGGAGAGGTGGGCGTGGGGGGGGAGGTGTTGGTGGCGGTGGTGGTGGTGATGGCAGGGGAGGGTATCCCCAAGGTAGTTTGGGGATTGGGAAGGCTTTCTGATCTTGGGAGAGTTGATACCAGGGCTGGATGACTTAGATGGTTATGATACGGATGGAAAAGGAGGACGGCGTTTGGCTGGTACACCTGTCGATGGCAGGAGGGTTGCGTTTGTAGTTCAGTTAACTTCATACCATGGATTAAACCAACGTCAACAATGCTGAGGACATTTACGGATAATTCATCATGCTCTGGATTGGGAGGTAGGAGGCTCCATACATGGAGGAGCATCACAAGTTTGTGGTAAATCCATTTCATGGGGCTTTAAATCCAGGTCTCTATATCTTTTGCCATAGGAACAGGGGCTTTGACAGCTATCTCCCGGAGTGCAACTCCGCATTCAAGACCATCAAATGCAGGATCAAGATCGGGATACTCCCCTTCCTCAAGCCATCTAAGGGACCCCGTCTGCCAGACGTTCATTCAACAAGATTAAAGCTCGACCCAGTCAGGATCGCCCTTCTCCACAAAGGCCCAGTCAGAACCGGTGTCGACATTGCTAGGCTCCTCCATGCCCTCGTTCGAGTATCCGGACTCACTTGTCCACTTCCCAAGTCCCAAAAAGGCGTCGGCAAGCGCTCAGTTACAACGGGAGGCAAGGCTTGATTGTTACGTCGGACGGTTGCCTTGCTCTGGCCGTTGGATTCTACGCTTCAGGCACAAACCAGCCCTCCGCTTTTCCAAAAGTAAAATGTCGGTCAACTCGAAGCTATCTACTGTAGCAACAGCGTGCTTAGACACACGTTGAGTGCATATAAAGAGCAGTTTATACAACAATCGGAATCTCCACCGCTTGCACAAACACACGGAGAGTAGCGCAAGGCAATGGCTAGCTGGCTAGGTTGTACTTGAGGATGTATCCATTTGCCTAGTTTTCTTCTTTATCTGTGCTTCTTCGGCCCAGGGTTTATCGCCTACAGCGGCTTGAAACTTTATGGCCACGGGAAAGTTGCATTCTCTTTGTGACACCACGCATGATCTCAATTGCAATTCTGCACACACCGGATGAAGGTTAACCCCTGAGTCCTCTTGATATTTCCCTTCTGCTCTCATCCGAAGCTGCGGAGTCTGTCCGCTGCCCGTATGCAGGCGGGCCAGCGCGCCGAACCTTAAGCATGCAGCCAGGAGTCACGACAAAGGCTATCGGCCATAGGATGCAGCGGTGTCGATTCGGAACTCCTCGGCCGGAGTGCGGCACTGCCATCACCGCTTCATTATATTCACCGGGCACCAACTCAGGTGAGCTTGCTAAACTTCTACAATATTCCAGCTTATTGATTCTGAGGGACTAACGATGCACTGAATAACAACCATGGAAATATATATATGGACCCAGCGCAAGCTTCATCAGGCTCACAACGAAGAACCAAGGCAATCTGATACCAGCGCAATCAGGCATATTCGAACACTTTGCTACAGACGACTCCGTAACGCCGAGGCCTGCGAGGCAAGACTCGAACCTTGTACATCGTATGCAGTATACAAAGGTTATCTGGCAACAAGAGTCACCAGCGGGTCTTGTAGGAGGGATGGCCACAAGGACGCACATATATATCGAGAAACCTGCTTCCTTCTGTACTTCTAACTTCTTCTCCTTCACTCTCATCAAAACACCAAACCCCAAACTCGCTCTTCTACCCTCTGAGCTTCCTACCCTACACACTTAACAACAACAACACACACTTAACAACAATACACACTTAACAACAATACACACTTAACAACAATACACACTTAACAACAATACACACTTAACAACAATACACACTTAACAACAATACACACTTAAACAACCATCCTCGACATCGCCACGTCGACATCACCACATCAGACTATCACATCAAATCACCACAACAAATAACAAAGATGCGCTTCCAATCCCATAACAAGATGCACATCGCCAACAAGACGATGTCAAAGACCCAACGACTCCAATGGGACTCCAACCAAGTCCATTTCGCCTTAGTCAAGGCGCGTCGCCACAGCCTCAAAGAAGTCGCGGAGCTGTTCAACAAGCACTTCGAGCCCTACACGGGCATCCGCGTCACTCCCCGCGACGTGGCCTACATCATCTCCCCAAGGACGGCGAATCTGCACTGGGACTCCTTCCAGACCCGATACGTCCTGGAGCTGGCAGACAGCCACGACGCCGATGCGGCGGCGGACGAGTTCAACGCTCGCTATGGGGGGTACGGCGGGGCCTGTGTCACGCCCGGAGAGGTCGCCCACGTCTGGCGTAAACGGGGATATCGGTGCGACAATGGCACGGCTCGAGCTGTCCGTGCTTAGTTAAGCAGCGTCACAGATCGTGAGTCCTAGAAGCACCCCACCACATCCCCAGTTCGAGCCTTTCGAGGTGTTAAGTTGGGACACTGGAGGAGGAGGAGATGCTGGATTTGAATACTACCACGGCGTTCTGGGTTTCAAGATTAGGACTCGAATTTGGGATGAAACATGATTCACGTCGTTTATAATTCTTTTTTAAGGGGGGATCAACCCACTGGGAATCCTTTTATTGTTGTGTGATACCTGATGCTAATTCCAGTCCACTGGCCTGGCTCACCTGGAAGTGCCTTTTTGCCCAGATCTGGGTCGAAGCAGTTGAGCCAGACCAGCGGAATTAGCATCAGGTGTCACACAATAATAAAGGATTCATAAGTGGTGACGGGCGTTTATATATTTCAGGAAGGATTCAGACTGGGACAACTGGTAACCACCAGGTTTCCCTTGGTTTGCGTTGAAGGTCAAGCATGGGTATTGGCTTGGGACTTCTCAGGATTGCGTTGTTTTACAGGATTCCCAAAAGATTAGGTAGATCGATACATGACGCTTCTTTTGGCGAAGATATCTTGCCGCTCTGGCTTTTTGTTACGTGGGACGTGATCTAATCATGGGAAAATGTGGTGGAAGTAGACAGTCGACAAAAGAGTCGAGTTACACTGGTATCGCGATGATGCTCTTAACTCTAAAGCAATCATGTGCCTGTTAGGGCTCTCGGTTGTTCACTGGGAGCCCCAGGGTGTCGACGCTGTGCCGGTGTGGGCAGCGCGGCTGATATTGGTCCCTAACGCATCTGTGTCTCCGAGCTGGAGGACGTTGAGGTATGTGCCAATGCAAAGGAAGACCATGAGCGGGCTCCTTTTTCCCTCTTGCGGAGGAGAAGAAGGAGAAGCCGGTGGACGAACAGTTGCCCTACTTCTGGACGCCCATCTAGAAAATGCTGTGAGGAGGGAACCCTGCTGGAGGAGACCTTGTTCTTAAAAATCCTGGTTGCTCCTCCAGGGTTGTTGCTCCATCAATGCCGGAGAGATCTGGTCAGACGGCCGAGCTCGAGAGTCGTGTATTCGTCGTGGTCGGACTCCAGTGTGCTAAGTAATCCTCCACGGGCGAGGAACACAAGGGCCAGGATAAACGATTCCAGAGACAACAGACTGTAGAGTGATGCTTATGATGCTCTTGTTTGTATTGCAGACATTGAGACGTACGGTGCTATGCTGTGCGGGTGTCAACACCAACCAGCCTGTCGTTCCAACGGAGCTAACCCAGACCAAGACATGCCTGTGTAGTGTATTTTATCTTGAGACCTGCCCGCCTTCCCCTTATCCTACATCTCCCTCCTATCGTACAAAATATTACACAGTACAAAGGGGACAGGAAGTCGTGCTCCCGTTCTAAGCCAGCACCAATGCACCACGCTATACAGCTTTCCAGACACCGCCTTCCCTTACTTCCAATCAAACGCCGGGCCATGCCAAATGCCAAATTCGTGAGTGAAGATGTATGTATATGTCGGAAACCGGAGAAGAGCGCACATGTGGCTGGTTTGTGTCGTCTTCCGTTGGGGTTGGGGTTTGCTTCCTTTTGCCGTTTTCCGACGCCGTATGTCCGTAGATGTATCTGTTCGTGTAGAAGTCGATACGAGTAGTCGTCCTCGGTGCTGCGACTTCCCACACCCAACATCCATCTCGTCCGTCCACCTCATCCAGTCGTCGCCACTCAGCGCAAGCAGTCGACTACCTATCCTTATACACCTTCGGCTTCCACCCTGCTTTGACCTCGGCCTCCTGCTCCGCCTTCTCGACCGTCGGTTTTATCTCCGCCTCCAGCCTCTCCCTCGCCCTGAGTACTTTGCTCTGCAGGTAGAAGCTCCCCCCCTTCTGCGGGTCGTTGGCGTCGAACAACTTCTTGAACCGGTCGAACACCTCCTCCGCGTTCACCATCTCGCCGCCGTTCTTCGCCGGGGGCTTGACGTTGAGGATCTTGCACGCCTCGTCGAGCGTCATGCCCGACGACAGGTTGGCGCGCCCCGCGCCCGTCGGGTTGCCGGCTTTGGCTTGCGCGCGCTGGTAGGCGGACGACGTGGCCGCCTGCTTGTAAGCCTCGGCGAAGGCGCGGCCGAGGACGCGACTGCCGATTAGGACTACTTGGGTTATGATTCGGTGCGCCTGGGGAAGGAGGGGGAGGTTAGCTGGCTGGGGAGAGAGGAGGGAGGAGGAAGATGGGGAGGCGAGAGGGAAGGAAGGCTTACCATGGTCGCGGTCGGGACGTGTGCTCTGTTCCCGCTCGCTTTGGAGGTTTGGTCGGAGAGATCGCTTGTCGTATATATTCGGTAGAAGGAAGAGCGGTGTGCGACAAGGCCAGGAGTCGTCTTGAGTTGGCACGGCGCTGAGTGAGTGAGAATGAATGCGTGGAAGGTCGTCGATGCGTCGAATGAGCCGCTGCTCGACCAAAAATTTCAAGACCGATGCCCGGAAGTAACCGAGAGGCGTGCTTTTGTCGGTCATAGCTGGTCCGTGCGTTTGCGGCCGCAGCATGGTACGTACCCCTTACGTAATCCACCCCATCCAACAGCTTCCAGGCAGGGAGCTGTGATTTTGGCTTCTGACCGACTTGAAGCAACATCGCAACATCCAAAGCTGTCACATCTCCAACCTCACCACCCCACCACTCCAATCGACCCTCTCTTTCTCCCACGAATCAACCACCTACGTACGACTCCACGACTACCCTTCCTCTTCCTCTCTCTACATCGACACAGCATACGGCCACAATGTCCCAATACTACGGCGCCCCTCCCCCCCAAGGCGGCGGCGGCGGTGGTTACGCCCCTTCGTCCGCCCAAAACCTCCAATTCTACCCATCCACCTACGGCGCGCCCCCCGTCTCGGGCCACGCGACCCCGTCACAAGCATCCTACGGCTACGGGGCTGGTCCATCCTCCACATCGGCGTCGGGCTACGGCTCCCCCGGCTTCGGGTCCAGCTTCGGCGCCGCGCCCGGGGCAGGAGCGCCAGGCGTCTCCGGCCGCATGGGCGAGCAAGGCGGTCTGCGGACGGGGTGGCTGGCCGCCCTCAGCACGGAGGGGTACGACGGCGAACCGCCGTTGCTGGAAGAGCTCGGTGTTGACTTCAGCCATGTTAAGGCCAAGGTGTGTTTCCTGTCCCCTGTTTCCTTCCCCTGCAGTCGCTCTGGTTGGTAAGTAACCATTGCTGATATGGTTGTGGTAAAAACAGACGCTAGCAGTCCTAAACCCCTTCTCCCGCATCGACCAGCACCTAATGGACGACTCGGACCTCGCCGGACCAGTCCTCTTCTTCCTCCTCTTCGGCACCTTCCTCTTGTTCTCGGGCAAGGTACAATTCGGCTACGTCTACGGCCTCGCCCTTTTGGGATCCATCTCCCTCCACACAATCCTATCCCTCATGTCCCCCTCCGACTTACCCTCCCACCCCTCCCAAGGCGTACCAGGCCCTTCCTCGTCCTCCGGCCCCAGCTACGGCGGCCAGCAGCCCGGCGAGCAACACCTCTCCCAGACCCTCACGTTTGCCCGCTCCGCGAGCGTGCTGGGGTACTGCCTCCTCCCACTGGTGGCGACGAGTCTGCTGGGGATAGTCATGCCCCTCGACACCCCCCTGGGCATGGTCATTGTTGTATTGGCGATCCTGTGGAGCACGTACTCGGCGAGCGGCATGTTCATTGCTACGGCGAGGATGAGGGGCATGAGGGCCCTCGTGGCGTACCCGCTCATGCTGTTCTACGTCGGCTTCGGCATCATGGGCGTGTTTAGTAGTCGCGGCAGCGGGGCGGGCGGGTTGAGGGCTGCTGTGCCGCTTGCTGGGGGTGCTTGAACGCGTGTATGTGTGAGGAATGAGGATGAGGGGGAGGAAGAGAGGGTTCGGAAAAGGGAGGATAGGGGATAATGGCCAAGGTTACAAGACGAGGGACTGGTCTGGTCCAGGTGCTCAAAAGGGCGTCCGTGGCATGCTAGGTGTTCGAATTGGACTCTCTGGGCATGGGTCATGCTCACGCCAAGGCAGCTCACCTGGACGTTGTTGATGCTCCGACTGCATATCTGGGCTTCCTGACGCACTATACCGGGGATAGCTGCGAGGCACTTGGTCACGGTCCTGTATGATAGATACCGCGAAGCGAAACCTCCTAATCAAGTCATGACCATCAAGTTCATCACAAGGTACAGCGGGAGTGTGTGCATTTGTCTCGAACAGCAGAAGCTCCCGGTCGTATTAAGTATATGTATATCTCAGTAGCCCTGTCCACGCCGCCGAAGGCACGAACCCTGAATGCAAACCCCCCTTCCTTGATGACAGTTCCCTCCAACGCCAGAAAATACACAGAAAAGCGCAAGCCGTGAAAGGCCTACACGGCCAAGTAACCAGAGTGCGAGCCATCCATCCCAGCCCCTTCAGACACCTTTTTATCTTCCCCTCCTCGTCAGGAACCTAAACCAAACCGCTGAACCGAAAAGAAAAGTCACGCAACATTTATAACACTCGAACGCACCCAAAAAAAGAAAGGCAAGGAACCCCCTTCCCTCACTTATCAACGTCAGAATCGGACCCCTCCTCCCTCCCTCTGCCACCATCGAACCCTCGGGAAAAAGTAGCAACTCAGGACAATAGTAACGCACCCGCCTCCTCATCGCCTGCGCCTCCCGTAACCTTTTGGGGCAACACGTATGTTTTTCGCCTAGAACCCTTCCGGCCGAGGCGCCACTCAGCCATCCTTTACCCACCGAGGCAGGCGGCGGAGAGGTTGGCGGGATTGGCACCGGACGGACCGGACGCGTCTGACAAGGCCTCGCCATCTAGACCTTGGCATCATCCGTACGAGAAACATCAATGGAAGGAGAGAGTGGTGGCCGACTGAGCTGCCGCCTCTGCCACAACGCGATGCTTGTCCTTTCAGAGCAATTGTACCTCGTCGCGCTCCTGCAACGCGCCTTGCATGGGGTTGATGGCTATCCGGAGTCGGTGAGATAGGATCTCCGGTGATGTCCAGGCCGTCGTCCGGGTTGGTGGAGAGGGGAGCTGGGGGGGAGATGGTTCGGTGTCGGGGTTGTAATCCTCGTCTGGGCTTCGGTTGTTGGTAGTACCTCCTCGCCCGGGTGTTTAGTCGCTGACAGCATGCCCATCTTCTCTGTCCGTATTGCACCTCCTCCATTGACACTTATTAACAGTCAGCTTCGGGCCCGCATCCATCGCTTATAGCTAGTATCCAATACAATGAACAGAAGATCGGTTGGTCGCATCCACATCATCCCCACCTGGTTTTCCTGCACCTCCACCATCAACATCATGAACATACGGGGGATGCCCGCCCGTCCGGCCTCGCCATCGACACACCATCCGCGGTCGGCGGCGTCGGCACTCCGTCACCACCAGCCACCCTAAGCCTCCTCCTCAGCAGCAGAGGCGAGCACAGAGTACGGCCCGCCGGAGCCGGCGAAGATGATCTTCTTGCCACGGATGGCCGTGTTATCGATCAGCGTCGGCTCCTCGACATCGTCCGTCTGGCCCTGGCCCGTCTGGAAGCCGACCGAGAAACCCCAGCTGTAGACTTGGCCGTCCTCGGTGACGGCGAAGCTGTTGTCCACGCCCACGGCGACTGATGCAACGGGCGGGATATCCTCGAAGGGAATGGGCTTGTAGAGCGAGTGCGGCAGCTTCTCGCCGTTCTTCTCCTCAAAGACGGTGTTGTCGTCGCTGTACACGTCGTCGTCCAGACCGAGCAGGTGGCCCTCGACGCGCCCGAAGGTGAGGAGCTTGCCGTCCTCCGTGCACGCGACGGAGTGGTGCTCGCCGCCGGCGATGTCGACGACCTTGTACTCCGCCAGCGTCTCGACCAGCTTCGGCTTGAGCTGCATCTTGCTCTCCTCGTCGTCCGGGTCGATCCGGTGGCCCGTCTGGCCGTACTGGTTCAGGCCCCAGCCGTAGACGCGGCCCTCGCTGTCGAGCACGAAGGAGTGGTACGACCCGCAGGCGATCTTGACCGGCTTCGCTCCGCGGACGGGCAGGTTGCCGATGCCGACGGGCCGTAGGGACTGCAGGATCTCGCGCTCGAACACCTTGCGCGCGAGCTGGTTCTGCGCGCCGTCGCCCCAGGCGAAGATCTTGCCCTTGTCGTCGAGGGCGAGGACGTGGTTGGTGCCCGTGGCGAGCTGCTTGATCTTCTTGAGGTCCGGCAGCAGCATGGGCCGCTTCTGCTCGTGCGACTGGTCCGTGAAGCCGAGGATGCCGTCGCTGGCGCGGAAGGTGCCCCAGCCGTACACCTTGCCCTCGGAAGTCAGTGCGAACGAGGCGCTGTCGCTGCCGACGACCTGCACGAAGGTGGTGTTGTCCTCGACCTCGGACATGTCCACCTCGCCAGGTGTGCTCTCGAGGGGGTTGAGGCCGGACTCGTCGTCGTCCGAATCGTCCTCCTCGGCGTCCACGTCGCGCAGGCCACCCTCCCACTTCGTGTTGCGGCCGAGAGCGCAGTTGTCGTTAACTCCCCAGGTCAGAATTTTGTTGTCGTTGGTCAAGGCGACGGCATGCATGCCTCCGCAACCGATTTGCACGACACCTTTGCCCTTCAGGTTGTGGTTGATGCGAGGGCGCTTAACGTCAACGGGCCTCTTGCCGTCGTCCTTGTCGGCACCGAGGCCGAGCTCGCCGTTCTCGCCGGCGCCAAAGACGTAGACGTCTAGGACGGTTGTGGGCGGCTCGTTGATAGCCTTCAGCTGTCTGCGGGCCTTAGGCTCGGGAGCGGGCTTCTTGGCCTTGGGCGAGGCCGTCTTGCGCACCTTCTTGGCGGGGGGCGGGGTGGCTTCCTCCGGTGACTCTTGGTCGGCTTCCTCCTCTTCCTCGACAGCGGCGCGCTTGCGCTTACTGTTCGCCTTGGGCTTGACTGCATCTTCGTTCTCCTTATCGGAGGAGGTGGCGGTCGCTTTCTTGGGGGACTTCTTGGTAGCTGGAGTCTTCTTCGGCGCAGCAGGTTTCTTCGCGACGGCGGCCTTCTTGGGTGCGGCGGCTGCCTTCGTGGGGGCGGCGGTCTTCTGCACCGCGGCAGCCTTCTTGGGAGCAGCTGCCTTGGTCGCGGGGATATCGTCGGCTTCGCTATCGTTCGACTCCGCCTCGACTATGGGTGTCGCAGCTTTTGACGCCTTGGAGGTCTTCTTGGGCGCGACCTTGGCCTTGGCAGTCGCTGCCTTCGCAGCAGCGCGTGGAGGCATGGTGATGGTGATGGTGATGATGTAAAGCTAAGCTGAAGCTGAAGCTGTACGAAAGGTTGATGATGGTCGATGATGGATTCAATCGATAGACAGCGATTGAGGGATTGGGTACTGAGTTGACGGTCTCTCGGCTTGGAACCGTGTTACTCGGATGCAGGATGGAGTATCGAGTCGCGCGGTATCAAGGCAAGACGGGAATGTCACAGAGTAGTAGAAAGGGTTGTGTTATCAAAGAGAGAAGAGAGGTTGGATGATATGGCTTTTTTGTTGGCCGTCTAACGCGCCTGCAGCTGTGGAGATTTGTTTTGGTGTTAGTGTAGCTCGCCTATTCATCCAGCCGACACCAGTGAAATCGATGGAATGTGGGGCGTAGTCCAGGGGTTCCTTGTTCGGATCGAAGCCACATTTAGCGCTAAGCCTGCGCTAGACAGAGGAGCAGTTCTTTGGTTCTCAATGGTTTTCAAAGAATGGTGTCATTGATGCCAGAGCTCTCTTTATTCTTGCAGCCATCCAGCTTTGTGTCAGTCGACACTATGTCGATTGCTGAAAACATCATACACACGCATCGAACAGTCAAAGGTGTGGAACAGCTGTCAAGATCGGACGGTGTAAAGCTCTCCTTGCCAAGAAGGTCATACGTGCCTGTGTTATAGACATGAGAGCTGACTGATGATAATAAAATCTTCTGGTGTAAGTCACCAAACATAAATGCTATGCTCATAACCAATTCCATACAAAGGCGTGCAACAGAACGCTGTTCAAAACATGCCCTCCAGGACTCGCTGATACTCGGACCCAACCCAGTGACAATCTCAGCGACATCACCGCCTACTCTTCCTCTTCTTAGGCCCCCGTTTCGGCTCCTTCCTCCCAATCTTCGGCCCAACTATCACGTCCCGTTCTCGTCCTACATCCTCTGGTCGTCCGGCATGCTCTTCCACCGTACCCTCCTCCTCTTTACCTTCAAGTCTCTCCTCCCCCTCAACCCCCTTCTCCCCGCTACCTCCCTTCTCCCCCTCCCCCTTCAACTCCCACTCCGCCCTCAACCCAGCCTCAACAACTCCCCTCTCCAGCGCCTGCCTTGTCTCCAACTCCCTCCACAACCTCCTCTCCCTCGCCCTCTCACTATCCCACTCGTCCTCGTCATCGCTAACGTAATCAAACGGGTTCTCCTGCCCCAGGTGCGGTCCCCCCCTCTTCAACACCTTGAACCTGTTCCTCATTTCCGCCTCGTACTCCGCGTCCGGGTCTCTCCCGTCCTCCTCCTGCTCGACAAACGTCCTGATCTTGGGCCGCGCGAAGCGTATCCCCTTCCGCCGGCGCCAGCGGCGGTAGTCCCGCACGAGCACGGAAGGGGAGGTGAGGAGGGTGAGCAGGTAGGCCCGGTCGAGGTGCATGGTGGGTAGGTCTCGCAGGAGCGTCCATTCCGGCGGGTTGATGCGGCCGGTGAAGGAAAGGTTGTGGGTTAGGTAGTAGAGGAAGACGTAGAGGGCCCGGAAGGCGGTGGCGAGGAGGGCGAGGCAGGGTTTGATGATGTGGGAATAGGAGGTTTTCAAGAGCGATAGGAATGAAGAATGCCATGTAGTAGATGTGGTGGTAATTGTGTATTCGCTATTGTCCGCGGTGGGCTTGCTGCCCGCATCCGGTGTTGGGGAGGATTGTCCGCCATGCTCGACGACGGACTGCCCGACGACCGACCGCCCCAGATCCTCCAGGTATTTGAGGCTGCTACCAAAGTAGCGACTGACGGTAGAGGCCATCCTTCACCGTTGCCGCTGCCCGCTCAGGAGGTATTTATGTTATTTAGATTAAACGCCGGTTCCAACCATGCAATATCCGCGTCCTTCCGCCCCAAAAGAAGATGCTGCCCTTTTCAGTCCATAACCGAGACGCCGATAATTCACACAAGTTTAGCAGAGCTGTTATTTACTTCTTGGTGGTGAAGTCGATCTCGTTGTTCTCGTGCTCGACCGGGTTCCAGTCTGCGTCGGGGGCCTTCTCGCATGTGCAGGAGACTGTTTATGTCAACAGAGGTTAGCATGACTGTCTACGACATGAAGACGGGCAAAAGGGAAGGGGGCAAACATACCAGCTGGCCTGGCACCGCAAGCGCAAGAGCTCGTGGCGGGCTTGGTGAGGTTCGTGTTCTCCGTCGCGGCGCGATCGCAGGTGCACTCCCCCGCCGGACGGGCGCGGCACGAGCACCGGGGGCCCTCGATGTGGTTCTCCTTGGCGGCCTTCTCGCAGTTGCAGTGCAGGGCGTGTGTCTTGCCACAGGAGCAGGTCGCTTGCTTGGCTAGTAGGGGAATAACAGTTAGATAAGGTGTTGTCCAAAGAATGGATAGGTTTGTCGGGGAGAGATGGTAAAGTGGTGATGTTGGTTGAGGGGATGTAGTCTGGAGATGTTGAGGTGAAGATGTTGTGTATGCATACAGCAGACTGGATCAGATCAGACGGGGGGGAAAGGGGGGGGAGAACATACCGCAGACACAGACTGTGTCGTCCTTGCCGCAGCAAGTGGTGGGCTTGAGGGCGTCGGCAGTCATTATTGCGGTTTTTTGGGGAGAGAAGGTTCGAGGTGGTTTGAGTGTTTGTTGATGGTTTTGCTTGAAGTTGAGGAAAGAAGAAGAACGGGTTGCTTGGTTGTGATGATGTTAGGGATATCGTGGTACAAACGTTGCAGAAGGTACCGGCCTTTTATATGTCAGGCAAGAGAGAGCGGCATGTTGACGTACGACAGGCACTTGCCCCGCCAAAGCTTCCAGAGCTGACCCAGGGCTGAGGGTCCGGCAGTCGGTTTGGGTCATTGCAATTACTCTCATTGGCCGCCTTGTTGAGCTAGGCGGAGCATTTTCCGGCCAATGAGAGCTTGCTTATTTCTCAGCATGGTCATCAACGGTCATCAATGGCATGGAAGAGAACTTTGTCACTGACCAAGATCTACTAAAAATGGTGGAGATGTTGAAAGGTCATGTCAGTTTTGTGAAGAAGAGTGGCAAGTGGTATGATTACAATCTGGCCATATCGTTCAATGTGTATCCAACTCGAACAATCCTGTCTGGTAGGTCTACCTCCCTCCCAGGTTCTCCACTTTCAATGACCGCTTGTCGTTACTTCGCCCCGTTCAACTTGATTCCGTTCTCCCGGCTCCGAGTCGGGACGAGATGGCTGCCGGAAACACCTGACGCACCATTCATCACTCCGGAAGGAGGCAGTGAAGAAGAAGCCGGCTGCGAAGCTGGCTGACGCGCGCCAACGCTCAGCCTCCTCCGCATTGCCGACGACCTGGTCGAATCCACGGCACCAACCATACTCCCCGCCATGGTCAACCTGTCCTCTGACGCTTCGTTACTCGCGTCGATAAATGCGCCCTGATCAGACCACAGTGCCGTAGGCGGACAGATCACAGCCCGGCCGCTCGAGTATATGAGCGGGAAGAGGAGCATGACGGGTTGAGAACCTGGCAAGCCCCCACCGCCCGCTGATTGGGGATTGACTCCGTCGTAGTCGGGATAGGCATCTTCGCTGCGGTTCAGCATCTTGGGGCTGACGAATAGGTGGGCAGATATCCGAGTCCTCGACCACTGCAGCGGGTGCCAGAGCTCCAGGGCCTCGCCCAGGAGTGCACTGAGCCCGGCATGGAACTTGTCTCGTGGCTCTCCGGCGGGGAGCAGCCCATCGAGCGCTGCGCAGACCTCTTCAAATGCCGCCTGGCATATGCTGTCGAGACTCTGCGCATCGGCGTCGCATGTCTCGAGTAGCTGGCATCGTACCAGTGCCTCGCGGCGGGGGTCTGTGCTGGCCAGCAGCTCGAGAGCCGAGGCCAGCGCCTTCTGTCGATCGATATCGTTGGGAACGTATATGTCGGTGAAGATGTGCTCGACCATGGTGTTGGCTATGACAAGCTCTGCTGCGGCGCAGCGCATCAGCCGCGCGGACTTGGTTGTGTGGTCTGTCAGCGGCAGAGGCAGTCGGACATGGCGGCCGGGGCATCGGTCGACATAGTCGATGAGCGAAGAAATGTTCCTCTTTGGAGATTGTCAGTCAAGTCCTCGTGTTAAGTGTGACTAAGGCATCTGGCATACCGGTGGCGCCTCGCAGGGCTCAAAGCATCCCATGACAACCTGGTGGCACTTCTCTGCAAATTCTTCAAGGTCATGACCACTGTTATAAACCATCAGTAAGTGCAACGAGGACGCACTGGGTTGGGGCTACATGCACTTTGTCCAGGTCGATCGAGACAAGGTTGTCTTCGCCATAGAAACTGATCTTCTGCTGGGCTTTCATGTGTTTGTTCTCCAGCTCTCGCAGCCGATCCTGTGTGTCGGCAAGGTCCCGCTCGGCATGCTTCCGCGCCGTCTCCATATCCCGAGTCCTCTTTTCGAGCTGCTTGTTATCGCACTCGAGCTTCTTGATCTGCTTGTTGGTCTCCTCAAGCTTTGTCGTTGTCGAGGCCAAGGCTGTCCTCGAGCTCTCCGCATCCTTAAGTATATACTCGAATTCGGCGTACTTCTTTCCAAAGCGCTCCAGGTCGTGAGATCCCAAAAGCTTCAGCTGCTCAACTTCAGACTTGAGCGTTTGGAGCTCGTCGTCTCTCTTCTTCAATGAGATCCTCAGAGTCGTGTTGTCCTCGACAGTCTTCTCATAATCCAAAGCCCCGGCTGGGTCGTTCTTGATCTCGCTGCAGAGGTTGATGATCTTGCTCCATCTTTCGGCGAATTTGGAGCCCTTTGGTGTCTGTGGTGACGGCGTCTGGCCATTGGACTTGTTCTTGGTGTCGGCCATGGTTGCTTCACCATTGGGCTTTTTCTTGCTGTCCGCCATGATGTTCGCGTGTGTTGCAGGGTAGAGTCAGGCTGTTGTTGAAGCTTGTGAATCGCGAGATGAAGGCAGAAAACCGAGAGCCTCAGATGCTGATATATATATACCAAAACCGCCATGGCCTTTAAGCTCGGCCCATGTTGGTCCCCACGTCTTCTCGTCCGCTGATGGCTCATTGTACAGCTATCCAATCACCCAGTCTTAATCAATCGAGATACCAGAAAGTCTGGTGGGAAAGAGCTCAATGGTCTCATTTCTGGTGATGGCTGTGTCGACAACGCTCCGATTGAACAAACAAGTGGCCTTACATGCGGGAGGCCCCTACTTGCATGCATCTCGACCAATGCCGCTTGCCGCATATCGAGATGGTTGCGATGTTGACTTCCAATGACACGCCGCCACAAACTCATCGAGGGGGAAATAGCAACAGGCAGACACACCATGACTGTGAAGCCTTGCCATTGCTGGATATCAACGATGTTGCAACCTCGATTGTCCAGTAATCCGTAGCCACAGAGTCCACCGAAAAACGACTCCTGGCAGCATGCATCACTGTCCAGCCTTGCCGAAAAGATAAATCTCGACAGCCTGCCGCTCGCCGTCCAGCATCGGCAGCGGAAGACGCTCCGTCTCGTCCACGGCCCAATCGTCGCCCTCCATCTGCGCGACGAAGATCTCCTCGGACCAGTGCCGCGGCTTGGTGCCTATCATGACCTTGCTCCGCCAGCCTGACGATGGGCAATCGGGGTGCCTCCTGGCAGCGGCGTGGACCTGTGACAGCGTCTGCACCAATGCCGGGATGGTGTCGACGTTGTACGTGCAGTCGCTGAGGACGACCAAGTCCCAGAGCCTGGACCGCACCTTGGTGCCGAACTTGCCGACCCTGCCGTCTTCCCAGTCCAGGTTTTCGTAATCGATGCTGACATCGCTCCTGTCCGCTTCTTCCGTTGCCGAGGCCTCGTACCGCGCAATATTGGCCCTAACGCGCTCCTCCGCTTCAGGGAGATCCGTCATGAGGATACTGACACGCTCAGCCCTTCCCCCCACAACCGAGCGGAATATCTGCGCCAGCCCTATCCCCAGGGTCCCAATCCCGCATCCAATCTCAAGGATATTCAGCTCCCTGTTGTCTTGTGAGAGTATCTCCTTCAACTGCACCATTCCCGACGTGAACCCAGCCGGCTGCACAGGAGACCGCATGTTCGCTATATGCGCAAGCGTCATCAGCCCTCCGTCCCAGACATGTCTCGCCAGACTGGTGTCGCCAATCTCCTCCTCCACCTGGAGGGCAGACTCCAGCCCCGCTCCCGGGTGGCTAGACAACTTCAGCACGCGGTAACAGACATGCGCCGCATCATCAGATGCCGGTACCAAATCCACGGACACCGGCACTATAAGGCCCCGCTCCCTCCCCGCAAGATTAACAGCACTCCCCGCCACAATCTGCGCGTCAGCAGGCCGGATGTGCAGCTTGTCAATGCCAGACAGAGCTGCGGGCACGGGAAGGTCGAGCTTCAGCACTCGCAAGCCGGACCGCCATGTTGGTCTACTGCGCACGGGAGTAATCTCCGTCCAGATTTCTGATCCTTCTGGACCGTGACTTCGAATCAGGACGCGGATTGGGATGGCGGTGCTGGGAGCGAGGAACGAGTCGCCTAGGTCGGTTGTTATGCTGATTACGAGCTTGAGAGAGCGTCCGGTTTTGTAGACGTCCAGGCTGGGAGGGCGGAGGAGGCGGATGTAGTGCATGTTGGAGTGTGGGTATCTTTCGAGGGGCGTCGGAGACCGCGGAGGAAGGTGATTGGAGTTTTGGTTGTGGTGGTGGTGGTGGTGGTTGAAGAGGAAAAGAATATCTCTTGGCATTTCGCGGTTGCAGATTTAGGGTGGAGCCCTCCGCGATTGCATCCAGGTCCTCGGGACGGCCACTCTTGCCGCTCTTTCCACTTCTGTCCCTCCTTTCCTTCAGAATCCACCAGTTTAATCTATGCTCCTGACACTTGATGTCTCTCTTGCGCACCTTCCATGTCCGGGCATGCGATTGCCTCACAGGGTGCGGCTGGGGCAAGTCGTCTCCGATAAGCGGCCCCACATTCGGCTCCGGGCCTGGCCGGTGGGAGATCGGCTGGCGCCGGGCCTTGGCAGCCTCCTATCTACATTAGAGGTCTGAGCTACCACGCGATGAGACATATAAGTGACTCCCGTATCTCGCAGACATCTAGACCTACAACCCTCGCTTCGTTCTCTTCATTCTCGGTTTTTCTCTCGTCCATCAACAATGCCAAGCACCGACATACTCACCACTGACTGACCACATAAACCCAACCACAATGACAAACCCCAACTCCCCCACAACCCTCCTCTCCACCATCCTCCGCGTCACAGAAGAGCGCATCATCCCCCTCACCCGCCGCGGCGTCTCCTCCGGCTCCAAGCTCTTCGGCGCCGCCATCCTCTCCCGTCAATCCCTGGCTCCCATCACGGTAGCCACCAACGACGAGCGCGTCTCCCCTCTCTTGCACGGTGAGATCAACTGCATCCAGCAGTTCTTCACCTCCACCTCCTCCCCGTCAGACCGTCCGGCAACGAAGGACTGCATCTTCTTCGCCACCCACGAGCCCTGCTCGCTGTGCCTGAGCGGCATCACCTGGGCCGGGTTCAACGAGTTCTACTACCTGTTTACGTACGAGGACAGCAGGGATCTGTTTGCCATTCCGTACGATATCGATATTCTCGAGGAGGTGTTCCGGGTCCCCGGGAAGGGGGATACGCCGGACAGTCTGAGGGAGAGGCCGTTGTATAATCGGAAGAATAAGTTCTTCACGGCCAAGAGTTTGAAGGATTTGCTGGACGAGGTGGAGGATGAGGCGGAGAGGAAGAGGTGGGAAAAGGAGATTGAACGGGTGAAGGGGCTGTATAATGAGCTTAGCGAGACGTACCAGGAGGGGAAGAAGGCTGGGGCGGAGAGTAGTAGTGTGTGGAAGTAGGAGGTGGAGGATGGAGGTGCCGTTGTAAGGGAAGCGGTGATCTTGTATTATTGTTGGCGAGGTATCGAAGCATTACTATGCCCATGGGGGTCCAGGGATCTTTGCTATTGATCCGGTCACATGGAAACGTGTTGGTTCTATAGGGCTCCCATTTCCACATCCCTTGCAGTACTGCTACTGGATGTATTTCAGCAGGCTAATCATACCAAATAGCCACAGCACAGCAGCCCCCATCCTTGATATCAACCCTCGCCAGCGCCTCCGCATCACCGTACTCTGTCCCATGACGTCCCTCCTTCTTCTGTCCCATCTTCCACACCTGCACGTAGCCCGTCCCAATGTCCGTCAGGGCAACCCACTCGTTACTCCAGGGCGCCGGCGAGACCATGTTCGCGATCCCGCCCACGGTGGTAGTCTCCTTCCTGAACATGCGCTTTACTATCACGCCATCGTCGTCGACCAGGAAGGCGGAGATATGCCCGGGAATTGTGGTGTTGATCTGCGCCCGCGCCGTGGCCCATAGGTACCGCGCGTCGGGGGAGAGCATGACTTCTGCCGACCAGTAGTTGGAGGTGTTTTTGCCTGCGGACCGGTTCAGTAAGGTAAACGCAGTTGCGAGTTGGGAGGCAAGAAAGACTTACCGCTAGGTATCAAGGAGTAGCTGTCCTCCTCCCCGTCCACAGCCCCATTCTCCCGCAGCGTGAACGAAGCCACCCGGTTCCCGGCCTCCATAACAGCATACAACCTCTCACCCCCGGGATGCGCAGCTAAATGCCTAGGGTGACTGCCATTCGAAACCGCAAGTCTACCCACCACCTCCGCCCGCCCGTCTTCCGCAATCCTATGCGTCCAAATGGCGTCGCCGTTCAAATCAGCGGAGTACAACAGCTGTCCCTTCCCCCTCGCCTTACCCAACGCCAACCCGTGAACGCCGGATTTATTCGCATACCCCCAACTATCCGCCACCCGATCCAACGTGCCGTTCGTCAAAACGTCGAAGGACATGCCGCACGCGTCCGGACCCGGCCACTGCCCGGTGACGACGCGGTAGGGTTCCACGTCGCTGGCTGCGGCGAAGGCGGAGGTGCGGTTGAAGCACTTCCCCGAGGCGGGGATGGAATTTGAGGGGGTGAGGCTGTGGTTGCTTGTGACGGAGTAGCTGGAAATTTTGGGGAGGTTGTTGGAGGTGCCGTAGATGGTTGTTTTGTCGTGCTGGTATTGGGCGGATTAGCTGAAGGAGGAGAAGGGGAGAAGGGAGAGGAGGAAGGAGGGAAGAGACGGACGTTGAAGGTTATCCAGGAGTGCGGAGCGTCGCCGGTCATGTTGGCCGTGATTTTGAGGGAGAGGGACTCATCGTCGAATTCGAGGGCGTAGAGGGAGGACGGAGGCGTGAGGTTGCTGACGAAGAGGTGGTGTTTGGCGCTGTTTACCTGGGTGAGGAGGATGGCTAGCGTGAAGCTGACAGACCGGGCGACCATCATGACGACCGGGACATATACGCCAGGTTCGACTTCGCCAGACGGTAAATGGAGAGGTCGTCACCATCATCAGTCGTTCGATGGGCAGTCCTGGACGCTTTATATTGTGGGATGTGGTGACATCAGCGGACGGAGTTGGGGCAGGAACCGCGCCAAAGGTCGCACACACCACATTTGCCAGACAAGATAATATATCCCACGTCGTACTACACCTGGAGACCCTGATGCTGCATATGTTCTACGCCAGCTTCCCCAGCCACTGTGCAGATGCCAAGACCGTACCAGTATGGTGTTGCGCTCCGGCTAAACACTTTCCGCGCGTTTCGATAGAACTACGATTAGAGGAACGCTTGCGCTTGGTTGAAGTTAAATGAAGGTTTTCAGGGTTGGGGCCCATTTGCAGCAAGATACCACCCCTTCGAGAACCAACGGAGTCGCAAGCGAAGCACTTGTCTCGGCAGACTTGTACGGATATGCCCCCGGCTTTGACCTCCGCATCAAAAGCATCCAGTTTCTTGCCCAAGTAAACGCGAAAGCTGAACAGCAGCTGCGACTGAGCGTGCAACCCGTCCAAGCAACCCAAAAAGGAAAAGGACAATTAGACACGAGAGCAAAAAGAAGAAAAAAGAAACGTGTGGAGGAGCTGGGAGTCGAACCCAGTACCTCGTGCAGGTAACATGTAACCTGATGGCGATTGACTCGTCAAGCAGATGGGAAATGCTAAGCACGCGCTCTACCAGATGAGCTACACCCCCGGGTATTGTTGAAGCTGCTGGTCGGTATGCAGACATTTTTAGTGTTGTTGCAGAGATTTCATCTCTGCGGGTCGAAGCGGTGAAGACCGGCATCTCCACAGACGCGCAGTGCACAATCCGATGTCGACGGGCCCGGAAAAAATGCTATGCAAAGAAAAGGGAGGATGAACACCGGTTCGAAAACGATAGAAGTCCATCCATTATTCTAAAGCCGCAAAAAGCATCAGCCGACGCCCGCTTGAGAAGAACGGTAAAAGTGTACCAACATCTTCTTGAAGATGTGGGCTGGATGATCAAGTGCGGTTTGTGTGGATCGAACACACGACCTTCAGATGGAACTGGTGAAGTTTGACTTCAGTCTGACGCTCTCCCAACTGAGCTAAACCCGCTTTGATGGATGTCGGGGACGTTATCCTTCATCATCAGGAAACTCAGATTGAGAGAGCTAGGGCAAGGAAGATTGTTTCGCGTTGGTGCGGGATCATGACTCGCTCCGCACGCTTGATGGTGGAGGATGTGGATATTCGCTGGTCTTGGTGTTGAGGGGCGCTTGAGACTTCGGACGGTGGAAGATTGTAACCAGCACCGAACATCCAACATCCTCAGATGTGCCCCATCGTGTGAAGGTGCCAGATGACTGCGGGTGGTCTGTTCTGCGGCGCAACGAATATTGGAAGCACTTCGGCTGGCTGGCTGCCCTCGACGGCGCTCCTACCGCCAGGTCGTTTCTGACCCCAAGGAGTCGCGGACATGCCGCCCTGTTTCCGCGACTGAGGCCTCCAGCCATTCTTGCCGCTCCAGGCGACGAACAGTCATACCTCAGGCAAACGCGTTTCATACGCCCGTTCACGTGCACCGTGTTGTTCTTTTCCCCCAGGTAGCCAGCCACTGAGCCGGGACGCGAACGAACACATGACCTCTCGATACATTTCCCAGTCGACCCAGAGCCATGTAGACACAGTGCGAGAGAACGGCCACCGATGTTTGGTCGATCTGCTTCGAAGAGTCGTCTTCGTCGTTCGTCGAGCCATGCCCTCAACTATTGCGGCTTCGTAGCCATGGGCTCAAGTGCCGGGACCCGACAAGGCTCCGAGGGCTGACGTGTGGTGTACGGCGAGGCTACCCTATAGCCCTTTTGGATGACCGCTCTCAACCTCGATGGGATTCGGAAGACCATCATCAAATGAGGCGAGTCTGACGACGCTTGGTTGCCAATCGTTTCAGCTATGTAGAGAGATGGCCAGGTACGGTTGGATGAGAGACTGCGTGCTCCGAGATGTGTGAAGAGTCACAGGTTCAGCCGCCATGTGACGGGCGTCGAGGTGTCGGAGTGGACTGTGACACACTCGGTGATGTCCAGTCGTCCGTGTGGAGGCAAGTAATAGATCCAACCCAGATGGAGTAACCAGAACCGAACAAGGCGTCGTCGTGGAGCTGGATGTAGCTCCGTCCTCCGAGGCTCCAACGCGTCAACTCTTTGCTGCCTTCACTGCATTCTCGGGCCTGTGGACGGTATCAGAAGCCCGAAAGAACGGTGCTCCGAGCCTTGAATTCTCACCTTCAACCCCCATTCGTCATCCAATACAGCCTACTGTGACTGAACGCAGCGGCCCACAAGGCGAGGTAGTGGCCATGTGAACGAGTGCACGAAACCACGAACATCCAATACCATGGCGTTTGTCATAGGCTGAAACAGAGGGATGAGTCATAATGTTAACAGGCTGTGCGTGACGACGATGGTAGACCGGTCTATCCATATGGCAAGTATAAGGTATCGATGTGATATCGACGACCAGGTCGCAGCCTTGAAATCACAAGTCGTCGGATAGTCGAGGAAGACGTCGAGAGGACTCAGCCACACAAGGCACCGACGGGGTGGTTAAGGTTGTGCCAGAAGTGGCAAAGCCGCCCGTTCCGAGGGGTGGGGCTAATGTTTGGCCATTTCCATCCATGTTAGACGGAAATGCATGCAAACCCCCCTATGACGTAGACCGTCCGAGAGGGCGAGTTCAAACGACATCAGATGACTTGTCGCAAGTCGCTCGTATTTGTCATATCCTTGAGTGACCGAAGATGGGCGAAATGAGGCCTCAATTTCAGGTTGTACCTGCCCAATGTCAAGATCGGATGTCGGGCGGCAAGAAGTCGGCGTCCTTCAGGAGGCAACTTTTCCAAACACCCCAGCCCTGCGAATCGCTGCCCAGTCGACATTCGCACAGAGAACGAACAAACCACGTCTTCCTTTGGCTCAGCAAATGGACTACCCAGCAGGCGTGTCCGTGTTCCCATAGGACTCGAAGGCTCACGGTTTAGCGGCGTGGTTTTACCCACGCAAACGCCAATTCCCAGCTTTCTCTCGAGTTCACGCTTCCGATGGGATGTGAGACCATCTAGTATCAGGTCTGGAAGCGACAAACGTATGACTCGACTGCCTCCACCTTCCCGCCTGTTGGGTACACGCCCCTGACACCGGGGTGGACATCTCCCACAGGACAGCGCGAACCTGCCCATCGCGCTGGTGATGGCAGCAAGCCGCCTGCTGAAGACATATGTTGGCGGCAAGACACATGCAAGTACTATCCGTAAGGTAGCCGGCCGGCCCTGCCATCCCTGCCCTGCGGACATTGATCCTGCAACGAGAGCATCGCCTCATGGAGCCCCAGCAAGACGTCAATCCCCTCCAGCTACACCGTAGTGTGTAGTGTAGACACCGTGACACTCAACATACACCACAGCCTAGCTTCACGCCCTGTTGGATAGCGACCTATTGCTCGACAAGTCCCAGGACGGACTCCGCCCGCCTGCGAGCCGCGATAACTTCGGTTGCCGTGCCCAACCACGACCCCCGAACCCTTTCCCTCTCGTTCTGCGCCATTCCACTCGACGCACAACGAGGAACACCGAAAAACGAAATCCAGGTGAAGTCGGTTGCCTCAGCGATTTCGAGCCCAACGACATGTTTTGCGGGTAGACCGCTACGTCACAGTCCCATATGCGGCGACTGCCACGTATGAGCATGCCGCCAAACGAGCGTCAACGCGCGGGGCATAATCATGCAAGCGCCGTCGCCGGAAATGTCGGTGAGAGGGCCGCTGAGCGAAGTCGAGCCCCTTAATCCGTCCAACAAGGTCTCTCTGCTGTGGCGGAGAGGTGGGGATTTCTGGGTTGATCTTCCACTTCCCGCCATGCGACTGTTGTTGTTGGATGAAGTGTGGTGCAGATGTGGGTAAGGGAAGAAGCATCAGAAGCATCATGCACGCTTGTGCATGCCACCGTCGCAGCGCACACAGCGCGCTAGCAGATCGAGAGGGGGGCCGGCCGACGCAGCTATTGGCGTTCCGTACCGACGGTCTGGTGAGCCCAACCAATCGGGAGGAGCCAGGTGCATATCCAGCTGTGCCCATTGACCAAAGGCGAGACAGCGGCCATAATGTTGGACAGCAACGCATATGAAAGGTGAGGGTTGAAGAAGTGTAGGGCAGCAGAGCATATATTCCCTTCCACTGCGGTATGAGTCACTCGCTACCCCTTCTAATGTTCTGTTGATTGTTAGCTGTTTGACTTCGGCTCCGAGAAACAGCAGCGAAATGAAGGACGACGAAAATTTTCACTGTGAGCGAACGCCGCGAAAAAGAAATAATCAAACGGAGGACGGCTTGTGTGCCGCGGTGACCAGGGGAAGCTGAAAAAGCCACCGGGCCGAGTGGGGTTTCTAGAAGGGGACAGGGGACGGCCCTGGGATGAAATAGGAGGTGGTATTGGATATGGGGACTCAAGGTGAGCGCTGTGATCCACTGGGGACGCTATCATGTTGCTAGTGGTTTGCTAGGCGGACGTGTGGGAGTGAGTGTATTTGAGTGTTGGTTCGGTGGGTTTTTGAGGCCGGTGTTTGGTGCACTGTGTTGTTGTTCTGCATTTTTGCTTGTGTTACAATGTGAAGCTTTGGCATGCTGAATTGGGGACCATGTGTTTGTGTTCGTGAGGTTGGTACTGCTCCCCTTCGTGCAGTGGACAGTGATGGCGCGCGGGCATGTTACACGGGGAGCTCACCTCAAGCAATGGCTGCCTACACCAACCGACAGAGTGGTGAGAGGTGTGGCAGAAGGCCGCCGAAACAGAACCACAACAAACGCAGGGTTTTCTGAGCGACTGGTCAGTGGGCTTGTTGTTTGCCGCATTAAAGTTGTAGCTGGTTCAACAACGGGCCGTTGGGTCGTCGGCAGATGCCAAGTCGAGACATTGACCAGCCATTGTTGTAGGGCGAGATGTTCTTCGTGTAAGTCTGTGGACAGGTCAGAGCAGGACAGGCCCCGTTGTGTGAGGTCGCCAAAACACAGCCGTCATACACGGGTTTGAAATTTTGTTGACGTTGATGGATGTTTTTGTTGGTGGAATACTGTGGTAAGGAAGAAAGGCCAGATGGCGAGGCCTGTGAGCTAGCGGTGGAAATGCCCCTATTGGTTTAGATCGGGTGGTCTAAGTGGTTGTTCAGGTCTGCATGGCCCGGCCGTATGGACATCGCGGGTGGGAGGCGGGCTGGTCTCAGCTCCTCAGGCCTTCTCGGTGCCACTGGGAACTTCATTGTTGTTCGATATGCCGGAAGGTCGTTCTCATGATGCAATGACCGCCATGAACCCGTATGTTCGGAGGCATTTAGCTAAACAGCGACTAGTATGGCTTCCCCACAGCCGGCTAAAGACAACGACGCCAGTAGACGTCTAACTGCTACCTGGCCATATTGAGGTGCTGAATCTGAATGCACATGTGCGTCTTCCGCGATGGCAGGTCGGAAGCGATGCTTGTGATGACTAGATCCGGACTGGACAGGACCCGCCCCCGCAGTTGGCACACATGCAAGTGAGAGAGAGAGGAATAGATCATGCACGAACTGCTTCCGCAAATATCCCGAACCAGACATGCCCGAGTAAATGTCTGGTACATCACGGAGCCTTGTGAAGTGATGGATATTGGTCGGCGCATAACCTGATCCTGGTAGTGGTGTTCTGTGCGCTGGCAGGCTGGAGTCGAAGTGCACATGATGGTGAGGTGGTGTGAAGAGTATGCATGGATGAAGCACTCGTCACATTTTGATGAACCTGTCGAGAACTGATCATGAGCACGAGTTCTGCCACGGGTCATGGCACGGGCACACCTCAATCAGATGCCAGCCGGAAGGGGGCGATTGGAGGGCTCGTTAATGGATGTGAAGGAAAGAACGATCAGAAAATGGAGAGGCTGGCTCTTGCCATTCTCGGATTGAGATACTTCGTACCTACCATACGAATAAAGTCACCGATCGCTCTTGCCGCTTGAACTTCACCGTCATGGGGGGAGGTACGTACGTACAACTTGAACTTGAACCCACGTCAGCGCATCTGTTGCCTCCTGCCATTCTCCATCCAAAAAGAATTTCGTCCACTGAACATCATTCTCTTCCTCCCTTGCACAACCTATTGTTATTGTTTCGCATCCCTTGTTGTCTTTGCTTCTCGATCAAGGGCATCTCGAGTGACGAACTCAAGAACAAGCAAACGCAGATGTCGTCTGTCGCCTGCATCAACCGCCGTCGGGACGCAAAGATCAATAAGTTACGGGGTTTGTCCAACGTGTTGCAAACCTGCAAAAGACCACCAGGAGCATCAACAGGGTCCCATGCTCTAGACCACAGCTTCTTGAGCTCTGGTGACAGTCGCACCACGGTCCATCGTATTGTCGACTTCCCCGGCATCCGTTTCTGAGTCCTCCCCTCAAACTCAAGCCGCCGCCGCCAAAGATCATTTAACAACACCCCTGTGTTGTCTCGGCCCAGAGTCCAACCTCCAGACTATATTTCGACTCTGATCTGGGGAACGCCGTTTGACATCCCGAGATCGTCGTCTTGTCCGAATCGGTTCGATACGCGCGCCTGCTACTACTGCCTATCAACTTGGTCCCGTCCTCGTCGCTTCGATCATTCTCAGTGCCGTGTTATATCAGGCAACAAAACCTCACGGCAGGCGTTAAGAGTTGCGGCTCGGTTGTGTGTGTCGTCGACCTCGTTTGGAAGATCACCCCCTGTTCGCACCCGGACAAACACCGCGTCAGGATTGCGCACAGATTGCGAGAAGAAAATTTTCACACCGGCATCTTAAATCGAACCAGCAGGGGAAAGAAGCCTTGCGCCTCACCGAACGTTGGCATATTGTTTGGGGACGTTGGCAACGATCCCAACTTTCTCGCCGTGCCAATTTCGCTTGCAAGGTGTGAAGATTTGGTGCTAGGGTCGATGGTTCACTGGTTCCAGCGCTGCGCCCGGGATCTTCGCCGTTGCGAAATTGCGCTCCAGGGGGCCACCGCTGCACCACCAGGATCAATCAATATTGACGGTCCGAACACGACACGGCGTCCACAAGAGTCACCATGGGCCCTTGTTGAACTGTGATTCATTCCAGGGGTGAATCATATGTCTATCCAACGGCATTGGCAACAACAAATAGCGAAGAACATACCTATCTCTCTCTGTCCTGCCCCCTTTACTATTTCAAGGGAGTGGCTCTGGCGACGTGCAGACCACTTGCTGCAGCTGAACGAACGGAAGGACACGATCGGAACACCGGAGGTTGATTGGCTTCATTCGGGAAGGGCATTTCGAAAGCCCTGTGCGAATCCGAACCGTCATCCACCGTGCACAACTGTGTGTGGAAAGGTGTGGCTGGTTCTCGTCCCGGCTACTGTGCTTACGAGGACAAGGTCTTTGCTGGGAGGGGTGTGACTAATTGAAGCCAAGGCTCGAGAGGCTGGCCTATCACTGCTCACACACCCCCTCCATAAATTTCCACGAGGGACGACCGTCACTGCATTTCTTGGCCCCCCTTCAACCCCTGTCTGTCTACCAGTTCTCCCATCCCTGTTTTAGGCCCTGTGTCCTCGGTTTCCGCTGCTCACCACGGAGCCAGACTGGATATAATCGACGCGCTCCCACACACACCCAGCCATCAGAATTC
Organism: Coniochaeta sp. 2T2.1; assembly: GCA_009194965.1. Lineage (NCBI taxonomy): Eukaryota > Fungi > Ascomycota > Sordariomycetes > Coniochaetales > Coniochaetaceae > Coniochaeta > Coniochaeta sp. 2T2.1. Next base: position 1,993,126 of record VSMA01000002.1, on the reverse strand, counting down.
TTCTCTCACTTCAACTTGGCTTCCGCCAACAACATATTTACCAAATCATCTTCGCATCAAACGCTTCGTCAGCAAACTCTCAACACTTCAATCAGATCAACTGGATCGTCGAACAATCCAGTCCATTCCAGAAGCCACTTGTCAAAGTCGATTAAGCGACTTTGATCACCACCCGATATTCTCCTCTCAGGGGAAGTCACCATAACACCAGATCCTTGACATGTACTCCAGCAGAAGTCGGTTTTCTTCCCTTCTTCCTACCGACCACATACCAAGGTGACTTGGTGTCACTTCTCCGCGTCACGACACAGGCGTGAATCGCTGAGGATTCAGCGACCGGAAACAAACCATATACAAACTTCACGGTTGAGCAGAGGCTGAGGGGAGGTTCTTCACCAAAACAACACACACACCCACAACACCACACAACCTGGATGTCAGCGCGACATCGCCAGAGCTTGGAAACATGACCTACAACTCCCCCGCCGGCTCGACGCCACGGCACGGCGATTACTACTACGAGGACAAGTACGCAAGTCCTTCGCCGACGCCTTCTCCGCGAGGACCCTCCTACTACTACCCCGGCGGCCAGACCCCCCAGCGACCCGCGACACGGGCTCACTTCCGAGGCAACAGCAGCGGCGCCTTCGACTACGGCAGTCCCCGGACTCCGCAGTTCTCCCCTCGCTACAACAGCGAAGGCCTGTACGCCACTGCCACCCCCAATGTGAGTTCATCGCGCTCGGCGCATCACCACAAATCTCGCCACTCCGGGGGCTATACAACGGACCAGCGTCCTCCAAGAACGACGCGCGAGCGTGATCGTCGCCACTCGGCATCCTACTATCGGGCCTCTGACCATTATGGGGAATCCGACGAGGACGAGTTCATCGAGATCAACGGCGTCACTTACGTGCTGCCCGCGAGATCGAGGACCCACAAGCGATATCAGGAATATCACATCAACACTGGTGTGGGATATGACACTAATTATCGCTACTACTCGCAGACAGCAGCTAGTGCCCGCCAACCCTTCATTGACAGAGACCCCGTGGGATACAGCACCCCCCGCTCCGGCTACGACCAAGTCCCGGAGCGGAGGCCTTCAGTTTCCCACAGGCACGCCCGCCGCAACTCTTCCTCTGTCCCGCAACGACCACAGACTGCTCGTCCTTCCACCGCTAACAAGAAGCCACCCCCGCAAACCCGCAAGGCAACAAAAGAGGATGCGCAGAAGCACGGCATCCCGGAGGGCTACTCCCTCAAGAACTGGGACCCAAGCGAAGAGCCGATCATGCTACTAGGCAGCGTGTTCGACGCCAACTCGCTTGGCAAGTGGATCTACGATTGGACCGTCTTCAACTTCACGGGCGACCACCCCATCTCGGACTGCGCCGGCGACTTGTGGATGCTCCTCATCCAGCTCGCCGGTAAAATCAAGCGGGCCGAGGAGATCGTGCCGCGGGTCAGGAGCCTGGAGAACCAGGAGATCATCGAGGACTTCATCGAGTCCGGGGAGCGGCTGACGGACAAGCTGCGCAAGCTGCTCAAGACGTGCGAGGCGCCCATGCTCAAGAGCGCGAAGAAGGCCAAGAACAACCAGCTCGGACTGAACGCCGGAGTCGAGTTCGTCAACACGCTGTGGGGGCGCGACCGCGAACTGGAGAGGACGGAGGTGTTCGTGGCGAGCGTGCGCCTGTGGAATATGCGCTATGAGGCCAATTGCGAGGTGATCTTGCTCAACCCTGGGATGTAGAACACTTCCGTTTTGGACCTGGGTTTTCCTTTTTACTCTCTATTTCCATTATCCCCAGGACACAGGAGGATCATACCACACACAACCACAGGAGGATTGTCATGGACATTATATCATGGACTCCACTACCACCATCGAAGGACATCTCAAAGGACATCCAAGGACACATGCATGGACATACACCGAGGAGCACATTGTTGTTGTACGATACAGTCTCATTTTGGGGGTCTGTCATTTTCCATCTATTTATCTCGAGGCTTTCTTGCCTCACCAACATACACGATCACAGAAGGGAGCGATCCCAAACAGCGATACCCAACGGTTGCTAGGCGCGCGTGTGAAGGGGCCTCACTGCCGCCAGACCGACGAAGGAACATTTTGGGTTTTACGATATGGTCCCGCTGGACCAACACATGTTACGGGGGGAGGATACCAAAAAGTTTTATTTTCCCGCGTGCCTGTCTGTTTACACAACATGCATTTACTGGTTGGCGGACGGCATCTTTATGGTCGCAACGAGGAGGAGGGATACTGGGAGGAACCGCAGTCGCAGAGATCACTGAATCTCCTGCTTGAGCTGTACTAATGCGCCTTCACTATTGATGACGGCAAAGGTAGTGGATCAGATCCAGAGCGTTTTCTATTTACCTTTGGGAGGAGGAGGACACATGGCCGGGCGTCAACCTGTCTTGCTTTTCACAACTGTTTTCCGACACCTCGCCAACATTTTGCAAGAGCGGTCGTCAGCGATACAATTTTTCTTTTCGGATCGGGGAGGTCTCGCAGGCTGGATATACCCTTTTGCTTTTTGCACACACATTTCAGTTCTCGACTTTGTTCCTCCGGCCGAGGGCCGAGGAGGAGGAGATAGCGAAACTAATTTGGATTTGGCGATGAGCCTACCTATTTACACAACCGACCACAACTTTGCACGCTCGATAGTGATGATAATTGTGACCTTAATGTGCGTGATATTGTAAAACTTGGAAGCCCTAATTAGCCATCATCCTCCATACCCGATGCTTTTGCCAGGCTCAGCCTCCCAGCACAAGCCTTTAGCAAACACCAGGGCATACATAACAAACGGCACATTGGACAGAGATCTACAGTGCATAGGGCGCTAAAATAGCGGCATCAATGCCAGACGCACCAGCCAGCAGCCCACGAGATAAAATGCTTATTCGGGCATCATCGGTGACTCTTTCCGTGTGTGAGCTCCCAAAATGCTGCTCTGTGTCTCTTACACGGCTGTTGGGGATCCGTTGTGTCACTTTCCAGGGGTGTGGACGATTTTACGCATTTTCTTCTGGCAGCAGGCAGCGGACATGATTCCGCAATGTTTTGCAAAAAAACAAAAAAAAAAGATAAAGTCAAATAATCTTTGCTTTTTCTCTGTTATTATCGTATTTCGCGGGTTAGTGAGTTGTTGTGTGGTGAGGAAGGAAGGAATGAGAGCATTGGGCAGTTGATGCTACTTCCGTTCTTGTGTGTGGTTTCGTGATCCACTGGCCTCGGGAAGGTGCGACTTGACTTTGCTTTTTCTCAACTGGAGGACGGAGAAGCCACATCTGAGGCAAAAGCAATTGCATCCCGGTAGGCTGCAATAGTCCGTTCTTCTTCTCGTCCAGAATCCCAAACTTTCTCGATGCTCGGCCGGGCACCTCGTCGCCAACCACCAGCAGCTCTCGCAACGCCCGTCGCATGGGCTGTCTACTGGTGATGCGGAATGAAGCACGATGCCAGCCATTCGCAACAAGGATTTTGTTGAGATGAACATGCCCGTGAGATGTCATCGCAAACACAATGTTTACGGGTCTTCTCATTCCATTCCATTGCTGCAAGGGAGGCAATGCATGTCAACATTAGAATCCTCAGCCTTCCAGAAGCACGAAGAGCAACTTCAATCACCCCCAGCCCTGTGGTCCAGCCGCACGATGCGAACACACACGGTGATTACGAGGGACACTGTGCGTGGTACATCTTGCGGCCCGTTTGCGTTAGGGGCGTGTCGCTAAGAAGCTGGGCTGACACACACGGGATCACTGACATATCACAGGTCAAACTGGTCATGAACTTCCTCATCACGGCCGAGTCCACACCTAGGTACTACCGGTTCAAAGAGCATCGTTCTTGCCAGAAATACTGTGTTGCGGTGCCATCCAACCCAGAATAAGCGCCATCGCAACATCAGAGTGCTCTGATATTCACAGCGAACATCAACTATAACAGCGCCATTTCGGCACTTGTTGTCAAGCACCTGCATATGGCGCTTGCAGCGGATATAGCGGGCATCATGCAGCAGCGACCGCTATTTCGGGCGTCGGATCGCCCGTTTGCAACCACCCGCGGGTCCAAGATGTCTGCCCCCAAAACATCTCGCCCACAGTGGCAAGCTTACGACTTCCAGTATGCGATGCGACGACATCATGCTTTGGGAGATGCGTGAGGCCGACCGTCGAGAGGCCGATTCTCCGGGCTACTGAGTCAAACGAAACATGGATGAGATAGGTGTCATCCGCAGGGCCCATCAGCCCTACCTGACCCGACTGCCGTGTTCACGGACACTATCATCACACGACGATGATCAAGCTGGTGTTTCAAGTCCCCTTTTGTTTCCCTCGCAACTCTCGGCTCCCCCTCACCTCCACCAGCACCCCTTCTTTTTACCTAGGTGAATAGCCGCCTTACCGATCACATATACCCCGTACACCTCCCTCCATCACGAGTGCTCCATTCTCGGGCGGCTGGCCGGTGTGATGGATGGTTCATATAAATCCGCATACCCGATCGCTGTCTTCGACATGCAGACATATTGCTCATCTGGCGCTTTCACCGGGATGCGTCGCCATGCGAGTAATCACGCTCCCCCGGGTTGGCTTGATATTTCCGTTGCTCCGCTTGGGTCGAGGGGCCGGCTAAAGTCGACTGTGTCTTCTTTGCCGGGAACCGTGACGGGTGAGACGGCGACTGCATCTCGAACGGGTGGTCGGTGCGGTTGTGCGTACCGCGATTGTCCGTGAGCCGGGTGGTGAGACACCACTGGACCGACATGGGTTCTCGACATGTATTTGTCCATTCACATGCAGGTGCGGGCTTGGATATGGACGTCATTGCGATCTCGAGAGAAACACAACTGCTGGGCATCTAAAACCTCGAACGCTTGATGGACTACCAGCCTTCTGACCGTTTCCTTAGCACCTGAAGTGAGCGACTGTACAGAACCAACCTTCAAGCCCATCCCTTACTGCTAGAAGCTGGCCAGCAACTATCCGCTTCAGCCTCCTCATCATCACCCCTTACTTCGTACAGCAGAGACATTTAACAGTCGCGACAGCAAACAAACAGCCTTGGTCCTGCCTCCGCCTCCCAGCCTCGTCTCAACCATCACGAGCTTTGGAAAAGCACAGTGCGCACCAACCAACCCCCTCCCGAGTCCCAGAGGTGTGCCATGGCGCATTCGGTACCACCGCACCGCGACCGCATTTGGGTCCGCCGGCGCTTGTCTGCGATTGCGTGCAGTAGCTTCCCTCTCCAAACGAGCCAATCCGGGACAACTCCGCTGACCATCCTCCTCCTCCCTTCCGCTGGGCGGGAGTGTGATGCAAGGCGGGGTTCGGTCCGTGATGGTGGCGCCAAGACCTCCCAAGAAGGACGATGTTTCTTCTCCCGTTTGGCTTGCTAGTTAGTTGTGCGGATGGCATTCACCTTTACGACCATCATTGGGCAACACGACGGACAAAGGCAATGCCTTCTTCGTATAGACCCTTCTGCGTATGCGAAGACGCATGTTTGCGAGCCCAATGCCTAGCCATCAAACATCGTCGGGGCTGAAGGGCTGACAACATGCAGAATGCAATGAATACGAAGTAGTCATATTTCTTTTTCTTCTAGAAGTCTTTTACCTTCCTGATACGACTCTTGGGTAAGAAAGCTGCCGTCTGGTACCACGTGTGCGAGAGGGGAGCAGGCAGCCGCTGGCTCAATGACAGCGTGGCTTTGGTTGCATCGAGCAGTCGTAAGCTCACACCCCTCCGCAGTATCCGATGCCTATCGCGGCTACAGCACACATCACTGGGCAATGCCCGCTTTTGGCTCACTACGCGGTACGCAAGAATCGACGACGGTCGATATGCAGGCTGCGGCGGGTGGAGTTGCCCTGCGACGGCTTGCGCCCCGGGATTGAACTTGGTGATGGCAGATATGACATTCCACGAATACCCGCCTCCGTCTGTTTACTTGGTTTCTCCTTGACGGCTTGCTTCACGCGGTGTCACCGCCATCACGCCCACGGCTCACTGCCGCAAGCCCCCCTCCAGGATCGTGCAACCGAGAAGATACACAGGAGCACATCTGATCATCGAGGCAACACGAACTCAACACCTGCATTCAATTGATTCAATCTAAAACGCGACCACAGGGTGGTAACACGGCCGCAACCGGGCTCAGACCACTGGAGACTCTAAGTCCCTGATCGACGCAGTGTACGGTGGTCTTGTTTGTCTCGGGCCCTGCATCGTTTGGTAATGGCAGCTGCCTGTAGGTTCCAGGCACGGCGGGGAGGAGAGTATCATCCTCCGCAATGTCTCAGTTCCTGACACCGATGATGGCAGCGACCTGCTGCGGGACGTCAGGATCGAGGGTCGTACGGACCGACGCCGGGGGTTTGCAGGATCCGATCTGTGGGGTTGCGGGCATCGATGCAGGTCGATGTTGACGGAGGATGCGGCATGATCTCCTGACCGTGGTCGGCATCATCCGGCTGGATATGCCATTCGGTTTCCCGGGTTCAATTGCTATTCTTGAACGGAGCCGGTGGGAAGATGGCAGGTGACAAGATCGAAGACGAGAGGTGTGGACGTCAAGCGCTCGGCCTGCCAGCATCAACCCCGCGGCATTCGAGACTGGTTGACTGCATGTCTTCTTCATCAGTAACGGCAGCAAGACATGCGCCTACAGTCTGACTGAACTCATTGCAATGGCAGGACAATCGACAATCGACTTTGCGCCGACAGACGTCATCCTTACCGACGACTGTCGACTGTGCCTGGGAATCTGGATCTTGGTCTCGCGATCCCCCCAATGGCGGAGTATGCGTCGGTCGGCTGCTCCCGCATCGAGACTTCTTTTCGACAACCTCTGGTCACTCGCCGGTCATGAGTACAATGCATACACATTGGGAGTTGCTAGCTTCTCTTCTATACGGACCCCTCTCCTCTACGAACCCAGCTCCTGGGACATGAGCTCGCCCAACAGGGACAGGGCATGCACACCGTATGACCGGGTCCACCGTTGTCGCAGTGTCGTGTCGCAAAACACTCTTACCGCCTCCAACCCGCGGTACCCCGTCAACCAATCCTCCCTGATCAGATCACTCGCCCTCTCAGCGATCATATACACCGGCGCCGTGGGGTGACCAGCCGGCATCCGGGGGAAGACACTCGCATCCCCGACCCTCAACCCCTGCGCGCCCTTTACCCTGAGCCTATTGTCGACCACCCCCTCTCCTTTGGACGCATCGGCGGCAGCCATCGCGCACGTACCCACGGGTTTCCATATCGTCACCGTGTTCTCACGCACATACTCCATCACGTGCTCATCCGTGCTGTTGGCGTCGTACCGACTACCCGGGGTGCGCGATGATGTACCCCTTCCACGCCGGCGCAGAAGCAAGCTGCACCATACTCCTAATCCCCGCTATCATAAGCCTCTTGTCAAACTCAGTCGACAGAAAAGCCGGGTCGATGACGGGGTGATCGAACAGATCCGTGCTGTTGAGCGTCACCGATCCCCTGGAAGTGGGCGTCAGGACGCAGTTGAGAGGCGTCATGAGGTTACCCTCGGCATGCACCAATACCGGCGACGCGAGCCCGGCCACGGCGATGTGTTCCAGGTGCGCGGCCGTGGGACCGGAAGACGGATCGCCGTGCTGCCGGATGAAGTCCGTGTCACCGGACAGACGCCGGAATGTGTACGTCGCTGCCTGCGGGCTGCTGAAGAGCCCAGTGCCGGAGGTGTTCCACTGTTGCAGTGCCGCTTCCTCGGCTTCCGGGCTGCGCACCGTGTCGTCGAAGGTGGCGGTTAAATTGACGGTGTAGTAGATCGATGCTGCGGGCTGGTCGACAAGGTCCTGGCCTACGCCTGGCAGGTCGAGTAGGGGCGTGATGCCGAGTCTTGTCAGGGCTTGGGCGTCGCCGGCGCCGGCGACGGATTGCATGAGGATCTGGGTGGAGCCGATCATGCCGGCGGATAGGATCAGTTCTTTTGCTGCGCGGAAGGTGTAGCGTGGACCGTTGTGTTCGGCTGCAACTTCGACGCCCCGTGAAGTGCACGTTGCTCGAGGTCTTGCTTGCTCCGGTGTCGGCAAGAAGTCTTGTTATCGTGGTATCGACCTTGCACGGGAGAAAGATAGGCGGGCGCAGAGTAGCTGTGCCTGCTCTTCTCGTCCGCAAAGTTGAGTACCGTGGTTGTCCCGACTTGGTTCCCGCCATGAAGATCTTCTTTGAGGGGAATACGTCCGGCAGCTCCTGAGTGACGGATCGTATCCTCGAGACGAAGTCGGTGGGCTGGACGGATCCGAGAGAATCGTCGACAGTCCCATTGCCGAACTGCTGGGGTCGACTGAGCCGTCGTCGAAAGCCCGAGGTGCTAAAGCGATTGCCTTGGATTCAGGTCAGCTGTGTCGGTGGTGTCAGGATTTGAACACGGCCGAAGTCGAACCTTCTTGAAGTACTTCTCCATGTTGTCCGAGGACCATCCATCATCCCTCGTGATTCTGGGAACAAGGTCAAAGTCATCCTTTGCTTCGCGGTTGAACGTCAACAAGTCTGTAACCCAGTCAGCAAGCTTCAACCATTATCCTACTTCGACGGACTGGACAACACGAACTCATCCCACTGCTCCCACCAAGCATGCGACCTCGGTTATACCCTATCGACCTGTTGCCCAGGTTCACCTGCGGCACGGTCGTGTAGTTCCAGTCCACGGCCGAGTTGAGCGTGGCACCAGCCAGGAATGGGCAGTCGACGGCCGAGTTCCCCGCCGCGCTCGAACCGGCCTCGATCACGAGGGTGTTCCAGTCCGCAACCTGAGACCGGCCGTACCGCCGCCCAGCACGATGAAGTCATATCGCTTGCTGCAGGATACTTGGCTAGGATGGGTGAGGTTAGCTCCCCACGCGGTGCTGGCTTGCAAGATGCCGAGGAGAAAGCGGCGCGGTGTTGACGCCATCGCGATGTTCCCGCCTGGTCTGAATCGGAGCTTCCATGACTCGGTCTTGCTTAAACACAGATCCTGGACGACAACCGCAGCATGGCTCCTAGGCGGAGGTTATGTACGACATATCGCATTGTCGAACGTTCCCTGATTTTCCTTTCATAATTCGATATACGCCTCGCGATGTCATTCTTCGAGCAAGTCGTACATTACCCTAGCACGCTGCACGACCGGATCCATCGCGCCCTTATCGTCCCGAGATTCGATCGCGAGCTGAGATCCCGAGGCTCTGGTCGCCAAGCCGAGCGGCATTGACCTCAATCCAGCGGTGCATTGGTGGTTATTCCTCTTACGGTAAGAAATACACGTAGCAGACCGCTAACCTGGAATCACAGTCCGCTCTTTGCATAGTATCCGTAATGTCCCTCAAGCCGACCCGGCAAATCGTTCACGACTTGCTGCAATCGGCTGGACGGTCGGTGCTGACTACACAACTCGCCTGAAGGCTAGCCGAGTGTGACGTTCCTGTGATACTCCGTCTGCCGGATAACTAATCAGAACAGCTGAATAGTAACCATCCGCTTTCTAGAGTTAGGTTACTTAGCTCCTCGGAACCGAGAGATATCCATATATTGACTTTAGGAGCACTGCGCTCAGCCATCTCATTCATGTCTATTGGATTTGTAAACTACCAGGTAACCTATACCGACTCACACCGACTGACACCGACTCAATACCGACCCAATACATAATCATCGAGTTTCAGCTAACTGATGCGGCAAATCAACGGCACTATGTAAGTAGAGAGATCCATGTCCTCCTGTTTGCAGGTCCTGGGATCCCATATGTTCAGACCTGGCCTTGCTAAGCGAAATACGTTTCCGCAGTTGAACGATACCACCACCACCGCACACGATTTTCAGCCATGACGACAGCAAAGAGCCCGTTTACGCTGTACTCCATCGGTATGCGAACTCTCTGAGACAAACAACGGTGAACTTCTCACAGCTAACATTCCTTATTCCAGACTTCCCCAACTCCCCAAATCCCTGGAAAGCCGCCATCGTGCTCGAGGAGCTGGGACTCGAATACAACATCGTCCGTCTCGGCGTGTTCGCGGTCAAGCAGAAGCCCTATACGGATCTGAACCCGAACGGAAGGACGCCATGTCTGGTAGACCACAACAACAATAATTTCGCCATTTGGGAGGTGAGCGAGTTACCCAACATTCCAACTAGCTACGTCTGACGACCTGCAACATCCAAACCTAACCAATGCCCTCTGAGTGAGTAGTCGATCGCCATCATCAAGTATCTCGTCGACAGATACGACACCGAGAAACGTCTGACGTACGCGGACGGGAACAACAAGTACCTCGTCGACCAGTGGCTTTTGTATCAGGCTAGTGGACAGGGCCCCTATTTCGGCCAGGGTAAGCCATATCCTCGAGCACCTTGTCTTGCGCATGCTGACAGCGCGCTTTAGCAACATGGTTCACAAGCTTCCACATGCAACGAGTCCCGTCGGTCATCACCCGTTACCGCGCGGAGATCAAGCGCGTGTTAGGCGTGCTGAACGCGGCACTCGAGGGCAGGGAGTGGCTCGTCGGCGACAAGATGACCGTCGCCGATCTTGTCTTTGTGCCGTGGCATTTCATCATTCCGGTAGGGCTCCTTCCCCACACACCGTGAAAACTCCACAACTCTGACCTCACGGCTCCCCAGTTCGCCTGCAAAGAAGACACGGAGTGGGTGTTGAAGGACATCCCCAACTATAACCGCTGGATGGCGCAGATGACGGAGCTGCCGTCCGTGCAGACTTTCTTGGGAGAGAAGAGGGATAGGTTGTCGAAGGACTTGTGAGTACCAGGATAATCCGGGTCTGGGGTACTGTTTGTTTACTGACCCTTCAACCGTAGACCTGCTGTCGTCACGGGAGCCATCAGCACAGCGAGAGGGGCAAATACGGCGCTGGACGTGCTCACCCGCCCATTCACGATGGCCGGGATGACGCGGAGGGAAGTCGCTTGGCTTGCCGTGGTCGCATACCTGAGTTATCTTGTCAGGGCGAAGTCCTAACTCGCAAAAGCGGTCAGTTTTTAGGTGGTTGCTGAGTGATGACTGGGATTGATGTGCCGCACTAGTCTCTCTCTCGAACAGTTGTGGATTATGGCACGCCCGATCATGCCCCCTCCGTGTCAAACATGAGTTTCCCAACGATAGCCTCCTTCTCCTCCGGGGCCGTCCATCCCTCAAGCTCCGGCGTGTCAGCGAACAGACCGAGCGCATGTTCCGGGGGCCATCTGTCCCCAAACACCGACGCGCTCGTGACCAAGTCGCGGATATGCTGGGATTCCTCCCGCGTGAGCTGCACGTTCGCTGCGGCGAAATTCTCGTCGATGTACTTGGGTGTGATCGTTCTGCGTCCCGCGTTAGTTGTCACTCCATTACTCCACGAAGGCTCGACCGACTTACCCCGGAATAGGAAATATATCATCGCCCTGCGCCAACAGCCAAGCCAGCGCAACCTGGCCGACCGTAACACCCTTCTTGTCCGCAATCTTCTTGATCGCTCCCACAAGCTCCATGTTCTTGGGGAAGTTCTCCCTCGAGAACCTCGGGTAGACGCGCCTAATATCCCCAGCATCGAAATCATCCGGTCCCTGGACACCGCCGCTCAGTAGACCCCTTGAGAAAGGCGAGTACGCCACAACCGCCACGCCTAGCTCACGACACGTAGCAAGCAAGTTGCCGTACTTCGGATCCTCGATCTCGGTGCTGAAGGCGCTGTACTCCATCTGCACGGCCGCGATATGATGCACGGCGCAGGCGCGACGGAGGGTGATGGAGGACACTTCGGACAGACCGAGGTGGCGGATCTTCCCTGCTTCCTTGCGCTTGGCCATCTCCGCTACGATGAGCTCAATGGGGGTCGAGCCGTCGACGCGGTGAGGGTAGTACAGGTCGATGTAATCCGTGTTCAGGCGGGCGAGGCTCTTCTCCAGGGCCTCGGGCACGTAGGCTGCGTCGCCGCGGAAGGAGAAGCCGTTGGGGAGCTGGATGGCGCCGAACTTGGTGGCTAGGAAGAGGTCTTTGCGTTTCTCGGGGTTGAGGGCGATCCATTTGCCGACTATGACTTCTACGTCGCCCTGGAGAAACCGTTGTCAGCTCCTACGGCAAATGTAGGACTTGACGGAACGGGAGAAGACTCACATAGTAGTCGCTCATGTCCCAGAAGGTCTCGCCGACCTCGTATGCGTGGTCGAGTAGGGCGAGACGCTCGGGATCGGGAATTGGGGTCGCGGTCCGTGAGCAAGGGAAGCCCATGCCCATGGTCCCGAAGCCGATCCTGGGGACTAGGGGACCATTCTTGCCGAGAGAGCGGAGAACAGATGAGTCCAATTCTGAGCCCATGTCGGTGTATTGGTGGAAGGAGTTGAACTGGGTGGGACAGCGTGGGACTGTTGTTGCTATGCTGTCTGTAGTTCGAGAGGTGGGTGATGCTGTTCGATAGGATGGAACTTGAATATCCGAGACTTACTCAATTATATAGCGAACTAGTACATAGGTCCGACATGGTGTGTTAGTGGTGAATAAAGTCCGCAGACGAGGACATGGTTCGCAGGAGGATGGAGTTGCGGATGTTTCACTCCAAAGTCCGCCGCAATCGAAATCGCGCTCCGTGAGCTGACTGAAATCCAGTTCGACGCTACATGACCTTTTCGGTGACCTTTTCGGCTACCAATGCTGCCGGTCAGAAAAGTGGTGAAGTGCTGAGACCTTATCAGAATCTGGTGGTATCGCTGCCATGACGAACGTGGCCAGAGGGAACACACGGCTCTCTCCCATCAGCACCTAGGGCTCTTTAAACACCAAGCGCGCCAGTCAAGCGGTCTTCAATATAGGGCTGTTCTAATACACCGAAAACCAAGTCCACGAGTGGAGTTTTGGCGCATATGGAGACATGGCTGTTGATTGAGGGCATTGTTGGTCAAATCAATGATACCCTAACCCTAGGATCTCTCGAAGCAACAGCGAACCAAGGTGACGGATTAGCCGCCGCAGCAGCGTGGGCGCCGCAGCCAGAAGCTCTGACTCGGAGAGTTTCGCAGAACATAAAACCGGTGGGAATGCCAAAAATCGTGCCATCGTGGAGAGATTTTGATGACTTTGGGCCGTGCAAGTCCACGAGATATCGACGCTTTCAGCTACCCTCCTGCTGTTCTAAGTACCTTATTTTGAATGTCTCAGCAAGACTCAACCTCAGCGTCGGCATCGCCGCCGCCAGTCATCGTCGAGCCAGTCTCTGCACACACGTACACACCCATCCTCCTCCACGGCATGGGCTCCAACGGCGAGAACTTCGGCAGGGCACTCCTCGAGACCGGCATTACATCCAGCGGGCAGCGTCTCCCACAACTTCTTCCAGGGGCGAAGTTTATATTCCCCACAGCCGCCCGCCGACGCTCCACTGCCTTCGGACGTGCGATACTCAACATGTGGTTCGACAAAGCACGCATGCAAGACCCATCGTATCGCAAGGAGACGCAGCTGCAGGGACTGGAAGAGTCTGCCCGTGAGATATTGGAGCTCATCCACCACGAGGAAAGCGTCAACAATATCGCGCCGGAGAATATCATCCTGGGTGGGTTGAGTCAGGGGTGCGCCATGGCTTTGACGGTTCTGCTATGTCTGAATCATTGCATTGGAGGGTTTGTTGGGATGAGCGGGTATCTTCCCTTCCGCGAGGATATCGATGAAGCCGTGGCGCCGTGCGCTGTCGAGGATGGCCACGACAACCCGTTTGCCAGTGACGAAGGGGGCGCCGAGAATTACCCACCGGCAGTGAGGGCGTCCGTGTTCGAGCGGGACCTCTTGGGCCTGCCGGCAGTGGACGGTCCGGCGCCCGAAAAGACGGCTTATGGGACGCCAACCTTCCTGGGTCATGGCAGTGCCGATGACAAGGTCCTCTGCTCGCTAGGAGAGTCTGAGAAGAGGAGCATAGAAGGCGCCGGCTATGAGGCCCAGTGGAGGTGTTATCAAGGATTGGGGCACTGGTACAAGGTCCCAGACGAGATTGACGATGTGGTGAAGTTCATCCGGACTGCGGTGGGGTGGCAGATAGCCGATTCTCGAGAGTAGTCGATTGTAGTCGTTGGGATCACAACCGTTGTTTGCGGCATCATGTCTTGGGCGCATTTGAAGACATGAACTCCTTCGTCTCATCAACTCCAACGTAACTGCTCGAGTCGTTAGCCCATCTTTCGTTGTACGTCGCAGGGTTGACCCACTTACACGCTGAGGAGGATCTCCGCAAACTCGTCCACATCGTCTCCCTTCCCATACTTGAGGAAGTCATCGAACGAATAGTTGTTGATGACATAGTGCGGATGCTCTTTCCACACGCGGGAGAAAGCGAAGGGCGAATCGGCTTCCCACAGATGCCGCGACAGGGTCCAGCGGTGCGTGTAGGTCCACGCACTCTGGTCGTCCGGTCCTTCGGCGTTCTTCATCATCTGGTAGAGCGTGATGACCGAGTAAGCCATGATGATGGTCCTCCGTAGGGACTCGGCGAATATCCATCTCTGTGAAGGCAGGTCGGCATCAGCATCAGCGCATAATTTTCCCACCACATAAATGCTACTTACCTCCCATTCCTGCGGTGGCTCGGCCCTGACCAGACCCTGCTCCGACTCTTCCAGATTCCCCAGGTTGTCGCGGACCTTGCACAACTCGCACAGCCAGGTCTGCAGCAGAGGGATATCCACCTCTCCCTGCGCGCGCAGAGTTACGTCGCCGTCGAAGAGACGAATGACCTGATACAGGAACAGTGCCTGGGTGCGGGCCAGCCTCTCGGCAACCGTGGCGTTCGTATGAACAGCTTGGGTGCGGACGATATCGCTCACGTTGCGGTGCAAAGCGCGCATTACCATGGTCATGTTGGAGGGGTTGCGATTCGTGTACAGCACGTTTGTGGCGAAGCAGTCGAGAATGCAGGATGGCGTGTTGTCTTTGTACAGATAGCGGTGCATGAAAGGCGTTGCGTTGCGTGTTGCCGCGTCGGAGATGAAGCGCTTGACTCTGGTCACTACGTGGTATAAGGGTGACGTTTGATCGTATATCATCCATGGCTCCAGATGACCCTGAGAGTGTTAGTGGGGTAGGAGAAATAAGAGGTATGTCACAGCGGGAAGGACGTGTATGAGGCACTGCGGCTGGAGGTGACGCCACGAGGAGAGACTCACACAGATATCGGTCATCTTGTCGTAGGCATTCAAGGAAACCTAGTCGACGGGACTGCTGGGCCGTTCGATGGTGGTGATGTGATCCGTCGACACAAGGGATTTCTGCAAGCTTGGATCACCAATGCCGTCTAGCATGTCGGCAAAGGGGTTCGACAGAGGAGGATAGCCGTTGTTGTTTGTACCAGATGAAGTTTCCACGGTATGGATTTGCGAGTCCACAGTCATGAAGTCAAGGTACTCCGAATCCAGGGGTATACTGGGGGAGAAGGAGAAGGGCGAGCAGGCGGAGCTCTCGAACTGCAGGTGGTCCAGGTTCATGTCCATGTATGTTGGCAAAGTCCTAGTGGCATCCCGCGCCTGGGCACCGGATACACTGACGGCTTTGGCGTAAACGCAGTCAATCTTCCTGTCGATGCATCTTCTGCAGACTGGCATCCGTCTGTCGCATCGTCGCTTGGCCAAGACACACGCCGTGCAGTTCTTCTGCCTCGTGGCCGGAATCGCACCAGCCACCGTAGGATGTCCCATTCTACCCAGATATGTCCTATGAGTTGTAAAACTCAATGCGAGAAACGTCCAGTGTGCGTGGTGGGGGGCCGCGCTCCGACTGTGGACTTGTTGATGGACATGGCAGCTGGCGGTTGTCGGGATGAAGACATGGATGTCAGGACCGCACGACAAAACTCCGCAGTTCCGCAAACTCCGCAACTCCACTCGGACCCCACTTCCACGGCTACCGGATCCGGCCCCACTCCTCCGTCAAACTCCGCAGCACATCCCCTTCCAGGTTTCTCCTCTTCATCCATCTTTACCACTCGAATAAACGCGATCCGCAGCATAATAGTGCTGAATATTGGTTTGTTGGCAAACAACTTATTAGTTCAGGTAGCTTCGGAATGGAATTACCCTCGACCTCAAGCCGGATCGGTGACGCCGTGTCTGCTTCCACCGAGTACGTTCTTGTCCTCGAATACGCACCTTCAGCCACATTGGATCGCCAAATTCCAAATAAGTTACCACAGGTATGGTCCCGGTGCGTATGCACGTGTCTTTACGGCTGCGGTACGTCGAGCTAAGCGGTCGTCCTCATTTTCAACAGGGATACGATGTGTATTGCAATTTGCGCACCCGACGGATGGCATCAAAGCAATGTGCGGCCGCACTTGTCGTGATATTTGAAATCTTACGTAGCACGGCCCGAGGCACGCGAAGGAACCGCGATGCATCACGCGATGCGGTGAGGTCTTAGTTCCGACCGGGCTGGCCGCTGGTGCCCATCAGTCAACTTCGCGACCAAAATGCTATTTGGAATTGACGATTGAGCTGTATATAACATCGTGTTGATGGGCATCACCGTGCAATTACTCCTAAAGACAAACAGCGCACTCTGACATCTAAACCCACTACCATGGCTTCCCTCGTAGTACTTCTCGTCGCGGTGCTGGCGACCAAGGGCTCCGGAGCAACACCAGCACCGGACATGAAGTCGCGACAATGTGTGCAATTGGAAGTTCCCATTAAGCTCTCGTCTTTCACCACCACGACGTGGAACCAGCCCCGAGTGGACAGCAGTATCGACGCCGTAGACTGGGTTGACTGGATGACAACTTGGACAACGCCGGAAAACAAGGCGTCTGGGAAAACTATGATCAACCAAACCTTCAAAATCAACGGCCAGCTATGCGTCCCGACCAAGGGAACTAAGTCGGACATTGTACAACTGGCCACTCACGGAGTTGGCTTTGACAAACGGTAAGGAGAAAATGTCCTCCCGGTATGTCAGCGGAGTAACTAACGATCTCAGATACTGGGACGTCGAGATCAACCCCGGCGCATACTCATGGCTCGACTACACTCTCGGTCAGGGCTACTCAATCTTCACCTACGACCGCCTCGGCACCGGCAGCTCCGACAAGCCAGACGCCTACACCATCGTCCAGACGGACGTGCAAGTTGAGATCCTGCGACAGCTCACCCTCCTCCTCCGCACAGGCAAACTCGTCTCCTCCTCCAAGAAACTCGGCGGCTCCAACAGCCTCGAAAAGTACATCCCCAAGAAGATCGTCCACGTCGGCCACTCCCTCGGCAGCATCTGCACCATCGGTCTGCTGCAGGTCAACGGCTCCATCAGCGACGGCGCCATTCTCACCGGGTTCTTGCCTAACAACCAGCTCAGCGGCGTCAGTGTCGGCACATGGGGCTTTGAGTACGCCAAGGAGAGTGACCCCAAGCGCTTCGGCGATCGAGGATCTGGATACCTTGTCCAAAAGACGAAGTACAATGTCCAGCTCAGCTTTCTGAAGAAGGGCACGTTCGAGCCTGCGCTGTTGGACTACGCGGAGAGCATCAAGCAGCCGAACAGCGTGGGCGAGTTTGTGTCGATTGGAGCTACGTTCGGGACACCAGCAAAGGACTTCAAGGGGCCAGTTCAGGTAGGTCATGAGAGATGCATTGGCTGCCTTCTGTAAGATGGGCTAATGATTGACACAGTTCGTCGTTGGCGAGAACGATTACGGCTTCTGCAAGGGCGAGTGCTACAACACTTACAACACGACGGATATCAAGACCAACTGGTACCCGGCTGCATCCACCATCGGCTATCACATCCAGCCGAAGACGGGCCATGGGCTTACGCTCTCGACCAACGCGACGGCGGGCTACAAGGCCACATTCGACTTCTTGAAGACGGTCGGCTTGTAGGGGTTGCCGGTTACTCGAGTCGCAGTGATGAGAAGAAGAATACCATTTTGTAGTGTCGAGGTTCTGAGTCCTACAGAACTATGTACTTTAGATGTCATGGAATTCTCCAACTCCGAAGGGGCCACCGCTACCAGTCTACCGCTACCAATTTTTCCAATTATCAACTATCCAACAGCATCAGCTCGACGTCCGTCAAGATGGCTCCAACCTCTCCAAGCAGACTGTTGGGCTTCAGTGGCTGAGCAACGTAGAACTGCAACATGTTAACATCTTCACCCCAAGGAAAGAATCCACCCAAAACTTCATCGCCACGGGAGCACTTACATCGAACCTTGTAGTCGAGTTGATACTACAAACATCAACAGTAAGATTATACCCCAACGCCCCATCTCCCAAGTCCACCACGGCGTTCTCCTTCAACCACCCAAAAGCCTTCTTCGCCGGCCCCAGATACTCCTTTCCATCCAGATACCCCAGCCTCACACCCCTCGCCATAGCATGCGCGAATAACCCCGTGGCACTACTCTCAAGATAATTCCCCTCCCTCCCGGGTTGATCCATGACCTGCCACCACGGGCCACGCTCATCTTGCGCCGTGAGCACGGATTGCATCAGCTTCGCGAACGCATGCTGTAACTCCATCGCCGCTGGCTCGTGGGCAGGGATAACGTCAAGCGTAAGCAACAACCCAGTGACAGTCCACCCCATCGCCCGTCCCCAGATGGACTCGCTGTGGCCGCGGCAGGTGAGGTTGCCCCATACCGGGAACTGGCGAGTGGGATCGTAGCCATGGTATAAGAGGCCAGTACGGTGGGAGAGACACCGGGATACTATATTGGTGAACTGCAGGGCAGCGGTGGCGTATGCTTCGGAGGCGACTGACCGAGAGAAAGTCTTCGCGTAGAGGGAGATGAATTGTGGGATGGAGAAGAGGCCGTCTTGGGTTGTCACGTTTGTGTAGGTGAAGTACCAGTATGATTCTGGGTTTGGGTTAGCTTGAGACGGAATGGTGGTTGGGCAAAGGGGAGTAGGAGGAGGGAGGAGTACCATCTTCTTGCCGGTTGCGAACCAGATCGACCTCGTGCAGAGTCTGTATTGTTGGCAACAATGTCTTATTCCCCGTCTGGACGTATCGTCGAATGAACTCGGCACCAACGCTGAACTCGTCAAGCGGACTGATTCGGTCTGCCGTGGCATTTGCCAGTGCGGGAATCAGACCGGACATGATGCGGTCGGTGTACGTTTCGTATCTCTCCGCCGTGGCCGGAGGCAGCTTGACATGTTGGAGTACCGTTCGAATGCCCGTCAACAACAGGCCTGCCTCTATCACGCTCGTCTTGACTGAGGCGTTGACTGATATGCCCTGCTCCCGTACGATGATGCTATCTAGCATCGACAGGGCGAGACTATCCTTTGGCGGAGAGACCTTGTCATTGACGGTTGATGTTGCTGCTAGCACCCCAAGCGGGAGGAGCAGGTAAATGGGGTTGCGCATTGTTGGCTGATGACTTTTACTCCTCCTGAGTTAAGTCTATGAAGAGGCAGCAAATGTAGGTACACATCCGACCCGGCAGAATGGTAGAAGTCTCTGGCATGGCCATGTCTTATATGACGCTCAACCGGTGTCCCTGTGATGTGCAGTCAGCCCGGAGAAACAGCTTACGGATGTCGATCCCGCGCCTTTTACTGGGGGTTCCCCTGCTTCCAATCTTCGCCACAGTATCCATCTCGGTCAGCACGATTGAGCGTATTCCAAAGCGCTTTCCCGCATCGAGTAACTGTGTTGTCGTGCGTGTTACGACTCTTGATAAGCTGACTTATACACGAGTTACCGCATACGGAACACCGAGGGACGGGTCGGGCCGTGCTGAGTTACCAATGACATTCATGTTGTCCACAGTCTTCCCGCCTCTTGCCACACCGTGCACAAGTCAAGAAGAACGATAACTCCCGCCGGCTGAAACACCGAATCCTCCTCAACACCAGGATGCGACGATCAACGCAGTGCGCTAGGACCATGTTCTCGAGCGGATTAAGGAGAGGGAAGACCGAGACCAGGTGATACTCTGTGTGAGGTACTTCCATCGGGAGGTAAGAGCACCCTCCCTCTTATGTATTTCGTTTTCGAAATTGCCATCCCTCACGTGTAATCTTGTCCTAATGAATAAGCGCTTGCCAAGACCTCCTCCTTCTGCGATGCACACTCACCATGAGCGTGTCCGTTGACGGGAGGAGCGGGACTGGTTGCCATGCGACGTCTCGACGTCAGGATTGGCGTATCCCTCCGCGACAGCGGCGGGCATATCTTGTTCCGCCTGGCCCTCAGTCTTCGCATCACCAAGGAAGGCGGACCGGATCTGCACCGTCGACTTGACCGCGGTGATGATTACCTGATCTGCCGTGTCGTCATCTGCGGCGATGCCATCCTTCCTGATCACGTCAGGGCTGTGATGGCCGGCACGGGGCATAGGTGGTAATTGTTGATGGGGATGGCATTAGACTGGACCGAACGAAGTTAGCATCCGCAAGATCAATTCATCATCAGTACATCGTGGGTTGGCTTTGTTGTCTCAGGAGGACGTTTATAATCACAAGGGATCATCACACTGCTCATGTCGAAGTGCATCATTGACTGTGGTTGGAAGAAATGGAAAACGGAAAGAATAGGAATTCACCGTGAAGTTCTCCCCTGGTGGGAGCTCGGTGTTCACACTCAGGTTGATCGTTGAGTGGGTGAGCTCCTAACACTCTGGTGTCTACCAAGTTAAGAGTCGGCAGCCATAACACCATTTAATCTCACGCAATATTCGCCTCCATAGTTTGGTTGTTGTCGCGGAATTTCGCTCATTAGTCACAGAAGAGTTCGAACAATGTACGTGCCCACTCTCCCACTTGGAGTCTCTGCCAACCAGCTCCATAACAAAAATCCCTATTACGGATAGAAACGGTCACTTTTTCTCCCATATCTGCCGTGCATTACCGACAGACTAGACTCTACCAGATGCACTGAGGGAGATGCCCGAGGCTAGAGAGTGCCCTCGCGACCCATTTCTGACCGATCCTTTCGAGGATAAGAACGCACTCAAGCGAAAGAAAGGAGACCGCGCCCCCGGCACCTGCGATTGGATGTTCGGCACCGAAGAACTTACTGCCTGGCTTGCTTCTGTCCAGACAGAAGGTCCCCCAGAACCAGAACAGCCGTGTCCCGTGGTCCGATGGTAACCCAGGAACGGGAAAGTCGACCATCACCGTATTCCTTAGGAAGACTGCCACATCGATTGTTAGAGGGCTCCTCCTTCAACTTGTCCAACAGCAACCCCAGCTTCTGGACTACGTCCTCCCTAGTACAATGATATTCAAGTCTTTCGACGCTCTTTGGACAATATCCATGGCCGTCGCGGCAGATAAAAAGACTGGTCGATAATATTGGAACGTTGACGCGCTGGACGAGTGCGACAAGGAATTGCAAGCGGGAAAGAGACCTTGTTACACGTCAAGCACGATAGGACGGAAAAGGCGGCAGGTCATATTGGCTTAGATTCAAAGGCTGCCTCGACCTGTTCTTAATTAATAATGTCAAGGAAAGTGTGAAGCGAAATTAGGCCATTCCCTTGAGCCCGACACGAGCTCCGTCGGCCGTCCGACCTATCTTTCCATTCCAACATTTAAGCATCAACAGCTTTGTGACCAATGGTGTCCTCGGCAGGATCGCGCATGAAGAGCTTCTTAGCAGTGCTGCCACCGCAAAAGGTTGCGCCAACGCAAACGTTCCGACCGCAGCAGCTGCCAACTATGCAGACCTGGCCGCTGGGGCAGTCGGAGCTCGCGCCGCAGTCGGCGAGGCCAGCGCAGCCAGTGCTGCCGTCGACGCAGAAACCAGAGCTATCGGTCGTGCTGCCGCACACGCAGGAACCACCGGCGCCGCAGGTTGTGAATGTGTCACAAGTCTGTCCAGCACAGCTTGGGTTGGTACAGGCACCGTTGGTGCAGATTCCAGATGTACACTGTGAGAGAAGGGAGAGTTAGAAACATTGTGCGGCTGAGATGGAGCATGACAAACTGGTGGAAATGGCATTGTCAGATGGAAGGACTACTCACGACGTTGGCGCAGGCACCGCAGTTGCTAGGATCGGTAGAGAGGTCCTTGCATGCGCCGCTGCACTGAGTCAGGCCGGCCGAGCAGGCCGAGACAGTGACAGTCGCAGTGACGGTAATGGTCGTTACCGGGGTCGGGGCAGTGGTAGTCGTGGCGGTAATGCCCCAGCATGAACACGCGCTACTGTAGGCAGCGGCACTGGTGCAATCGCTGGCGTACGCGGGAATGCTGGACGGCACTACCGTGACTTGTCTGTTGGCGAGGTTGTTGCGCTTGTTCTGCAAGATACTGGTAACCGTTACGGTCGTAGTGCTAGTCGCGGTTCTATTCTTGGTGAGATATGTGACTTTTCAGGGAAAAAAGAATGTGGGAGGGACTCACGACGTAGCGGGCGTGACCGTGACCTGCATGAAGCTGGAGCAATCGGCCTTGCGGGAACTGACATCCGGCATCTTGCCCGACCGAGTACCAGTAACGGCGCGAGCGCAGTTGTTGGCGTTGCATTGAGTAGGACTAGGGGGATTAGCGAGGACGCCGGAGAGTAGGGCTAAGCCCATGAATGAGGACAGGAGACGCATGGTAGCAGGAGATCAAGTGATGGAGTCGAAGGTTAGGGAAGGTATGTGGTTTGTCGATCAAGGGGGATGCTATTGTGAAAGATCTACGAGATCGATGGCTGTCAAGACGCCAGAACCTCTCGAGTTTATGTACCCCGAGAAAACAGTCGACAAAGGACTCAACAGGTAGTTCTGCCAGCTCACTGCAACGCTAGTCAGCTCATCTCCGACAGAGTACATTCCTGATCCAGCCACTCTGGGGCTACCTCACTCCCAACAAAGTAACAACGTCACAGCCTCACAGGGAGTCTGGGAGACTGTGAGCAGCAACAGATAAGACGCTTCGAATCAACTGGACATGATCCAATACTATACGTAATACGAGATGCGAGGCTTCACAATATTGGCTCAGCCGCTTTGAGTGCTTTGATCGTGGCTTGGGGATGTTCCTACAGCTAGTTAGACCATACAAGCTGGCGGAGCTGAACACATCCATCGGCTGTCGGCTGTACCACCGTATCGGCGAAGGTAACAGGTCCCTGGGTTGCCATCCAATAGGGCAGTATAATACCGGCGTATGCGAAAAAAGCCGTTGTTCAGGTTACATGTCAATACCCGGCATTACAGCAAAGTTTCGGTCTCCTTGTGACGTATGACCTCAATTGCAATTCTTCAATTCTGCAATTCTGCACCTCTGCACCGAATGACACCTAGGCATCCGAGCCCTCTTGACCATTCCCTTCCGCTCTCATCCCAAGCTGCGGAATCTACCCGCTGTAGGCCGAACCTTAAGCATGCCGCGAGAAGTCATAACAACAGCCAAGGGCTGCAGCGGCGTCGTGTCATATATGCAGGTAGGGCAGTAAATATCATGTGGGGGAGTGCGGCTGAGGTGCGCTTGCATATGTCGGCCTACGGCGTCCCTACATCAACAAACATACGGAAGATTCCGGTTCCATTTAGAACTCAGTTGCATGCTATGCTCCCTTTCTTCATGCGCTTTTTCTGACCGCTAGTCCGAGCGCAACGCCCTGCCCCGCCGCCCCAGAACTGGTGGCGGCATTAGACTCTAGACTCTAGGGATAGAATCCTGAATCGTCCTCACCACTCCACGTAAGGTACCTAAACATCTGATGTTTGTGACGCTCGCCCTCTGAGGCATTTTGACTCGGCATAAGAAAACGGCCGCATTCTAAGACATTGTGCAAATTTGATACACCTTTGTTAAATGTCCTACCCGAGGGCAGGGCTTGGGTTGATCCAAGAAAGATGCCGGCAGTCTCTTATGGAAGTGCTTCTGCGAGTTTCAAAAAACGGATCGAAGATCCTCACTATGTACAATCGGCGGAGTGCAGTTCCTCGTTGAGACACTCAGTTTTTGGCAACGCGGTAATGGGCTCCATCACCACACCCCCAACCATGGGAATGCCCCCAGTATTGTGCAGGTGCGATGACTTATCAGAAAGGTATTTCGAGCGACCCAGATATGGGCAGTAATTGCTCAATAGTGCGGGTGGTCTCGGAGCATAGGCCAGGACACAGTAGTATGAGCGAGTCACAAGGTTTGCGCTAAGCCGATTGGGAAGTCTCTTGAAGCCTGTAGCTACTCTTCAGCCTTGCACATCTTCTCATTGTTCCCATCTCCTTCCAAAGGTCACTCCGGAACTATAACTACTGCTGGCAGTCAGATACTGGTACTTCCAACTTTGGAAATATGCACTCCGGCGTGGGCTCTGCTGTGCGGTGTCAGTCGTCGTGAAAGAAAAGTGAGTGCATATGTCGAGGAGAGGGGGGATGCCAGTCAGAGCGAGAGTGTTGGATCATAGCAGCGGAAACCTGGCTTCGGACTCCATGCACCACTTGTCGAGTTTAGCCGTCGGGTGACCGCCCATAAGCGGAAAGATGAGATGATTGTGTTCTTCATGGAGGCAGGGTTCAAAGATGGAAGTGAAGGGTAGACTCACACTCAACACGGTTGACAATGTCGATGGGGCTGTCAAGGTAAGTCTGGACATTGGCGCCGACGGATGCTCGAGCCTGTGTCTCAAGAACACGATGCGCGGCGGGCTTGGCTGTGTTGTCATCTCAAGTATCTGCTAGTAAGGTGTGTTAGTCAGAGCCTTGATCATGAATGCAGAGGAATGAAGAGGCGGATGCGCTGGCTCAGATCGATGCAGAAGTCCATCATTTGAAAGTCGGATGAAGGGAAAGAGATGCCACCATGGCCAGGAAGGGAAGGAAATGTGACTTGCTGAAAGGGTTCATCGCGGTTTGAAGCAGGACTGGCCCCCTGCCCGTTGGAATATCTGCAAAAACAGCAACGTTAGTTAGTGCCATGAAAGTATGCAAGGCAGTGAGGGGGCAGGTCTGTGACCTCGCTCAGATTCATGCAGAAGTCCATCATGTGGAATTCGGATGGCGAAGAGATATCATTATAGCGAGGAAGGTGGAAAAGGGGAGTGTTGACATACCCAAGGACGCCGTTGCAGTGGACACAGTAGGCATCGAGCTTGGACCGTTGTCTTCAGAAGGTCTGCTAAACTGCAATGTCAGCCAATGCCCCGAATCTGATGCGACGCAGTGAACGGGGAGGTGGGCGAGCTCGCTCAGACTGAGAGGTTCGTTGATCATTTGGGGAATCGGAGCACTTTGAGTAATGCATCATGCGAGAAACAGAGAGAAGGGAGGTTAAGAGGAGTGGTGACTGACCTGGAGGAATCACCGTCGTAGGCAAGCAGGTTGGCCCTCGTCATCTAGAGTCTGTGCCATGAGAACGTCAGTCAAGGCTATGAAGGCCGTGGAGTGCAGTGAGATAGTGGCGTGAAGGTGCTCGCTCAGAGAAAATTCAACAGGTCCATCATTTTTGATATCGGCAGTTCCATATTGTGCATCATGCGAGGGAAAAATGAGAAGAAAGGCTGGCCGAGAGGAGTGGTGACTTACTTGAAGACGTCCTTGGTATGCTTGGGATTGGACCGCCGTGATGTGGCATGTCTGCGATGGAAGATGTTAGTTGAGACCATGAAGATAATGCAAAGCGGAGGGATGGCAAGTGAAGTAATTGCTCAGACGGCCTGTGCTTCGTCCATCATTCGTAAAGTCGGATGACGATTGAGATCATCATTGCGAGGAGAAGGGGATGTAGACAAAAAGAGACATGGTGGCTCACCAGAATGACCTGATCAGTAGCCTCGAGGCCTCAAGTATATGGTGTGTCGGTACTCAACATAGAACTAGAGGCGACTATCTGCATCTGGCTCAATGTTAGCTCAACCTCGACATGGTGGGTAGACCGGGGAAGATGTGACTGCAAATTCATAAAGGTGCGTGCTCTCAGATCTTTGACTCATGTCAGACATATACAAGGTCGGCACCATCAGAGAACAACGGTGCCTTCTTTTGTCTGTAGACTCCAAAGCCTAAAAGCCTCAAAGAGTCCACATCATCACAGAGCACGGTCCCCATCGTCCGTGGGCCAGGGAGGAGTGTGTCGGGCACGCAGCAACACGCCTCCTCGTAGGAACCTGAACCAGGCGGTGTCCTGGCTTGCAGCTCGGATCCCCTCCGTTGAGGCTCCGAAAGTCCCTTGCAATGGATTGTCACCATGCTCCCACCGGGACCCATCGTCGACATAGACCATCCGGAACAGAGGCCGAGGTGACTGCAAATCCACAGACATACAGCAATGATGGCCTCACTCTGCGGCCCTGGAACTCTTGTGCCTGCGACGGGTGCGCGAGTACTATGTCGTTTTGTATTTGATGGGACACTCAGATTCCGCCTTGCCCGGTTCTCGCAGGTGGACACTGGGACTTGAAGTGGTTTTTCATCACTGAATCCGCATCATGGCCACGACAATGGGGCAGGGTAGTTGGGACAGGAGGAAGGGGAAGTAAAGAGCGAGATGGAGTGATAACTGTGAGGACTAAAAGAAAGGAAAGGGCAACGTACCGGAAGATGGATAAAGCCCTGCTAGATGGGCAGACGCGTTGCCTTGCATGTTAGACCCGCCAGCTCACAAATACCAAGGCCAAGGAGAGCATGAGGTTCGATAAGCGGAGTGAAAGGGCTGTATACCAAGTGACACGTTAGCAAAACACAAGAGCGAAGCGAGGGAGTCGAAAGGGCAAAAGGCAAACCACAGCGCTCAGACAGTTGTGATAATCCTCATGTACATAAGCCGTGAAGCTGATGTGTAGGGTGTGATAACGAACATGGCGGTCATCATATCGGGGTAGGAAGTGCAAAAAGCAAGCAAGACAAAAGACTGTGAAGGCACCGCAACGCATGCATCGAACTTATCGTTGTTCTGGGTCGAGTGGCAGCTGGTGCCAAGGTTGAGGGAGATTGGAAAACGGTGTAAGACTATTGGCCGCAGTGTTAGTGAAATAGCTCCGCACCTGTGAGGAGCCGTGACTGGAGACTCACCTCGCGAGTTCTTCAATGACCGGGACGCTGTTGGTAGAAGCCAAGGTATGTCAGCAGCTGTCTACTCGGGAGTTGGGTATTTCATGACGGAAAGCAGTTGTCGATAGTCAGTGAACTGGTTCATGGGAGTCAAGGTTTCAGCCCGATGACACCGACGAACCAATGTTGGGTCGGTGAACTGGTTCATCGGTGTCATCGCTGTCGTCGGAGATGACATTCGACTGCTCAGGATATGAGGCACCTCCCTCTGTCCAGTGGCACTGTGCTGAGGTAGATGCTGAGTCTTGTTGTTGTCTTGTTGTTGTCGTGCTGTTGTTAAGTGCCTCGCTAGCGAGAGGCTTGGAGGTGGGTGGACGGGGACCCGAAGACCACCATGAACAATCATCATGCGACATGGAGTGTGCAGGATGCTAAGAAAGAGGAGACATACTTAAAGAAACAGAGTGAGCCACGACAGCTTCAGCTGTGGCTGGTGGATGAGCCTCTGATTATTCTGATGTTAACAGGAAATCTGACACTTGGTTAGCGACGATGAGAAGGCACGCACTTAAACTTGAGTCCTGTAAACAGGTAATGCAAACAGCTGCCTGTGTGATGCATTGCGTGAAGTTTCAAGTAGAAGCAGGACGTTGGGATGGACAGGAAGAGGTCGTGAGGAAGTGGTTGTGAGGAGGGGGAGGGTGGGAGGAAGGCATTCTAAAGTTGGATTGGCCAAAGGAAACTCGACTGTGTGAGCAGAGGAAGAGGGCAGTGAGGATGCGTGAGGCGACTGCTTGAGGGACTGCGATAAGGATTGGGTACTCCAGACGATCGAGTCTTTCTTTGCGAGTATTGAGGGTGATGGGACGTGTGCGGGGCAGGAAACAGAGAACGAGAAAAGAAGAACTTACTTTTGATGTTGAATAACTGCTGCGAAGCTGGTGAGCGACACGTAAGTACAAAAGCGTTGCCGACGCGAAGGTGTCTAGACTTAGGCATTTCCACAGCACCAAGTCTGTGGAAAAGGATCCGATTTTTGAGCGAGGATATTCAAAGCTGATGATACCTTTGAAAGTTGAAAGCAGGTCTTGAAGATGTTTGTGGATGAAGTAAACAAGGAGTGTTCGAAGGTGCTCGTCGGCGACGGCGTGGTGTTAACGTTGAGGTCGATATCGCCAGATTGAGGCTGTTGATGGAAAAAGATGAGGTTGAAAGGAGCTGAAGGAGTACTGGGAGCAGCGGAGACACCAAGAAGATTCAAAAGCAGAGGATGATAGAGAACTACCTGAGGGAGAAGGCTGAGGACTTGAGCTCGGGCCGCTGGTGTTGAGCAGGGCAACCAGTAGACGCGTCTGGCTGCTCTACCCGTCCCGCGGATTAAGCGGCCTGGTGGGATGACAGTTTTAGAGGCAGGAGCAAATGGAAAGCATTTTGGGTTCACGACTCTGGTTTGGTTGTTATGTTGTGGACATACTGCAGGCACCCAGCCATTCGAGCGAAAAGTGGCTACATGCACACCTAGAAATTTAGACCGCAACACAACAGCGTTGTGTATTTGAACAATCATCTAGCAGATTCAGATCCGGGCCCAAGACTAGAGTCATCTTTATGAACCTATTGACCAGAAGCGATGACCTAAAAGAACCCGAGGGTCACGGGGTCACGAGCTCACAGTGCGAACAGACGACGCCCAAGGCAGAAATGTGTCACGTGGAAGGTTCGACGGGCTTCCATTGATGGCCGTTTGTAAAGACTGACTGTCCAAGAACGAAGTGACCCCTTTGTACGCGTATTGGCCCGCCAAATTGAAGTATTTACATTCGCGGGGTGAAGAATGTGAAGAATTGTGTGCGATTGAGACAGCGCGAAGGTGAAGTGTGTGGAAAACAGTTTTTCGATTGACTGGTTCAACCCTCCAAAACGTGTATTTTGAGGGACTTTAGGATCTCTATATACACAGAGGGCTGTAGCGTCTCCAGGGGCCTGCAGTTTCCAGAACCTTCGTGCCTTGCGTAGGTGGCGCAATACGCCCAGCCTTGGCAGAAGATATTCGAATTTGGCAGGATCCAGGGGTTGGCGATAGCTTCATTTCAGGGGTTCGATCCTTTTCCTCCCACACACCCCCAAAAGGGAGAAGCCCTGAAGTCAGCCCAGAAAACAGATGTAAGCGTACAAAATAGTAAGGACAGGAGAGTGTATTAAGCCAGATAAATCGCAGTAGAACGCGAGTGGTAGAAAGGAACAGGGTAACTCAGCTTAACTGGCACTATACAGGGTGGTCAAAACGCACCCCCTGAGCCAGAACGTCCACCAACCCCAGCTTCCTAACCATCTCCAGGTGGTCTGTAGGAGAGAGAATCTTGGTGAGTCCATCGGCAAGTTGCTCTTCTGTAGGCACCCATTCGATTGTGATCCTGCCGCTCTCGATTTCGTCGCGCAGGAAGTGCTCCTCCAGAGGGATATGCCCAGTTCGCTGGTGGAACTCAGGGTTCTTTGCCAACTTGATTGAGCCCTGATTATCGCCCAGGAGCGTAAAAGTGGCAGGAATACGCAGTTCTGCGAACAAACTGCGCATCCAAAGAGCGGCTTGGGCTCCCTTTCCCAGGGCGTAATACTCCGCTTCGGTAGACGAGAGCATAACTCTTGACGTGCGTTTGGAGCGCCAGGAAACGACGTTGTTCACCTTGCCCAACTGGACGACGTAGGAGTGCGTAGATTTGCCTGTAACCTTGTCGCCCTTCCAGTCGCTGTCAGTCCAGACGTTTACCGGCAGTTGGTGCGGCTTGCTGAGGGAGTCTTCCATCGTGAAGGCGTCGTTGTCCCATTCCGGCCCCGGAAAGTCGTTTTCTCCGCCCAGGAGGAGCGCGAGAGTGAGGGAACCGCTCAGATAACGTGCTGAGTGCTCCGCAAGCTTGAAGTTATCGTCAGACGGATTGTGGCAGAAGCGGGAGAGTACCGAGAGCGTGAAGGCGTAGTCTGGACGAGTCTGGCCCATCAGGTAGAGCTCGGAGCCAACGAGAGATTGGTACTTGAAACGCTCAGCCGCAGAAGCAGTATCCTCGCGCGGAACTGCGTGGATCAAGGATCCCTGTGCAAGTGGTGTTTTCGCAGGCTTCAATTGCGTCCAGCCTTTTGCCTCGAGAATTCGCTGCGCAAAGGCGTCTTGAAGGAGGTAGATCTTCTTGTTAGGACGATCTCGAAGTATCCGTACGCCCAGGAAGTAGTTGGCGTCTCCCAGGTCCTTGATCTCGAAGTGGTAGGCTAATTCGGCTTTGAACGCGCGAATTGCGTTGGAATCCGGCCCAAGAAGCAACATATCGTCGACGTAAGTGCAAAGTATGATCCGGCGCGCGTAGTTGATGAAAACAGCGTTGTCTGATCGAAGTTGGGTGAAGCCCAGGGCTAAAAGCGCCTTCTTGAGCGCCTTCTGCCACTGGCGAGGCGCTTGCTTGAGCCCGTAGAGCGACCTGAGAACCAAGAGGACTTGATCCTCGCGTGGATTGAAGCCGATATCGTTTTCCGATGGATTCTCCTCGAAGAAGAGAGCCAAGCCGTCTGGGATCTCGATAAAGACCTCCTCTTCGAGGTCGCCGTTGAGGAAGGCCGCAATAACGTCGAGCTGCTGGACGTCCCAGTTGAGGAGAGCCGCCAGCGCGAGAAGGATACGCCAGGTGTTTGCTTTAGCGACGGAGGCAAAGGTTTCGTTATAATCGATCCCCTCTCGTTGCTCGAAGCCGCGGGCAACAAGGCGGACCTTGTGCTTCTCGATCTTGCCGTCGGAGTTGAGCTTTTGCTTGAAAACCAGGCGCGCCGTGAGCACCTTCTTCCCTGCCTTGGAGCGGGCGACCGCGCGGAAGACCTTCTTTGCGAGCATGTTGCGGAACTCGCCAAAGAGCCCTTTCTTCCACTCGTCGGCGTCTGGCCTGGCGAGAGCCTGAACAAGAGTAAGAGGCTCGATATTGGCGGCCTCAGCGATATTGTAGCAAGTCTCCGCGATGAGGGCTTGCAGACGGTCTTGACGGCTTCGTTTTGCGTTGGGTGGAAGCGTTCTGATGACTCGGGGTTTGACTGTAATAGAATCAGCGATAATCTCGTCCCCGGCTTCTTCCTCGGTCTCGGAGATGACTTTCCTAGCGCCTGCTTCTTCGTGAAAGGTGAGGCTCGAAGTCTGGACGATTTGCTGATGAAAGTGGCCAGGTCTCGATGGAATGAAGACGACGTAGTTGGAGCGACCTTTCCAGCCCAGAAGAAGTCCCTCCTCCGCGGTAGGGTGGAATTTTTCGCCCTTCACGCGCCGCTGAGATGGAATATTAACGAAAACCCTACATCCCGGAGTGCGCAAATTGCTGAGATCAACGGTGTGAGGCTTTCCTGGATCGTTCTCATCGAAGAAGGCTTCGTGAGGCGTCTTATTGATTCCCTGGGTTTTGTTATTGACGACGAAATTGGCGTAGTCCACTGCAGTTTCCAGGAAATACGGCCAGAGCCGAGGAATCGCTTCGCTCGCGATCATCCAACATCTCGCGATTTCAACGATCTGGCGATTTGCGCGCTCTGCAACTCCGTTCTGTTCAGGCGTATACGGAGCAGAAACAATCAATTGGATTCCTTCAGCGTTCACAAACGCGCGCAGTTCACCAAGGTGAGGTCCAATCAACTCGAAACCTCCATCCATCTGGAGTCTCTTGACGGGCACTTTCCACTGACGTTTCGCAGCCCGCAGGAAGTTCAGGATCGCGAAAGGTCCCTCGTCCTTGGTCTCCAAGGTAGAGACCTTCTTGAAGCCGTATTTCGCCTCGGTGAAAACAACGGCGTACAGTTCGTCCTGCCCGCCTGGGTAGGAGACCTGGATCGAGTCAAGATGCCATTCCTCGCCCGCAAAGTCCGGCAAAGGACGTCCTCGAGAAGGTGTGTATCGCAAGCTTCGTCCCAGTTCACAGGGCACGCAAATGAGGTCTTCCTGGCTAACCTGGCAGTCAGCAGTAATCCCCCGCGCTGCCTTGGCTGTCTTCCGGATCAAATCGTGACCGATATGGCCCAATCTCGCGTGCCAGAGCGCCAGATCGATATCCTTGACGTCCGCGGAGTAGCACTCCTCGTGGGATTCACCCGTCTCAAGGAGGAAGTCGTTATTAAGCGTGGCGATGAGCTTTCCGTCTGGGCCGATAAGATTCAGGCCCTGGAGGTGGCCCCCGGAGAGGTAGAGCTTCTGGAGCGATAGGATATTCTTCGAGAAGCCTGGGCAATAGTAGACGTTGTTCAAGGTAAGGATACGCCACTGGTTCCCAGCCTTGACTAACTTCTTGACAGTACCAACGCCCTCGGGGAACACATCTCCCCCGCCTGTACGGATTGGAGGCACCGCGGCGTTGTGGTCAAGAGACGCGAATTCGTGTGAGTGAACGGCGATGTGGCAGCTCGAGCCTGTATCTGCGAGCCAGGCTAACTGCGAGTCAACAGATTCAGCGACGAAGCTGTATTCAACGATATTTGCCTCATTGGCGCGCTCCTTCTTGGAATCCTGGGCTCTGGAGATCCCAGAGGATCCAGAAGACGTCGAATCTCCAGCCATAACCACCCAGTCAGGCCGCTTTTCCGGGTGGTCTGCGAAGCAGTTGTCAGGCCTGTGGTTCTTGTGAGGGCACTCCCCAGGCTTGAACCGTATAACAAACGGGTTCTGAGCAGTCCACCTGCGTCCCTTCGCGCCGGAGGACGACTGTTTGGAGCTGTTTCGTTTGTTCCCGTTGCGGCGATTCTCTGCGAAGCCGTTAAACTCAACAGACTTCCTGGAGGCAACGATTGCGGCTTCGTCCCGGAGGTCTGCGATAACGTCCTCCAAGGACGGCTTGGAAAGCCGCATCAGTGAGCGCATATTGTTTGCCCACATGCGGTACTGGTCTGCGGCGCCAGCTACGAACGCGTTGGTATATTCAATCTCATCAACGCGCCTCCCGTACTCAATCAGAGTACGCCTGGTGTTCTGGAACTCGGTGATATACTCGTGGATCGACTTGAACTGGTCAGACCGCAGGGTATTGAGCCTGGTGAGTACGTTGGCGTACTGTACAGGTCCCGAGCCGATTGCCCAAGATTCTAACGCTTTCCAGGCACGCAGAGGATCGTCTACGCCCTGTACGACGGCTCGAGTCTCCGGCGTAAGGCTGGCTTCAATCAGAGCCATCGCCTTGATCAATTTGATGGTCTTTGGGTTGGAGAGGTCGTCCCAATCGATAGGCGCGGTCTTGGAAGACGCCGAGGGCAGGGAGAACGTCGTTTTGGCCTGGCCCTCAACGTCCTTCTCGCTGTCGTTTCGAGGGAAGAGGTCCTTGACGACATCGTACACCCCGTGGAGTACGAAGAGCCGTCTCATCGCGCCCTTCCAAGTAAGCCAGTCCGCTGGTTTCTTGAGGGCTAGGGCAGGCTTCAGGCCAAAGGAGGACTTGCCCACCTCCTCCGGGGAGAAGGTCGCAGGGTTATTGACGCTGGACATCATTACAGAAGGTACAGGATCACTGTTCTCTGTATTGTCGGCGTTTACAGGCGTTTCTGCAGCGTTGAACGACTCTACAGACTCTGCGATGGCGGCAAATTGCTCAAATAGGGTACCGTGAGTCTCAGGGAGGTCACCAGAGGACCTAGTGCTCCGGCTCATATAGGGGCACTTGGTGGGTGAGGGTATTCACAAGATATGGAGGACTTGCAGCGCAGGCAAGGGCACAAAACTGCTTACAAACGCATGTAAGCAGACAACTGGGGTCCCCAACGCTCAGTGGGGAGAGCTATTCGTACTGATAATGTGTGGAAAACAGTTTTTCGATTGACTGGTTCAACCCTCCAAAACGTGTATTTTGAGGGACTTTAGGATCTCTATATACACAGAGGGCTGTAGCGTCTCCAGGGGCCTGCAGTTTCCAGAACCTTCGTGCCTTGCGTAGGTGGCGCAATACGCCCAGCCTTGGCAGAAGATATTCGAATTTGGCAGGATCCAGGGGTTGGCGATAGCCTCATTTCAGGGGTTCGATCCTTTTCCTCCCACAAAGTGACGCTTGGACCCCCCAGCCTGCCTGAATCTCACACACACCCAGTCTTTTCGGCTCTCTTCTTTAAACTCTTTAAGATCCTCGATCCTCCATCTTCTTCTCGTTGTCTTCCAACCACCAACATCATCTTTCAGCTTCAATTCGGCGCTTTGGGCTACTTTGAATCCAGACGTCTCTCATGGCTTTGTGCTCATTCTTTCAGCCACCCATGAGCAGTTAACTGCCTTGACGATACTGCTCTACACACATAGAGACGTCTTTGTTACATTTCAGTGGCTTACTCCAGTTGCGGTCGTGTCTCTCTGAAGGTATGCTTGCGTCTATCATTCGACTACGACATCAACAGCAAGACTAACACACCACATAGCGATCGTCTGCTTGGATGGGCCAAGGATGTGCAACATCGAAAGGCTCAAATGGCCTTCACTTGGAGGCATCGAGTCACGGTAAGCTTTTCATTGGCCGAGATGGGGATGAGACCAGCTGACAGACAGGCAGTGAACCTAGACAGGACACAGTCACAGGTCCGTAACGACGACCAGTATGGCATCGTCCACCAGGACTGCCATCGCCTCTACCATACGCCAACGCCAATTCACCTTCGGGGCACACACCATCGACAACCCCAGCAAGGCCAACGACTATATCTCTCTCTAACATCAGTCAAGCCAGCCAAGCAGTCTCAAGGCCGACAATGTCTACCGACCTGACGAACACCTCCACTCTGACGGTTCCCCGGGCATCATCTCTTTTCTTTTGTTTCTTATATATATTCAACAACAACATTGGTACGTACACGCAGAAACCAGACACCCACTACATGTTGTCCTTCACATTCATTCATAGACGTTCTACTAACACTATGCAGTTCCTTTCTTTCCAACTCTCAAGCCAATTGCAGGAGTCTCAATTGCAGTCTTGCGTAAGGAGCCAGCGCAATTCCTGGTGTGTGCGGGTCGGCCATGGAGCGCATGCAGGAGGCCCGGCCACCCATGAACCTTTAAGGCCATGTGTGTCTCCCTCACCTGCTGCATCATGTCGGGTGAGGGCCACACATGTACCTTGAAGGTCATGTGGTGTGCCCGCGGTGGGAAGTTGAAGTCCCGTCCACCTATGTCGGACTTTAACAACATTCCCACCGGCGGCCGGCCGGGCCTCAGCAGCGCCCCTAACGTGGGATTTGATGCAAAGGAGTGTGTGAAAGTTGGATTGAGGGCTGACGATACAGAGGCCCAATCCAACTTCACCCACACTCCTTTCGTATCAAATCTCATCATGGCTGGTACGCGGAAGCTTCAGGGCCGGCCGGGCCTCAGCAGCGCCCGCAAGGTGGCAAAGGAGTGTGTGAAGTTGGATTGAGGGTTGAGGATAGAGAGACCCAATCCAACTTCACCCACACTCCTTTCGCATCAAATCCCATCATGACTGGTACGCGCAAGCTTCAGGACTGGTGTCCAAAAACACATGAGACCATCCTCATCGCGCTCGTGGACCACGTCAAGCCTGCACCCAGGAGTCCGAAGCGCAGGAGTGCAGTCTTGCGCAAGGAGCCTCAGTTGCAGAGTTACCTGCACCGACTACCACCAGGTGGAGATTCCCTTTGGGACTGAGGACGTGGAATTTCTTTTTTCACGGGGTATCAAGCTCACAGTAAAACAACAATATGGACCCAGCCCAAGGCCCAAGGGGGGTCACAATTGGTACAGACCAAGTACTTCGATACCACTGTAATACGCATATTCGAACTCTACTGCTGAGGACGTGGATATCGACTGGGAAGCCCGCCGTCGTCCCAGGCCACGCTCCCCGACTCCGGCCGGGCCTCCGTGCCTCGTCATGGTTGGGCTAGGAGGGTCCTGGATGGATGAGAACTTCATCAAGCAGTGTTGGGCGTGGCCGGCAAAAGGGGTCTGAGAACAGAAGACTTGTTTGAACTCTTCGTGGTGGAGTGAAGGTTCGAGGTCAAGCAACTTCGGGCTTGAGTGCCATCAAGCAGTTAAATATTTGTCCAGTATTTCATGCGCCGGGACTGGGATTTTGGGTGTTGCCGGTTTTGGAAGGAGGAGGTAATGGAACGCATACTGGCGCAGGGTCATACAAGTTCGGCGGTCTACAGAAATCCAAGATTGTGCATATAACTGAAGTTGAGATTGTGCTTGATTGTGACGTGACGTGATATGTGCTGGTCCGCGACGACTTTAAACTACCGACTTTCCGACAGCCATACAGGCCAGGGTGCAACGCTGGTGTTCTCTGTGCCACGAAGGGTTCGTCTTCACCTACTCCCGGGCAATTACGGATTGTCTGGTCTTAGGTTCCCGGCTAACTTTGTCTCAGACGCAAATAACCCAGGCTATGGCTTCTGTTCTTTGCCATGCCATGTCGCAGGCATGTACAGCAAGCTAGGGTCGCAATGTTCGGTGAGGTTCTATTCTTCCTCACTCGCGATCCTGCGTTGAGTCCGCGACTGACAATCTACTTCACAGCCCAAACACTATCGCCCACTCAAGTTCCAAACACCTTTGTCCCGAACATCATCTCATCTATGGTCTGCAACATTTTCCTTTCCTCTCGACAAGAGTTCGGCTCGGCAAATGACCATGGACATCGCCAGTTGACTCGCCAATTGAGCGGTTTGTTTACGGCCCCCGAATCAGCTTATGTGATCGGGTACGAATCACGATGCGTCCCTCTCAGCCATCAGCTCATGTGCCTCGCTGGTCCGAAGGCCAATGGCCCGGGTCATCAGCTGCATGAAGCCACCTCCATGAACCTCGTCGACTCTGGTCGGATGATGGTGATCCGAAGCCCCCATCCCGGTTCTTCCTCCAGATCATCATCATCCGGCCTGGTTCCACGGCTTTCGCTAACCAATCCCTCCGTGCTGGGGTGATGGCGGCACTTCATGCGCAAAGCTTCACCTTAGCTGAGAGGGTGGGCATCCGGAACGTCGTTACACAGTACGGCCGGCTTCTAGGCGACTTGTGCGCGGCCGAAAAGGAGGCATCGTGCCAACGAGACGGCAAACGAGTGTCTTGGGCTGGAATCACTTGCGAAGGTCAGCGTTGCGGATGAGGCTGGGGCAATGACGAAAAGGAGGATCGTTCCAATGAGACGGCAAAGGTATGCTGGGTCGAGGTGGCCTGCGAAGGTCAGATTATGGATGAGGAAAGGGCAATGACGATGTCAAGCCATGTTAGGCCCCCGAGCAGGAAGACCTGTCTCGGAAATTGGTTTGGGCGGGCAGACGTAAAGACCGCGGAGGATGGCATTATTCGCAATGATGGCCTGTGGGACGAGCCGCGTGTTCCCAGCCATGATTTGCAAGTTTAGCTGACTGTAACATTGGGTTTGGTTGTATGTATCTCGATACATGTATAACGGAAGACGTTCTCATAGCCGGGGCCATGCCCCTTGGCCTTTGACACGGTGAGGCATGATGGTCTCAGAGCTTCGCATCCACAGCTTAGCTCTCAACAACGTCGCGACCATGGACAGTCCCTCGCTGGGCAGACAACAACAAATTCAAAGGTTGGTGCATCGCCCCTTTCGAACCTGGGACAAACGAACTGACAGGACTGATCAAGCACCATACATCCTCATCATCGGGGCAAGATGACACCGCCAAGCAACACCACCGCGACGGCTGCCAACTAGCAGCGTTCCAACTCGATGCCGCTGAGCAACCAAACTGTGAGTTGCTACCCTCCCTCCGTCATCGAATTGAGGCCTTGCTAACGCGTGCCAGGCCGACTCTGCTGC
The DNA here is from genome assembly GCA_009194965.1 of Coniochaeta sp. 2T2.1. Taxonomy (NCBI): domain Eukaryota; kingdom Fungi; phylum Ascomycota; class Sordariomycetes; order Coniochaetales; family Coniochaetaceae; genus Coniochaeta; species Coniochaeta sp. 2T2.1. The sequence goes on along the minus strand of VSMA01000002.1, from coordinate 1,955,352 downwards.
TCTTCGCCCAAGTCAACTACGGCCTTGCCCCGAAGAAATGGCATGTCCGCATCAGCCGATTCTTGTCGATTTCGCCCTACTTGAAGGTGGCGTCTCCTCAAGCTTCGCCAACCAACCAATCTGGCAAAAGTGATGAATTGGATCCGCTGGGAGATTCCCAAGATGTCCGGTACTATATATTTTCACCACAACCGTACTCCCGGTCTTGCAACATCGCGGTCGAGCATAGAAGCCATTTGTGCTTAGCTGGAGAAAAGACACCTCCAGTCCTTCAGCGACGAGTCTGAATCTTCATCGTAGTACAAAGCCTGAGCGTCGATCAGTGGAGAACTACCTCGTCTATCGCGAGGTTGCGTGCGGCGAAGACGATATCAACCCCAAATCCCGCTGTCCGGCGAGACCGACCCAGTCGATCCGAAAAAAACTTACCCTTCCAATAACTGAATCAACGCCGTTTCAAGGATTCATTTGATTGCACGTGGGTAACAGATCACAATAAAACAACAATAACATAGACCCAGCCCAAGGTCCAAGGGGCTCAAAATTACGGACCAAGTACTTTGATACCACTGCTGTAATCACGCGTATCCGAACTCTGCTGCAGACTTCGTCACGCTGAGGTCCTGTGTGCCGTCCGCTTGAAGGATGCATCGGCTTCCGGCTCAACTTGGAGCGCAGGCGTGCTCTATGTCGGGTCACCTCCAAGTTCTATCGCGACTTCCGAGCTACCCGAGGTCGGTCCCGAGTCAATTTGGTCGACTCATGGGGAAATGGGAGGTTATAGCTCATTGGAAGCTGTTAACTGTTGGTGGTGGGAGATGAGACGTCATCGGGTGATGGGGTTCGATTCCCCGGCCGTGCACACTCTGTTAAGGCAAACCTTCATGACGCTTGTCGACCTTCGGGATCCCTAAATAATACCACGGTCTTACGGGGTTGTTGTTTGATCTCGGGGACAGCAAATCTCATGGATGAGGGGTTCGACTCCCCTGCCCGATACGCCTTTGGCTGTCTTTGGGCCCATCTCATGTTACCGAGCGGCTTCTGCTGAGGTGGTGTGGGAGACTCTCACAAGGAACCTATTGTGATGGAGGAGAAGTGGTCCTATGTATGGTATCACCTTCCGGCAGCGTAACTCGGCGAATCCCCTCTGTACGGTGAGCGGGACCTTGTCAACGTGAGTCTTTCCATCTTAGCATTGTTGACTGTTCAGCCCTAACATATATCCAGCGCTTCTAACGCCGCCCACCTCTACTGCGCCCGCGCATTCGACATTGAGAATGACTTTCGTGCTGGCCGGTTTCTTGCCTCCGCCTTTTCAACACTCATGGCAAAGGAGTTCGGGACTTTCATCGCAGATTTCACCTGCTTTGCCAATCCCCTTGTCAATTATACCGGGCTGGCGTTCGATGGATGGCTGACCGATCATACCATGTTTACCACCAAGATGGTTGTTTGCGTGGCCGCAGGGACACTCGCAAGTCCAAGCCGAGACACTCGAATCGAGCTACCCTTGAAGATAGCACGGATATGCCGGACCGGTACCAGAAAGACAGGATGATGGTACATGTTTGCAACCTACCTCGCAACGTCACTGTGGATAAACTGCGCGATGCCTCTTCGCAGAATCTGGCGATGAAGTGAAGGTCGCGATTGTACGTCCTGAGAGGAAGCCGATCTTTGCCATTATCGAGTTCAGGTTTGTTCGTCGAGACATGGCAGCTCGCGTTATCAAGGGTGGGTTTGTTGGTTGACTTGGGTCTAGAAATTAGAAATGCAGGGTGTTTTCACATCACTGTATCTGAGCTGGCATTGTTGCTGTGAACAAAAACATGGAGTGATGTTCTCTGTCTGATGATACTATACTAAAAGTCCCTGATAACCCAAAACATTAAGAGGAACTGTTACCTATTCGCTAACCCTCTTTGTGGCGGAAGCACGCTGAGTGTAAAAAAAGAAGAATCATGCTCCAGTCCTCCTCAGTATCAGCAATAGAGGCGCATCGTGACCGCTGATAACCATGTAAAAAAAGCAGGGGTTATGAAAACATCCAGTTTCACACCGTAAACGCCAGAAAGTTATACACAAACACCAATCTCCATCAATGTCAAACTGTTCTTCACCACAGCAGAAGCGACCAAGCTTAACCAATCGACCTGCCTTCCACGACGTCGCAGATGTCACCCCCTTCCTGGTTCGCTCCGGTAAGAAGTTCCAGGTCGACAACCCAAGCAAGCCGTGTCAAGCTCATGGAGGCATTGACGAAGAGGGTACTTTGGTTCCGCACCAGAGTGTTCAGGCCTACGGTGACCGGCTTGAAGTAAGAGTAGCCCTGCGCATCAGCCCCGGGAGATATACCGATCTTGTGCGCACGGCTGCGTCTAAGGTCAGCTGCCTGGCCCTGTTTGAGGTCTTCGTCGCCCCAATGGACCAAGCGGGCGCCCCAGGCCTCTGGAACACTCCCAAAACAGTGCAGAAGTGGTCGGGCTGTTCCCGTTTCATTCAGAAGCTGCCCAGATCCCTGCGCGTCGCCGTCTCGGTCTTTGTCTAATATGGTCAAGGGTGCCCCGTGCGTGATGGCGATGTCGATGTCCTGGTGGTCCGCCAAAGTGTAGTCGCGGTTGCCGATTGTAGCCAGGACTTCGGGTCTCGGCCCTCGTGGTGCCCCTTCTTCCATGGCTCTCAGGCGTGAATTGAACTTCAATGGACTGCGTTGAGGCGTACCAGAGTGCGCATAGACCCTAAGGTTAGCGCCGTTGCCGAGGGTAAACTCGTGCACTCCGTCTTTTAGTATGTTGATGTTTGACGAGGCGAAATATTCAGAGGTGCTGAGGTCGCCGTGAAGCGGACGCCCCTGACTGCGGAACTGGGGACCAAGAGTCAGGGATCTGTCATTGTCCCCGGATACGACGAGCTTGAGCTGTGCGTCTATACGGTTGAGTAAGTGGACGACCTTCTTATACTCCTCATGGAAGTCGTGTTCGGTGAGATTCCCGCAGTGGATGAGTATGTCAACTGGCTTCAGATGGAATCTAGGGTCGGGTTCCTCCGAAAGGATGAGGATCCTGGTCTTGACAGTCGCAGGGGCCATTTCATCCGATTGAATGGCTCAAATAATGGGATAGAATAGTGGACTGTACGATATTGGACCAGCTGTTGTTGAAGACTTGTTCTTGCTGGTAGTTATGCTTTGGGTGATGGGCGAAAAGAAGAACTTGGATGTTATTTGATGCTAGAAAGATGATTCGCAGCTCGCATTGTAGAGTACATCACCTGCGTCTTGAGACTTCAGACCAACACTTGTACTTACTCTCTGAAACAAAAGCTCACGTCACTTGCACCATGGATGGAGCCCGATCGTGCTTGAACTCTTGACACCAGGCCTTGGATCGGACCTTCGAACTCGGAAGGTTTACGGAAAAATGCCTGGAGAACTAGGTAAGATCTTGTCATACGTGATAACGGCATCAGAGAGTTTGGAACTGACGATCAAATGGTTCATAACCTATGAAAGAATAAAGCACGGTTGGTTCCATGGTAACAACTTCCAGATTCTTGCCCTTGGCGGGCAGGTCTCTGCACCTGTGGCGAATGTCGCATTGTTAGTGCGGTGCACGTTGATCGTGCTTTCGTCGGCTACCTGTTGAATTGTGCAATCGTGCGGGAAGGCTCGTTGTAATGGGAGGTATATTTTCGGCAGGTAATGCTCAGCATGGCTTAGTGTGATACAAACATACGGGCTGGGAAGGTAAGGTAGGCACGTAAGGTATTCCGTAGACGACTAAGGTTGTCTAGAACATACCAACAATGTCCAATTACAAAGTAGCCAATCAGGGACCAGCAATACCACAGATCAGATGAGTCATGTGCTCTATGCACACTGTTGCACAACTAATCACCAGATTGCACAACGACAATGACTAACAACCACACATCCTGACGCTAAGCGCGATTAGAGCTAGTGCCGTGCTGTTGACACAGCGTCCAGAGTAAAACCGTTGTTATCGTCCATCGTTATCCATCTTCCATCAACTGTGACCAACCTTATCATTTTAGCAGCTGTTAAACTGCTAAAAAGACACCCGATGTCTTATCCAGACAACCCATGGCTGGCGTCCTTTCTCCAGCTGATATAATGCGAGTACCGCTCCTCATTTCGGGCCGTAGGGCTGATGATCCTTCCTCCCCTCCTCCACAATCTCCAGAGGGTGAAACATGCCGTCACAATCAGTCCAACGACGAAGCCAGCGCGCATCTCGAGCCTGCGACTTCTGCCATGGCCGCGGCCTGAAGTGCCGCCGAGCCTCAGATCACCGCCCTAGCGCAACGGATGGCTGGTCTGGATGCCTTACCTGCACCGACTACGGAGTTCAATGCACCATGGTCCGTCCCAGCAGACGACGAGGCCGGAAGCCAATGACCCCACGCCCTGACCCCGACGAACTTTACCTCAAGCGGATTGGGCAGGAGGATTCTCGTCAGACCCAGGGGTTCGGCTCGTTACACGCTATACACCGGCTAGTGCAGATCTACCGGGACACAATGTACCAGTGCTATTTTCCCTTTCTGCCCGAGAAGGACCTCCTGACCCGCTGGGACAACGGCGTCCCGGATACAGAATGCCCGTCGTACATGTTGTTGATGGCTATCTGTGCCGTGAGTTCCCAGACGGCCACACTCAATGCCGTCTTTGACAACTCTCTCCTCGAAGGCATCATCATCCCCGCCAGCGGCACGTACTTCGACGAAGCAGTCTCCAAGATCCCGGTCCGCATCGCGCAGTCCCAAGATCTGGATTACCTGCGCTCCTTCGGCCTCTTGGCGCTCTACTCCCTCCGATGCGGTAACCACAGCGACCTGCACCGCTACCTGGGGCTGTACCACGGCCTCGTCGCCCAGCACGGTTTTCAAGACGAGAGCTGCTGGCCCAGCGACATCTCCGTGTCCGACGTGGACGACCGGCGGCGACTCTTCTGGTGCGTCTACCGACTGGAGATCCACTCGGCCTGCGTGCTCGGCCACATGGTGCGCATGCCCGAGTCGCAGGTGTCGGTCCTCTATCCCCGCATCACCCCGTCCATGGACCCGGAGGCCCAGGCTTGGACTGCCGGGTGGGACTACATCACCGACCTGTTCCGACTGCTGGAGTACGCCATCTTCAGCCTCCGCGGATGCAAGAACCGCAAGGCCGTGCTGGCCGTGCTGTGCGACCGCCCTGCGCCCACGACGCTGCTCGATAGTCTGTCGTCACTGAAGGCTGGAAAGCCGCGCATCTTGTCTCTCGACAGCGGGTTCCCGAGTAACCGGTGCACTTACATGGCTGTCCAGATCACTTGCACAGAGACGCTGGTCAATATCATGGCTCTATTGTACTGCCAAGCACCGGCACAGGACGTGATGCAACTGGCAGAACGGTTCTTGGAGGAAGTGACGGGGGCTCCGCTCATCATGTTCAAGGTTGCGAGCAGCCAGATCGTGCATCAGCTGCTGGGCGTGGGGCACATGCTCTGCAATGCATCGCGGTACTACAACAGTCAGTACCGGTCTGAGGCAAAGCGGCTGATTGTGTTCTTGGGCGATCTGGTTAAGAACTTGGAGCATGATATCCCCTCTGCGGCGGAGGCAGCTGAAAGACTTCTGCGACTGGCGGAGACCACTTGATGTTTGGAGCGTCAATATTGAAGTAATTCCAATTGCAGTTTCAATCTAATCTAATGCATCGAGTCTGTCTCTATGTCAAATCTCACAGTCCTCAGCTCAAACACTCCACCACTTCACTCATGTATAATGGTGGTAGCCATGTACTCCCGATAAACCCCAATGCAGCTCCTCCGAATCCTCTTGCCATACACGATCATGACAAGGAACGTCGCCGAACACACCAAGGAAACAACAGCCGCCTCGATGAAACAGTTCTGCAGCCCCTCGTTCGTCCACCAAGGCGTAATAGCATAGCTGAACCCGAACCCAATCGTGTTCCGGATCAACATGATGCTCACCGTCGTCTCCCCGGCAATCTCCTTGAAGCAGTCCACATTATAGCTCACAGCCATGCTCCCGCCCGTCACGCACCCGAAAGTCAACATGCCCAGCCCAAACACAAGCCCGACCCAATGCGCACCGTGATACGCGCCCACACCCCAGACCACCAGTCCCGAAGCCGAAATGACTCCCGACACGGCGAGCACCCACAGCCTATGCTCGGGTTCGCGGATGCCCCCGTTACGGCGGGCGAGGTACAGACCCAGCCAGTCGGCGGCGTTGCCGGCCCATAGTGAGGCGACGGCGGCGCCGATGATGGGTCCCGCGTAGACGCACCCCACCAGGGCGGCAGAGAAGTTGTAGGGCGCGCTGGTGAGCACGGGCGAGGCCGTGCCGTTGAGCACGTTGTACCAGGCCAGGTTGATGCCGTAGAGGAAACCCGCCCAGGCAACTGTGGGGAAGCGGAAGATCATGACGACGGGGCGGTAGACCATCTTGAGCATGTTGAGGTTGGAGGGGCGTCCCGGGAGGACCTTGAAGAGGGTGTACTTGCCCCAGCCCGCGTTGATGTTCGCCGGGAAGGAGGGCTGGATGGACGCCGCTGGGGAAGGGTAGGTGGTTGAGGGCAGTTGCTTCTCCGAGTTGGCGGTGGACTTCTCTCCCAGGGTGGTCGCCTCTGGACTGCTGCTGAAGTCTTGGGCTTCACCTTCGATGGCGTTCCGGCGGAAGTAGATCGTCTCCTCCATGAAGAAGAACATGATCACGAAGCTGACGGCACACACGATGGCTCCGAAGTGCATCGTCCACCGCCAGCCGAAGGCGTCGTTGAACCACCCCGCCACCAGCGGAGCGAGGAAGTTGGAGCCGAAGAGGATAAACACGTACAGTCCCATGTAGGTGCCGCGGTTGTGTGCGAAAAACAGGTCGAACACCGTCACCTCAGCCAAAGACTCAATAGGCGAAACAACGATGCCGATCAGGATCCGATGGGCCATCCAATCCGCGGAACCCTTGGAGTACGCAGTCCACACCATGATCGGCACGGCAAGAAGACAGGTAATGAGGTACACTCCCCGACGACCGTACGTCAACGCAATGGGCTGCCAGATCAAGCACGCCCAGCCGAAGAACAGGAACATAATGCCCGTCCCCTGCACCAGGCTGGCGGTGGAGATGCCGGTGTCTGCAGTGATGTCGCCCAGGACGGAGTACTGCAGGGAGGTGGCGATGCCGGTGCCGAAGACGTACAGGTAGGCCATGCTCACGGCGAGGAGCTTGCGCCGGTAGGTCCAGTTGAGCGGGTCGTTGGGGTCTGCCGAGGGGCGGGGGTGTAGGACGATGTCCGCGTGGGAGGCATCGTGTAGGCCGAAGGAGGATTGACCTGCAACGTCGACGAGGTGGACTGTTCCTGGGACATCCATGTCGTCGTCATGATATTTGGAAAAGAAGCCCATCTTGGTATAAAGTATGGATGAGATGGTGTTGCTGGGAGTTGCAGTTGGTCGATGCTTTGTTGCAGAGCTGAGATGACAGGAGTAGGGACATCACTCTTGTTGATATACATGTCGAGAAGTTCACTGCCTCCTTGGAGGTCCATGGTTGATTGTCCCATCGGAACAGAACCGGGGATAGAGAGTTTCACTGGCGCCTTGTCAGGCGCCTTGGCTGGAGACCCCAGATACCCAAACCTCCGGTATGTCTCAGTTTGATAGTGCGATTGTCATATCAATTAACAATTCAGCAGCTGGCGATTTATGATAACGGCAGTGGGCTGAAGGATCAATTAGCAACTTGTCGTTGTCACGTTGCTCACCAGTTGTTGTCATTATTGCCTTTCAGCAGTTCAACAGCTCCATGCCAACAACTTCGGCCATTACACACCACAAGCTGCTAAATTGTTCAATCCTTCTTCGATGGCTCAATATCTGGGGAGCTATGGTTCATCAGGTGATGGACCCAGTCAAGGACAGTTGACATAAATGGTGATGTGAAAGTCCACGTTGTCGGATTAACTTCTGCACCCTCTCCCCAGTCTCCCTCTTCTCTTGTCCACCTCCGACAGCATTGCATACTATTCCAACATGGGCTCCCTCTCACCACAAACTCTCTCCATCGTGGAGGCTTCCATCAAGGACCTCTCGTCCGCCCTCTCCCAAGGCCAGACCAACAGCGTGGAACTGACAGCCAAGCACCTGCTTCGCATCGCCAAGTACGACAGGCGCACAACACTGCTCAACTCAACGCCCATCATCAACGAGGATGTTTTCGACGCTGCCCAAGCCTCGGACGAGCGCCGCTCCTCCGGCACAGCCCTGAACCTCCTCGACGGCATCCCCTGCACCATCAAGGACTCATACAAGATCCAGGGCATGGCGGTTGCCGCCGGATCGCCAGCCTTCAAGGATCTCGTGGCCAATGAGGATGCCTTCACGGTCAAGAAGATCAAGGAGGCTGGCGCCGTCATACTAGGCCGCACGAACATGCCTCCCATGGCTGCAGGTGGCATGCAGCGTGGTGTGTACGGTCGCGCCGAGTCGCCCTACAATTCTGAGTACCTGACCGCTGCCTTCGCCTCCGGATCGTCCAACGGATCCGCCAGTGCTACTGCAGCCAGTTTCGGTGCCTTCGGCATGGGTGAGGAGACGATTTCGTCCGGCCGCTCGCCCGCTTCCAACAACGGTCTCGTGGCATACACCCCGTCTCGGGGCATCATCTCCATCCGCGGCAACTGGCCCCTCTTCCCGACATGCGACACCGTCGTACCCCATACCCGCACGGTCGAAGACATGTTCGCCCTCCTAGACGTCATCGTCGCCCCCGACGCAGAGAAAGCATGTGACTTCTGGCGCGAGCAGCCCTTCGTTCCCCTCCCGTCCGTCGAGACCATCCGTCCCAAGTCCTACCACACCCTCACCGACGCCGACGCTCTCGCCAGCAAGAAAATCGGCGTGCCCAAGATGTACATCGGTGGCGTCGACTCCGACCCGACAGCAAGGAAAGTCCACACCCGCCAGTCCGTCATCGACCTCTGGACCAACACCCGCAAGATCCTGGAATCTCTCGGCGCCACGGTGGAAGAGGTCGACTTCCCCGTCGTAACCAAGTTCGAATCCCCCGACGGAGTCCGCGTCGACACCGTCGCGCCCCCCCACCACAACAACGTCGACATGGCGCGCCTGATGGCGTACGCCTGGGACGATTTCCTCGCCAACAACGGCGATTCCGGAGTCGCCACCTCCCTTGCGCACGTCGCCCCTTACACCATATTCCCCCACCCGCCGGGCGCACTCAGGGATAAGTATGACGACGACGATCCCCTGGTCCGCCACACGGACGTCGTCGCGCACGTCACCGGCGGCCGCGTCCCGACCTACGAGATCCCCGGTCTAGGCAAGGCCCTACAAAACCTCGAAGACAGGCGCAAGTCCGACTACGAGGACTGGCTTGACGCCATGGGCTTGGATGCCGTGGTTTGGCCCTGCAACGCCGACGTGGGCAAGGCGGACGCGGATGTCAACGAGGAGTCGGCCGCCGACGCCTGGCGAAACGGCGTCCTCTACTCGAACGGCAACTGCGCCATCCGCCAGCTGGGTATACCCACCGTCAGCGTGCCGATGGGCGTCATGGCTGACACGAAGATGCCCGTGAACCTCACCTTTGCCGGCAAGGCGTACGACGATAACACCCTGCTGAGGTACGCGTTTGCCTACGAGCAGGCGGGGAAGCTGAGGCAGGCTCCGGGCAGGACGCCGGCGCTGGTGAGCGACGATGTCGTGCTCACCTTGGACGGGGAGAAGGGCTGGAAGGAAGGTGCCGCGCCGCCCGAGTTGGAGGTTGACGCTATGGCGCTTGAGATTGAGGGTGGGATTAAGCTGCGCATCTCGGGCAGGATTCAGAGGGATAAGGTGGGCGCGTTGAGGGTGTATGTTGATGGCGACGAGGTTGAGGATGTTAGGGTTGTCGGCGACAACTGGGAGGCGGAATCGGATGTTCTGGGCGTGTGGACTGGACGGCCGGAGGAGAGGGGAGTCCCTAACCCCGAGAAGGCGATGGTGATTGTTGTTGCTACCGGTAAGAACGGGAGGTCTACTGGCAGGTTGTTGTTTGTTTAAGCGAGAGGTAGGATTGTTTTGGAGTTACATGTTAGTGGGAGTTACGTGTGAGTGGGAGTTACGTGTGAGTGGGAGTTACGTGTTAGTGGGAGTTACGTGTGAGTGGGAGTTACGTGTTAGTGGGATTTACATGTTAGTAGCTGTTGGTTTCACCAGGGTATATACGTAAGGACGTATATTGCCTCCCGTAGGGAGGGCTTCACACTGTTGGCGCACCAAGTTCAGGAGTCCTGTACTGTATATTCTGATACGCATCGTAGAAGGAAGGAAGGAAGGTGGGTGGGTGGCCAGCCCTGTGGAAAGAAATAGGGGCTGGTGGAGTCCGCAGGTCACGTGACCTGCGGATTAACTCAGCCTCCGGCCTCCGCAGAGCCTCAGGGGGACTCCCTGAGGCTCACCACACCTATCCTCCACTACCTACCCTGGGCTTGCGTACAGGCCTGGCGTATATATTCCAACACTGGCATTTCACGAGGTCTCAGCGTCATGAGATTGCCGTCCGGAACGCGATCGAGACGGTCCGGTCGTGCCAGTGGCCGTTAGTCGCGGTAGTTTGTTGTGCTGTATGTCTCACAATTGCCCATTTGCTTCCCAGGGATGAATGGCTTCGATGCGCAATTCTCATTTCGGTACGGCTGGGGTTGGAATGTCGCCTCACCACCAACAGACATCGCGTCGTTCCAACACCCCCTTGTTGGAATGCGACAGCCTCACAACATCCAAGTCACAACCTCGCGATCAACTTGTCTGATTTGAAGGAAGTATATCAAGTAGAAGCTGGCCAAGGTCGTTAGAACAATGGCTTGGTCTCTTTTCTTTCTCCATCTCATTTCACTGTCATTATCACCATCATCATGCCCTACATGGCCAGCGCACCTGGGTCTCCCGTGCAGTCGTCCCGTCAGTCATCTTTGACCAAGATGGTGACTCCTTCTACCTCAGTGGCCTACATCCCGCCTTTGATCGATGGCGCCTGTGGAACGGTCCTTAGGGCTGAGCAGCCCACAGTGTCATTGCTCCGCGACGATGCCCGCGTCTTGATGAGCATGGTGCCGGTCATGTTCACGTCTCTCTGGACTGAGTTCATGTGCCATGCTCGAAGAATGTCGTGGGCCGATCTTGGCGACTTGTCCATTCACATCGGCCTCACCATCATGGAGTTGTACATGCTCCTTGCCCTCATCCCTCTGTGCCTGATCATGCCAGGAGCCGTCTCCATGCTCTGGAGCGGCGCCTGTGCCATGCTGATTATGGGCTTTGCCCGGATCCTGAATGGCAAGAGTCGTGTTGTGCGCTGCATGGCTGGCTCTGATGGATGGATGATGGGCCAGGAGTCAGAGGACGAGAAGTGGATCTACGTCGGCGGTATGGAGCTGAGGTCAGTAACACCCTTCCACTCGACATCAAACACAAGACTAACACACTGCCAGTGCTCGTCGTCTCTCCGCTGTCACACTTCCCGCCCTCTCGAAGCTCTTCAGCCGCTCCTTCATAGGAATCCCGATGTGCACCTACGGCCTACCGCTCGACCTCCTGTCGCTGCTCATCCAGAGGAACACTCCCTTCCCCTCGGATACAACCCGCATCCTCTACACTCAACTGCGGTCCGCCCTCTGTGACAGCTCTATCAACCGTGTCGTGATCATCAGCCACAACATCGGCTCGCTACCGGTCTCCAAGGCCATCAGCCAGCTCTTCTCGGACCTGCCAGCAGACAAGCTCTCCAAACTCGAGATCTACACCTTCGGCGCGGCCACCGCAGAGTTCGTCCTCCCCACCGGCGAGGCACCTATGTCCGCCCCATCATCCCCATCTATGAGCAACGGTAACCACGGCCCCATCCTTGAGCGTCGCCCTCACCGCCTCCCGCACGTGGAGCACTTCGCGCTCACCTCCGACCCATTCGCCAACATCGGTGCCCTGCGCGCAGCAAAGGAAACCCTCGAAACCCGCTTCTGCGGCGGCGTCTTCGTCATGGCGCCCCCGACAATGGCGACCTCCACTACAACCCGCACCAGCACTGCCTCAGCAACCGCCCAAGCCGGCATCTCCGCCAGCGCGACCATCTCCGCGCGCGCCACGGTCTCTGCCACGGGCCTGTCCCTGAACACCTACCTGACCGCCCTCTTCCCCACGCAGGTGACGAGCGTAAACACACCCTCCCTCCTGGACGAGGTGATGCTCATCGACCGCGACGTGGCGGAGAAGCGCGAGTTCGCGGCCATGAGCAACTTCGCCGCCCTGCGGTCGTCGGCCGGCGGCAGCCCCAAGGACGGGAAGAAGGAGAGGCTCAGTTGGACCGGACTGGGCGCCACGGCCGGTCAGAAGAGGGATGGGATGAGCAAGGTCGTGATGGACGGTATTGCCGGGCTGGAGATGGCGAGGAAGGGGTGCAAGGATTGCGATGGACACCGCGGTCGTGAGGTCAGTTGGTTGGTTCGGTATGTTAATGTTGGGTGTGTCGAGGGTGGGGGATACAAGGTTGATGGGGGACTTGGGGGGTTGAATGTTAATGGACATGGCATGGTTAATGGGGAGCAGAGGATGGAGTGATGTAGTGCGATGTGTGGACTTGGGAGTTTAGTTCTTGGCTTGTTACCGCGGATTCACTTCTCGATACCTTCATGTTGTTCTTTAAGGGTTTAAGACTTTAGTTTCGATGATTTTGGGAGACATCTATGCCATAAGACTTAATATTACAGGCTGTCACAAATGCTGTCGGAAAGTAGCTGTTCCGTGCATTGGCTGTGGTCGCTGGGTAGAGTGCAGTGCATGAAAATATAAAGATTTCGGTTTTTCTTGTTCCTCTATTATACATGCGGTTACCGGTGTAGAGAGGAATATCTCATGCCTCCATCAACTGACCGGAACGAGATCTCACCACTCCTATGACATTGTACCGCGGTGGAACCGACGTGCGGCACTATATGCACCGACAATGCCCATCAAATCCCATGTGCCATCAGTGCGTTTCCAGTCAAACTTGTCATGCCAGATCCTCAAGTCCACACAAGCGGCAACCAAATCACCACCGGCACAACACTGCAGGATACGCATACACCCGCAGCAGCTTGCAAAGTAGCTCAGGGTGGCGGACATCTTGACACCACATGTTCTGCACTCCGTCGCACTCAAGCAGGCCCATCTTGTCGGGGGTACCCTTGTACGAGCACGAAAATCCATGCGCATTGAACGGACCCAGTGACGGGGGGAAAGAGTTGTCTTGGTGCCCAGACCGCAGAGAGAAAACAGGCTCGTCGGTACAGAAGTTCATGGATTCGTTGAGCGGGCGGGAGAACACTTCCCACACATAGGTGGCCGAGTCGCCGCCATGCACGTATTTCTTTTGAGTGATACCCACGAATACGTTGTCAGGGGTAGGTGACGGCGGCGGTGGTGGCGCGCCGGCTGCGGACTCCGCCTGCCAAACACATGCGGTTGACGTGACGCAGGCTTTCTGCCCGCCAGGTCCCATGGAACAAGTCGACACAGCTCCACTGGCGACGCAGCTGGTTGCGTGCGTTTCAGTAGGCCGACGTGTCGTTATCGGTGGCATATCAGTAAGTACGTTGGGTGTGGTGCTAGGGTTGCTTGCTGGTGTAGGCACGGTTGTTGGCGCTGACACTGAAGACTTGCCTGTTGGTATAACTGGCGTTGTACTGGGCGCGGTGGTCGCAGTAGGTGTGCCTACGGATGACGTGTTGACGTTGACCGGATAATTGAAGTCGGGCGGTGGCCCGGTCGGACTGGGATCACAGTAGAAGCCGGTGCACAGCTTTCCGCACTGCGTTGTGCATGTCGGAAACGGCGTGCCGGACAGAAACGTGATGGTAGGGCCTGTCTGGAGGGGTCCATCTATGGGCATGTGTCCCGGCGGGTAATCACTCCCATCACCATTGCCCTGCACAGACTCCCCATCCGAACCTGAAAGACTACTCAGATCTGCAGGTAGCATGTCCCCACAGACATGATCCCCGTTAAATGGGCGGTCGAGCAAACACGAGTGGTCAAAGACCTGACCGTTCCAGATCATGGGCTTGATTTCCCCTTGAAGATGCACAGCCTCCGGGGGAAAGGTTGGGTCATTGATGATGAGCCTTCGGTGGAAGTGCGTGATCAGAGCCTTGACCGTTCTGGGTTCTGTAGCTGAGTCTTATGCGGTTCTGGTGACTAGACCGGCTACAGCTGGAGCAGCTGATTTTGATAGTGAGCAAGTCAAGCCTGGAAAGGGGAATCAGAACGAGACGATAAGAAGACTTACCGAACGAAGTACCGATTTCTGGCTTGTACACATTATTCCCTCCTCCCGGGGCCGCGACCAGTGGTTGTCCGCCACAACGACCTCGAAGCCGCTAAGCCGGGTTAGTGACTAGACTTAGAAACTTATTCAAGGAAGAATTGACTCACGGTGCGTATGTTGTGATCCAATCCGCATCGGAACTCCCAACATACCGTCGCCCATTTCTGGTTGTCCCACCAACCATAATGAGGTTTGGAAACGACAGGGCTTGTTCCACCAGAAACTGGGCTGGATAGGTACTAATGCCTTGCTCCTCTTATCCGAAATTGCCCGACGATACGACGATGGAGGTTCCAAGATTGTCTAGCTCCAGGAATATCGAGTCTGGTTTGATGTAAAGTCAGTACGTCCGGCCCTTCATGCTCGAGCCCGCACAGAGAACTAAATAACTCACGCATCATCTCAAAAAACTCATAAGGCAATCTACCGTCGTAAAAAATGTGAGATATGGTCAAGACGGACTTGCTGGCTCGTCCTTTCCTAACAATGTCGTCGGCGGCATTGAGGAAGGACTCCAGCCATCGTTCTAATAGTATGGAATTCTTGTATTCGACTAATATCGGCATGGTCTTTTTGTCGAGTATGACGGCGACCGTGTTCTTGACAATTCCGAGTAGTCTGCCCACAATCTTGGAGACCACCTGTGTCCCGTGTCTAGTGTTTGGGACCATGCCGTTCACTGCGTAGTTTGCTCCAGGCCTGTGCTCAATGACCTTACCAGCGAACTCCTGGCATTTCGATGTCAGTCGAGGAATCGTTGGTATCAGGATCTAGGATATAATGATCCGAGTCGTCTTTCTTACCTGGTGGTCACCCCAAATGCCATCCTCTGTAACATAGACAAACTGCCCTGCTCCGCTTGAATGGTGGTAGTAGTGGTTGTAAAGGACTCCGTTTGTGTTGGGATCGACACCCCTGAGCCGTTGATCTCCCATCCAGTCACCGTGCTTGGGCGTAGAGACCTGGGAAAGTTTCCAAAATGGGGTGCCCTGCCGCGAGTCGCGCTTCTCGAATTTCGTCCAGTTCTGGGCAAAAGACGTCTCAAGGACAATTTTATCTTCCATGTCGTCATCCTCCTCATCCTCGTCATCTGAGGATATGAGCTCTCCCCGTTGCCCTGCGATCCATTGTTCGTAGAAGTAAGCCATTCGCACCTGTTAATCATGATTAGTCTTCCTTGTTCGTAGGTCCCGAAGCAATGGTACTCAGCACTAACGCGGTCCATTTGTTCGAGCTCATCGAGCTGCGCAGAATCGGCGTGCTCAAGCCAGAGGAAAGCTGTGAATCCTAACGCATCTGATTTGGCCTCAAAGTAGTTGATTTGCATGTTACGGTTTGACTTCCTCGCTGAACATGATGAGACTTGGGTGGCCGTGCTGCTGTCCTGGACATCACAGCCCAGAATAGTCGCGCAAGTGGAGCTGGACGAAGTTTATGTAGTCATCGTCCCCTCCGTTGAAAACGAGATGAATGATGTGGTTGAAGAACATATCGATGCGGTCATGGTTTCGCAGGGCTTCTCTGGATTTGGTGGAAAGGTCGGCAAGTGGTCAGGACCAAGTCTATCACGGTGGTTAGTGACAAGACAACGTGACTAATAATAACTTGGGGTTATGTTTACGTGATCCGGGGCCATGGGGGCAGCTTGCCAATGATTTCGAAACCAGGTGGGAGTCGGAAGAGCTTGATGGGAGGCGGGCCACTGACCAATGTTAGCTTGGGAGTTTTGACACAAGGGTAAGAGACCGTAATCTTGATCTTACGGAGGGTAGATTCCAGGGGGAAGAATCCATTCCAAGTCCCCGATATCAATACTCGGAAGGCGGATGCACATAAAAAAAACCAAAACGCGCACTGCGTCTTGCTGCGCTCTCCAGCAGGCTCAGGCTTGCTAACGCTCGTTGTGACCGGAAGTACGACTCCAGGCGGCCACCTGGTATAGACAGGCAGTGGCGTTGTCGATGTCGACGTGGTAGATGTTAAAGTAGGCAGGGGCATCTGGACGAACGTCGTACAGTACACCATGACTGGCGTTGTTGTTGGTGCGAACAACTCGACAACTGTGGTAGGGAAGGGGCAAACGAAGCTGATGGTTGTTGTGAGCGGGCATGCAAACGTCACAGTGACATCCGGTATGTGAAATCCGTAGACAGAGTACGGACTGGTGGACGGACAGGATATCGTGAGCGGGCTGACGGTTGAGGGGAAGCTGATGGTGGTGGTAGTTGGGCCCCCCGCGGTGACTGTGGTCCAGTATGGGGTGGCAACTGGTATGAAAACTAATCCGTCTGTGGTAGCACTCGCTCCGGCAGTTGGTAGCACCCAAGGCCCCCCCTGATTCGAGCTCCCAGATGATGTTACTCCCGCAGAACCTGGCCTTAGCGACCACCCTGTTGTTATCGCCACCCAGGGCCACGACTCTGTCGTTGTGTCTAGGTCTGGTGGCCATTGAGTGACCGGCGGCAGGCCAGACGACGGCATTCCCGGGGCATCTGGTGTCACTTCTCCTGGAGTAGTCAACGGTGGTCCGGCGGACGGTGTTCCGGTAGTATCTGATATCTCCGACCATTGTGTAGTTAGCGGTAGCCCAGAGAACGAAGCTCCCGTATTACCAGATACCGGTGATCCCTGTGTTGTTCCCAGCGACCCGGACGATGATCCCCCTGTATTACCGGGTGTTGATGCCACTTGTTTAGTTGTCTGGGGCCTTGACCCTGATTCTTCCGTGGAACCAGTCCCTGCTGATGCTTGGCTAGTCCCTGGCCGTCCTGAAACAGTTCCCCCAGTGGTACCAGGTACTACGCCCGCTTGGCTGTTGGTCGAGGTCACGGAACCCGAACTTCCCGCGGTACCAGTCATCGGTGGCGCTTGCGTAATTGGAGGCGGTCTGGTCGCTGACGCTCCGCTGGTACCTATCCTCGGCGGTCCCTGAGTGACATCCGGCCATGGAGGAAGGCTGAGGGTACGGCCTGTGGTCTTGCCGTCGGGTCCCGTCACCGTGACCGTCATGGGTGGGATGTTCACGGCCGGGATAGGAACGAAACCCTGACCAGCTGGCTGCCCTACAGTGACTTCGACATTCGAGTAGCTCATGGAGTGATTTATGATGGGGAGAGGCTGGAGTGTCAATGTCGTGATGGTACCTATCCCAGAACCCACTTGTAGGGAAGTCGTATATGGAGGGATGGAGATCGTGGTCGTGGTGATTGAGACCGTCGGGAGCACGATAATGCACGGGGCAGTACACTGAGCCGTGGATGCAGTGAAGACTTCGGTTCCGACGTAGACGATCTCGTAACCGTCGTAAGGGTCGTTGCCAGCAAGCGGAACCCACACACTGACTTCGGTTGCAAAGCCACTAGAGTGTAATGTTAGGTGATGCAAAAATGGAGGACTTGATAAGAACGAAAGCTAAACATTGTCGATTTTGGATTTCGGACTTACATTTGAGTACTGTTTTGCATAATAGAGCGCCCTTGGTCGCCCGTGGCGACCTCCTTGGTCCCAACTGTGAACATATTTACCACCACATCTTTAGAACCCTTGACCTGGATGAGACGTTCCTGACATTCAGAAGAGCTGGCACATGTCTGGTTGTAATTCTGGAAGAAGCTGTAAGCTCCCGCGCCGTGTATGTAGATGTTGGACGAGTCGATAATGCGCAGAGCCCAGGCATTGTGGCAAGTATCCGTCGTGCAGCTCTCGAATGTCGGGTCGCTAGGGAAGACTGCGGTCGTTTCAGCGTCAAACGGCTTGGGGCCAATGGGAACAGGCTGGTAGTATGGCGTCTCTGTTTGAAGGTGACCCAGATAAATCTGCAAGTGGTAGTCTTTAGCAAGTGTAACACCAATAGGTCCTTGCCATAGCTGTATCGATGATTGCAGTGATGACTTACATCCTTCGCTTTATACAGTTGATATTGGTACAAAGCGCTGTGTTCAGAACCGCTGCCGAAGAACCATGATGGGCCTTGGGACTCAATGAGAGCTCCTCTACCGGTATAAACGCTGATCTGGTTAGCCGTTGTATCTGGTACGTCGCACATGTTCATGTCGTTGTCGCTATATGTTTGTTAGTATAAAAGCAATACCCGAGATGGAGAGTAGTACGAACTGATCTGCGGTCCACACCCAGGTATTCTCGAAGTAGCCGGACGCCTTGGACGTGATGTGAAACAACAAGGACGCGGCAATGCAGTTCTCATTGTACCCCGATTTCGGGCAATCGTTGATGGTCAAGCCGCTTCCGTAGGCGCCGCCGACACGGAAATGCGAGTCCCAAATCCCGGCTAGAGAGTTGTCAGTGAGTGCTCGGAAACAAACCATGTATGACCGGAGGACTTGCCTGATTCTTGAGTGCTCTCGTGGACATTCCACTCCAGAAGTATCGCTCCAGCAGTTGCGCCTTTGACGGTGAACAGCATTTCGACAATCTCCAAAACGCCCGAATCACCGGGATTGCCGACCTGGACCATCACTTTGGGGGCTTTCACGTCGCTGAAGTAGCTTCCTGTGCCCATGATCTGGTAGTGAAATCACTCGTATCAGTAATGGACATATCAATGATGACATGCTGAACAAGGGAAAACGAACCTGTGACCAACTCGATCCCTGGATTCGGGAACCGACCGGAACTTTGACAGTGCCCTGTACCTGATAAATGCCCGCTGGAAAGAAAGCAATCTTGTTCTGCGCAACAGCGTTTTGCAGGAATTGGTTGATGGCAGCAGTCTGATCCCCAGTGGCATCGTTCTTCATGCCCTGAGCCGTGGCAACAAGAAAATCGCCCACGCCAAGAGCCTCGTACTGTGGGCGGGATCTCGAGAAGAAGAACCCCTGGTCCAGCAGACCTGTAGGCCTGCCAGGCACACCAGCGATGGCACCGCTCTGGTAGCTGCCACTCCCGCCCGTAAACCGCTGACCGATTCCCCAGAGCCCGAGTATTGCGATGGTCTCGGATCCGTGTAGGAGGGTCTGCCCACCGGTTGTTTTCACGATGTCTTTGACGTTGTCTATGACCAGATGGTCAATCACCATGTTGGGAGGGGCGTCAGCGCCGTCGTCTGTGAGGATTCCCGTAGGGACGTTGCTCATCGTGCAGTCAATGAAAGACACCGAGCCGACACCGTACTTGGTGATGCCTCCCTGACCGCTGATGTTGAAGCCGATCGATCCACCCTCAATGGCGATTCCCTGAAAGTTGAAGCCCCAGTCCCAGATCATTTGTAAAGCGGTGTCGCAGCCGCGGAATTTGAGTTTGCGGGCCGTGTACTGCTGCGTACCTGCCCGCCAGCCGATGGTACCTCCTTGGAATACGAGGTCGGAGACAAAGCCACCGGACCCATTCTCGCTGAAGATGCCGATGTAGGTTCCGCCATTGTCGGACGTGACGTTTTCCGGCATTTTGAAGAGAAGGTTCTGCAACGAGCAGGCCTGAGCCACTTGCCACTGTATCACGATATTTCGGTTAGCGAGGCGCCGGCGAA
Organism: Coniochaeta sp. 2T2.1; assembly: GCA_009194965.1. Classification (NCBI taxonomy): domain Eukaryota; kingdom Fungi; phylum Ascomycota; class Sordariomycetes; order Coniochaetales; family Coniochaetaceae; genus Coniochaeta; species Coniochaeta sp. 2T2.1. The sequence continues at coordinate 1,935,473 of VSMA01000002.1, read as the reverse complement.
GACTAGTGTTGGAATATATACGCCAGGCCTGTACGCAAGCCCAGGGTAGGTAGTGGAGGATAGGTGTGGTGAGCCTCAGGGAGTCCCCCTGAGGCTCTGCGGAGGCCGGAGGCTGAGTTAATCCGCAGGTCACGTGACCTGCGGACTCCACCAGCCCCTATTTCTTTCCACAGGGCTGGCCACCCACCCACCTTCCTTCCTTCCTTCTACGATGCGTATCAGAATATACAGTACAGGACTCCTGAACTTGGTGCGCCAACAGTGTGAAGCCCTCCCTACGGGAGGCAATATACGTCCTTACGTATATACCCTGGTGAAACCAACACTGATCAGTGGTAAAAATCACCACTGCTACCGCGTAATGGGGGCGCGGCTTCAAGTGAGGGATAACCACGGATCAGCAAGGTATCTACAGAAGAGACGCCCTCGCCCTGGCACCTCTTCCGCAAGGAGACTGTCGCCTCGACGAGGGAGTGCTAAGGAAGCTCCTCATACTGTCGTCTAACGCAAAGGGGACTCCAAGCCGCAGCCTGTACAAGCCCTGAGCCGACTACTCGGGGGACTGTCTGTTTTTCGCGGCGCGTCTATCACGCCCTGACACTCGCCCGGCTACCTTGCGAGCCGCCCACCAAGTCACGGCCCTCTATAGCCGCCAGCCTGTACAAGCCCTGAGCTGACTACTCGGGGGACTGTCTGTTTTTGGCGGCGCGTCCTACAACGTAAGAAGAAGCTCGCCAACGTGGAGGCGAGCCGCCACAAGTTACCTCCGGGAAGAATAAGCCCCCGCCCCGGACCTTCGATTCATCCTATCCCACGGCCTTGCGCCGACCTTTTTCCATCATTTTGAGTAGCCCAGACGACTGCGACGCTCTCTACGATCAGATCCAGCCTACTCTCGCCCGGATCTATCGATTTTTCATCAACTTTTGCGACTTTGAGGGATTTTCTACCACTATTACCGACGACGACCACGCCCGGCAGCGACCACCCCCCCGCCGCGCCCACCACCGGCTCCGGCGCACAAGGACGACCGGCCCGGCCTCACCCACTCGGCCGGCCGAGAAGAAAAGACTGCCAGAGGATGAGCTCCTGCACGGCACCGCGCCGCGTGGAAACGTGACGCCCATCGGCGAAGAAGGAGCTCCCCCACCGGCGAGCCGCCCTCGACGAGAACGAGCCGCCTACGGAGCCGCCCACCAGCGAAGAAGGACCACCCCTCCTCGAGAGCCACCACGTACCGGAGCACCCCCCCGGAAGCCAGACAAGCCCAGCCTACCACCCCGACCCCGGGTGCCCACCAGGCTGCCGCACACTCACTACAAGGGCAAGCCCACTACCCCCAGTAGTGGGAGGACATTTACAAGGCAGGAGACTGAGGTGCGGAGGAGAGATGGGAGAGGAGGATTTGCAAGCGCCGCCACCAGATCTGCCCCTCGAAGACGTCCCAGTCTACTCGACGGAGTGGCTGTACTATGAGGGGAGGTATACTGATGGGCTGCAATGGAACGAGAAAACGGGCCTGTATCTAGTCAACAGTTGGCCTGCGGACCTGGCGTATCCCTGGCCTCAAAAGAAGAGACTGCCAGTGTTGGAATATATACGCCAGGCCTGTACGCAAGCCCAGGGTAGGTAGTGGAGGATAGGTGTGGTGAGCCTCAGGGAGTCCCCCTGAGGCTCTGCGGAGGCCGGAGGCTGAGTTAATCCGCAGGTCACGTGACCTGCGGACTCCACCAGCCCCTATTTCTTTCCACAGGGCTGGCCACCCACCCACCTTCCTTCCTTCCTTCTACGATGCGTATCAGAATATACAGTACAGGACTCCTGAACTTGGTGCGCCAACAGTGTGAAGCCCTCCCTACGGGAGGCAATATACGTCCTTACGTATATACCCTGGTGAAACCAACAGCCAGAAACAGCATGATCTACGATAAGCCCATATCGTCTGGGAAGGGAGACATCACTTGGCAAGCCACAGTGTGGTGAGGAGATATGTGGGCTCATTGAAGTGCATAACTGTATTTACGAAAGAGCGACAAACTGTTAACATGTGAAATGCAATGGAAAGCCAAAACAAAAGCAACTCAACACAAACATTCCCGCTGGTCGTTAATCGTGTACTCGTACTTGCATCAACACATCTTTACTCCATATCTGCCCACTCGAGACCTTGCACGACCTCTCAGTGGCTGGTCATACGGGCAATTGCGATTCCATGATTTCCATCAGGAGTCTCAACGCCTCACAGGCCGCCAAATGCTTAGAAGGGGAGGAGGCCCAAGAGGCCACCAGCAAGACCGCCGAGGACGCTGTCGAGAATCTTCTTGACGGCGAACAGGAGACCGTCGACGACCTTGTCGAGAGCAAGGATGAGCTTGCTCAGGGCGAGAATCAAGGGCGTCAGATAGATCAAGACACATCCTGTAATGCGGTCAGTTTGTTTATTCTTCGCCAGGAATGCGGACAGTTTGCATACCGAGACCGAGCTTGATGATGACAAACTTCAGGGTGCAGGCAATCTCCCACACCAGAATCTTGATCTTGATGCCGAGACAGTCGGCAGTGCAACCAGAGTTGCGCTCCCAGACCTCACGCTTGGACAGGACCTTGGTGGCCGCCGTCAGAGCATCGGTGATGCCCTGGAATTGGGGAGCGAGAGTAGTGGCGGTGGCCGTCTGAGTGAGGACATCTGGGTTCTCGGGCACGGCAGCGGTCGTCTTGTCTGGATTGTAGATACCACATCAGTATCAAGTACTTCCTTATGGATGTCGGGCTTGGTTGGGAAAGCTTACTGATGCTGGCGGTGTAACCCTGGATCTGCGAGAACAATTTGTCGATCTCATCGGCCTGGGCATCGAGTTGACGCTCGGCTATGATGGGTCCGGCCAGAGCGCTGGCGGCAAAGGCAAAGACGGCAAAGAAGACGGCCTTCATTGTGAATGCTTGGAATTGTTCTGGACGGAAGATGTCTCGAAGACTGAAGACGGACTGCGGAGGTTGGGAGCCGGCAACTGAAGTCTAAAGTCTGAGCTGTGATGTCTGATGTCTGAGGCTTGCTGTCGAGAGAGGGAGAATACTCGAGCGAAGCAAGTTCTATTTATCTTCTTTCGTCGTCTACCGACATGGTCGATCGCGATGCTGTCCATCTCGTACATCCGGGACAAAGTGTCTCTTTGGCGCGGCTTCGGGGCAGTCTCCTCCACGACAGAGCACGTATCGCACGCATTTCAGATGTTCCCATCGTGATCATGAAGGCACCAAGTAGCCCAAATATGCCTGATGATGTCAGACTTGCAACTTTATCAGACTATCGTCAAGATTCCCGAGTTGAATCTTGATCTCCAGCACCTCATGCCAAGTCCTCTAGATGTTAAGTCAGATTAAACTTCCTCAAGAGAGAGAAAAGGGAAAACTCGACTGTCGATCGGCGCTGCAATACTTTGAGCGAGCCGAGAAACCAAACACGAGTGGCGCAATGAGGCCCGGTAGACCGACAGCCGAGGCCGTTTGCCATATTCTCCGAGGCTGCAGGAAGGTAACCCAGTGAATATTCCAACTCGCTAGTCAGCGATTGATGGACGTTTATTCATCCCGGGAACGCTAGGCAAGCAGCCGGGAATCGACTTAGTAGACACCTTCCCCGAGGAAATGTCGCCAATGGTTCGTCTAACCGCACCTCCACCTTGGATGGAATCCGCAGATGAAGCCCAGACATGAACGCAACCCAATATAGCCTACAACTGGTCAGTGCTTCCTCTGTCCCTGATTATAGATGCAGTGGAACGTGTGTACTACCTGCTTACCACGCGTGCTCGTTGGATTTCTCCTGATTATCGTCTCAGTCCTCTAACCGACAGTTCGTTCGGTGAACGTCAATTATTCTCGATGCAACGCGGTGATGTCACAGGTTCTTCGACCGTTAAGGAACATAAGACGTGTTAGAATGGAGCGGGGAGCATCTGCAGTGGTCAGATTCGCCTGGATATTATGCCGCCAGAGGCAAGTCTAGGATCCCACCACTGAGGAGATATATCTGTCAGACAAGCCACGGGACGAATCTGTCGGCGAAGACAACCATCTTAAAGATAAACTCAGCCTGAGAAGGTCTCTGTAATCGACACAGATCAGCACTGCAAATCATTCGAGCTTCCTAACTGCCGGTAAATGATACCGAAACACCAACGGCTCCCTTTCAAATGGCAGCGCTCACGTCGGGGTTATGATGGGATCGTCGAGCGGCCTGAGATCCCCAGATAAAAGGCCAGGTCTTCGGGTGCCGGTGGGCGACCGCTTCCCGTAGCTGCCGAATTGGAAGCTGAGGAGCGGACGTTGTAGGCGCAGAGGCTAAACTCGAGATGTGACCTCTTCGTCTTGATGCTTAAAAAGGGGGTGTGGAGATGTTAATCTGCCCTGCTCCCCATGCAGATCTAATTTATCCATGAACGGTTGACGGTTGTCGATACATATTGCCTTTTGCGGGGGAGCCCGGGCCAACTGCAGGTGTAAGATAGATGCCGGGTGCAAGCTTGAGTCGAGGCCTTCTGTGGATTGACAAAGAAGGACAAGATCGACACAGTATAGACGCCTTCGGGGATTCCCAAGCTGTCAAAAGTCTGGAACTGTACCGCTTGGCAAGAGTGAATAAATAAATAAATTCCATATATATGCTCGCCTAGAAGTGTGGCAGTGGCAGCAGATTGGATTTCATATTCGAGAAAGTTGGAAAGTACTCGAACACTCTCTGCCGATGTATCCGTCTGCATTTCTTACAATGTAGACAATGCAGAGGAGGTTCCATTCTGCGGTCTAATCCTGCAGTTGAACGTCATCGTGGGCTGACAGCAGCTACGTGGTCCGGTGTCGATGGGAAACCCTCGAGAGTCGAAGGAGTCGAGTACCAAAATTTTCACAGCTTTCCACGGAGCCATACTGCTTGTGCAAGCCCCAATCTTAGTACCCTCTATGAGAGGATTGAGATGATAAAGAGGATCAAGAACGGTTAGGTATATCGAGTTATGACTAGTATCTAAGGTTTCGAGTAGATATAAAGAAACATGAGACCACGAGACGACGAGACCACTATACCACTAGACTACGAAATTACGAGATTAGGAGACCTGATACAGATGTGGTAGAGAGGATTCTCTATGGGGGCTAACAGGGTGCACAAATAGCCACTTAGGGGGTGCATAGCCACTTAGGGGGTGCGTAAGTAGTATGGTTATTTCCACGTGAGGGTAGAATCTCGAAGAATCAGGGCGAAGACCAGAACAATTTATCTTGCCTCCAGACGGAGAGTGACCACTATCCAGTTCTGGAATTTCGGCCCGGCAGAAGCAGCATAAGTAATGTTCCCCTGGCCTGGAAAGCCCACAATGCTATGACCCGGAATCTATCGTCTGGTTGGGGAACATAATGACGGGCCACGGCAGCAAAGTACAGAACAATGGTGAGTCTGTTATTTCCCGTACATGAGCACTTTGGAAGCATACACAGAGGAGTGTTGCTTCGCGATGGTGGGGTCTGGTAAGCGTCATGGAGGCCAGTGTCGGTGGAGGGTTTTGTCCTCCGATGCCTCACGATACTTCCAGTCGTCTTCCCCTAGTTCTTTTGAAGATAAGAATGTCTAGTTATGGCTACGTACCAGCCACAAGAAAGTCGAGTCTTCGCATCTACGTCCAGTTACTGCCATTCAATCCACGTGCCTTATGCCCCAGTCATCACGGTAATGCTGAGTTTGTTGCCATCTGTGGATTTAACTCGTACTTCTGGGTGAGATATCACGTCTTTCCATCGTCCAGCAGATATTTTATTCCCAATGTGAAGTAAGGCGGTAGTGTCCCCTCGGTTTCATTGCATGTGCGGCAGCTGGTCGGACGATTAGAATGACAACTCCCCATTCTTTGGACGACGCTATTCAGAAGGAGACTGGTTCTTTCGACAGAGTTCGTCGATTTCCATCGACGGCCCGATCCTGGCTTATGCTGAAGCTACAGCCTTTGTGGCACACGGCATCAGTGAGTATGTGAGATAGGATCCCCAGTCCCATTCTGACATCGTGGTTTTGTGCTACGCATTAACTATGGCAAGTTGGCAACAATTCAGGCGTCAAGAAAGCTGGCACATATACAGCAGTATGTGGCTCATGTTGTCGATTGGGGGTGTGCCTGGAGCTCATCCTTCAATGCAACCACACCCTCCAAAAGCAGACAAGTTCGACGCCAGACAGCGGCACAACTGACGCCCCGGTACAACAACATGAGAACACCTGTCCGCTGTCTATCATAACCTTGAAGGTATTCATCCTCGTCACACATTGCTCCGCATCGCGGTATGGAGTACCGGAACTACCTACCGAGAGAGCCCAACATCCGAACGCAGCGCAGTCGTATTTGAGACATTTTGTACTCCTCGGAAGTGGCACGGAGTCATGGACATCCCCAGCCGTGACCACCACGGCAACTGCCACTGCGGAAGCTACCGCTTCAAGGTCCGCCTCCCGCACCACCACGCGCAGATTGTGCCATCTCTGTGCGACTGTAGGCTCTGCCAGAAACGAGGATACCAGTGGTGGTTCAGGCCGGCGTCCGCAGCGTTCGAGGTCACACGCGACGACGGGAGGTTGGTTGAGTATCGGTCGTCGATGCTGGAACACAAAGTGTGGTATCATGCTTTCTTGCTTTTTAACCTTGTCGCGGGTGGTACCAGGCTTACTTGACACCCGGTCTAACAAAACAAACAGAACGCTTGGGTGGGCATCTACCCGCGACTCTCGGAAGTCAAGGTGACGGGCACGGAGCACCTGACGGACTACCGCTTCGGCCGGAAGTTCATGGGCCACCCTTTCTGCAGGGTATGCGGCGTCCACGTCGTTACGAACGCGCACGGGCCGCCGCAGGATGTTGTCGACCAGCTGCCCGACGGCAGGAGGGAGATGGTCCGCAAGAAGTTGGACGTGAAACCCGTCAATGTGATGGTGTTGGAAGGTGTTGACTTGTCGCTGATGGAAGTGGAGCGTACGGACGAAGGGACGGAAGGGTACGCGAGGGACGTTCTAGGACTGACAGGGTAGAAGAGAGAGGGGAAAAGATGAAGGGTCTCTCCGGGCATCAAACGCGGGACCGCACGCAAGCCAAGGTTCAGGGTGTAACCTTTTGCGAGCATGAGGGTGGAGGTTCGGACCGTCGACCTTGCAAATGCGGCGTCTGGGGATACCAGCCTAGCTAGATGTGAAACATCATTCGTCTTGACTTCCAAGACCTTACTGAGCGACATGCTCGGGAGCTACCCTATACAAGACATCCAAGGGTCACAGGGTTACGCGAATCACATCGAAACCACGCTGTTGTCCTCCTGTCCAATCTTACAACCAAACAAGCCATAACATGCTTCGGCATCAAAGCCGCTGTTTTACAATGGTATCAATAACTCTATCACGTCTCCACCCAGACTCACTCCAGACTACCTTCCCAGTCCTCCTCACGCGTCTCCCATCCCTATGTCAGCATCTACTCCAAGCCCATCCTAACCTCATCCCCAACCCCCCACCCCCCGTCCCCCCCACCATCCGATCGATTCCCCAACCCCAGACTAGTCCCCAGCACAGCAGCCTCCTCCTCCTCCTCAACGGCGTCGCTGGCCCTCCTACCTCCTTTCCCTTTCCTAGATGACGCGTCCGTAGCGCGTCTCCTCAGTGTCGGCGGTCCTCCCTTCCCGCTGTTGCTGTTGATGCTCGACGGGCCGCCGAACCGGCTCGTCGAGCGCGAGGAAGAGGACAGGATCGAGGCCGAGTCGGTGCTGGTCTCCCCCTCCTCTGGGTGGGGGTGGTGGTATGACGAGCTGTTGTTGTTGTTGTTGGAGGAGGAGGAGGGTATGGAGACGGACGCGGTGGAGAGGGAGGCGGGCGTGGGGGAGAGGGCTTGGGAGGAGAGAGACGGCCGGCGGGGAGGGAGGGCGGGTTTGGGGCAGGAGGAGGTTGTTGATGTGCTGCCGTCGTCTTGCGGCTGTAGGGAAGTGGGTGTGTCGTCGCGCTCGGTGATGTTAGTCGTCGCTTGCGAGGAGCCGGGAGGTGCGCCGGAGCTGGCGTCGTCTTCTACCTCCACAAGCTCGGCGTCGCGGTACCATTTTCTTCGACGTGTCCAGCGGCCCCAGCCATCTTGGCCTCGGCGGCCGTTTTGCCACTACCATTGTCATGACCAGTCAGTAAACCCGTCGAGACCGGGGGTGATAGGAACAAGAAAGGAAAACATACCTTATTATCATAGTAAACCCACCCCATCCTACCCCCGGCGCCGTCATAGTCGACCTCCCCCTCCTCACCTTTGGCAGCGTCATCGCCTACCCCATCAACCCGCCACCTGGATCCCTCAACCCACATCCACCGCATGTTACTCCCGTCCTCCACCTCGGGCAGCTCGAACTCATCCTTCGCGGGGACGGGGTTGTTGTGCTCGTCCGTCCAGGCGGCGCGTTCATACGCAAACAAACTGTTCGTCCACCCCAACCCGACCCAGCGCCGTTGGTTCTCGTAGATGATGAACGTGAACCGCACGCCCGCGTCTCGACCAGATTTAGCTCGCCGAAGAGCCTTCGTTAGCTCCGACTCCCGCCGTTGTGGCTGCTTAGCAGCGCCATTGACCTTTACATCACCATTCTTACTCGTAGCCGTCGTAGCACCGGCGACAGCGCCCTTACCCTCCCGGGCGCCAGACGTCTTAGGTGCCTCGAACCGCAACCCAGTAACCAGCGCGCACCCCCGCCGCACAGTAGCGCTCCTCCACAAAATAACTCTCGACACCCGCATCGCCCTCGAGTGCCAGGTCAACACGACCGTACCAAACACGAGCATGACCCGCCGCGTCGTCACGATCCGCCACGGCGACAGGGTAAGCGCGTACCAGAACGGCGTGCACAGCAGGATGCGCACGAACAGCGTCGTCAGGGCCGGGCGCGTGGTGGCCGACGTCGGCGTGCGCTGCGTCGACAGGAAGTCCGTCAGCTCCAGCATCGGCTCGAGGAGTATGTTACACCGCCCCGTGAACTCCTTGAGCGTCTTGACGATCTCGTCCAGCGTCTTCTGGTGGCGCGTCGAGGTCGCCTCGGCCGCGGAGAGGGCGGTGCTGTGGGAGCGGGCGCGGGCGTGGCCCTGGCCGTTATTCGTATTGCCCTCGTTGTTGTTGTTGTTGTTGTTCAGTGACCGGGTGTCGGATGTAGAGTCCACAGACAGATTCTTCTGCTTCCCCGCCCTCTTCGCCTTGGCCGCGTCCGCCGCGCTGAGGCCGGCGCTGCCGTCCGCCGTGCCCAGTCCCGGCTCGGACCAGCCGCTGCTGGACAGCGGGGAGTACCGGCGGCCGTACATCCCCCCTATAAGCAGGAGGACGAGCACCACCGGCCCGGCGACGCGGATTACGATGTCGCCGTACAGCACCGTGGCCCAGAAGGCTACCACGAGGAGAAAGCTCTCCCAGGGATCGCCTGTCGTCCACGACAGCAGACCGACGAGTTTATTCAGCGGTAGGAGGAAGGGGTGGCTGTAGGCCAGGGCGCGGGTGATTTGCGGCGGCGTCGCTAGGAGGAGGGGGGACTTCTGGTGCACGAGGATGGTGCTGCGGCGCTTGGCGGCTGTGCTGGCGGAGGGAGTGGTGGCGCTCAGGGTCGTCGGGGAGAAGGTCGCGTAGGTTGGAGGGCCGTTGCCCTGCGGGGTGGAGGAGGAGGCATCGTAGTTGTAGCTCGGCTTGGAGGGGGTGGTGGTCGAGTGGGAGGAGGAGTCCAGCGGGTCGCTGCGTTGGGATCGCGGGGTGGACATGTGCGAGTCTAGTACCCAGGGAGTTTCCTGGCGGTGGTGGTGGTGATGGTTAGCTGAGGTATATCATGGTATGGCTGGCATGGCAGTAGACGGAAGACGAGATGGCTGTTGTTGTCCAGGCCGTCTTGAGCTCAGCTCAGCTCAGCTCTGATGCCTGGGAGGTGCTGACGTCGTGTTCGTGGCGGCAAGCTGAGGTATAGCCGCTAAGCTTCGATCACCAGATCGTCGGTGCGTCGCAGCTTTGACAGTTGGGATGGTCCAGACGGGACAGAAACGTCATGCAATTGGCAGGCTGGATATTTTGAAACGAGGAGACGAAATGACCGGAACAAAACTTACAAAGGCAGCCATTAAAAAGAGGAGGTGGGAGGGATGTTCCAACTTCGGTCAAGGTGCAGCTGCTCACTGGCAGCAGCGCGTCGCTCCAAATTCCGACGTCATCGGTCTACCAGTGAATTGGAGGGAGGCGCACAACATCGGACGGCCGGCAAGAGAAAGCTAAAATCGGCAAGAATAGCTGTAGAAATGAGGTAGAGTGGGCGAAGAAACTCGTTCTATGTCATGCACAGTATTAAAAAGGATATGCTGTTCTGCTCCAAGTCGTCAACATCAATCGAGGAAGGCACGACCAGCCAAGTTGAGAACAAACGGAAGTGACGGCGAGAACAGCTCAACTCGGTTATTCGCATATCCCTGTCGGTTATCGTTGTATCCGTCGACAACCGAGGAGACCGAAATCACATGTCAGCATTGTCAACGTCTCGTATTCGCAAAAGCATCCCATCTTCAGAGGCATATCCCAACTGTGCCACGTAGAAAGGAGAATAGTAGGACTATTAAACAACCTGGAAGTTACACTGGATAATTAAGAGAAGTATTAAAAGATTTAACCCCTGAGACTGTGTGCCCGTCACCAGACCTGCCATACACGATACAAAAGAAAGAATGCAAATAGGTATCTCTGCGCAATGACAAAAGCAATACGGCTCCCCATTGATTACACTTGCTTTCCTCCCTTCGTCCCTCCTTGCCCTCTGCGACATATCATTTTCGTCCTCCATCTCCATCACCCATACCAAACTCTTTCGCTGAAATGATCGCCCGAGAGAACACCATCGATCGCCCAGGATCAGACGCCAAAAAATACCGCCAAATTAGTAGGCATGTAGCCCAAGAGCGACGCCTATCAAACTTCCAAGTGGTCAAGACACGCGCCCCAGCACATGTCCATGACTCTCCATCTTTGTGCTCCTCCAATAACCTCCCCCAGCGCATCACGCTATCCTGCGTCGCATCCAGCTTGCTCAAACCCGCGTATACGCAGTAGCAGGTCGACTGGAGTTAAACCTGTACCACCCCGTTAGCATCGTTCCCTCTATTCCTGAATCTCCCCAGGCGGCAGACTTACTTCTGATTCCGATAATCAATAGCGCCATTAACCCTCTTGACCCACGCGCAGAACCTCCTCGCGTGCACGCTCCCCACCTCCTTGCGGCCCATGGCCGTGCTCGTGTCGAACACCAGGTCAAGCTTCTTCCCCTCGTCATCTTCATCTTTCCCCTTCTCCGCCCCGTCAGGGTTAAACATGAGCGTGACGACAACCGGAGCCCCCGGACTGTCCTCCACGGGATTGACATCCACCCTGGCAACGTCGTGCGGGTTGATCACGAAGTCGAGCTCCTGGTCGGGCAGCGTGGAGACGGTGTTGGTGCTCTTGTCGACGGAGAGCTGCAGGAAGGGACCGCCTTTCTTGTGGTGGAAGGTCGACGACGTGGCGAAGTCCTTGACGTAGGCGATCTCGAACAGGTCGTCGCCGCTGCCGGGCGCACGTGTTGGGAGCGGGGTCGATGTACGGCTTGTCGAGGGCTTGGGGGTTGTAGTGCGGGATGTGCTTTGGACGGGGACGAGGGACGGCGGGTCCTGTCGAGGCGAGGCGGCCGCGGGAGCGGGTGGTCCGGTGGAGGCGGGTGCTAGAGGGGGGGTGGCGGATTCGGACCCGGACGCGGAACGCACGGCGCGCCAGCGGATGGAGGATGTGCCGTCGTCGGGACGGACGACGGTAGGCGTGGAGGATTGCGACGAAGGTTGCGATGCCAAGGGTGCCACAGGGGTGGGCGAGGTGCTACGCGGCGAGGAGATGGCGCTCGAGCTGTCGGACGGGATAGCAGGTCCGGCCGCTGCGGCAGCGCTCGGTGCCGACTCCTTCTGCTGCGGCGTCGGAGCACGAGCGGCCGATCGCTCTTCGTTCGCCTCGCTTGCAAATGCGGCCCCAGACGGAGCCGTTTCCGGATCAAGGAGAGGACCAGGGCGGGTGTGTCCAGGCACTGCGATGGCCCTACCCGGCAGCACGATGGAGTCCTCGGTGCGCGGGGAGGATGCTGTTGCCGCTTCGCCGTTAGTTGTATGCAGAGGTGCAGCAAGCGTGGACGGGCTCGCACTGGGTCCATTCCGCGATCTCCACGCGTGCAACTTTATGACCCTCCGGCGAGGGTCGGATTTCGTACTCGAGTCCGATGCGCGCCTCGGGGCGCCTTCGGTAGCTTCCATCAGCGTCCAGGGAGCCTTCTCCGTCGTCGGGATGATAAACGAAGACACGCCCTCATCGCTGCCGGCTGCAGGCGTCTCAGCATCCAAAGTAGCACCATCGCTAGCGGTCGCGGAAGCATCACCGGTTCCCATATCGACGGGCTCATTCGCTGATGTTCCGTTCTCGCGTCCGCCCTTGTTAGACACCGACGTCCTTCGGCTCTCCGCATTCGCCATCTCGACATCCTCGTCGGTTTCGGGTACGTCCGAGCCGTGGGCAGATGAATCGTCCGCCCTCGACACATCAGCCATCTCAACGTCAGCGGGACCCGCACCTCCATTCGCCCCCGCGGGAGCCTCCCCCTCCGTGGGCATGTCGCTCTCCTTATCCGCAACAGCAGCCTTCTCCTGCTCCCCTTTCTCATCACCGGGAATCTTCGGCGCAATAAACGGATTCCTGACGGCCGAGGTCAACTTTGGCGGCAGTCCCTTGGTAGCATAGTACGCATTCATTTCCTCATAAGTCGCAAACCTCTCTGGCCGCGATTGCGCATACGAGTCCCTTGCCCGTTCGAAGTTCGGCACGTGCCTGACGCCATGGTTGTGGTTCTCAAAGTCAAAGATCGAGAGATCTTTGGCGCCTAGCCAGCCTACACTGAGCTTCCCGTCAAAGTACATGACCGGGAATTCCCGCTTCGTGACCAGCCGTCCGCCATCTTCGTACCCCTCCGCCCAGCCCGTAATCTCGCGCGTGGCCTTGTCGACCGTGTAGCACTTGGGCGTGGAAGAGAGCAGGCCCGTCTCTTTGAGCGTGTCCTGGAGGCCAAAGGGTTCGAGACTACCCCACGGCAGAACCATAACTGCGTAACGGGTCTTGTTCTTGCTCCAGTATCCGAGGTACAGCTCGCCTTCAATGGGGTAGTAGACACCCGTCGAGGCTTCCCTGGCGGTATCAGTGGCAGCCTTTTCCTTCTTGCGCTGGGCAGCGGCGGCAGCGGCTCCAGTCTGCGCCCGGCGCGCGGGCACGGTCTCTGGCACGGGAAAGCCCATGCTCCGCCGCTCCGTCTTGGTGAGCTGGTTGCGGTTGAAGGGCTTGTAACCTTTCTCGAAGGCGTCCTTGACGGCCTTGTTGTTCTTGTCGGCCAGCGCCTTGTTGCAGTCCCAAACCATGTGGCCCAGCTCCTGTATTGCCAAGGCGTGCTCTTTGGACATGTTGTTGTGCTGGTTGCTGTGGAGGTGCTTCGCCGCCCCGTGGAGGGGATTGGTGTTGAAGTGGACTCCGTGCTCATCGCACTTGAGGATGTACCAGTCAAACTTCTCGCCTGGCGGGTAGGGGATGATGATGTGCTTGTACTCTGCGTCGCCGTCTTGATAGACCTCGTTGAAATCGATCGTGCGCTTGACGACAGGCGTCTTGGTTGCTTGGCGGGGAGTAGGGGGCTTAGCCTTCTCCACTTCGGGGATGGCTTGGGATTTCTCCGAGATGGGGATGCCTTGGACGCCTTGTGGCTTGTCAGGGCTGTTATGTCCCTGCCACATGCGGGTTCTCCGAGCTGGCTCCTGGTCGTTCTGGGTTTCCAACGGAGTCTCCGCCTTCCGCTTGGCCTTCAAGACGTCAGCAATGCATTCGTTAATGGTAGGAACGCCATTCACTTACGCTGCCGGTGTTGCTAAGTGGGTCAACCACTCGCTCAGGGTCAACTGCAATAGGGGTGGAAGGTAAGATCTTCTGGTGACTAGGGAGAGGGTGCCGAACTCCCCTCCCCTCTGCCACGTTGCTGGGGTTCAAGGGCTCAGTCCACCTTGGCTGTGGCTGTGGGTGCGGTTGTGGTTGCGGTTGCTGTTGTGGTTGCGGTTGCGGCTGTGGTTGCGGTTGCGGCTGTGGTTGCGGTTGCTGTTGCGGTTGCGGTTGCGGCTGTGGTTGCTGTTGTGGTTGCTGCTGCCTCTCCGGGCCAGGGCCAGTCGGTGTCGCGTACTCGTTGTGTAACGGCTTTCGCTGATGTGGTTGACGGACATAATCTGTCTCATGGAAGGACCTCGGTTGGGCAGCATTCGGTGATGGTTGTACATACTCCCTTCCGTAAAAACCCGGGGGTGGTGCTGACTGCCGGACATGCTCTGAGAACACAGGCTGGCTGGTCTTCACGTTGCTGCCCAGTGGTTGGCGGTGATACAAAGGCATAGTCATCTGAATAGGATGATTCTCTGCTTGATGGTTCTCTGAAGGTGGCAAGCGAGCTGGCAATGGTACCTCGCGCTGTGGGTTCTGCAAAAGTCAGCAAAAAGTATCTGAGCAGGTTGCCAATTGTCAGACATGGGATGGACTTACCGGATTGTGGCGTGCTGCAATAGGAGCCAGTCTCTGCATAACCTCCTCGGTGAACGCTTCAGCATGCTCGAGTAACCGCCTATTGTAGTGTCTTCGGATCCTGGCCTGCTGGTCCGTATGGTTGTCCTGGAGTTCTTTAAGCCTAAGGGCCTTCTTGTCGATGATCAGCTGCTCCATTAGATCCGCCGACTGCATGTGGCCACAGGATGCGACGACGCGCATGTTCTTGTGGAAGTCTTCCTCTACATTGGCGATATTGACTCGGTTGTCGTGGTCCAGCTTCTGCAGCTCCTTGTCGAAGAGAGACTGGATCGTATCTCGCTCTGCTTTCCAGGTATGCAGGTACTCCTCCGCCTCGCGCTGGGCCACGGCAATGTTTTCCCTGATTGACGACATTGTGGTCGACAGCGCGGATCCTCGGCTATGACAACCGTGATAGGAGTCTTAAAGTTGCTGATTCAGTGCTTCCTTTGAGGTGACAACAAATACATCACAGTCCTGGCTTGATTGTTAAACCATGCCGGTGTGAGACTGGCAATGACAATGATCCTGTAAGAGTTTCGGTTAGAATCGCGCATATGGCATGTAAATGGTAGAAAGGCGTGATAGCAAGGCTAAGAATAACCCAAGTGAAGTGAATGCAGGACAGTAACACGGCACCAACAGGCCAACTAGCACTCAGTAAGTTGGGGGCAGTAATGGAATGAGGGTGGTAGCGGTTAGGTGCAGGGTGTCATCGGAGGTAATGTCGATATCGGGGAATCGGCGACATTGTGCCGCACCCACTAGGCCACTGGGCCACTGGGCCACTCGGGCAAAGTACCGTTGCACCGCTGTTGCTTCCAAAAGAAACACTGTTGCGTAACCCATGAAACAGTCATCATCTCGCATTGCCAGAGGTCGGTTAATAATTATGCGAGATGGCTGAAATAGCACGCCACAATCCAAATCCCCATCCCCCACGCACATCACATACCTTGTAAAACTCTCCGCCGTACGGATGTCTCCTTCTTGACAACACAGGAAAATGGTGATCGCGTGTGCAAACAGGAGAAACGATATGAGAATGAACGACTCTGCTGAAGGATGGATCCAATGTTAGGTTGCCACGGCAAGGGAATGAATGAAATGCCCAGTAGGAGAATATGTGAGTCTCAATGCGATGCAACTCAGGGTCATTGTATGTCAAGGAAGAGGGCGAAGAACCATAGACGTGATGATGGAAGGTTGTACGTTGTTCGGTAGAAAGGTGAAGTGTGGATCAACGTGGAAGATACTTCCAAGGTAGAGGTAGAGAAAGGATTCCGTTTGCCGCTGCACGCCTAAAATCCGCCACGGCGTAGTGTTGCAGAACGGGAAGGAGCGACAAACGCGACCTCGCGCGCCCACTCGTGTAATGAAGGAAAGTGCATCCGACGCAGACAAGTAAAAAAAAAGCCATAACTTACAAGGAGGAAGGAGCGATGCACCCTATCTGGCTCCTGCCATCAATGCATGCATTCACTGTACAAAGGGTATAGACATAGATAGATAAGGTAGGTTAAGGTCTTGGAAAGGGAGGCTCTGTACAGTTGCTATGGAAAGAAGTGGATGCGAACGTAGAGTGCAGCGCACAATAGGTGAGATAGGAATGGAGGTGCAGAAGGAATGGGAAAGTGGGAAAAGAGAGGAAAAGGGGAAAGAAAGAAGAGTGGGAGGGGAGGGGAATCAGGAGATTAAGGGCGCGCAGAATGGGACATGTTACGGTAGCCGGCCGGTGATATGGGCAGAAAGCTTATGCTTAGTCGGTTGTACAGAATGACCTAGATGGAATCTGTTACGAGGAGCCTTAACCGATCCCCGGGCCAGGAAGAGATAGCCTGGGGCTAGACGTACAGACGGGGTTACGGACTTGACGAATGATGATACATCAGTTTCTGGTGCTCTGACTGTATTCATGTAGGTCTAGTAATTGGTCCGATAATCTCTACTTCGTACCACTGATTATGACAGCGAAGTGGATCCCCGAGGTACAAGTTACACCACACTAGCGATCATAAAATTACAATTCAGTTGGGGGAACCACCGATAATGCATTGATCGCTATCTGGTCCTGGTGTGCTATGACTAACGGACCACCTTCTGGACTCTCGTCCACTAGCAGGCTTTTAGCCATGGTCGCTAGCAGCAAAGGCATTTGACTAAGGATAAGGTAATAGGCCGTGGAAGTGCTAGTGACAGCAACATGGATGGACACTTGTTGGCATGCATGATGCTACTACGACGAGGTAAGACTTACTAGCCCGTCACATCCCGGCAAATACGGCAGTTGGTGTGTGAGCCCGTATAACTAGTGGCACAGCAGTAACAAGACTGACAGCCCCAGGCTGCTCTGTACAAATCCAATCATAGCGCCCTGTCAAGTTCCATGTTGGTGAGCCACATGATATGACCCCACTAATGCAATATCTGGCACCTTTTCGACCAATTGCCGGCCTCAAATCCGAGACTTGGATCCGACACGACACGTCGCTACTTTTAGAGGGAAACAGCAGCTATCGATGCCGACTTTTGCCAAGAAATGTGACTGTCGTCGTTTCCACCAAACACCCTTTGTTCTCTCCGCCAGCGCGCATACCTGACCATATAGGGACACGATATCATCCACTAGCCAAATCAGCCAACATGGCAAATAACGACACATCTGAGGGAAAAGACGTTGTGGTTCGGCCCCAACCTGAGTCACACACGTATCGTTTCTCTTATCGTTTCTCTTCCGTTGCAGTACAACGTTTTTCTCCGACCCCCTAAAAACGGACACATCTCGGCGCGGCATTGTGTCCGAGTCGTGATATTAATTGATCGGCAGTGGCTTTTTTTCTCTGCATTACTTATCACAAAGTTATCACTGCCCAGAAACTTTCTCTTGTTTTTAAATGTCGCGCATCGCAAGTGGGCTCTGCTAAATCTTATTCATCTGTTTCTCTTCCATTGTTTATGTCTCGGGTCTTTGCCGGGAATGTCTCGGGTCTTCTGGATGCACGGCAGATGCAGAAGAAGAACAACCCCCCCCCCCCCCCCTGGACTCAGCACCGACGGAGTTGAGAACTCACCCATCTGCAACTCCGGGCAGGCATCGTCGGACTCAAATCCCTGCACCGCATCTCCATCAATGATCCTTCAGCGACTGAGGCTCTTGCACCGTCGCGACGGTGCAGTCATGGCCTCTTACGCCGCTTGACCGCATGCACATACGGCCGTATCAGCAACACCATCAACCCATTGCACACACCATCAACCCATTGCACAGCTATATCTTTCCAGTCCATACACCGCCACCGCTAGACCAAAAAAAAACTCGCCCCCATTTTCCCCCAAGCAACGTCAAGTCTACACAGTAAAAGGGACTGCCCCGACCGTCAAGCGCCGCCGGGCACAGCAGTGCAATGCGCACCGGCTGTGGCCGCCTAAAAGCAAGTCCGCACGAGGTACAGCTCTTTCCCGCATAGACCTGCGAGATGCGGCAGTGTGCTAGGTACATGCTTACCAGCAAGCCAAGACCCTGGTGCTGATCTCTCCGACCTCTTGGCAATGTCAGACGTCAATAGGGCGGTGTCAGTCCTGATTATTCTAACATGGCTCATCTAGTGATAACCTGGATGGGCCGGTCGTATATGATGTTACGGTCCCCTGAAGCCCGGCAGACTGGGGTCTAGTCTGGGTCGAGTTCTACACGTATACATCGAGCAGCAGCGCCCTTCTAAGCAGCACCACGGTCTGGATGACTATGGCCACGGATGAGTGCATCGAATACCTCGTGTCTGAAGCTTGGGACCTCCCCCCCAATCTGTATGGCGCTGAATGCACACCGTCGAAACAGACTTCGTCCAATGCCCAGCTGCAGCAATAACTTACTTACCTACGTACCTTAAAGCACAGGTTAAAGTTCCAGCCCGCACATCTCTCCTAACCCCCCAGGTACCCAAAGTCCCTCCTCCCAAAACTCCATTTCCCATCGGTCGTTGCCTCCAAGGTACAAAAGCACCCAACAAACCTAAAAGCCCGCATCTCCTCCCCTCAAACTCTCCCAACCCCGACCCGGGCGGAGTAAAGAATACGAAAAGCCGTTGATCATCAGCAAGCAGCGGCGTAGGATTTCTCCAAACAAAACACATTGATTATCATACGGTCCTTCTTTCGCTCGCCAAAACCAGACGGCGGAAAATGCGGACCAGCGGAAGATATTCAAGTGCTTACTTACGCCTTTCGGTTTCGCCCCCGATTCGGGGGCTATCTGTCAGGTAGTTCAACTTTGATGTCGGGTCAGATAACGCCATTTCATGTGCTCGCAAGGATAGTGAGGGTTAGCCCGGGGAGGACGAAGATACATCGTCTATTTGTACAATCCAGCTGCTTGACTGGCGTGTAGGGTAGGAGATCGTACCCGTCGTAACGATGTCTTTTCGGGGAAAAAGGTTGACGTCTCGGCACCGGGACTTGGAAGTCTGGCGCGTGGAAGACTTTATATAGCCCTCGGAGCAGGAAAGCGTGCTGCAACGGGGGCCTTGGCCTGGCACCTCGTCGTGTTCAGCATGTTCGCCTTTGAGGCCACGTGGGATTACTTCTGTATGGTTCACGGAGTGTTCTGTATGTGAGGAGATGGAGTGCAGTCGGGAAGCGGGCCTGTCAGTACCATGACGGCATCCTCAGTAACTGACCTAGACGTATTCTACGTCGAGGGCCCAGGGAGTCGGCGGTCGGTCATGCATCATGTAGTTATGTTGGGTATATAGTTGCAACGAGCGGCGTCGGGGCAAGAGCCTGACCGTCGAGATGGAGAAGGGAAATATGACTAGAGCCGCCGAGGCAGGGCGAAATGGTAGATAAGCCAGCAGCTCAGCGCTGCAGCGAAAGGGGGTGCGAAGTGTACCGGGAATTCCAATCCAATAGATGTATTGGTGACCTACGAGCCAGCCTGTTCTAACCATGGTCAGGCTGTGGCTTGGGTTTTGTTGTGCTGCTCTTCTTGACCACATACATCACCACGAGTATGGTGGACTGCCGCGACGTTTGACACCGGTGCAAGACCATGTGCTGGGAGCGTCGAATTGTGAACGCTGATATTGATCATCCAAATCGTATAACCTCGCTACAGAAGCATATACTATCTCCTGATACTAAAGACGCTATGGGACCCGTATATACCGGAACAAGAAAGAGCAAAGCCTCCCACGTCGCGGAGCGCGTAGTAGACCCTTCTACGCCTCTATCAATAACGTCTTCCACAATGTCGACGGCTTCCCGCGTCGGTCCACCCTCATGTTCGCTTGGCATCGCCCTGCGTGGACCGCTCCCCGTCTCCTCTATGGGCCTCGGGCAAAAAACTCAACCGTCCACTTTTAAGCTCCCCAAGTATTGACTGGTCGGTCTCAGGGATTATTACCTTACCCTCGGAGTCCCTGCAGTTCCGGTACCATTCGAGTGACTTGTCTCTCCTATAACGCAGCTTCAGCGCATCTGCCTGACTGAGGGCTTCCTTCGAGTACCCGAGCGCGTGAGACTGCCACACCGAGAAGCGCAGGAACCCAGTGAACTGCTCTGCGGTCCGGATCAGCTTGAACCCCAGCTGCTTCGAAAAGTCCTCGAAGTTGTCGATCTGCTTGATAAGGAGGATCTGCGAAACGAGATCGTCTGCTCTCCCTGCGGGTGGGGCGCCGTAGTTGTCGAGGAGCTCGTCGCGGATCTGGGCGAGGGTTTTCTTACTGCCGCCGGACGACTCGGCCGTGCTGTATGTTGGGCCTCCGCAGGAAAAGAGCTCCTCTGGTGACAGGCCGTGTGGGCCGTCGGGGGCCTTGAGGGGCGGGGCGGCATTGGGTTGTGCAGTCCGGCAAAGAGGTCGGCCAGCATTAGGTAGCGGTACGAGTTCATGCTTCCCTCGAAAGTCTTCTGTAGCCGGTACAGGCTCACCGGTTCGGTCCTCTAGATATGCCAGCTCGGCCATGCCCGCACCCTTTGGGTCCAGCAGTAAGGGGACGTTGCGGGTGATGTTTCCGCGACGATCTTCCGCTTGAGGTCCTGCGTCACCTCCTCGTCGCTGATAAGCAGGGCGACGTGCAGATAGTCCATGTTCTGCAGGCTCCTTCTGCCTTGCTTGAAGGTCTTGATCACGCGGTTGGCCTGCTGGACCAAGATGGAGCCGTCCTTGCTAGCTGCAACACACACGAGGAGGTGGAAGAGATGGAAGTAGGACTCGAGAGTCTTCTCCGAAGCGTGGCAGAGGGCAGCCTCTCCCGAGATAGATGAATCCTCGACGCGTAATGGTACCGGTAACCCCGCCGGGTCGGGTCTGTTGCCGGGATCCGGGTCCTCCAGCGGGTCGAGGTTGTCATTGAGACTGTGTATGAGGTTGTTCATCAAGCCGTGCAAGATCGTGCTCCGGTCCACGTTCCCCTTTTCCGCAATGTAGTCTTGAGAAAGAGTGACGACGTACTCGATCCGGTGCCAGTGTCCTACTGATATCGGCAAGGGCAGCCATGCGTCGTAGAGCTGGGCTGCCGAAGAATCGTCCATGCCTTGACGAGAGATCAAACCGAAATCGGATACGATGGTGCCCTATCCATGATTCTCAACTCCGAGGAACTTGACGCCAATGCCCAGTTCGACCTTGCGGTAGTCCTGCCTCAGCACAGAGCATTGAAGCACCTTGCGTTTCCAGAGTTGATGCTCGACGACCGGCCGGAGACTTGGTGATTGTCGCACCAGCATTGTGAACTTGTCAGACTCCAACTCTTCGAGCATCGGCAGCAGAAGCTCTGGGAGAGCCCGGCGTAATTGCCAAACATGCACTTGTCACAGCGGTAGTCGTCCACGTACTGAGCCCTTGCTCGGTGCGAGTGGTGTTGGCCAAAGTACTCGAGGAGTATAATGGCGATGCCCTTGAGAGAATGTACAGTGTAGGGCCACTCGAACTCCGTGAGGATCGTTGGGGATATGTTGTTACCCGTTACAGTCGGATACCAATTGGCATTGGAGTGTATTGTGATATGGGGCGGTTTGTGCGGCCAATCCGGCCCCAGGTTCACCGTGAGATGCAGCGGCTTCGAGTTCTCGGGCTTCAGAACCAGACAGGCAGAGGGGCGAACACCGTTGTGGATGTGAAGTTGAATATTCCCGTCCTTGTTACTCTGCATCTCGGCAATGTCGTCCAGCCAACGCTGTCAGATAGCCACCCAGGACGCCATTTTGTCGAGGATACTGTCGATGATGTAGATAGGGGTGCTGAGATGGAGATACTGCGAGAGATGCGGACACGTGCGAGACTTGCAGAAGTGAGACAACATTTGGAGGAAGACTTTAGAGAAGACAAACACAGGGGAACAGCATGAATTAGCAGGAGCTGTTACAGGTAAGGGGAGGACTTGGGCTTAGTAGGAAGTGACACTTTGAAGAACAATGGACTGAAGGAGAAAGAGAAAGCAGAAGCACCAAGATACCTAGGTCATACCTTACCTTCCTGAGGTTGGAGATGGAAGCAGCTTTGCTGGATGACAGGAGAAAGCCATTCCGCGACAGGCGTCTTCCAGATTGACAGGCTCAGGCCCTCGCCGGAAAGAACCAATGCTTTCCAAAACAGCCGTCTCGGATTGGATATCGGGTATAGGAGACTCACCTCGCAGTTATTGGTACGAGAGATGATAAGCAGGAAGACATGCTCGGAATGCATGTCGGTGGGCGATGATGTGGGAGCGGAAAGAAGGTTGGAAACAGGTTGTCGTTGTCCCACTTCCCGGCCAATTTGATACACCCAGGATCACGTGGCTGGTCCTGTGGCTGACAAAGCGGTATTGCCTTATGTCAGCGACTTACGTAGCTGCGGTGACCCGCAAAATCAGGAAACTCGAAACGTTCACGTGGCATTAATCTTCGCTCTATTTAGTAGCCCTCGAGTGTTGTCCCAGTTGCTTCTCCCGTGCCAAACAGATCGTGATAACCATGCGTGCGCCATTCCACAGTGCGTCGGCACGGTCCGCAGTCGGACGCATACACCAAGACTTCAACCCGAGGCTGAGGCGATGCTCATGTCCTCTTACTCCCCGACGGGCCCAATAACATGGCAATTCCCACGGGAATAGGCAGCATGAACGGCAGCGGATTCACCGGACTGGCCATCATGGCGATGGAGAAGGTCTGATTGACTTGTTGCTGCTTGCCTGTTCCGGGTGGTGTGGCGCTGTCGCTGTCGGTTTGGGTTGGAGGGCCTGTGTTGCTGTTGGACGGCGTTGGCCGATGTGCTGACCGTTTCGGGAGGGGTGGTATGCGACGGAGTGCCATCCTTCTCGCGGGCTGACAGCCAATATGACTTTGGTTGGGTTGCTTCTGGTGCGGGTGGGCTGTAGGGAGGTTGTGTTGGAGGAAGAGATGTGGCAAGTTGACATTGTCACAGCAAAGGTGGGAGGCCAAAGTAGGGGCAGTCAACGGCACAGCATGCAATAACCATTCCGAGGCAAGTTACATCACGACTTATATAAGAGTCAATCGCGTTGCTTTTGGCCAGCCTGTGTTTACTCGTCGTTCGAGAATGGGCTGACGGATGTCCAACGGCAACACCAAATGTTTCAGCACCCCGGCCACTAACACAACAACATACGATCCGCAGATCCCCCAAACAACAACAGCTGCCACAGACTCCCTGACCTCCTCAAAGCTTACAAACCTTCCCCGGACAAACAGTCATAGTATGTATAAACCTCAACTTCCCCCCCTCAAGCCGGAACTCATGGCTATCAGCCGCCATCATCATATGCTCCCACAAACACAGCACGCTCGCACTGCCCGCCTCCTCGTCAATTACGTACCGCCGGTGCGTATTCGGCGCCTGGTTGTGGTTACTCGGTATCCCGGCCTTGCAACTATCCGTGCTCTTCCCCTGGCCCGTGTACGCCCCTCCCTCGAGCCTGGCGCAGGGCTCGCCCCAGGCCACGGCTTCGGAGGCCGTGGCGCTGGACCACATGTCTAGGTACGCGTCGGCGGTAGCCTGCAGGGCGGCGCGGGAGGTTTGTTTAGCGAGGGGAAGCGGGGACGACCAGTCTTCGGCTTGCGCGTGGAGGAGGGTCGAGGTGGCGTTGAAGAGCCAGGAGCCGGTTGTCGAGACGACGCTGTCGATTAGGGTTATGGACTGGGGGGAGGAGGAGGGGGAGTGGCGTATTTGGGTGCCGATTACGTAGGGTTTGGGACCCGTGGCGGAGATGAGTTCCGTGAAGGTCGCGCAGAGGGTCGTGTCGGCTGTTGTGCGGCGGTGGTCGAGCTTGAGCGGGGTGGTAAGGATGGAGGTGTTGATTGGGGAGGGGCTGTTGTTTTCTACGTAGGTGAAGTTTGGGCTGAAGATGGTGGAGAGGTTGGCCAGGGATCCGGAGGCTTGGGCGGAAATGTAGGCGTCTGCTGCGGCGAGGAGGGTGGTGCGGTCGCAAGTGGTGGCTAAGGGGGCGCTGGAAGCTGATGCCGCGAAGGCCACGGCGGCCAGGAGCAGTGGGAGAGTCATTGTGTGCGACGGTATAATATCTCCGATGGCAGTTGACTTGATGACCGGCCAGCTGGTGTTGGCAGCGACAATGTCCAGGATCGCTGGAGACGGGGTGCAGGTAGGAGAGTATGAACGGACGACTGAGTATGTATATGTCTACTCTCCTCCGACCCTTCATGCATACATCCGCCGCCCCTGACTGCAAGGGACTGGGCTCCTTCGATGGTCCCTTTCTGAGTGTCGTCAGATAACCACCCATCCCGCTTCAAGAACCCCAAGCGTTGATCCTGGACAACAATACTATACCATACGTCTTTCGCTGCCAAAGAAACTGCCGCAAATAGGACAAGGCCGCGACTTATGGACGGTTATGCAAGGTTAAATGAACCAAGAGTTGAGGGGCGCCGTCGCATAGTAACCAGCAGATATTGGACCGGTATTTGCAGCCAGTCACCATGAACGGGGACCGGCAGAATTGGAGACGGGGAAAGTAGAGAGGAAACAACCCGACAGCCGATGCCCGCACTTGTGACGAGGTCAAAATGGCGAGGAGATAGAAACTTGCCTGGCGAATTCTCACTGTGCACTTCCCGATGTGCTTTCGTTGACATCGACATCAACCTCAGCAGAAGGCCGCGAGCAACCACTTGTGGGAAGTACTTTCCTTACCCGGTTAACCCGAGCGACGTCTTGAGAGAATCGCACCACGGCCCTCCTCCTGAGCCCTGCTGAGCATACCTACACAATGCACACCCTCCGAGCCCTCCTCCTCGCATTCGCCACACTGGCGTCCGCCCAGGACGAGAACCTCCCACAAGGCCCATGCGACCTCACCACAACAGACGAGTGCGTGGAAGTGATGGACGGAAGCTCGTGCTACAACTCTGCCGTTCAGGCCAAGAACCAGACGAGGTTGTTTAGCTGCTTCGCTGGCGGAGAGAACCAGGTACGACCCTTTGTATCGGACAAGAGTGGTTCGTCTAGAGACTAACAAGCCTACATAGGTCTGCAACTGCTACGGCTGTGACAGGAGCATGATCACGTTCGTGCTGGATAACAAACTATGTGGGACGAACAGGACCACAGGGTAGTCTGGAAAGCACTGCTTGGTCGTTGATGGCGCGGGAAAGTAGTTGTTATAGAACGATTGGTAACCCAAAGTTACCTTTGGGAGGCATCACCTACCCTACAGTAGAAACATGCAAGGTATACAATCTGTACAGACTGATTCCACCACCAGTACAACGTCCATCACATCAAATCATCATGCCCCCAAGCATCAACCCCCCCAAAAGCGGCAGCGCAAATGGCAATCCCGCTCCACCACCAGACCTCTGCCCCGGCGGCCGATGGTACGGCTCCGACGGCCTCGCAAACCCACCTGTAGAACCATATCCAAACGTCCCCGGAAACCCAGCCACTTCCTTCCCCCCCTCGTGTCCGTAGATACCATCGGCCTTGACAAACCTCGCATCATTTCCCCCGAGTCCCACTCCCGTCCCCGCCCCAGGGCCATAGACAACCTCCGTCACATACGGGCCAAGTCTCCTCTCCTCCACCTGGCCCATGTACACCGCACCGGGCGGCTGGAGGTACACCTCCCTCCCGTCGTCGTCGAGCCCCAGCTCCTGCGGCTCCCCAGTGCGCATGGCGTCCTCCAGTTTTCGGCGGAAGAGCCTATACGACTGATACCCGCTCTGCTCCTCCTCCGCCCGTCGCCGCCGGCGCGCCTGGCGCTCGGCGTGGGTTGAGTGGGTTAGTCGGTCTTTTACCTTGCGCTCGAATTTTGCGAAGGCTGACTTTCGTTCTCTCTTCGTACTACTACCAGCCACTAGATCATCGGGTTCCTCGTCTGTGGTGCTGACGTATACATCGTGCGTCCTGGGGTGGTTTGGGTGTCCGAGAAGGCCTTGCTGGTGTAATTCGTCCCGCTCAGCAGGAGGGAGGCTGTCGAGGAAGACCTTATCGTCGTAGGGGTGCCGCCAGATCGACCGCGGCGGGTCCGTGGTCGTGTCGACGAAGTACTGGTGCGCGTAGTGCGGGTCGAAACAGCGCACCCAGCCTGAGGGAAGAGGGCGGGCTTCGTCTTCCATGCTGCGTCGGGCGGAGGGGGAGATGCCGTTTTGTTGTGCTGGCTGGGGAGCGGGAGTGCGGACTGCTTGTTCGTATGGTGGGGGTGGGGGATCCATTGCGCGGTTGGTGGTGATGTTGTTGGGTGGACTATGTCAGGTTGCATGCAAGGTAGAGATGCCGGGGTGGTAGGCAGGATAGGATTTGATGGCCTAAGATATGTCCTGTATTACCAGTTGGATGTTAAAAAGGAACATGGGGTGTCAATCGACGTTGAGGAAGTAGCGGGGAGGTTGAGTGGTCGACGTCACGGTGATCATGCCATTGTCGAAGCATAACGTGATGCGGAGTGCACCGATATAAAGTTCCTCAACTGCAGCAGCCCATGGAAAGAGGCTTTTGTTGATGAGAAGTTGTCGTTTACCTTCTTCATTAGTAGATACCTGGCATTCATGGTATGTCAGGTATATCTGGATTGCCCTACCTTAGTTGCTGACCGCGCCGATATGCCTCTGCCGGGGATCCTGTCTGAAACCCCGAATCCCAAGTATGAGCAGGATCACATCTAGCCCACCACCTAAACAACGAACCGCCTAAACAGCGAACCCTCCGGAAGCGACCTGTCTCAGCTCACCAGCAGCCTCAAACGTCCCATTAGGCAGCAGTCTCACCCCCTGAGCCGTACTCTGCCCCGGCGCAACCCACGTAACGACATGTCCCAGCGACTTCATGTAAGCCGTGGTACTGTTGTCATAGGCATACTCGAACGACACTTGATTCGGCACCAGCTGGTCGTGGAACCGCGGCTTCGCCAGCGCCTGCGGAGCCGTCATGTTCTGGTCCAGCACGTGGTGGATGTTCTGGATCGTCGACGTGATGATGCGGCTGCCACCCGCGGCGCCGATGACGAAGTACAGCTTGCCGTCGCCGGTCTCGATGATGGTCGGCGAGATGGAGGACAGCGGCCGCTTCCCTGGTCGGATGAAGTTCGCTGCGCTGGGGATGTAGCCAAACGCGTTGGAGGAGCCCGGGATGGAGAAGTCGTTCATCTCGTTGTTCATGATCACGCCCGTTTCGGGCACCATGACCTGCGATCCGAAGAGGAGATTGACGGTTGTCGTGAGGGATACGGCCATGCCGCTCCGGTCGGCGGTTACGATGTGCGAGGTTCCTGGGGTCTCGAGGGATTCGATGCCGCCTGGGTCGTACCAGGAGACGTTCTGGGTTTGGACATCGGATATCTTCGACCTGATCTCTGCCACGGTCTTGTCCGAAAGCATCTCTTGCTGGTATGTTGTCAGGTTTGTTGAGAAGAACGGATCTCCCAGGTTGCCGCGCTCTCCGTACGCGAACCGGATCGCCTCGTCCAATCGATGGGTCGTCAGATTGATGGAGGCAGGGTCTCCGAAGCCAGAATATCCGTCGACAATCTTGAGCGCGCTCAGGGCCACTATGCCGCCAGCCGGTGCGCTGCAGCTGTGCAACTTGTAGCCTCGGTAGGTGATCTGAGCAGGTTGCCTGATTGCCACGGTGTAATTCCTCAGGTCCTCGAGTGTCATTGTGCCGTTGGCCTTGCGAAGGGTCGCAATGATGGCATTGGCAATGGCGCCCGAGTAGAATGCATCTGCCCCTTCCTCTGCAATGACCTCGAGGGTGTCCGCGTACCGCTTCCTCGTCATTGTCTCTCCCAGCTTCACCCTGTATCCGTGCGGCGCAAAGTCTATGGCCCATGTAGGGTCGTCCGTCAAGAACTTGCCGTTCGGCGTCACTTGGTCCATGTACTTGACGAGATCTGCCGTCACCTCGAACCCGTACCTCGCTACCTTGATTGCGGGCTGCATAACTTGCTTCCACGGCAGGGCGCCGTAATGTTTGTGGACGTACTCCATGCCGCGCAGCTCACCGGGGACACCGCTGCCAAAAAGAACAGTCAATAACCCGTGTCGACACATCCCCTTCTCCCGGCTTACATCCTTCACAACGCAGCAACTTACCTCGCCAAACCCCCATACAAACTTGCATCCGTGTTGTTCCTATACATATCCTCAAACGCGGCCGCCGGCGCCGTCTCGCGGAAGTCGATGTACTCGTAGCTGCCGTTCTTGGACCGCACGATCATGAAGCCGCCGCCGCCGATGCCGCTGTGGTACATGCCCACGACGCCGATACAGAAGACGGTCCCCACCAACGCGTCGACGGCGTTGCCGCCCGCCTCGAGGAGATCAGTGCCGATCTTGCTGCATACCGCGCTTTCAGATGCCACGGCGCCGAGCTTTGGTGCGTTCCCACCGCTGCATGTTGGCGATGCGAAGACTGGTGCCGCGCAGAAGAGGAGCAGCTGTGTGAGGCGCCTAGCGGCGGACCACGAACGTCTTGTGGAGGCTGGGTTCTGCATCATGGCTGGCGAGCGACTTCAGCTCGATTGTTGCTCTGAATGCGGTCAGTTCCTTCGGGACAACGAAGTGGGAGCAAGTGCGACATTGTACCAGAGCTGGGGAAGCTGTACTTTAAGTACATCGCGAGAGGCTTGCGCTTGTTTAACGGGAGCTCGACTGGACTGGTACCTGACAAGCAAATGATCTGCGAACAGCTGGAGCTCGTGCATGCTGGTTACATCATGGAGTCGCTTCTCGGGCTCATGACAGGGGTACGGATAGGCGCATCCTTGGCGGAGGATGTCCGCGCTAAGGGCTGAACTTCCTTGATCGTGACACTACCTTCCCTTTGGAGATAGGCTGGCGACGGTAACAGCTGCGTCAGTGGCACCCATCATGTTCGTCCACCGACGGAGTTACCGTCGCATACCATGGGAAGAGCGGCAATGATAAGTGGCCGGACTGCGCTCTTCTGCTCCTTGATTCGAAATACGAGTATTGTGTTGGGATTGGTAAATGTTGCACAGGCTATGAGAATCTCAACAGATCTACTTCTAGCAAGCTCTTGAAAAACAACCGATCGATCAATGACGGACGCGGCACGGATCCAACCACGAGATCTTCGGCCTCGCACGTCCTCCGCGCTCTATCGGATGACCACATCTTTGGCTTCTTGGGCTGCATCTGTCGACCTGGCTTCTCTCAGGTGCCGGAATCTGTTGGGCCATATGCCCTGCTTGCCCGGTGCGAGTATGCCATTCGGGTCGACGGCGTCCTGTCATGCAAACAAAGTCAGTATTATATAACAACTCGGACCAGTGGGCAGCCAGAAACAGGCGACAGTAAACCTACCTTGATCTTCTCGACAAACCGGTTATAGCTGTGGTTGTTGAAGTCGTTGACGTCCGCAATGAGATCTGGCAACACCGCGTTAGTAACTGACCCAAGATCTCTCTACTCAAATGCTGCCGCACTCACCCATATGATTGATGTGGGCACGGTACATGCCGTACCCGCGCTTCTTCGCCTCCCCGTACAAACCGTAGTACAGCCCGTGAACAGCCTTGCCCTGCGCCGGATCCAGCTGGTCGTACGTGAACATGTTCATCGCAACAATGTGCCGCTCGTACATGAAGAAGTCGCACATGAGCTCGATGCCCGCGGCGTCGTAGTGCGGCTGGCTGACCTCCATCCACTCCCTGACCATCTTGCCCGAGGACGGGATAAGCGGCGCGTAGTCGCCGTGGGCAGCCCTGCCCTTACTACCCCTCGGAAGCGGCCAGTCGATGAGCGGCAGGCTCCACATGCTGGGCACGCCGACCAACATGGCGCCGTGCTCGGGCGGGACGGTAGTCGCGTCCAGGAGCTCGCCGTCCTTGCCGGTGTAGATGTCGCCCGTCAGCGTGCCCGTCGGCGCGGCCTTGCTGACGACCTCTTTGATCTGCTCGAACTGCGCCTGCACCATCCTCTTGGAGCCGTAGAGCCCCCACCGCGCGAGCCAGTGGCCCACGTTCATCTCCTTCTGCAGCTCGGCGACGCGCCACTGCGGGATTGGCCCCTCGCCCTTCCAGAAGTCCTCCCGCCGCCCGCTGATGCAGAGCGTCTCGATCACGCTCGTCATCCACACGCAGTTCGGGATCGTGCCGTCGCGGCGCATCTTGCCGAAGGTGTCGACCATGACCTCAATGTCCTCGAAGTTGGGCATGCTGAAGCTGCAGCACATGTAGGCTTCCGGCTGGGGCATGAGCCAGATGGACAGCTTGGTCACGACGCCGATGTTGCTCTGCAGGAAGAGGCCTTCGACTGAAGGGCCGTAGGTGAACTTGGACAGCGGGCCCGACTGGGAGTTGGAGATGCCCCACTGCCCCGTGCGCATGAGCTCGCCGTCTGCGAGCATCACTTCGAGGCCGGCCATTACTTGGTGGTGGGAGAAGTGGGCGCCGAAACCCATGCCGCGGTCGAGTGTCTGTGATGTGTTAGCGGGTTGGCTGCAAGGAAACCACCCATTAGAAATCTGCCTACATTGCCCAAGACACTGCCCCATCCTAACGATGCGGTACTCGGCCAGACCTTCAACTTGTGCTCGACGCAGTAGTTGTAGAGGTCGATGAAGGTCACTCCCGGTTCCACCACGGCGTATGCGAGCTCGTCATTGACCTCGATGATCTTGTTCATGCGGTGCAGATCTAACGCCACAGAGCCGTTGACACGAGGAGCAGGTCCACCGTAGCTAAGCAGGGCAAAGTCAGTCAGGCCCTTTTGGTCAACAAGCATAGCAACTCACCCGAGGTTCTTCCCCCTAGAAAATGTCCAGAGAGGAATCGTAAACTTGTTAGCGACCGCCAGGACACTCCGCAGCTCATCGGTCGACGCAGGACAG
The DNA here is from genome assembly GCA_009194965.1 of Coniochaeta sp. 2T2.1. Classification (NCBI taxonomy): domain Eukaryota; kingdom Fungi; phylum Ascomycota; class Sordariomycetes; order Coniochaetales; family Coniochaetaceae; genus Coniochaeta; species Coniochaeta sp. 2T2.1. Next base: position 1,904,492 of record VSMA01000002.1, on the reverse strand, counting down.
ACAGCCGCACTAGGCACCTTCCTCTTCGACTCGTCCGCTTCGTAGATATCGTACGGGTCGACATAGTCGGACATCGCCTCGCCAACGAAGACGCTGCCCTCCCCGACGACCCCGATGAACTGCTTGATCGCATCCTGGAAGTCGCTCTCCCTCACACCCGGGGGCAGGACGGGTTTGACGGGGTTCTTCTGCGGCGGCGCAAAGGTCGCCCGGTGAGCCTGCTCATACTCGGGGATGGTGTACTTGTCTGGTAGGACGGAGGTCATGTTGTCGGTGTTGAGGATTGTTCAGCAACGGCTTGTTGACTTGGGATGACGAGGCGAAAGGACACAGACACGGGCGAGACACATCATGTTAAGGGTAGCACCAGATCGCGACCCTTCCCCTCCCCCTCTCCCCTTCCCGTCGACAGCTCTGGCGGTAACATTGAACCCCAGTTGGAGTCGGAACGCTTGGCACCACACTTGCCGGCATGCAAGAAGTTGGGGAAAGGTGGGGTAAAGGCCATGCATACCAGGAACGGGACAAAGGGGTCTCGCACTATCGTGTGGTCAGTCGGCTAATGCATTCTGGTTACCTACTGGCTGAATGAGACTTCTCCTTCTGGTGCCAACAAGCCCCGAGATCGAGCCACTTGCCCAGGTCAATGGAATGAGAAATAGAGTGCCTCTTCCCCCTCATCAAGTTGGGGGCGGGTCAATCACTGCCACTGGACAAAGCAGTGAGGTCCGAGACCGTGATGCCTGAATGATCAATGTCCCCCTCCTTCCCCTCATTGTTAAGAAAGTCGGCGCGGCACATCGGTTGTTAAACTGAGGCCGATGGTCTCGCATGCGCTGTGGGGGAACGACGAGCCTTAATGCGGCACGGGTACGATCGATCTAGCCCCCTCAGCCCTGCGTTCGTGAGGACTAGCTTGGCATGTTCGAGAAGAGGAAGAGACGGGGCGGGGACGGAGGTCAGTCAACTTGGCTCTTCTGTCACGGTTGAGGACTCAAGGCCGCATAAGGACCTCGAACACCACAACCTCCGACCGGCCGGAAGCCTAAGCAACCAGATATGTTCAAACCGCAATGGATCCCCAACGCTGCAACGCGTCTCGGATCCAGAAAAAGATGATCGCAACAGATGCACGCAGCAGCTCCTGTGTCCTCCATCACGACCAGCGACACCACGTGTCATATTTGTTGTCCGCCTGTTTCTCCCATCCGTTCCTGGCACCACTGCTGTATGTGATACATAAACAGCGGCTGGATGCTGCCATTCCGGTCCTTGTAAGGCGTGGTCTCGCTGGCGGCGATGCTTGAGTACAGAATAGTCCGCCTGAAGGACTGTCACGCGGTCCGTAGGTCGGTACTGGAACGTCGGGAGTCCGGGAGAGTCTAACCGTCAAGGTCGCAGTCTGGCAGACCGTAGTGGTGAATGTTCGGTTCGGAACTTGAGTCTTCTTGGTCCACCAGCGTCTCAGTCTCCCGCAAGCGCTCTAGTTCTAGACGGCCATCGCATCGCCGACAGACGAAGCAATTGTCTCCACGAAAGATGCCTAAGAATAAGCCATGTTGAACCGAGAGTCGTTGTTCTTCGGGTAGTCGGTACTGGGGCTCGTCGAAAGTGCCAAATGTCGTCGTCGGGTCGATTTCAAACTTTTGTGATTTGGAATCGCGAATGGTTGCTGACGAGAAACATGGCGGCTTTTGGTGTTGGAGCGACGGCCCGTCACGTCAGCGCGCCAAGTGCCACTTGTGGAACCTTCCAGGCATGTCGATATCACCTCATCAGCAACATCGATTCACATCGATTCACTCACAGCAACGGCGAGGATAAAAACACACACTCCTTTCTCGCAAAGAATCAAGAGACAACTTCCTGAAATACCCTGCATAGCAGAAAAACTCGCCTGATCAACAACAACAACACGAAGATAAAATCTCTCGCCAGGAACAACGCGCATACCTACACCCTACACCCTACAACTTCCGCCACATTTCTATAAACAAACATGGCCGGCTCAGACACTCTCCACCACCCCTCCTCCCTCCCGCAACTCCAGTCCCTCCTCCAATCCACGACCTACGTAGCGGTAGACTTCTACGCCGACTGGTGCGGCCCTTGCAAGCAGATCGCGCCGCTCTACCAATCCCTAGCCGCCAAGCACTCCGTCCCCGGCATCCTCGCGTTCGCCAAAGTCGACGTCGACCAAGCCCAAGATATCGCCGCCGCCTACAGGGTGAGCGCGATGCCGACGTTCTTGTTCTTTAAGGAGGGGAAACAGGTCGCTGTGAACGGGCAGGTCATGATCCAGGGGGCAGACCCAAGGGCGCTGGGCGCGGCGGCGGAGAAGTTGGGGGGTTTGGCGAGGAAGAGGGCCGGGGGGAAGTGATAAGGGGATATGAGGGGAGAGGGATCTGAGCGTGGTGACTTTGATGGTTGGAAGGGATTTCCGCGGGGGGGGGGGGGTGCTGAGGTGGAGAGCGCATGGCCTGTCGGAGGCAACGGGTTGAGTGTGGGCTGCCATGGGCTTCTTTGCTGCGGGCGCCGTCTGCTGCCCTGCCTCAGTCTGAAGCGGCATGGGCCATTCATCGGGAGCTGGCGGATGCGGCTGGCAATGTAGCAACCGAGTAAAGTAGGATGCTGTGTAGGTCGACAGATGGAAGGAGTGATACCATCGTCGCAACTGGGCGATGCCGAGATCGGGCAGGCTAACGGAAAGGAACATTCCGGGTTATGTTGTGTACTCTAGGGACTTTCATGACTACACACGAGGCTGTGGTGTCCCTGAGCTCATCACTCACTGTACCTCCACATATTAGATGAGCGCAGTGCAGGTGTAATTCAAGCTCACGTTCGGTCTCTGCGACTCAAATAGACAATTTACAACCATATGTGTGTACGCCCAACCCCGGGCAAAAATTGACCGTGAGAAAGCTCTCGCAAGCTCTCAGACCGTCCGAAGGCTGTGAATTACATGAACCCCCATCCATGTTCGGATCAAGCAAAAAAAGAAAACGAAACGTACAACACCAGGGATTCCCCGGTGGTCACCCACCCGAGTACTAGTCTGGCGATTATCTGCTTATCTATGGGAGAGCGGACGGGATCCCGAGTTTTCAGATATCTATGGTCGTACGTATCAGCTTCCTAGATGTCTCTGGTCATATTCTTCTGATCGCAGCGGTCTCTCAGGGTTAAGATTCGGAGCTAAGGCAGGGAGGGACTAACGTCGCTGGCAGAGTTCGTGCTCGCATTCCACGGAGTCGCTCAGGCGTCAGAAACTTGCGGAGCAGAGTTAGAAGGTCACAAACGTGCTCATCGAGCAGCCGTCAAAAGAAGACCTCGGCCATCGACAAGGCGGAACAGAGCAGAGCAAAAAATAAGAGAGGAAAAAGATACACGAGAAAGGTCGTACCCGGACTCGAACCGGGGTCGCCAGAAAGGTTTCTCGACGAAAGTCAGAATCTGGAGTGCTAACCTCTACACCATACAACCGGACCTGAAAGCTTCGTGGTTTCTTGACGAGCGAGTCAGTTTGGCGGATTTTGATGCGCTGGCATTTGGAGAAGCCCATTCGGCGTATGTCTCGTTACTGTTGTCGGCTACGGGAACATTTGTCTTGCTAGGGCGCTGGAGACGTGTAAAATGTCGCTGGCGGGGAATCCGGTGTGCTCGATGCCTCTGACTGCAGTCGTCCTAACCTGACACGGTCTCCTTGAGGAGATGGGTAGGGTGGATAAGGGCGGCGCGAAGCGAAATGTTGTATACGCGCGGGTGGATTGTGAAAGAAAGACTCTATCGGCGGTACAGGCCGGGATCACGATGACCCTGCAATAGAAGTCTCGCTACACAAACTCTCATCTGCCTTGCAATGTCACAGGACCACCATCAACCGACGGGGACGGAGAGCTAGCGGACGGCGAGTCCCCCACGCACTCGACGTCTCGCTCTTGTCCACCCTGCTTTCCATCAACAGGTTGAGCACCCCAACGCGGATGCTCCGCGATCTTGACCCCGAATTTCTTGATCAACAAACCCGCAGACACGGGTCCAATGATGGTGTTGAGCACAATGGCCCAGACGGCAATGACGAACGCCTTCCTACCCAGGTAAGGCGTCTCGTTCAGCCCGATCTGGATGATCAGCAGCCCGATCTCGCCGCGGGCAACCATTGCTGTGCCGAGGAGGGTGGCCGGTGCCCACGTCGAAGCAAGCACGCCTTTGCCACCGGAAGACTTTTCGGTCTTTGTGCGAGTAGCAGTGGCAGCGACGTCCCACAGTGGTATGCAGACGCCGACTAGTAGCTTGCTTAGCACCATTAGGATGGTGAAGACTATGCCCTTCCAGATCACCTCGCCTGTCCACAGCTCGGTGAAGGGGATGGCGAAGCCGATGCTGGCGAAGAAGAGGGGCTGGAGCATGAATCGCTGCACGCCAGCGAGGTACTTCTCGAAGGTGTGCGTGAAGGTGATTGACTCCTCCGCCGCCTCGCCGTGGGTATCAGGGCGCAGCATGCTGAGAAACATGCCCGCCAAGAATGCCCCAAACAACACCGACGCGCCCGCATACGCAGAAATGGCCAGAAATGCGCACAAGACCAGCACCATGATCGCCATATTCGTCGCGTGTCCATCCTTCGCCGGCACATTCCTCACAACCCCCACCCTGACCAACGGCCCAAAGACAAACAGCGCGACCACGGGCGTTAGCATAGCCATCAGGCCGCTGGCGAGTATAGGTCGTCCGATGATCCACCCCAGGGTGGCACCGCCGCCTCCACTGCCATCGTCGGCCGGCGCGAGCTCCCGCAGCTCTCGTATCACGCTGACGAGCACGAGCCCGCACACGTCGTCCAGCACAGCGGCGGAGAGGAGGACAGTGCCGACGCGGGTCTGGGAGATATCGACGCCGCGAGAGGCGGAGGCGCTGTTGATCACCACGAAGGTGGTGCCGAGGGAGGTGGAGCAGAGGGCGACGCCTACTATGAATGCTTCTAGGGGTGCTGTGGCAACAGCACGTCATGTCAGCATAATGCATCCCCATCGGAACCTCAAGGAGGAGTATAGGGCGGAGGGCGCGGTGTAAACCTACAATGCCCAAACGCTCCCAAAAGCAAACCAAACGACAGCGCAATCGGCGCCAGCACGCCCACGAGCGCGGCTATCGTGCTCAGCACGAGACTCTGGCGCAGCAGATCAAGACGGATGGTCAACCCGCCCTCGAAGATGATCAGAAGCAGTCCCATATATCCCAAAGCGAGGAAGGTCTCCTGCCATTCGAGCGCCAATATGTTGCCAATCGGCACGCCGTAGATGAGGCCGACGACGATCTGGCCGATCAGTCCGGCGCGGAAGATCTTGTTGGAAGCCCATTCGGAGAGGGTCAGGAAGACGAAGAAGGAGATGAGCACGAGGAGGGGGATTATGCTGGGCTCATGATATTCGAGGAATGCGCCGCTTGGGGAGGCGGGCATTGTCGATGGGCGGGAGGGGTGGGACGGCGGACTCCAGTTTGGTGGTTTGGGCTCTTCGGGGGAAGAGCGCTGGGATAAGATGGAGCGGTTCGTGGTTGTGAGGACAATAGATGTGTGCCAGCTTTGGAGGTGGTTGCGATGATGGAAGTTCTTACTGTTTGTTTGATCTTGGCTTGCGCCATGCGGTTTCTCGATTGAAAACGCGTCATTACCTATGGACCCCGCAATGCGTTTGGAGACGGCGAATGAAAACGCTATTTCGGTATTCCGTTCTGGTGACGGGACGGCCCGTAACTGAGCTCGCCCCTCAGTTCCGTCCCTTAGGTATGTTTTGGGACGTCACGACGCGAAGAGGAGGCAAGCGCGACTGTTTTCTGCCCTGTTTATAACCGCTATTTCTGAAATAGAAGTCTAACAAGGTCGTAAAGATACTTCTCTGTCATCATCCGTCTTTCTTTGCAATATTCAGTCCCTACTGAGCCCAACAATACTACCCTATCTCGTCAACCACTCCGCTAGCAGTACTCAGCCAACCACTCCTTCAACGCGCCAATGTTGGGACACTCGAGGAACAGCGAGCTCTTGACGTCGAGCTGCAGCTCGCTTTTGAACTTCTCCGACAGCACCAGCGACATGAGCGAGTCGATGCCCAGCTCCACGAACGACGCCTCGTCGTGCAGGCTCTCCATGTCCAGCCCCGACTCCTGGCTGATCAGCTTGATGCATGCCGTCACTATTGAGCTGCTACCCTCTTGAGGTGTATCGAAAGCCTGGACGGTGGGCTTGGGCTGCTTGGTTGCGACCGGGGTGACGGGGAGGCGCTGCTGCAGCTCGGTTGGCTGCGTTGACTGGGTTGTTGGTGGTGGTGGTGGTGCTGATGCTGGTGCTGGGAGAGCAACGGTGACAGATGACTGGGCCGGCGTGGAGACTGGTGGAGGGGAGAAGGATACTACCGGAGCAGCCTTCGTCCACAACACCGCCTGCTTATCCTCCTTCTTCCCATCCGAAGGCGAAAAGAAATGGTTCATCAACTTCCTCGGAACCTTCTTGAACCTCATTTCCCCGCACATGCCCACCACCTCCTCGCCCTGGAGGATGTACACATCCCCCACGTACATATTCGCCTCGGTCGCGTGCGCCTCCATCCGGACATAGCTCCTGTACTTCTCCCCGGCCTTGAGTCTCGGTATCAAGCGATACGTTCCAAACCCCGGCGTGACATAGAAGAAATCCCTTGTGTTCACCGCATCCCCTCCGTTCAACACCATACCGCCGATATGGCACACACTGTCGATATAATGCGGCGCCGAGTGCCAACTGCCGTGGTCGTCCGCCGCGAGCGTGATCTCGGCCGACGCCTCGAGGTCGTGCAGCACGACGGACTGCATCCCCCGGTACGGCTTGGCGTAGTCGACCACGTTGCCGAACAGGGTGTATGCCATCTTGCGGTTAAGGCGGGTCGCCTTGCCCGAGGCGGCGAGGCGGTCGAGGTCGGAGAGGCGGCTGCGGACGAGGTGCGTCACGCGGGACCACTCGCGCTGCCAGGTTGTGCGGTCCTCGTAGCGAATTGTCATTGTGGCGAAGGCCTGGTCGGCTGGTTGGGAGGAGATGAAGTCGTGCCAACTGAGGGTTGTTGTGCTGGTGGTGAGGTCCAGTTCGGCTTTGATCTGGATTAGGTGGGGGGTGTTGGTGTCCTCGCGCACGACTTGGGCGTGGAGGATGTCTGCTTCGCCGACGTTCATGTCGGTGGTCTTGGCGGACGGGACGGCGAGTTTGTAGAGGTACTCTCCGATGGTTAGGGCCATGTCTGTCCAAATTGACTGCGGAGACTGTCAGCGAACTTCACGGCTGTCGTTGGGACCAGAGCGACTTACATTGGTGGCAACCCCATACCCGTTCATCAAATGACCCCGAGTAGCAGGCAAAAGCGACGGATGTTTCAGATCCGTAATGGCCGTCAACCTCGCGCCCGTCTTCGATTCGAACACCTCCTCCTCAACAACCCGGTGCACAGAAGACGTCCGGAGCGACGACTCATGCGCCATCAACGCGCCCGCGCTATGCCCAGCAAAACCGACCCGCATCGGAGGCTGCTTCCCCTGCGCATACCAGAACTTGTCGAGCGACCACGTCCCACCATACTGGATCCAGTAGTTTTTCTCGTTCCACCGGTACGACGTCAAGTTCAGCAGCCGCAGCGACCTCTCGTACGGCCGGAAGTACTCGTTCCATCGCAGCGGCAGGCCGAGGTCGTGAAGTCCCCACAGCGTCGAGGCGAGCGTGACGAAGTTGTCCTCGTCCCGGCGGAGGGAGCCGAACGACTTCGCCTGGCGGTCCCAGTTGCGCACGAGGGAGGCGCACACGGGATGCGGCCCGACTTCGATGCAGACCGTCTTGTCGTCGACAATTCCCATGTCCTTGGCCGCGTCAAGGGCGTCGACGAAGAGCACCGGCTCTCGGGTTGCTCGTGCGAGGTATTTGGCGTTGATAGTCTTGTCGTCAAAGATGCAGACCTGTAGCAGCGGGGAGATGATGGGGATGCTGGGTGCTTTGAAGGTGATGTGGCTCGCTACCTCTTCGAATGAAGATAGCACCGGGTCGAGTTGGGCCGTGTGGAAGGCATAGGGGACGTCCAGTACGACGGTCTTGAATCCCTTGCTATCGAGCGTGGAGCGGATCAGCTCTACGTCATCGATCTTCCCGCTGATGACCGTGTCGTCGCGTCCGTTACGGCAGGAGATCTCATACTTGGCTGTGTCTCCGACGCACTGTGCGATTGCATCGACGCTCGCTCGCACGGAGATCATGGCGTGACTGCCCGGCGTGCAGTGCTCGGCCATCAGCATTGCCCTTTTGGAGACGAGGAATATGGCGTCCGCGGCGGAAAGGACGCCTGCTGCGGCCAGGGCTGCGTACTCGCCGAGACTGTGGCCGATAACGGCGTCTGGGACTATGCCGAGGTGCTTCCAGAAGCGGGTGATGGCGATCTCGACGATAAGGATGCAGAGCTGGGTCACCATAGGGGATGCCATCGGCGGGCTGTCGTTCTTCGCCCTGGGCTCGATGTGCGGTAACAACGAAGGGTGGCCCATCTTTTGCACGAGGGAGTCGAGTTGCTCAATCTCAGTCTGGTACTGCGGGAAGTGCTGGTAGAGTTCGCTGCTCATTCCCTCGTAGAAGGCTCCCTGCCCGGTGAAAATCATCACCACTGAAGGAGTTGTCGAGGATATCGGTCGAACATCAGCGATCTTGTCCAGCGACGCAGTGAGGAACTTACGCCCCTGCTCCACGCTCTCCACCGGAGCCGAGATGCGAAGGCTGTGATGCAACCGCCGTGCACACAGCGTGTACGCCAGATCACCCACCTCCGTATCGGGATGTTCGTCCAAATACCCCAGCAACGCCTCAACATTAGCCCTTAGGCTGAACTTGCTCTTCGCCGACAGCGTCAGAACATGGGCCGACCTCGGATCGCGTCCCGCCCTCACCTTCTCAGGCGCATCCTCAAGCAAAAGCGTGGTATTCCCCCCATGCGCTCCAAAGCTGTTGACAAGCGCAAACCTCTTCTTCCCGCCCTTCGGTTTCACCCAGGGTATCGTCTCAAACACCAGTCCGACATTCCTCTGGTCCAGATTCTTCACCACAACGGGGTTCATCTCGGTCTTAATCCCCACATGCGGCGGGATCTCGTTGCGCTGATACATCAACAACACCTTCAACAAGCTCGTGATCCCCGCTGCTGCCTCGCTATGCCCGACGTTACTCTTCACCGCACCCAAATGCAACCTCTGCTCCGCCCTCCTCCTCGTGCCCCTCGGTGCAAATACACCCGCCACGCTCTCGCTCTCAACAGCATCGCCCGCCTGCGTCCCCGTGCCGTGCAGCTCGACGTAGCTCACCTCCAACGGACTAACGCCCGCGGCACTCATAACCTGCGCATAGTTCTCCATCTGCGCGCCGGCGTGGGGGTGGGTGATGCTCACCGCCTCGGCGGAATGGTTCGTCGCGGCCGCACAGATGACGGCGAGGACGTTGTCGTTGTCCGCCACGGCGTCGTCCAGTCGCTTGATCACGACGGACACGATGCCGTCGGCGCGGCAGTACCCGTCCGCGTCCTTGTCCCAGACTTTGCACTGCCCCGTTTTGGAGAGGAAGTGGCCCCGGGACAAGCCGCAGTAGTTGTCGCAGTTGCTGATGACGTTCAGTCCACCCGCAAGCACGGTATCTGCCTCGCTTGCCCAAAGCGCGGAACAAGCTGCGTTAACGGCTGCTAGTCCCGACGAGCAAGCTGTATCAATGTTGAAGCTCGGCCCGCCAAACCCAAAGAAATAGTTTATCCTCCCATTCGCAAACGAACGCTCCGTGCCGGGTACCCCGTACGTCTTGATATCCTGCCCCGTATTCACCTCTCGCCAATCATCGCTCGCCTGCCCATAATACGTGCCGACGCGCTTGACGTCCGTCGAAGGCGTGCGGCCCGGACTGAACCCGGACATCTCGAGCGCCTCGTACGCCGTCACCAGCGCGAGGCGGTGCATGGGGTCGACCTGCTCCGCCTCGAAGGGACTCATGTTGAAAAAGCCCGCGTCCAGGAGACCTGGGTTGTCGATGAAGTTCCCGTAGGGAGTCTCGGTGCAGTTGGGCGTTTTGCCAGTGGGGTCGAAGTGCGTGGCGACGTCGAACCGGTCCGGCGGGATGGTCGTGTGCGCGTCGCGCTTGTCGAGCATGAGCTTCCAAAACAGGTCCGGGTCCGAGGCGCCGCCAGGCAGGCGGCAGGACATGCCGACTACGGCGAGCTTGGCGGTTTTGGTTGATGAGGGGGCGTGGCCTAGCCAGTCCTTGGTCGACCAATCAAGGAGGTCCTCCTTCACCAGGTTAAGCTGCGGCAGCTCGCGCTCGATGTCGGAGACCAGGCCCCGCGAGACGATGGAGGAGCGGAATTGGGTGTAGTAGCAGTCGGAGGACATGCCGAGAGTACCGATAACGCCCGTGGTGAGCTTGTCGAGGTAGATGCCGCCTGTGAGGATCTCCGTTACGATTTCCTCGAGGAGCTCGCCGAAGGACTTGGCGAGGAAGGGCTCCCCCTTTTGAGGGGAGAATAAGGGGACTCTGACGCAGATGTTGTGGTTGAACTCTGGTTCTGAACCCTGTACTACTGAGAGCACATCATCGATTGTGTACACGTGGGCGGCGTGGCAGAGTCCGAAGTAGACGGGCAGAGGCAGGTGCTTGGAGTAACGGAGGCGCTGCGAGCTGAGGAAGATGGACTTCAGTCGGAACGGCGGGCCGGTGACGCTGATCGATGCCTTGTCTGCGGCGCTCAGGAAGACCTTGTTGAGTTCGGAACTTGACTGGCAGTGATGTGGTTAACAACTTGATGCACAGGAAAGTTTCTTCCTCTGACTTACCGCAGCAGCATTGAAGTCGTCAACTTCCTTCTGGACTTCTTCCGCGGTAAGGCCTGTTACGACATAGGCCCAGCTGGACGGCTGCTCGTCCTCGGCGCGCGGTTCGATGAGCCGCGAAACCTTCTCAACATGAACGGCTATCCTGAACGCGATGCGCGCGCTCTCAACTCCAGCACGGGAAAGATCTGACAGGGACGACGATACCGAGATCGCCGCAGCCGTCATGAGGCCGATGCTCAATCCCACCAGCCTCGAGCTGTGGCGATGGAACGTGTACTCCAGCCCTTGTGACTCGTAGTGGCTGACAAGAGTCAGTTTGGTTCTATGTTCCCTTCACTTGGTAGGTAGGTGAGGTAGCTCAAGGAAAAGGCCAAGGACTTACCCGATCAACATCCCAACCTGCAACATACAAAGCAAACTCCCATCCAGCGCACCCGCCAGCGGCGTATGTCGATTCGCAGCAAAGTAAGTAGCAAGCGCCAAAACATTCTGGAAGGGGGGCAACGTCTCTCTGAGTTCCTGCGGGAGGGCGGCGGCCTCTCGCTTCACCATCTCGATGCATTCCGTCAGGAAGATGTTGAGGAAGGGGAACTTCTTGTCTCGCGAGTGCCGCTGCAGGCAGCCGAAGACGGACTGCAGGTCGTCGCTGGGGAACTCGTTGCCGCAGAAGATGACGTGCGTCTCGAAGTCCTTGACTAGGGAGCTCGACATTGTCGAGGTTGTCGAGGGCGTGCCCATGTTCGCTTGGTGGGAGGGGACGAGGATGTAGGGGTCTGTCATGCTTGGTAGTTGGGGATGTCCGACAGTCTAGAGTTAGATTACTGGAGAGGTCTTATAGTGGGTGCTTTTTGCCCGTTGTGTTACTCTCTCGTTGTCCATTCAACTTGACCGAAGGACATACTCATAGGTCTAGTACTTGACTGTCATATTTCGAGGTATAGCCATCCTCGAGTCTGGTAACGTGAGATTCGGCTTTGGGCTCGGCTTCGCCGCCTCCCGGTCATTCGCTGGGTACTCCACCCCGTCAGCCGGTGTCCAGAGCAAGGACTCCGGTGTCAAGTCACAGCTTGAAGTCCGGACCATGGCCCGATACCAAGACACCCGAAACGGCGCGGGGCCGCAGACCCACCCAGGAACCCGGTGGCTTGGCATCGGATTCCGGGCTGAATGGTGGTCGCCTGATCCAAAAATGCGCCGGGCTGTGTCCCTGCATTTCCAGCTCTAGTGATGATGCGTAGACATAGTGCTGATATGGATCATAACCGCCGCTTATCTCGACAGATTGACAACATCTCGTCCTCCCACAAGCACCAATCTGCACAACCACGAGCACGACCACCGCACTATCGCCCACAGTCGCTGAGGCAATGGACCACCCGCTCTACAAACCGCTGCTTGCAGCGAGCATTACGGCCTCGTCATTCCTCGTTGGTAAAGCTCACTTTCACTCCTTCACCCACGAACAGCCTCGTGCTAACAACATGTCACAGGCTGTCAACTCTCTCTCTCCCACGTCACCCTCGCCACAATCCTCACCAAACCCCAACCAGCCGAAAGCACCCTTCTCCGTCAATTTAAGACCGTCTTCTGGCGGGGTTTCCAGCTCTGTCCATCGTCGGCGCTGTTCTCTTCCCTCTGCTGCTTTATCAACGCAGCGCTCATCCTCCGCCGCACCGGCCGCTCAGCTCTGTCGCTGGGCGGCCGCGTGCCGCGTCTCTTTCTTGCTGGGACGCTCATGATTGGACTTATCCCTTACACTGTTGCGTTTATTCTTCCTGTTGAGGATCCGTTGCTAGAGAAGGAGGCTGCTATCAGCTCTGGAAAAGCAGGTGGGGAGGGGAGTGATGCCGGCGAGACGGTTGCGCTGCTGAAGAAGTGGAATGTGAGGAATTACATCAGGGCTATGATTCCTGCTCTTGGGATGGCGGTTGCTTGGAGTCTCTATTAGATAGGGAAATTGCTGGAGGGGATGGTTTTAGTTGGAGCTTGACATGATGCGTGTGGTGTCTAGGTTATTGTATAGGGTAGATCCGGTGATGTTAGAAATTTCAAACGTTGTTTCAAGTTTTACACCTCAGAGGCGAGACCCAGCTTGTCCCAGCGTCAATGAATGTCTGTCTTGTTTCCATATCCATTTCCTTTGTCTTGGGTTCGAGAATCACCGCCGGTTGGAGCATGTGCTGGTCTAACAACAACTTGCGGCTTGACGGATGTCCAGTAGACTTGTCACTGCTCATGCATTCGAATGTGTCGTTCATGATTACTGTCTCGCAGCTAGGCTTCAATGTCATGTTCACTTGTCAAATACTTCAAGACAGTATACTATTATTATAAAAGGACTCGTGGTCGTAAACAGAGTAGAACATGAAATCACAGCTAGTAGACCCATTCGAAGCGCATCCCACTACAAGTATCTAGACTCTTCATCGCGCTTTACCCGTAAGGAACCACTGCCTCGTGCCCTTAATGCATGCAAACCCAGCCCTCCTTTCCTCAGCCAGCTTCCACAGTACCTGGCTTACACAAGGTTGTATCGCATTCGCCACAAGGTCAGGCGGCAAATCCCCGTACAACTCCCTCACCAACTCGCGCACAGTGATACCCTGCTTGGCCCCAGTCTTCCGTCGCGGAAGAACCTGAACAATCTGCTCTTCTCGTGCCTCCTTGTGCTTGATGTACAGATCCATCCTCGCGGGCAGATCATCAATCAGCACCCCATGAGCGGGATAGCCCAACGTGCAACCTTGGTCGCGCATCTTGTGGAGACTGCGGACATAGGCGCTCAGGTCCTCTTCGACACTGAAACCATGGCCGAGGACGTTGTCGCCGGTGAAGAGCGCGTTTCCCTCTTCCAGGACGAGGCAGACGTGGTCGACTGCGTGGCCGGGCGTGTGGGCGGCGCGGACAGTGGCACCTTCGACTTGGAAGACTTGACCGTCGAGGATGGACTGCTGCCCTGGATCTGGAGTGTGCTTGTATACTCTGTCTGCGAGCGCTGGGTCGTAGGCAATCAGATCTGGGACCCCGCCGGTGTGGTCGCCGTGCCAGTGTGTGAGTAAGATGTAAGCAAGGTCGAGTCCGTTTTGCTGTAGCTCGGCTGTGATGTTTTCGGCCCAAATCGGTTTGCCCTATCGAGTTGTTAGCCTCTTGTATTGTGCTTTCGCCACTGCGTGTCTCATCACAGACGGCTTTGACGCAGATTGTTTACTAACCTCACCGGTATCGATCAGGATTCTGCTCTTCCCAGTTCCGACCAGATATGTGTTTGTTCCCTGGAGCTGCATTGAGCCGGGGTTGCCACCCATAATCCGCGTCACGCGGTCGGACAGCTTTTCGACGTCCTCAAGGGGAGGAAGGCTGGCTTCTTGTGCTGAAAGCCAGTCATTCCAGACACAGCTGCTGAAGGGTACCATGTGGTTGGACATTGTGACTGCGAACGGGGCCTAGTCACTTGCCTCCTTGGAAAACGCAGTATAGGACAGTGTATGAGTTGAAGGAAAGAATTGCCAGACAAGGGAAACTTTGAAGGAAAGGAAATCTTTGAATCTCTAGTCGCATATACCTCAGTAACAGTGTATGGGCAGGGATTTCTTCTGAGAGTGTCTGGACCTTCATTCCACAGCCAAGTCTGACAACGAACTAAGATCATCTGCGGCTGTTCAGATTCCGACTCGTTAGGCACCAGAGTGTATGGGTTCTTCAGACGCCTACGAGACAATGACTCAACCGGTATCCGGGCTGATAACTATACGCCGCCGATCTGTGTCCGGATTCCGATGTCTCGCACAGCCATCCTTGGCTTCCGACTTCATCGCAATTGTTTCTAAACTGGCAAGACTTTGCGTGTGGGCTCTCGATAACTGGCCATCAGTCAGTCTCACAGAGTAGGCAGAAGGCTGCCAGGACCAGTCTTCGGGCGGTCCATGCCCGCCCATAGTCAACAATAGAGTGGCAGTCACCAGAGCGCTCGAGGTGAGACGTGTACATTGGAGGCCACCGGAGCCCTAATGCTCTCCGATGTAGTAGTGTTGCGGCACCGCTGGAGGCTGATTTTTAATGACAGTGTTACTGTATCCGGCAGTTATGTTGACAACACTCATGGAAACGTGGCAATCTCAGGTGATGACAACCAAATGCGATCAATTTTGAATTGCCGCTACATGATATTTGTCCGAGTATTTGATCCGTTCAATTTCCCTATACTAGCCATATGATAACACCACGTTTGTCCGTTTTGGACTCCCCAGTCTCTTCTACAACCGGCTCTTCTTCCAACCAGCCAGAGCAACACGGGAAGCAACAAACAAAACCGTCCCAATTCCACAAGCAACACCGCCAAAGATCTTAGTATACTTGAACGAGCCGTGACTCGCTGTAAGAATCGCACCTCCAATAGGGGAGCCAGTGATAGCAGCCAACGCAGAGATGGAGAAGGCCGCGCCCGTACGGGTACCGATTTGCGGCAGTGGAGAGATGTGAGCGATCAGAACGGGACTCAGCCCAATACCAGCGCCTGAGGCAATGCCGAACAACACGGTGAAGACCAGTGTGGCAGCATTTCCGGATGAAGGAAGCCAGATGCCGAGCATGATGATCGTCGTAAAGGCGGCCATGACAATCATCATGTTGTAGTGCCCGACTTTGTCTGCCATTGCGTTGGGGACGGTGCGGCCGATGATGCTGGGACAAGTAAGCACCTGGAGGAGCATGGGTTTCGGGTGGACAGGACAGATACTTACCTGGCACCATTGAGAATTGGAACTAGGTAGTTTGCCAGATGGACGGACATTCCTTGAGTCCGCGCTTCTACCACGATGAAGGTCATCGGGATGAACATGCCCCCTGTGCTTGTTAGCACCGCACGGCGGGAGACTCGAGAACCCGTTGCCGGGGAACAGCCGAGAAACTTACAGTAGAAGAAGAATATGGCAGCAGTCAGCAGAGCGAAAGGAAGCTCAGTGAGAGGTTTGACAAAAGCCATGAGCTGGAAAGGGCGTCTCGTGGGAGGAATACGAGACCGCACAGCAAGGTTCGCCCAGATCAACAGGGCAAGGATAAGGAAGGCGCAGATCCTGATGGCCCAGCCAAAGCCAACTTGGGGGATGAGTTTGATGAGCATGATGGGTAGTATGACACCCCCAATGGAGGAACCCATGACGACGAAGCCCAAGGCAGCACCTCTCTTTGCCATGAACCATGTTGAGACCTGACCAGAGACTACGGCGTTAGTTCTGTTGTAGAGTCTTTAATGGCAGAACATGCTACTCACACAAGTAAAAGCAGGGAAGAACACCATTGATGCCCCGATACCGGAGCAAACTGACTGACTGAGAAGGATCTGGTAGTAAGTTGACGAAATGCTAGTCATCATCAAGCCGAAAACGTGCAGAAATGTTCCGATTGCCAGCAAAATTGCCGGGCCATAGTCGTCGAAGACCTTGCCGACGATTATGCCGGCGAATATCATGAAGAAGACTAACAAGTCAGTTAGATGTCGACCGGGCAGTGCTTGGGAAGGTCGACATACTCTGGATAGCCGGGATCCAAGCTATGTCTGACGGAGAATAGCTGCTCAGCTGGTTGGCTTGGTAGTAGTCTTGAAAGATGCCAGCACAGTTGACCCAGCCGAACGACACGAAGAGACAGGCTGATGCGCCGCCGACTGTCATCCAGGCTCTGGCACCGCCCTCAGGATAGTCGCCGAATGGAGACGGTGGGCCGGCTTGAGGTTTTGGCGACGAGCTCCCATTGTTTGAGTTATCTCCGTCATTCGATGGAGCATCGTGAACTAAAGGGACTGAAGAAGACTTCTCCATGGCCGGCGTCAATGACATTGTGGCGAGCGACAGCAGAGATATGCAAACAGGAACAGGAGCTAATGAAGGCAAGGTTGTTGTTGTTGGACGACGGTAAGGCAGATCTGTTCGGAGTAGAGACAGTTAAACTTGGGGCTCTGAGCTAGGCTTCGCAACCAGGAAAAGAATCGTACTTCGAAAGCCTCACGAGTACAGAAAGAGAGAAGACAAACCAGCTTCCCTCCTTGGACTCCTGTTTTGACTTGTTACGTGGTTCCCCGTTGCCGTGGCTCACTGCAAATGGCAGCGTGGCTGGCCCCTGTGCTCGGGTTCCGGGCTGAATAAAGCAGCGAGCGCCACAAACCTCCATGTCGGAACCCATAGAGCACCGAGGCGGAAAGATTCAGCCTCTGGAGACCATCGCTTTGCGCTGGGATCCGTTGAACTCATCCATGGTAAGTTGGTACGGCTGGAGTCCATTTCCAGCCGAAGTCTGATAGTGCTGGTGATGGCGAGCGTGCTGGTATTTATGACTGACTGGAACCTCCCGTGTTGTTCGACAACTCTTGTTCTGTACCAGAGCCATCTTGAACAGGAGTCTCAGAAGTCAAACAACGCAAGCAGCCGCAAATTCAGTAGTCCTTGTTACTCTTTCAGCGCAATCCATTTCCTTCGGAATACCGAAAAGAACGACGCAACAATGCAGGTCCCAGAGAAGTGCACTGTTCTGGTGGTTGGTGGTGGCCCTGCGGGGTCATATTGTGCCGCTGCTCTCGCACGGGAAGGGATTGACACCGTCCTCCTGGAGGCGGAGAAATTCCCACGGTTGGTTGCTCATTGTGTCTAAGTCAGTGGTACAATTGCTAACTGTTGGCGACCATTAGCTACCACATTGGGTAAGATTGACAACCCCCTGAGTTGACTCTCCTGCATGTCTGACACCAAATTGTTTTGCAGAGAGAGCATGCTGCCGTCGTTGCGCCACTTTCTCCGCTTCATTGATTGTGACGACAAGTTTGATGCCCATGGATTCAAGATCAAGGTAAATAAGCGAGAGTCACCCCTACCATGTGCGCTGTGTTTGTAAGATGGACGTGACACAACAGCTGCTACTTGGTGAAGAGAGATTGTTACGGAGGCCCAGACCGTGCATCAGCGCATTAATGTTGCCGAGTTTTGCGTCTTTTGGACCTCCGTACAGCGAGACAACAATTCTATCTGCACTCCACGACGATTGGACATTTTGCTGACCCGTGACCAGAACGGCGCCACCTTTGCTCTGAACCACTCCCTCCCGCCTGCTTGTAAGTTGGGAACTCTGATACTGTTGGATTAGCATTGTACACTGACACACTCTTTCAGATACCGATTTCGTTGCCGCTGGAGGCCCGAACGGCTACGCCTACAATGTTGTCCGCTCTGAGGCCGATGAAATCATCTTCCGCCATGCCGGCCAGAGTGGCGCTCATATATTCGACGGGGTCAAGGTCAGCTCACTCGAGTTTGCTCCGTCTGGTCTAGCTCCCAGCACCGATCCCGACTGCGAGATTCCCGACCCCGGCCGCCCGGTCTCGGCCTCATGGACGTGCAAGGAGAATGGCACTTCCGGAGTTGTCAAGTTCGACTACCTCGTCGATGCCAGCGGCCGTGCTGGGCTGATGAGCACCAAGTACCTCAAGAACCGCAAGATGAACACTGGCGCGCAGCTCAAGAACGTTGCTACCTGGGGCTACTGGACCAACGGCGGTGTCTATGCCAAGGGAACTCCGCGTGAGGGATGTCCATACTTCGAGGCTCTCCACGATGCCAGTGGTTGGGTGTGGTTCATCCCCCTCCACACCGGCCAATGGTCTGTCGGCGTCGTCATGAACCAGGACGTGTCGACCCAGAGGAAGCGCGAGGCCGGCCTCGATAGCAAGTCGCTGTATCTGGAGACTGTTAAGAACACCCCCGGGATCTGGGCCCTGCTGACCGAAGCGACCCTTGTCACAGACGTCAAGTCTGCCTCCGACTGGTCATACAACGCCCCAGCCTATGCCAGTCCCTACGTCAGGATTGCTGGTGATGCGGCTTGCTTCATTGATCCCTTCTTCTCTTCCGGTGTCCACCTTGCCTTGACCGCGAGTCTTTCCGCTGCCGCCACGGTCTGCGCATCCATCCGTGGTCAGGTGTCCGAGATGGCTGCGGCCACATGGCACTCGAAGAAGGTCTCCGAGTCCTACACGCGCTTCCTTGTTGTCGTCTCGAGCGCTCTGAAGCAGATCAATGCCAAGGACGAGCCTGTCATTGCCGACTACGATGAGAAGTCATTCGACCGTGCTTTCAAACACTTCCGCCCGAGTAAGTGTCAATCGCTGTAATAACAATTTATCGTGCAGTTGCTCACCATACTGTCCTTTAGTCATCCAAGGCACGGCCGATGTCAGCGGAAAGCTTTCGCAAGCCGAGATCTCCCAGACTCTCGGTTTCTGCCTTGGCGCTTTCGCCCCCGTGGACGTGGCCGAGAAGAACGCTCTTCTCGAAAAGATGCGTACGCTTGCCATTGTGGATCCAGAGGACTTAACGGACGAGAAGTACAACAAGGCCCTGACTGAGCTGCAGTCTGTTCTGACACCTGAGCAACTTCGAATTCTGCACACGATACGGGCCCGCCAGATGCTGCGTCCTGACGACATGCTTAACATCGACAGCATCGGCTCGGATATCATTGACGGTCTGAGCCCAAACCTGGTCACCGGTCAGCTGGGTCTCGTCGACCCGGCCAAGGTGGCCAAGACAAAGGCCGGTGGGATAGCTCAGAGGGATGTCCTCGCCCTGCTGACCGGCGAAGAGCTGTCCGAGAGCAGCATTGGTCCCCGTGCTGACCCCGGCGCCAGTGATGGTCCTCACGGCATGGACCAAGTCATTGCGAACGGCGGCTCTCACACAGGTTTTGGAGTTGCTAAGATCACAAACACTGTCAACGGCGCGACCAATGGGCACACTACCAACGGCACAAACGGGGTGATGGCACCGAATGGCGCTTCCGAGTCCAATGGCGACCACAAGACAAATGGCGTGTCGGGCGAAACCCATATGCACGTCACCCCTCTTAAGGGTCACGCAGTCCAGATCCAGGATGAGGCAACTCGTCTGCGGATGCAGGATACTCTCCACCGTGTAGCTGAGGAGATGGAGACTCCGCACGACACGATGCTTCGTCTGTTGAACTCGGTAAGTGAAAGTTTTAATTGCCCCTTCCAATGGTGCCTGCAAGTTTAGCTAACTCGGTCTCAGAACCTCGAGATCACCATCGTAAAGGCAGCCCTGGACATGGGCATCTTCAAACGTCTTGCTGAGAGCCCGTCTCCTCTGAGTGTGAAGATGCTCGCTGCTCCTTCTGGTGCTGACCCCTTGCTCCTCGGCCGCCTACTTCGCTACCTCGCCTCGATTCGCATGATCGTCGAGACGTGCGAGGACCACTTTGGCCCCAACAACGTCACCACGTCCTTCTCCGACCCGCGCATTGAGGGTGCTCTCAACTATACCTTCAACCTTAGCGGCCCAGCCTACCAGGCCTTCCCAGAGTACCTGAAGGAGACAAAGTGTCAATCCGAGACAGGCGGCAGGCACGCCTTCCACAAGGCCTTCAACACCAACCTTCCTGCCTTTGTCTGGCTGCAGCAGCACCCCGACGAGCTGCAGTGGTTCCAGCAGCTGATGAGTGTCCCGCGCGAAGGCGACTGGCTTGACGTCCTCCCCCCACCGGCCAAGAA
The DNA here is from genome assembly GCA_009194965.1 of Coniochaeta sp. 2T2.1. Taxonomy (NCBI): domain Eukaryota; kingdom Fungi; phylum Ascomycota; class Sordariomycetes; order Coniochaetales; family Coniochaetaceae; genus Coniochaeta; species Coniochaeta sp. 2T2.1. The sequence goes on along the minus strand of VSMA01000002.1, from coordinate 1,884,070 downwards.
GCCCATCCCGGGCGGCGATGATCTCGTCTTCGTCGACGTAGGCGGCGGCTTCGGCCAACAGTGTGCCCGCCTCGCGGCCAAGTATCCTGAGCTCAAGGGCCATGTCGTACTGCAGGATCGTCCAGAGGTCGTCGCCGTCGCCCCTCCCATCCCCGGCGTCAAGACCCTGGGCCACGACTTCTTCGCTCCCCAGACTCTGAAGGGATCGCAGTTCTACTACCTACGCACCGTGCTGCATGACTGGAACGACGAGGAAGCGGAGAAGATTCTTCGTAACCTTGTCCCTGCCATGGCTCCTGGCTCGAAGATCCTGATTGACGAGATGGTTCTTCCAAACGAAGGTGTCCACTGGTGGTCCGCCTCTCTCGACTTGCACATGTACATCATGCTCGGGTCGATGGAGCGCAATGAGTCCCAGTGGCACTCGCTGCTCGAGAGGTCTGGTCTCCGGTTGGTGGAGATTCGCACTTACAGCCCGGTCATGCGCCATTCGATCATTGTTGCTGAGCCCTTGTAAGCTGGCCAGGGGCTAAGGAATCGTGTTGAGGGTGCGAGATTTTGATACCTTGTTTTCTTTCACTTGCGGGATGACGTACGCCGATACACTCGAGCCTAGCCTGCCTCCGCACAACAGATTAGCATATGTACCTAAGAGCGGTAGTTGCGATCTCCTAGGTAATGTAGCTTATGTCATTCGTTACTTAACTAGGTACTGGACGGCGTGTCACGTACCAACTTATCGTGTAAGCCGAAACACAAGGTCCTTTTCTAAAAGCAAGGTCGCAAGTGAATCGATTAGCAAACAAAAACCGCTCCGTCTGGAGGACATGGTACCTACTTCAATAAACATACTGGTTACGTTAGAGGCCCCCAAAGCCAGGAAATCATCCCTGGACCTCGTGCCGCAGCGGTTACTGCGCAGGCTGGACCTGCCCAGTTGAGAGGTAAGATATGACACATTTTTGGCAGTGATCTGCAACCAAAAGCCGTGCAGCCTTTTGTTACGACAGCTTGGCAGGCTGATGGAAAGGAGCTCGTCGGCTAGTATACGAGGGTTTGGATATCAATCGTCTCAAATTCGTGTGGAATCTGACACCCAGGACACCGTAAGAACCGAGAACGATCGAACCAGAGTGTCTCCAAGGAAAACAAAAGGAAAACAAGGCAAGATGCCCTGCCCAGTGTTTACGAGATCAAAGATACCTACGACGCAACCGTGACGATCTTTGGACATGGAGTAACGAAAGCAAGCACACATCTTCACATCGAATCATCGAATACTACGTCTCAACGGCCTCGGACCTGTCAAGGGCCGGAGAGCTTGTCGAAGAATGTTGGCAAGACTTCTCAAGTATAAAGGGGTGTCTGATCCTGCTCTCGACATTACTCGTTCTTACCATCCATCCAGCATCGACCCATCACCTGCACGGTTCAGATAACGACCACAAAGAACTACACTAAAAACTACACAATGTTCCTGTCCAAGCCCCTCTCGCTCCTCGCCCTCGCCGCCGGGGCCTTCGGCAAAATCGTCCCACTTGATCTAGTCCTGTTCCAGGTCGGCGGCGCTGGATTGGACCTGGGCGGTGCCAGCACCTACTCGAACACGGGAGTTATTTACCGTGTCGACAATGGCCAGTGGAAGGAGCTCACCGGGCCCGACACGCCCGGGCATTGTTCTACGTCCTGCGAAATTGACAAATGGATGTCGTTTCCAATTCCCGAGTTCGCTGGCGCCACCGTCTCCTTCTGTGAGGGCCCAAACACTTGTATCCCGGGTGACGAGTTCGACTGCCAGACCAGATACGGCGATGACACGAAGGTCTTCAAAGGCACGAGCGACTCGACATTCTGGGGTCTCGGGTCCCAGACGGGGTCCTACTGCGGAGGGACTGTGATTTACGAAAACATTGACTAGTGGTTGTCGAGAACCTTCACCGATGGCGGTTTACGAGAGCGTCTTGAGTCCGGGTAGTATACTGTTGCAAGTTGAGGACGATGTCCGATGGTCCGATTCGAGCTAGGAGTGGTTGACTTGGGGGGTTTCGTTTATTTGCGTGTCCGAGTAGTGACGAAGGGATCACAAAAAGAAACCCAGAGAAGAACTTGGCAAGGGACTCGAGTGTGGGCAGTATATAGTAGTCTATGTGGCTTCTTCTTCTCTTAGACTACCTTACTTTCCACAACCACAAATATATGGACCATACGTCTCTTATCAAAGTACACATTGGCCGATAGATGGACATTGTTTTGTGCCAATGATTACACAATCTTTGTCACGCTCATGTTACGAAAGGCGAGTTCAACACATTGACAGGCACTGGGGACCCGGCCGGGCAACATTTAGTACCTACTAGATATACAGGCTCTCATAATCATCTAGTAAGCTAGGCTTACATTGTCCCTCGAAACCGGTCTGCAGGCTCTTGAGCATGTTCAAAGACAATCCTAGCCTCCAGCCACTCCCAAGCTTGCTTCATACCTGATCCTCCCAGATGTCGTAGTCGCTGTAATACGTGTCATGTATCCGTTTCGCATAGTCGACGAGCACAGGGAAGGTTCTCACAGTCTTCTGCGTCTCGGGAGCACTGGAATAGATCAGTACGGCTCCCAAACACGGACCAAGTCAAAGGGGGTAGTAAAACATACGCAGTGCATACAAGACTAGCAACGATGAAGGCATACACCGTCGCGTCGGCCTCGGATGGTTCATGCCGACCAAGCACCCAGAAAGGCGCGTCGCGGTCGCGCTTCGCAGCCGTGGAGGTGTTCCTGGACTCCGAGAGCAGCACGTTGAGGTTCTCCCAGATCTCGAGCTTGAACTCGCGAATCTCGTCCTTGGTGTACCGGCCCGTGCCTTGGCCGTACAAAGTACGGAGGGTCCCCTTGTAGGCAAGATTGCCAATGATCAGTTGGAGGAAGTAGGGCATTGCGGCGAGGGCACCTGGGCGCATGGTGTAGAAGTTGTCGATCCATCGCTCGCGGACCTGTAAGGTTGAGTACGTCAGTAAGACAGCATTCAAACAGTAGTGCAAGTCTCCACTCGGACATACCAAGCAGAAATACAGCTTGTCCTCAAGCAAGGACCGAATGGCCAGATCCTGAGCCTTCTGGACCGGAGTCAGACCAGCATTGAGGTCTGAGAAAGTTCCATCTTCCACAAATTTGCGGATGATCAGGGTTGTGTCGGCGAGCAACTCATCGCTGCCTTCGAACCCAAGGTAGGGGACCTTGGAGCGTGGTGCTTGTCGCATAGAGCCAGGCTCTACACGATAGAGAAGGCCAGCCAAGCGGAGACGCTGGCTTGTGTCAGAGCTGGCCATGGCACGACCGGGATGAAGGACTTACAATCTCAAGCTTGTTGACAAATGGACTCCAGACATAGTTGTTCGTGCCGAGAAACCCCCGGTAGACGATGAGCTTAGAGGAAGTTGCTTTGGCCGCCATGTCTTCTTTCTTGAACTGGGCTTCGTAAAAGCGTTGTTGCATACAATCTGGCATACAACTTTGATCAGAACAAAGTGCAAAAGTGTCGCGTTGACTTGAAGAGCAAGTCAGTAGCTGAACGTTGGTGCAGATAATATTCAAAGCTACCAGGAGTTTGAAATGGCATTAGAGATAAGTTCTTATTGGCCTGTCTGTGCATTACACTGTTGGGTTGGTTCGGATTCCTGAATCACTATTTTGGAGCTGTCACATTTCGCAAAATGTGCCCGGCAAACATAACTGTCCGAGCTGCGAGGTCGAGAACCGCTCAACAAAGCCGAACGCCCTGCGCCACAAGGCTAGGAATCCGACGCTGGATAAAAGTGACCGCCGCAGCCCGAGTAAGGTAACACTGGCCGCTCACAAAGACAGGCTGCACGGGAAGGGATGCATGGTGTTTTCAGCCCTGCAGGCCGTAACACGGAATAACAGGGTAGAGCACACCTTCAGCCGTTCCAACTTCTACCCGTCAATCATGTATTGCTACATGTAAGCACGGGAATGTATTTCTTCCGCCCCTTGACCCTGGAGGACACTCAGTGGCATTTGCGACAACAGCCGTCTATACTTGACGGGAGTTGTAACTGTCACACAGGTCTAGAGTCTAAACATCAACAGTTGAAATCCCAAAAAGGGACCCAAGGCTTGAAATTATCACCCCCACGCCCAGCCGGGTGGTCCTGCCCCCGACCACACGAGTGGTCTCAGCTAGCAGCGGGTATGCGGAAATACCCTGCTATGTACCTACTTCCGTGTGTAGTTTCCAGCAGACGGTAGCTCGGGCCTGCTGGCTGCACGAGAGCCGTCCGACGCAGGTTGTACCTATGCGCTGGTGACAGGTGATACAGTCATATGAAGATCTCGAGTCGACGAGACCTATCTAGACGAGAAGCATGTTGCTCCGCGCGAGTTGTACGGGAATAAACACGAGCCTGAAGACAACATGAATGCGTGTGTGGCATAGAATTACCATGTAGTCAATCCTACTAGTGTTATGGATATCAAAGGACGTCGGTAAGAAAGTGACTCCTTGGGAAACGAACACACACTAACATTGCAAAACTTAACTCGGCCGCATTCCAATATTTACCAGCCCTTGTATTATATATGCACCTTGTAACCTCTAGGTCCGTAGAACCAACATCGAAGTCGTGATGAACAATGAGATTGGAGGAATGCAACCACTACCCACGCATCCTTGGAATCAGCCTGTTGCTTTCCTCGAAGCTCCTTCTTTGACGTCCAAAACTCGCCGCCGAAGCAAGTCCAACATACCCACAACAGGAGTCGCCCTGGCGCCCCCTTCTGTCCTAGCAGCATGAAACTTGTTGATGAGCTGGTCCAGTCGGTGCAGTTCGTGATACACAAGACAAGCAACAAGTCTTGCAGCGGTCGTCACATCCAGGTAATGACTCCCAATGCAAAGGGGCTCCCTGCTAACTCTCTCTTTTGGTCTGCCGGTTTCGTTCTCGGTGTTTGCGGTCCCGGCGACAGCCGATATTGCAAAGTAGTTGTGCCCGGATGCCACGCTTCGGTCCAGCAATGGAGACTGCATGTTAGAGGTAGTGGAGGACATGCCTGGATCTTCATTCCCAGCTCTTAGCATGGCCTGGTTCCAGTTGATGAGACGGTCGCATATGACAAGTAGGATGACTTGCAGGGTGGAGATGTCCACGCAATGGCTCGGACATTCTAATATTTCTGAGACCGAGTCGACTGTAGTCCCGTTGATTCTTAGTGCCTCGTCCATCTTGCGTGGGATGGGACTGCCGTGGTCCAGCCCCTGGCTAAAGATACACATATGGGGGGCGGAGCTGGAGTACATGGATCGAAGAGTGGCAAGACCCAGGCTGAGACAGGAACATGGCTCCGTGCTAGACCCGGAGAAGACTGAATAAGTTGTTGAGCTTGAGTTCGTATGCGGATGGGTCTTTTCCATTGCGGTCTCGGTCTCGAATGTTGTATGTGATAAGGAAGATCCAAACTCGGACAATTCAAGACCTTGCGGTGTGAAAGAACCGAAGCCATTGATGTGGTCTCGGTCTTGCCTCGGGACGTCGCTCGTGGGTGTAAGCAATTCCTGTGGCCCGAGGAATTCTTCGATGGTTCCTCCAAAGTCGAGCCCTCCATCTGAAGTATCGAATAGTGTCGACCGAAATGTCGGCGTACTTGGAAATGGTGCTCTCGTCGTCTGAGTAGCTGCCTTTTGCACGGAGTCAGAGTCGGAGGGCGGGGAGATATTGGCCAGTATACGGTCGTCGAGCTCGGGGTCTTGGTGCAGAAGCCTCATATGTATAGGTTCCTGTTCGGCATAGGTCGTTGTCTTGCGATCATTGCGAGAGACAGACAGGTAGCTCTCCATTTGACGTGAAAACTCGGAGCTTGACGCACAATTGCACGACATTACTCGAAGACGATCTGTGACGTCCGGTGACACAACAACTTGGTGCAAGGTTGGAGGCTTCAAATAACGTCGAAACCCCGCTCTCGTAATAATTGTATTCTGAAAAAGATGGAGAAGTTCCGTGGACTACGTGGTGTAGCCCCTTCCTACTCTTAAGGCATCCGTACTCTGCCCATTGTGCGTGCTCGTAGCTGATAGCCTGTTTTTGGGCTACGGTCAAGAGCCTTTCGAAGAAAGTGGCTTGGAGTAACGGCAACGAACCACGGGCGACGAAGTTCTAGCAGAACTGCTCTCCAGTCTGGTACATGCTTTGGTGCGTGATTGTGTGGTCGATTAAGCGAGCGGCTGTAGAATCACGAGTAGTCCAGTTGGTGACGAAAACGTTCAAGATGAAGCGAAAATGTCAATCAATCGCATGAGCGTCGCCAATACGATGCGGTTGGCCAAGCTAGGGCTGATAAGATGCCATTCTGTCCCATTCCCATTCTTGCAGGGGGTGAGTGGGTGGTCAGCATCCCAAGTGATGTTGGAGGGTAAGATGGGCCATCCCGCTCACTTGGCACGGATGGATTCAGCCCTCGTTTGGCTCTGTTGGTTTCACCAGGGTATATACGTAAGGACGTATATTGCCTCCCGTAGGGAGGGCTTCACACTGTTGGCGCACCAAGTTCAGGAGTCCTGTACTGTATATTCTGATACGCATCGTAGAAGGAAGGAAGGAAGGTGGGTGGGTGGCCAGCCCTGTGGAAAGAAATAGGGGCTGGTGGAGTCCGCAGGTCACGTGACCTGCGGATTAACTCAGCCTCCGGCCTCCGCAGAGCCTCAGGGGGACTCCCTGAGGCTCACCACACCTATCCTCCACTACCTACCCTGGGCTTGCGTACAGGCCTGGCGTATATATTCCAACACTGGCAGTCTCTTCTTTTGAGGCCAGGGATACGCCAGGTCCGCAGGCCAACTGTTGACTAGATACAGGCCCGTTTTCTCGTTCCATTGCAGCCCATCAGTATACCTCCCCTCATAGTACAGCCACTCCGTCGAGTAGACTGGGACGTCTTCGAGGGGCAGATCTGGTGGCGGCGCTTGCAAATCCTCCTCTCCCATCTCTCCTCCGCACCTCAGTCTCCTGCCTTGTAAATGTCCTCCCACTACTGGGGGTAGTGGGCTTGCCCTTGTAGTGAGTGTGCGGCAGCCTGGTGGGCACCCGGGGTCGGGGTGGTAGGCTGGGCTTGTCTGGCTTCCGGGGGGGTGCTCCGGTACGTGGTGGCTCTCGAGGAGGGGTGGTCCTTCTTCGCTGGTGGGCGGCTCCGTAGGCGGCTCGTTCTCGTCGAGGGCGGCTCGCCGGTGGGGGAGCTCCTTCTTCGCCGATGGGCGTCACGTTTCCACGCGGCGCGGTGCCGTGCAGGAGCTCATCCTCTGGCAGTCTTTTCTTCTCGGCCGGCCGAGTGGGTGAGGCCGGGCCGGTCGTCCTTGTGCGCCGGAGCCGGTGGTGGGCGCGGCGGGGGGGTGGTCGCTGCCGGGCGTGGTCGTCGTCGGTAATAGTGGTAGAAAATCCCTCAAAGTCGCAAAAGTTGATGAAAAATCGATAGATCCGGGCGAGAGTAGGCTGGATCTGATCGTAGAGAGCGTCGCAGTCGTCTGGGCTACTCAAAATGATGGAAAAAGGTCGGCGCAAGGCCGTGGGATAGGATGAATCGAAGGTCCGGGGCGGGGGCTTATTCTTCCCGGAGGTAACTTGTGGCGGCTCGCCTCCACGTTGGCGAGCTTCTTCTTACGTTGTAGGACGCGCCGCCAAAAACAGACAGTCCCCCGAGTAGTCAGCTCAGGGCTTGTACAGGCTGGCGGCTATAGAGGGCCGTGACTTGGTGGGCGGCTCGCAAGGTAGCCGGGCGAGTGTCAGGGCGTGATAGACGCGCCGCGAAAAACAGACAGTCCCCCGAGTAGTCGGCTCAGGGCTTGTACAGGCTGCGGCTTGGAGTCCCCTTTGCGTTAGACGACAGTATGAGGAGCTTCCTTAGCACTCCCTCGTCGAGGCGACAGTCTCCTTGCGGAAGAGGTGCCAGGGCGAGGGCGTCTCTTCTGTAGATACCTTGCTGATCCGTGGTTATCCCTCACTTGAAGCCGCGCCCCCATTACGCGGTAGCAGTGGTGATTTTTACCACTGATCAGTGTTGGTTTCACCAGGGTATATACGTAAGGACGTATATTGCCTCCCGTAGGGAGGGCTTCACACTGTTGGCGCACCAAGTTCAGGAGTCCTGTACTGTATATTCTGATACGCATCGTAGAAGGAAGGAAGGAAGGTGGGTGGGTGGCCAGCCCTGTGGAAAGAAATAGGGGCTGGTGGAGTCCGCAGGTCACGTGACCTGCGGATTAACTCAGCCTCCGGCCTCCGCAGAGCCTCAGGGGGACTCCCTGAGGCTCACCACACCTATCCTCCACTACCTACCCTGGGCTTGCGTACAGGCCTGGCGTATATATTCCAACAGGCTCGGAAGCCAGAAGAGAAACTGGTGAACTCACGGCTCAGACCTGTTGGAAAGCGGCCGATCGGCACCGGTGTGCGTTGCTTCAGGTTAGTGTTGCCTGGCGTCTTCCAAATATGGATACCCTACCATGCGTCTACATGCGATGTGACGCACCGTGCGTGTCAGCAGCCGCACCCGCGCTTCACGGCTGCTGACGGAGGAGGTCAAGATTAAGCGAACCATCAGCGTCTTCCGATTCCTATTCGACCGTGCATGAGTCTATCGTGCCATTGGCGTTCAGCCCCAGTTGCGACGGGGCAGTGCCTTTCCTTAAGAAGCGCGCAGATTGCAGCGCGACAGCCCCTTGAGCAGTCGAGTGTAAGATCGGAACCCGAGGTCTTTCTGGCACACGCTGAATCTGGTGTCTCATCGAGCTCGCTTATGGCGCGTTTAGCAGGCATCCATGTTGGTTCCTGGATGAGGGTGGCGCAAATGGCGGAGCAGCTAGATGCCCAAATGTGCGTCACGGCTATCGCGCCACCAAGGTGAATGTCTTCTCTACCCTCATAGGTATTCACTGATCTATTTTGATCCAGTTTGATACAACGAGCTAGAGGGATATATGGATGAGATCGCGTTATCCGCTATTCCAACTGACTCCCTGCAAGGATTTATGATATTCATAGCCGTCATTGTTACATTTCCCCGCCTCCTTGACGCAACAGAAGCATATCTTGTGTAAGGTATCCGTCCCCAGACTCGTACAATAAGCGGTGGATTCGGTTGTAAGCACGCAAGTGACGCCTTGGCGATAATCGCCTTGTGGTACCGCACTCTTTTCCCTTCCTGTACATCCAAGTGTTACACTGGAACCGATTATTGAGTGAAAACGTTATTGATCCAGTAAACCCCTTGCTGACAGGTACCCTCACAATGACTGGCTTACTGCCGTGGTACTTGCACGGCTGTGAGTCTTCGTTGGCACCGGGGGTCTAGCATGCTGACTTAACAGCCTTGGGTGGCAATGCATGCGGCGCTGCCCTTTGCCGTAGATCATGGAGGACCAATATACCACCATGGGTAATGTACCCAGCAACCGGCCTTGGGACTTTGGAGGTAGGACATAAATCTCGGTCGATAAATTCTCCGCGCGGCTGATTGCGTTAGAGACAAGTAGTGCGACTTATGCGTAATCAACTGCTAGCATGTACCTGTTCTACACAATTAGAAGAGAAATAATGATTGAAAGCGAGTGATACCGAGGCGAAGCATATGCAGTGCAACGAATGTCGGTTGACCGTCAAGCAATGGATGAGGGCAAGGGCCAAGGTCCTGAGCGAAAGGGCTCGAGGGTGTAACGTGCCTCAACTAAGAATTATAAGTGAGCTCCTGAGCCCCTATGATACTTTTCTCGGGAAGTAGGGCCATATGCTCCAGGAGGCTGACAACTCTCTCAATAGTCACGCATTACATCCCTTTGCTACGATGGATAGCTATTACACAAGATACCACTCTCAACACGTCAAGCTGAAGGACTCGTGCGATCCTTGTTCGGCATCCAAGGTCCGCTGTACCAAGGAGAAACCAAGTTGCACTCGCTGCACAAAACTCGGACATGACTGTTACTACAGCCCTGCACGCCGCATAGGCAGGCCAAACCGAACCTTTTCTTCGGATCGCGATTCCACACCTTCTGTCGCAAGACACGACAGAGCCGGCGGTCGGCGCCCGTCTTTCGGCTACTACACTTTCAAAGACATTGGGATAATATTGGATTCATCCTCGACGTTGTCCAGAACAATACCGCAACCGACTCAGGTCACCGAGAAATCCGGCAACCCTTGTCCAAGCAATTGTTTCAACCACATGCTTAACCTCATGTTCAACCTCTTAAGCCAACTCAACGACATGAGGGTACCAGATCCGGCTCTTAAAGTCGACGCGTCTCTCAGCAGTGGAGCCAGAACTTTGTCGCGAGTCCTCATTTGCCCCTGTTCGCAAAGCCTGGATGTAGCCCTGCTTGCGGCGGCGAGTTGCAACTGCGTGCTGGACTTCGTGGACGGCTTGATCAGATTGCAACGCAACAACTACAGCCCCATCGGGACACCCAACTCATCTTCCAACACCGTCATGATCGAGCTACGTCGTGTCGCCAACCTCGTCGTACAGTTCAGTAGCCGTTATCAGGCCGTGATCGACGGGGGGCAGAGAGAAACGCTGCTAGGTCTGGCCGGAGATTTGAAGGCAAGGCTTCAGGCGACAATCGAGGACGCAACGAACATAATGGAGCTGAGCGATGGTGTATGAGGAACAATACATACAGGCAATATACATGTGATCAACGAGAATGTGACATAACATGGGTATATCTGACGATGAATCGCCGAGAGGTTGATCAATAGCAAACCTCCTACATCATCTTGTCGGTTCCAGTTATTTCCTGAGTCCAAGTGGCGTAATCTGAACAGAAGGGTAAGACTCCGTGGGCAGACTGCAAATTCCTTATGCAGGCAATGCAGGCATGAGGTCGGCGGAATTCATCCCCATGGAGCTATTGGAGCACACTCGCGCACCACTCCACCAGGAACGACATGCCTGTATTCTCGTCGTTCTTTTACTCTTGGAAGTGGACTCCAAATGCTCATCTGAAGGCCCTCGTTGATGCTACCGATGTCCTTGAGCAGTTACCCAAAGCGGTTCGTGCATGGATCTTACTTGTTGTGCCTTGACGACGAATAACCTCTGTTGCCTGCTAAACTTACCAAAGGCTCAAGTGATAATGGTGAACTTCAATATTAGGGGAGCCAGGGACATGGAATGTTTTTCTTTGCCATAGATTAGGTATGTAAGATAGTAGTAGATGGGGTTGCTCCCGATGGCATGTCGGAGGTTACCCCCTGTTGAAGCCACTGGGCGCCACTGGGCGCCACTAGGGACGGGAAGGATTACACGATGCTGTGCTACCAGACTGTGGTAGTGGCTTGGTCACAGCAGTTATGCCACCAACACCTTGACATATAATTCCGGCATATTTCTGATAACATCTTAACCACGAATGAAATCGGCACGTGCGTGTTCATTTTGAACCGCCCTGGAGTGGGCTCGATTGCTTGCGAAGGATCAACAACCATACACAGCTATACTTGTTCTGTATTAGACATTCAGGGGCACAACTTGGCCCCCATGGGTGATTAACCAATGGTTTTGCCGCTACAACCTTATGTAGACTTCGCGTCCGTCGCGGCGGACCGACACATAAAATGCTGCGCAGAGCCAGTCTCGAAAAATACGGCTTCTTTTATCTCACAACTTCACCATTCGGCGTCGCATCCGCAACACACCTTCTGATTGGGCTTTTTGGGAATCATGTCACTACAAGGCGTTTTTCTGGCTGGTCTCGCGATTCTCTTGATTTACTACGTTGGGTGCATCCTGCGCAACTATCTTGCTGCTCGGAAGCTCGGAATACCGATCATCATCCTCCCATTCGACAATGTCAACCCAATCTGGCTTCTGCTCGCAGGACCGCTTCACAGGTTGCTGAAGCGTATCGGGATCCATCACCTACGAATGGGGCATCTGGGCTGGGAATTTGAAGAAAAAGCATCGCCATTTCCCGAACTTGGATGCAATGCGCTCATTCAGGTCACCCCTGGCGCCAATTGGCTCAACGTGGCTCATCCAGCTGCGATAACCCAAGTTTTCCAGGCGGAGAGGAGAGGAGACGTTGACAGGGGAGAGGGGACCAATATGTTGAAGATTTTTGGACCAAATATTTCCACGGTAGGACAATTTTGAACATCCTTGACGGAACAAACCGACCAAACCCCTCTCTTCATGCACCTCCAGGTCGATTCCTTACTAACCCTACTAGGCTTCGGGCCCCGACTGGCAGCGCCAGAGGAAGGTCACGGCCGCTGCTTTCAATGAGCGCACCAACCGAGTTGTCTGGGCAGAGTCCTTGAAACAAGGCGAGGATATGGTAGGTAACTGGTTGGCTGCAGGTGAGGCCGGAGTGCGGTCGACCGCGGACGACACGCGACTGTTCGCCATGAATATCATCATGCGAGGAGGATTCGGCAAGGCGTACGACTTCCAATCGAACCCGCCCTCCGTCGCAAAGTCCGAGGATACAAGCAGCATGGACTACCGCGAGGCAATGAATCTCATAATCAAGAATGCCATCCTCATCATCGGCATCGGCCCGGATAACCTGGGAAAGCTTGGTTTTGTCTCATCGAAGCTCAAGACCCTGGCACAAGCCGTATCCACGTTCAGGGAACACATCCTCGACATGTTGGAACAAGGCCAAAAAGAAGGCAAGGAAGTCGAGTCAAGAGGAAACCTGCTTGACGCTTTGGTGCGGGCTCTGAACAACGAAAAGGAACTCAGCCAGTCAGAGATAATGGGTAACTCATTCATATACACTTTCGGCGGCCATGATGTTAGTTCCAACCCCCCAGCGCGTTTGACCGACGCACAGCTCTCACTAACCTCTCCGTAGACAACCGCGCACTCCTTGGCCTTCACTCTTGTGCTACTTTCCGTCCATCCTGAAGTACAGTGGTGGATGCGAGAGGAACTCAGGCGGGAACTTGACGGCCAAGACTCAAAACAGTGGCAGTATGACGCTCACAGCAGTCTGAAGAGAACCCTTGCTGTTCAGGTTAGTCTCCAGATTGGGAGGGAATGCGACGGGAGCGGCTCGCTAACACTGTTGTCCTCATCAGTACGAGACGGTAAGACTCTACGATCCAGTCTTGGGCATCGTCAGAGCCGTCACAAAGGGTAGCAACTTCCACATGAGTCTTGATGAGGGAAAGACCAGCGTACGAATACCTCCAGGCACCAATATCACGTTGAACATCAACGCCATCCACACCCATCCACAGTTCTGGGGGGCAGACGCTTTAGAGTGGAGGCCGCAACGCTGGATCAAAACAAACGACAACGGAAATGAGGAGCTCATTGTCCCGGAGAAGGGCTTGTTTACACCGTGGTCGGACGGCTTACGTGTCTGCCCTGGGAAGAAGTTTGGGCAAGTGGAACACTTGAGTCTGATGGCCTCAGTCTTTCGGGATCATGCCGTCGAAGCTGCTGCCGAAGGCGATGAAACCGTCGCCCAGACGAAGGATCGCATTATGGGCGTGGTCAAGGACAGCGGGATGACCCTAAATGTGGCCATGTACCACCCTGAGAAGGCGAAGCTTGTCTGGAAGAGATGCTAGTGGCGCCCTTCACCAACCTGCATGTATGATAGACTTAGACTAAATGGTACGGATGGAGCCTTCGATTGTAACGCGTGCCTCACTTGTCAGGTTCAATATCCTTCGCTGCGGAGTGTGCCGTGGCACAGTATGTAATTTTCTGTTAGAGGTGCAACGACCTGAGATATAGTGGCAGTCCCTTCAAATCCCTTTCGACACCGGTACAACAATACCGTCCTGAACTGTCACCTATGAGATGGTAATCGACGACGAGCCGCTGCTCAGGTTCTTGCCACTCGCGTAGCCTTCAGTTGCCAAAATCATGTAGGAGTGACCACCAAGCTTCATCCCAAGCTTTGACCATTCACTGAAGTGTCGTCCTGTGGTGACAGTTCCACTTGTCCGTTTCTCAGTCCTGACGCTCCAGTATTGCTGAAAAGTGCGAGTCCCGTCAATTGACGGCTTGTTGGTGCGCGTGCTCGTGTAAACCTCGTAGGATCCCTCCTCGAACGTGAAGTTGCCCTTCAACGTCCACGGCTCTCCGGGACTTAGGTCGCCGTGCGACTCGACGATGTAGTACTCGATCAACGGGTTACGAGTCCATCCGTAGACCGCAAGGTACCCCGGCCCAGTGGGCTCATATGTGCCACTGTATTTGATCGTCCTGCAATATGGATACCGATTAGTTCGCGCGTTACACCTGCGAGACAGCTTCGCGTAGGTGGTACATACCGAGAGCCACCTGTGTTCCAACCCTTACCGCAGACGAAACCACCACCACCGCTCCATTTGGCCGTGTAGGAACCTCCGGCACCGTTATTACAGTTGTGACTGCCACTGCCCTCCTGCCAGAAGGACCAGTAGTAGCCGCCCTGCCTTGCTTCAAGAGGAGCTGCATTCTCGGAGAGAGTTACGACGCCGGCTCCTGCGAGCGCGCCGAACAACAAAGAAGTGAAGCTGACAAGGGTAAGATAAAACATAGCGGAGTGTATATGGTCGTCATCCCCAGGACTATCCTTCGTCCTCAATGCTCAGAGAGCACTTATATATGTCATTCGAGCAGAGGTCAAAACTTGCCAAGCGGTGTTATTGAGTTTTAGCCGGAGTCCCTCAAACAAGCCCTCGTCCAACTGACCCTTTGACGGAGTTGTCACTGCTGATCCTAGGACAGTAATTGGCCCGCATATTGCAAATGTCAGTATGGGGACACATGGTGAGTTGCATCTATAATAGACAGACCAATGGGGGATTTCTCCATCTAAATTGACATATATTGAATTTCCCCAGATATTCGCCAAGACCCATATCAACTACCGAAGCCGCTTATACGGAACTTCCTGTCTTTACGGGACTCTGATGACGGATGAGGTTCTCCTTTCGAATGCGACATGAAAGTGGAAGAATGCTCCAAGGTTACCATCGTGCTGGTAGAGGACTGTACACTTGAGGTTCCCGGCTGAATCTCCTCTTGGCTGCCCGGTTTAGTTCAAGATGATGCTACGCCCGGGTTCCCGTTGACCGACTCCGCCGCGGTGATCCTAGCGGGACGTGAGGAAACCCTCCGTCTACCTTATGCAAGCCCCCCACCCCCGCGGCCCCGAGGTGGAAACTTATGTTACATTGACTTCGTCCCCTGAAACGACGACGGCGAGTATTCCTTCAGTTCCGACATCGCTTTTCCAAACTCCCGCTCAATGACTCCGGCGTGCCTCGCAGATCTTGGCTTTATCGAACTTTGAAACGGCAGAGGCACGGAATTGAATCCATTGGTGAAGGCAAAGCTGTTAACGGTCAGCAACGGTCGAGTGGGGTCAATTGCGTGAAGGAGACTTACATATCTACGTCGACATCTTGACCAGACGCGGACTTCGCGGGACCGATATCGAAAGCCCAGAGAATTCTCGCAATATTCAGGGCGACGGAGTTATTTCCGACATGCATGCCAGGGCAGACTCTGCGTCCCCAGCCAAAAGCACTGTGGCCGAATGTGCCAGGGTAGTCCCGCTCCGTCAAGAAACGTTCCGGCTTGAAGTTATCGGGATCAGGAAAGTCCTTCTCGTTTAAATGGACTAGTGATCGCGAGAAATGATTAGACTGGAGAGACAACAAGTCTTGGAACTCGAGGAACTTACTACTCCACAACGGGGCGATTACGGTACTGCCCTTGGGGATGAACATCCCGTTGTACGTGTCATCCGCTGTGCTGGCATGTGGAGTGCCCCCTAGCACTGCAACTGGTCGCCACCGTAAGGTCTCCGAAGCAACTGCGCGGACGTACTTCAGGTTCGGCATGTCCTCGAAAGTGGGGAGTCTGTCCCGTCCGACAACCGCGTCGAGTTCCGCCTGCGCTTGCGGGATGAACTGCTTGCCGAATCGAACACAGGCCAGAATGAAACTGGCGAGCGAACCAGCAGACTAGGAATTTTAGCTGGCGATTTCTTGTGATGAGTAGTGTACTGTTGTGGTGGGTTTGACTTACCGTCTCGACGCCAGCTCCAAACGGGGTTGACACAGCATAGGCCAGTTCAAGATCAGACATGCCTAAACTGGCTTGTTCCTCTAAGGCATGTTTCGCAAAGCAATTGGGTGCCACGCCGCTGGAAACCTTCTGCCGTATCTCATCCATGAGTTGTGTGTAGAGATCGATATCCATCTGCCTTTGCTTCAAGACCTCTGCCTTCCAGGGAGCCAAGAAGCTAGGGATATACTTCAGAGCAGGGTATCTCTCCACTGCGAACTTGCCGGGAATACTGAGGCAGGTCAGACGAGTATCAGGCGCCAATACTCAGCGGCCGGAGTAAGGAAACACTTACTTGACAGAAGTTAGACGATCCATCGCTTCGGCGTTCCTTCGAACAACAGTATCGGTCTTGATGTCCTCGACCCTCCGGCCATAGGTGACGCTAACAATTACGCTTGCGGCGTACCGTTCTAGGTGTGTTCGGAACTCTTCCGGATGCTTCAACAGTTCGTGCATCAGGACATTCGACTCCAGGCTCTGAACTGGCCTGTAGGTCTCACTCTGGCGTTGCATGAATCCGCTATGGAGCAGCTTGCGCCACCGTCGCCAGAATGGACCATATGGTGCCATCAAACCCCGCATACCGTCGGAGAGAAGTTCACCTCCCATGATAAACCGTGGCCGGGACGAGTAGACCGATCCTCGCTTCTCGAGGAGATCCCAAGCTGCCTTTGCTGAGCCAAGAATGATGGTTGGGGTCGGCCCCATCTGTAGATAGACAACATCGCCATACTCCTGGTTCAGTTCGCGAAACCATACCCACGGCTTCGACACACCGAACCTGATCGCCTTGGGTCCAGGTGGTAGCTGTGAGCGATGCGCATACAGCTTCCATTGTTGTTGGAGCTACATCTGTCAACAAACGCATATCATAACGCAGTCTTCATCGTGGAAGGACTGTGGAAGGCGTTCACTCACTCGCGGAAATATTAGCCCGATATAACCGACAGCCGCCAAGACAACGGCAAGGGCCAGAAAGGTCAACATGGTGGCCGTATTGTTCAGTTGTGCGAGGACTCTGCTACTACGTCAGATATACCCGGTGAACTGGGGCACGGTGAGCAATCACAACTCTGATCACATTGATTCGGAACGGTTGAAAAGGATAAATGCTGTCGCTAGTTGCTTTTAAGGGCAGAGATCTGTTCGGCCATCTTTGAACTGCCGAGTGGCCTTGGCATCTCTCCGCACGCTAATAGCCAACCAGTTCGGCAACGGACAACTCGAAGACGTCAAGTCTCGTTAGAAGACTATAGCGTTTACATGACTTTATAACGGCATATGCAATATTTAACTATGGCTCGTCTAATCCCAAAAGTCTTCCTTCTCCCTGCGGTTGGGAGGTTTGCCTCTGCAAGACCATAATACTACATGTATCTGCTGTGTACCAGGATGCCTAGGCCCATCAGCGTCCATTATTATTTTGATTCACTGACTGACAGGCCAACCATGGAATAACAAATGCAGGGGCTGAGTGGCTTGCAACGCGCTGGCCTCAATAGTCACAGTCACCATGTCGTAAACTCCCTATTATTCCGTAAATATGGTCGATGTGGTCGATCTGGTCGGTCATCCTAGTGAATAAAGCTGATGCTGTTTATATAAATCGACGTCTCTCGGCGACAACCTGTTGAAACTCTTCTTAAGCAACATACAAGAACTCCAATCCGCATCAAGCGTCACAATTAGAACAGCAATACGGCCAAGTCAAATCTATTGATCCACGGTCAAGAACCAAGGACGTCAACAACTTTTACGGACGAGTTTATCACAGCAACTCACAATGGGCAGGCAATCGGGCTATGATCATCCCAAGCCAGTGTGGGGCCAGCTCCTAAGCCTTCGGGGGGTGGAGGTAGCTCGGGGGGCTCGAGCAGCGGTTCATCAGGTTCCAAATTAAACCCCAGTGCCAGTGTTGCTTTTGGGGCCTGCACTGTCTTTGGAGACGACTCTCCTGACTCGAAGTGGGAGACGCGAATGGTTAGGTGTCCCGTCCACTCAGATCTCTAGATGAGATAGACCATACATATTGATCCCAGAACCCCATGCACTTTCCCCATCGTGACATCGGTGAGATGATGCTGCATCATCATTATCTTGAATTCATCTGGTAAGTACGGACCTTTTCTAGGATTCTGCTCAGTACCTAGCCAAGGATACGGACTCAATTTAAAGCCCATCCATTTTAACATTCGCGGACCCAAAGCATTCTACCAATCTGTACAGTTAGCAATCATTTCGTGAACATGTATCCAGCTCCCGCTAAGCGCGACATCGACGCCTTCGGCCAAGTTTCAGGGAGGAAAACCGGTACAGGGGTCTCGGCATCGTCAGCCCGGAGGAACCATCCGGAGGTAACTAGGCGTATTCACTTTCAGAGCCACTCATGTCTTAACTCTTTACGACTCACTGTTATAACAGTTGGAGTAACCCTGGACTAGGGCTCTTGGCACCGTCAGCAAGAGAACTCGGCACGTATGACCGATGGTATGTGCCATGGAACTGTCGAAGGTCGTTGTCTCGATGACCTCATCACGATGAAGATATCCCAGCACGTACGCGCCCCCTCCGTTCTGGCGCCAGCTCACCGGAGAAGTTGAGATAGTGGATCACGGACTTGGTATCTTACGGCGCAGCAGGCGAATTTAGGCGTCGGCCAAATCGAGTAGGTGGGCTTCGCGTCTCGTAAGACCTCGTAAAGCTCGTAAAGTCAGTGGATGAGATGAAGAGTCAGCAAATAGATCG
The DNA here is from genome assembly GCA_009194965.1 of Coniochaeta sp. 2T2.1. NCBI lineage: Eukaryota > Fungi > Ascomycota > Sordariomycetes > Coniochaetales > Coniochaetaceae > Coniochaeta > Coniochaeta sp. 2T2.1. The sequence goes on along the minus strand of VSMA01000002.1, from coordinate 1,865,239 downwards.
ATATTTTCCTTGCAGACTCTCAGCGTCATCTACGTCATAAGTAGTATCGCTTCGCCGGCCGCCGGTGGCGGCGACTCGTGAGCAAGCTGTTCAATGCTCATCATTATCATCAAGCGCGGTCACGGGGACACTGATGCATGATGGTGGTGGAAAAGTATATATATATAGTGGCCTGACGTGCCGCAACTGCTAGATGACTTACTCAAACGATAATCCATCAACCGTCACAAAAGGTTCCCTTCTCACCAACAGGCAAAGAAGAGCAAATCCACGAGCTCATCATGCAGTTCTCACTTTCCCCCATCCTCTCCGTTGCGAGTGTCGCCATGTTTCTTTCCACGACACTGGCTAAAAGTGTCTGCCTACCGGGCGAGATTGGTACGTCAAGTTCCTAGCAACGCTGATCTGTATCATTAGCTGATATTTTCACAGCTGTTGCAACAAAGGCCGTGAGACAACTCTATCACACCCTTCTAGGTCGTGCTCAGGTGTACGAAGGTACTAACTCGTGTATCCAGGTCCCGTTCAATACCGGAGGTGTCTCACAGCACACGGACTACTCGGGTGCTGTTCTGAATGGGGCTGACTGTCAGACCCTTGCTGCGAATGGAAACACGCAGAACCCGAACCAATGGTGCAATGGAGGTTACTCTGACCCATTTAGAGTCAACTGTAAGTTGGCCGGTGTTCAATTTCGTATTGGGATGTGGCGCGTTTACTAACTGACTTTGCGTGACAGGTTACGACGGCAGCACGTATGTCAATCTACTATGCTCGGGGGTGAAGGGGAATTCGGCATTTCGGTTGCTAACACATAGTTCAGTCCCAATGAGGTTTATTGGGGCGATAGGTACTTCAGTTGCCGGTCGAACACCGATAGGTCGTGCGACGCACCTGGCTTCGTCGTTGGTGTCTGTTGCATGGAGCTTTAGGGCATCGGCAAGAAACCGGTGTCTCTAGGGTCTGAAGCACTCTATATGTCGGTTTCGGTTTTGACGTTGAGCTTTTGACGCTATGGATTGGATTGAAAGATGGACTCAAACAGGTTGGCATAGTCACCACGAAGAACTGAAGTTATTATTAGTGAGAGAAACAGCCGTTCGTTAAGCCCAAAGTTAGACGATGATGAGACAAATATACAGTCAAGAGATACTATGTACATAAAGGACGGTAACAGTGCGATGATGTGGCTTCTAGATGGTGTACTGCACCTGAAGGCTGCGGACCATGGTATTTACAAGCACATGGACGCATTGATCCAAGGTAAGACGCCCTATGCATCAACCGGAATAGGATAACAGGTTCCCTTACCTTCTCGATCGTCATCATCCTCGAGTTAATCTTCCCACAATCTTCGCCACGTCCTCAGCCGTCATGGCATGGCGAATATTCGCAGCTTTGGAGATGATTGCAATGTCCGCCAACGCCAGTGGACTTGGAGTAAGGTCGAATAAGGCAAGCGGCGCGTTCTTGGTCATCGACAATGGTGTAGATATCCGTCGCCGCGTTGCCGGCAGCGCCAAGCAGACCCATGATGACGCCAACATCAGCCAGCTCAGTCACAGCTCCAATGACCTCGCCGATAACGGCAATGACGAGGAAGATGGCTGAGAGAAATTCGAACATGAAGGCTTTTCTCCTCTCCTCGGTGATCTCGTCGGCAATATCCTCCACCTGTCCCATGTTTTCCGTGGCCGAGCCGAGCCTGAAGATGGGCATACTAATGCTGTCAATCAACTCGCCGCCGTCATCGAACCAGCCATCGACCCGGAGCTGAGAAACAATGCTGCTGATCTGAGGCCCGAGTGACTTGGCGTTGTCGAGACATTTGGAGACAATATCCTTCGCTTTAGCGACATCGCTGGACGAGTAACCGTTGATGACAGGGATAATATTGTAGTCAATGCCAATTCCCAAGCAGTCATCGTCAGGTTTGGCAGAGGGTGCGCATCCGTTACCACGATCCATCCTGCCGATCTTGGTTTTGTCCTTGGGGATGCCGGTGCTCGTCTCGAAATCTGCATAGAATCCGGTGTTATTGACCAAATTCCGGTACACGGATTGCTCATAGGAGTTGTCAGGCCCGTACCCGCTCTTGGAGTAGTCGGGCGGGCAAGGGTCCGTGGCGTTGACCATGTGCGTGACGAGCACCTGGACAAGGCCAGTGTAATCTCTTACAGAGATGTTGAGCATGGACATATCCTCTTCGACATCGCGCCTACATCCAAGCACAGCGTTGCAAGTCTTATAGCATATTCCTTCAAAGCAGTAGTCATAGTAGCTGTCCGAGTGTATATCATTCTTATATACGCTAGAACACATGGACAGCTCCGTGACGATGCATAGGAAGTAATTGTTCCCGTTCTTGTTGACTAAGTCGGTCAGCGACTTCCCAGCACTACCCGCGACAGCATCGGCGTACGTCTTAAACTTACCGTCATACCCATTGGCCATTATATCGGTGCAGTTGTTAAATATCTCTATAAGCAGGTTGTTGGGCGCCAAATCAAGGTGTGGATAGTAACGCAATAGTCGGGGATGCTTTCCGCTGCGACATCGAGGACCTCGATTACATTTGTAGGTTGCCATACTGGGCGACAACGGAGTAGTATCGGAAAGCTCGTCGTCTCCGTCGGATACAGATCGTCGTCAGTGAAAGCCTGCCAGTCAACCGCCCAGTCCACAGTGCGGCGAAGTTCAGGCTCTGGTAGTATGACGTCCGCATCTTCTTCGTCGCATCCGGCATGTAGAACACCCAGTTATTGCCTTAGGGTTACACTACCTTGCCGGGCAGTCACTCATCCAGATGCTCTTGAACGACGATGGATCTACAGCGACTGTCCGAGAAGACTACCACTGGTCTCAGAGACAGAAGGGCGTCCGCTCTCGTGACCCTATCGAGGTGGATCAAGAGCTCTTTGCGAAGCTCGACTTGGCCGGTGTCACTTGGACGGAGGTGGACGACTACGGGCAGTCGTTACTGCATTATGTCGCTGCTAACCCCACGGCGACGCGCATCGTGGAGATGTGCGTTTCTTCTCGGAAAAGAAGTCAACTCGTCAGTCCGGGATAAGGATGGTAGAACCGCTTGGGATACGACAGTCGCATTTCGGAAACAAATCTGTGGTGGAATGTTTGGATACATGTAGGCACAACCAACTGTGAGGCGGCCTGGGTACACAATTCCGGTGGTTGGGGTTTCGTATGTCAGTTGGTGTTGTTACGTGTCGTCCAAGCGACGGCATTGAATCGATGTTGTTAGCCTGAGATGCCAACTGTGCCGTCATTGCATCACCTCTTCTCTACTGTAGGTACCTTACCAAGGAAGATGTCCGTCTCGATGTTGTGAAACACAAGCGCGGTCCGTATAGCTATCGACAAATAGAAAGACACGGAGATCAGTCAAGGCCTCGCCCTGTTGGATGCACATGATCGGAAAACGGCGTCCTCATGACCATCGCCCTGGCCAGGCAATTGCTGTGGTTGTTGTCACAGGCATGAATGCTGGTTGCACTATGACGTCGGCCGTCAGCTCTTGGTATTGTTGGTGTTCAGCCCTAATTCGCTGACGTTGTATCCCGCAAGCTGGGATTGGTTGGGCGGTCTGCATTAGCATGCGGGAGCTATGGCTATCACCGTCACCGGCTCGACTTGCGACAGCTTGGCGGAAGCTTGGCTTTGCCTGGTCGAGGTGCTGGAACATTCACAACCAAGATATCCCTGTTTTTCGGGTGTTGACGTCTGTTGCTCTGCATCCCCAGCCTTCCAAATCCCCGATCCCGTGCGTTGAGTTCCTAACAAACCACGATGCGTATAAAGCCCGGGGGGCGCCAAAGCAGCTGGCTCGTAGTTTCCTCTCCGTCTCTCTCCGTGTGTCTACCAATCTTGAGAACAACTGAAGCGTCACAGGTTGCCTAATATTAATTCTTAACACCACCATCATCTACTTCTCAAACCGTCTCTGCAGGATCAGACTCCAACAGCACCATACACAATGGCTCTCACACGACACGACCGCTTCGGCGTTCCGGCCCCCATTATGGCCTCGAACATCCTCGTCTGGATCTCCGCCGTCATCGTCATGGGCATCCTCTCCTACTTCCTCTCCCTCAGCCATAACCAGGGAGACCACATCATCTACGAGGAAGTCATTGTATGTCATGCGCTTTCTCCATGCTCCGGCATCTTTTCCTACCACACGCATACTAACCTACCTGATGCAGGCCGTTTTGACAGTCGTCTTCTTCCTCGCCGCCTTCTTCCTCCACAACTACCCGGGCTACGTCCTCCTCTTTAACATTATATTCTCGTACCTCTGGCTAGTCGCTGTCGCCTTCACCGCTTCCGACTTCACGCACTCCCACAGCGCCCTGCTGCATACTGTGGAAGCTTTCAGCTTCATTGCATTGTACGTCTACTTGAGAGACCCCTACTCGCTGATGGACGCATGCTTACATGTTGCTCCCTTAGCTTTGCACTCCTGTTCAACGTTATCTACGACTGGCACCTCGGATATCGCGGAACGTCGACGACCACCACCGCGAGGGTCTAAATGCTACTGTTTGAAAGAGAATCAGAAGGATGATGGGAAAGGGGGATCCGCGCACGCTGATGACCCCGAACACTCCCCCGACAGCGCATCGATGAAATGGTCACTATCTATCAGACATGGATTACTTGGTTTGCTTTTGGCTTTCTTGATACCCTTACATATTCGTCTTGGACCTATGCCCATACTTCCATGGTGCACAATGGCTATGATTTGGAGACAGACACTCGGAGAATGTTGATAATACTAATACAATACACCTAACTCAAATTCGAAGCCCTAGTAGTACACCGCACTGCCCGCCGTCTCGTACCCAATCATGACATAGTCCTTCGTAATGGCCGTTCCGTTCCGCAGCATGGCAATCTGAATCTTCGTGCAGGTCTCGAACTGATCCCAAGTGTAGCACTCGGACGTCTCGTGGTGCGGCATATTGTTCATGACGTGGTCGACACTCTGCAACCCCGTCGTCGAGTAGGTGGCACACCCCTTGCCTTTCGAGGTGTTGGACTTGCCCGTGGCGACGTCCTTGTTGAACATCACCCGCTGGAAGATTTGGTAGGATGTCTCGGGTTGGTACCAAGGAGCTAATGGGAGAGATATTGTCAGCAAAGGCAGTGAGCAGTTGGTTGGTAGGGATGGTATACCTTCGTGTCCGGCGTCGAGAACTCGGGAGAACGAGAGACCGCCGAACTGCCGGACGTAGCCGCCCACATGCGTCTTGTTCGTGAGGATCTCTGCGTAACCCGCTTGCTGGAAGTTCTGGCTGGTTTTGGACTCGATGTTCAGACTGATCTGCTCGCCGCCATACCCTGCGAAGTCAACATTAGCTTGGGCGATTGTTTCCACGATTTCCAGGCTTCGAGTATGTCCTTACAATTGCACTGATAATCGCGATCACCGTATACAAGGGCCACCTTCACCCCCTGGTCCAGAAGATTACCGAGTATAGCGAGGCTATGGCCCCTCACGAAGTCGCCGGTCTTGAGGAATGCCGTAGCTGGCGCGACGGCCAAGCCGGAGAAGTTCAGTGGCACACCAAGTTCGAGTTGGACTTCCTTCGCGTTGAGGAAGCCGGCTGCATATTTGGGTGGGAAGTCCCCGGGTACCGTGGCTGTGATGTCGAATGGGTTTCTCTGAGCATCGATGACAAGTCAGTAGCTGTACTACTGGTGAAGCGTGGGAGCAACAGGGACTTTGCATATGCCTTACCTGTCTTGCTTCCATAGGGGCAGCAACATTCTTGAAGCACCAGTTGTAAGCATCGCTGCAGGCCTTGTTGACCTCGGCGTCAGTGCCTGTTGCCAGAGGGTCCTTGTTATCTCCGAGAGACCGGCATTGTTCGACCATCTTGCGGCAGGCGGGTAAGTTGTTCACGGCTGTGTTGTACTCCGTCTCGTTGATGACTTGGACTCCGTAGCTGTTGTTGTAGGCCATCTCGGGGTAGAAAGGCATCTGTGTGAGCATGTCGATGCAGCCGTTGACGATGCCAACGGTATCGAGTGTTAACGGTATAGCTTCATTCTTGTCGCGGTTTGTGCTCTTGCTGCTCTGGCTGAGGAAGTGGTCGGCGAAGGTGGGACCGTAATGCCCACCGTAAGACTCGGACCATATGCTGAATTTGTTGGACTTGGGCTTGTACTTGGGAAACCTGGGCGAGTGAAGGCATGTTAGTTTCAGCGCCGAATTGATTGCAGGTCAAGGGCAGGAGCTGTCTCACTCTTTCATCCAGACCTGCATGAACTGCCATGCAGCGAGAGCAGCGGTCGAGGTAGTGTTGGCAGTCGACATCGGGTTCTGAGAAGGAAAGACGCCCAGAAGGGTCGTCGAGTTCAACTCAGGAGCCGGACCTGTAGCTGACAACGGGGTGACGAGGTAAGGAAGGAAAGTCTCGTCGATAGTACCGTTGATGAGTTTGTCATAAGAGAAACCTGTCTGGACAGGCTGGTCCATGTACAACATGTTGACTTCGTTGTTCCAGGACCACGGGTTGAGCTTCGTCCCCTTCGAGTCTGGTGTAACGAAGCACGGCCCGGTCTCGCCGAGTGCGGCCGGTATAGATGGAGAACCCGGGCCGCCCTGGAGCCATAGTGACAGAGGAGCATTGCGTGGATTCTTCCTGGCTTCGAAGAACCAGAAGAAAGTGTGTATGTCGTAAAGTCGACCCTCGGCTACGTTGGCTGGGAGGTTCACATAGCCACTGTAGGACTTCACGCCGGGTGTAGTTTCGCAGAGGCGGGTTTCCTTGAAAGAGAGTGACACGCCGGGGTCAAGGTGGGATTTGACGACGCGAGGTATGGATGCAGAATCTGCGACGGCCAGAAGGCAAGAAAGAAGAAGGGTTTTGAGCGAGAAGACCATGGTGAGCGTTCGTTGGAATGTGACTTGCTATGCCGAAGACACAGCTCCTTGACATCAACGAGATGCCCGCTCTTCTTATACCCTCTATCCAGCATGAACCATGGCCTCGACTACCCAGTCCAATACTATGGAGTATGGACCACCTCGCATAGAGCGGATCTCAGGGGAGCGCATAGCCATCGCAAGCGTCCACGTCTGCGACGACGACAACGCGTCGAGGCTCGCATCTTGGTCATGGCGAAGCAGTTGCGGAATCTCGGTATCCTACTAATCTCGTTTTACAGGGAGATGCATTCCCGTCAAGAGGGTTCGCCGATCATTTGGAGCCATGCCAGGTGTGCGGGTCAAGTTTGGCTAGGTGGGCGGGTAACCTGGAATGGCTAGGTGGGCGGGTCGGTACCAATACAAACAGTTATACACCTCCAAGACGCCTTCCAGGTGCAAGACTGGGTGTAAGTCCAACTGCAATGCCAGGTACAGTACTGGCTCCAGGCATGCCCTCAAGTCTAGTTACAAGGCAGCTTGGGAGTCCCGCTTGCGAGAGAGAGCCGAGTAGTGGTTGCAAGTGTGGTGCAGAGTTTGATTTCAAGTAGGGGCTACAACACTGCAATAGTTGTCTGCAATACTACCTGCAAGTCTGTGACAATGTGGTGAAGGCCGCGGACGAATATTATGTACAGGGTTAGGGTTTAGTACGTAAATCCCTTCCGACCCAGCACAACCCGACCCGTCCATGTACTCCATGTAGCATGGCCCGCTCATTTGCTAGTTGATACCGGAGTCAGGTAGTGTCGGTGAAGCTGTTCCCGCGATAACACTACAGATAAGGCGCAGTTCAGTATTGTTTCTCGGAAACAGTCTGGGCAGAGGGGAATGTCCATAAAACCTCTAGCTCAGAGCCAAGCGTTGAGGTTGCAGCGGGCCTACCCGCCTCCGCCACAATCGAGTGGCAGACGCTCTCATTCGTGCCCTCGGAGCTGTCACGTGAGGATGTGCGAAGGATCGCGGAAAGGTGAGACGCATATTTTCACCTCATCTGTAGCAACAGCTCGATCTTGACCGGATTACTATTAGGTTCGTCCCGCAAGTACCAGTTTCTACATTGACTCAAGCTTTGGTGTATCTGGACAAGAAAAGCTGAAAAGTCTATACGACATACCCCTGGAGGTTCTGGAGGTTGTGCCGAGTGCCACACATTTACCCCTTTCTTTGTCAGCGTTATGGAGCTCCACAGGCAAAAGCGGCCCTTCTACAGTAAGGTCAGAACCGGCTGTCTGACTTGCAAGTAAGCGACCATCCCAGGTCTCCCCCTCTGTCGGATACTCTCCAGTCGTCACGTGTTACTAACAGCACTACCTGGGAAAAGGATACGCAAGGTAAAATGTGACGAGGGGAAGCCGCGGTGTCACCGCTGCACGAGTACCGGCCGCCACTGCGAAGGCTACCGCACCCCTCCAACACATGCATCCAGATCCGTCTCCCGCCTCTCTAGCGCAAGCCCCCCGGCTTCCCTCTCTTCACAGTCGGGTCTCTTTGCTTCTCCAGCCGAGAGGAGGAGCTTCTACTACTTCCAATCACATGCGTGCAAGCCGCTTGCGGGCTACTTCGACTCCTCGTTCTGGAGCCGCCAGATCATACAGGCCGCCATCCACTACGAGCCGATACGACATCTCGTCATTGCCCTGGGATCTGCATACGAGTCCTTCGAAGGTGAGCCAGGTGGGACTGCGAGCCCAACAACGCACGGAACTCTGTCACACCGACGAAAGACCACCCTGAGGACGAGCAGCCATGGCATGGATTTCGCCCTGGAACAATGCAACACCGCCATTGGACAACTAGCCAAATTCACGGACCGGTCCCAGTCCAGCTATGAAGCTGCCGAGGCAACGTCGTGCGTGCTCACGGCTTCTATCCTCTTCATCTACTTCGCTGCCGTCCGCAGCCATATGGCCGAAGCCATACAACACATCCAGTCCGCCGTAAGGGTGCTACGGTACTTCGACGAATCACAATCAACGGACGACGGCCAGTCGCCCAACGTCTCAACGCCCACTTTCCCCGTGCCGATATCACAGCTCCGGGCTGTCCTGACCTGCGCATATGGGCAAGTACGCGTCATGAGCAACGACGTCTTCCTCCAAGACCGAGTGATCGGCGGCAAAGACATGCTAGTATCGGACATCAAACCCGCGACCATCTTCCTGTCCGTGCCGGAAGCGCACCTCTACGTCGAGATATTATTCCACAACACACAAGCGTTTCTCCAAGAAACGGAGCTACATCCCCCATCACCAAATGATAAGCTCGGCCTCGACCGGGTCGTTGCGCGCCATAAAGAGCTATGCCAAGCACTAGACAGCAGCTGGAAAGCGCTAGATAACCTCTCAACATCTCTAACCCTATCCTCCGGCGGTGGCTCAGACTCAAGCCAAGATAACGACAAAAACGGTATCGTCGTCCTCCGTCTCTACCACCTCCTCCTCGCCGTCCGCTTGCGGATAGACATCTTCCGCCCCGAAAAGCGCGAGCTGGCCTTCGACGAGCTCGAGTCCCACCTGGAGGAGATGCTCGAGCTCTGCGAAGTCCTCGTCGGGAACGAGAAGCGCGCATCACGAGAAGGTAAGGCGGAGGCAGCAACACCGCTGTGCTCGTCCGGCCTGGGCTACGTCATGCCGCTGCACACCATCGCCGCGCGGTGCCGGAACCCGCGCGTGAGACGGCGGGCGCTGGAGCTGCTCATGACCAGCTCGCGCCGGGATGGTATATGGGACAGCAAGCTGGCCGGGAGCATCGCGTCGAAGACGCTGGCGATGGAGGAGGAGTGGGGGGATGAGACCGTGCCGCGGGAGGACCGGAGGGTTAGGGAGGTCAAGATTGTGCTTCAGGGGGAGAAGAGGGCGCAGCTAAAGTTCATTACGGTGTCGGACTGGAAACGTGGGCATGATGGGACGCAGAAGTTTATTGAGTGGTGACGGTAGAGAGGCTGTCTAACCTGGCTACGTACATATGGAGTCCTGCGACTCATGTTGGGTCTGGGGTTGGCTATATGAGATACACTGGACAAACGAGAAAAGAACATATCATCCTCCAATTGTACGCTAACCCGTCAATGGCGAAAGAGTTTGTTGAAGAACTGGTGGACCCGTGCAAGCGTTGCAGGAGCGGAGTAGTGCAGTGTGAGGCAGTGGCCCGTCTCGGGGATGGCTTCGTACTGGAAGTTCGTCGAGTCGGGGAAGAACACCCTGGAGGCATCCAAAGTCGCTCGGCAGGAGCTGATGGGGGGATGACAGAAGAGGGCGTCCTTCACGCCAGTGACAAGGAGAACAGGATTGGTGTATCCGAACGCCGGTTGCAGAATGAAGCCCAGTCCCGCAACCTCGCCGTCGGTGACGGTGTCTTTGTATGCGAAGTCGACTTGGGGAATGTGGTGGTCGTACAAACCGGCGTAGAAAGCCGACTCGCGCTCGCTTTCCACGGCCGTGGTGACGTATCCCAAGGGGGTGTTGGGGAACCGTTCGGGACACAGGGTGGCGGCGGAAGCGAGCTGTAGATTTGCGACGGGGTCGAAGTCAATTGCTGTGCTAAAGCCGGTCAAGACCAGGGCGTCGATGTCGCTAGGATATATCCGGGCGTGGGCTCCGCCGATGAATGAACCGTACGAGTGGCCGACCTTGAGAGGAGTTAGGAGGTAGGTGACGGACAGAAATTGGACGCAGGACATCCGGAAGCAAGGGGCGACACTTACATAGGCAATCTTGTCGAAACTTCGACCCAGGGGGTTATTGCTAGACGCCTTGATCATGGCAATGAGCTGATGCATTATCTCCACCTGAAGGGCGCCCTCAACAAGCGCAAATGGATCAGGATGGTCGCTGGTTCCGTGGCCGAGGCGGTCGATGGCAAGTGTATGGTAGCCATTCAGGTTCGCGAACGTGTGCCAGTTGTAGTAGTCGCCGAACCCGAGACCAGACCACATGGTCTTGTTGTAGCTGATGCCATGCACGAGGATCTCCAGGACATCATCAGGGCTGCTGATGAGCGGTCGACAGTAGATGCTATTGATGTTGAAGGTGCCGGACACGGCCTGAGTACCAGTTGCCTGAAGGACAATGCCTGTGAAGATGTTGTGCACGAATTTGACAATATCGGTCTCATTGTTTGGGTCTGGTGCCCCAGAGTACAGAGGGTTTGGCGTCGCGGCCGAGATGCTGAAGGTCACCGACGAGCAGCCTGGCTTGTTGAGACCGGCTGTCGCCAGTACTGCCCAGAAGAGAGTAGAGAATAATAGCTGTGTAACCATCATGTTGCTGTGGCGTCGAGGTCTGGAGGGCAAACTTGTGTAGCGAGTGTGCAACAGCGTCGAGTAAGAGTCAGCCCAGCTCTTATAGACAATGTGGGTATAGTCCTGGGCATGTCGTTAGGAGACGGTTTGCCTCCAGGTAATTGGTATGGTAAGGAAATATTGCCAACCTCGTCCCCAAGTAGGCATCAGAAGTCAAGTGAATCACTGGGCGAGTTCTAGTCACTGTGGTACAGATGGGATCCGAGCTGGGTGCGAACTGCTAACCATCAACAGTGAATGGTCGAGCCTTCGCAACGACCACCCTCCCATCTTCACCAGAGGTGCCTGGATGTTGGTTGAACTGGCCTTCCATTTGCAACGACTCTGTGGTCCTCACGTTGGAGGTTCTCGTGACAGTCCATTGCCCAAAAGTCGACACCCTCTACCAATGAGTGCGAAACCGCGAGGCAGACCTCTCCGTAAGCTTCACTCCGGAGCCCGATCCAACAGTTGCCAAGCCATGACTGATTGGTCTCTAACACTCTTGCGTTTGTGATAGTAGCTGCTCTTGGTGTGTGATACACGGCACGGTGTGAAATCATGGTTGCAGAGTTGAAAGGGGTTGTCGATGTTCCTATGCCTCGGAGAGCATATCTTGCAAGAGACGGAGAGCGCTGCGCTGGGAGCGGCTGTTATTGTCGTTGGTTCCAAGTTGCACGTCCTTGATAACTTCAAGATGCCATTGGCTTGCATTGGGGTTGCAATGTCATATTTGGAACAAACATTGAAGGATGAGGCGCAGACTAGCCGCCGAGTCACCAATCACGTCACAATATTGGCGAGTTTGATACCAATAATTGAGGGTTGCTTTGACCGGTTGGTGATCGAACTGCAGACATATGCAAACAACCAGGCTCGCTCCGCTCGTGCCGCAGTAATTAAGCTTAACTCTGCCGGATCTCGTCCCGTGTATTGTCAGCTCGGGGCCTGATGCACTATTCCCCGTGCATCCCTCCCTGACTAATACCTGAATAATGGCAAGCCACCACACTCGCCGACAAGTTGTCATCGCGTGAGCTGTCCAGCTCATCACGTCTCTGAACCACCCTTCGCCGCCTCCAACAGGATCTCAACAACCCGACCCGGCTGGCTAACCATCATCATATGATCCGCCTCGATAACAACCTTCTTCACAGTCACAGGCCTCCCCTCCGCCTCCAACTCCTCAACGGCCCTCTTCACATACTCATGCCCCAAGTCTGGCTTAACAGCCAGGTCCCGACTCCCAATAACCACAGTGGCAGGCACCGTCTTCCACCCGGCAAACGTACACGCTTCGCCATTGACCAGGCTGCTGAAGACGTCCACCATGCCGGCGTAGTGCAGCGCCTCCTCGGCCGGGAGATCGGAGTGCAAGAGCTGCGCCGCGACCTCGACCGGATGAGGGTCCACGAACGTCGGCTCGGCGTCGGCGCTGGGGGCGGGAGGTCCCTTTCCGCCGAACATTTCCGCGATGGTCACGCCGACCGGCGGGAGGAGAGAGCCGAGGTAGACCAGGCCGATCAGGGCGCCTGTGTTGGGCCCTCTTTCGGCGCGAGACAGTCCTTTGGCAGCTTCTGTGATAACCATCCCTGCGTAGGATGACCCCACGAGGACGACGTCGTACCCTTTGTCAGCCAGGACGGCGACGGTGTTGTTGACGTGCTCGGCATCGTCGGGTATCGATGCTATGCGGCCTTTCTTTTCGAAGAAGGCGCGTCCGACTGTTGGTAGGTGGATGGGCTCGACGTGGTGGCCTAGCTGCTGCAGCTTGGGGATGATGCGATCTAACTGCGTGGGGAGACAGAACGCGCCCGGGACGAGGACGAAGGCGAGAGGGGAGCTGGTGGCAGACATCTTAGTGAGTCGGCTTGAGACTTGCAATAGAGAATGGGTTGCGTGCAATGATGGAAAGAACGAGATTGCCGGCTCTAAGGAATGGTTTTCACATCTCTCTATATATGAAGAGGCGGATGGTGGAGTAGCCCAATTCGGAAACTTCATAGATTCAGAAGGGCATGTTTGCACCTTCCCCTTTGGGATGTCCTATGCTCGATCCTTTCAATCCTCTCGGATGCGTGCTCACGCCAAGCAACGGAGTTGCAAAGGAACTGGAGGCTTCTCCCCGATCCTGACATGTTTACCAAGAGCCAAGAGCATCTCTTCTGAGCTACTCGACTCGGAGCCGTATCGGCCGGAGGGAAACGTCATTTGCAGTCTTGGTATTTGGAAAGCTTGCCATTGCACTTCACGTCCTGCAGGCCATCCAGGGTGGAAATGACGGTAGTATGTACGCAAGAACTGACACCGAGCCTGGACTCAGACTAATAGAAAGCACGGCAATCTGCTTCTACCGCCCACAATTCTTCGTCGAGCAAGCAGTAGCCTCATGGATATACCTAATCATCCCGCCCTCAACCCTGATTAAATTCGAACTCGCCGTGCCATCCGGCTTCGTCTTGTCAATAAAGGGGAAATCGTTGAAGACATCCACGCCTCCCACCTCCTCGTCAATGATATACCTCCGGTTCGTGATCTTGAACGGCTTGGGGAACTCGGGCATCTTGCACGTGTTCGCCGACGCCTTGCTCCCGCCGCCCGTGTAGGCGCCGCCCTCGAGGCGGGCGCAGGGCGTGCCGTAGGGGACCTTGACGGTGCCGTCGCCCCAGCTATTAAGGTAGGCGTCGCCGGCGGCCTGGATGACGGCGCGGGCGTCGCGCTTGCCCTCGGGGATGACGTCCCACTTCTCCTGCTTCGTCCACTGGAGGTGGCCGGCGGCGTTGAAGGCCCAGTCGCCGTCGTCGGTCACGACGGACTGCATAGTGGTGATTTTGTCGTCTGTGAAGAGCATGCGGGTGTGGATGACGTAGGGGTGCTTCCCGGTGGCTGAAGTCAGCTCGGTAAAGGTGGCGCATTGGGTCGTGTCGAGGAGACTGCGGTTGAAGTCGATGGTAATTGCTTGGGTCAGGACGCCCTTCGCAATGTCAAGAACGGCGTCATTTTCGGTGTAGTTGACGCTGCTGCTTGCCAGGGCGGTGAGGGTGTTGGCGTGGCCGCTTCCTTGCGCTTGGACGTATGCCGCTGCCGCGTTCTGGAGGAAGTCTCGTGTGCATGCTGCTGAGGCACCGGAGGCAACGATCAAACCCGCGCCCAGCACTGAGGGCAAATGCATCATGGCTGCTTATATGTCCTTCGGCCAGGGAATGAGGAATGCGCGCTTCCTTGTCGGTACAGAACGAGTACAGTCGAAGAGGCCATCATCTTGTTTTGTACGTCGGGCGGCAGCGTGCCGGAAGAAGAGGGGTGATCGACTGAGGCGACTCTGCTTTATTTGGAACATATCCCCGGCTCAATACAACACGCAACTTGGGAGCCCTTATTGGAAAGAGGAAAATGGCAGTGACTTGACCATTGTCGGGATAAATGGAGGAAATATTAATATGGCCGCCACTCGCCGGCACTTGCAAATGTGTGCTGCATGCTCGACCACCGCATAGACCACTGTGATGTCTGCCACTGGAAGCGATATTGAAAGAAAGTATTGACAGCACTTTCAGATATGATGCCTGCAGTTGCCGTCTTTGTAGTGATGGTGGTCGAGACTAGGTTGCGTGATGGATTGAGACTCGTCCGAGCGTAGCCATGACAGCTTCGACGAGGTTGTATCTCATGCAGGGCACAATCCCCCGCAAGGGATTGCGGCATGCCATCTCCCAGATTGCCATGATCCCACCACCTCTACGGCCGCGGAGAGCTCGTGAGGGCTGTCCTAGCCACGAGGGGAGATATATTTCTAGACGCTTGTCTTTGCACGAACTGTTTCCAGCATACGCTCGATGCGGCCTCTCCAGCAAGCAAGCATCGGGAGCGCCCTGTCGGGTTCGTGTAGTGGGTTATCGATACAACAAGAACTGACTTGCGACCAAACGCAGCATCTCCTCCAGACCACTCGGTCATGTCGACCGATTCCATTGTCCCACGTCCGTCTGCCTTCCCCTTCCTTGGCTGAGGGGGGTGAGCGCACTCCTCCCGCAACTGTAGAGTCTCCCGGAGAAGCTGGTCTGGCCTCATGGGCGCATTCTGGCGTCCTCCATCCGGTTCGAATCGGTTGCAATCCGGTCGGGTGTCACGGCTGACGAGTGATGGCAAGGGGACTGACAACGTCGCTGCGGGTCGAGGCACAATGTCAGCATCAGGCTGGCGGACTGCAGGCGAGGAGATGGGGAAGCAATGCCAGGAAACAGCTTCCAACTTTGAAATACCCTACCAATTGTCTGACCGAACCGCCTTAACGGCCAGCGGCGAAGTGAAGTACGCGCTTGTGCTGATTGTCAGGTTTGTTGACACGACTCATGATACGGCATTTCCAGCATTATGTAAGGTGCTCCACTTTTGTTCCTCCCCCTGACGGCTCGGGCCGGGCTTCCATTCTCGCTTCCGTTACTAGGCCGACCATATCACTCTTTTGTTGACTCATCCTTTCAACCACGCCCGCCTCCCTCTCCTGGCATCAGTTGCGCCATATCGCCTCTCACTCGTCTGACGCCCTGAATCCACGTTCGGCCCCGATTCACTCTTTTCCAGCCAGCACCATGATTCCATCCACATATCGTGACTAGTATTATTCCCTTCCCAGTTCCACCGGCTCCAACCAAGATCCATGAGTTGCTCGACGCCATCCCCCTTGTGGTGTATTGGATATCACGTTCGGCTGTAATGGGCTTACATTGTTTGCCGAAAGGTCACCGGCTCGATTCCGGTCGAGGGGAGTAATTCTTCTGTTCCTTTTTGTCGTCATATACCTTAACGGTATAGGGTAGGCGCGCAGGCTCGGTTGCTTTTCGTCGTTTCATCGCCGCATATTTGATGTTGTCCTGGCACGATGCTTCTTTGAATCAGCTGGGTATATAGAAGCGTCAGGCAAGCTTCAGGTCCGGTCTTCACGGATCACCGTTGACTCGGTCAAAAAAGAGTACGAAGCCCGGCTACATATCACCCTAGAGTACAGGCGCAAAGAGCCGCATCTTTGTTCGATCCGGGAAAGAGGGTGGACTGAAGCAGCGTGGTAATAGATGGCGTACAAACCACGACCCCTGGGGGAAGACGGAGGACCCGGCTCTTCCCGCGATCTACCTTCACCTCAACGGAGACCTTGAGCAATCGCTTGAGTTACCCTATAGGCGGACCTATGGGCTCTTCATCAAATACTGGGAGGGCTGAATGCGATATGGACTCCAGCTCTAGCAATTTGGCATCCTGATGGGGAGAACGCTGTCTACCCTCACCCTTTTGACAGCCTCCAAATCAAGCAGACACAAGCAATTACGAGTTTAGCCAGTGGACGTGGTTATGCTGTCAACGCCACCGCACTCTGGCTGTCGACCTCATTTAACTTCACTACTCAAAAGATGGACAATCCTGGCCAAATGTGGTACACGTCAGGCGATATTAACTGGATGTGGTATTTGCTAATATTGACAGTGACTCATTTATCGTCTAGAACGCGACGGCACAGTTGCCATGTCCCTCGCGTGACTCTCCATATCAGGACACCACTCGAAGCAGCGTTTCGGTCTCGCGGCTAGACACCCCGCTCCGGTGTTTCACCCTCGCTACACGTGCTTGTCTATTGCAAGAACGTCGGCGGTAGAGGAGGTCCCCAGACATGCAGGCTGTCGGGGCTGGCTTCCGACTTGTGGATGGGCGTTGTCTCGTCCACCAGGTCACCGTCGACATAGTGCTCCATGATGAAGCCGCTGCGATCATACCTGGCGATATACAGGTTAGCATACCGGACTCTCACATAGGGGGTGGCAGAAATAGACTGGGCTTTCAATACTTACCAGTAATCGAAGATTTGCGAGCCCATCACGTGCCTTCCCACACCCCAGACGAGGTCGTAGTCCTTCTCTCGGAGCCATTGGTGGCCCAGTGCTTGGATGTCAAAGTCGTGCACTTCGAAACTGGAGTGGTGGACGTGGTATTTTGGGCCTGGAGAGGGTTGGCACGTCAGTAAGTGGTTTCTCCCAATATGCATCCTATAGGTGGTGCTTACCCTCAAAGAAGAAGAAGGTGTGATGGTCGACCTGCTCCATCCCCCTGTCCAGATGGAGGAAGGTGGTGATATCCTTGCCCTCGGCATCATGCACAAGGTCGCTAGGCTTAAGGTTGAACCTCGTGGTGTAGAACTCGTATGTCTTGGCAAAATCCGTCACGCAGCAGCCGAAGTGGCCCAGCTTGTGCACCGGCGAAGGGCCCTTCTTGAACCTCTGCGTCTTGTTCACGGCCCGGTTCTTGACCTGAGGCAAGTTGTAGTCCAGCTCGGGCAGGTGCTTCGACACGGGCACGGGGGTCTGGCCGTACACGAGGTGGAAGGGGAAGTCGTCGACGGGGTCGCGGAAGGTGACCCGCTTGCCGCCGCCGGGGGCGTCTGAGTCCTCGACCGCACTCGCCTTGGGCAGCGTCTTGGAGGCCAGCTCCAGGTCCTCGAGCGACTCGACGACGAAGCCGGCGCCGCCGAACTCGTTCTCGGGGCCCTTGCGGGCGCAGTACACGAAGGGTTCGGTGCCGTAGCCTTTGAAATAGACGGTGTCGCCCCGGTCGTCGGCTATGCTGAAGCCGAAGTCGAGGAGGAACTGCTTGGCCACGTCGAGGTCCTTGTGGGTGTAGTACACGTGCGCGATGCGCACGAGCTTGATCTTGGGGGTCTGCTGGTCGGGTGCCATGTTTGCGGTTGTTCCTGAGTTTCTTACTTTTGGGCAATCACGGGTCTACGGGGTAGAGTTCGTTCGGAAAGATGTTGGAGCCTGGGGGAACACAGAAGTGCGATTGTCTTTGGTCCGTGCAAGGCTGCTCCTTATCTTCGACTTTATCTAGACTATTGGGGGAGAAAATCAAGTGCCGGACTATCAGATATGCGCCCCATGGGGACCCATGGGGTCAGTCATAGGCGGCGACATGCCGAGCAATTCGTCTTGGCTCACAAAGCTGCTTCGTCGCGTGGCCAGAACTGGTGTCCGTCGTTCAGGACATTTCGACCGAAAAGAAAAAAGAGAACCCTGTTGTCGGTGGAACTCTCTCCGCACCGGTATGTCTCAGTCCCCTCACGCCAAGGCCCCGGCACGACCTCTTGGGGTTTAGACTTTAGACCGTGATGCAGCGAATGGTTCGCGCCAATGCTTCTCCGCATTCGTCGAGATTTCTTGCTTCAACCCACCAGGGCACCCCTGACACCACTCCACCGACTCCAGCAGATCAATGTGCCAATGCCCTAACTCCGATTTAGTCATGGCTGACCATTCCAACCTGGCGGGGTGACACGAGGGGAGTACAAGGCTCCACGGCGCGAAGCGGGATGTGAGGCCGGTTACGGATTAAATTTTGAGACCTCATCCGAGTAGTATGTAAGAGACGCGGAGTGCTTGTGGGCGCGCATCTTCGATGAATGCTGAGACTTCTTGACGTGTAACTCGTGCTTCACCTCTTGTCCAACTGGACTCTCTCTTCACCTTGCCGTCGATATCGATACCCTCAACACACACATAGCCCATACCGCACGTATATTGAAAGTCAAGATGGCGGATGGAGATATCGTCAAGACGGATCTGTTGATCGTCGGGGCTGGACCTGCGGGTGCCTCCCTGGCTTGTTTCCTGGCCTCTCATGGTATGCGCGTCACGAACCATTCTACGCGCAACGACCGGAACTGACCATGTCCCAGGCCACACAGGTATCATGATCGCGGCTGCTCCTGGGTGCGCCGAGACGCCCAGGGCTCACATCACCAACATGGCTGCGCTTGGTAAGTACTACGCGATGGTTGCCAGATACACGGGGGAAGATGCTAACATGTCCGCCAGAGTGCTTAAGAGACATTGGGTTGGACCAGCAGTGCATCGACGTGGCTGCCGCCGGCCATAACATGCAGCACACCCGGTGGTGCAACTCAATGGCTGGCGAGGAGTACGCCCGCCTCTACTCATGGGGCAACGATCCCAAGCGCGCAGTATGTGACCTTGCGTAGGACCACTCCTGGGGGGCAACCGTGCTGACACACTGCTACTAGGGCGACTACGACGCTGCATCTCCCTGCGACCACGTCGACCTCCCCCAGACCGACCTCGAGCCGATCCTCACGCGGCGCGCCGTCCTCGCGGGCTGGACCCTGCGCTTCAACACATCCTTCGTCAACTTCACCCGCCCCTCACCCGACGTCATTATCAGCGAGATCCGCGACGACCTCACCAAGACGACGTACAAGATCCAGTCCCGCTTCCTCTTCGGCTGCGACGGCGCGCGCAGCCAGGTCATCCGCGAGCTCGGCATCCCGCTCATCAAGAAGCCCGGCCAGGGGCTGGCGCTCAACGTCCTGCTCAAGGCCGACCTCTCGCACCTCGTCAAGAGCCGCACCGGCAACCTCCACTGGGTCTTCCAGCCCGAGAAGGAGCACCCGGCCTGGGGCTGGGCGTGCATCGTGCGCATGGTGCGGCCGTGGAACGAGTGGATGTTCATCTTCCTCCCGCCACCGGGCGCCGACGTCAAGGCGGACGAGATCAACCTCGCCTCGAAGGAGCAGTACAAGAAGAGGGCGGAAGAGTTCATTGGCGATCCCTCTGTCGACGTCGAGATTCTCGATGTCAGCAAGTGGTTTAGTAAGTCTCCCGTCTTTTGTAAGCCAAGCAGTTTTACGTTGCTAACACCCCACGCCAGTCAACGAGACAGTAGCAGAATACTACTCGGACGGCAACATCTTCTGCCTCGGCGACGCAGTGCACCGGCACCCGCCCTTCAACGGGCTCGGCTCCAACACCTGCATCCAAGACGCCTTCAACCTGGCCTGGAAGGTGTCCTACGTCATGCAGGGCAAGGCCTCCCCGAAAATTCTTGACACGTACAACACCGAGCGCCAGCCCGTCGGCATGGGCATTATCACGCGCGCCAACCAAGGTCTCCGCGACCACGTGCCCTGGATGACGGCGATCGGCATGACCGAGCCCGACCTGGAGAAGCGGAAGGCCATCCTGGCTGAGTTCGACGACAAGGGCGAGGTCGGGCGGAAGAGGCGCGAGCAGTTCCACAAGGGCATCGAGAACACGGGCACCGAGTTCCACGGCCTGGGCGTCGAGATGAACCAGCAGTACCGCTCCGAGGCGGTCTATCTCGCCGACGAGGGGGCGGCGCCAGCGCTCCCCGAGGATGCAGTTCGCCACAGGCTTATCAGCACGTACCCCGGCATGAGGCTGCCGCACGCTTGGCTGAACACGCGCGTGCCGGGGAAGAAGTTCTCCACCATCGACCTGGCGGGCAAGGGCAAGTTCTGCCTGCTCACCGGGCCGGGGGGAGACAAGTGGAAGAAGGCGGCGGCGGAGGTAGGCAAGAAGGTTGGCGTTGAGATTACGAGCTACAGCATTGGATGGAAGGAGGATTACGAGGATGTCTACTTTGACTGGGTCAAGAGGAGGGAGGTTGAGGAAGATGGTTGTGTGCTTGTCAGGCCGGACAGGTTCGTCGCGTGGAGGTCAAAGAGCATCATTGACGAGCCCGAGAAGAAGCTCGAGACGGTGATGAGGAGTGTTTTGCTTGCATGAGCGATTGCCCTTAGACTGCGTTTAGATAACTGTATAATCCACGAACCTCTCTTTAGACATCATGATGCTATCTCGAACTGTTGCTTGATCGTCACTCATCCTCTACACTATTGTTCGAGTTTCTCATGACATGCAAATGCGCCTAACTTTTAGTCTGTCCCACAACCCAAAGGTACCCACGAATGCCTCTGACCGTAATTCTAGACTTCGAACAAAAGGAACCGTACGTACTGCTATGATCGCGTGATGACGTGCAAGTGGACTGACTGACTGACTGTGGAAGCCGAAGGGTCTCGAGGCTCTCGGTGCATCTCCACGTGGGACTTGCACCGCGGGCGTAACTCCATGTCCCTCGACTCCACCCCTCCACAGTCCGCATCTCGATCGCCCATGACACAGACAGACAGAACGGCCAATCCGAACCACGCCAATGTCAATTGCCTCCCACATTGCCGCTCCCAAGAACCGGAGATCTGGGACAATTGGCACAGCTGGCCACATCACCCCGTACTTTGGCCAGAACTACCCCGGACTAACCCCCCAGAATCCACAAAACTTCCCCCTTGATATGAATTTGAAATCCCCCCGTTGCCCCGATTGGCAACCAGGAAATGCGGGGGAATGGACTTTACGCACTAGTAACCCGCCACAAGCGTAGCCAAGATGGATGTTGGTAGCCGGCGAGGAATTTGACCGTCGTCCTAGTCCTGCGGCTGGCTTGTGCTTCCAAAGGCGTATGGTATGTAAATGAAGGTGAGAGGCCCCCAGAAAGCATGATGGCTGTGTCACTCATCACTGTCCATACCAACTCTCTTCATCTTCTTTCTCGTCCATACTCATAGTACCTTGCGTAGTACACACACAAAAGCGCAGTGCACCACCACCACCACCATGATCATCCTCGGCGGGCTGGCTCTGGCCGCGGGCCTCACATTCGTGTACCTCTTCTGGTTCGTTGGTAGAAGAGAGTCGGACCTGCCGCCTGGTGAGTGACATGCTTGCGCTCTGTCTCGTCATGAGAAGCAAACTAACACGCCCACTCTCTCCAGGACCACCAACTCTCCCAGTAATCGGCAACCTGCACCAAATCCCAACCAAGCGCACACATCTCAAGTACAGGCTCTCCCCAAACCCCCATGACGATTCCCACCAGCACACCATCTAACCACGGGGTGTTCAGATTCACAGAATGGGCCAAAACCTACGGCGGCATCTTCTCCCTCAAGGTCGGCCCCGGAACCATGATCGTCCTCACCGAGCCCCGGCTCATCCGCGAGCTCATTGACAAGAAGTCGGCCATCTACAACCACCGGCCCACGTCCTTCGTCGGCAACGGCATCATCTCCGGAGGCGACCACCTGCTGCTGATGCAGTACTCGGACCGGTGGCGGACGTGCCGCAAGCTCGTGCACCAGTACTTCATGGAGCAGATGGTCGTGAAGAACCACGTCGAGGTCGTCGACGCCGAGGCCGTGCAGATGCTGCGCGACTTCGTCGTCGAGCCAGAAGGCCACATGAGGCATCCCAAGCGGTTCAGCAACAGCATCATCATGTCGTTGATTTACGGTTCCAGGACCCCGAGCGTGAGGACGAAGCACATGGTCAAGCTGTACGACGTCATGGAGGACTGGTCCAAGGTGATGGAGCCGGGCAACACGCCGCCCGTCGACATCTTCCCCTTCCTCAAGTACGTCCCCGAATCCCTGCTGGGGATGTGGAGGTCCCGCGCCACCCACGTGGGCAAGGAGATGAACGCCCTCTACGGCGAGTGGGTGGAGTACGTCGTCGAGCGGCGGAAGAACAGCGGCAGCCGCGACTGCTTTCTCGACCGCGTTCTCGACAAGGAAGACAAGCTCGAGATCGACCGGCACGGCCTCTACTTCCTCTGCGGCACCCTGATGGAGGGCGGCTCCGACACGACGAGCAGCATCATCATCTCCTTCATCCACGCCTGCACCAAATGGCCCGAGGTCCTGCGCAAGGCCCAGGCCGAGATGGACTCCGTCGTGGGCGAGGACCGCACCCCGACGTGGGACGACTACGCCAAGCTCCCCTACATCGCGGCCTGCGTCAAGGAGGGCCACAGGTGGCGGCCCGTCGTGCCGCTGGCCTTCCCGCACAGCCTGGCCGAGGACGACTGGGTGGACGGCTACAAGCTGCCCAAGGGCAGCGACATTTTCATCAATGCCTACGGGATGCACCACGACGAGAAGAAGTTCACCAACCCGGAGGTGTTCGACCCCGACCACTTCAAGGGCGTGACCGCCTTGGCGCCGGAGCTGGCGAGCGGGGATTACAAGAACCGCGACCACTACGGGTACGGCGCCGGCAGGAGGATCTGCCCCGGCCTCCACCTGGCGGAGAGGAATTTGTTTTTGGCCATGGCGAAGTTGGTGTGGGCGTTCAATATCGGACCGGGCAAGGATGAGAATGGGGACGTGATCGAGGCGAATGTCGGCCAGGACGCGTATAGCTCCGGCTTCTTGGTGTGTGCGGAGGATTTCCCGTGCACGGTTACGTTGAGGAGCGATGAGAGGAAGGCGACGATTCTGAGGGAGTACGACGCGGCCAAGGCGAATGTATTTAGCAGGTTTGAGACGCCGAAGGAGTAGTGTCCCTAGGGTCTAGGGCGATTATGACAGCGGATGTTTGGGGGTTTTAGCATGAATACCATGATCTTTCTTGTCAAGCAAATGGTTTCAAGATGTTGTGATAATGATCCGATTATTCCTGCTATACCAGACAACACAAAGGGGCATATTGTCTTTGTCAATTTTCAAAGCGCAAATAGCATAGGCGTCAGTTAGCACACACACAACTATCTCAGCGAACCTTATCTTCATGACACATAGAGTGCTTGGAACCAGACGAGTTATACAACTTAGTACATGTAATATACAGCAACGGTAACAAAGCTTGCTCCCATAAACCCAACACTGGTATCTCGGTATCAAATACATACAACATCTCTCCATGCCAAGGTACCTATATCACATATGCTGCATCATACTGTTCATCAACAGCTCCTCCAGCCCAAAAGGCGACACGTCCATCGGATCCCCCGAAAAGAACCCCCCGCTCGCCATCGCGAACGGCTGCGTAAAGTCCGACAGGTCGGGCACGCCACCGAACCCCGGATCGCCCCATGGATGGTGCATCCCGCCGAGCAGCAGCGGGTCGGAGGAGCCGTGCATCGAGAAGTTGTTGTTATGCGGTACCGTGGCGGTGGCGTCTGATGGGTTCTGGTTCGGGCTGAGGTGCGTCCCGCTGCTGCTGCTGTCGTTGGGGTTATTTGTCGTTGTGGTGGTGGTGGTGGTGGTGGTAAGGGGTTGTTTCTGTCGTTGGGAAGGGGAGGAGAAGATGTTGACGGGGGGTTGTTGGCCAGGGTTGCCGTTCCCGTTCCCGTTACCGCCGCCGTTTCCGTTTCCGTTGCCATTGCCGTTCCCGTCGGCGTTGGCCATCAGGTTCTTGAGACCGACTTCTATCCTGGCCAGCTTGCGGTTGAGGTTCTCCGTCCCATTCCAGAAGGACACGAAGCGGTCGATCGTTAACTTGAGCAAGTCCAGGTTCGAGCTGGTGAGGCGCTTGTTGAAACTTGGCGGGCCGAAGACTTTACACGCGCACTGCGCCGCGGCCGCGAACCAGAGCGTGTTGGCCAGGAAGGGGTTGACGTATTTGTAGTGGTCGCGCGAGCTGTTGCGCACGACCAGCACGATCTCGTCCGAGGCGGACATGTAGTTCGACCACTCCGAGTTCGACTGGGCTGCCGTTTCGGGTGTTTGGTCTGAGGTCGCTCCTTTGGCTGAGGAGAGCCAGGGGGCCCGGGCGCAGATCTTGTGGTGGTAGATCATGAAGCGGCAGAGCTGGGTCATGAGGTGGATGGAGTACTTGTCCGCGTGCTCCTGGCGCGGGTTGACGTCAAGAGAGACGGATGAGGAGCGCGGACGGAAGTCGAGGGTCTGGCCTTGGTAGAGGAGCGAGGCGGGTAGGGAGGCCGCAGTGCAGTAGAGGCAGTTGGCCATTATGTCGAGCTCGGAGTGGGTCGTCTCGGCGTCCCTTTCGGAGAGCGATTTTATGGCCGAGCCGGCCGGGTAGACTATGCGTTGGGTGTTGCGCATTAGGGAACTTTGGTCGTGGTGGTCAGCGGTGGGCACACGTGTGGCAGTGATGGTATGGCGGAAGGGAGATATACTTACTTCATCACTATGAACCACGATTTGGAGCTCTGGTTGCCGGATTCCGACAGGGCCTTCCAGCGGAGACTGCAGTCCTCGACTAGGAAACAGCTTTCTTGGTATATGTTGTTGAACCAACAACTGTCCGGGACGGGCAGGAGGGTGAGGTTGAGGCTCTGGTCTATCGCGGTTGGCAGGCGCCGTATGGTGCTCGCAAAGACGTCCATCTCCCACACCGCCCACCATGCCCGTCGCCGCTCCTCTAGTAAGACCCAATGCTGAACATCGATGTTGCTCCGGTCCGTATTTGAACTTGGCTCGTGGTTGGCGTCGACGATATGCAAGTTTAGATCGTACGAGTATCGGATGCAGTCCCCTAGCTTCTTCCACGACCGCGAGCGGACACTCAGGGTGAGCTGATAGAAGGTGACAAGGATACCGGCTTGTAGGAGCCAGAATGGCGGCCTCATGTCGCCGTAGCGCTCGACGCACTCATCCAGCTGTGACAATGCGACGTGGGAGAAGTACGAGGGGTTAGGGCAGTCAGTTGCTTGATCTACTGCGTCGTCGCGACAGTGCCTGGCTGAAAAGGAGAACATGGCTGCGACAAGGGTTTC
Source organism: Coniochaeta sp. 2T2.1 (assembly GCA_009194965.1). Lineage (NCBI taxonomy): Eukaryota > Fungi > Ascomycota > Sordariomycetes > Coniochaetales > Coniochaetaceae > Coniochaeta > Coniochaeta sp. 2T2.1. Next base: position 1,839,626 of record VSMA01000002.1, on the reverse strand, counting down.
GGCCTCGGCCTGATGGTGCATGAGGGCGAACTTGGGCTCTATGCTGCCGGGTCGGAAGAGGGAGAAGGAGGTCATGTTGGTGAAGTACGAGTCCATCCTGCATCATCAATGTCAGCAGTGAACATCCACCACCGTGCCGCCATACTATGGCTTATGGAGTACTCACAGCAGGTCATACGTGTCTCGAGATATCTTGAGACCGGCACAGACACTGTCGACGGTTATAGCTCCACGATGTTGCAGTGCCGGCGACGTGTCGACGGTGGAAGGCGACTGAGGCCGAGTCACTGCTTCATGTGACGGATACATGAGCCTGGAGAAAATTGGTGCGGTTGGGTGACTTGTGCGTTCAGTCAAGGAGGGCGAGGCACCAGAGCCAGGGGAGGCGCCCGGCACCCGGTCCGGTGTGCTGGCAACGCGAGGCCGTGAGGCATCGTGAGGATGAGCGCCGCCTGGTGAGGTTGTTGTGTTGCGGATGGGGTCGAAGCTGGCCCCTGGTCGGCCGGCACTGAAGGATGATGTGTCGTGGACAGAGCCGCCAGAGTCGGACTGGCCGTCGAGTCTTCTCCTCTTGGTGCGTTGTAGTGATCCTACGGGGACATTAGGACTCAGGTGTGATGAGAGGAGAGTATGATGGACTCACCCGTCTTGGGCCCCGGCTTCTCGGGATGTGTTGGATACTCACACGCGCTCTGGAGTTTCAGGCAGAGGGAGCACGTAGGGAGTTCGCGGTTACTGCATGATACGAAAAGGGGATGTCAACATTGATGTGCATGTAAGTGCCCCGTGTAAGTCGGGGGGAAATGTAAATATTGTTTACCACTTCACTTTGCGCCTACGAACAACATCTACCAGTCAGCAAACAATGTCACAATTACGAAGCCACACAATAAGCCCAAGACATCGCAGACGAGCTCACCTCTTGCAGGCATAGCAGGCCAAGATGGACGAGGGTGCGCCGGACGTGTTGCTGGTGCCAGACTCGGTCTTGGTCAGAGCTGTAGCGGCCTCGTTGGTAGCTCCGTTGTCGTACGGTTCCGCCATGTCACCGAACGTGCGTTGAGAGAACCCAGTACGGCGGTGCGGGTTCGGGTTAGCAACGGTGCATCTCACACCGGGCGGTGGGCGTCCGGTGATTTCGAAAGGCGGGTTGACTTTTTTGTTTTGAAGGAGAGATGACCCGAACCATTTTCCATAAGCCAAAAGTGGGATACAGCGTGCTCTTAGGGGTCCGGGGCGCGGAGGAGGGTCCCTGAGGGGGCAATTGGAGGGGTAGACGAGGGGTGTGGAGATCACCCGCACGCGGTGGGGAGGGCCAAGTCGCTAGCGTCAATTGTGGCATGGAAGTGTGGAGGGGCAGTGGAGAAATGGCGGAGCACGGGGGGTCTTTCTCTGAATCTGCCCGAAAGGATAAATGGTGAAGCGGTGTTAGTGCCTCCCCGGTCTCACTTTAGGAGCAATGGCGTGTTGAGGCGCATTGCACTTCTGGCCGCCGATGACGGGACGAAAAAATATGGCAATACGATGGCAACGTCCGGACTAGGCCATTGGGTAATGGGGAAACTCCGACTGAGTCCCATATAGCATGGCGGGGAACTGCCGTTTCGTCTGGTCTTGGTGCATGTAATGTACTACCGTCGTTTCTAACTCAACCTTTGCCTCTCCTTCCATCTTCCATTCGAACTTTCTATCTCCCGTCATAGCTCCTTTTTCCAACAAAGATCACTCTTCCAAAACCACAGCAACCAACATGTCTTTCCAGCGTCTTGTGCGGTTCGTGAACGAGCAGGGAGCCACTCAGTATGGCGACCTCAAGGTCGAGGCCACCGGTGATCTGACCGGCCAGGAGGTTGAGGTTCTCGAGGGCGACGTCCAGAGCGGTTTCAAGGCCACCGGCCGCACAGAGAAGATCTCCAAGCTCCTGTGCCCCCTGCCATCAGTGCCCCTCGTCGTCTGCATAGGCCTCAACTACCAGAAGCACGCCAACGAGGCAAACGTATGTTCTGCCCGTCCCACGTCCTTTGAGCCAGAGACTAACACCCAGAAACAGCTCAAAGTCCCCTCCTACCCAGTCGTCTTCACCAAGCCAGCCGACGCCCTGGCCGGCCCCTACGACGACGTCCCCATCCACCCCGACGCCCAGGGCATGCTGGACTACGAGGGCGAGCTCACAGTCGTCATCGGCAAGGACGCCAAGAACGTGTCCGAGGCCGACGCCCTGTCCTACGTGCTGGGTTACACCGTCGGAAACGACGTTTCGGCCAGGAACTTCCAGCTCCCTGATGCTTCGGGAGGCCAGGTACGAACACATCCATCCCCTCGCTTCCACCACATTCCCTCCCCTCCGTTCCCCCGTCCTCATTTTTAACAACAGTAACACTGACTCTGCTGTGTCCAGTTCTGCTACGCCAAGTCCTTCGACAAGTTCGCCCCCATCGGACCCGTCATCGTCAACGCCAACCTCATCCCCGACCCCCAGAAGATCCACTACGTCACAAAGGTCAACGGCGAGGTGCGCCAGGAGACCGAGACGTCGGACCAGATCTTCAGTATCGCCAAGATCATCTCCCATCTGTCGCGCGGCACCACCCTGCGCAAGGGCACCGTCATCCAGACCGGTACCCCCAGCGGTGTAGGCCTGTTCATGGAGCCCAAGGGATTCCTCAAGAACGGCGATATTGTCGAGGTTGTTGTCGATGGTATCGGGTCGATAAGGAACAAGATGGTGTTCGAGTAGGTGGAGTGGGTGTGATTGGGGTGCGGTGATAGAATGGGCGCCAAAGCAATGCATATATGACATAGATTATTCACTTCATTTCGAGATTGGTATCAGTTGCTTGTGTGACAAGGGGGGGGCGGGGGTAAAAAGCAACGGTGAAGTCGCCGAAGTTCCAGTTTTTTTTATACCAAGCCCAACCCACGCGAAACCTTCGACCGAAAGGTGTGTGTATCGTACATAGAGCTCCAGTCGTGTGAGGTAGCGGTAGGGAACCAATGCAATGGTATTTGGGCCGACGAGCACAACCCGAGGCCGGCATTGAGTGTCTTGTTGTTGCGTGTCTGGTAAGACAGGAGAGAGACTGATGAACGTACTGTCGTTCTAGGCAATGAATGAACCGCTGTTATTGTTAGCAAACCTATTTTCCAGTTAATGCCCGGTCGATAAACGTACCTGCTCCGGCGACTGATGAGCGAGAAAGAGTGGTCGAAGATCTTGCCGTCGTCCTCTGTGAAGGATGAGAGGCTGCAATCGCTAGCAAGTAATGCTATATCTAGGTCCAGTTTAAGTCAGTTCACTTACCAGCTCCAAAACTGTCGTCCTATGAGGATGATGCATACCGTTTGCCATTCACAATTACATCTGCTCAATCGCTCGTCAAGTCCACGATGTCGGGTATATGGAGAGCTGGGCTCATCGCACTTTCTGGGCGATAAGTGCGGGAGACCGGTTTCGATGCGCTGGGAGTCCCTGGACGATATGCGTGCGAGAGTGGCTTCGATCTGCCAGCCAACTCTGCGATATCCGGAAAGAGATCGTCGTCTGAAAGGTCGCCCTCATTGTCAGCTCCACCAAACACATCTGGCGGTGGCCCCGGGGTAGTTGGCCGGAGTGGCGGCGTTGAAGCGGCTGCCCCGGACGTCTGCGCCTGCTTAGGAGGTCGACCGCGGGGACGCTTCGGCGGTGCATTCAGGTCGGCCGTAGCTGTGGAGGGAGCTTTCCGCTTAGCCTTGGTCTCTCCACTCTTCTGCTTCTGGTTACCCTTCGTGCTAACGCGCGACTGCCACTCCTGGAAAGCCGCCGGGGCGCCTTGCTCGACGATCCAGCCAGGGACCCATTCCCTCAGCGCCGTAGCTGGGTCGAAGGGCTCGTCCTGCATATTCGCTTGGTAGGCACGATTGATCACCTCATGGGAGATATCGAAGTCCACGATGCATGAAGCTTGGAACTCGACTCGAAGGTACTGACTGGGCGGAACCTCATCGTCGCCCTTGCTTGAAGTGATGGACATGATCAGGAACGACCCGTCAGTATGGTTCGCGGCGTGGGCGAGTAGTTGCCTCGTCAGAAGGGGGTGGGACAGAAGGCGAACAAACTTGCCGGCGAAGTGCCTGTAACGCCAGTCCAAGTACTCCTCCGTCCACTCCCGCAAGAGCGGGAGATCGACTGGTTTGGTCCAGTTAATCTGCAGGTCTATGAGCTCGGTATGCGGCGTAACTGCCGGCTTCAGGTAGTATTCTGCAATCGCGCGGCTGGGGAAGTTGGTGTTGTTCTTGGCGCTGTTGGCCACAGCATTATGTCCATTCAGCCGCAGCCACTCGATTAGCTTGTCCTTCCACTTGGCGAGTTGGGGTTGCCCATGGTGGCGTATGTGTTGTTCTAGCTGTGCGCCGAAGCCTCTAGCGCGAGCTGCTTTGATCGCGGTCTCGTGCCCGCAGTTGAAGATACCTCCGTCGTAGTCACCCCCGGCCATCATGGCGAGTAGGAAGAGGTGGTGGCGTAGTAGAGATGGCGTCTCCTTCTCGAGCTTATCCATCTGGTAACGATGGACCCTGGCAACCTTGTTTTCTGCGTTCAGTTTCTGCAGGACTGTGCGACTTCCGAAGACGAAGGCATCGCCGTCTCGCGTAAGTACGGCGTCGACGATGCCCGCTTTCTCGAGGGCGGCGCACTCAGCCTCGGCCTCTCCTAGTGCATCCCGATAAGGAATGCCGAGAGCTTGGAGAAAATAGCGGCACAAGGGAACAACGTGACTGAGTTGGCGGGCGCATTCTCTGTCGGCATCAGTCTGGTGGCTGGACGCTGCGATCCTGAAACGATTGGTTGCTGGACGACCGTCTGCCTGCGGCGTCCCGATGTGGTGGCACGGTCATATGTCTGGAGGATGGCGACACCCCTTCTCCGGAGGCTTCTGCGTCCCATCGAACACGAAGATAGGATCAACGCCAGCAGCGAGGAGATGAAGAACAGAGTACAAGAATGTCCGAGAGGTGTGGTTCATCCCGCCTAGCCGGAAGCCGAATGTCAGCCAGGAGTCGATGGCAGGACAGAGTGCTGGTGCGCCTTACCAGCTTTGTCAGCCATTCTGGTTGCTTCCTTAAACTCGAAGATTGCCAGAGGAGTGTCGACGGCGACGCGTAGGGGACGACCTTTCTCATAGAAACATTCGGCAGAGAGACTCGCTATGTCGACGACATCGTCGCCCTTCGACACCTTGCGGACTTGCTCCCACAGTCTCCAAATCCGAGACAAGTTAGTACAGGTATCAAAAAGCGCTGACGTCGAAAAAGGCATTCCAACATACCCTTTGATCGTCATTGCGTCGAAATCGTTGATGTTGCGCTGGTGCGATGCGTTTGTGGTTTCGTGATTGTTGTTGCGTAAGAGAGGTGTTTGTTGGGAGAAGGCAAAAGGCAGGATCGAAAACTATTCAAGGTATAGTCCTATCATTTTGTCAACAGCGACTTCCTCGCAAGAAGGCAGGAGACGCGACCGTCGCTCCTTCTCACCGGAAGGCCTGTCCACGACGGTTCGTAATCCAGGGGAAGTGGAGACCGAGACCGAAAGCGCGACAGGACCCCAGCAACCTCAAGAGGAACAATTGGCTTACATAAACACCGGCCCGGCCCGGCCGCATGGATCCACTGTAGCATCCGCCGTTCGGCGCGGGCCCGGAGTCCGCCTCCCGCAACACTCGACAGGCACAGTAACTGTCACGAATAATAACGCCTCACAATCCGCCTTTCACATCGGGATTTCGGAACGTACCGCAAGCGAAAAATAAATCGGGAAGCAGCAACTTATCAGCATGCTGATGCCATGGCCAGTGGATCACGATCTCTCGCCGTCGCCAGGCGGGCCGAGAAATCCTTTGCAGCCGTCTTTACCTGCCTGCTTTCCGTCCATGTGTTCAGCTGACAGCCCTGGGTTCGAAATAGAAGATGCACAGGAAGAACTTCGTCAGTGTTAGACATCAAAGCGAGATCTTCAAAGCCTATCAACTTCAATTGCTGTTTAGATCTCTGCAAATAGGTACCACTACGACCTCGCCCAGCTACAACCACTCCTTGATAATAATACTCGCAGCCTATGCCTTAAGTCAGTAACCACTTCCCCCTCACGTGTCAGTTGCACAAAAGGAAGCAAACATACCTTCTCCCCAACAGCATAAGCAGTAGCACTCAAATGACTACTAGGCAACAACGGCAAGATCCCCATATCAACGACCCTCAACCCCCTCGCCCCATGCACCCTCAGATCCGTTCCCACAACCCCGCCTCTCTCCCTTGGCATCATGGACGTCGTACAGCAGGGGTGCATGTAAGAACCCACCGTCGCGTTCCTGATGATTTCCACGAGCTGGGCGTCGCCCTGCACATCGCTACCGGGGGTGACTTCCACGGCTCCCAGTTGCTGCAGTGTAGGGGTAGTTAGTAAACGGCGGAGATACCGCACGTGCGCGACGTGCAAGTCCATGTCGACCGGGTTCGAGGCGGTGCGGTAGTCCGCTACCGGCAAACCGAGCGGGTCGGACAGGTTGAGGCGGACGGTGCCGCGGCTTAGCGGGTGGAGGAGGATGTCGGTGAAGGAGGTCCCTGTCGAGAAGGGGGTTTCGAGGCTGGGCACGCGCGGGTTGGAGAGCAGGGCTGCGAGGACGGAGAGTTGGTGCTGGTAGCCGGCTACCATTGCTGGGTCCGAGCGATAGGAGACCGGGAGGTAGGAGGCGGCGGCTGGGCTGTTGGAAGCTAGTGAGCGGATTTTGGAGATTATGGTTGGGTAGTCGGCTGTCACGTTTGGTAGGGGGACGAATATGGCGCTGTTGGACAGGGCGAGAGTGTATGGGCCGGACGCGGGCGTGGCGTTGAATGCTGCCGTTGCTTCGGCAGCGAAGGTGGCGTTGAACATGTCGGATGGCATGGGGTAGAAGTTGGTCGGCTTTGAGTCTTGTCGAATGTCAGCTGCTGTCATCGACAAAGCATCAGCATATAGTGCACCTACACTTCCATGTTATTGCTGGGCCAGAATGATCCTGCAAGTTAGATCCAACACCGGGAAGATCAAGCACGACCGGAAGTCCAGCGGCCTTGACGAAGCCCGAAGGCCCAATACCACTGCGCTGCAGTATCGTCGGCGTAAATACCGCCCCAGCCGAGAGGATAACCTCAGCTCTCGCCGTCACGTTGGAAAGGATGCCATCCTCAAGAGACATAATCTCCACCATCGGCACCCCAGACGTGGCATCGCCGCCTGGATATACCAACCGCACAACCTGATGCTTCACAAGCAAGTCGTAATTCGGCCTGGCTCCACGGACAACCTCATAATGACCGAGTCCAGAGTGAGACCTTCGACCAGTAACCGGGTGCAGCGAGTTCGGTATCCAGCATATCCCGTCCTTGTCTCCGCCGTTGCACTCCACGGACAACCGCACGCCAGCTTCTCTCCAAGCATCACGAGCCACACGATGGTCAGCCCATTGGAAATCGGGGAAACTCGCATAAATGGGCGTCGTACCGCCATACGCCGCGGACACGTTCCAGGTGTATCCCTGCTTGGCAGCGACCTCTGCCGTTTGGGGGGTGAAGGTCACGCTCTTCCTGAAGAAAGGGAAGATGGTATCCCAGTTCCACTTCTCGCCGGCGTGCTCTTCTTGCAGTTCACCCCAAGCGTCGTAGTCGAACCGCGAGCCGCGGTCGAAGAACATGCCGTTGATGGCGCTGCTGCCTCCCACCACCTTGCCGACGAAGAACAGGGCCGTGTTGTTGTTCACGTCTGGACTGGGGAGGGAGCGGAGCATGAAGGAGCTCGCCAGTTTTCCTGCGCCGTTTCCCGGCTCATTGAAGGAGATCACCGGCGGGTCGAAGACGCCCGGAGCATACTCCGCTTCGCCGTACTCGATGACCAGGACAGTTTCTGTGATGTCAATTAGCTATCTGGTTGCGGTCCATTGTTGTGAGGAGTGTGTGCATTATACCACTTACTGTTGGGCAGCGCCTCCGACAAGCGATCAGCTACGGTTAACCCGGCGGTCCCTCCACCGGCAATGACGAAGTCGTAGGCATCTCGAAGCTCATGTGCTTCGCGTTTGACAGCATATGGCGATGCGCGACCGCCTTGGATGGCCGAGGCCAGGAACAGGCAAAGGAACCTCATCGTTGGCGACGCCATTTTCACAGGGCGTAAGTTATTGTCCACGAGGTAAAGGCGGTCTTCGAAGCCGCGACTCCAATACTTATTGCCCCATGACTTCCTCCTCATGAGCTGACCATAAGACGTTGCAGTGTAATCTCGCGCGGGGCTTCAACGGAGAGGCTGCCGCGCCTCTGGATAAATATGCTCTTTCTCACCGGCGTGCCGGCAGAAGCGTCGCCCATATGCATTGTTTGTTACACAAGCAAATGGCCAGCTGCCGCACGTGTCAGCACGGCACGGACGAGGAGGGCATCTGCAAATGAGAGCTGGGGAAATCCCGACATGTCCAGGATCATGTTGATGCACTGGCCGAGAGTCGCATCAAGGGCTGCTATAAGGTAGGGTAGCTCTACCCTGTGTCGCATCTGGGCTAAGGCAAACACCACTAGCTCTGCATGTACCGTGCAGTAGAAGGGAGCCATCGTAATATCAGATGATTAAGCTACGGACATCAGTCGGATGAAGATAAGGGGCGGTGCGGCAGAGGAAGCAAGAATCAGACAACGTGGAAAGGCCTTCGTTGACGTTCCACCCCTTGAGGTGTGCTAAGGACAGGCAACTAGTTTGAACGGTCCAGGTCCTTCGCAGCCATGAAGGACATAAGTTCAACGGCCATCAGATGCGCGTCTCGCATCCATGAGAGCGTGAGCTCCCACTGTCTGCCGTGAACTGAGTTGTAGAGGGCGAATCAAAATCACCAGGCAATGATATCTGGTCGACGCGGTGATGGTCCCAACTCAAAATTAAGCTTACGTGGCGGGCCGCTTGTCCCTACACTCCGCAGTCTCATTACGTAAGCGGTTGTTCCTTGAACTGGCGGGCGATAAGCGATAAGAGTTGTCTCCCATTTCAGCCGTCCATCTTTCTTCAACAAACTTCAAACACGTCGACATCCAGCAGACAGTCCGACCTGCTATGGCAAAGACGGTAGCCATAAGCAGTATGACGATCATCGGTTGCCCCTGCGGGGATATCCTGCTCGATTGAGGTCAAATACTCACACAATGGCCTCGAACCCGGGCATGCTATCATCTGTCAAACTCGTAGACATGGCTCACCGCTTGCTATTCATGATACAGGAACCAACACACAACTTTCCACTTTTACCAATAGCCTACTTCGCCCCATAAATCACAGTCGAATGCTTCCCGTCATTCAACGCCTTCAGCGCCTTGACACTCTTCTCGTCATCCGACTTGGCCGCCACCATAGTCGGCACAGAGAAAAACTTGAGCCCCTCCGTCGCATTCAAGATCCCAAGCGCAGAGTTACCCCTTCCAGTGAACGGGAACACGTCGGGACCCCTCTGATCAGGCGCGTTGATATTCACCCTGCCGACATGGTACGACAAGGCATCGACAACCCGCCCTAGCATCTCTTCGTCATACCCAAACACAGCGGACTGCAGCCCGTACTCGCTACGGCTGATATAATCGATCGGCTCCTGCACATCGGTATAGATCGCCACGGGCGTGACGGGCCCGAACTGTTCCTCGTCCCAGATCTTCATGTGCTTGTTGACCGGGGCGAGGATGGACAGCGTGCACAGCGTCTTGTAGCACTTGCCGCCGTTGTTGACGATGTGCGCGCCTTTATTGAGGGCGTCGACGATCAGCTCCTTGACGTAGGCCGGCTTGGAGTCCTCGCAGAGGGGTGTGATCTTGACGGTGTCGTCCCACGGCATGCCGAGCTTCATGGAGTCGATCGTCTCCGACAGTTTCTTGAGAAACTCCTCGGCCTGGGACTGGTGAACCCAGATCATCTTGATGGCCGTGCAGCGCTGCCCGTTGAAGGAGGTCATGCCCGACGCGCAGCTGGTGACTGCGACGTCCAGGTCGGCGTCGGGGAGGATGACGGCCGCGTCTTTTGCCTCGCCCTCGTACATGACGCGTAGGCGCTGCGGGTTCGAGGCGCCCTTGAGGAGACCCTTGGCGCTCGACGCGGTGCCGATGAAAGCCACGGCGTCGATGCGGCCGGTACCGACAAGTGCCCCCATCACCTCCCTCCCCGAGCCGGTCAAGAACTGAATAGTGCCCGGAGGGAAGTGCTTCGCAAACAGCTCCAGCGTCGGGAAATGCGGCGTCGCCCCGTTCCGCGGCGCCCGCACGATGACCGAGTTCCCCATCAGCAGCGCCGGGATGAACGTCGTGTAAGCCTCGTTCAGCGGGTAATTAAACGGCGAGCTCGCCAGCACCACGCCGACGGGCAGGTGGCGGATCTGGCACATCACGCCCTTCTGCTCCTGCCACCGCGACTCGGCCTCCGCCAGCTCCTTGGCCTCCTGGACCGCGGTCTGGATGTACTTCACCGTCCGCGTGACTTCGTCGTGGCTGTCCTTGACGTTCTTGCCGATCTCCCACATCAGAAGCTGCGCGAGCTCCTCCGTCTTCTTCTCGAGGTCCGAGGCGAAGGCCTCCATGTGCTTGCAGCGCTGGGAGATGGGCATCCTGGCCCAGGTGCCGCGGCCGTACATGTAGGCGCGCTCGGCGGCTTCGAGGGCCTGCACGGCTTGGGCTTTCGTTGCCATCTCGAATCTCCCGATGGAGATATGGTTGTCAGGTTGGTCCTGGGTGACGATGGGGGTGTGCACTTCTGTGGCGTTTTCGTCGCTTTTTATGACCTTGCCATCGATGAGGAGCAGACATGACTGGGGTGAGGGGATGGGGATATTGATGTCTTCTTTGGATTTGGGGAATTTGGCTTTGAGCTCCTGGCAGTCCCAGTCGAGCTTGTCGCGCACGGGCGAGACAATGTTGATGCCTTGTGTCATTGTGCTGGTGAGTGCAGTTGTGGAGTTATGCGACAGTCTCGGCAGCGGCGCGGGAGTTAAGGTAATGCAGCAGAGCAGGGAAACAATCGATTCGCTTCAAGTTGCCGAGTTTGAGGCTAGGTCGGCATAGTTGTGGTGATGCGCAGGCGTATATATCCGACTCGTGGTTGTATAAACGTCATAGCTGTCGATCGACGTCATATATCCGTAACATCTCCGTCCGCACCGGTCGACACTTCAGTATCTGTCATACTTGCCAATCGAGGGGGGAGATTGTCATTGATTTCAAGCTTTTTATTGACAGTTCGGCCCGGAGCTTGACACTGCCTGATAATCTCGGGAGGCTCGCTCACCTAAGATACTGACTGTATGGATGCTCTCCCGGCACCCACATTTGACACAGCTTCACACCCCGAACTAGCCATTCGCCCTCTGCACTTATCAGGAGAAATCGAGACAACAGGATCTGGTCAAGGATGAAAGAAAGGGAGATGCCCATGTCTCAAGCCTTGCATGACCGGCCGTTATGTGCCGTCGCTTGCGCTGTCACGAGAACCGATCACACAAGGTTGACAACGCCAACATCGGCACCATCAAACCAGCTTCTCAAGCACTCTTGAGGAGCACAGTTAGGAAAGCCAGCCATGCCGACCCGCTCGACGCATCCAGGCATCTTTGCGTTGAGGGATTCTCTCACCACGAGTCCGACTTCCCAAATCCTACTGCCGGCCATGATCGTCGAGATCTCCACCAAGGAGTAGCTTATAACTCCCGGGCGAGATGTCAGCGCTGTCTCTTGTCCCTCGTCTGGAGCCTGAGCTTGGTTGAACTCGACGTCCGGGTAGAAGGGCAGCAAAACCCCATGACTACGTACTTCAATAATCCACTCAGTTCCGTAGCTCTCCCGCCAGTCCTCTGTGTCAGGATGACGCCTGATTGACACAGGAACCACCCTCGTCCGCAGAGTCAGCTTCGCATACCCCACGCGTCCGAACCCAACACTCTTGTCGGCGTCTGCAGTCGATGGCCTCTCCGGCTTGGCCTCCAGTCCAACCACCTCGACACCAGTAGCTCCCTCCTCAAAGTACGTCCCCGACACCACATACACCAACGACTTCTCACCGTCGCTGATTCCCTCCCTCCTCCCTCCCTCCCCAGTAGTAGGCCAGTCAACACCACAGTCCACACTCCCCCAACTCCAACTCGGCCTCCTCGTCTTCTCAACCGCCAACCCACAGCTGGTGTCAGCCCTCCAAAGCAGTTCAAAAGGCAACGCCTCTCTCCTCATACCAGCCACATACGCCTCCTCTCCTTCCCGCCCCCCTAGCATCCTCCCCACCCCCGAGATAGCAGCCAACCGATCATCCTTGACGCTTAGCCGCCCCCTAGAATACCCCATCACACATTCCCTCCACATCCCCACGACCTTCTTCCCCCTCTCTTCCCCTCCGTCCGTACGTCTCACACACTCCTCAAAAGCAGCACTCATATTATTAATCACGCCCCCCCCCATTCCCCCCACCGCCCCCTCCCCCCCTCCACACTCACACCATCTAGCCCCCTTACACTCCCACACCAGCTCAAAACAAGTAAACTGAACTATCCTCCTAGCCAGCATCCGCTCCTGATACGCCCACCCCCTCGTAAGCAAACAATAATCCCGCCTCAACCGCTCGTCCCAGATCCTCTGCCTCAAACTCCGACACGCCTTCATGATGAGATGGTGTTCGTCCCTCTGCTCGGGGAGTATGAGATACTCGCGCGTCCGCAACAAACCCGCGGTGGCGGAGGGGGAGGACTGGGCCGATATCTGCAGCGCCGAGTTGAGGTAGACGTACTCCATCCGCCCGATCTCGACGGCCTTTTCGACGGCGTCGTCTTGGGTGATGCATAAGCTGTCGATCCAGAGGTAGTGGAAGGAGAGGAGGCGGACGAGGTGGAAGACGTGCTGCAGGGTTAGGGGCAGGGAGGAGGGGGGGATGGAGGTGTACATTTGGGGGAGGTTGGAGGTGAGAGTTCGGATGTTTGATTCGGTTGGACCCCAGACGTAGGAGAGGGCTACGTAGGACGGGACGGGGTCGGGGGTGTCGACCAGGCGGCTGATGTTGCTGTTGTCGGGATCGAGGAAGATGAGGCCCTTTGGGGGTGGGCCGGAGGTGGGGGAGGAGGTATATGCAGAATCGGCGTGGGCGGTGGAGCAGTTGTCCAGCCAGGTGCGGATTGTGGTTGCGCTCTGCTGGAGCTTTGAGGAGGTGGCGGGGTCCATAATGTCGAAGAGGAGGTATCGCCCAGGCAGGGAAAGGCTTAAGCAGTAGGCTGGCGAGCTGAACTTGGAGGGCAGTATGCTCAACGCGGAAAGCCATATATAAGGTAGGTGAGAACGAATGACGTGAAAACCAAGGCTGGAGCTCACCGAAAACCGATGTTGAGGCGGCCGTCTGCCTCGCGCTAGATAATGCATGTGCTGTTGGCGGGTTTCGTGTGCTCAGCCACCACCGCATTCAGTGTGGCTGCCCGAGATACGATAGAATATCTCAGGCAAATGACAGAGACAGCCTGGCAACACTAATAAGCCTAACCATGATGGAGATTGTTGGGCACCGGGGAGTAGTGCAATTAGAGCCTCGTCACATCAAACTCTCCCTCTTCCTTCACCGTCTCCCACATCCAGTCCTACACACTAGGCACTCTCTTAACAAACTGTCCATACGTCTTCTCCCCAAGCACACCACCGTTATCCTTACCCCAAACAACCTTGCCTCTCAGAACTGTGTATCGCGGCCAGTTACCCATCTTCTGGCCCCCATACGGGGTATAGTCCGTAGCATGTTGCAACATCTCATTCGTCAAGATTATATCAGGCTTCTTCTCCTCGGGATACCACACCACGAGATCAGCATCCGACACGCCGGGTATTATACTCCCCCCCTTCGGGTACAACCCATAAAGTTTCGCCGGGTTTGTAGTCGTGACCTCAACGAACTTCGTAACCGACAGCCTTCCGGAAGAGAAAAACAAAGGCAATCGCGTCTCAATCCCCGGTATCCCGTTGGGAAATCTCCTTGAACCGGCCCACCGGGTGCGCATCATCGATACACGTCTTCTTCCCGCTTCGTGCGTCGTCGTCGTTAAACGGACAATGATCCGAGCCGAGCACAGCGAACGTCCCGTTCTTCACGCCCGTCCAGATCACCTCCTAGCTAGCTTTATCCCTCGGGCGGCGGCGAGCAGACGCATTTCGCCCGTTCGAAACCGGGTTTATCGAGATCATCCCTCGTCAGAAGCAAACACTGCGGACACGTTTCCGCGTGTATCGGCTGCCCATTCGACTGCGCCTCGCGGATGCGTCGCGTCGCGCCGGGGTCGCTGACTTGCACCAACAAGATGGGCGTGTTGGATATCAACCCCGACAGCCCGATGGCCCGGTTCGTCGGCTCGTTCTCGAGCACCGGCGGCCGCGAGTGCGAGTGGTACTTGGTACTTGGGCGCGAATAGCTTCTTGCTTTCGAGCTGGTCCGTCAGCCAGTTCAGCACGTCGCTGTTCTCGGCGTAGACCATGGTGAAGACCCGGTTCCTCCGGGCCGCCAGCAGCACGGACAGGATCTGGTCGTCGCGCAGCTGCAGGGCGGCGTAGGTCATATAGATCTTAAGTGAGGTTACGTCCTCCTCCAACAACCTGGAAGCTGGGGAACTCGGACAGGGCCTGGGGCCCCGGGTTGCCAACTAGCAGGTGGAAGGAGTAGTCGGCAGTAACAGTTGTCCCGCGCTCGGGCGTGGGTCGGCTGCTGTGATACAGATGCCATTGGTGATGACCAGGTCGTATTCGAAGCCCACCATGTCCGTGTCGAGCGCGTCAGTTCAAGTCGACATCGCGAAGCCCACAATTGACATCTCGGAGGGAGGCCACCCCTCCTCGGCCCGTCCCTACTTGGTAATCGATGTCATCGGTCTGGTTCGGTCATCAGATTATCGCCCGTCAAGAGGAGATACGCGAGACGGTGGTTTGGATCGGGGGAGAGTTGGCCGAGCGGGGAACTTAGGGCCATGGCTGCGCTAGCCTGATACATACCCTACTAGCGCTGGGGTCCAGTGATTCACTCAAGTACCTTAATTCCCGATAGCCGAGAAAGCCTGGCGGGGTTTCCCGCTGCTCCACAAGCTTATGCTACCTTGGGTCTAGTGTACATATCAAATGTTCAAGGCTCAAGCAAGCAGAAGCATCACCACTCATCGTCTCTGAACACAGAGCGTTCGACGATGCCTCAGCGGAGCACTCGTTTGACGATGGTTGGAATGATGTTTGTTCAGCCTGACCAGTGGAATATTCATGTTGGTTGTACCGGGAATACGAAAGATTCCTGGCAGTATGGAACTCCTGAACGCTTCCTTCCAGGGTAGCATTTGCAATTTCACGATTTCTGGACCATGAAGCCTTTCTGCCGCCATTCTCCGCTCAATCGCTGAGGCGCGTCACGGCACGGCTACCTCGACTTGGAGCATCTGCGACGACACCTCTTGCGGCCTAGCTACCGCCCAGCTTCTCTCTGGTATCATCCGTCTACATATCAGCATAATGGTCCGCTTCCGCGTCACGACGGCATCTCTGGCGGCGTCTCTAGCACTGGCAATTAGCATCGCCGTCCTCACATTCCCCTGGCCCTTCACAACACTCATACTCTGGAACTCGGCCTAGGCAAAACCATCCAGCCCATCTCTGACTTCCCATACCAGTGCACGCGCATATTCCACCCTCTGCTGCAGTCATGCGGTGACATGTATATCGGATGGACTTGCATACTGCATGCGCGGTATAAGGTTCGAGCCTGCCTCGGATACGCAGGACCTCGGCGTGACGAAGTCTCTGCAGAAGGGTTCGGATATGCGTGATTACCGTGGTATCGAAGTACCTGGTCTGTAATTGTGAGCCCCCTTGGGCCTTTGGCTGGGTCCATATTGTTGTTTTACTGTGAGCTTGATACCCCTAAAAAAGGAAAAACAAATGCGGTGACATGTGGCTGTCCAGGGGGCCGCGGCAGCTATATCTGGCGTGTGGTGACTTCCGGTCTCGAGCGAGGTGGTTTCCTCGAGCCGGTAGCTATAACATCACTGCAAGATCTACGAAAGACGCGGTCGTGTTCCTGGAGATCGACCAGCCTGGGTTGCTACCGCATTTTCCGGAGTTCGGTGATCCAGTCACGGCGCAAAGGCTGGAGACGCCTGGCTTCAGCGGGACTCTCGGCGATGGCTTGCTTGATCTGATTGGTTTCACTGCGGTAGATATGGGGAACGGTGTGGTTCGTCTGCTGGTTATCAATAACAGACCTTCTGTTGACTCGTCCAGGGGGACATACCCCAAGTCATGCACGTCGGACGATGAAGTCGCTGTACTTGACGGCCACACTGTCGACAAGGCTGCCCCTCAGACCTCTACCTCTGAGGCCAGGACTGCAGATGGCCGTCTTGACGCGCCGTCCAAGACCCCTAATCAGGAGGACCAGGACGAGGATGTCCTCCTAACAAGCCTTGAAGAGGACGACTTAGACGATGACGAGCTTATACAACGCCTGCTGAGCCTGGAGTTACTACGCAACCAAGGTACCTTCGTTGACGACTATGACCACGTTGAGGAAGGCAATCACATCGACATGGACAACAACCAGACCGAGCCGGACAACCATATCGAGCCAGACAATCACATCGAGAGCAACACTCACATCGAGACGGAGCACAACCATATCGGAAACAACATCAACATCGAGACGGAGCACAACCCTGTCGAGGAGCACAGCCATGTCAAAGATGACGACACGTTATATCTGACGAAGGAGGAATGGGTCAAGATCCATCTTTTTGAACGGCGCATCATCGCTATCATCACCAGTGTTAAGCAGTCGGCGGACAGACGCACCATCCAAATTTCCGCCGCAACATATGCAAGGGATTCGGACTGGCATTCTCATCTTGGTATTTCATCCGCCACCATACGGAAGATGAGCTCATCGACGCCGTCCTCGATCATACCCCTGTCCAGACCCAACTAGTCCTTGGCAAAAAGGATCTCAGCATTTGGGACCTTGCCGATCTGCCCCGATGGGATAACGGATCAAGCAAATGGGGGGTGTACTTGGAATTGTCATTTTTGGAGCTGGGCAATACCCATACCCCAATCGCCGTGTTTCCGGATCACGTCGTCTACAAAGGTGCCGACCCATACGAAGTAGGGACCTATGTCGGCTCAAATACAAGTTCAAGCGTATGGGGTCTTACCAGTCGGATTCGAGAGCACCGCTACGTCATTTCACTAGCTATGAGCGATCCCACCAGGAGGTCGACGATGTGCAAGCACTACAGGTTCTCTGGCAGACACGGCGTGCATACCGACTTTTTGCCCTGTCCATCCTCTCGCGGACCGCCGATCCCACCGAGGCTGACGGGGCCAAGGGCAAGGCTGCATTCATCGAGGGCATCTTCCAGGCTTTTTTGAACTGCATCGACTTCTACCGTCTGCCAGGATCCATTAACACTGGTTACGTCTCCGACCAGGTTCAACAAGGTGTCAAAGATGTACGCTAATCGGCCGCCTCGATTCTCCCCGACCTGGTCCACTTCGGCCTCAACAGGGCTTGGTCGCTTTCCCAAGGCTGTCGTCCAATGACGAAGACGAAGACCAAGAATACCGCCAGTGCACGCGACGGTTGCAAAAACCCTGGTTGCCTCGTACCAGAAGGTACCCCGAAGATCTCATTTGGTTCGTCTGCTGGTTATCAATAACAGACCTTCAGTTGACTCGTCCAGGGGGACATATGCGGAAGATCAAGCGGTTGGTGCAAATGCCACGATTGAGGTGTTCGAGCACGGCGGGAAGGATCATAAGTTCTTGAGCCACCTGCGCACCGTAGTAAAACCGAAGATAATGACTCCCAACCGCCCGGCAGCCTTGGGACAACTGGATTTTACATCACGACCGACCACGGACCAGTCAAGACGGGCGAAGTAAGGACCCAAGTCAGGAAGCAAATGCTCACTCCCACCGAAGACATGGCTAACTGGCCTGTCCACTTCAAGATGTCCAGGCTCAAAGCCACTCTCGGTCGGGGAGACATAACATTCTGCTCCTACGCGGACGGCTGCAGAGTCGTGTCCCCCGGTCATTCCTACCCCAGCGGTCTCGTCCACAGCCACGGCCACCTATACGTGCCGAGCTCAGCATCCGGCGGCGTCCGGACCTACCGCGCGCATCAGGACGGCTCGCTAGCCAAAGTCGCCGATATTGACGTCCCCTACGCCATCGACAACTTGGCCACGGACGGCAATGGCGTCATCCGAGCAGCAGCGATCCCTCGAGGCTATCGGAACCGAGCCTATGCCAAGGATCCGTCTGGCCCGGTGCCTCCGTCTACTGTGCTCCGCATCCGTCTGAGGCCGTGGGGCTATGAATGGAAGATGCTGGAGGATCGGGACGGGGAGGTACTCCCTGCCGCCAGTGTGGTGGTGTATGACCACCTTGTCAAGAGGCTGTTTCTGGGCAGTATGTGTTTCAGCTCGATCCTTCCGGGGCAACGGATGACTGACGGACTACAGGTGCTTCTTCGCCTTTCATTACCAAGTGCTATCTCCCGATGGAAATCTGAATACGATCGGGGGTTTGAAGTGTGTGCCGAGCACATACCAGCTAAGCTCGGACTTGCGCGGCATCAGGACACAAGGAAGCAGATCTCCGCCGAGTACGAACCTTACACATCTTGTATTTGTCTTTCTTAACTCCGATCCTGCAAGTGCTTCAACTCTCCACCCATAGGTATGATTCAACACGTGCACCGACTGTGGCTACTCCTACATCTTCCCGTTGCATTCATTCCTTGTACTTCCTATCCCTGAACCCAGCAAGGACCTCAACCGTCCCATCACCACTCTCCTCATACCTCTTCTTCGCAATCTCTGGATTCAGCTGCAACGTCTGCTTCGCCTTAACCCACTGCTCCATCGTCACCTCCTTCTCGAACCTAGGCTTGACCCCGGCCCTCTGCAGCACCGGCGAGTCAAGGATAGGCTTCAACACCGTGTCGTTATGAGGACGAGCAAAGTACAACAGCCCCGTGCGCTTATACTCCCTCTGGTCCTCAGGCGGCGCCACAACCCGGTGAACCGAGCTCTTCAACCAACCACCCGTCAGGTGCGAAATAGTATCAGCCAGATTAACAGTAATCGTCCCCGGCTGCGCCGACACCCAAATCCACTCCCCGTCCTCCCCAAGAATCTGCAGTCCCGCAACAGGCTGGCGGAAAAGCAGCGTCACAGTCCCCAGATCGGTATGCCCGTTCTTCTTCCCGTAGTCGGCGGCCTTCCACTCCTCCTCCGTCCGGGGGTGATAAATCATGTACCGGAAATGATCCTCGCTCTTCTTCTCAAACGTGTGCTGCCTCACCAAGTAATCCTCATCAGGCAGCTGCAGCACGATAGCGAACAGCCTCAGCAGCGGCACGACGACATTCTCATGCAGCGCCCGCTGGAAATACGCGATATCATCCAGGTGCGCCCTCAACAGCTCAGGGTGGTCGTACTTCCCCTCGAAATCCTTCGTGAACTTGGCAAAGTTGTAAATCTCGATGTTATCGAACGCCTTCTCCTCGGCCCTCCGACCGGGCCGCCGCCAGCCGTTGTAGTCCGCCGCCGCGTAGTCGAGCTCGTACTTCTCCTTCTCCGAGACGGGGAGGTCGAAGAAGTTCTTGGCGAGCGTGAATTGTTGTTGTACCTGTTCGTCCGTGAGACTGTAGTTCTTGACGTAGAAGAAGCCGACGTGGTGCACGGCGTGCTCGAGCTGCGCGGCGAGCCGCGCCTTGCCGCCGGGCCGGGGGTAGTCTTCTAGGTCGAGGGTGACGAGCTCGGCCCAGGGAAGGGAGGCTTTGGTCTCGGGCGGGTGGACGTAGGGCGGGAGGTTGGCGTAGGAGTACTTCTCGGCGTCTGGGGTCGCCAGCTGTGGCTGGGTTGAGGTGAGAGTTGCGGTTAGGGTGGCCATTTTGTGCGGTTTCCGTCGACGTGGTGCTGTGTGAGTGAGTCAAGGCAAGAGTGCAGAACACAAGGATACCTGGATGAAGAACGTGGGCGTCGAGATTATATGTAAGGATGGTATATCTGCACGTCAACGAGAAGGAGAGGGGTGCTCGAGCGGGCGTAGTGTAAACTCCGCAAGATAAACGATTCTGTCACCATGGCTCATGATGTCGCCATCTGCATTTGTCAGTACGGAGTTCCGAGGACGAGCACCAAGGACTCAAAGCTAGATACTCCCACTTGCAAGTCTTCCAGAGAAGAACAACAATTGCATTGGAATACCTGAAGGGAAATGCCATGTCAACTCCAAGTTTCGGGAGACCCGACATTGCAGCAGATTGCAGATGGTAAGTGGAAGAGCGGTGCAACTTGCCACCGTTGACTTTCCTACTGTTTTCGTTGCTCTAGTTATCTCCAAGATGATTCTTTCATCAAATACCATGATTTGAAGTTTGAAAGTCCGAGACTACATTGACGGTCGAATCTGCCAAGCGTTGTGAGGGGGTGGAAATGGTGACATTTCTACGTCGGATGAGGCAACGAGCTACAGCTTGCATGGATGGGGTCGATTCAACGACATGAGGTATTAGTCTCAAGCACATCATCATCCCCGGGATGTTTCAGCCGCTATATACAGAGTGCTCGGAACACAGTTGCACCTCACGGAGTCAGTAAAACTTATGTAAGTGAGATGTTGAACAACGCATCTGGCTCTAACTAAACTAACTCATTCTTGCAATACAGCATGTGGCATTTCCAAATCCGATACAAAAGCAACTTTAGAATCCGAAAAGAACGGGTTAGAGTCAACTGGAATAAGTGTCACCGATCGGCGCTCCGAACGGGATCTTCGAAGGCCAAGTGACATATCGTGTCGAAGCGAAAACACGATCTCTGGAGGTCAGGTTGGTGAGTTCAGTACTTGGGTAGGCCCAGTGCTTCCCTTCTTCCTTTGCTTGCCGGGTCCAAGTATGGTACCTCGCCAATGCCGGAAGCTCGAACGCCAGTCCTGTTTCCTTCTACCAGATGCGTGTCGGGCTACACAGATGCTCGTTAGCTGAAGCTACAGACAATTGGAATATCACGAGGGGAATGCCCAGATAAAGGCAGAGACGGGCACTTACAGTAGCAGCATGAAGCGTGCAAACATTGCTCCAGATCGCACACGCGCCTCTGGTCCAGTGCATACGGGCAATGCAATCGTGGTTGCGCGTGATGAGACGAAGCACGTAGTCGCGGATCATCTGGTCTTCATAGGTCGTGACATCGTTGATGCGGCTGACGTGCAGACCGACACCAGCGAAGAGAGACTTCCATCCGGTGACGGGGTGGGTGCGGATGACTGGGTGGGAGGGCGAAAACTCGTAGTCCACGTTCAGGGGCGACCCGCGAGGAGACATAACGTCGTAGCCGCCGCTCTCGCAGGCAGACTTAAAGACAGGCTGAGCGCAGGTTGCGGTCAAGGACTCGAGGAACTTCTTGAATGGCGGTGAGAGGCGGTCGTACATCTCGTAGCCGGACACCCAGAGAGTGTCACCGCCTGCGGGTGGTGTGGACTCCATGCGCAGGAAGGAGAAGTCTGAGGGGCAGTTCTCGAAGAGGCCTTTGCATAACGTTAGCAACAGTGTCAATGTGGCATCGAATCTGGAAGGACGCACTGTCGCTGTGCCATTCCTTGGACAAGTCCTTTGGCTCATTTGCCTCGCTGGGGCGGTTCTTCATCGTTGCATACAGCTTCTTGGCCGCCTCGGAGTTGATGACATAGCTAGATGATGTTAGCCTCCCGAACACCCTTGTTTGCGAGAAAAGGACTGGCTTACATGTTCCTGTCAGTGGTGCCATTTGCCATAGGCAAGTTGTTTGGATCGTTGTACAGAGGATGCACATGTAAGCCGTTCTCCGCTGGTCGCCCAGTCAACTTGCCCAGCACGTCGGTGATGTATTTCTGCTCATCAACCGAGAGGTCATCTTGAGGGCGGCGAAAGAAGGCGACACCGCGCTCGCAGATGGTGATAGCCAGGTCACGGAGCTGCTCATCGGCGTTGGGCGCATCGAGCATCTCCTTTAGGCTGGCTGTGGGATACTCCCGGCCGATGATTGGTGTAACGTCGACATACTCCAGGTGGTCGATGGAGTTGCCCTTCTTCAGGGGCGTCGGGTTGGTGTTCTTGAGAGACAGAGACCCCATGATGGATAACGAGTACCAAGAGTCAAGACACGATTGCAACTGAGTTTCAAAATCTATGTGCAACTGTATGTTTGTTCAATAATTCAGGTTGAGCGGCGTATACAGTCCAAGAGAAATAGCCTGCTGGTAGTATTTAAGTTAGAGCTGTCATCGGTAGTTCGGGAGCCGAAGTTAAGGTTGTGTCCAGGTTCACGTCTGCCGCGGCTGCAACCCAGAAGTATGGTCACAGTTGGCGGAAGATCGGCATACTAATCTGTCATAGTGCTTATGACTTTCAAGGTGGTAATTGCTTTCCTGACTGCCATTATGCGGGGAAGATATCTGCACGTCAAGTTGGGGAATCGTCAACACACGAGGGGAAGAGACATGGTGTCTTACACAGCAACCGGCATATCCATGGCGAGGGAAAGGGAAATGCAAGAAGCTGCCGATCTCTCCACCCATCGGCCGTAGATTTACTCATCACCTGGTTTCTCGGTGTGATAATCTGCATCCGAAGGATTCGAAACAGTGAATCCCAAACACGTGGTGGTGCTGAGTTTGGACACTTGTGAACTGTGTTGATCTTCGCCGAAGCTGTCCGGCTATCGCCAACATCAACCTCGAGACTCACGATGAGTCACTAGCTTGCAGGTGACTAAATTTGGTACCACTAGACAAGCGTGCACCCAGCCCAACGGTCTATGAAAACTCTCCACTGAAAACAAGTACTACCTGTTAGTAGTCTGAGACTTGTGACCCAAGCGCGGGTATGGCTGTCCGGATCGACAACGGTTGCTTGGCGTTTGCCAACTTCTCCTCTTTCTCCGGGCGCGTTGCAACCAAGGCGGCTAGCACCCCGCCCCCAGATTCCTCCATGGCGCGGCAGATGGATATCGTTTAATCTGGGGAAGACGGGAGGCTGAGGTCAATCCATGGGCTCGGGTTACCAATCCACGCATCACTGGCATCATAGCGCAACCCCAGGATGCCATCAGTCGTTTTCTCTGGCGGCATCTGGTATGTGTATATAGGAACAGCTGCATCCGCCGGAGCCCTATTGCATTGGTGCATTTTGACATCACCCCCTTTTCCTATCAACAAACGTTCTCTTGGTAGCTTTGATTCAACACCACCGCAACCATGGCAGGGGGCCCTCCAGTGATCTTGGCGAACCCGCTCAAGCTGGACATTCGCAGTCACAGAAAATGCATGGCCATCTGCTTCGTCATTACGGTCTCCAGTTTCCAGTATGGACTTGACTACGCGCTCGTCGGAGGCTTTATGGCTATGCCTGGCTTCCTCAAACAATTCGGATACTTCGACACCAAGAACAACAAATGGGCCATCGACCCCACTGTGCAGCAGCTCATCTCCTCTCTCATGACCATTGGCACATTCGTCGGTTCACTGCTTGTTGGCCCGTTCAGCTCAAGGTTTGGCCGGAAATATGGCCTTTGGGCAGCATCCGGAATCAACTTCATTGCAACTGCTATCATGATTGGCACGACTAATCTTGGAGCACTGTACTTTGCTCGGTTCATTCTCGGTAAGCACCTATTACCAACCATATTCGAGGAATGTCAGTGCTAATAATGTCTATCAGGTATTTCGGTCGGATGGTTCCTCACATTCGCCCAAGTCTACATCAATGAAGCAGCTCCCGCCCATCTCCGCGGCGTGATGTTCGGCATCTACCAGTGTCAGCTCTCCACCGGCTCCATTGTTGGGGCTGCAGTAGACCGTGCCACTCACCTCAGACCCGGCCTAGATGCGTACCGGATCCCTCTCGCCGTCTTCTTCGTCGCGCCCACAATCCAGGGCATCGCCTTGTTCTTCTTCCCCGAGAGCCCTCGGTGGTTGATGACTCAGGGTAAGGTGGACGCGGCTGAGTCCTCGCTTCGACGCCTCCGTAACAAGAACATCGACGAGTCACAGTTCCAAGCTGAGTTCAACGAGATCCGGATCTCCACCCAGGAGCAGATGGAGATGCACAAGGGCAAACATTTGTGGCTGGAGATGTGGAAGGGCAGCGAACTCCGTCGGACTCTCCTGTCCATCGCTATCATCTGCTTCCACTGCGCCAATGGTACGTCCTAGCTCGTCCCTGCTGACCGTCGAGAGGCTCGGCTGACAAAACCCGCGTAGGATCATCGTGGGTCAACATCTACACGACATACTTCCTATCCATTGCTGGCGTTACTGAAGCCTTCTCTTACTCCATCATGGTGACATGTATGGGCCTCATTGGTGTTTTCGCCAGTTTCTTCATCGTCCGACATATGGATCGCCGCATGATTGTGATGATCGGCGTCGGAGCATGCGGCCTCTGCCAGCTATCATTTGCTGTGGCTTGGACGGCAGCCCCGGCAAGTCAAGCTGCTGCGAAATGTGTGATTGCGTTTATCTGCATCTTCACGTTCTTCTACGTCGCCTATGGTATGTTCTCCTGACGATATCCTTGTCCCGACCCTAACCCTAACCCTAACCCCCTTGATCATCACCACCACCTCCATTCTCTTCAACACAAGTACTGACGCTGCCCCCTAGCACCATACGCTTGGCTACTTGGCGGAGAGTTTCCTAACAATCACCTTCGTGCGCACACTTACGGAGTGGCTACTGCCCTGAACTTCCTCGGGAACTGGCTGGGTGTCTTTACGGCTCCCTACTTCATCAACCCGACAGCCCTCGGCTGGAACGCCAAATACGGGTGAGTTTGCCCCGATCTAGCCTTCACCGAGCCCTGCTGACAGTCTCCCCCCTATAGTTACATCTGGTTCGGCTCCAACGTCATCCTCTTCGTCTTCACCTGGTTCTTCATCCCCGAGACGCGCGACCGCACGCTCGAGGAGATCCACGAGATGTTCGAGGCCAACGTGCCGGCGCGCAAGTTCAAGACCTACGTCTGCACCAACACGCGGGCCATGGCAAACGCGGCGCAGAAGGAGAGGGAGGTGGATGCCATCCATATGGAGGATGTCAAGGAGGCCGAGGTGCGGGATGCCACCGTTGAGGGAGACAACCGGGACGACCGGGAGAAGCTGGCTTGAATAATTTGCGAGACGGCATGGTGATCTCTGGGAGGAAGACCCTTGTGCTATAGAGACGGAGTGGGATTGATTGTAATACAGCAGAGTGGGTATACTTGGTAGTTTCTTTCTACGCTGGAAGTAGTGTCAGCCCTAGCGACGCTGCGCCGTCTCGCCATGAGACACCAGCATCTGCGGTTGTCTGGTCAACTATCTTCCTCAGTCTCAGAGTCTCTTTGACTATTGGCAAAGTTTTCATTTGGCCAGGGTTGACCTCCGTCTCATGCCTCGGACTCTCTGCGATGCCCAGGAATCTGCGCCCCTCTTCCTCGTCAGCCATGCTGGCGAGAACGCCAAAAGGCAAGGCGATATGAATATCGAGACGCCGTGGAAGGTTCTCGTATGCGAGGAGCCCTCGAGCCACGTAATGACGGAGCGTAGGATCATCTGAGCGTGACCCAATCGTTACCACGTGGAGGTATACCAAGGCGGCGTGGATGTAAAGCTCCGTAACGAATTTGCTGTCTCGTCGAGGACCGAAGGATAACTCATTTCGCTCCGCGAGAAGTGGACGTAGACCTGCTTCAAGTTCGTGACACAAATGTTCCGCTTCGTTGAGGAAGTTCTTCAGGGGCGGCTCGGTCGGTTTGTGGACTGTTTCGAGAAGTCGTTCCTCCATATTCGAGACGCGCAATATTGCGTACAGAACCCAGTCTTGACAACCCATAAACTTCTCCAGTTGAAGGTGTCCATCGTGAAGCAATGGCGAGTAGAAGCTATCGCAGCGTAAATGGGTGTGCCGTGGTCCTACCCAGACAGTCGCAGTGATGTCACACCATGTGTATGATTGAACAAACCACTTCAGTGCCAAGTAGTTAAGTGCGGCATCTGCGGTCGGAGTAGCCTTCATCAGGTCCGACTCCTCAGCACCGTCCTCATCGTTGGCCTTGATCTTCATCGCGGCCATAAATTCAGCTGGGCACTGTGACGCCAGCCACAATATTATGTTACTCATACCGCGGAAATGGGTGAGCCAACTGCCTTCCAGTGATCCCCACACCTATCCACAAAGTCAGTTCGCTCTACCAGTAACAGAAAGGGATATAGGCCAGCAGGGTACCTCGAATATAAGGAGGATCGTGGCGCACTTGGCTAGAGTCGCACCCGCTGACAGCACGTCGTCGGCAGCAGCCAAGTCTTGGGCCTTCTCCAGCTGGTCACTAACCCCCTGAACAACCAAGGAGTGCAGCACTGATATCGAGCGGGTGACATTGATATTGACGAGCCGCGACTTGTCGTATATCCAAGAGTAGGTGATACCCATCAACGCTGCTGCCAGCTGTGTCTGCTGCGACCGCACGAGGAATGTCTTCATCCACGAGTTTCCATCATAAGACCCTGGAGCATGGTAGAAACGGGAGTTCTTCCAGAAGACTTTGTCGGTATAGTCTACCAGGAACTGCGGGTGGAGGAAGTCGATGTAACCGGAGTTAACGCGATCAAGCGCCGTCAGGGCAACTGTGCCGTTACCCGGAGAGGACCCCGCGGGTGCGCTCTGTCGTCCTTGTTCGAACTGCCGTTGCTCGGACCGCTGCTGTGGTCGATTTGCTGTTGGTTTCAGACGCCATACTCTGAAGTTCGAGTCGTCTGTTCTGGCGGCAGACCCAACCGTAGCTATCAGGGCTCTTCGGTCACGGTTAAGCTCCTCTTGGCTCGGTCGCGCCTCGTAACCGAAACATTTTACGCCAAGACGAGAACAACGATGGCATGTGGGTGTTGTTTCGTCGCACTTCTTCTTTGTGCGAAGGCGACATGTCCAGCATCCTGACCTGGTGCGAGCCATGCAAATACGAATAGAGAAGCTACTGATTTTCGAAGATATATTACTGATTCAGGCAATCAAGGTTGCTCACCTCGTCGCTCTTCCGTTGAGAAAAGCTTTCAACATGGTCTGACGTAAGCGACACCGATGACGCCGCTGAGAGCTGTGTTGCCCCTGAGAGTTGGGGACTTTGGCGGCAAACAGTTCGTCAGCACGACAGACCTTTGGCCGAAGAGGAGTCTTTCCGGGCCCACCTGGGGAAGGGAAAAACGAGAGTCGTGGTCCATGCCCATATTACTAGATGAAGGCTGCGAGCCTGAAGATGGAACTGGCGATGGCGCCAGTTCACCGGTGAAATTCGATGCAGGGGTCTCCGACAGTAAGGTACACTGACAAAGGCGAACAATTTCCATGCATGCATGTTTTCTAACCGGTAAAGACTCCAACAGACCTTTCTATTAAGGCAGAAGAATGCAAGCATCCCGCAATATACGGAAGAAGCTTGCAGTATCTGATGCATCCATGGGAAGGATGACGGACGTGAGCCGAGCGCTTCGACAGGGTAGTGTTGAGATTGACGGATTGTCGACCCGAGTGCACTGACAGACAATTCTCCCATGGTGTGTTGCACAGTTTTAGCTGTTCTCGATCTGTTGGTTGCAGAATGCCATGTTTTTGATGCAGGTCCCAGTGCGTCAACAGTTTATGCAGGGAGATTTCCGGAAACACACCCCCTATACAGAGCTGTTTCCGGATGCTAATTTCAACCATGGTTTTGTCCATGGTTCCGAGGCGCTGGTCTACCAGGTCAGGGGCGGGATCGCGATCCTACGTCTCTGATCCTCTGTGCTCAGCATGTCTGCCTATCACATTTCATGCGACAGATGCACTCACAATCTGGTAAATTGACCTTTCGAACCGCTTCCCAACACGGTCGAAACTGAAACCAAGTTCTGGACAAGGGGAAAGGGAGTTCCCCCAAGGCTGAGCCTACAACCTGGTGCAGTTGGGGCGTCCTATCTCGATTGCATGGGTGGTCCGTTGGTATAAGGCTAATACCTTGCTGGGGGGATCATGAAACAACATTTCAGCCCAAGGTTGATCTATAACGGGTCAACCATGACAAGCGCTCATCAGACGACATCCAAACACCGCAGATGCAGAAGCTCCCAAGGGCCATGACCCCTCAGAGAGGCTATAACCCCCTCGCTCAAAATGCTCCGTCTTCCATGAGGCATATCCGTCTAAACTCGAATGATGACAACCCCTTGCTGAGGCCAAATGTACCGGCTCTGCCACCTAAACCTCAGATCATGCCTGTGTCGGTTGAGCCGTCACTTACCATTGCAAGAGTTCTGAGGACCAGTCCGTTCATATGGACATTCGAATTCCTGGCTCTGTTCTGCGGTTTAGGATCTCTGATAGGTATGACTTGCACTCCTTCTCCCAAGTTTCTGCGTGTCTACAAATGGCCCAAAGTGCTGACTTTTCTTGCGCGTGTGTTTCCAGTTATTGCGGTCGTCTTGTCGCAAGCCGATGGGAAGCCTCCTCCTCACTGGGCGCTGGGAATCACCCTCAACACCTTACTGGCTTTCTTGACTTCGTTCGCTAAGGTGGCATTTACATTGCCTATCATCGAGGGTCTTGCCCATCTGAAATGGATTTGGTTCACCTCACCAGAAGGTCGGTCGTTGGGGGACTTCGCGCTCTTCGACAGCGCAACCAAGGGACCTTGGGGTTGCCTTAAGCTCCTCTTCAGCTTCAGGGGGTATGCTTCAGACTGCAAACATCACAGGCGCAGCAACTGACATCTGATAGAACTCTTGCTTGCTTCGGTGCCTTGATCGCCACCAGTGGGATCATAACTTCCACTCTAACTCAACAGGCCGTGGATTACCAGCAAATCAATGCCATCTCCACCAATGGTACGGCCGCGGTCCAACGGGCGACGACTTTTTCTCTTTTCAACGGGAGTGATCTTGCCCTTGGTCCCCAGGAAATGGTAAGGGGCAAGCAGGCCATGTTCAACGGAGCGCTCTCTAACCCAGGAATTCCCATCCCGCCCAACACGCCGGATTGCTCGTCCGGGAGTTGCGAATGGGACTCTTTTGGTTCTCTTGCGGTCTGCAGCGAGGTTGTCAACCTTACCGCAACAGGCAACATGACACTCCTCAAGCAGCTGACCGCTGTGGCTGACCAGCGCCTGAGTGCTTTACTCAACAGCACCTCGCTATTCTTATCGCAAGGACTGTTCTTTAACGTATTTCCGACCACGTCAATGCCGCCCGCTTTCCCCATACTGATCGGTATCATGCCCAGTCCGACAGGCATGTTCAACGACAGCGTCACCCAGCTCATGGCGGGCAATTACTACGTCGCCTACTCCAATAACCAGCTGACAGGAGCAGACATCGCCACCTCTCCGCTACTCTTTCTCGAGGTTGCGCTCTTCTGGTGTACCAAGACGTACTCGGTCAAGGTGCATGATGGCTTCGCCAACACAACGGAGCTCGGCTCCGCAGCCGCGGTGCTGACATCAAACCCGCACACGCTCAACTTCGCCTGGGCACCAGACTTCGCCATGTGCTACGTGCTGGGGAACTGCGCGAAGACACTCGGAAACCGCCAGCTCGAGCTACAGCCGCCTCCCCGTGGCAGAGGGGGACGGACCGAGGAATACAAGGTGCAAGAACAGTACACAGTGAATGTGTGGACTTCGCTGTTGAGTTCCATTCTGCTCGGATCTACGATGTACGACTCTCTTCTCATGGACCAGACTCGTGGCATCATCGTATCGACAGGAGGCGGCATCGCCCAGGCGTTTGCGACGGCCATGTTCGGCGACTTCCTCTCCGCCGAGTCCCCGGACGAGGAGGCGCAGTTCCAAAATGCGCAGGGCATTGCATCAAATCTTGCCGGATCTATAACAAATCAGTGAGTACTTACTTAGCCCATTTATATCCTGAAGAAAGCAACTGGAAACTGACAGCTTGCCTGCAGCATCCGGAGTGGCGACACACGGTTTATGGGAGACATCGGAAAGAAGGCCACGGTGTTCGGTACCGTCTACTCGCCACAAACGTTCGTCAGGATCCGATGGGAATACATCGGTCTCCTGGCAACGCAGATCGGCCTGACGAGCTGCTTCTTGGTTGCGATGGTACTTGTGACATCCTTTTCTGGGACGCAGCAGCTCAAGGGTTCCCCACTTGTGACGATGACGGCGTTGAGCGACGATACGAGGAGACATCTGGTCGAGAAGGGTGATCAGGAATGCCAGCTGAAGGCCCGTGCTGAACGACTCACTGTTCGACTTCAGAGGGACGGGAATGGGAGCATTGCTCTTGTCAATGTTAGAGAGGATGTTATGACAAAGGTTACGAGTTATACCTAGTTGAGGGGAACTCTCTAAATGAGTTATAACAATAAGAATAGTCACACAAGAATAGTACTCACAGAGCCGATCATCTCACAAATCCCGATATTGGTTCCGAGACCGTCATCTAATTCCTACAATGGTGGGCATCTTGAGCGTCACACGCCATATTCTGCGCCTTGATTTAAAAAATCAAAAGCTAAGTGGCCTCTACCGGCATTTGTTCCGCATATCATAGCTTACATAGCAAGCTGTGAAAAAGAAAGCTGATCCGTTTCTATTGCTAAATGAGGCCTCGTGCGCGTGTCCGGAGGTTCGAGGGAGAGTTGGTTCTGGAACCTCAGCCCCTTGGTCACCTTTGTGGCCTTTCAGGAGTGAAATGGCTGTTTGACCTGTTTGGAGCCTACGCAGGTCTGTTTGATAGTATTTGGTATTTCGTTTCGTCCTTTTGGGGGTTGTTACAGGATATTTGGCACTGTTTGTTTCTTTGACCCTGTAGAAGGCCCTGGATCCCACAGCCACTTGGAGGTGGATCTCTGTGTATTTATAGTAGGCTCGTGGCTCAGGTGGAGCCCTGGAGAATTCCTCACCTGTACCCAACGCACGGTTCTATTGATTGTATCTTACTCCCGGTACCACGACGAGGCGAATAATACGACGAGGCGAACAATACGACGAGGCGAACACACAACGAGGCAGAAGATACGACGATCGACTTTTTACCGTATTCTCCTATGTGCCTACCCAGGATTAGGGTTAAGCCTGCGGTGGTTCAATACTCCTGTAATACATATAGGTCTATATGCTGGAAACTGTTAACGAGCCAAGGCAGGAAAGGAACTTACCGCTACGCAGCTCCGCCCGCCAGCCGCCCCTCCTGCCGGTATGGAGGTCCTTCGAGGACATTCATGTTGCTTCACGGAACTGGGCAGACTACTTGATCGAAAACATGCTACGCCATTGCAGTTCGGATAAGCATGTGACTGACCACGGCGTGTGTCGAGCCTTCTTCGACAACCATGTCTTCAATAACCGGACGACCGTGACTTGGGTTCACGAGCCTAAATGGAAGCTCCCGATCCGCTCTGGCCAGCAGACCTCCCTCTATGCTGGTACCTCGATTGAGCACGGCGACGCCTTCTTCATCAAGCCCACCATCAACGCGGATACGGGGTATACATCTTTTACGTATGTCCGCGACGGCGGACAAATTACATCATCAAGCGATCTCAAGCTGTCCGATCGGTACGAGGACCTCATACAGGTGAAAGTCCTCGCCATGGACAATTGGGACTTTGTGGAAGTCCAGAGAATTACGCGGTACAACCTGGAGATCACAGTCCACTGGGTCCGGAAAGTTGTGCTGCGTCAATTCCTCCTCGCTTCGGGCAGGTTCTAGGAGTCCCAAGTCGTCAAGATGAACACCGACAAGGGGAAGCTTGAGCAGCTTCATACCATGTGGGTGTTGGAGAGGCTCCTCCCAGCCCGGAGGCTGTTCCGGAGCCTCTGATTGGCTGCAAGCCACATGTATTAGGATAGATGGATTTCCACTCTATGGAGGGGATCTTAGCCTAGATCGACACACATCACTATTCCGTTGAGCCCTACGTGCCCAACAGTGGGAGGTGCAGGAAGCCGAGCGGGCTCTAAGCCAACGCGCGCTCGAACACATGAGGCGCCCTAAGGTATTCGACCCAACCACACCGCAGATAAGTTCCATTCCTATCATGACTTGTTAACAGTTTCTAACATATATGTGTATTATAGGAGTACTACCGCAGGCTTAAACCTAACCCTGGGCAAGTATAGAGGGTAGTACGGTAACAAGTTAATCGTCGTCTCATCGTCTCGTCGTGGTACCGGGGGTAAGGTAGCAATCGAAACGGAGCGGTATGTTTCTTTCACAACTTGCCGGACCAATAAGATATGATATACGGAACAAATGCTAGTGGACCTCAACGCCTGCCAGTCGAGCATAGTAAATCAGATAAACATACCCGTCCCGACGTTGCTGAACTGTATGTCAGTCACCCTGATCACATTACCGCTTGGCCAGTGTGCTTCCGCACTCGGTGTTCCATTTCCTTTGAAGTGAGACTGTCGTATCACAACGATTTGAGTTGGACTCCGATACGGTCCGAGATATTTTCGAGGTCACGAAATGGGAAGCTAAATAGATGTTTACCAATTAAATATCGGACTTGAGTTTAAAACGACTCTTAGGGCTGACTCAAATATGGGCGATTAGAAAATCCGGAGTGGCGGCCACTTACAGAGGCGATTTCAAACATGGGATTTCCTAATACGGGAATTTGCGGCAAAGGCGATGGAACTCTCACGCTGGAGACAGTTGCCTAGCACTCCGACTCCAGCAATTTGACACATGGCTTGGAAATTGGAAATGGGCAGACTCGGGTATAAAACACGAAGGTCAACTAGAAAATCGATCGTCGTTTTCCCAGACATACCCATCACTCAGCTCGCTACAGCTCGCTACTCAGACCGACAGCATGGATACCTACAACAACCTCAGCCGCCAAGAGCATCCCCAGTACGGCAAGCTGGCCGGGTTCATCACAGCCGAAGATGTGGCGGATCGCTTCAACAGCGAGATCAAGGGCAAAACGTTCCTGATCACCGGTTGCGGCCTGGCTTCCCTTGGACAGCACCTGGCCTGGACGATCGCCGCCCACCAGCCGAAGCTCCTCATCCTCTGCGGACGATCAGACGCCAGGCTGAGGCTCCTGGCCAACAACCTCCGGTTGAGAAATCCCGGTGTTAACGTGCGCCACGAGGTTTTCGATCTCGCAGATTTAGGACAAGTCCGCAATGCGGCCAAGAGGATCAATGCAAGCGACACGGTCGACGTGATCATCTGCAACGCCGGCATCATGATGCATCCGCTCCGGAAAACGGTGGATGGCATCGAGTCTCATCTTGGGATCAACTCGACGGCCCACTTTGTGCTGGTGAACATGCTGCTGCCGAAGATGATTGCCCACGGCGGTGGGCGGGTTGTTACCACGACTTCAGGGGCGTATGGGTATTCGGGCTTACGGTGGGATGATCCCAACTATGATGTGAGTCCTGTAGATGTTGAGATTTGTTTTTACAATACTAAATATGCGGGCAGGATAAACCGGCAGAGTACAACTCATTTATGGCCTACGCCTCGAGCAAGACAGCGGACGTGCTATTCGCCGCAGCCCTTGCCCACAGGTATGGCCCGAAAGGGATCATCGCCACCAGTGTCGACATTGGAGGCGCCGTTGCGTCAACGAATCTCGGCGCTCATCTCAGTGATGCAGAACTGGAGCCCTGTAAGCTTAGCCTGTCTTGTCGTCTATAGGAGCGACAACTAACGTGACCGACCATGTAGTTGTCGACAGCGGCGTCCCGCCAAGAACAGTGGGCGAAGCATGCGCTTCTCAACTCGTTGGAGCTCTCGATCCAAGTGTCAAGGGTACGTGGGCGCACTTTTTTTGACTGTTCCCTAATGTCCAGATTCGAACTAACTTCTCAACAGAACACAATGGCGCCCTTTTGCTCTTCTGCCAGCCAATCGAACCCCAGGCCGAACATGCAAAGGGTGAGGAGAACGAGAGACGGTTCTGGGAGTTAAGTGAGAAACTGCAAAATTCCAGCGCGGAGTTTCGATCGATGTAGCCAGTTGCTGTAGACTTGTCATAGATGATCTGATACATATGGAGAAAGCCTTACAGTCTGACGGCGACAGTTCAGGGTTGAGATTGGTTCACGCCTCCAACCAGTCCAAGGTTCCACGGAGTGCTCGATTTGCGCCGTAATCCAGTTCAAAAACCTCCGTGTCTACCTTCTCGGTGGCGCATGGGTGCTGTGTATCCAGCAGAGCGAGGCGAAACGAGTAATCCGAATCGTTAGTGTCAGTCTCCTCGAGGTCTGACGATCTGGACGGACTCGACTGCACCGCCGCTTCAAAGTAGTAGTCCAGGGAATTGTTGAACATTGAATCTCCGAAGCCAGCGTTATACGTGGCAAGGTCGTACGGCTGCGATTTGAAAGGGCTGAAATTGTACTCTCGTAATGTTACTCCGTCTGTAACGTGGTGATCGAGGTGTAACATGCTGTTGAGGTCGAGCTCACCCAGGAATAGTGTCCCTGGGTAGGTTTCGGTACAAGTACGGTTATCAACAGATTGCTCTTCAGAATAAGCCGGTCCAGTCATTGGAAACGTTGGTGTCGCCAAGCAACCGTCCGGTGTTGCCCCTGTCACGCATGTCAATACCAGAAACTGTCGGATTCGTTTCCTACGCATGCTCTATGTGGGACTCACCTAGCATATCTTGGGTGTTATCACCTTGACTACTGGCTCCCGAGGTCATGGCAGCAACGGCAAGCGATCGTTTGGCCCGGCCGTTACTGGCCCATTTCTCGCAGACTGTGTCTACTGGTGTAGATGAACCTGCTGATGTACTGGCGCGGGAGTGCTGCTCTAGTCCAAGGGTAAGCCGCTTGACAGGTCGTCCCAATTTTCGTGGTGGGCTGTAAGTGCAACTGGTCCTCCTTTTGATGCATCGCAGGCAAGCTCCATTATCACTGGTCTCCCTGTCACAGCGGAGCTTCTGCCAGTGACAAC
The DNA here is from genome assembly GCA_009194965.1 of Coniochaeta sp. 2T2.1. Classification (NCBI taxonomy): domain Eukaryota; kingdom Fungi; phylum Ascomycota; class Sordariomycetes; order Coniochaetales; family Coniochaetaceae; genus Coniochaeta; species Coniochaeta sp. 2T2.1. Next base: position 1,804,602 of record VSMA01000002.1, on the reverse strand, counting down.
GGTCACAGGCTTGTCTCTGTTGTGGTCGTTCATCGCGACCCATGGTGGTTTGCAGTCTGATAACTGACGGGGGCTTTGATGCCTGATCCAATACTCAGGCAATGATCGTTGGTTCGGTTCGAAGATCGGGTTTTTTACGTTTGCCGACCCGGAGCCTCTATTAAAGAGAAGGGCATCGGAGTCCGAGCTCCACCGAGGCACCGATGCACCGATCTGATTGGAGCGGAGCTATGTGTACGGCTCCGTGCCGGTCCTTTTCCCGGTTCGCCTGCCATGCGGCATAACCAGATGAACCCGGGCTTGGTATCCCGACACGTTATCAGAACTCCGGGGTCAGATCGGACTGTAATGACAGCACAGTAACTGCCAGATTTGTAAGAACGGGTTGCCAGCCGTAACACATAACCCACTGTCTTCAAACGAATTCCAATGGGAACTCGCTGCAGCTCGCGTAGGATCGGTCGCACATGCCAATGCAGCGTCTAAGCAAATAAGCGAATGCCTGCCTGCCAGGCGGATGAACTCGAAGCTTCTTTGCGAATCCTGCAAGAGCGGTTCCTAGCGCATGGAATTCTCACATTCTCATCGCACTATTCGATTCTGCACCATCTTTCCTCGGCACCGAGTCACAATGGCACGGCCGTTGTCATCCAAACACAGGTTATTCTCCAAGGAAATTTATCACTCTGAAGGAAGCATTGGTCCGGGTTACATCATCTTCCCACTCGCCGGCCGAAAGCACGAACCATGCAAAACCCAGAACAGAATCTGAGCATGGGTAAGAACGAGCGATTGGAGTATGTCACGCAGAAAGGGATCGGCAATCTATCGCTGACCTCTCGGTATGGCCTCCGGCGTCAAGCGGACGGTCCCCGACGCGGCGGACTAGAATATTATATGACTCAAGAACGATGATTCAAAATCTAGCATCGCTTCGTTCAAACTTTAGGCAGTGAGAAAGATGAACTTGACCTATGATCTAGTGAGTAGATCACTTCTTGCTCACTTTGATTAGACGAAGAGCTGTTCAGCGCGCACATAGGGTGTGAACAAACCCAACTGGAGCACTCCGTACCTCCAGCCACAGAGAGGAACATAGCATGGATAATGGACCTGAGAAGCCATCTTACAGCTCAGATAACGCTCTTCGACCTTGTAAACTTGACAATTAACATATTGATCCCTCGAAAGTATATGGAGGGCAGAGGCAATTTCCGAGTTCTCCTACCCGGAACTGATTCTACACCTTATGGAACTGATATGCCGAGTTTGACGTTCGTCCACCTGACTATCATCCCGATTTGTCATTTTCCCCCTCTTCATATCGACATTCTGTGAAGTGGTCCTCTTGTTTGGCGGTGGCGGACAGACACGAGTGCAAAAGGGTTCGCATGTGCAATCCCTCCGGCACCGGCCGCTGAAACTGTGCAGGTTACCCTGGGCGCGTTACCCTGAGCGTCACAGGCGGTATGCACTCCAAACTAGGAGAATAGACACTCCAAATTGGAAATGCCCGCATTTCTCAAGGTACGGCTTGATGCTCATAGAGTCGCTGGTCCGGTCGACAGGTAAGTTATCGCTAGAGGTGGCGCGCGAGGTGCCCGCGCTGCTCAGGTCAGAGAGACGACGGCATAGACCAGCTGTAAGTTCAGGCTTGTTGGCTCGGAAAGAGAAGATGTATATTTTTGGAGTCAAGGGCCATATTACCATCGCAATTTTGGATAGACGACACATCTTGTTCGGCACTCTAAGGTCATGCTTATAGACATGGAAAGTCTCTATTCTAAGGTAGGCTGCAATTTGATCTGGTGGAAGAAGGGAGGAGTATCAGAGTATCAGAATTTTGTAGTTCTTCTAAAAGCAGTACGACCTGACTGTGAATCAGTCACGACTCACAAAGGAGCCCAGGTCCATTCACCAGAGAACCACGTAGCCATTAAAGGCAGACTGAATCAAAGCAAAACCTGCGAAGTGCGTTGGACTGGCTGGCAAGCTAAGTATCAGCGCACGTCTATGGTGGTAGGGTGAGCTGGAGCCATCTTCAGAGTTACACGTTGTGTATACTTCAAGTCCTCCAGGATGTTAGTTGTCTGGGTTTGGCATTACCCTATCCCAGAAAAGCTTCCTAGACATCACATGATTCACGTGCGAGCATCTTGATATGTGTTTCATGTTATGGAGCAGTCAATTTAGTGACCATGTCTTGACAGAGATCTACCTCTTTCGAGTCCCCAACGGCCAAAAATGCAACCATCCACCAGCGAGCATATGAAGGGGTCACGGTATTTCGAACACAGCTCCCATCCCGTTCCTGGGCGGGTTCCCCATGTCTTGAATAACACGGCGTCGATTTAAGGTTATTTTGACCTTGGGTCTATTCCCGGAGTGTGTTCTCTTCAACTTACACAGAGCTATTGATTTTCGTACGTCAGCACCCAGGTCTGTAGAGGCTGTAGTAGGCCTAGAACATTCCGATGCTCGCTGTGAACCAAAAGCAACATATCTGCGGAGTGGCGATTAATGACTGGGAAGGATCCGGACCCCGGTTTCTACCACCGAAACAGCTCTTGGAGGCCAGACTGCGCTGCTGTCGTCCTCTGAACTTGTAGAGAGTGTGTCACGGTATGAAGTCTGTGGAGCTAAGTTAAGCAGAAAACCCGTCGACAGACGGAACATTATTCCCGACACTTTCTAATAACCAATGCTGTTACAGGTTGCGACGCTATCTATTCCCAGCTCCAACGGTCTTGGCAAAACACCATGGATCGAGGCTAGGATAAGCTTCCCAGCGGAGGTGGCCAAGATGAGATAAAAGCTTAGCAGCATCGCCCCTCTGCATGTTTGGCCCAACGCAGGTCAGTTGTCGCGGACTCCACGGCCGTTTGCCAGTTTAAGCGGGAGTACTGACCGGCTTTGTGCCACTGGACCAGGATCCGGTGCCCGTGGAGAAGCAGACTTGGACCGCCTGGGTCTTCATGATGTACTGGTTCAGCGACCTCGTCACAATCAGCACCTGGGGAGCCTTGAGCTCCATCTTAACGACAGGTTTGACCGCCACCGACGCCATAATCATCTGCATGGTCGCCGGCTTCTGCAACTCCATCCCCACCGTCCTCAACGGCGCCATTGGATCCGACCAACACATCCCATTTCCTATCGCGTGAGGGCCAGCTACGGTTACTGGCTGAGCTACTTCTGCGTCATCAGCCGCGGTATTCTGGCCTTTTTCTGGTTTCGGCATCCACAGCACTGCCGGTGGAAAGTGCATGAACCAGATGCTCAAAGCCATCTGGCCTAGCTTTGGCCGGATCGTGAACACCATACCAGCATGGACCGGCATCACCACGCAGGGCATAGTGTCGTATCCGATATACTGGCTTATCCAGTTGCCACTACTCATCATCCCAACGCACAAGCTGCAGTACATGTTCTGGCTCAAGATGATCTTGGCACGCCGATGGCTCTGGCCATGGTGATCTATATGACCGTGAAAGCCGGCGGCAATGGCGAGTTCTTCTATGCGCCAGCCACCGTGCACGGTTCGCAACGAGCTTGGCTCTGGCTTTCCAACCTGACCAGCGTTACCGGTGCCTACTCTACCCTGGCCGTGAAAATTCCCGATTTCTCACGCTTCAGCAAGACACGCGGCGCCCAGGTCTGGCCGCTCCCCGTCATCCCGGTCCTGAAAGTTATTATCGGCGCCTTCGGTATCCTCTGTGCCTCCGCCGCGAAGGAGGTATACGGCACGGCGTACTGGAACCCCCTTGACATCGTCAACGAGTGGCAAGGCACGTTGGGCCGCCGTGCCGCGACATTCTTCTGCGCGGCGATCTGGCTCCTCGCGTCGGCGAGCGTCAACGTCAGCGCGAACGCCATCTCCTTCTCCAATGACATCAACTCGCTGGCGCCGAAGTACGTCAGCATCCGCCGCGGAGTCATCATCGCCGCCTTCTTCGGCGGCTGGGCACTCTGTCCGTGGATCATCATGGCCAGCGCGACGTCTTTCCTCAACTTCATTCCCGCCTACGCCATCTTCATGGCTCCCATGGCCGGCATCATATGCTGCGACTACTGGGTGGTCAAGAAGCGCCGCTACGACGTCCCGGCTTTGTATGATCCGGACGGCATATTTCGCTATGGGAAGTGGAAGGGCATCAACTGGCGCGCCCTCGTGTCGACCATGGTCACGATCGTGCCGCTTCTTCCAGCGCTTGCGAAGAAAGTGATACCGAAGAATTTGACCATCAACCAGGGACTGCAGAACCTGTTCAGTTTCAACTGGTTGTATGGCTTTTTCCTGGCATTCGTTATGTATTGGGTATTGAATGCCATGTTTCCGCACAAGGAGACCTTGATAGCCCATGTCGTTTCCGGCTACAGGACAGCCGAGAACGTGGATGGCGTCGAGGTTGATGTTGAGAGTGGGAGCCAAACGGACGATAAGGAAAGCAAGGAGGCGATGGCGCAAACCGGCGCTGCTGAACGTTTCGTTCAGGCAGAGGATGGGAGACTAAAGAAGAGTCATTAGACCTAGTCGACCGTGTATAATTGAACTGCCCAACCAGAACCCAGTTAAGGCGTGGGAAACACGGGTTACTTGGTCTAGAACCAGCGAGCCAAGTCCCTCATATATGGCGAGGCGCAGGACCGGGTGCCTAGATGCTGTGGCTTCCGCTGACATAGGCACTAGCACATGAGTGGCGTTTCCCCGGGCTGGTGTAATTTCGACTGCATCTCTGTGTGCCTCAGCTGGAATCATATTGGTGCGCGCTTCGTCCTGGTGACACTACTGACGGTGCGTTTCCATGCCGGAAGACACATTCTGGCGTATGCTGCTCAGCAGTGATGGTGTTCAGTTGAACCTAACAATTATCAGTCATGGCAAGGCGCCAGAAACTGATAGATATGTCGGTTTTGGGATTGAATGTCGGCTGTCCCGCAACTTCATTGCGTGGGTTGGTCGCAAACGTGGCTGTAGGGCTTGAGCTAGGTATGGCTTGGTATTGGTGATACCCAGCCGCGCAGCCTCTTTTCCGAAGACCAGCATATGCTTGGCGTGGTGATTGGTGTGAGTGCGAGGCATTGCCAGAGCCACATTACACAAATGGGATCCCCGTACTGTGAATCACCGTATGTCGGGTTGATACGATTCCCTCCTTGATCCCTCGCATGGTCCATAGCAGGTAGGGTTCCATCAGTTCCCGTTCCGTTCGCCTCGGCCCTTCTCCGTCTGCACTTTTCTTCTATAGCTCTCGTAAGGAGAGGATTGCCGGCAAGATGCTCGCCAACATGAGAAGGGTAGTTGCAGCAAGTTTTCTTGCGGCATTGGTATGTTGTCCCTGTTGATGCTCAAGCGAGAAATACTGACTCGCTGATTCGATCATCGTAGCTCGACCCGGTATCTGCGCAGTCCAGCTGCTCCAACACGACCTTTGCTATCGCGCTCCGCAACTGCACCTTTGCATCCGGCGTCGTCTCCTGGGGTCATCTTGTTGAAGTCGGCACGCCTCCGCAGAGGCTTTGTCTCGCTCCATCGACCGTCATCAACTCGACACTAGTCTCGCAGGAGAGTCTTTGCGTTGTCTCGGACACTCTTGAGCCTCACAAGTGCGAAGCACTGCGTGGTGGCTTCTTCAATGAGAACTCCTCGTCGACCTGGACGGACGTGTCGCTCTCCGACTACAACGACACGCGCAGCAACCCGACATGGGAGCATTTCAACGCCCCCGGCTTCACAAAGGTCGGCTATGACAAGATCAACATCCCCAACACCAATGTGGCGCTCTACGGCGCCGGCATCGCGCTGAACCAGTATGGAAACAACTCAAATGCCGGTATGATTGGCCTGGGAAAGGACTCGGTCTTCCTAAATGACGCAGTTCGTCAGGACAGAGCAGGCTCAAAGTCCTGGTCACTCGATTCTGGCTCGCAATCGCTCGTAAAGCCGAGGAATGGCGAACTTGTCATCGGGGGCTACAACGCCGGTCGTACCGATGGCTCGTTCAGTTGGTCGAACGTCAGCGACATGGTTGGGGACCGTCCATGTCCGCTACGTACCAGGATAACCCAAATGTCCGTTACACTCTCCAACGGAGAGGTGAAGCCCATCAAATCGAGTGCCGAAGTCATCGACGCCTGCATCGAGCCGTATGACAACCTCTTCCGGTTCACGCCCGGGATGCTTCTGAACTGGAAGCAGATCACGGCGTTCAACGAGACACTCCTGGGGGTTTACGCCAATCAAGAAGCAAACAATCTCTCCTTCACTGAGCTCGGTCTGCCGTATGACTCTAGCAAGGTCGGAGACTGGTCTTTGTCCGTAACCCTTGACAACGGATACACGACCACGTTGCCAGCGTATGAGCTGCAGCGACCACTCCTAGGGTTCGATAATCTCGGTAACAAGCAGGCCGTTCCTGGGATCACCAATCTCCAGATCCTGAATGCGCCAACAGGCACGGGTGAGGTGCCTACACTTGGCAGGATCTTTCTATCAAGGGTGAGTGTTTGCGGGCTCCGGAAACTTGGGCGACGAAGACGAGGCTAACATCGCATCTGCAGAGCTACCTTGCGGTCAACTACGAGAGCAATCAGTTCGGGCTTGCTCTCGCAGCCGTTGATCCGCAGCCAAACAACTTTGTACCCCTCAGCTGCAACAACACCAGCACCGGCAATTCCACTTCCGGGGGTGGCGGCAATAATGACAACAACGGATCTTCCAGCAGTAAGGTCCCCATCGCGGCAGTCGTAGGCGGTGCTGTTGGCGGAGGTGCCCTCCTGATTTTCGCGATCGGTTTCTTCTTCTGGACCCAGCACAAGAAAAGGAAGCAGGCAGCCGTTACTAGCAACAGCGGTTACCCCGGACAGGTCGGAAGCCCGGGTATGACTATGAGCCAGGTAGACTACCCATCCGGTGTGTTCTTAGAATCTCACACACCGTCGAACTGGCCGAAGCACGGCGGCGATCCTCGGCGGCAGGGCAGTGTGCAGTCTAGCCCGTCACCGTATGGTCAAGGCCCTGCTTCTCCGTATAGCGAACTCGGTCCGGGCGCTCAGTGGCCATCGAATGCGCCTGCGCCGCAGCAGCAGCGCTTTTATGAAGTCCCAGGTTAAGGGGTTGTTGTGTACGATAACGACTTGGCGATGTTTGTTGTGGAAGAGTGACGCGTCTGGTCAGTGGCAGTTGAAGGATCAAACGACGAATGTGGGGCGGGTTTCATTGTGCCACGGAGGAGGATCGTTAATACCCATAACAATCTTTCGAAGAACGAAGGTATATATTTGTTAGCGTCGTTATCTCACAGTCTGTCCATCGGGTCAACCGGGCTTGAATACAACTCCGAGCAATTCAGACAGGCATCTATCTTTCTTTCCCATCTACACTCCTCGATGACTACTATGATCAAGGGTTAGACGGCAGCGATGCTACACATACAGTCCTCGACGGCGGCAATAGCGGTTGCCACCACTTCCATCAGCGACACCACTACAAACGCCCCAAGGCCTGTGTCTGCTGCCAAGGAACACCGACATTTATCCACGGACCTCAACAGGGCGGGTTCGTCTGGTACCGCGCCTGTGAATTCCCGGACACCTGCCGAACCCAATGACCTAGCGACACGATCGACTTCCGGGAGCTCACCCGGTAGTGCTGTCGCCAACGGTCTTGACGCGAGTCTAAGTCAGCATGAAGACACAACCGCGCCAGCGTCACGGCCACCGGCTGCCACTATTGCCCTGGTCATGATCCCACTGTGTCTTTCCGTCCTCCTCTCTGCCCTGGATCTCACAATAGTGACGCCGGCTGTCCCCGCCATCGTGGCCTCCTTCCACTCCACCGCTGGCTATGTCTGGATCGGCAGTGGCTTTGTCCTCGCTCAGACTGCCTCAACGCCCGTTTGGGGCTCGTTGGCCGATATCTGGGGAAGAAAACCCATCATCCTCGCAGCATTGACGCTGTTCCTCACAGGCAGCCTACTCTGCGCCCTTGCGCCACAGATAGACGCGCTTATCGCCGGCCGCGTTGTCCAGGGGCTGGGCGCATCGGGCATGAGCACAATGGTGAACGTGATCATCTGCGACACTTTCTCGCTGCGAGACCGCGGTCTCTATCTCGCCATCACTTCGATTGTCTGGGCTGTTGGAAGTGCGGTTGGACCTGTCATCGGGGGCACATTCACCACGCGGTTGGAGTAAGTCCTGTATTCTTCGATTACCCCCCTCTTGGAATGACGTTCTCTAAACCCATGATAGCTGGAGATGGTGCTTCTGGCTGAACCTACCCGTCGGAGGCGTCGTGTTCTTCGTGCTCCTGTTCTTCCTGGAGGTCCCCTCGCCACATACCCCCGTACTCGCCGGCCTAAAAGCCATCGACTGGACCGGAAGCTTGCTTATCGTCGGTTCGACCCTGATGATCCTCCTCGGGCTCGAGTTCGGCGACGTCACCTACCCCTGGTCATCCGCAACCGTCATATGCCTCATAACCTTCGGCACAGTCGTCGTAGGCATCTTCATCCTCAACGAGTGGAAGCTGGCCATCAACCCGGTCATACCCTTACGCTTGTTCGCCAACCGGTCCTCTGTCGCCGCTTACCTCGTCTTTTCTTGCAACTTCTACGTCCTCATCGGTCTCTCGTACTACCTGCCTCTCTACTCCCAATCAGTGCTCGGCGCCGATCCCTTGACTTCCGGGGTACACTTGGTCCCCCTCATTGTCTCGTGCTCCCTGGCAGCTGCATGTACCGGCGCCTTCATCCAGATGACAGGCATATACCGACCCATCATGTTCGCAGCCCAGGCTTTGATGATCCTCGGCGCAGGGCTGTTCATCAACCTCGAATACGGAGAAGGCCTTACAAAACTCATTATCTTCGAGGTCATCACCGGTATCGGCGTGGGAATGAACATGGAGCCTCCCCTCCTCGCTGCACTAGCAGCCGCTACTGAACTCGACACTGCCGCGGTGACGGCGACAATGGGCTTCCTGCGGTCAATCGCCACGTCCATTGCGATCGTTCTCGGCGGTGTCATATTCCAGAACCGCATGAACGTCAACACTGGAGGATTGCTCCAGTCACTGCCACCCGATGTTGCCGACAGCTTCAGTGGTAACCAAGCATTGGCCAGCGTGGAACTCATTGCAGGTCTCCCGCCGGACCAGCAGACGGCGGTGAGGATGGCTTACTTCCGGTCGTTACAGGCTGTGTGGATTATGGTAAGTACACCTCTTCTTCCCCAGGGTTCTCCTGTCACTACGATGTCCAATTTGCTGAACCCAGCGTCAATAACAGTATGTGGTCGTTGGCGGCATCTCACTGCTGTCGAACGTCTTTGTTCGCTCTTATCACCTGAGCTCCGAGACCAAGACACTTCGTCTGGGTTTGGATAGACAGACAGCTACGGCCCAGGCCCCTGACCAGGATGGTACTGAGCTCGCGCCCCATGGTTCTCCTCGTGCCTAATTGAGCGGGTTAACATATAATTTTTCTGCGTTCGCTTCTATTCTGTACTTTATACACCCGCTTCCACTGTTCATTGTATCTAAGCCACCAGCCCAGTATGCTGGTCTATACGTCTAGCCCCTGTACTGCGGCACTGTTCTACTCGTTGAAGAGCGCATAGTTCGGTCCATTGCCGTCACCCTCGCCAACCGTAGCGTGAGCTACGATCTTCCCCAGCAATCCAGTCTCGACATCTCGCTCAATAATGACAACGCGGTTGTCGTCCTGCAGCGCAGACGCGACCAAAGTCCCCGCCTTGTTGAGAGAGAAGCCTCGAGGGTTCCGGCCGCCCGCCGGAGCTGTCTGGACAAGCGACAACTCGCCGGTCGTGGCGTCGATGGCGAACGATACTAACGGGTCCGAGGACAGTGCGGTTGTGTTTGTCGCATCCAGATTGGGGAAGGTCAGGAGGTTCTCGCCGCGGGACGAGAGGATGACGAATCTTTGGTCGGGCTGTACAGCGTTAGCATTGTTACGTGCGACTCTTGAGAACAAGTTGTGTTAATACATACCGAAACAACAATTTCCGCCGCCTTGGTGCCCTTGGGAACGCTGCCACCCGGTCCATGGGTGCTGAAGTCAAAGATGCGAGTGAACTCTGGAGCAGCATCCGCTGTATACGAAACGGTGTATCCGCTGATGGTGTTCGACAGCTCGTTCACGTTGTAGAAGAACGTCTTGTCACCAACCACAGCAAACGCACCATGTCTGGGCCCTGATCCCGGAATGGCCTTGATGGGCGCCACTTCCTTGACAGGCCCAGTCGCCGAGGGGACCTTATACACACGAATCAGGTCGGACCCGAGGTCGGGAACCAGGAGGAATTGCTTGGTCGGATCAAGGATTGCGTCGTGCAGATGCGGCGCGTCCTGGCGATCGGGGACCGGACCTGGGGCGGACAGTGTATACGCCTCCAGCTGGAGTGCTGCTATCTCCTTCGTGTTGCCCACGGAGAAGGTGCCGAAGGATGAGGTGTCACTGGGCGTTGGTCAGCTTTGTTCCTCTGCGATGACAGTCCAGGAGTACGTACTAGAAGGCGACGGCAAGCTGCGAGTTATTCGCCCCGAACAGCGTCGACGCAACAGGACTCTTCAGCACGGGTAGGAGATCCAGCTCGGTCAGGGCACCGCTGGCGCTTGTCTGGTACGACGTGATGGAAGAGTTGCCTCCCCAACCCTCATTCAGGCAGTACAGGACCGAGTTCTCGTAATCGAGGGTTAACCAGGTCGGTTCGGAGCCGCAGTCATACGACTTGGATACCACGGAAAGGGAGGACCCATTGAGGCTCAGGGTGGTCAGCGCATGGTCGTTGTACGAAGTCGCGAAGAGGATCTGGGCTGATGCGGGAGCCGCCAACAGCAAGGACATGAGTCTCTTTGAGGTCGACATTTTGTATGCTCGGGGTCTCTGATCACTAGAGGGTGCCAAGACTCAGCTCTGATGGTCGTCTCCGGCGGGGAATCCCATTCTTATCACGTTTACCACCCCTGCGGACGACATACGGGTGTCGACTCTCCTTGCCCAATGGCGCAATATGCCTCAAAACTTGGTCCTGCCAAGGGTATATATGTGTCATGTGGGATCGATATGAGCACTTTGTATGCCCAGTCTGATGCTCGGTATCCATATGGTGTTTAGCCGCGACTAGGACGGGCAGTCGTACCGTAAGCGAAGCCTAGCAACATCCTTCGGGTTCGACTGAACCTCCAGGTCGTTTAGAGTGAGTTGATCTGGTGCTCTATAATCGTCTCGCTCCTACTTGTCCCAGGAACCAAGATGCACTAGTTCTCATGTCCTGTCGTATGTGCTAGATGTGTTTCACAAGAGATCTTACCGAAGTGGCACAGAGATCGACGGTCAATAGTGTCCCAGTCCTTAGCCGTGGTCGAATATAATACCAAGACGGGACTGCATCGTCCGCAATCTATTCGATATTCAAATACGACCGTAGAGTGCTTTGTCGGGTCGACTTGGTAGTCAGCCGGGCCGACCAAATGCTCCAGGTCTAACGAACGCGCATACGGCGATCTAGATTTCGCTCTGCACAGATATTTGCCGGCGGTATTTCCATTAATTGGTAGGGAATGCGAATGCATGGGATATGGACAGGCAACGAGACCGAACCCACTGCAATGGTCTTGTCACACCCCTAAGAATGCGACAGGATGAATGGTTGTAGGGTAGGCTTTAGCCCCGAATGGTATAGGGTAGCTCAGCAGCCTGGAACAGGACCGGCAAGCTTTCACCTTCACAACAATGCCCTTAAAAGCTTCGCACCCTTGAGATGGTCTTGATGTCTCTGGGGCACACTCTAAGCTGGATCTACCGGACATTCCAACTTTTGGCCAAGGTGTAGTTGACAAATGCTGCTTAACAATCATGACCATCAGGCAGACCAAGACTCAGTTATTAGTCATCAGAACAGGACCGCGACAGCTAATAAGTCTCCGAGCTTCCTACCTTTGACAGTATCAACAAACACGAGTAAAGTAATCATTGTATCGACATGTGCGAACTTATGTTACCAGAGACTTGCAATCAGTGGATTGTAACGGGGAAAGACGGCGTGGACTCTCTGCAGTACGTAGAACGACCGCTCCCTCAGTTTGGCGACAATGAAGTATTGGTTAAAAGTAAGATGACCTTCGACCTGAGTCCCAGAGATCTGGTTCAAATGTCCCATGTAGACTCTGCGAGACTGCACAATTGCTAACGAAACTTCTGCCACACAGTCCAAGGCGCAAGCCTCAATGCAAGTTCCTTCCTCTGTCCGATGCTTTCAAAGTTGACTAACATCATCTAGTTCCGGGACTTGCTCGTCCCAAAAGGGGAATACCCCTGGGAAGTCAAAGATGGCGTAGTGCCCGGCTCAGACGGGGCAGGAACCGTCTTGGCCGTCGGCAAAAATGTAACCCGCGTCCGCCCCGGTGATAAGGTCGTCACGATGCTCCTCCCCAAGAACATTGGGGGGCCGGCCAACGAGAAGGCGATGACGACGGGCCTCGGTGCGACGCTCGACGGTACTCTGCGCACAGTGGGGGGTTTCGACGAGCAAGGACTTGTGGCAATGCCTGAGGGACTGAGCTTCGTTGAAGCAGCGACGCTGAGTTGTGCTGGAGTCACGGCGTGGAATGCGTTGTTCGGATTACCTGGGAGATCGCTCGCGGCCGGCCAATGGGTCTTAACCCAGGGGACTGGCGGAGTTAGTACATTTGCGGTGCAGTTTGCTAAGGCTGTCGGGGCGAGGGTTATTGCGACGACGAGCACGAGCGAGAAGGCGAACTTCCTCAAGTCATTAGGGGCCGACCATGTCATCAACTACCGCGATAACACAAACTGGGGCGTGACAGCCAAAGAGCTCACTGGTGGTATTGGCGTGGACATGGTTGTGGAGGTCACTGGTCCGACTTCGCTGAAGCAGAGCGTTGCCAGTGTCAAGCTCGACGGGATCATCAGCGTGGTCGGTTTTGTTGGTGGTATGGAGTCGAAGGAGCCCATGCCTACCCTGCTAGACACATGGGCACACTTTTTCACTGCTCGCGGCCTGTGGGTTGGCAACCGTGTCCAGATGGAGGATATGTGTCGTGCCATCGAGGCGAATGTGGACAAGCTTCGTCCTGTCATCGACCCGAAGATTTTCACCTTGGAGCAGTTGAAGGAGGCGTACGAGTACATGGAGTCTGGGAAGAATCAGGGGAAAGTGTGTATCCGTATTTCTGATTGATCTGTGATATACGAGCGCGTCATCCTATAGCTTTGACGTCTTCTGCTCCTTTGTAGCTCTCTCACGGAGGATCCTCCGTAGAATCTTTCCGGACTGGGAGTTTGCAGTTAGTAATGGCAGTTCAAAGAAGGACTCAGGAGTTGGCCATACCGGTGCCTTGGGAATGATGTCTGTGAAAACAATGCCGCCGGTCAACTTCTTGATAGTAGACACCTTTCCGTCCATGTATTCCATTACCTCCCAATCCGTCAAGGTGGTCGACGGGTCGGGGACGATGTAAGCTCGTGGTGCTTCGTCTTCACCTCTGAGGTTAGAGCAAAATTAGCAAAAGCCAGCCCTTCGAGCACCATCATGTTGTGGGATTCCCGAGCTCCTTACTTCTTTATGCTGATCACAGCGGCATCCATCACTTTCGGATGATCCAGCAGGATGGCTTCCAGCTCTGCCGGCGCTACCTGAACCCCCTTCACCTTGATCATTTCCTGCAGTCCCCATGTTAGTTGCGTGACGGTCATTATCAACCTCCGAATTTGCCTCGTATTTAGGAATAGGGAAGTGCTCCAGAAATACTTGCCTTCTTCCGGTCAACAACGTAGTAGTATCCGTTGGCATCTACTGTTGCAACGTCTCCCGTTATCAGCCAGCCGTCTTTAGTAAGCGTCTCCGCCGTCGCCTTAGGGTTTTCCCAGTACTGTGTCATGACGTTCGGAGAGCGGACCCAGATCTCGCCCGGCTCGCCCTGAGGCACCTCAGTTCCATCGTCATCAACAAGCTTCATCTCGCAGTTAGGCATCAGCTCGCCGACGGATCCCGGGACGGCTTCTACGGTGGGATCCCAACCGATCGTACTGCATGCCGACCTCAAACCCGACCAGTTAGATTGCTTCTGTGTGTGAATTACAGGAAGATACCAAAGGGATGAGAACATACTCGCTCGACGCCAGGCCCTGCTTCACATTCATCACCCGCTTCGGCCACAGCGCTTCGTACTGTCGCGTCGGTTCCGGACCAAGCGGCGCCGCGCACGAGAAGGTCTTGGTAACGCTACTGATGTCGTATTTATGGCTTCGTACTCCGGGGTGCTTTGTCATGCCTATCACGATAGGTGGCACGAGATGTAACTCGGTGATCTTGAACCGTTGGATGTGGTCGAGCATGCGGTCGAGATCGAACTGCTTCATTATGTACGTCGGGACCTGCCTCAAGGCCGAGATCTGAGTGAAGTAAACCAGACCAAGACCGTGATACATTGGGATGCAACAAAGCCAGCGCGAGTTTTTGGAAGACAGCTCGCGGGTTGCCAGGTTTGGATCGAGGTTCATCACGTAGTCGGTCTGCGCGTTGTTAGCGACGAGGGCGTAGTGTGAGATATCCACGGCCTTGGGAAGGCCGGTCGTCCTGTAGAACTCCGTGTCAACAGTGACATATCCGTCTCATGAGAGAAGTAGACAGTACAAACCCAGATGACATCACCAGCGCCGACGTCGTTCTTTTGGCCGCTTCACCCCTCAAGTCATCCCAAACGAATTTGGAACCCTCCTCCTTGGGCGCCAACAGGTGCTTCCAATGTCTGACACCCCTCTCAGCATCATCTTCACCACTGCCGTCCTTCTCAAGCGGCGCATCGTTAAATACGAAGATACTCTCTTCGCCCAGCCCGACCATTCCAGCAGCCTCCACCGCAGCGGCGACATTCTCGTCACTTGCCAGGACGAACTTCGCGCCCACCACCTTCAGTTGGTAAGCCAACTCCCTCGGGAGAAACCTCGCGTTGGCCGGGGAGAAGCGCCCGCCAGCCATGCACGTCCCCATGTAGGCGACGGGATAGAAGACGTCGTTGGGCGTGAATGTCACCACTCTATCCCCGGGCTTCAACCCAGCCGTGATCAACCCTGCCGCAAAGCGCTGCGACCATAGCCGGAAGGTAGCCCAGGTCAAGAAGTGCGTGTCCGGCCTTTCGGCGTCTGCGTACGCAAGTTCATTCTCGTGTTTGCCCAGGGATGCGCCGGCGGGACCAAGGGTGTATGTTACTAGGGAGACTTCCGGGACGGGGGCTGCCCACCTCGACTTTCGTGGCATTTTGGAGGTTGGTTGTCTGTCCAAGGGCTGACCAAGAGACACCGCTCAGATGGGGCGGTATCGATTCATATAGTAGTAGAGTCCGAGCTGCGCTCTAGCCATAGTCCGAGAGACACGTACCAAGCGAATTGGTTCGATCTTACTCAAATCGGCGACTGCGATTCCAAATGGGACGTCGGACGGACGGTACTCATCGACGGTCGGCAAGAAGGGCGCGTACCGGGCGTCAAGGCCGCGTATCAGTAGTTATGCTTGTCTTATTGAGTTAATGAGTAGCTCGTGGCCGTCTTTTGGGTCGCTATCTCGACTGCCTATCATAGCAACAGGTCTTCCCTAGATGCAGAAGGTTGTCCCGGTAAGTATATGACATGAACGGAAACATGCGAATCTGACATTCGCTCAGCTGTCCTGCGGTATCTTTCACCCCGCACGATGTCTGCGGAGGAAATGCGAGTGTCATCGCACCATCGGAGAAAGCAACCGCTTAGTCATTGAAGAGCATGCTGAGCCCCATTGCACCACTCCACCAGCCAAGCAATCGTGAGAATAGAATCCGAAAATGTGATAGACTAAGGGTCGAGATCAGGGGCAAGCCATCGAGACCTACAGCCAGCTGGATGGTGCTGTTTTCTTACCCCAGGCCCCAGTTAGGGTCATGACTGATGACCACATAGTTGCCGCGGTGCCGTGCATATGCCGTTTCCACCAGTAATACATCGTGAAGGCGACATATTTGACTGCCGATCTGCACCCAACAGCTAGGACCATCTCCAGCTGCGTCTTCGTTATAGTCGCGATTTGTCAGTCGGAAAATTAGGAAGTTCGTCGCCGCCAATTCGACCGATAGAAGATCGTAGTTGGAAACACCTTGCTCGGGCTCGCGAAGTCTCTGGCTTATAACATAGACGACATGTCCCCGAAATGGGATCTCGGGGCAGAGGAAGAGATAGGCTATGTTGACATCATCCTCAACATAGTTTCGACCTGCATCCACAATACTACCTTGTGTTCTAATAACTGGACCAGCAGTAGCTATGAGATCTCTTAGTCTCCTGCTGGCGTCTGCCGGCCTGCTATGCACGGTGCAAGCTTCGACTTTCAGTCGACGTGAATCGGGCGTTCAGTTGTCGCCAAGCAAGGGGCAGAACAATGTCAACATCGACACCAACCTCGTCCTGACCTTCCCATCCGCGCCTACAATTGGCAACAATGGCACGATCCGCGTCTTCAACTCTGCTACCGGAGAACAAGTCGACCTCCTCGACCTGTCCATACCAGTCTCTCCCAGCCCCTTCGGCAACGGGTCAACCAAAGCCAACTACTCGGACACCACCATCTACCAGACCAACATCATCGGCGGAATGGACTTCTACTTCTTCCCCATCATAGTCCACGGCAACAAAGCCAGAGTGTACCTCCACAACAACAAACTTGACTACGGCCAGACATACCACGTAACCATGGACCCAGGTGTCCTAAACCACGCCACCGGCCCCTTTCAAGGCTTCACCTCGTCATGCGCCTGGACATTCTCAACCAAATCCCACGGTCCCGCACCAGGCATCACCCAAGTCGTAGTAGCAGCCGACGGCTCAACAGACTTCAACACCGTCCAAGGCGCATTAGACTGGGCGCCCATCAACCCCTCAACCTGGACCACCATCCTGATCAAAGACGGCGACTACGAAGAACTCGTCTACTTCCAGTACAAAACCAAGGTCCTCATCCGGGGCCAATCCACAAACGGCACGCGCCTCGGCTACCCGAACAACAGCGCCTTCAACCCGCCCAACCGCCAGGGCCCCTCTCGCCGCCCCGCCTTCTCCTTCAAGGGCGTGTCGGACGTGCAGCTATCGAGCTTCAGCATCACGAACTACTACCGCGGCCAGGCGGAGTCGCTCCTGACGGACGGGATGCGGGTGGTGGTAGATAACATGCGCCTCAACGGCTCTGGAGACGCGATGACGACGTACGGCACGGCCTACGTGCGCGATGCGACGCTGTACGGCGACGGGGACACGATTCTGGGTTACGGCTCGGTGTTTTGGGAGAACTGCACCGTCAGCACCGGGTCGGCGATGTCGTGGACGCGCACGGTGCAGGGGATTCGCGGGAATGTGTTTGTGAATAGCACAGTCATTGGTCGGAGCGGGAACGATACTTTTGGTAGGCTGCTGTCTAATGTGGGCGGCGTGCTGCCGTGGTGGCCGTACTCGGAGATCGTGATGATCAACACAATGACCCAGGGCATTGCGCCTGTTGGCTGGGGTCCCGTACAAGGCGCGCCGTATCCCGATCAGCATTTGCATTTGTGGGAGTATAACACCATGGGCCTTGATGGGAAACCGGTTGACTATTCGCAAAGGTTGAATATCAGCGAGCAGCTGACGGCGCCTGCCAATGCGAGCGTTATTGCTGCGTATAGCGACCCTGCGTTTGTGCTGGGCGGTTGGACGCCGGTTGTGCTTCCCTGAAGAGACCGGGCTAGAAAGAGCAGCTGGGCAGGCTTTGTGGATACACTTTTGTCTTGGAGCAGTACTGATGTTACGAGTAGAGGTTACCAAGTCTCAAGGCGTGCTTGCTTCCAGCAAGGGGTTCGTCCCTGTTATGGAACGATCCTTACTGAACTGACTGAGTATGACATACACGTATGAGACACAGCAGTAAATGTACCAGATTTACCTCTGTTAGCTATTGCTCACATATCTCGCCCCGGGAAAGAAACTTGCGTATCGAGGGATCGAACGAAGCATTAACAATCAGATCCTAACTCTCCAAAACCCGAAGGCGGGTCATCACCGGTAACTCTACACCACGATCCCATCCCAGAACAATTCCACACCTGCAAAGAACCCTCGAATCCTGCCCTCTCACTCCGTCATTCAAAGACCCGACTCCAGTACAGCCAGATTGAGGGTGAATAGGGAAGACGAAGTGCCCGGTTTTCGTAGCATAGAGCTTGGTAGATGGATGGTAGATGGTATCGGAGGGGATGGCTTTGAAATGAGGTACGGCCAGAGACACTTGGACAGTCGGTGGCTAGGTAGCTATATCAACGGACATGAGCCTCGGTCTTAACACGCCGTCAACTAACCGGTCCCCTACTATCACCATAACCCTTGAACGCAGATGGCTAGTCGACAGCCACAAGTACCACGTCACCCATATCAGGACCATGGCAGATTTGCCTACGCCGAACGCGGTCCGCTTCTGGTCCATCCCAGCCACTACATTAAATATATCCACCCCGAAATAGACAGCATCCAAACATCCATCTGCTTCATTGTGCCCGCCGTCCCAGCCCTGATCCCTGCATTGAACTGCCAGCCGGTGATGGAGCCAGCCAAATCGTTGCTCTCCCGCCCGTGGTTCTTCAAGCATATCTTCGTCAAGTACTGGGCGCCCTTCTCGTCCGTCCCGTTGAAAACTGACTTGGGTATCTCGCACCACAGCCAGCAGCGGGTGACGATTTCGACCTTGTTGGGCTGGCAGCAGCTGACCATGGAGGGGTACGTGGCGTCGGAGCCGGGGACGATGATGAGGTTGATGTTCTGCGGGACGGGCAGGCTCACGATGTCCGGGATCCGGTCGGTTGGGCAGAATGTGTTCGTCGCCATTGTCGCGGTTTTGTTTGTTTGTGTGTGGCTTTGATCAGACATTAGCCAGGGAAGCTTCAGTAACTTTAACTGGACTTTCATACTGCGGTACGTAGTACTACAGTCCAGCTGGTCGGCTGTACGGTATGCAGTATCACAGACAGTATCACGGGCCCCGGTGCGGCTCTAAGCTTCCCTGCTTTGGCCACTTCCGCTTGCGGAATAGTTTCCGTCTCCTTTACTGTGGTACTCTTCATAGACGTTGACCGGTCATCGTGTGAGATGGACGTTGGCATACTGTGGTATATAAACCCCTGACGTCGCAACGTTGTTCTCCTCCATGGCTCTGCCTCTATCCTCCCACAGCTAGACATTAGAAGACAAACAAACCCGACGTCATAATCATGCTTTAACACCATGTTGAAAACCTGGCAACAGCGTGTAGTCGGCTCGGCGCCTGTTGGTTCAGCTCACACGCCTTGCTGTCTCAACTCTCATCCAACTCTCAAGGATGGGAATCATAATCAGTTATCACCTCGTACGCCGGAGAGAAGCAAATCATCATCTCGAGACAAATCCACTTGCAAGATGCCAAGACAGTCAACACCTTTGCAAGAGACAGAAAATGGCCAGCAGTATCAGAGCAATCACGCGGAAACCATCAGAACTCACAGAACATGCGCCCGGCAACACATATGACCTTCTAAATTGAGCCATTGGCGCCGTCGGTCAAGTTCGTCAGCATCGATTCAAGGGGTGATTCACGATTCGCGGACCTGGAGAAGGAGCTGAGCCCCGGGCAGAGCACTCAGAGCCAGGGCGATCACAGAGCACGTCGGCGAGTCGGCTGCACCGAGCAGAGGACTCGAACACACACAGCATGTGCAATGCGACTCCGGGTGAGCGGATTAACGAGACAGCAAGTCGTCTCGGTTGGATGTCAGTATGATCATGATTGCGGAGTCGAGTAGCAGTTCAGAGATGTGAAATGGGTGACTACGGCAGAGAAACAACAGGAAGGCAGCTAGCTGGTGAGCAAGCGGCGTATCCGAGTATGCACCATGTCGACTACCCAAATATCAAAAGAACCTCGTCCTCAGCATCTGGAAGACCATGATTCGATCAGCAAGGTTCGTCAAGCTCGCCGCATTATCTACCCTCGGACCAGCCGCCTGACTACCCACCGCTTCGTCCCCTTCATTCAAATCCCCATCGATTCAAAGACGCAGCTCACAATGGACCAGCTTGCATTACTCCTGGCTGTGTTTCCTGCTGCCCTAGCGATTCCGCTCCTCCAAGCCACCCCAAGGACACAAGCCGCCAACGTGGTCCTTCAAGTGAACAAAGCCACTTCTGAAGCGTCCATCAATATCTATGATCAGGCCCGATCCCGAGTTTTGGGCTATGGATGCTCCCTCTCTCTTATATCCGGTCCGTTCCAGGGCATATATATCGTTTTCAACGTCAATGAGCTTAGCGCCGGAGGCCTCGGCATCGGCCAGCAGAAGTATACCGACTACGATAACACGGAGCTCTCCGGTGGCGTTAAGTGTGGTTGTGTTACTAGCTAGACCGAAATAATTGTTAGCTGCGATATTCTTATCCTGGATACTGTATAACTTCGGGCTGTGGAGAAGAGAGATCTCCAGAGTTGCTTCTCCGGTGTATCACCCAAGCTGTTCCGTGTCTTAGAGGGTTGGAGGGCCCTATTGTCAACAGCACCGCCTTGTCTGGTATGGAGTTACGTGAGCCGCGAGTTCATACGCTGTATTGTAGGACAGTTGCACTTGTAAAGCGCCAAGGGTCGTGTTGTATATGGTCGCAAGTCATATTCCTAGTCGGTAATGGAAACCCGTACTAGAGCCCGCTCAATATTTAGCTTGGTGTAAGTAAACGCTTTCGCTCCTACAAAGAATCTATCTTTATAGGTATACATAGAACTAATACCCTATTTCGACAAGAGGGACTAGCCTACGGCCAAGGCGAGTGTACGGTTGGCTATACGTAGGTTAAGTCTTACACTATAGGTTGGACGGCGAGCGCGATAGCGTTTCACTGGGAAAACGGTAGCTTTGCCGTCGAGATATCAGTCGAGACCAGGAGCTCTTACGAGTGTACTAACTAGGCGGACGACTATATCGCCGTGGGGAAGAATGTCGGCTAGACGGCGTATACTGTCCAGAACGCCATCTTTAACTAGTGTGCCGGCGAGCAGGACAACGAGTCCCCTTACGTCATGCGGTCGCCTAACACGGGTAACCGCGGCGGGTAGGACTTCTATTGTGTACATGCCGGGACTATGTCGTCAAACTCGGTGACAGATGGCTCCACACGAACGGACCTGTGGGCGGACCTCCCTGAGTTGAGTTGGGTCAAGCGTTCGTGGTTGGCAAGATCTCGTGTTCACCAGTGGGAAACGATGATGACACCGTCTTTGTCATGATGACACCGTCCATCTGGTGCTGCGCGGACTTCATTTCTTTTTTTATGGCACCTGGCTTTCGATACTCAACATCCTCGGGGCTTGGGTATTATTTTGCGAGTAGATAGCACCGGTATAAGTGAAACTAGTTTTCCACGGACGCCGTCTTTTGTGACCATCGCGCGATGACGCTAGGTCTTCTCCATGATGTCTGTCCAAGTCGATGGCCCTTCCGAGTATGTGATCGTTCCTCCATCTCCTTAAGCAGAGTGCAAGTACTCTCCGAGTGCAAGTCCTCTGTGCGCGGTCCCGGTGAGGTTGAGGGGACTGTTAAGGCGCCTAACATCGCAGACGGCACCGGCGTGCGGCACGAGCGCCGGTCTTCATTTGCTAACAGGAGCGGTTTGGGGGGGCAAAGGCCAAACTTGGACCGGCATGAGAGCCTGTGAAGAATGAAGGGCCTGCTTTGGATATTCTTCCCCATCGCCAAAGTCTCCTTCTTTGCTATGCAACGAGTACCGATCAAGTATGGTTGGTAATCTTGTTCCTACGATCTCGGCTATATCTAAGACAAGAAAGAACGGTACCTGAATCAGCAGACAAAACAAGAGCAGTCTTAGTTACGTTCCTCGAGTATGGCATCCGCCGCCTTCTCAGCAGCCATGTACGTAGAAACAGCAGTGAATGTACCGGCTGCAAACTCTCGTTAGCATCTCCCTCTCTCTCAAATTCCCAGGAATGCAAAAAAAAAACTTACGAATCCTCGGATAAACCGACGCATCAACAACCCTCAACCCGCTCACCCCCCTCACCCTAAACTTCGAATCCAGCACAGCCATAGGATCGCCATCCGCCCCAATCGGACACGTAGAACTCGCATGATGTCCCCAAGCCGTATCCTTCGCGTACGTCTGCACATCCTCCTTCCCCTGCACCTCTTTACCAGGCAGGATCTCAGTAACCGGCACCAACTGCCGCTTGAACGCGTCCCTCGCCAACTCAACTGCTTCATACAGCGCTTGCAAATCCGCGCCCGCGTCCCCCGAACCCGTGTCGAAGTAATTGTACACCACATTCGGCACGTCCAGCGGATCCGAAGAGCGCAGCGTCACGCTGCCGGCGGTGTTGCGCGGGTGCGCTTTTAACAAAGCCCAGGTGAACGTGTCGTGCCGCTCGGTGACGTTGACGCTGTACCCCGGGAAGTAACCCCGGAAGTTCACGGGTCCGCCGAAGCCGAAGACGTCGTAGGCACCGTCCGCGCTGGCGGAGGACTTGTAGAGCATGGCCGCCGCCATGCCGGAGGAGGAGTACGTGCCCCTGTCGCCGAGGATGGGGGTCTTCCACCGCTCTAGGCACGGGTCGCCGCCGCCACCCGCGGGGTTGAAGGTGCAGCCCTTTAGCGCGGCGAAGTCGACGGGCAGCCGGCCCTGGACGGCGATCTCGTAGTGGTCTTGCAGGTTGGTGCCTACGCCGGGGAGGTCGGCGATGACGGGGATGCCGAATCTGGTGAGTTCGGCTGCCGGACCGATGCCGGATAGCTTGAGGAGTTGCGGGGAGTTGTAGGCCCCTCCCGAGACGATTACCTCGCGGGAGGCGCGGGCGGTGCCGGGCGTGCCGCTGCCGGCTTGGTTGGATAAGGGGCTGGCTTTGTAGAGGTGCTTGCCGTCTAGGAACTCGACGCCGATTGCTCTTGGAGGAGTGGTGGAGTTGTCGAAGATGATATTCGTAACGTGGCAGTTCATGCGCACGTCGAGGGGGTACTTCTTGCGGCCGTCGCGGTTGACGGCGTCGCGCACGGAGACGACAAACTCGCGCGACCCGGAGCGGTGGCCGTCGCCTGTCGAGATGGGGATTTGGTAGTACCCCGGCACGACGTCGCGAGCTTGGGTGTTGGCGTTGGCGTCGCCGGCTATGAGGGTTCCGAGGTTGAAGATGGACTTGGTCAGGCTGCCGAGTGCGGCGGCGCCGCCGAGGAGGATGCTGAGCAGCTGCGGATCCTTTAGAACGATGCTCAGCGGCGCTGTCTCGGTTGACAGCCAGCCTTGGTAACCGTGGCCTGGGAGACCGGGTAGGAGGTATCGGTTCTTCTCCAGGCGAGTGAAGTACTTGCGCATGTTGGATGGGCTCCAGGATGCGTCGCCTGTGAGGGTAGCCATGTACTCGAAGTCCGACTGGTGCGGGTAAATGGTCACCATGGCGTTGTGGGCGGTGCATCCGCCCAGGGTGCCGGTTCGAGGATAGAGGGTTCCCTTCATCTTTGACCCGGGAGGAGGGTTGAGTCCCGTGTATATACCGCCATCCGGTGTGTCGTAAGACGACTTATAGTCTCGCGCCTGTCTCCCGTCGTCGGCGTAGTGGCGTACGAAGAAGTTCCATGCCAGGGCTTCATCTTCGGAAGACTTGGCGTTGTAGGCTGGGACTGTGTAGTTGATGTTCGCCCCTTGGTCGTCTCCTGCCTCGATGAGGAGAGTCTTGTGGCCGGCTAAAGCGAGTCGCGAGGCTACGGGTCCACCCCCCGCGCCTGATCCAACGACGATGTATTCATAGCCGGTGAGGTCGACAGCCAGGACGGTACACAGGGCCGTGGCCAGGATAAAGAGTGGTCGTGGAAGCAACATGGTCGCGTAGGAGGACTTGATTAAGAGGCTGGCTCACACTGGCCTGGCACTGATGTCCATGGCGGGAGAGCAGGACCAAAGCCGCCTCCTTATAAGACCTAAGACGGTAGCATTTCGCGGGAGGAGCCTCGGTCAAGGTCGATATTGACCTGCGGTGCTACTGGGGGGCCAAAACACAGATCGTACCAGCATGTGAGCGCGCGAAGTGGTCCCAGACCAAGCTGCTGGTGCGTGACGTGGTATCACAAGCAAGGATGAAGTGTCGGCCAAGGGGGAGATCGACAACATCTGGAGATGTGCACCAGGAGGATGCCGATCCATCGCGGCGGCTCCCTCACCGGGGGGGGGATGACGGGACCGGTCCATATTTCAAGCCGCTACGAGGGCTTCACCGCCTTGGATAAATGCTGTCTCCGCGCCGGCGTATTCGTGTTTGTCGTGTCACGAGCACCGCGCGAGCCATGGTCTATCTCAAACACCACGACGAGGATGTCTGAGCCGTGACGCAACTTGAGTCAAGACTCTAGACTCTAGAGTCCTACTGCGAAGACTAGTGTTGGAAACGCGGGGAAATTGGCTCAAGCGTTGTAACCCATCCTGCCCATCGTCGATTTTAGTGTAATTACCTACTAGGCATGGAGAGGAAAAGATCTGCAGCGGCACGGCACACAGGAAAGCAGACAGGATTGTTGTTGGATTGCTCAACAATTTTGGCACCAAAAGGGGCATCCACAGCCGGTTAACATGGCGCGAGCTGTGGTTGCAGGGCACTTGCGGCAGGAGAGACACATGGAAGGATAGAGGAGATGTTGAGGAGGACATAGGTGCATCAGGATATTCTCGCTTGAATGACCAACACAGGTATGGCAAACGAACGGCGTCGACCAAACAAAAGTCTGCAAGGAAGGTGGAAAATGCTTTGGGAATTGTTCTCCAGCATCTAACCCTCCTACAACGAAGCTGGCCCTCAGAGGCTCGTCATAACAACTCACGACTCACAGGAGTCTAATCCATAAGTAACATCATCGCGGCACTCATAACCATGCTCTCCTCCCAGGCAAGGCCAGCTCATAGTACCCCGTCTGATCGCAGTCATACCAGGCCCACTAGGCCCTCTTGATCTCGACCTGGTACTTCAGCGCCCAAGCCGTGAACTCGTCCTCCTCCCCCTTCCAGTTGTTCAGCAATAACTCCGCAGCCGCAAACCCCTCGATAAAGCACATATCCATCAGCGAATCGATCTGCTCCACGTCCAGCTCGTAGAAAGCCAGCGCCGTACTGCCGAACCGCTCGGGGAGCCGCTTCAGAAGCTTCATGACCTCGTCTACGCGCGTTACTATGGTGCCATCGGAGGAGCTGGCGGCTGGCGAAAGGAGAGGCAGCGGCAGGGTCTTAAAGCGCCGCTTGAGGGAGGCTTGGTGGAAGAGCACTGTCAGGCGGAGGCGGCGGAGGCAGGAGTCGACGCGCGGTCGTATGCGGTCCGGGTCGTCGCGGGGGATGTGGGTGTGGGCGTTCATGATGTCGTCGAGCATTTCTTGGGTGGTTTGGGTTTGGGCGGCGGTGGGCGCGCCGTTGGTCGAGTGGGGGATTGTGTCGTCCTCGTCTGCGCTGCCGTGCGCTTCGTCATCTACATCCTCCTCACCGCCTTCCTCGTCGTCGTCATCTTCATCGTCCTCGTCGTCATCGCTTGTCTCGTCCTTCCACTCGGTCATCTCCTCTATTATGTCCTGGATGGTATCCCTGAACTGCTCGACCTTGCGGCAAAGATAGCCAACTACTCCGAGGTTTGCAAGGGTAATGACATCGTCGCAAGCGGACCACAGAACACCCGTCGTAGCGACACTGCCCTTCCCAGCCCCCACACCGAACGCCGAGTTCTTCTTCGCATCGGACAGCACCTGTCCGTCGGTGGGTATGCGTGAAAGAAGCTCCTTAAGCTCCTTGAAGACGCGACCACACCGCCATGCCAGATCGCCAGAGAGAGCGAGGGTGTACCGCTTGGGATCGCAGAGCTGAGCAGCTGAGGCCAGGCCGGGGAGGGGGCCGGAGACGAGTTCGCGGAGGACTTTGGTTATGGCGGTGGGAGTGAAGGGCTTGTTGATGATGAAGAGGGAGATCTTGGTCGCGTGTGCCTTGATCAGGGTGGCGGAATCGCGGGCCACTGCGAGGGCATCGATGGCCGGGTCAAGGCGCGCGGACATGGTCATTGATGCTGTTGCATTGTTGTCGGAGCCGAGCTTGGTAACAGCTGGTTCAAGTTGGGATATGAGTGTCATCGCGGTAGAGACCATTCTGCCCATCTCGGAGAGGGCATCAGAGCCCGCCTGTGGGGGTGAGGGCGCCATGCTGACAGCTGTGATGGTGGTGGTGGTGATGCTTGCTCCTTTGAGCCTCGAAGTTCATGCATGGTCCAAAATATTTCTTCGATAAGCTTGATCAGATCGATAGGATGGCGGGGTATCGGTACTGAGATACTTTGGATGACGCTAGTAGAGTCTAAAGCACGTGATCTTGAAGTTGCGACAAGCTGGCCTGTTTGAAGCTCAAGGTCTGGGCAGGGCCGGTGCAAGTTCCACAAGCTCTTCCTTTACTATTACAACAAGCAGGGAAGCATTGAAGCTCTCTGGAACTGCTTTTGCCCTTCCCTTCTCACGCTCTTTTACCATTGCAATTCTAGGCTCTACGTAGCTGACGAATATTCCTGCCGACTTGATGCCAGTTTAGCATCCCTACAAGCCACAATGAGGCACGCCGACGCCCTCGCTCTCCTGAGCACCGTCGCTGGTGCCACTGTCGCCAGTGCAGCAGCCAGTCTGCCCCGAGGAGTTGGACCCGAGTGTAAGTCATTGACCCCTCAATCATGCCATGAGCAAGCCAATTGATCCCCCTTTTATCCTCCAATGCCACTTTGTCCCTTCCCCTGAGCTGTCAATAGAGAATTATATTGACTGTGACGTACACAGTCGTCAACTTCTACTCCTCCAAAGACACCTTCTCCTGCATCAGCCACCCCTCCATCACCCTCCGCCCCTCCCAAATCAACGACAACTCCTGCGACTGCCCAGACGGCTCCGACGAGCCCGGCACAGCAGCTTGCGCATTCCTCGACCCCCTATCCCCGGCCCAACCCTTACCCTCCTCCCTGACGGGAACGACCAACACCACCAACGTCCTACCTGGCTTCTGGTGCCCCAATGAGGGCCACGTGGGCGCCTACATCCCCTTCATGTACGTCAACGACGGCGCCTGCGACTACGACCTCTGCTGCGACGGGAGCGACGAGTTCGCCCACGTGGGGGGCGTGAAGTGCGAGAACCGCTGCGGGCCGATCGGGAAGGAGTACCGCCGCCTAGAGGAGGAGAGGAAGCACGCCAAGGAGCGGGCGGCGAAGAGGAGGCGGACGCTAGCGAAGGAGAGCCGGGAGTTGAGGAGGCGGGTCATTGCCAAGGTTGCCGGGCTGACAGAGGAGATTAAGGGGCTTGAGGGGAAGAGGGACGAGCTGCAGAAGAAGCTTGAGGAGGTGGGGAGGCTGGAGCGTGGGAAGGTCGTCAAGACGGATGGTGAGGGTGGGAAGATGGGGATTTTGCTGGGCTTGGCGAAGGATCGGGTCAAGGAGCTGAGGGAGACGCTGGACGATGTTCTTGACCAGCGGGATGATCTCCAGGATCGAGTCGACGAGCTCGAATTGATTCTCAAGAGCTTCCGGGAGGAGTATAACCCCAACTTCAACGATGAGGGCGTCAAGGCTGCTGTTAAGGCGTGGGATGACTACTCTGCCAAGACTGCCAACGAGAAGAAGACGGAGAAGCGGTCGGACAACGACATCCTCGAGGTCCTGAAGGAGGACGGCGAGGAGTCGGGTATCAACTGGAAGGAATTTGAAGGCGAGGAGGCCAGTGATGCTGACATTCGTAAGTTCTACTTTTCTCGATCACCTTGCACGTCTTTGACTAACAAATCCCAGTCTACAACCTCGAAGCTTACCTCCCCAGCTTCGTCCGCGAGTACGTCCACGGTCAGCTCAATCTCGCCCGCATCTGGCTCATCGAAAACGGCATCCTCGCCGACAACCCCAAGTCCGGCTCGGAATCCCGCCTTGTCGTCGCCGCCCGCGAGGCCTACCAGTCCGCCGCCGACGAGGTGACCTCGAAGCAGAGCCAGCTGTCCGACCAGCAGAAGGACCTGGAAAAAGACTACGGCGTCGACGACATCTTCCGCGCCCTCCAAGGGAAATGCGTCAGCACCGACAGCGGCGAGTACGAGTACGAGTTGTGTTGGCTCGATAAGACGACGCAGAAGAGCAAGAAGGGCCACGGCAACACGGTCATGGGCAATTTCGTCCGGATCGACACGGAGGAGGCGGACGAGGAGGAACGGGCCGACGGGAAGGGGCTTGGTAAAGGGTTGCGGACGGTTCTGAGGTACGAGAATGGCCAGGGCTGCTGGAACGGTCCGAACAGGAAGACGGACGTGTGGTTGGCGTGTGCCGAACAGGATGAGGTCTGGCGCGTGTCGGAGTCGGAGAAGTGTGTCTATAAAATGGAGGTTGGCACGCCGGCTGCTTGTGAGGATGTGCATGAGCCGGGGGTGCGGACAAAGGATGAGTTGTAGGTTGTATATTGTAGCTAGACGCAGATAGCCATGGTAGATAGGATGAACGGCTTGTCGTTTCACTGGTGGAACTGAGAAACAGTCGAAAAGCAACGCTCAATGTATTGGGTATCATCCTCCGCTCCTGACGAGGAGTCTTTGTTGTATACATGGTCAAGCAGCTCTCTGCTCTACCTCGCAGCACCCGCCAGTTTCCTCCTTTTATTATGCTCGTCTTGCTCAGCCAGCACTTTGGCCGTCAAAGACGCCGTCATGGGATTATTTATGTTACTGAGCCTCTCGGAAATATCGTCCTTCCTAGCCTTCTTTTCCTCGCCCTTCTTCTTCCTCCCTTTCTCCCCCTCAACCCCATCTTCAGCCTTCCTCTTCTTCTTCCCCAAACTCTTATCTTTCTTCAAGCTGTGCGTCAACCCCTTTTCCCTCAGCGCCTCTATCCTCCTCGTCAACCTCTCGACCTCGGCCCTATCAATCGGCAGTATCGGCACGATATCCCCACTCTCGAACTTCTCGCTGCACTCGGGGCACACATCCTCTTGTATCGTCTTCATCGCCACCTCAGAAAAAACATGTCCGCACGGCACGACATAAACAGCCTTCGTCCCCGGCCCTAGCTCCTTGAGCGTCATGGGACAAGCCCAGATCTCCTTCTCGCCTCCTCCTCCCGCGGGCTTGTACCGCTTGAACTTCAACTTTACCACGTCGCGCAAGGACTTAATGCCCGTGCTGCCGAAAGTGAGTTCCTCCCACCGCCCGTTTGTATGAACCAGGCTCGGGGGTGCTGTGTCTTTGTCTTTGTCGTTGTGGTCGTCGCTATCACCGGGCATGAGGGCCTTGAGGACCGTCTCGTAGTTGTATAGCCGGCCCCGCCAGTCGGAGACTACGTTGTCCATGTCTAAGGCGTCAGAGGTCAAGGGGTCGTGGCTCCAGGCGTGGGCGAGGGACTCGAGGGCTGTGGCTTTCATCTCGCTCACTGTGGGCGTGCGGGCGGCGGACTTGACGAGCTCGCGCCGGGTGGGGATTGAGCCGCCGTCGTTGCCCATTGTGTAAGTCTCGTGGTGATGTCGACTTGTGAGATAGTAAGTAGTCTTTGCTTGTCGCCTGTAGCAGTGTGCTTCGCTAAATGTTCTTCTATTCAGCAAGATAATGCAGGGTCCAGGTTGAGAGAGATGGAGGGGCAAGTGTCACTCTCTTGATGCGAGGGCAACTTCCGTTTGAAAGGTGAAGTCACAGCCGGATAAACGTCGGAAGACGATAAGATACGCGAGGACAAGCGGGAAGTTGAAGCTCGGACCCCTCTTACCCTTTGATGCTCGGTTGAGCTTCAACTGGTTCATGACGGAGCGGCTTAACTTCCAATTGTTGTTGCTTCAATCTCTCGATATTCACAGCCTTGTACAGGCTGTGAGCTTTCACTCGTGATCACCATTCAGTTTTCTTCCGTCTACGGAGCTCACGAGCACACAGAGCACCCTACCCCCTTTTCTCTTTTGTTTTCAACTTGCCATTTACGGCGACACCACTTTCAGGTCGGTCTTCGCATCGGATTGTCGACTTGATTTCTACTTTCCATCTCGTCTCCGAACGACAACCACCGATTCAGACCTCCTCCCACCTATTGCCTTCTATCATCTCGACTGATCACCGGACATTCTTGACATTCCTTCGTGGATTCTTTCTTCTCGCGCATCGCGGCTACGCCGTCGATTATGGGCCGGCGGAACCAGATGTCGCGTTGACCGTAGTTGCTTGACATCGAGAAGGTCACCGCCCCAACAGGTCCTTCGACGCAGCAACGAGTACCTCCAATATGTCGTTGGTTCCAGAGGGGGTCGCTCTCCAGGCGACCCTCCACTCCCTGGAGCTATGCGTCAAGGAGCTGAGGAACAGGTACGTCTCCCCTCCTCTTCACGGGCGAGGTTGCACATAAAAGAGTGCCTCTGACATTGTGTGTGTGCTCTAATAGGAATGCTAGTGAGGATCAGAGGAAGCGCGCTGCCTGGCAGATACGGGACCTCGTTGCCACAGTTAAGCAAGGTCAGTCATCCTGCATTTATGCCTCCGCCCTGACATTGTACAGCAAGCTGACCGGTGACTTGTCGTTGTATAGAGATGACCCCCGAGCAATTCCTCGCATTCTACAACATTGTCAATACCAAGATCATATCTCTCATCGCCCATGGAAACGACACATCCGACCGGCTGGGTGCTGTCTTCATCCTCGACGCCCTGGTCGACTTCGAAGGCATCGACATGGCCATCAAATACACCCGTTTCGCCTCCAATCTCAAGATGGTCTTACGGGGAAAAGACCTCCTACCAATGCAACCAGCTGCACAGGTACTCGGCAAACTGTGCAAGCCTGGTGGTTCCCTCATCTCCGAACTGGTTGAGTCCGAGGTCAAGACCGCCTTGGAGTGGCTACAGTCGGAGCGAGTCGAGGAACGGCGGTACAGCGCTGTCCTCGTGCTGCGAGAGCTAGCAAGGAACGCCCCCACCCTCATGTACGCCTACGTCAACCACATCTTCGACCAGATCTGGGTTGGCCTCCGGGACCCGCGCCATCTCATCCGGATCACGGCGAGCGAGACAGTTAGTGCCTGTTTCAAAATCATCCGAGACCGAGACCAGGAGCTGAAGCAGGAGTGGATGAACAAAATGTTCCAAGAGGCCGTGAAGGGGCTTAAGGTGCCCCAGCACGAGTCGGTACATGGTTCACTTCTCGTTCTCAAGGAGCTGCTCGAGCAGGGCGGCATGTATATGCAGGAACACTACGAGCAGGCGTGCGAAATCGTGTTGCGCTTTAAGGACCACCGCGATCCCGCCATCCGTAAGACGATCGTGTTTCTGATCCCGGATCTCGCCAACTACAATCCCACCGAGTTCGCATCGGACTACCTCCACAAGTTCATGGTCTACCTCTCGGGCATGCTCAAGAAGAAGGAGGACCGTAACGATGCGTTCCTGGCGATTGGAAATATCGCCAATTCCGTCAAGAGTGCCATTGCCCCTTATCTCGACGGCGTCTTGATCCATGTGCGCGAGGGCCTCAGTGTCCAGTCACGCAAGCGTGGCTCCGTCGACCCTGTGTTCGACTGCATAAGCCGCTTAGCTGTCGCAGTGGGACAGACGTTGAGCAAGTACATGGAAGCCCTGCTGGATCCCATCTTCGCCTGCGAGCTGACGGAGAAGCTCACCCAAGCTCTGGTCGACATGGCTTTCTACATTCCGCCAGTCAAGGCTGCCATCCAGGAGAGGCTGCTTGATATGCTGAGCAAGGTACTATGCGGCGAGCCATTCAGGCCCCTTGGTGCTCCCCAGTCCAACACGTTGTCCTCCGTCCCGATCATCGCCAAGGACCCCAAAGATCCGGCTGTATACGAGCATCGCAAGAAGGAGGTCAAGCTCGCCCTCAACACTCTTGGTAGCTTCGACTTCTCAGGTAAGTCTCCCCCGACTTCCATGGACCTAACTGGCACCTCGCGAGACATGCTTACACGCCCTTCAGGCCACGTTCTTAATGAGTTCGTCCGTGACGTAGCTATCAAATACGTTGAGGACGATGACCCGGAGATCCGCGAGGCCGCTGCGCTCACCTGCTGCCAACTTTATGTGAGGGATCCGATCGTCAACCAGTCGAGTCTCCATGCACTTCAGGTCGTCTCTGATGTCATCGAGAAACTACTCACTGTCGGCGTCTCCGATCCGGAGGCCAACATTCGCAGAACCGTCCTCGCCGCTCTGGATGAGCGTTTCGACCGCCATCTCGCCAAGTCGGAGAACATCCGCACCTTGTTCTTTGCCCTCAACGATGAACAGTTCGCGATTCGGGAGGTGGCAGTCTCCATAATAGGGCGCCTAGCCCATCTCAATCCCGCCTACATCATCCCCTCCCTCCGCAAGATTCTCATTCAGATGTTAACTGAGCTCGAATTTTCCGATGTGGCAAGGTCCAAAGAAGAGAGCGCAAAGTTGCTTAGCCTCCTGGTTCAGAATGCCCAGGGCCTTATCAAGCCCTACGTCGAACCGATGGTGTCCGTCCTCTTGCCGAAAGCAAGCGATCCCTCCCCCAGTGTTGCCGCAACCGTGCTCGAAGCGATCGGCGAGCTTTGCACGGTTGGCGGAGAGGACATGCTTCCGTACAAGGACAAGCTCATGCCCATCATCATTGACGCTCTGCAGGACCAAAGTTCGACTTCGAAACGGCAAGCAGCCCTCCATACCCTCGGCCAGCTCGCTAGTAACGCTGGCTATGTCATCAAGCCGTACCTCGATTATCCGCAACTTCTCGAGCTGCTGCAAGGCATCATTCGAAGCGAGCCTACGCATGGCTCACTTAGGCGGGAGACCATCAAGCTCATGGGTATCTTGGGTGCGCTGGACCCGTACAAGTATCAGGTAATCCGCGAGAGTTTACTTGTCCCTGAACACTTCTTTAGAGAGCGATATCCCGTCCCCTACACATTTCACAACTTCAGTCCACATCTGAGAGACAACTACACGGCCGCATTTACTGAACCAGACGAACAGCAGGTCGAAGAGCGAGACCCGAGCGTCCAACGACGGAACGAATCGGCCCAGCAGATGACCGACATATCTCTTATGATGACCGGTATGACGCCATCTAGCAAGGAGTACTACCCGACCGTTGTCATCAACGCGCTACTGCACATCCTCCGAGATCAGTCGCTCGTACAATGGCACGGGGCCGTTGTGGAGGCCATCATGACCATCTTCCGCACGCTTGGTTTGGAGTGCGTCTCCTTCCTCGACCGTATCGTCCCCGCATTCCTCGCCGTCATCCGATCGACGGCCTCGACCCGACTCGAGTCTTACTTCAACCAGCTGGCGACTCTCGTCACTATCGTCCGCCAGCACATCCGCAACTACCTTCCCGATATCATCGAGATCATACAGGAGTACTGGATTAAGACGCAATCGCTCGAGTCGCAGGAATACTGGAACAAGACCTCGTCCCTCCAGTCCACCATCCTGTCCCTCGTCGAGGCTGTTGCGCGATCGTTGGAGGGCGAGTTCAAAGTGTTCTTGGCCGGTCTGTTGCCACTGATGCTAGGAGTGCTTGAGAAGGATGTGAGCTTGAAACGACAGCCTTCGGAGAAGGTGCTTCACGCCTTCCTCGTGTTCGGATCGAGCAGCGAGGAGTACATGCACCTGATCATACCGGTCATTGTCCGGACCTTCGAAAAGCAAGGTCAGCCCCTATTCATCAGGAAGTCTGCGATCGAAACCATAGGGAAGATCTCCCGCATGGTTAATCTCAACGACTATGCTGCCAAGATCATCCACCCCTTGACACGTGTACTGGCCAGCGGTGAGCCGAGTCTGCGCTTGGCTGCTCTCGACACCCTGTGCGCTCTGATCGGGCAACTTGGAAAAGACTACCTCCACTTCATGCACACTGTCAACAAGGTCATGGCACAACACGGCATTCAGCATCCGAACTATGAGCTGCTCGTCGCAAAGCTGCAGAAGGGCGAGGTCCTGCCGCAAGACCTCTCCGAGTCTACTCGATTTGTCGATCAGATTGATGATATGGCCTTCACCGAGATAACGTCTAAGAAGCTGGAGATGAATCCGATGCACCTGAAGGTCGCTTGGGATACCAAGGGCAAGTCGACCAAGGACGATTGGCATGAGTGGTTCCGCAAGTTCAGCACCACCCTACTTACAGAGTCCCCTCATCATGCGCTCAGGGCTTGTGCAGCTCTCGCAAGCCAATACCAGCCTTTGGCACGAGAACTCTTCAACTCGGCATTTGTGTCATGCTGGAGTGAGATGTACGAGCAGTACCAAGAAGAGCTCATCACAAATATTGAGAACACTATCAAGTCGGAAAACGTCCCTCCTGACCTTCTGGGGCAGCTCCTCAACCTCGCCGAGTTTATGGAGCACGATGACAAGGCGCTGCCCATCGATATTCGGGTGCTTGGCCGCGAGGCGGCAAGGTGCCATGCCTATGCGAAGGCTCTGCACTACAAGGAGCTCGAGTTCCTTCAAGACCAAAGCAGCGGAGCGGTGGAGGCCCTCATTGTCATCAACAACCAGCTGCAACAGTCAGATGCGGCCATCGGTATCCTGAGGAAAGCACAACTCTACAAGGACGGGATCCAGCTCCGCGAGACGTGGTTCGAGAAGCTCGAGCGGTGGGACGAGGCCTTGGCATTCTACAACAAGCGCGAGAAAGAGATACCAGCTGACCAGGCGGTACCCATCGAGATTGTTATGGGCAAGATGCGCTGTTTGAATGCCCTTGGCGAGTATGACGCTCTTGCTCAGCTGGCAACGACGACTTGGAGCAACTCGTCACCAGAGATACAGCGCCGAATCGCCCCTCTTGCCACCACGGCCGCTTGGGGTCTCGCCAAATGGGATCAGATGGATCAGTACCTGCAGTCTATGAAACGCTTGTCACCTGACCGTTCTTTCTTTGGCGCCATCCTCGCTCTACACCGCAATCAGTTCCGCGAGGCAATGGGTTGCATCGAGCAAGCACGCGAAGGCCTGGACACGGAGCTGAGCGCGCTCGTCAGCGAGTCCTACACTAGGGCCTATCAAGTCATTGTTAGGGTCCAGATGCTCGCAGAACTTGAGGAGCTGATCGTGTACAAGCAATGTGACGAGGAGAAGCAGGCGACAATGCGCCGGACCTGGGAGACGAGGCTCAAGGGGTGCCAGCGGAACGTCGAGGTCTGGCAACGCATGCTGAGGCTGCGCTCCGTCGTCATGACTCCCTCCGACAACATGCACATGTGGACCAAGTTTGCCAACCTCTGCCGCAAGGCTGGGCGGTCTGGCTTGGCCGAGAAGTCGCTGCAGCTGCTTGTTGGCAACGATGCCCCTCTGGATATGGCGATCCCCTTCTGGCACGACAAGGTGCCACGACCCGAGAGGATCGCTCCGCATGTCCTGTACTCCATCCTGAAGTACCAGTGGCAGCGAGGCTGGACCCCGGGATTTAAGGAGTCCAGGATTGCCGAGAGGGCGCTCTACTGCCTGCGCATGTTCACGGATGAAGCGACGCATCGTCTTGAGCACACCCGCAGCCAGCTCATGAACCAGGCTTCCATGGTCGAAGGTGGCGAATTTGCCTACGTCGACCCGAATCTCATCAACCCCCACGCTCACCAGGCACTCCTGGAGCAGACGACTCTGCTTGCCAAGTGCTACCTGCGCCAGGGAGAGTGGATGGTCGCACTCAACAAGGACGACTGGCAGTACAACCACGTGGATGAGATCCTCCATTGCTACATGAAGGCGACGCAGTACAATCCCAAGTGGTACAAAGCCTGGCACTCCTGGGCTCTGGCGAACTTCCAAGTCGTACAGATCTTGTGCCCCAAGGATCCAGACAGCCATGTCGCGCGTGCCAATCAGCAAGTGATAGTTGAGCATATCGTGCCAGCTATCCGCGGGTTCTTCGAGTCCATTGCCTTGTCGGCTGGAAGCTCATTGCAAGACACGCTGCGTCTCTGCAGTTTGTGGCTTGATTTTGGCGGATCGGCTGAAGTCAACACCGTGGTGACTGAAGGGTTCGCCCGCATCAGCGTGGACACATGGCTGGAGGTCATACCACAACTCATTGCTCGCATCAGCCAGCCCAACAAACGGGTGCAGCAATCAGTTCACAATCTTCTTGCCGACGTCGGACGTGCCCATCCCCAGGCACTCGTATACCCTCTAACTGTCGCGATGAAGTCGTGGGCCAACAGCCGACGCGCCCGGGCAGCCTCCATGATCATGGACAGTATGCGTCAGCACAGCGCGAGGTTGGTAGAGCAAGCGGATGTCGTCAGCCACGAGCTTATCAGGGTCGCTGTGCTGTGGCACGAACTCTGGCACGAAGGACTCGAGGAGGCTAGTAGACTTTATTTTGGCGACCACAATATTGCGGGTATGATCGCAGCGCTCGAGCCTCTCCACAACCTCCTCGACCATGGGCCAGAGACCCTGAGGGAAACGTCCTTCCAACAGACATTCGGCCGCGATCTCAGCGAGGCGCGCGATTGGTGTCGGCAGTATGAAGTCAGCCAAGACGTCGCGGACCTTAACCAGGCCTGGGACCTCTACTATCAAGTCTTTAGGAGGATTAGTAGGCAACTCCCCCAGATGACGAGTCTGGAGCTGACGTACTGCTCGCCCAAACTGCTCGAAGCGAAGGACCTCGAGCTTGCCGTACCCGGAACGTACCGCAGCGGCCAACCCGTTGTGAGGATAATGTCGTTTGACGGCAACTTCACTGTGATCAGCTCCAAGCAGCGGCCGCGCAAGCTCGACATTCTCGGCAGCGACGGCGTCTCATACACCTTCCTCCTCAAGGGCCACGAGGACATCCGCCAGGACGAGCGCGTGATGCAGCTCTTCGGCCTCTGCAATACCCTGCTGGCGAACGACTCGGAGTGCTACAAGCGCCACCTCAACATCCAGCGCTACCCGGCCATCCCGCTGTCGCAAAACTCCGGTCTCCTGGGCTGGGTGCCCAACAGCGACACGGTGCACTCACTTATCAGGGACTACCGCGAGAGTCGCAAGATCCTCCTCAACATCGAGCACCGGATCATGCTGCAGATGGCGCCCGACTACGACAATCTGACCCTCATGCAGAAGGTGGAAGTGTTCGGTTACGCGCTGGACAACACCACGGGCCAGGACCTGTACCGCGTCCTGTGGCTCAAGAGCAAATCCTCCGAGGCCTGGCTCGACCGCCGCACCAACTACACGCGCTCCCTGGGCGTCATGTCCATGGTCGGCTACATCCTCGGCCTCGGCGACCGCCACCCCTCCAACCTCATGCTCGACCGCATCACGGGCAAGATCATCCACATCGACTTTGGCGACTGCTTCGAGGTGGCCATGAAGCGCGAGAAGTACCCCGAGCGCGTGCCGTTCCGGCTGACGCGCATGCTGACCTACGCCATGGAGGTGAGCAACATCGAGGGCAGCTTCCGCATCACGTGCGAGCAGGTCATGAGGGTGATCCGGGACAACAAGGAGAGCGTCATGGCCGTTCTGGAAGCTGTAAGTTATTTTCTCTCTTTCCCGTTCCTCCAACCACACTCAACTAACACATCCGAATAGTTCGTCCACGACCCCCTCCTAAACTGGCGCCTAACCCATACCGTCTCCCCCGGCGGCGGTCCCAACTTCCCCGCCGAGAACGTGCAAGTCCTCGCCGGCGCCCAAGCAGGCCGCGCCCGCCGCCAGTCCATCCTCGACTCCGAGGTTCCCCCCACTGAATTCCTCGCCCAACACGGAGGCGAGCTCCCCGCTCCCGCAGTCGGCGCTCCG
The DNA here is from genome assembly GCA_009194965.1 of Coniochaeta sp. 2T2.1. Taxonomy (NCBI): domain Eukaryota; kingdom Fungi; phylum Ascomycota; class Sordariomycetes; order Coniochaetales; family Coniochaetaceae; genus Coniochaeta; species Coniochaeta sp. 2T2.1. Next base: position 1,766,749 of record VSMA01000002.1, on the reverse strand, counting down.
CCGGGAACCCGCGCCCGCGCACGCACCAACTCCTCCCTTCTCGGGGCAGCTCCTGCCAACCCTACTGCCGTCCTCAACGGCAACGGCAACGGCGTCGGTGCTGGCGACCACCACGGGGACACGGAGGTGCAGAACGAGCGGGCGCTGGAGGTGCTGGACCGCGTGGAGCAGAAGCTCAACGGCAAGGACTTCAAGCGCGACGAGGAGCTCGACGTCGTCAGTCAGGTTAATAAGCTGATTATGGAGGCCACGAAGCTGGAGAACCTCTGTCAGCATTATATCGGGTGGTGCAGTTTCTGGTAAGGGGACCGCGTTTGGCCCGGTATGGCGTGGTGAAGGACGGGTTCAGGCCAACAGTGAATGTGTCGTTTAGGGACGTGGTTAGGGAGCAGCGCATGGCAAGGGAAATAGGTTGCGGGCAAGGCGCATCGTTTATGCAGGCAGGCGGGTTAAGGGAACAGGTCCCCATGGATGGAACATCACGTTGCTATTACATTAATTGCTTTTTCTTTTTTCTTCTTCTCTTTTTTTCATGTTTACATCGGCGGTGTTTTGAGAGGAACTCGACTCTTTATGGTGCGTTATTGTTATGCGGTGGATTTGAGACATGTCGCTCGCGGAGTTGTGGAAGGCTTTTATCCAAAGAGCAGTCGACGAGGTAGACAGGCGGAGGCGAAATAGCCATAAGGTAGTGATGAGTGATCTGAGGCTTGTTGTACTTCATGACTTTCATGTAGCATTAGTCTGCTCGGAAGAAAAACTGCATCATTAACCTGAACTCGGGTGTCTGTCGCTCATTTGCTGACAGTGGGTGGTCGTTACGTATCTGTAAGGTGGCGCTTATTCATGACTGTTACCTTGAGCCAGCCATAACTGAAAACGTACCTGGCGTAGGACTCTCGCCGAACATCATGAATTTTACTTCTTCCATCCGATGTCGTTACCACATGCCCGTTACATAGACCTGTTACTCTCAAAAAAGTTGTTTGGCTCCACTCACCCCCCCCCCCCCCCCCCCCCGACCTTCCCAATCAAACTGCTACAGCAAACAAAGGAAACGAAACGATGGATAAGCCTCATCAAGTCTTTATAGTCCAACGCGCAACGGCCCTGTATAGCAACCACGAGGATAAACTCATCGAGATCCTGGGCGTGTATGGGAACCTGGAGGAGGCGGGTGAAGCGGTACGACGGTGTCAGAGGGAGTTTATCACCGGGATTGGGTTGCGGCCGGCTACTGGGGATGGAGATGGGGATGGGGATGGGGATGGGGATGGGGAGGGTGCGTTTGATGGGTTTTTGTGGGAGGACCGTGGAGGAGGAGGAGGAGGTTTTGGGGATAAAGGGGATCGGATTGGGCAGGGGGGGGAGAAGGGTGGTGGGCAGGAGGGTGGGAAGGACGGTGGAAAGAAGAAGACGGTGGGACGGCCGGCCGGGCTGTACTGGGAGTTTGACAACGGGGGTGGCTGGGATTCGTGTTTTGTTGAGGTGTGGTCGGTGCTGTAGTGGGATCTGGTGTGTACACAGTATAGAGGGGGGGGGATGTAAACATCAGTGACAGGAGGAAATGGGGTCAGGGGTGTAAAGGGAAGATCGTAAACATGGGGGATGTCCTGGGAGTAGGGGGGCTTGGTGGTAGATGGGCATGCGAATTTGTCCAGGTAACCGGGATCGGCCTTGACAGAAGGGGAAGGGAGACACAACGGCATCGCGGATTCGAGTTGTTATTGTGGCGACCATCGAGACCTTCAGCAACGTGTGGAGAGTTGCCCGGCGCTGGGATCTCCTGTTGAAGCGAAGGACAAGTTATCGAAGCGAAGGCCCGTTCCAGGATGATGCCCGTGAAAGGGGAGTGTAAACACAACGGCCTTCATGGATGCAAGTGGGCTTAACGGTCAGAACGTTCAAGAGCCCGACATTTCTTCAGGCTCGGTGACCTTTCATTCTCTTATCATGACTCGTCAATCGAAAAAACTTCAGTCTGCCGAACAGGGATATCGTTTGAAAGCACAACAACCAACCAGACAGAGAAAAAGAGAGAAAAACATGTAGCCAAGATTCCAATTCCAGAAACGCTGTCAGTTCTACCGTACCAGAACCTTATATCGACATAGTCGAACTCCACTTCTCAATCAAATTCCCCAGCTCCAGCCCACCGCCGCCGTTCCTCCCCTGCGTCCCGCCTGACTCGTTCCCTCCTCCTGCCCCTGTCGTGGGGATGACATAGCTAACCGGCACATCCCGGAAGTTCTCGTTCGCAAGCTTGGCCTCGGCGAAAAACGACTCGCACTCCTCGGGAAGCCTGACGCCCGTCTCCAAGGCCAAGGCCTGCAACCCGCGCAACAGGGCCGGGCCGACGGGGAAGTTCCGCGTCACGAGGTGGAAGTACCGGCAGGACTCGACGAAGGGGTCGCGGGCGGATGCCTCGCGATCGAGCAGGGCGACGAGGCTGATGCTCACGACGTAGAAGAAGTAGAGCGTGCCGATGCAGCCCTCGCTGTACTCGCGCGGGTAGGAGGAGCGCATCTCGCGCGTGCGGGACACCATGGCGTTGCAGTGGCTTATGACGAGGGCGGAGGGGTCGGTGCCGTCCGGGAGGAGGTTTGTTAGCGGGGTTAGGGGCCGGAAGAGGGCTATTACTACTATTGAGAGGTAGGATCTGAAGAGAATGGTTAGTTTTGAGGATGGTTGAGAAGAAGAAAGGGGGTGAAGGGTGGGAGAGGGGGCGTACTCTAGGAAGAGGCATTGGCAGAGGCCGTATAGGCCTCGAGTGGGCGGTTCTCGTCGCGGTGCCTCCCATTCTAGCAGTTTTCGGTAAAATGAGAGACGGGCAGCTATATCGTCTTCCTTGCCGAGGCGGTCCCCGTTTGCCAGGTTGTAGCTCATCACCTCGTATAAGAGCTTGGAGAGGCTGCATTCGGCGTCCAACAAGACGTCGTACGCCTCGCCCTCCGCTGCTGCCGTGTCTTCCCGGTTGTTGTCGAAGATACGGGGCAGTGTCGGCGGCGGGATCAGAGCGGGTTGGATGTAGACGAATGATGAGATGCTAGAATACCATCAGCGACTGTGGTCATCAGTGCTTGCTGGTTGGGAACTGAACATACCTCTCCACGCAGAATAGCCCCCATGCGGCCCGCGAGACAGCCCTCCTGTACTTCTCGCTGTGCCCCGGTCCCACTTTCTCGACCCAAGCAGGAAACTCCGACCCGAGTCTGAGTTTCTTGTACATCTCACTCGCAGACACGCGGTAGAATGCGCCGGCCCTGTCGATGCCCGCTTCTGACGAACACAGAAACAGACAGTAGAGCGCCATGACCGTCGCGAGCGACACCTTGCCGTGCTCGAAATCGAGCTGCTTTTTCGCCTCGTTATAAAACCGTTCTCGTACGCTGCCGCCCCGGGTCTGATCTATGGCTTTGGCGGTTGGCGATGTAAACTAGATGCGACTGTTAGCATATCTGCTATACGATTTGAATCAGGATTGAAATGCTTACCGCGCCCAGAGCACAAATAGCATTGACAAGTGCAGGCGAGCAGAACCTGACGCTGTCGACCTGCCCGGAAAACATATCCGCCAGGAAGCAATGCCGGTCCAAAAACGTCATCGCAAACGGCTGCTCCATGTCAAAGAATATCGACACCAGCTCCGACACAACTCCATTGCCAGCAACATCCGTCCACGGCATAGCGGACAACTTCAACGGGCTCTGCCGGTACGCCGTATCGTCCAGTTTCGCAACCACGTCCTCCACACCGCTCTCCAGCCCCTTGCGCCCCATAGCCGAGGCCTGCAGTAACAGATCCCCGTCCCGCACGAGACGAAGCACCGTGCACGGGTCCTGATTCGACCGAATCCGGGAGATAACCTCCGCCACCTCCTGCAGCGGCCTCGACCGCAGGTACTCGTACAGCTCCTGCATGTCGCTCAGGTCGCTCTTCATCTCGTCGTATTTCCGCTTCCGCGCGATCGATCGGGTCTCGTCCGGCCCGGCGTCGTACTCGCAGTCCGTCCCCAGCCGGACGCACCGACTGCATTTGGGGCGTGCGCCGTCGCACTTTGTCCGCTTCGCTCGGCAGTTCTCGCAGGCTACTATGGTGGCTATTCTGCGCGGGACGGCGATGCCGGACGACCGGGCGGTGGAGGGGGGCGCTGCTCGTGGGGGCGGCAGCTGTTCGGATGGGCGGGGGAGGAGGGCTTGGAGTTTTGCGCCCTTGTTGCCCGTGTTGACGCCGTCGTCTTGGTGGTGTTGGGAGGGCAGGGTGTGGGCGAGGTGCGAGTTAGAGGTGCCGGGGGAGGAGGCACCGGTCGGGAGAGTGTAGCCGAGGTTGTGCGGTGGGCTGTTCCCTGGGGATGCCGGGGCGAGGAGGGCGAGGATGGAGAGGCGAGACTCTAGTCTGCCTGAGGGAGAGAAGAACATTAGTCTTACTAGGACAGAGAAGAGAGGTGGAGAGAGGGGGAGAGGGAGCGGTGCGAGACATACTGCCTTCGGAGTAGGTGCCAGTGCGAGAACCGGATGTCAGTGTCCCAGAGGTAGGCGTGAGCCCAAGCCCTCGAGGATCATTCGTTTCCATCATGACGACCCTTCAATGTATGCAGTTATACTCGTGAAAGCGTGAAGAAAAGGTGAGCGCGCTATCGTACTATCGTGGGCTGGAGAACATGGCACATGGCAAAGGTTTGGCCACTGTATGGGCGGTGGAAGGTCCGGGGAAAGCTCCTTCTCCTGCCAGTTCTCCTCCTGCCTGATAGTACTGTTTCGGTGATTCGTCCGTGTCTTTTGTCTCTTCTCGTCTGTACAATTGCAGAAAGATATGGGAGTTACACAAGTGTAGGAAAAATGATGCAAAGCAACCAAAAAGTTATGTGCAACGACCGGCTTGGCCGGGATTGGCGGTCGAAGAAGGAAGGACTCAAGCTGGACTCGACTCACTCGAGGCAGGGGAGAAACAGTGACTAAATAAGAGAGACGTAGGTAGAACCTCGACATTAAGAATGGGAGGGTAGGGAAGGAATTAGACACTAAAACGCTGGCGGCGGATTCGCGGGATCGCACATACTGTGTTAGAGAAATGACGGGCGAGATGCCGACGGCAGGGACCTCCAAGCACGAATCAGGAAGCTGGGGAGTGGACTCCGGCCTTGCCCCTTCCCAGCCTGAAGACAAGTTGCTGACTCGACGTCGTTCTTGACTTTTCCTATCATGGGTAGAAATCTACTAAATGGGACCACCGTTCAGGTTGTACATGTAAAAGAAGGAACGAGGGACAATGGAAGCCTTAATTCTCATCGTTCCTTCTCTCCCTCAATTCCCTTGTGACACCTCCATCATGCCGACTGGTGAGGTTCCGTGGCAGTCGCATGGTTCGATCGGTCGCACCTGCTTAACCCCAATGCAGCAACTAGGGTGGCCTGTGGGGTGGGCTCGCTGTTCGCTCCGTTCCAGCAGGAGCTCGCTCCGATTCGTCAGAGCTGGGTCCATGCACGACAAACCTGGAAGTGTATCGCTGTCAGATTGCGGAGGTTGCGACTCGCTCCCCAATCCAATCCAGATCGCTTACATAAGACACATGATCGGGCTTGCATTACCTAAGCCATCCGGAACAGACCTACCCTATACTTTCGTATGTCGGTGACCGGGAGTAGCCGGTCGGAATATCTCCGTGCATGCACATCTGTGCAGGACGGACAAGTATGTTGATCCCGCAAGAGAGATCAGACGGGCAACTTCCGCAAGCTCTAAGAGGTACTGACCAAGCCAAGGATCCTGACACCGGCTCATCGACAAGAGGGCCACACTAGACGGGTGACTCCAGCGTGAAGCAGTCGAGTGACTAAGGCACAGTTTTGTCAAAAACCACTGGACGGGCACAACCTTAAGGAGGCACCTTAGCTCGAGATGGCCCAGGTACGCGCAGACGGGAGTCTCAAGGTTTGACGTGCAGGTGCACCAGTACGGCAAGTCTTCGTGCTTGCTCCCTTGGCTCCTGCATTGAAGCTGCCAGTTCTGCAGGGCCTCTGAGCGCCTTCCGACCTAGGACCACCAGTTTAGGACCTGCTCGGTCCTCTCCTCTTTTCACCACCTCCCAAGCATCCATCAATCCTCCTGGTTATCGATTCGCAAGACCCCGAATACCCATCTTCTTCTGTCCATACCCCCATATCTAAAAGCCGTCACCGTTCACAGACTCGATCAGCACTCCGCTGGGTCTCTCAGCCCTCACGACAACATCACTCCCCATACAGCCATGCAACGATGTCGACGGTGGCTTCGGCTCTACGGCAACACGTCCAAGCTGCCAGCGCCTAGCAACAACCATGTCGGTGGTCCGGCGAAACATGACCGCTAACCACCACCATACTGCGAACCGCCACCGTACTAGGACCTCGGCACCACCATCGGCCCGGCAGCAGATCTTGCGTCCATCACTTCAGCCATCAGCACTGTTTCCGTTGTGGTACAACAGCCGGGTTTGCTATGGCTGAAGACCACGGACATAGCCAAGGTGATATCCACAATGGCTCGCGCCGTCGCCACGACACCGCATGCCCTGGCTGTCAAGCGCTTGGGCGAGCCCGGGGGTGGGCCCCGAGCCTCAGTAAAGGGGACCGCGGAGGCTCTGATGACCGGCGTGGCCATGTATCTCGACATTGTCCTCATGCACCTCGCCCGTGGTGACGATTATCTCTCCTCCGAATGGTATCATTCCAGTCACAACGCCCTCGTCTCCATACGCAAGGAGACCATGAGTTCGCCGCTTGCATCGGCGAATATCATCGCAGTCCACTTTTATGCATTGGCCCTCGACATCGGAGGGATCCTCGGTTGGGTTGAGCCCGTGGCTTGCGCGCCCGCCGTTGCCGCCGCCATCACCAGCGCCCTGGCCAGCGTCGCGAAGACAGTCGCCGCTGCCCCGGAGGAGTCGATGGCAGCCGTTGCCGAGCTGTACGCCTCGTATGCCGACCGCGCTGCCCGCAGGATTGTGGATGGCATTACCGATGCACGGTCGCTGCTGCGGGATGGGAGGGCTCCGGCAGCCGCGCCAATACCTACATCTCCTCCCTCGTCAGGACCCAAGAGTAGTGTTGCTGCAAACAAGAGTGTGAGGAGAAACTCGAAAACGCCTCTGCAAGGCCAAGTTAACTAACGATGATAAACAGTTCGCCGAAACAACCATGGCTGAGGACGGTGTGATGGAGAAACGGAGAGCCGCCGCCCAGGAGGTGCAGAGGGCCGGGCCCTTGACGCAAAAGGACCCATGTCGGAAGTGTGATTGCACCCCGATGCATCTGTAGCGAAGATTTTGTCTGGTCAGTCCCTGTCAATCCCTACTGCGTCTGTTGAGTGTGTGTCTGTGTGCGGCGCCAATGTTCTGTTTATACTTTCAACAACAACATGATGAGCTGAACGGAGTCCGGGTCGGCGGTCTGCACCGAGGCGCAAACATCCTCAATGCATCACCAACGCCATTGCAGCTCACATGCAGGGGAGAAGCTACGGTGCCACCGCTTTGACCGTCGGCTTCGCTACAGGGGTCCGGCGTGGCATAAACATCCAATTCGGACATCCTTGCATAGGCGGGCTTGCCCAGCCCGAACTGGGGATAGCGTCAGGTACGCAGGGCATGCGCTTTGACGCCATCACGCCAGACTAGAGTCGAGCTGATGACAGGGCCGCTGCAAGTGCAATGGCGCGGAGCAACAACCCCTGCAAATGTGACGGAGCGCAAGGGTAATCCTTCACTAGATAATGGACGACGACCCGGGCCCTCGGCGGCCAGGCGCCACTGTTGTTTCCTCTCTGTCTGCATCTGTCATTTTCGACTTCACAGATGCCTGCGTCACTGGTCCTTCGGCAGGACTGTTGATATGAAACTGGAAGGCCTTGCGACGATGTTGAAGAGGCAGTCATGGTCGGACGCGATATGCAAGGCTTTTCCTTGGACGCCGGGATGCGACAAGAAGAATAGCGGTGGTAATGGCGGTGGGAATGGAGGCGGAAATGGAGGCGGTAATACGAAACCTGCCACGACGACATCCACAAAAGCGGCAGCAGTCCCTACGACTCCCCCGAAAACGACTCCTCCTGTGAAGCAGGATACGTCTCCTACTACACCGCCCAAAGACCCGGCGCCGGCAACCAATGTTCCCCAAGCGGCTCCGCCCACAACCGCACCGGCCGCACCAGCAGGCGGACAAGGCGGACAAGACAGTCCAGATGCTGCCGCGCCAGCCCCCTCCCCATCACCGGAACAGCCGCAACAACAACAACCCGCACCGGCGTCCAACACCTCACCACAAGCCGCAGCCGCAGACACATCGCCGCCCGCTAATCAACCCGCTCCCACCGGTGCAGTAGCCAACGATAAACCAATTCCTTCTGGAGCACCAGGCCCGGGAAACCCTCAAGACCAACCAAACACCGCGGTAGCGGCAATAGGAGCAGGGACTGACCTGGGCGCAACACCAACAGCTACCCCGGCATACGGGCCAGATCCCTCCGGTCTTCCCCCTGACGACTTCGGCCTCTCCCCATCTATAACCCCTGGCGCAGCAGCGGCTGCCACAACCCGACGACAACAGACAAATCCAACTTCGAGTGGTACGCCTGGGACTGTAGTTAACAGTGATGGAGGCAACTCCGCCCAGGGTAGCGGTACGACGAACAGAGCTCCAGCAATAGCCGGGGCTGTAGGTGCGATATCCCGTCTTCCCTCCGCCATATCAGTCATATTCTAACCAACTCCCAGTCGGCGTCATCGCCCTAATAATCATCGCCGCCCTACTATACCGCTACCGGCAATCACGCATCGTCCAACCAATCCTCCTCCCCTTCGCCAAACGGCGAAACCGCGCCGACTCAGTCCCCTTTCCCAACTCCCATCCCCACAAGCCAACAATGAGCGAGAAATACCTCGGCTCCCACCTCCTTCCCGCCGCCCTCTACCGACCAGCAGCCAACCGCAACAGCCAAGCCAGTTCCAACCAACCTTTAGTCTCTCCCAGCTCCAACCACCCTTTAGTGTCTCCCAGCTCCAACCAACCTCTAGTCTCCCCCAATTCAACCTCCCGACCCCTAACCCAACCTCAACCCTCCCATCCACCACCAACACCAGGCACCGCCGACTCGTCCCTCCTCCGCTTAACGATCCCCCGCAAGGAACGACTCGTCCCCCTCGGCCCGCCCGTCGACCCGTCCAGTCTAGCGGCGGGCTTCTCCATCCCGCCTTCTTCGCAGTCTGGTGGTAGTCCGAGGAACTCGGTTAGCAGCATGCACACCAGCGAGCAGGGGTTGAGCAGCAGACCGTCTAGTAGGGGGAGTGTGGGCAACGTGAGCATCGCGAGCAGCGGCGTGCTGAACCCGGGCACGATGCCATGGCCTGTGCCGCCTAGTACCGGTGATACTGGGACGCTGCATAGTGCTAGTTCGAGTGAGGGCCGGATTATTGGGCTTGGAGGAAGAGGGAGGCAGGGGAGTTCGGGGTTGAGGGAGTGAGGGAGTGAGGGAGTGAGTGGACTCTAAGGTACCATCCATCTGATGTTGACCGGATAGGGAGTCAGAACGAGAAATGACAGTGTGCAATGATATGTCCAAGGTGTTCGGCCGTAGTTCTGGCCCGGCTTTTGTGCTTGAGCAAGCTTTGGGACAGTGAAGATAACGTGCCAGCACTTAGAGTTCACCTCTGCATAGCGGAATGTCGTCTGACGGGGAGGAAGCTGCACGTCTCTCTGTGAAACCGATGTGTGAAGGACTCTGCATGCAGTCGTCTGAAACAGGCAGTGGCATGGCGACCTCCATTAGAGTTTCCCGGACGTCTTCCGCTTTCCTGCCGCCGAAAGGGTTCTTTCTGTCAAGGCGGTAACAGGCCTGTATAAGAACGCAGTGTATCCTTCCCCTGACTTAATGTTCCTTCATCTCCACGACCCTGAAAGTGACATCGATCACTCCCAAGACATCGCTCTATGAACGCAACTCGACTACATCTTCATCATCCTGTCTACGCGTAGCCATGTCTTCGAGTGACGAAGGCTCCTTCCCTATACCGTACTTCGACACGCCTGCGTCGTCCCCGGAACGGTCTCGTCCAGACGATTCTGAGGAGGACCTTTATTCCTTTCACTGGCCCCTCCCAGCCGACTCCCCACTCAGACGAGCACGAGCACGAGGAAGACCACACGAACCCACGACGATGCCAACCCCTTCTTCCGGAAGCACTGGGCCATCTGCCCCCGCCGAGGACACAAAGCCGTCGCATGACAACCTGTTCGGCATCCAGAGGCAGCACATGCCTAGGGCAGTGCAGTCACTCTTCATGAGGGAGGACATCATTCTCTTCAAGCCATGCCGACAAGCAAAGGCAAAGGAGACAGCAGTGGAGACCAACGAGACCAAGACCGAGACCAACGAACCCAAGGCAGCCGAGTCCATCAACACCCGCAAAGCCACTCCGCCCCCGGCGTCCCAGCGTTGCATAGCCTGCGAGCTAGACATCCCTCCCCTCTGGCTCACCACCATAGTCCTCTTCGCCATGCAGCGTGCCACAGGCGAGTTCTTTCTCGCCGTCAAGCAGCAAGGCCCGGACACACCCGAGTACCTGATCATCTTCTACGAAACCGCTTCTTCAATCGTTATGTTCCTCCTCTGGATTATCTCCGCCATCTGTGCCTTTATATTCACCCTCATTTACCTCGACAGAGTCGCCATAATCAAATTCAGCGAGGAGAAGCAGCCTGGAACAAACTACGTGTATCCCCACTGGTACTCTTTATTCCACATCTTCTTAGCCACCACCCCTCACCTCCGCACATACCTCCCCCTCCTCGCCTGGCAGGTCACCACATACCTCACCCTCCTCTCATCCTCTCTTAAATCATACCTCTCCTTCGTCTGGCGCCACGACCGCCACCAATCCGTCGTTGGCGCCACGACCGCCACCAATCCGTCGAGGCCCGCCTCCGCGCACTCGACTCCCTCGACGCCGGGGCAGTCGTGCTCCTAGCGACCAAGTACCCGGACGTCTTCGTCAGTCCCTACCTGAGCTGGGTGAACGACGCGTACCTCACGTACCGCGACTGGCAAAGGTGGAGGGTCGCGAGTAAGCTGTACGCCGAGATGGAGAGTGAGGGGAGGTTGGTGGAGGAGGATACGCCGCTCGTCGGGTGTAGGTTGGAGTCGCTTAATGGCGTTCCGAAGAGTTTGGGGGGCAGGAGTAAGTTGCCTGAGGGGGGGTGGGTTTATATTGAGCTTGATGTTGTTTGAGTTTGGAGAGGTCGCCTGTGCTGGGCTGTGGTGCGTGGTTTGTGATCTTAGTGACAGAGACTGACGGATTGGACTGACGGGAGACTTGAACAAGCGTTTGTTTTGCGTTACTTATCCAACGTACCTGGTAGCTTCAGATTATCAACAGCGACTACTAAATCAACATACCACACAAAACAACATCTTCCAGCCGTCCTAGGACCATACACACTCAAACCTCTTCCCAGTACCCCCCAACAGTCTCCATAACAACCCCATGATCCTCCTGCTGCTTCAACCCGCTAACCACCACAACAGCCACGATCCCTTCCACGCCCTGAACTCGAATCGGCACCCCGCCCCCATGGATGGCGTACCCGGCCGCCGTCGCCCCGTCCATCCCGTACTTGCTCCGAAACAGCTCCTCGTCCGCCTTGAACTTGCAGTGCATGAGCCACGTGCTGCAACCCCACCGCATCACCGTCGCCCTCTTGCGCGCCACCCAGACCTCGTTGTCCGGCACCACGCCGGACCCGACGGCGCACTGGAAGATGACCTGGGAGGAGTTGGCCAGGGAGATGGAGATCAAGGTGGGTCGGTAGGAGGAGAACTGGCTGAGACGGTGGCGGAGGAGGGTGCCGAGCGTCCAGGCGTCGGAGACGGTGAAGGCGTCGAAGGTTAGGGAGTCGGAAGTGGCTTTGAGTTCTTCCAGCTACCCAAGGTTAGACGTGGAGAGTGTGCAGGTGAGCGTGTTAAAGCACTTACATCGGTTGGCGGGTGGGGGATGGGACCAGTTGCTACGTCCGAGGCGGTGGGCTCGCTGGTGCGGTGGCGGCGGGTGTATACTTTGGGAGACATGCTGTGCTATTACTTTGGGTTGAATTGACTCAATGTTGGTTTGTTGGCAAAGTGAAGAAATCAGTTTGAGTGAGGAGATGTATGATGAGTGAGGCCAAGCTATAAGCTGTCTTATTCTCTAACAATGTGACAATGATGACCCGGGGACGGCCCGGCGGGGCGAAAGGACACGGCGAGAGTTCCGGCGGACTGAAAGGTCCAGGCGAGGAGTTCCACATCTATCCGTCATGACATGAGTCGTGTCAATCTAATAAGCCAAGATTCTTGTCGCATGAACGTTGCAAAGAAGATGACCATGTTGAGGTGAGCATAAGAACAATCAGGTAAACCCAGAATCGTAACTTCATTCCCATATTACAATACAAATAAACTTGCTACATCTACTTTCATACTCGTGTATCGTGTCCAACGAAAGGTATCCATCGAATCGCTCAACCAAAACAACTCCCCTTTACCCAGACTCCTCCTTTGCCGTGTACGCAATCTTGTATGAATACCCCGTCCCTTTCCACTCACTCACGCAGGACTCGGCGTCCCAGGGAACTGCCCAGGTACATCCGCCCCAAAGTCCTTAACCTGGCACTCCTTATCCTTCTTCCCAAACTCTTTCTCGTCTGTGACAACGTCGTTCCTTTTCTCCCCCAACGACTTGTTGTTCTCCTTGTCATTCCTAACATACTCCCCATCCCTAAAATGCTCCTCGCTAACCCTATGCAGCGCCGGGCTGCCCACATCAAACCTCCCCGCCTCCCCCACCCCTTTGCGCGCGGCCATCTCCTCCGCCTCCTTGGCCCTCCTGTCCTTCTCCACCTTGCGCATGGCGTGGTCCGTGAGCTCCTGCCTCGCCATCCGTTCGATGACCTCCTTCTTCCGCGTCTTCCGGTCGCCGACGGCGATAACGATGCCGGCTGTTGTATTCGCCGTGATGGAGCAGCACAGGAGCGTCGTCGTCGCGGCCGCGGAGCGGTGGCGGTAGTCCGTCGACCAGGTCACGGTGCCCAGGCAGATTTGGAGTATGGAGTGCAGGTCGAGGAGGAGGATGATGACGATAAGTAGGGCCAGGGGGAAGGCGTGGTGGGTTTCCGTCTCGTGCGCTTTGTAGAAGGTGTGCGACTTGAACATCTTGTCCTGGTGGTGCTGCAGGCGGGCCTGTTGTTTGCGCGTGAGCACGGAGAACTCCTGGTTCTCGGTCGTTTCCTTCTCGCGCGCCGCTTCGAGGTCGGGCTGGGCCTCGCACGCGGCGCCCGGGACGAGGGAGTCGGTGGGGAGGTCGTTTTTGTTCTCGAGTTTTGGGAGGGCGTTTGTTTTGCGGAGTTTCCAGGTTAGACGGTCTGATGGACGTTAGTATTCGTTGTGTTGCCGGCTTAGAGGAGTGAGATGACGACTTACGATAGTGGACAATCCATATCATATGGTACGTATCAACAGCCCGGAACGGCGCCAGACCATCGCCCACAATGGCAAAGAGCGCAACCAGCACGTTGTCGATGATATTGATGACGTACAGCTGCTTCTCACCCACGTAAATCCAGCCAATGAGGAAAAGCACCCACGCCAGACCGAACAGCGTGATCAACGTCGCATAGAGCGTGACGAAGAACCCGAGCGGCTTGCGCACGTACATGCCGAACGCCCTGAAGCTGCGCTTGAGCCGCGACCGGCGCGAGTGTAGCATGTGCCGGACGTGGTCGTTCAGCTGGTCCACGTCTTCCCGCGACCAGCCCGCGAGGGACTTGCCGCTCGGCAGCACGGCGTAGTGCGAGGGCGTGATCTGGGAGGTAATGCTGTAGGTCCTGTTGAGCGTCGTCTGGCGGGAGACTGGCTCGGCGGTCCCTGGCTCTTTCTCGTCCTCCTCGGTTTCCGGGACGTCCGGGAAGGCGCCCGGTATTCGTTGCGCGAAGGATAGGTCGTATGTCGGTCGGCGATTGATAAATCTGCCCAGCGAGGGCACGAAGAGGGAGTTTTGAACGTTCGTGATGGAGGATAAAGTCGCGACTTCGGGATCTGTTCCAACAGCGTTAGATGCAGTCCGAATGATCAACGGCCAAATGGTCCAACTCACCAATGACATCAAGCAGATCCACGATATCCGAGTCATACTCGGGCCTGTTTAGCTTGCTGTTCACAGCCACGACAGGGTTTCCATTGTGGCCCTGCAAAACAACACCGGGTGCAACACTCCCATCCCGCGTCCTGACCGTAACCTGGGGCGGCTGTTGAGAAGAGGAGCCCTGCGCGAAATCCTGCGCCACGCCGTCTTGTATCGTCGGCAACTGGCTCAGCGGGAGCGCGTTGCTACCCGCCCGCGACCGACTGCGCGACCGAAGACGGCTCAGGGGCCGGAGCAGCCCGTTGTCGTGCTGCTGCTGTTGCTCCGACTGCTGCTCGCGCTCGCCCGCGCTGGGGATGCGCTCGAGGGGGCCCAGATTTGCTGAGCTGGATAGGCGCCGTAGCCGGATGGAAGATTGCTGACGGTCGCCGACGGGGCGGAAGTAGACTGTTCGGGCGAGACTGGCGGGCGGCGGCTGCGATGCTGTCCCGGGCGGGTTTTCGCTGACCGGAGTGATTGCCGGGGACTGCGAGCGCGGAGATCGTGAGCGCGAAGCCCGGGAGGAGGTCGGTCTCGAGAGTGGCGCGGTCAAGGAGTCTGCTCTGCTTCCGGGTCTGCTTCTTCTATCGCCTCCTGTGCTTCCACCACCACCACCGGCCGTCGCACCGGCGTCAAAGTAAGGGTTCTCGTCTGATTCCATTTGAGTATAAACAAACCGGCACGCAGCCTGTGCGTACTTGAGACACACCTGGCACCATCAAGCGAATAAAGCTGGGTTGAGGCTCTTATGTGCTCACATAGATGTAGGTATGTTTTTGCTAAGTGGCTGTCATTACAGCTTGCGCTGAGAAATCACTTCCTGTTGGCCCGCCCTGGCAGCAGCGAACCCAAAGCAAGCGCGCGGACTAATAAATTCCTGGCCGCATGACATCACCCGTAGTAAGCCGCCACTGTCAGAGCTCTGGGCAGCCGGAACCCCGGCCGGAAGCTTATTGGCTGGGGACTGGCGGAACTTGCCAAGGCGGGCCAGGGCGGGCGGTTTGCTTCGTAGCTAAGCGTTTCTTTATTCAGCGCCCAACTTGATTCCAAGTTGAAGGCATAAATTGCACAATTAACACAAGTTTAGAAGGTTGTGACACTCGTATGTCCGAGGACACGAGCATGCAGTGCCCTCCGTTGAAATGTATTGCCACATCTTGAGGCTACTCAGTTCAAAATAGTGTTAGATATCTGAGTCTTGAAGGCACATCGACAATTGGTAGCCAAGGCCTTGGGCATCCTTCTCGGTTGTCAGTTCCTGAACAGCCGAGTGCAGGGTAAGTCAGCAAATAACCAGCGTGGAAAAGGGGGCAATGGTGGAAGCGTAGAATAGAATGGTGGTTTATACTGAGCCAAGAGCAATAATGACCATTTCCAATCAATCTATAAAGACTACCTTGGATATAGTCAACTCCAGACACCATGCAACATGCCGCTCATGATCAACCACGTCAAATGGCCCTCTCGGCCCTGGCCCTGTTCTCCCTGTACCGCTTCTCCTTAGCAGCCATCTTTCTGCGCTTCTTCCACGACCGGTTGAGATCACCGCGGTGCTCCCAGAACCACTTCTGGAAGTCGCTCGTAGACTCCCCTCCTTCCTTTCCCTCTTCTCCAACATCCTCCTCTTCCTCGTCATTGTCGCCGCTCCGCATCTTCGTGTCCTCAACATCGCCCTTGCCCTCTTTCTCCTCGTCGTCATCATCATCATCATCATCATCCTCCTCCTCCTCGATATCATCCGCACCAGCAGTAGGCCAATACTTCGCCATCCGACTAGGGTGGGCCGTGTCTGGCGTCGGCGCGGCGCTTCTAATCCCGCGCGTCTCGAAATCATGCCTGCTGAATGGCGTCAGGGGGACTTGTAGCGTGACGCTGGCGGTATCTTCCTCCATGTCATCGCCGGCGCCGAAGAAACTGAAGGGTTCGGCCTCTGGGGCGGCGACTGCGGTGGCGGTGTCGTCGTCTTGCTTGGGGCGCTTGTAGAGGGCCTCCAGCGGGTGGACCCTGAGGCCGCCTGGTGTTGCTGGGGGGATCTTGATGGATAGACCTTTGGCGGAGCTTGATGAGGTAGGTCTGGCGGTGTCCTTTTTGAGAATGGAGGTTGGCGTAGATATAGGCTTGGGTGGTGGTGATGTCGCTTTCTTGGGAGGGGAGTCCTCGACGGCCGGCGCAGCATCCTCTTGATCCTCCGCCTCTGGCTCCGAATCTGCTTCTGCTTCTGCTTCATCATCCCCGGAATTCTGATTTCCATCGCCTGCCTCGCTGGCCTCACTGTCCGACGCATCCTTGTCGTCCGAGTCCTGCTTTGTCTCGGGCGCAGGCCTGACATCCGCCTTCGCCGGCACAGCCGTTTCCTTAGCTGCCATGGGCGCCGCCTTGACTGTTGCCGTTGCTACCTTGACAGGGGGAGGCGGCTTAGTCTTGACAGGCTCAACCAAATTCCCCTCTTCATCAACCCAACCCTTGCCATCCACAAACTCAACCTCCCCCTTCCCCTTTGCCTTCCCATCCGAAACTGTGGTCTTCAAAAAGGTAGGAAACTTGGTCGTCTTGGCGAATTCGTGCACAACCACCTCCTTCGTCCTGTACTTCTTCCTCTTCTTCGTCTTCTTCTCCCCGTCTTCCTCATCATCGACCACGTCCGTCACCGTCTCAACGACCTTGGTAGGCAACACAGCCTTGACGAGACACTCCTCGTGCTCGGTGTACTTCGACTTGGTCTCCCGCCTCTGCTTCTTGTCCTTCTTAGCCTGCTTCTCCTTCTTTCGCTTCTCCTTATCCTTGTACGCCTTGGGGTCGTCGGCCACGGTCCAGCCCCGCTTCACCTTGCGGCCGTCCTCGAGCTCGATGCCCGGGATCTCCTCCGCCTCCCTCTTGCGCTTCTTGGCGTTGGACTCTTTCTTCTTGTCCTTCCTCTCCTTTTTCGGCTTGACGGAGTCGCCCGCCAGAATCGCTGCGTCGCCCATCGGTTCTGGGATACGCTGCGGTTTCGCTTCCTCGACGCTGATCTTCTGCCCCTTCAGCACGGCGCCGTTGAGCTTCTTGCGTAGCTTGGCGGCGTCTTCGGTCGGTAGCTCGAGGAAGCCGTAACGCTTCTCTGGAAAGGTGGCGAGCTCGTGGTAGGAGATGTTCTTTGCCTTGGGCAGGATGGCGGAAGAGAGGACGACGGGGAGGAGGCCCGGGTCAAGGGGGGTTATGTGCAGCCGGATGTGTGGTGAGCCCTCCTCTGGTGCAGCTGTCATTGTCGCTCGGGCTTTTTTGCAGAGGGGCGCAAAACACTCGAGGTTTGGGCTGCGAGAAACTCGGGGGAGGAATGTTGCGATAAAGAACCAAATCGACGAGGATTTTAGCCGCCAATATCGAGAAGCTGCAGAACAAAGTCGCACTGCCTGAAAATGGCTAGCGCTAATTGGACCCATGTTTTTCTAGGTGAGCGCCAAGCTGGGCAGCTGGCAGTGTCTTTTGCCAGCTGTGGAGCCAACCAACTCTCATCCTTCTCCCTGCCTTAGGTAACCACTTCATTGTTTACTTTGATCCATCTTCAAGAAACTGCCACCGGATCTCTTACCAAGATGCTTCTACTGTGGCACTGACGTCTACTTACAGTAGGTCGTTAGCAAAGACCTGCGATGGCCATCTCCTTCCGGTTATCTGTCACTCCTCTGCGCCTTGCTTGCTCGGGAAGCAGACGGCCTGTCTCTCCTTCAATATTGATGACTAGGTACTGCAAGTGCAGCGGCCGATCTCCTAAGTCTAAGTCTCAGGCAACAGTGCGTCTCTGCACTCATCTCCTCTTCAATGCTCAGCATCCTCTCCCGTCAACCACATTCCTACGAACCTCTCCTCTCAGACCTAACTTCGTATCGCTACCCATTGGCGCCTCCCTACCTCGAGTCTGACCTAGATCCATCTTTCCCCTTTCTCTCTGTCGTTATTCCGCCCCTATGTCACCCAACGAGGCCAGCAGCCCCTCGCAATGCGATGTCGATCCCACTGCGCCTAGCAGTAGAGGAGGGCCGTCGTTCAGTGAGGATGACACAGATGACATTGCAACGCTTCTCGAAAGAAGACCTCTGCCCACAACATCTCCAGAACTCCCTCCGATACGGGGACCAGGTATTGGTGCTTTCTTGCCGAAGCTGCAATCCTGGCTGAGGCTCCATGGCTTGACTATCGACTCGGATACTCCAGCTGCATTCGAAGTCGATGAAGACAGGCATCAGGAACGAGACGAGGGGACCGGCACGCGAGGATCTTCACTCAGAAGGGCCTTGTTGTCCAGCATCCTTGTCCATCCGGACCACGACCCTGAATATGACGGACACGGCAACGAAGATCCAGTTTCGCTGACTGTTGCCGGCAGTGACGAGTGCGTCGGCCATCCAACACGATACGTCTGCGGCTTGAGGAAAGACATCTTCCAGAATCTCATGGACAGTGCTCGCCAGACTCTGGAGGATGCTACGGCATTGAACGCAAGGAAAACATCTCCGTCGTCAACGGAGAAGCTGGATCCTGGTGCAGCTCCCATCACAACCTATGTCCTCAAAGACGACGACCTCCGGTGCTTAATTGCCAGAGTTGTTCGAATACTGGAGGCGCTGCACCATGCGAGCTTACTCAGTCTCGATGAACAGGAGCGCCGCAACCGAGCAGCGAGCAGGGAGTCGATTTCTGTCGCGAAAGCAATCCTGCCCCAAACACCAAAGGAAGCAGACACGGCCACAACAATCACACTTCCGGAGACGTACATCACACCAATGAGTCCAACAGAGCCCACGGATGCTTGGTTATCGCACCCTGCGATGAACGAGGACATAAGGACAGCAGCGATCCTCATCCCTCAAAGCACCGTGACCAGCAAAACCGAGATCAACTGGATCACTAGCAACCGGATCGCATCTGTGCCAGGCGTGTCAAACAGCCTGTCTGCCCCGCAGGTTTCCTCAGGGTCTCGTTCTCGCAGTGTCGGGCACCACAGTGCAGCAGTAGAAGCCGGCGGCGGGAGCAGGGGAGACCGAAACCTGCGAGCGAGTGTGGGCAGCATTGCTCTCGTCCAGCACGACAAGCATCCGAATCGGCGACCATCGACTGCAGAAACGACGGCTCGAGCCCATGTCGACACCTATCCGTCAGCCGTCCGCTCAGTTGGCAGCTCGCAAGGTTCAATCATCTCGTTCCCAGCCCTTCGTGTACGGCACTGTACCAACGACTGGCTCACGCCTCCAGCGAGTACGCCAGGGGCCATGGGGCACGGCGATGCCAATCTGTACAAGGTTGGCATAGACGCTCACACCGGGCCCGACTCTTTCTTCGTCCCGCAGTCCGCCACCGACAAGCCTCTAGCTACTCCAGCCGTCACGACTACAGACATGGCATTCACATTCACTACCACGGAGTTCACCAAGGGTGCTGATACCCGGAAGATGTCGCATGACCACGCGCACAAACTCGGGACTTCGATCGGAACATCAGCCGGCAAGAAGCGGCAACTCACTCCTCCGGATGCGGATGCGGGAAGCTCCTCGGTGCTGCAAAAGTTGAGACGAGGAAGTGCTCAAATCGGACAAGCTATCAGTTCCGTGGTCGGCGGTTCGACTCTCTCGCAGGAGCCACAGCAGTCGGCGCACGGGCGCCGGACTTCATGCGTGGACCAGATGAAGGCTATTCTGGACCGCGCATCAGTGCAGCACGACCGGACGGAAACAGCCGATCATCTGCTTGTCAATGTGGCCGGTGACAGGCACACGTGTCGTCCGTCCGATACCTGTTCCGAAGATGGGAGGCCGCACGTGTGCTCCGACGAGATTATGTCATGGTCCGGGTCCCAGGCGCTGTCGTTCCGCTCCGGTTTGTGATATAGTTACGTCTGAAGGAAGGACGATAATGAGACTTCTTCCGCCGCTCACTGTTCCGCTCTTTTATGGTACCCCTCGAGGTGTTAAAGTTTGTCGCCTGTACATATGCGTCCTTACCGACCCGCTTCCTTCTGAAGGCCGAACACACAATGAAGATAAATACGTCGGTATTCCCTTCCTGTCAATGAGGATGCTTCTTTTCCCCTTTCCATTCTTACCATCTTTTCGGTTGCTACAGTCACCAACCTCCTACTCACCTTACCACAACTCAACTCTTAAACATAATGCCAGTCTCCGGTATTGCTCCCCCCATTTCAGGCGCCAGCGCCTCTGCACTGGCGCTGGGACACGGCTACTCCGTCATCTCCCCATATCCTGCACCCACCGAAGCTGTTGGCATCATCTACCACCTCCCGGCCGCCACACTCAACCCTTCTTCTCTCACGGGCACGTCACCTGCAATCCATATAGAACCAGCAGTCACGCCTGCTGTTCTTACCCTCGCCCTTCCCTTCTTCAAACCTCTCAACCCAACGATATTCACCTTAACAAACGGCAAAATCATCACCTGCAGCGACAGCTACCTCTTCGACGGCACGGCCATACCCATCCAAGCAAGAGCCATACCGGGTCAAGTCCAACCCTGCCGTGCCTTCGCCGTTATTCAAGGAACGCGCACAGCGCTACTCGCCAGATTCAAGGGCCGCCACACCGCTCCCGGTCCGGCCCCGCTGCTGCCGCGGACCTTTCCCACATCAACCCGGCCTCCTCCCCCCGTCCCTACATCTCCGCCCTCCGAAGTCTCGGCGGACTGGATCCCCTGCGAGCGCTCGCAGATCGATCCCGCCCGTCCGCACCACGGGAACAACTTCCCCCTCTCCGACGCCGTAGCGGCCATCTGCATCGACGCTCCCCACCTGAACCCCCCTATGTCCAACTCCCTCCGCGTCTTCTGCCTCCCCACCCCGCCCGACTCGCCCATCACACCCAACTTCATCATCGCCCACCACAACAACCTGTGCGCCGCACAATCCGACATCCCCCCCGTCTTCGAACCGACCCCCTTCTCCCCGCCCTGGAAAATGCCCCCCCGCCACCCGCACGCCGCCGCCGCCGTGGCCCTCCCTCCCGTCATCAACCCAGACGACCCCGGCGAAGACCAACCCACCCTCCCCGGCTACGGCCCCGCCGACGGGCACGTCCCCCTCGACCCCCTCGCCAATGGAGGCGACGCCGTGGCCGACTGGCTGAGGAAGATTATCGATGATAGCTACGAGGAGTACAAGCGTCGGAACAGCAAGAATATAAACATGGCTGGGTCTGAGGACGTTGTGGAAGAGGGCGAGGAAGCGTTTGGGCCGGTGTGGAGTGTTTGTTACCCTGTCCCTGCTGAGGGTACCGGTGGGGATAAAGAGGAAGAAGGAGAGGGAGATGAGGAGGGCAAGAAGGGTCGTGGAAGGGAGGTTGTTTGCTTTGGAGCTGGGAGGAATGGGAGTGGGAAGGTTGGGGTAATGGTGTGATTTCTTTCATCCAATTCCCTCCTTAGGTTAGTTCTACGCCACGACTGTGTGCGCCCACGCATTGGGAAGCTCAGCCAAGCATACGGAAGCTCTGGGTTTTTACATTTGGGGAGTTATGGATGGGAAACAAAACAGTCCTTATCTTGGGGAACTTTGAGAGGTAGCGGTAGTATGTCTCGTCACACGCAACAGCATCAGGGATGGTATCGTGCCCTTTGAGCGGCTTAGGGGAACCGCCTGCCGGGTTCTTTTTCGACAGCTCTCTGGACCATTAGCGAGTATGTTTAAGGTAGTACCCGGTAACAAGAGACATCTTCATGAAAACACCGATTTATCAAATGGCATTCTTTCTCTTGCATAAGCCGTCCGGTGTGCCTCGTCTATGCTGTCGTGCAATCGTAAAGCCAAACCAACACTGAAGCGGGACTGGACGACGGGACTTGATAGAAGACGCCCGTCTCGACATCGAGCCCACATTACACTGGTATTCAACACGAGTCATATGCACGCGTTCCATTTTCGTGCGCTTGCCATATACACATCTAGAACTCTCCAACCTCACACCCTCACCAACCCAGCAGGGTATTCCAACCCCTCTCCTCCATCCTCCCATTCCCGTCCGGCACCTAAGCCAGCACCTTACTCAGCCTCGTAACCTCATCAAGCAGACTCTTATCCTTCTCGCCCGCGGCATTCTTCGTAACCTTGCCCAACAAATGATCAACCTGCAACCCCGCAGCAGCAGGCGGGTTCCCCTGCGCCGTCTCAATCCTGCTAATCTGAAACTCCAAAAAGAACTTGGGGATCTTGATGGCCGCGAAGTTGCCCCCCACGCTCCTAATCCCGGCCTCGACGGCGAGGTAGACGTTGAGCTCGTTCTGGAATTTTGCAAGGTCGTTGGACGCGAGGGGGGACTTTGTGGCGAATTTGGAGAGGGCGAATGCCAGGGGGGATTGGTTTGAGGAAGAGGCGGCGAAGTTGACGGAGGAGAAGGAGACGCCGCCCGAGACGACGTCGGGGACGCCTTGGAGGACGTTGGTGTTGGGCGTGCAGGTTATGACGCTGCTGATGGAGGCTACGGAGGCGGAGACTTCGGCTGGTAGGGCGGTGGAGCCGATTATGAAGCAGGGGTTTTGACGGGCTTGGATGGGGGCTAGACGGGAGGGGGGGGTTAGTGGGTGAGGATGGGAGAGGGTGAGGATGGGAGAGGGTGAGGATGGGAAAGGGTGAGGATGGGAGAGGGTGAGGATGGGAGAGGGTGAGGATGGGAGAGGGTGAGGATGGGAGAGGGTGAGGATGGGAGAGGGTTGACGAGGGAGACTTACAAGCCAAGGTGGTGCTGGCTGCGGCGAGGAGGACGAGGGAGGTGAGGGTATACATTGTGAAGATGGTGATGTCGGCGGTCAACGAACGACTTGTGGTAGGTAAGGAGTGGATGGTATATGTACAATAAGAAACTAAACAGCCACAAGAAAGAGAGGACGGTCCTACCAGAGGATTAAAGCAAATAAGAACCAGAAAACAGAGACAGAGCGGTGGAAGTGAATGGTGATCAAACCTGCATTGGGGAGATCGTAGACTATATATATCGTCTGTATGGCGAGATGTCATCCAGGATCCTCCCAAGGTGAGGCCCAGGGGTTAGTCTACTACCTAGCATTGCGAGCAGGTGTCATCCGATAGTCAGACAGGAGCAGTTTCGTCATGTTTCCCAATGAGGCGTAGGACGATGTTTAAACCCCTGAGCGATCCTGAGTTGGACTCCTGATACATGGTACTTCTCCACTGAAGTCTTGAACGGACGCGCTTGTTTCAAGCATTTCCCCGTGCAATGCATCGTGATATGTCTATGGCTCGGTATTTAAGTGGAAGATCGGAACAATAATGGCTGTACTGAATTGCTGATCAGAAGGTAATGTTATCAGACGCTTTCAGAGGAGCGAGAGGTTGTTGATGTTGAGTTGAAGATGCCAGCAAGGAGTCCCATTACATTGGGTGGGGTACGCTAGTCCTAGCCCCTCCTCGGCTAAACCCGAGACGATTCAAACGATAGCGCGATGCAAGCGAGAGCCTCCCAGATCTTGGCCATGTGGTCTCCTCTCAGTCTCGACCTTAGCGCCGACCCCGCCGAGGCTTGTCCTGTTGAGTTCATGTGTCCGTTGAGCGTTTCTCGACGGCCTCTGTCTCCTCCTGGCCCACCCAACCTACGTCTTAGGCAGCCAAGGCTACCGTTGATCCCTTTGAGACGTGCAACACGCGCCGTCAATTCTACTGAGCGACATGGCTGAACCGGAACAAACCGCCACCGCTACCGGGTCCGTTGCCGTGGCCCCGTCGCACGAAGGTGCCGGCCCGCCTCTGCCAAGCACGATGGAGGTCCACTGCGAGACCCGGGAGACGGCATTACCGGCCATGCGAGAGCCCCGCCGGGAGTACGACTCGGACTCGGTCGGGGCGCCGAGTGCCTTCTCCATTGAGTTGAGTGTATGTCCGCTGCCGTGATAACAGTATCTTGGCTGTTATGTCTACTAGATTCTAGAAGATGTGCTAAGCAATGGTATAGGTTGATGCGCGAAACGATGATACAGACTCGGCGTTGGGCGATGTCTCGGTGCCGTATGTCTATTTTGATCTTCCACCCTCTGACAGATATGGTGACTGATGTTTCTCGTTCAGGTCATCGAGTGTATCGGTCAACTCCAGCATATTCGAGTTCGTAGAAGAGAACGGCCGCACATGTAAGTCAGAGCCGCTGAGACACTGTGCTACTATAGGGTAGGCCAGAAGTTCTGACTGCGACAGATCACAGATACAAGGAAGGGAGTGGGTTCTCTGTCCTTTCACATCGAAAACTTGGAAAGTGACAGTACTGACGTAGTGGGACAGAATACTTCCTTCCAAACGATGAGGTGGGCAGAGCAATACACGCGAGCCTCGCTGATCAGACAACACTCTACTGACATAACACCAACCTGCAGCAAGAACAGACTAGGCTAGACCTCCAACACCATATCGCCAAGCGCCTTCTCAACGGCAAGCTCGGTCTGGCACCGATAGACAAGCCCGCCCGAGTGTTGGATGTAGGCACTGGTACCGGTTCGTGTATCTTCCCCTCATTCCAACATCACTGTCAACCCTAGAGCTAACATGACACCAGGCATTTGGGCCATCGAATTCGGTATCCTCACCTCTTCTTCTTGGCCCCGCCCCGGCCATACCACAGCCCCCTGTACTAACCCTCCCCAAAGCCGAGCAAAACCCCTCCTCCTCCGTCCTAGGCACAGACCTCTCCCCCATCCAGCCGGACTACGTCCCCGCCAACTGCTCCTTCGAGATCGACGACGCCGAGGACGAGTGGGTGTACAGCCACCCCTTCGACTACGTCCACGGGCGGTACATGTGCGCCTTCCTCAAGGACTTCCCGCACCTCTTCCGGTCCATCTACGCCAATCTCGTTCCGGGAGGGTGGGTCGAGTTCCAGGAAACCCTCATCAACTTCCAGGCCATCGACCACACTCTTGAGGGTACAGCCCTGCAGAAGTGGAATAGGTTGTTGCTGGAGGGGATCAGGAAGATGGGCAGGAACACAATGTCGGCGGTGAAGTACAAGAAGTACATGGCCGACGCCGGGTTCGTGAATATCACGGAGAAGAAGTTCGCAGTGCCCGCTACGCCCTGGGCGAAGGGACGGGACGAGAAGATGTTGGGCGCTATGCAGATGGCTAATAACCTCGAGGGGGTGAGCGGGTTGACGATGACGGTTTTTACGCGGAGTCTGGGCTGGGCGGCCGAGGAGGTGGAGAGGTTGCTTGTTGATGTTAGGAGGGATATGAGGGATCGGGGGATCCATGCTTATGTGCCTATGTGAGTTGCACGCCCGTTGATGAGACGACGATTGGTAATGTGAGCTAACCATGGTGGGCATAGAATGGTAATTTATGGACAGAAGCCCGGGGGAGATGCGGGCGGTCAGGTTGCTGCGCAAAGTGGAGGGACACCGTCGTGATGGTCTGGTGCAGGACAGTAGGTTGGTGTGGTCTCGATAATGACTTACGATACATGTACCGTCTTTTGATATTAACTTCCAGTTTCGTCTCAACTATGATCTACCCTACAGCTGTATTCTCCTCGAAAAGCCACCATACAGCCCCTTCCATTTCTCACTTACACCGACTTCAAAAACGCTAACAGAGCCCTCATCGAGCCTCCCCACTCATAACCCAGCATCATATCCAAATTAGGATGGACGTGCGCCTCGCCCACGCTCTCGACCACGACGCGGTCCATGTGTCCAATGAGGCCAACCTCCGTCCTATCGGAGTTCCCCATCAACAACCACCGTCTGCGCCTTGACAACCTCCTTTGCAAACCTCATGATCCCATCAATGACCTCCCCAGTCCCAACCGTAACAATCGCCCTCTTCACCACCCCCTTATCCCTCCCCTTCCCCTCTTCACCACCTGGACCAGGGAACACCTCCCCCCAAACCTCCCTCACCCCCTTCCTATCCGTGATGCCCGCCCACACCTCCCCCTTCCTTGGCCGCCACAGCCGCACCAACTCCTCCGCCGCCTCTCTACCAAAAAAGCCCCTCTCCTCATTCCTCCTCATTCCTCCTCATTCCTCTCATAACTCTTATCACCCATCCCAAGCACAACACAAGGACTAACAAACACGGCAGCTCTCACCCTCTCCTCCTCCCCCATCTTCAATCCCGCAGCATAAGGACTGACTAGGCCTAACCAAATGCGCCAGCAACCTTGCAGCCCTCTGCGACCCCGACGCTGTCACCCGCTACTATCACATCCCCTACCCTCACGCCTTCTTGCTCAAGTAAGTACCGGAACTGCGCCGGGTACCCCCCCCCCCCCCCCCCCCCCCCCCCCCCCCCTCCCCGAGCTCCGGCGAGGGGGAGTGCAGCACGACCCGTTTCGCCCCGCACGCCTCGGCGCACCGCAGCACGAACGGGATCTGCGCGCCTCCGCGACGATGGGTTTGCTGAAGGCGCCGCCGTGGGGCGTAGAGGGATCGTCGGTTTCCGTCACTTACAGCGGTCTTTGGTTGGAGGAAGTACAGACTCGGGCGGCGGGATGTCGTCTATCCCCACTTCTGGGACCGTTGACGGCGTCTTTGACGCCCGGGCGGTCGTCGTTGAAGTCTAAAGGGAGGGGGTGACCTTGCGGTAGGGGATTTCGTTGGAGGTGCAGTAGGGCCTCGATCGCGGGGCAAGTGAGCTGCTGTCGGTCGACGAAGCCGGCTTTGGGCGGTGGTGAAGGCGGCTTTGACTGCTCGCAGGAAGGAGACGAGGAGGTGCTGCTTGCCAGTGTAGGTTGGGGGTGGTGGCTAGCGAGGTGGTGTAGAGGTAGGGGATGTAGACGACTGGGAGAGGTGTTAGCCTTGGACTTTGGATTTGGGGGGGAGGGAGGGATAGGGGACGACGTACGGAGGAGAGGTAGGCGCAAGAATAGGGAGATCTTGCCCCATGGAGATAGGTGCCCGAAGGTCGAGTCGGTGGATGTTGGGGTTGGAACCATGTCTAGGAACTGTATGCCCCTTTTCAAGTTTACTTCTCTGGTTTGGACTGAGGGAGACGGTGGTATTTGAGTCGTTGAGATATCCCGACTGGAGCTCACACCCTATATCCATGGCATCCGTGTCCCCGGGAACTGGTCCCTGTGTTTCAGTTGGGTGAGACGGATATGCCTCCAACTATCCCATCACGCCAGGCAGGGTTGGTTCGTACATTCTCACAGGCCATTTTGGCCGACACTAATAGAAGGTCGCATCCCATGAAGTTAACAGATGAAGGCGCGAAATAACATGGCCAAGGCCTCAGCGCTAATCACCTAATCAATAGTTTTGGTAATCGTGCTCCGTTGAGTGCGGCCATTTATCTCTCTATGTCTAGAAGCTCATAGTTCGTGCGAGTTTCGGAGCCATCGCTACAAGACTAACTCCGACGTAACTCCAACCACGTATCCCTGCGAGCCATTCCCTTTGACCGGCTGGAGGGCGACCAAAGACGCGAAGATCCGAATTCATGCTGTCACAAGCCAAGCGCACCTTCTATGGTAGCCACGAGCATTGTGCGCTTATATCAGCGGGCCAACGTACCCGATGCCATGTCCGGCCTCTCGTCAGTCATCAGTTGGCACCCCTAGCAGCGGGCTTCCCAACCTGCCCGGCGGCATGCCGTGAGGTGGTACGCAGACCAACTCGAATGTTTGTATTCCCATATTCCCTGTGACACCCCTCACAGCTGAACCTCGTTCAGAATCTTGACCTCCTCGCCAGGCTTGAACGCCGGCAGTCCCAAGAAAGGACAGCCAGCACACCTGAAAGCGTCGCCCAGCGAGCAGCTGTTGCACGACCCCGTCTTGCCCTGGACCGTGAAGTCCAGCTCGTTCAGGTCCTCCGATTGCAGCTTGAGAGCCTGCAGCCCTTGTGTGGCCTTCTGCTTCCTCGTCTCATCCTCGGCTTGGAGTCGCTCGGCTAGACCGCAGCTGCAGTCCTTACACGCCCGTCTCCGCTTCTTCTGGCCTGGCTCGGGGGCACACTCTGGGGCTGTGATGACGCGTGTTAGTATTGCTAGTGTAGATGGGAAAGGGGAAACGGGGTCGGGCTTACGTTGTTGCTGTGGCCTCTTCAGGTCTTCCTCTCCTAGTAATTCGTCCTCGTCGATGAGCTCGTCGCCATCCTCGTACTCGCCAAGGTCGTCTGCCGGGTCGATCATGACCACCCCAACTGGCTTTGTAGGCGGCTGTACAGCCTGTGCCGTCTCCTTCTTCTTGTTCGCGCCGAAGCGTAGCGGTACGACAACTTCCTCCTCCTCCACCTTGACATACGCGCCGTTCTCCTCCAGCAGACCGGCAAGGATAGCCTCCCGTGCCTGTGACGCGCCAAGAGTGCCGTACTGTAGTTGGAGCTTCGCCCCGTTCTTCATTGACGGAACTAGTGCGGTAAAGACATCCCTCGCCAGCAGGCGGAGGGCCTCGCTCTGTTGATTGTCGCTGTTGGTCAGGACCACGACGAGATCGTATGTGGCGGGCGGGAGTTGGACGAAGCCTGCAGACAAACGGTCGAGCATCTGCAGGTCTGTGCTGGAGCGGTCGTAGGTGGAGAAGACATCGCGTAGTTTCTCCTCGTGGGCGGCGACGGATGGCGGAGCAAGGAGGAGGTTGCGCGTGCGGGATGTGGTTGTGGTTTGTGTCGACGACTTGGTGCCGTTTGCCACCGGAGCAGAGGCCGGGGCGGCATCGAAGTCGTCGCTAAAGTCAATTGTGAATGCTGGCGACATTGTGTGTGGTTTGTTGGATGGTGGGAGGAGACAATGGCTGTAGGAGAGGGTCTTAGAGGCAGGTTTAAAGAAGGTCTGGAGGTTGATACAGTGGGAGAGTGAATCAAATCGGTTGGTAATCAAGGACCGCTCACTGGGAATAGAATGGAGGTTTTCCTCGGAAATTCAGTCATCGATTGAACGAATTGACCGACGTCGGCGGGGTTCGCCTTTGGTGGGGTTGGCGAAGAGAGAGAGTGGGGTCGGTCTAGAAGCGCGCTAAAAACGAGGCGAGTGCGCGACTCGGCCGAAGATGGAAATTCGAGAAATCGACGTCACGGCTTTTCCCGGCAGCTCGGAAAGGTGGAGTCGCCTGGAGAGAGAGGCAAGAAAATTGTTATCTCATCACTTATCAGCCTCACTGATCCGGTCACCTATCATCGACTGTCAATTAACAACAGAACAATCACTGTCCTGCATCCTACACTTGAAGACGATCGCTTCTCTATTCAACAACCTCAAGCCGGGATCAACATCGAAGCACGAACAATATGGGCTGGTTCTGGGCAGACGCATCCACAGCGACACCGTCGCAATCATCATTACCACCACATCATGCCCTTCCATCATCGCATCCTCCACTAGCCGCTGGATCACCACCGGTAAGTCAGGACTATCTAACCTGAAGGCGGTTTCGTAGGAGTCTAACCTCAATGTCTATAGCCTGGCTGTCCCATGCACCAGCCTACCGCGGAAGCCCTCAAATCCGCCCCGGCCTGTCCAGTGAAGCACGATGCTACCGCTGCCTCACCATCCCCCTCCAGCTGCCCTGTCCCCCACGGCGACACCCCTACCACCTCCGCCTCCCAAGCCCCTGAAAAACAAGGCCTCCTCTCCAAGCTCAACCCCCTAAACTACATGTTCTCCGACCTCTCCCAAGCCCCCGCAGCGAATCAGTCCATCGCGCTTCCTACTTCCCGCGACGAGTCCTCCATACCAAAAGGCACTGGCGACGGCAACTGGGAGTACCCCTCCCCTCAACAGATGTACAACGCCCTCCTCCGCAAGGGATACACCGACACCGACCCCACCGCCGTGGAGAGCATGGTAGCGGTGCACAACTTCCTCAACGAAGGGGCTTGGGCGGAGATCGTCGACTGGGAGAGGCGGTTTGGAAAGGGCTTGTCGCGCGGGTGGCAGGTTAGCCGGAGGGGCGAGGAGAATGTGGACCTTGAGCTGCGCAAGGTCGAGGCGAGGGAGGGCGAGCCGCCTCAGCCTACGCTCGTGAGGTTTCAGGGGAGGCCGAAGGATATGACCCCCAAGGCGGCCATGTTGCAGGTTATGGGGTGGATGTATCCTGAGAAGTTTGGGTAGGTCTCATCCTTTCCTTTCTTGGTCGAAGGCGTGATTTAGGATATGTGACTGACAAGGCAAACAGAACCGAGCCACCATTCGACCGCCACGACTGGTTCGTCTCGCGCAACATCAACGGCCGCGAGAAGCAGATCCGCTACGTTATCGACTACTACTCCGGAGAACCCGAGCCGACCGGCGAGCCCGTCTTTTACCTCGACGTCCGCCCTGCCATGACGCCCACCGGAGCGGCTGAGCGTCTGGTGCGGTGGGGAGGTGATGTCTGGTGGAGGGCCAAGGGCGGAGACCTGACTGAGCAGAAGAAGCAATGACGGTTCAAGACAGTGTAATGTATAAGGTGTGGATAACGCTGGGTCGGCGCTTTCGGTTGGTTTATACGGAGGGTTTCTGGGAATAGGGCGGGATATCTCCCACACAACGGCGGCTTGCTTCGCACCTTGCATATATAATCAAGCAAGCCGCGGATCTCTTCTCTTATGCATGCATTGGGCTGCTGTAGTATAATTGCACATATCCA
This sequence comes from Coniochaeta sp. 2T2.1, assembly GCA_009194965.1. NCBI lineage: Eukaryota > Fungi > Ascomycota > Sordariomycetes > Coniochaetales > Coniochaetaceae > Coniochaeta > Coniochaeta sp. 2T2.1. Next base: position 1,736,019 of record VSMA01000002.1, on the reverse strand, counting down.
TATTAATGTTGTCGTATTATACCGAGTCCTAGCCATGACCTGGCTTCGCCATGGAGACGGGACTGACTCATAGGGGGCCACAATGTGACGATTCTTGGCTTCACATGCTGTTGGATTGGGTTGGCTTATGTAATCCGGCGGGTGGATTGAGGTGGACCGGGCCGAGATGCGTCAACGACGTCACTGGGCCAAGTCCACGTTCTCCCCTGTTTCCTTCCCGCGATTCCGACACATCCATTACACACCTTATCTACCTCGCGGCGTTGCTATTTTGACTTTTCTCTTTGATGATGATGCTCTTATGATGCGACCTACGCTCATTCTGCTTGCATAACACGCCCGACCGTCCCTCAATTGCGGCGAGATGAGAGCGGTTCTCCGCCTGAGCCGGCTCGTCTCTCCACTGCCGCAACCACTTGCTCCGACGACTTTTTCCTCCTGCTCCTCTTCCTCGACGGCTGCGCGGATTGCTCGACTTTCAAACCCTCCCTCGACCGTCTTTACGCGACAACAATCCACTCTCGTTAGGCTCCTTCGCCCTCGAGGCCACAGCCACAAGCAAAACCGATCGTCATGGCGCGCATCGCGATACACCCTACTAGCCTCGGCCAACGGCGCCGCCCTAGGCACAGCAGCCTTCGTGCAGCTCTCCGAGGAGGACAATGACGGCACCGAGCAGACGGCGGAGAAGCGCATGCTGCAGGTGTCGAGGGACGAGATCAAGAAGAGGGTGCACGACGACGACACGGGGCTGAGGCGCATACGCCACCACATTGTGCTCTTCCTCGACCTCTACATCTGGGAACCGCTGTGCACGGGGGTCAGGTTCTTACAGCTCGCGGCCATATTCGTCCCTGTCATCATCACCGTGCCGGTTATGTGGTTAGGGAAGCGCCAGCGGGATCACGATAACGAGAGGAGTGGCACGCTGTGGTGGTATGGGTTTCTTGTCCGGGCTATGGAGTGGGCTGGGCCTGCATTCATCAAGGTACGGTATATCCAGGTATACATCAATGTGCTTCCTCGCGACTAACACGCAAACAGCTCGGACAATGGGCAGCCTCCCGGTCTGACATCTTCCCGACCGAGCTCTGCGAGATCATGTCAAAACTCCACTCCAACGCCCCCGCGCACTCCATTCACGCTACAAAGCGTACAGTAGAGAAGGCCTTTGACGGCCGCCGCTTCGAAGACATATTCGACGAGTTCGACGAGAAGCCCCTCGGCGTCGGCGCCATCGCGCAAGTCTACAAGGCGAAGCTAAAACCCGACCTGGCAGTACCAGGCGACGTCGACGCCCGCGAAGACCCCAAAAACCTGCGCCGACAGGTGAAGCGGAACATTGATACAGCCCTAAAAAGCTCGCCCAAGCGTGTTCCCTCCTCCTACGTGGCCATCAAGGTCCTACACCCGGGTGTGGAGCGCACCGTGCGCCGCGACCTGCGCATCATGGGCTTCTTCGCGTCGGTGCTCAACATCGTGCCCACCATAGAATGGCTTTCCCTACCAGACGAAGTAACGCAGTTCGGCGAGATGATGAAGCTCCAGCTCGACCTGCGCATCGAGGCAGCCAACCTGGCCATCTTCAGGAAGAATTTCAAGGACCGCACAACGACCTGGTTCCCCTTCCCCTACACCGAGTTCACAACCCGCAACGTCCTGATAGAAGAGTTCGCCCAGGGAATCCCACTAGCGGACTTCATCGAGAACGGCGGCGGCGTCTTCCAGCAGGACATCGCCACCGAGGGGCTAGACTCCTTCCTCCGCATGCTGCTGCTCGACAACTTCGTCCACGCCGACCTGCACCCGGGGAACATAATGGTGCGCTTCTACCAGTCCGAGAAACCCAGCTTTCCATTCCGCCGGTCGTCTTCCACCTCGGAGCACCCGGACGAACAGCCCGACGTGACGGAGCAAGTCCTCGCCCGCCTCCGACCCTTCCAGCAGCGAAAAGACAAGGCGGGCTGGGAGGCCGAGCTCCAGCGTCTCGACCACGAGGGCTACCGTCCGCAGCTGATCTTCATCGACGCCGGGCTGGTCACGGAGCTGAACGCTACGAACAGGCGGAACTTCCTCGACCTCTTCCGCGCCGTGGCCGAGTTCGACGGGTACAAGGCCGGCAACCTCATGTGCGAGCGGTGTCGCCAGCCCGACGCGGTGTTGGACCAGGAGATCTTTGCGCTGAAGATGCAGCACCTCGTCCTGAGCGTCAAGTCCCGCACTTTAGCGCTAGGTAACGTGAGGATAGGGGATATCCTGCAAGACGTCCTGGGCATGGTGAGACAGCACCACGTGCGCATGGAGGGGGACTTCGTCAACGTGGTGGTCAGCATCTTCTTGCTAGAGGGCATTGGGAGGACGTTGGACCCGGATCTGGATCTGCTGAGCGCCTCGCTGCCGATACTGCGGTTGCTTGGCGCGAAGGGCGGGACGGATATGATGAAGCAGGGCGACTTCTCGATGTTGATGGTCTGGGTGGGACTGGAGACGAGGAGGTTTATGCAGGCTAGTATTGAGGATGTGAGTACCCTCCCATTTCACCTGACAGAGTCTGGGCGGTGTGGCTAACTTGAAATAGGTTGAGCGGCTGGTGAAGTACGATTTGCTGGCGCCGAACGTGTAACATATTGATGAGCGGACTGACTATGGGATTTACGAGGAGGAGTTCGAGAGAGCGTGGCAAGCCCGGCGTTTTGAGCGGTAATAAGAAGAGGGCATAGATGACAACATATTTGCACCTTTCCTTCCCAGATGTATACCTGCTTGCGCTTACATTCCGGCAAAGGGCTGCGGAGAGATCGCGAACGGCCGGCCTGACATTACATTGGAATGGATGAGGCTGTCTTCGCCACTTGGAAGCTGTAAGGGCAAGGGCAAGGGGAATCGACATTGGCAATTTTACCGAGGATTGGGGGTCAACACCTTGTCAAGCCAGTCGCTCATGGTGCGAATGCACACCTGCTTCGAAGTCTGCCACTCTGCGGCTGAGTGTGTCTGTGGTGGTCTCGGGTTCCCATGCCTGGTTAGCATCATATGCACGAGCGGGTCACGATGTTGGTTCAGCTGAAAACCGAACCCTCCCACCGATGATCCTTGTGCTCTGGATGTTCATCGATCCGTCCGTCTCCATCCATCCCACCCGAAGTCCATTTAGTCGATATACCATCAGCAACAGAAGACTCCAAGTCGCCGTGGTAGGTAGTAGGCTTGTATGCCAATCTGTTGTGTTGCGCCAGTACCAAGGGAGTCAATCCGACCTTGTTTGCATTTCCCGATCAGCATGAAACGACTCCGACGCTATCTGAAGAAGGAGAAGTCGAAGACGAGCATCGCGATTGTGGAGACGATAGACGTTGGTCCCCTGGTCCTTTCCGATACCTGCGGCCCGAGCGGTAAAGGCGTCGACCTGGTTTTCGTCCACGGCCTCCGTGGTAACAGGATCTCTACGTGGTCGACCCCGGAAGCATGCTGGCCCAGAGACTTCCTGAAGGATGATATCGAGTATGCGAGGGTTATCACATGGGGCCACGACTCGAGCGTTGCCAACGTCACAGCTTATGCCAGCAAGGAGAGCGTATTCGGGCATGCCTCTACTCTCCTGGAGGATCTTGCTAGGCTACGGCAAGGTGTCATCCACGTGAGTTACGCGTAAAGAGACTTGTATACCACCACGACCAGGATTCTGCTGACGGTAGATAGGATCGCCCGATAGTATTCCTTGGACACAGTCTGGGTGGATTGATCGTCAAGGAAGCCCTGATCACATCGGCCTCCTACAAAAGCAACAATCAACATCCAGCCCTTGGTGCGATTTATGCGAGTACGAGGGGGGTAATTTTCCTCGGTACTCCTCATCGCGGCAGTGATAAGGAGACTTTGGCTCATATCATTGGGTTGATAGCGATGGTCTCCTTGCGACAGCCAAACCAGCAACTACTAGAAAGCTTGCAGCCAGATTCCCATAACCTTGAGAGACAACGGCAGGCTTTCGTCAGCATATCGAACAACATGCCAGTTGTATGCTTCAGAGAAGAGCTTCCTAGCTCTATAGGAATAGTATACATCCCAACAGCTTCACATTGTGATGTGTACAGGGTGACTAATATGTGTTTTTCCCAAAGATCGTCCCAGCTGCCTCGGCGTCATACGATGGCTTCAATGTCCGGAACAACTCTGTAAAGGCAAATCATAGGGACATGGTCAAATTTGCGACCAAGGCAGACGTCGGATATCAGAGGGTATTGGGGCACATATTGGAGCTTGTCAGACTTGCTGAGAAGGAGCAAGACGAGGAAGGTAAACAGCCTGTATTTGATTAGTAGTGCAAACAAGAGCGCACCATATGCTAAAGTATTGCGTGCCATATAGTCACAAGGTCCATCGAGACTAGAAGAGACGGTGTGTCCTTTTCTCTTCGGATACCTGAGTCTACAAATCGCGGTCTGCTAACCATGCCGCGCATAGAAATCTTAACCGCTCTTGGATATGCGAATCTGGAAAACGAAGACGACAATGTGGGAGACGCATATTCAGATACGTTCACATGGATCTGGAACGGAGTCACGGAGGAGAGCCAGCCAAGTCCAACTCCCAGCCCCAGCCCGCTGGTATCACTCCTCAACCAAATGTTTGACCCAGACTCTGTAAAGAACAGTACAAACAAAACGAGGTTTCCAGAATGGTTGCTTAGCCACCAGAACACCTTCTGGATCAGCGGCAAAGCCGGGTGCGGCAAATCGACGCTGATGAAATACCTCTACCGACATCCAACAACAAAGGAGCTACTGCGCAGATGGGCCGGAGACAAGCGGCTCGTCTTGGCCGGATTCTTCATATTTGAGCGAGGGAGCAAGCTCCAAAAGTCACGGGAGGGTATGCTGAGGAGCATTCTGTATCAGATCCTCAGCCGCGACCGTAACCTGATATCAGTGGCTTTCGACAAGTACTTCGGTACGACGATGGACTCCGCGAACGCCGGCTTGATGACCTACGGGGCCTTGCGGAAGGCATTCGAGGCTGTACTAGACCATTTAGAAGGATGCAAAGTATGTCTGTTTATCGACGGCCTGGACGAGTACCGGGTCGTTGATGGGCTCGACAAATACAAGCCAAAGGATTTCAACCTCTCGTTCACCAGCTCAAACCAACAAGAGCGGTTGTGGGGGCGGAGTGCGTGGATAACTGACGGCCACAAGGAGATCATTGGTCTTTTCCAGCGGCTCAAGAACTGGAGGGACTTCAAGCTCTGTCTGTCATCCAGAGAGCTGCCGTTGTTTGAGCAGGCCTTCTGGAGCATCCCGAAAATGCGGCTCCATGAGTTGACGCTGGAGGACATCAAACGCTACTGCGACGGCCGTCTTGAAGACGAAGCCCCATGCATGCCGGACCGTGCTTCACTGTCCAAAGCGATCGTCAGCAAATCATCTGGTGTCTTTCTTTGGGTTCGTCTGGTTATCGACATGCTGGTGGAGGGAAACGCCAACGGAGACACTCCAGCAGAGCTCTGGTCAACACTTACGTCTCTTCCGGATGAGCTTGGCGGGAGGGATGGATTGTATGCACGGATGCTGTTCAACATCCGACCGGACCATAGGGGAGAGTCATCCCGGATGCTGGCGCTCACTCTGAGAGCTGTCAACCCATTGGATCCGGTCATGTTGTCTTTCGGGCTTGAGGCAGCCACTGTCCCAGACGTGCCTCGCGATCCTTTCTCGCCGAAGACTGTTCAGGAGCTTCTGTCAGAGGTCGATAGGATGAAGTCAAGACTCAGGAGCAGGACTGCGGGACTGCTAGAGGCCGAGCCGAAAGTGCAGTTTATGCACTTGACAGCCAAGGAGTTTGTCTCAAGACCAGATATACAGGAGATGGTGACAAAATGGTCGACAGCTGCACTTGACGAGGTCGACCTGAATCTTGCGTTGCTCAGCGGATGCATACGCCGTTTGAAGTGCTGCGCTGGTTCCATTCCGGAGCTCGAACCACCGAACGCCGTACAGGAGAATATCATGGACATCTGGAGGACTGTTCATATTCCGGTAGAAGGCTTTATCTACATCTCAGACGCGATGCACTATGCCAGAAGAGTTGATGCTCGGCTCCGCAGCATCCATGAGCGCCGAGAGCTCTACACGGCGCTGCTCGATGAGCTTGACAACACCGGACAGTATCTGGCTCGTATGATTGAGGAGCAACACGTAAGGCGTCTGGGGCGGCCTGGTAGGGAGCAGGATCGGTGGCCAGAGCTTGAGCCCATGGAGACAGGACCGGTCCCTGTCCGAGGCAATTTCGCGGAGTATGCCATCCAAGCAGGGCTTGCGGCATACCTTGAAGTCAAACTGGAACATTCAACAAGAGAACAACTATTAGCGTCGGCGACAAGCCTGCTCGGCCAAGCAACAATGGCGCAGAGCTACGGCACCACAGCTCTGGAGATCCGGGGACTGGCCCAGACTCGGTTCGGGGCTATTGTCCCCGAACCACAAGTACTAGAGGTGATACTCGCTTTTCTAGGTAAAACCACTGCCTGCGACCTCTTGAACCGGAATATCGGACCGAACGAGGCAATGTTCGTGAAAGACGGCATGACTCTTTGGGGCAATACACTGCTCTGCGGACAAGCACTCTTTGCCAGAAGACAGAGAGAAGATCTGTCCGAAAACCCGGAGAGCGAAGCTGAGGCCTTGAACGACCAGTACAGGCGACGCTGGATCTCCATCGTCAAACTTCTCATTCAGCATGGTGCCGACGTTCGAGCGCAGTTCATTCTTGCCGGAACCACTCCGGTCGATGTGAAAGCGTGGTTACGGACTGTACTGAGTTCAACGCCAGCTTATGGTGCGGAATTGTCGGAACTCGAGGACTTGATCAGGCGGCGGTCGAGACCTGATCATAGATGCGCTCCTAGCTGACGTACTTGAAGTGAAAGGAAACGTTTCCCAATCGAGAGAGATAGGTCTCTATCCCATCCGACCTTGTGGTTTAATGGAATACTCAAAGCTCTAGATGGGTTTCCGACCGTGCTCGTCCTTGTATCCTGTGAACTGGGTTTGACAGGCAAGGTACCTCAGGGACATGTTGCCGGTGTCAGAGAAGCACATTACGTGGGGATCATTACAAAACGTCGAAAGGCTACGTAAAACCATCTCGAATCCGTCCAAGTTGCCTCGGATCTCTCTCCTTACGGTGTTCAAAGACGACAAACACGTCAAAGCCCATCCAAATATTCGACAACAAATCCATGCCCTCCCCTCACAGCAGCCCTCCCCTCACAGCAGCCCTCCCCTCACAGCCACCTCGACCGCATTATTAAACTGGAACCTCGCAACATTCACCCCAGCCCCAGTCTGCGAATGTCCCATCGCCCTAACAAAATGCGAGCACGGCGTATTCCGATCGCACCCCTCCTCAACCAGAAACCTGATGCCCTCCGACCACCCATTCGCAGCGGCAATATGGATAGCTCCGAGCTCCAGTCCTTCGGTCCGGCACAGATCCGCCTTTCCGCCGAAATCCACGACGAGACGAAGACAGTCCATGTCCGCCGCCAGGGCAGCGAAGTGGCACGCCGACAGACCCGGGGCCGTCGTTAATCTGTTCACGTCCGCGCCGGCCTCGAGAAGCAGCCCGACCGTCCCCGGCCGTCCCTCGCGACACGCGATGTGGAGCGGCGTCCGGCCGTAGACGTCCGGCGCGTCGACTTCGGCGCCGAGGTCGAGGAGGAGGCTGACCGCCTCGCTGGCACCGGTTGCCGCGGCGTGCCAGAGGGGTGTTCGGCCGTAGCCGTCTTGGATGTCCAAGGTGTCGTCGCGGCAGGTTGCTGCAGCTGCGATCTTGGCGAGCGCGGAAATGGAGGCTGGGTTGTTCATGGCTGCGGCCCGGTGCATGGCTGCTTCGCCAAGTCCGTTTCTTGCTGTGTATACGGTATTAGTGTCGGTCGTACGTGGCTGGTCCGGTCTGGTTGTTGTGGCGTAACCGTTCTCCTCGGTTGCTGTTCCGTCCGGTCTCCCGAATCGGGTGTAGTATGGGTTGCTAACCTCCGTTGGTGTTTTCATCCTCTCATTCCGCAGGATGCTGGAGCCGTTGTCCGACAGGTCGTATGCTGCCGCCAGGTGCGCTGGGGGCTCTTCCAACCGTCCGTGTCTGGTTCGGTTGAGGTCAGCGATCTGCGAGGGCTTCCAGTTCTCGAGTAGATAATCCACCAGGTCGCCGTGGCCCATGGCAGCCGCCAGGTGGACGGTGGTGAAGCCCGCGACGGTCTTGCTGTATTGGTCCGCCCCATGTTCGGTCAGGAGACGCACGATATCCGTGTGGCCGAAGATGGCGGCCCAGTGTATCGGCTTGAAGGCGAGAAAGTTCGAGGAGAGGTGGTAGTGGTTGAAGCTCCCGCCCGTTGTCTTGACTTCGAGAGGCACGGATACGAGTTTCGTCTGCACGAGCTCCCTTACCGCCGCCACGTCGCCTGTGATACAAGCAGCGGCCAACTTGTTCGTGAAGTACTGCTCGAAGATGCCGAGTTTCGTCCAGTTCTCTCCAGCGAGCTTGGTTTCGAAGGCGTAGCTTCTCACGCCCGCGAGCGGGATCTGCAAGTCCCCCCGTGCGTTGCTCTTGCTGTTCCGTTGAGTCATCCGTATCTTCGAGGGGAGCTCGCGGACCATGTTGATGCTCTGGCGGAAGGTCAGGTCGGTGGTATCATCCACCACCTCGCACGCCATACGTCGAGTTAGAGCAATGAGGTGGTCCATTTCCGCCCTGTTTCTGAGGAAGTTTGCCGGGTTGTGGATTCTGGCACTCCCGAAGACCTCCTTTCCATCCAGCTCCTCGGCAAAGACAGCGTCGCTCTTGTACAGCTTGAGACGGCAAAAGGTCTTGTCCATCTTTCTGAACTTGACAAGCGACGCGCTCATCCCATACCTCGATATGTTTAGCTGCTGGCTTTGCGTGGCGGAAGGCATCATCAGTTCCGAGCAGTCTTCCTGCGAGATTCCGAGGCACGTCTGCTGAAGTGTCTCCCCCGTAAGCACATCTCTGCAGATGGGGGTGGCAAACCAGTTGCCCAGCTGGCCCTCGATCTGGTCGACAAGAGCGAAGACGTCAAGATAAGAAAACTTCTGATCGGGCCCCGACGATCGAGATAGCCGATATCGAAAGCCGCCTAGGACTTTGTTGTGCCGAGAATGTCCGGATCTGAGGGTTCTTGACGCGCGGTCCCATCGTGACGAGGGATAGGCCTCGATCAGGGAGTACGATACATCCTTGTCGACGGCTTCCAGTTCCTCCAGCTTGATCTCGGGGAGCACCCACGCCGGCTTCTGCTTCACGTACACATACGTGAAGCCCTTCGAAGGACGCTTCTCAACCGACGGGTCATCAACAGAACTGTCGACCTTTATCAACTCGTCGCTCTGTATCCTCGCGAACTGACCACTGCCCAAGGCGACCAGCCGAAGGCAGTGGTAGTATTCTCGCTTGTCGGCGCCCATGAACGGGGCGCAGTTGAGAATCGCAATGTAGTCCGTATGGGCCTCGCTGTCTAAATCCGCAGGGCCATGGAGTCCCATGTTGGAGGCAGCGGAGTTTGCGTGAATGGGACGAAGGCGGAGCTGCACATGCAGTCCAGCGTTGGTGAAACTAGACGGAGCGCTAGGCCTAGACATGTCTTGCACCGATGGCACGACATGGATGGTCTCTTGGAAGTACCTCGGTGACGATGCCAGGAGCCCGGACAGCTGACTGCTCAAGGGATCGCCTTTTGGGCATTTCCAGGCAAATAAAGAGTGGTCGTCGACAGCTGCACGTAAGTTAGCACATAATGACTCAAGATACGACGTATAGACAGCAGTCACTCACACCTCAAAATCTCCTCCTGCAGCCGAACAAACGCCCTCGAACCCTCACCATACAACAGAGGCATGTTAACCTGGAAAAGCCCCATCAAACAGTACGCAATATCCTCCGGCCTCGTCGTCGTCCTCCTCGCCGCCCACGCCATCCTACAGGCAACACTCAGCTCCTCCACGCCCATTTCTCCGGACAGAACCTGGCTATCCACCCCGGTCGTCCTGCTTAACTGCTCCCTGAAGTCTGGCCTGTCGCGCTTGCTCCCAATATACGACCACTTGTAATCGTAAAACATGACATTCGCCGGCGCGACGAGCTCCTGCAGCGTCCAACCGCGCGTAAACCACTTACACCGCGAGATATCAGGGTTCATAATGCCCGGTCCGACATCCACGTCGTCCAAAAACACATAGCACACCCCCGCGCCCTCGTACCAGCGGTACATGGAGTTGATCGCCTCCGACAGCTCGGCGCTCGACGTCTTGTCGATGCAGCTTGTGTCCACCCATAGGTAGCGGTAGCCCTGCGAGAGCGCGAGGGAGCACGCAGCGCGGATCTTGACGTACCCCTTTTTCAAGGCGGTCGGGTGATGGGTCCATGCTGAGGCGTCGCGGCGCCCTGCTAGGGTGAGTTCCTGGAGTTGTTGGAGGGTCGGCTCATCTTGCTCCTGGCCCCAGGTGTGAGAGAGGATTGCGTAGGGCGGGGTGATGTCGGATAGGAAGCTGGTTATTTCTAGGGTTGTGGTGTCTACGAGTCTCATGGTGGGCCGGAAGGAGACAGTCGCAGCAGGTGAGCGTGCCGGCGACGGTGAAGTTATGGCGGTGACCAGATCATTTCAATATTGCTTGGTGTCACCGTAGTTCAAGTTTGACATGAACGTTCGTGGAGGTCAGCTGAGGCGTGCCTTGAGATAGCGAGCGGTTTCAGCTGAGCTGTCGAAGTATCGAACTACGCCTGTAATAGGTTAGACCTTAACGCAGGCAGCCACACTCTTGGCGAAACTTGCTTTCCATTGCCCACGCGTATCACAGGGCATTCTCTCCTCAACGCAATTGTTGCCAAACGACTGTATGTACTTGTACCTATTTACATCGAAACCAACCTAAAAACCCCGGCAATGATCGCAAGCTATGCTAATCGGCACTAAAGACAGAGAAAGCAAGCCAATCCTCAGACATCAACAACAACAGAGTTGAACACAACATGCCCACAAGGAGGGCAACCATTGTTGATCGCCGGCCCGGTCTTCGCCTTACCATTCAGTTTGACTGTCACCGGCCCTGCGCGCCCGTTAAACGGCATCTCAAAGTAGGACAGCCCATTCTGGGTATTGAACGTCTGAGCATTGCCGCCGATGTCGACCGTGACCGACTTCTGCCCGTTCGTAGCCGTCATGATGGAGATGACGTCCTTCGCTCCGTTGGCGGCGGAGGTGTTCCCCCCCTGGCCCCAGATGGTACCGCCGTCGCTTCCGCAGCGGGCGGGAGTGGTCCGGTACCAGGCGACTGCCTTGTCTTCCTGGTTGACGGGGAGGTTGCGGTTGCCGGACTTGTAGGCTTGGATCATGTACGGCAGGATGGCGCGGAAGCCGGAGTGGTCGTAGCCGTCGATGTACTTGTCTGCGCCTTGAACTACTTGGCGCGGGTTGGTGTCGCAGATGTAGCTTGACTCGCCGTAGTCGTTCCCTGACAGGGCTGTTAGACGGCGCACATGTATGCGTACCAGGGCACAGAACTTACAGGTGATGATCTCGACAAAGTCAGGCATGACGTCCAGGACCTGCTGCCATCTATCGAACCACAGGGACTCGCTGGACGAGTACCAGTTCTTGTTCCACTGCGGCAGGTCTAGCGTAAGATGTCAGCATCGTAACAGAATCCGGTTGGGAGTGTGAACATACTGGTGTAGAACAATGGGCTGACACCCATCATGTACTTCTTCCCACGGAGAGCGTTCTTGTAAGCAACATCCTCGCCGGTGTTCATCTTTTGCTGCCCTGCCTGAGGCCACGCTCCCCAAGAGACTGATCATTGTTAGCTGCGTCTCCTCTCTTTACTAGGAATGCCGTGACAAAACTTACAAGCACCATCAATAACCCCCAGTTTCTCACCCACACCATGGGCACCCAGACTCGACCAGTCCGGCACCAAGAAGATACCACCAGTCTGCTGCCTAACGGCGTTCCAGTTGTCCGCCCACCCGGGGCCCTCGAAAGTGGACACGAAAGGCCTCCCCTCGACCTTCATCTGCGCCCGCGAGTTCTTGTACGTGTTGACGAGGTCGACGACCTGCTGCACCGACCAGTTGCCGGCCGCCATGTCGAACGAGATGAACAGCACGAAGCCGCCGACCTGCTCGGCGGCGGCGTAGGCGTTGTGCAGTTGGGGTTGGGTCCAGTAGTCGTTGGGGCCGATGTTCAGGGAGAAAGCCGTCTATGCCGGCTGCCTTGGCTGTATTGATCTCGTGGGCCCACTGGTCTTGCGTTTGGCCGTCGCAGATGCCGACCTGGAGAGTATTAGAGGGACTGGCATGTGGGAAGGGGGGAAGGGGGGAGCACTTGCCATGTAATGTGCGAATACTTGTCGTGCCATTGTGTTGTTGTGGGGTGGATGGTGTGGATGATGAGGGTGTTGAGGGTATGGCGGCTGTTGAGGATACTGAGGGTATGGCGGCTGTTGAGGATACTGCGGCTGTTGGGGATACTGCGGCTGTTGGGGATACTGCGGCTGCTGAGGATACTGAGGATATTGGGGATACTGAGGATATTGGGGATACTGAGGATATTGGGGATACTGAGGTTGTTGAGGTTGTTGAGGGTATTGAGGATACTGTGGTTGCTGGTTCTGTTCTCTATCCCGACTGCCGGAGAGAAAACGCTTGAATCGATCTAGATCTCTATGAGTATGTCTGGTGACTGTATGCTAAGGTAGTCGGCTCTAACATACCCATAACGGCGAGGTCTTAAGGGTCGTTAAATAGGTCTCTACAGGAGTTGGTATAAGTCTGCAACACTGTCAGTATCTGGATAGTGCGGCCGCTGCAACAAATCTGGAGTCCTCATGACTTCACAGCCCATTCGGAAATGCCATCAGCCCGCCTGTCGTCCACGAGGAAAGAAGACCCAAAAGGATCTAGACATCATCCAGCGGCGGGTCCTATTGGAATAGAATGCACCAAGGAGCCGTGAGACTGCATGGGGCGGGAAGCTAGTGTGAGATGTTGCGGCGAGGTTATGGCCACACAAGCTTCGCATCCGTGGCCCCCAATCCATCCTTAGAAGATGACTCCTGAGTTCAGCCCCTGAGACAAGCTGGCGGTGAGACGGAAACAACAACTGAGGGAGTCAAAGGCTGCGACCGTGAAGGACGAGGAGAAACCTCTCATCACTAACGGTTGCCAGCCTCGAGGAATAGAGACAACTAAGGACATATTGTGCGTACCTGTGTTCGAGTTAGCAACTATTATGCTGGAGTTGTGGCTGGCATGTTACTGAAAATAGAGGTGTTGTCGAGTGGCTTGGCGAGATAAACTCGCAGCTTCAGCCCAGACTGAGCCGTATCCACACCACCAAGACCGCTAAATATGCGCCCAACATTGGCAGGCTACAGGCACAGGACCTGGGAGCGGCATGGATGCAATAAGATCCGAACCGGCAACTTGATCCTATTCTCAACCCCTGCTCACATCAGCGTACCTGTGGCTTAGGCATCACAAGAACAGAATGAATAGGATTTGGTATGTCCGAACATTAATGGAGTCCGAACCATACGCAGCCTGATGTCAAACAAGACCCCTCGTAGACAAAGAGAAGGCGCTTTGCCAGTTAAGATTGTTGATGACGAGGATTAATCTGAAGTGAACTGAGCGGACCGATGTAAGTGTCCTTCGCTTCGCAACGACGCTGAAACCCATCCAAACCAAACCTTACGGGTAGGTATTCAAGAACACCGAGGAGGGTGTATCGCAAATAGAAAGCAAGACGAAGGCAACTCCACAGGAGCCCTTGCGGTGTCGGCATGTACTCGTTGGATATGGGAGGGTCAAGTAGACCGCCTGTGAGCTTCGAAAACTCTGGACCGAGCAGCGACCGGAGTTGGGCCTCGTCGAACAGCTTGAGCTCCTCCGTTGCAGCTAATGCCCTCTGGTTCCAGGCCAAATGCGCTTGTTTCTGGGTTACATTGATCTTGCAATTGCAGTCCACCGTTGGCTGTTCGAGGCCCGGGTGCCCTGCAGGCTTCGTCTGAAGATAATTCCTGAGGTAGGCTTCGAGAAGAGCAGCAGCGAACTGTCGATACCTCGGCGTGCTGAGCGGAATCGAGCATTGTTGGAGGATAGCCATAAGGCTTTCGCAAGAAGGGAAACCACAGGTGGTGAAACTCGTTCTTGTGAGCCTTGAAAAAAGAGCTTCTGAACTGTGGGCGGAGGCAGACCCTCCACCACGATGGCCCTCACCAAATATGCCAGGACGTCGTGGGTGGTAGTTGAGCCAGCCATCGCCCCAGGGGGCGCCGACTTCGCCTTGCCGCCTCGCGAACTAGAGTGTCGTGGTTCTCAGCTAGCTTGAGACAGTTGAGAGCTCTCCATATTTTGACATACAGGTCTGCATGGAAGAACAGCCAGTCTGATTTGATGTGTAAAGAGTCGAAGAAGTCGCTGTCGTCCGAGGAATTCCCGTCGTCGTGTGCCTGTGCGTCACCGCTGATTGTTGGCGCCGAGTGGCAGGCCCACGTCCATGATCTTGACTCAAGTGTCACCGCAGCAACCTGATTCAATGGCTGCGTAGTGCACAGCATTGTGGTTGGGGAATCGGGAAGCTGTGGAGTTGAGACGCGCTCGCGGGAAACAATGCTGAAGAGACGCGAACCCCTGCTGGCGCATGAGCCCCTGCGCCACCGAGGTTCACTGGTAGCCGTCGGTATAGGGTAGGTCGGCGCACCCAGCAAGCATGGCAATCTCTCCCAGACAAGCACCATTCGTGCCATCTTCAAGATCTCGTTTCGCTGGACCACGGCCAGCAGGACGGCAGTTTGTCTCACAATATCTGGCACGACGCTGGGCACGACTAGCCCGAGAGCGACGGCCCGTCTCGGGGGCGCCATCGGATCATGTCTCGTTTCGTCGACGGACCCTGAGAGCCGTTGACACTACCGTAGGGAAGCAGGCTTTTTGTCTCCGCATCCTCACCTCTCCCCTCTTGGCATTGTTACGACTTCAGCATGCTTCACTGCGCCGAAATTCGAGGGGTAATCCCCTAGAAGTTCCCCTCCGGGCTTCTGCGAGAATCCCGGGATCTTGAAGTCCGTCAATCAGGAGAGCGAACTGTAGCTCATCGACGCGCGTTTTTTTCCACAGGGCTATACTGTGGTATACCATTGGGACCCTGGGATTCTCGGAGCAGAGCCTCACCAGGGATTTTCTATTCTGCACTTGCTCTAGCAAAAACCGGGTTGCCGAATCGAAATCCGCCAATCCTCGTCCTGGAGCAATATCAGGGGTTCTATTCCGGCCCCTCAACCCCTTCCGAGCATGTGCTTCTCGGCGCAGAAGGGGACGAGAAGCGCCTCAGCCGAAAACCTCTATATCTTGATACGCCGCCGGCAGCCTGGGATGGAGATCTCCGAACGAGTGTTCGGTCACCTTCGATAAATCCAACGAAGTCAAAATGGCGCTCCGGTCAACCGTCCTGCTGTGTCTCCTTTCCGTCTTCTCCTTCGCCTCCTCCGTGCTGGCGGCTTTCGGATACACCACCTCGGGCAGCAACTATGTCATAGATGCCGGCTCCTCCAACGCGCTCGTTTTCTCCGTCAGTTCGTCCAGCTGCGACATCAACTCCATCATGTACCGGGGGACCGAGCTGCAGTACTCGAGCCAAGGGACACACATCAGCTCCGGCCTGGGCTCGGCGACTGTCTCTATTGCTAAAATCTCCGGCACGTACAACTACGTCAAGGTGACATGCGTTACCTCGACGTTGACCCACTACATGGTGGTGAAGGAAGGGGATAGCACCATCTACATGGCGACATACATCAGCGCCGAGCCCTCCATCGGCGAGCTACGCTTCATTGCACGTCTGCTCCCAAGCCAGCTGCCAAACGAGTACCCTTACGGCACAGCCTCCAACACGAACGGCGGGACTGCCATCGAGGGCTCGGATGTATACCTGGTTAGCGGGCAGACGCGCTCAAAGTTCTACTCGTCCACACGCTACATCGACGAGGACGTCCACTGCGTGTATGGCGGCACCGATGTCATCCACGTGTGCATCATGACGCCTCAGCAAGAGTCATCGTCTGGCGGACCCTTCTTCCGAGATATCGACTCGAACAACGCCGGCGCTTCGACCAACCTGTACAACTACATGAACAGCGGCCACGTACAAACCGAGGCGTTCCGCACCGGTCTGCACGGCCCGTACGTGATGCAGTTCTCGCGCTCCGGAATCCCAAGCGTCAAGTCCGTCGACGTCTCCTGGTTCGGCGACATCGGAGCCACAGGCTACGTCCCCGCCTCCGGACGCGGCAAGGTCACCGGCACAGCAAGCGGCGTGGGCAGCAGCTTCCAACCGGTCGTGCACTGGTACAACTCGGCCGCGCAGTACTGGACGGTAGCGAGCTCTTCCGGCTCCTTCACCTCGCCGGCCATGAAGCCGGGGACGTACACCATGGTGCTGTACCAGACCGAGTTCAAGGTCGCCACCAGCTCCGTCACCGTCTCCGCCGGGAAGACCACGACGGCCAACATCGCCAGCACGTTCAGCACCGCGCACACCACGCTGTGGAAGATCGGCGAGTACGACGGCCAACCGACGGGCTTCCGCAACGCGGATAAGTTCCTCCGCATGCACCCGTCCGACAGCCGCATGAGCAGCTGGGGCCCGCTGACGTACACTGTCGGCAGCTCGGCGCTGAGCGACTTCCCCATGGCTGTGTTCAAGAGCGTCAATAACCCCGTGACCATCAAGTTCACCCTCGCCAGTGCACCCGGTGCCGCTACACTCCGTGTTGCCACTACGCTGAGCTTTGCCGGAAGCCGTCCGCAGGCAGTGGTAAACAGCTGGACTGGCCCGGCACCTAGTGCCCCGACCAAGATTGACAGTCGCGGTGTGACGAGGGGAGCATACCGTGGGTACGGCGAGGTGTACGATGTCAGCATCCCTTCTGGCACGCTTCTCAAGGGCAGCAACACCATTACCATCAGCTCGCTTTCTGGAAGCGATGGTGATGCGTTCTTGAGTCCCAATTTTGTAAGTCCCAGCTGTTTATCACTCGCAGAAGCAAGCTAACAGTTTTAGATTTTTGATTGCGTCGAGCTCTTCACGGCCTAGAAAATGGAATAGCCCTGATACAGTCGCAAACATAGGGATATTGCCCAACACCAAATGCGCCTTATCCCATCACGAGCAGTAGAACCAGGCATCTCCCCGTCCGTGACGCCAGAGATGACTCTTGTGCAATGGTCGAGCAGCGGGGGGGGGGGGGGGGAGAACAGCACATCATGTACATATCTCCGCCGTGCCAACAACGACCTAGTTTTCTCCCAATCCCCCGCCTAGTCCTTCCGTCTCTTGTGAAGCGTTAACCATCGCAACAAAAGACACGTACGAATCAGGATGAGGACCCTCCTCCAGATCCCTGATACCCCTGCAATGCTCGACGAGCCAGTGACTATGTGCTAAACAGTGCAGATGTATTAGCTCCGCCTCCCTATGACAAAACAAACGGAACACTTTATGGGCAGGTAACCGTACCCTGGTAAACGGAAGAGGGCAAGTCGCAAGTGCCGTGGTTATGCTCGCTGCACGGCGTCGCGAGACAGTCGTGCATGGCGCAGCGCAGTACGTGTCTCGACTCCCAGTCCACGGCCGCCTTCCAGTACCGGCCGCAGAAATCGTCGAAGCTGAAGAAGTTCAGGTCGGAGTGGAAGTATTTCTGGCTCTTGATGAAGCACTCGGCCTAACGAGGGTAGGGGGCGGTTGTTAGTTGGACTGGTATCTTTAATGGGATGGAAAGGAGTGGGATGCTCACCCAGCAGCCGGGCAGGCCTTCTAGATGTGCGGCTACGGAGTTCGTGGACGGTTCTTCGCCGTTCCAGAGGGCTTTGGCGGCTGTGTTTGTGGGAGGAGAGACTGGGCTACCGATGGCCAGACTGGCGAGTCCAGCCACAAGCGAGGAAAGTGTTTGGATACGCATCTTGTCGTCGTTGATGGTTGTTTGTGTCAAAATGGCGAAAACCCTTTAATGTCGAAACAGACAGGAGATATCATCGACAGGATGGAGAGTGGAAATGTCGCTTTGTGAAGATAAAGACCTGCAAACTGTCCACATGTTGGCTTCCGGGCCCGAAGTTGAACTGAAGCTTGTGGCAGACCTTCGCACCATGTACCAGCGTCGTTCGGCCGACGAATATCAAACCGACAAACTCTAACCACACCATCCTCATACCAAGAACGCATAAGGCCGATCAAAGCACTCATCCCATCTCGTGCGTCCCCCGCTCCAGAACCTTTCAAACGCGACCTTCGCTACCAGCGGCTGCGAGCTGCCCAGCTCCCGGCTCTGTTCATCCAGATACCGCAGGACAAACTTTCGCTCGATGTCGCTGCCCTCCCGTGCCTCGAACCCGGCCACGATAAGCGGCCACAATAAGCTTTTTTTCAGCAGCGGTGCCTCGAGCCCTTCGGCCAGCAGCAACATCAGACGGTCACGCTGTGCGGACCTCCGGGTTTGGAGCTCTCGTGAGGACGGGAGGAGGGATATGCTTTGGAGGGAGGAGATGCAGTACAGTGTTAGGGCGGAATGGAAGATATTGCCTACTAATAGCCAGGCGGAGCTGAAGTCGGATGCGCTTGAGTCGGCCCATTGTTGAGGGGAGAAGGCGGTGATGTGGTCGAGGATGGTTTGCGCTTCCGCGGCCAAGTCCTGGATGTCTTCCACGCTGTTGAACGGATCTGCCTTGCGAGCTCGCAGGTGGTTGAGTCTGACCGTGTCGTGAAACAGGTACTGAGCACATGGGAAGGGAGGATATATGCCGAGGCCGTACAGGCTCGGTACTATGTCGATGAGTTCAATGATCGGGGCGAGACTGATCTGGTCGTCTGCCGGGCTTGTGGTGTTGGCCGTGACGATGACCCTGTTTATCATCAGCGAGGCTCGTCGATGCCCAGGTGTGGCGACTTGTACCTACAGCAGGAGAGCAAGTAGAGACGGCTTGAGGCGCTCGGCTGACTGCATCAGTTTGTCGAAGCCTCCACGAAGTTTAAGCAGTGCCATTATCCCATTAACATGGGGCCGCCACTCGTTAGAGATGGACTGTTGCAGCTGTGTGGACCGTATTCTTGTCAGTTGGCTGGCCATATCAGATGTACAAGAGACAACGTCAACTGACCTCCCCGATCAGAAACACCAGGACAGTAGTAATGGTCTCGTCAGTGGCCCGCGTCTCTTCTTTGCCGATGTCCTCATTCATCAGGCTGATGGCCAACCCCCGATGACGATGGAGGCGTGACCACCATGCTTTCCGCATTGGATCAGAACAGGCCTCTAAAGGCAACGCTAGTGGTGCGGCAGATCGATATATTCTATGGCTAAGTGCCATGGCGACTAAGGCATGCTGGATGGGGGCCGGAAGTGCTTGCAGCTCCAGCACTGGCACAACAAAGGGGTTGGGCGCTAACTGATTGGCAACCAGGTCGGGATATACTGCACGGTTATCTATGGAGTCCACTAAGTTAGCCTGTGGGCATGTTTGGGAAGAGGACTGTGTCTGTGTTGTGCCGGGACTTTAGCTTACAGTACATGGCCGCTTCAGCCATGTCGCACAGGTCTGGTCTCGGTTGGACGCCGGGGAAGAAGAGGAGGGTTTGCTGTTTTATCCCTCGGGGCGCTTTCGCAGTCGGGCCACGCTTCTTCCCTTTCTCCTTTTCGCTTCTCACCACCGCATTTTGGTCTGTAGGCTTACTCCTCGGCTTCCGATTCCGAGACATGACTCTTCCCGGCGCCAGCCAGGTCAGTGGCTTCTTGTCCTCGTAACCGGGACATACCACCCCGGTAGACTTGCATTTGTTGCATACGGGATATGCACAGTCACAGACTAGACGGCGGCGCCGGCATTCCCAGCACCATTTACTCGAGTCTGGCTTCGGCGACTCAACTTCCGCAACGGTTGTTGTAGCCATATCCGTATCTTAGGTAACAGCAGCAAGGTCTGTCGGCGAGGAGGCAAATCTCAAAATCTCATTATGGAACTTGACGTCTGTTTTGAGTAAAAGCAAGTTCTGAAGTCGAAGAAGTTGGGGAGAGGAGGCATGAGCATGAAGAGGTGAAGTCGTATAAGTGACAACCCCTGTCGTGAAGGTGGCTGTTCAGGGTCAGCGGACCAACGAGAGGCAGAACCGCAAGTCTTGGCCAACATTTTCTCCTAATCCGGTCAAGCGCCAATCCTTCGCTTCGTCTTTGCCGTGGAATGCGACCATGGATGACTGACTTCGTCCTTCAGACGATATGATACTCATATGGCGAGCATATCCAGTTGTTGGGCCCCAACTCTTCTCCGGGAATTCTATGAGAGCGTGGAAGGGCTGCAGGCCTTGACTGACACACCAGCCAAGCCTCGCTCTTATCGCGACCGACTTGATCCGCCGTCGGATGGCCACATTCTGTCCTTCGGTGATGAGCTCCAGCTCGCCGATGACCTTGCATTCTTGGCCCAGGACAATAGGGACTCGAAGAATGTCTCCGCGGTTACCATACAAGAGAACCCAGATGGCATTCATGCCATAGTCTCCGGCAACTCGACGCCCACTGAGTCTCTCATAACTGGTCTTCAAGATATTCTTGACACAACAAGTGGACCTGCGGTCCTGGGCGATCAGGGTAGGGCTCCCGCACACTCCAACGTGGCGGACGGTCTTGCTTACAGCGGCCCATGTTTTAGGTGAAAATCGTCCGGCATTCCTTCGAAGTCTCCTACGGAAAGTAGTTGACCTGCGCAAGCCTCGGATTCTGCATCAATCTCAGGGCAGCACCGGGAGAAAGAGCAAGTCTCGCCGCGGTATCGAAACCTCAAGACTACCGCAGATCCTGCACTCGGTGCTTCAACAGCAATCGGCGGCGGCAGAACAGCAGTTGTTGCTCGACTTACTGGCAAGGACAGAGGCGTTCGACAGGACCTTGCACCAATCTTATGGACTCGAGGCTGAGAGCCCGGAGACTATTAATCAAGTCCTCCACAACCTTGCCGCACACTGTGTAGACTTGGTGACGTCCACAGGAAGTTCTTCCTTGGGAGAGTACTTGAAGTCCTTAGCCATTCCACCAGATCTATCAGAGTCACCAGCAGTTCGTCAAGTGGACGAACTAGCTCGGTGCTCTCTCGTATGCACACGGCTAGCCGATCTGGCAGACAAACCTGAATATGGCGGCTTGTTCGCGCGGGTCAAGGTCTTGCGACTAGAAGCGCCATTTATTCAGGGGGTCGACAGCGCCTTTGTTCATGCGGAGATACAACAGGTTCTCCACCACGAGAGACACACGCGACGACCGAGACCTCGAGCTATCGGGAGCAGTAAGCCGGCGTGCTACCTGTGCGACCTGTTCGTTGAGAAACAAGATCGGTACCAGGTGTCGGAGACACATGGTCGGTTATACGGCCATTGGACTCTTCCGGGTATCGACTGGATGACGGAGTCGCAGGCTGAAGAGCTGGGCAGTGTTTTGCGATCCATGATCCAAGACGTGCGTGAGAAAGTTAACCACTAGCTCCGGACGGCCAGCGTCGTTGCTGGCAGCGGGCAGGTTGCAGACAAGGACGAACAGTCAGTATCCATAGCCAAGGTGCCAGAACGGGGACTTCTCTGGCCGTCGCCTTAGAGATCTGATAATCGCCATTCTGTGTCTAGTCGTCTAGACCTCTATAGATAGTGAACCGTCTAATGGACGACCGGCCAGACAGATCTACCAACCCACCTGAATCGTCTAGCTGACACCCAATAAGAAGTCCTAAAGCTCAGCAAGTTTAACGCCGACGACAGGGAAAATAATGAGGCAAGTCTACCTCCTCTCACCCTCCTCATCAACATCCACCCTCGACTGAACCCCCCAGCACCAAGCAGCCGCCATAATCGCCACAGCCACGAGATAAAACCACCAAACAGCGCCAACAACTCCCTCGGTGACTCCAGCAGCGTACACGGCTCCTCCAACGGCCGGTCCAACGGCCCGCGCCAAACTGGCAAGCATGTTCCCCGCCCCATGCACGGTGCCAAGGACATTCTTCGCCGGCGCCGCCTCGGTAACCAGGATCACAGTACTAGGGATGGCCATCGTCCTCGCCATGATCTGTCCCCACACAATGGCACCTAGAGCCGGCCAGCGCGTCCATGCCCACATCCCTTCCTCCGGTAGCACCGACAGATACGGCGCAAGAAGGTAGACGGCGGGGAAGATCATCAGCGACACCTTGAAGACGCCTAGCGTGCCGAGCCGGGCCTGCATCCGCGGGTAGATGAACAGCTGGAGGAGGATGCCGAAAATGCCGAACGCGCCGAGCCAGATGCCGATGGTCGACGAGCGCAGGCCGAGCCCGCCGGTGAAGCGGAGCACGCTGGCGTAGGAAGACGACGGCTCGTGAGGGGTGGAGAGGTAGACGGGGAAGATGTGCATAAATGCCGAGTTGTGGAGGGGTAGCAGGCCGAAGGAGACTAAGGCGGCGATAGTGCGCCACGTGAAGATGGATCGGAAAGGCAGGCGCTTCGGGGCGGGAGGCGGCGGTGGTGGTGGTGATGGCGAGACGGAGATGGTGGACGTCGATTCTGAGAAGGGCTCTTTCAGCTCCTCCAGTTCGATCCGGGAGCGAGATCGTGTGTGGCCTGACACCGGTACCGCCTCGAACAGGACTTCTTCGGCGTCTTTGAGCGCCATGTATGTTGCACCTTGCTGCCGCAGTATCACGCGTTTGAACCAGCGGACGACAACCTGCCCAACCAGGACGCCCACGTCGCGATCATCCTCCTTGCCAGCTAATGTCTCGCGCAGCCAGAAGACCGACAGAAAAAGGGCCGTGCTCAGCATGCAGGCGTTCATCAACGCCGGCAGCGCATAGGGGAAGTCAATGACCCACTGCACGCCCGCTTCACCATTGCACCAATTCAACAAGCCCCGCGGACCGAACAGCCAAGGCAAGCTCACAGCAGGCTCAGCCAGAATACCTCCCAAAGCCAAACTGAAAACCATACCGGAGTTGAATACCAGAGGAAGCAACAGGAACGCCTTGGTCTGGTACTTCCTCTCCTTGACTATCTCGGCGGTCATGGTGCGCATTATACCGATGTTTCCGTTGGCCAGACCGGCGAGGGTGCGCCAAAAGAGAAGAGCGCCGAACGACCGGCTAAATCCGAAGGCGGCGTTGGCGATGACCGAGACCGCCAGGCCGATGACGATGGAGAATTTCCGGCCGTGGATGTCGGATAGTCGGCCCCATGGTAGCGATACGAAGAACTGGGCCAGGGGGAATGACGCGACCAGCATGCCCGAGTAGGCGGAGACTTCGGCGGCGAGGCGGGTGTCGACACCGCTGTCTGAAGCGCCGTCTTGAGCCGTATCCTTGGGGGCTAGGACGGAACGGACAAGGTAAAAGATGTATGGCAGGAGACAGACGTTCGAAAGGGGTTCGGATAGGCGACAGACGGCGAGTACGAAAAGCTGATCCTTGTTGGGTAGATCCATCCATCCTACCGGCTCCGGCTTCTTGTTCGCACCGCCTCCGCCCGGTCCATGTCTCCCGTTGACGCTCGATCGTTCGTCTCGCTGTATCGGCGGTTGGAAGCTGTCGGTTGAGGACCCGGCGGAGGTGGTATCGTGAAGTTCTTGGCGTGGGGTGTCTTTCGCGTAAAGTGGTGTCAGCGATGTCTCTTGCGATTACGTCTGGGAACTGGTCACGTCGCCCACTGCGTTCCTTCAATGCCGGTTCTCCAATTCGAAGGCGTACCAGAAGTCAAAAGCCCTGTTCCTTCCTCACCAGCGTCGAACAGTTCGCGTTTCGACGCCATGGTGAACCAGGCGCGGATGCGGAAGAGTTCCGCGTTCCAGCCACTGGTATAAGTGTCGTGGAGCGATTCTCACGACGAACGAATCTAGCAACAAGCAGTGTCGCCTCTTGTTGTTGTCCTCAGGTCGCTGTATACTGCCCGAAATGATGAAGGAGAAGAGAGAGTCAGAAAAGAGCGTAAGAAGCACACTGAACTGCAGTGCGACGATGGGGATCTATGCGCAGACGGGGTCCATGGCCGATGGTGATCGAGTCGATATGCCTCGTCTGGGGAGAGACTCAACCTCCTGTTATTGTGATGGCGTGAAGTGCCATCACGACATGCGAAACAGTGAGGCAACGGATTCCACTTCAGAGGACGAGCTGACAATTGACGCCATGTCCCAGAAAGGGGCAATATCGGGATAAAGTTTGGCACTATCGATTTCAATTGATCTGCGCTCAACTCGGAGCGTTCCCAGCGATTCCTCAGCTGGGACGCGCTAAACCGCTTTCCGCTCGCTTAGCTACGGGCGCTATCAGTGGAGCCAGATCCCATTCGGTTAGCGCCTTAATTTATCGATTCAATCCTGAACCAGCTCCAACCACAATCGCAACGCTTTTCATCAGATGAAGATGTGTTGATCATGCAAAGAATTCATCTCGATCCTTGACTTAACAAACTTTTGAGGTTCTTGAGGAAGCATTCTTTGGATGCTTCTGCCTTTAATTCCGAACACAACACGTATATGTTCCAGGTTTGGCCATCCGTTCGTCCTCCAAGTTGTCGCCAACCACTCCAGATCAAGTGGTCAGATAGTCCTACGTACATTCTGGCTAACGGTGTCCTAGGTCTTCAAACAGACTCCGGATTGGCTGCAGAGTGAAGCATTTGGAGAGTGAGGACTCCAGTGATGTACGAAGCCTTCAGGCAGGCATTGAATCGGACCCTGCCTTGGCCCCCGCGTTAATTGCTTGATTACTCGACTGCCGAATGCCGGGGGGATGGTTGTGGTTGATCTGCGGTGCCTCTGCCGCCGCTCGCGCCATGCATCAATGGGCATCAAGCGGCATGTGTTACCGTAGCAGTTGGCATGCCAGAGGCCGACACCAGGTTGCCACTCAACCCCTCAACCAGAACTGCATGTTCAAGGGCTTCGCGAGGTCACGATGGGGGATACCTTTGAGCGTAGCGCGGCTGCCACAGTGAGAGACCTACCACATGTGGGATATATACCGACTCTGGAGAACTAATCTGTCCGCCAACCTAACGCTGTGATAAAAGTCGTTGGGCAGATCTGACGTATGCGTTTCTCGCTCTATCGCTTCACATATCTTCGACAGCGTCCTTCAGATTCCACTTTACCTTTGGAGCATCAATGGCCGGCCATTCCGATCCTGTTACCAAAGCTACTCTCCGCTTGCATCTGCTCTGCATTTTCTTCGCGCTTGGCTCGTTTGTCTGGGGGTAAGCAACCGCCACTCGAGTTCTCTTGGCCTTCTCCTTTAGATCGCGGCTTGCCAGACCACCTTCTTATCTGATCGGTCCTACACTGGCAAAGAAGGAGGCTCGTCCCATCTGGAATACCGGGGAACTAGGACTGACATCGCCTCAATCTCAGCTACAATGTGGGCATCCTCTCCTCCGTCCTCGTCCACCCGGGCTTCGTCGTGCAGCTCCACCATCCCAGCCCGGCAAAGAAGGGCGTCATTACAGCCATCTACTATCTCGGGACATGGACCAGTTACGTATTCCTTTCGCATCCGGTCAGCGACCGGTTCGGACGCCGGAACGCGGCCCTGGTCGGTACGGTCGTGACGTGTTTCGGTTCGGCTCTGATAGCCGGCGCCACGGGGTCAGGTGCCTACGCCATGGTTATTGCCGGCCGAATCATTGCGGGCATGGGGGTTGCTATTGTTTCGACTAGCGTACCGCTGTACCAGAGGTGGGTTGGCAAGTCTTGGGGAGAAGAGCAGGAGAGTGAACTATGTTAACGACAAGCTGTTTTTTACAGCGAGATCGCCCCCGCAAGACAGCGCGGTCGGTTTGTCGTGTTGAACCACGTTGGTTTTGTCGCCGGGCTGGCTGTTGGCTTCTGGTATGCACTGGCACCCCAGCTCACGCCCCACGGACACGTTGCTCATGTAGTTGCAGGGTCGGATATGCCGTGACGTTCTGGACCTCACCGCACGGCGTATATGTCGGCTGGCGCTTCTCCATCGCCGTCCAGTTCTTCCCTGCCTTCATCTTCGCTACGGGCTTGCCCTTCCTACCGGAGACGTAGGTGCTCATCTGACTTCCTGTTTGACAGCGACTGACCCCTTGTCATGAGATGCAGCCCCAGATGGCTCGTCGAACACGGCCAGATCGAGGAAGCACGAAAGTCCCTCAGCTACTTCCGCCAAGGCAGCTTCTCCCACGAACAGATCGAGGCCGAGCTCGCGGAGATCCAGAAATCAGTGGCAGAGTTCAAGGCCAGTGGGCTCGATTGGCTCTGTTTGTTTAAAGAGCGACCGCTTTTTGCTCGCCTCTGGCGTGCTGCGTTATTACAGTTCATGGCCCAGATGTGCGGTGCGACAGCCATGAAGTACTATCTCCCCACGCTCTTCAAAGCGCTCGGTCTCAGCACTAGGCTCTCCTTGCTGGCTGGTGGAATCGAGGGCACACTCAAGATCGGCTGCACGGTTCTCGAGATGCTCATTATTGACAAGGTGGGGAGACGGCTTACACTGACTGTTGGAGCTGCGGTGATGGCGTTTGCTATGCTGGTAAGTAGCGGGAAACATGCAACATCGAGGGGTGTACTAACCTGGATTTCAAGATCAACGGTGCTTTGCCCCTGGCATATCCTAACAACGTCAACCGCGCATCAGACTACGCCTGCGTCGTGTTCATCTTCATATATGCCCTCGGGTACAGCATGGGCTTCGGTCCGGCAGCTTGGGTGTATGGTTCAGAAGTCTGTCCTCCCTGCCCTTCTCCCAATGCGCCGTCCCCCCAGACTAACACTCCTCTCGTGCAGATCTTCCCCACCGCCGTCCGCGCCCGCGGCCTCAACTTTGCTGCATCCGGCGGTGCCATCGGCTCGATCGCGGTCGCGCAGATCTGGCCCGTCGGCATCGACCGCATCGGTTCCCGCATCTACTTCTTCTTCATGGCGGTCAACCTCGTCTGCGTCCCCATCATCTGGATATTGTATCCCGAGACCAAGGCTCGCTCTCTTGAAGACATGGACGTCTTATTTGGCGTCGACAGGGCATCTGGTGTTGGCGAGTATGGTGATGCGGACAATCTCGATGCCCGAAAGACGGCCAGAGCTAGATCATCGACGGTTGATAGGGCTGGTTCCCATAGTGGGCGTGGGGACTAATAAGCTCGCTCGTATCATCCTTCGCGGCTTGTTTCGACGGGAGTATAGACTTGGCATGCTACCATAGTCGAGACTAAGGGTCTAAGAATAAACCCCAGAGAATTAGGGCTGAGTCTAGGCTCCTGGCTCTCTGTGGCGCACGTGGCTGGGTAGGGGGGTTCTGTCTTACTTCGACTGCGTCGTTGATGCTACCGAGAGATATCCAGGATCCGTCCATGGAACATGACGCAAGGACTCTCGACAGCCGAGGCAGACGCGCTCGCCAAGGGTCAAAAGGCGCCATAGTCGGGGGGTAATCAACCGTTTTGCACTAACAATTCCATTACGTAGAGATAAACCCTCGAGTACGTACAAACACAGAGTTCCAGAGGACCTCCCAAAGTGGACACTGATCAGTCATGAAACCCTAGGAGGACTTGGGCCGCTCTGCCAAATGACCGGTGTCCCCTGTTCTCGCCGAGTTGTCTCTGGAGTAAAACAAAAGCTGCGGGTGCAAGATGAGCGAAGGGTATCGTCGTTCGGCGGTTAATGATAACCGCGGGTTTGTTCTCTGTCCTTGGCCCGAACCTGTCTTCTTGCTCGTGGGGTCATGGACGGGTTGCCGGCGAGACTTGCCGACGGCATGAGGCCAGGGGCGCGACATCATACACGGTACCACCTGTACCCAAGAGACATTACATGTAGGATTCGCATTCGCATTCCCATTTCCTCGCTCTGGATCTTGCCTCCCTCATCGGCACCATTTGCCAGAGAGCGAGATGCGAACCGCCGCCCTGAGTGGATGCCGTCGGACTACCTAGTAGCACTTCGAGACATAACATGCGTAGCAGTAGCTTCGTAATCCGACTGTGAAGCAAGGGCTTATGTCATCCGTGGGTGCTATCGTAGGAGCTACGTCGTCTACAGCTCCGTTTATGGTGAGATCGCCGGCCGACACTCCCCGAACCTATCCAGAGCCAACCAAATGGCCCCTGGGCCCCGTTGCCAGGCTCGCGCCGCGCCGGCTCCTGAAAAGGCTTGGTGATGCTAGCAGAAGCACCGCAGGATCATCAAGTTATGGATCCTATAGAGGAGCAGCGTAACAACGCCGTGCAGAAATGCCATGCGGCAAGGATGATGCATAACTAACAATAAAAAATGAGAAAAATATAAAGCTGTACTAATTTGCCCTAACTCTATAAATGGAATCCGACGTGCAAAGTCAGTGTTTTACCAACTATAGATATATTTTTATAATTAAATGTAACATTTTTAATCACCTTATTTTCCGTCGGTGTGCCCAGCAGGGTTATAAAGAGTCGCATGGCCCTGCCCTATAAGGACATGCCATGCCCACAACAACTGGCATGACCGACTAAACACCACATCTCAGCCCACTTCACAACCATGACATCCACCAACAGACCCCTGACCCTCCTCGTCCACGGAGCCTGGCACCGCCCGGCGCACTTCCGCTCCCTCATCCGCGACCTCCGGGGCCTGGGGCACACCGTCCTCGCCCCGCCGCTTGCCTCGTCGGGATACGACGACTCCATCGACGGCACGACGCACCTGGACGACGTCCGCCGCGTGCACGAGGTGCTCCTCCCCTACCTCGACGCCGGGCGCGAGGCCGTCGTGCTGGCGCACAGCTACGGCGGCGTCGTGGCTACCGAGGCGATCGAGCACCACACCGTCGCGGAGCGCAAGGCGAGGGGCTTGCCGGGGGGGATCAAGGCGGTGATTTACGTGGCCGCGTCGCCGGCTGTTGCGAAGGGGGTGTCGATGTACGAGGCCGGGGGGAACATGTGGCATAGCTTGCATATACATACTGTTGGTGTAGGCGCCTCTCCCCTCTTCTAAGACAGTGTTGTTGTGTGTGTCATTCAGCTGACATGTCCATAGGAAAACAAACTCCCCCTGATAAAGGATGCGCCAGAAGTCTTCTTCCACGACGTCGAATGCAGCATCAGGAAGGAGGCGACGGCGCTCCTCGCGGGACAGAGCCGGGCGCCCTTCGAGAAGGAGTTGACGTACACCATCCAGGAGATCCAGATCCCCAAGACGTACGTCCTTACCAAGCTGGACCGGGCCATCCCGCCTTCCGTGCAGCAGCTCGCGATCGACGTCGGCGGATGCAAGGTCGTGGAGATGGAGTGCGGCCACAGTCCCTTCTTGAAGGACACCGAGAGGGCTGTGCTGGTTCAACTCGTGGTCGTGGCTGCTGGGGGAATAGCGGTTGGGGCATGACCATGGGTGCACTGGCGTCATGGGCCGGTGGCGTATAGGAAGAAGTAAGAGAGCTCTACCTGCCCATTGGTCGTCGGTGCGATACCATTACCACGCAAGCCGTGAAGGCAAAGAAGGAGCGCAGCAATGTTGGTCCCAGATCATACTGCGGTACCATGTACCACTTATCAGCGGCATTCCCGCTAAATGTTGGGGGCGAGGGGACGCTCTAGCAGAGAAGCCTAGCAGCGTCTGGCGAGGCTTGAAATTACAGGGGCGAGTTCAGGCCTGTGGTGGGATCCCCGCGGGAGTCGTTGCTCGCAGATGGTTGAAGAAGGTTGGACTGGAATTGGATGGTGTGATCCAAACGGCGGGAGAGGTGGGACAGTTTGTTGGCTGGACTAATGGTGGACGAAGGTTGCCGGGACCAGTGGCACCGGTGTTGTGAGGATGTTGTTGAACGAGCAGAGAGGCAAGTCCACAGAAGTTATATGTAGTGGTCCGTAACGAACTTATCGTCGTCTCGACCTCTCATCGTCTCGTCGTGCTACCGGGGGCGAGATGGAAATCAAAACCACACGTCTTGTTTCTATCGCAGGTTGCCTCAATACCTTGACGTCTCCTCGACAGCTGGCAATGATACCAAGAAACAAAAGCGAATTTCCAAGCACAAGCTCTGACTCCGCAAGCTTGTCTCCCAGACTGGACTATCCGTGGGGTCGGCAACCCCTCCGCATTGCCGTGACTCGGCACTGGAGAACAAGCAACAGCTGAGGGATGCAGAAACTAGCAGTGGAGGCGCGCCGCACGCCAAGAGACTGGTCGAGAACCTGGCCAAGATTGCGAGAGATGTGGGATGCCTGCCGAGCTGTTAGTGGCCGCGTGCCAGGGAAGATAGCCGCTTGGCGAAGTTCGACGTCATTTGAATTCCATGTCTTTGAAGCTCTCGTCAGCTGTTGACGATGTTGTTTGTTGCTGGTCACGGGAGGGAAGTTGGGAGGCAATGATGTCAGGGCTGATCTTGAGCAGCTGTCGGCTGGGAAGAGGTGCTGATCTGGAGCCGGTGTGGAAGCATTTTCTTCACCGCCGGATTTGGAGTCAGCAAGGTCTCATTTCCCCCTTCCCCATCGGCGACCGAGTCAGTCACCGGCAAGTTCTGGAGCATGGGCCCAAAAGCCTAAAGCCGCGACGATGTTGTCCATGGAGAAAGACATTCGCGTCTCCAGCAGTGGTATCGTTTTGTCATAGCAAGCGGGGATTGAGGGAAGTTAAACTCCTGGCCGTTGATAAGCAAAAGGTTAAAAGTCGAAACGAAGACACGAGGAACAGCTGGTGGATGCTGCGAACGGAACGGTGATCGTGATGATAAAGGTACTGTACGCTTTGCAAAAACTTTCTATACGATTTCAATTGACTCGCCGGCTTCATTCCTGCTATGGCTGCCAAGCTTAGAATAACCACGAAACAAAATGCTTGTAGACCCAGCCGGCGTGGTTGGCGCCCGACGACTCCATCTTGGCCTCCTTCGCCGCCAGGAACGCCTCCTCCTCGCGGTCGATGATGTCCTTGCCCGTGTAGAAGTCGGCCTCGTGCGGCTTGACGCCCTTGCTCTTGGTCCAGTACTTGTGTCCGAAGATGAGTATGAGGTAGAGCGGGATGCCGAGGTAGGCGGTGATGAAGGTGGCGTAGTCGAACTTGCGGTTCTTCTGGGCCTTGAGCACGAAGACGTCGAAGTTCTTGGTCAGGGCGATGAGGATGCAGAAGCCCAGGGCGAAGTACGAGCCCCAGAGACCGAGAGGGGCGACGTACGGCATGACGTCGTTGGGGATATTCTGGGCCCTGCGTGCGCGGACGAACCAGATGTGCGTGGTGAGAATGGAGATCCACGTGAGGAGGCCGAAGATGGTGGTCAGGTTGACGAAGTAGCCGAATACCTTCTTGGAGTCGTTGCTGACGTTCATAAAGGCGAGTAGAGCAAACAGCGCGGAGAAGCCCAGGGCGTAGATCGGCACGCCCCTTCTGTCGACGCGCTTGAAGATCTTGGGCGCAGCGCCGTCCGAGGCCAGGCCGTAGAGGGTCCGGCTCGCGATGTACAAGTCCGAGTTCGAGGCCGAGAACACGAAGACGAGGATGCAACCGTTGATGATATGCGGAAGAACCTTGATGCCGGCAATCTCGATGGCCACGACGAACGGAGAAGCGTTGGCACCAGTCGTGGCCTTCAGGGCAAAAGCGAGCTTCTCGTGGTTGTAGGGAACAATCATGCCGATGAAGAAGACGGAGAGGACGTAGAAGAACAGAATCCGGTAGAAGGTCAGCTTGATGGCGCGGGGGATGACCCTGCGAGGGTTCTGAGCCTCGCCGACGGTCACACCGACCAGCTCAGTGCCGAGGTAGGCGAACGTTGCCGTCACCATGGTCGACCAGAAACCCAAGAAGTTACCGGCTGCGCCCTTCTCGATATAAGGCTTGAACGCACTGTTTCACTATATGTTAGTCCGGACGATGCGAATAAGAATGAACACAAAGCTTTGACTTACCCAGGGTCACGCCAGTAGCGGAAGCCTGTGGCATCATGGTTCGGCCCTCCTCCGCAGGCGAGAATCAGAGAGAGTAGGATGAGTCCCACGATGGTGATAATCTTGAAACTGGACAACCAGAATTCGAACTCGCCAAAGAAGCGAACGCCAAAGTAGTTGATGCAGATGATGACGACCAAGAGGATAGCGATGAAGACTCCCGGATTCACCCTCTCTGGTTTGAGCCAAAACTGTATGACGAGGGAGGCGGCAGTGAGCTGATTCGGGGTCACGATGATGTACTTAAACCAATAACTGCGAGGTACCACGTTAGTTATGCGGTCCCAATCAGATGTTGCAGAAGCATCGTGAAGTCCACGTGAAAGTGGCCTAGGGGAACTTACGTCCACCCAAGAGCAAATCCCAAGCTGGGATCGCAGAATCTCGAGGCATAACCAGTGAAACCAGCAGACATCGGGAGCCAGGCTGCCATCTCGCCGAGGCCAGCCATGACGATGAAGACGAGAAACCCGACAATGGAGTAGGAGATCAAAATGGAGCCGGGACCTGCTTGGGCGAGGGCCTTTCCGGTACCGATAATAAGACCAGTGCCGATAGCTCCTCCGATTGCAATCATGGTGATGTGGCGCGCACGAAGGCCGCGGTGTAACATGGAGTCGGGGTCCGTCTCCAGACCGCGGATGTGCGCCGGCGTGCCATTGTGTGGCGAGCCGCTGTCGTCGGCGACATAGTACTGGCCCTTCTCGGTATATTGCCCGCCCTCGTTGGACGAGGATGTTCGCTTGACCGCCGTCATAATGGTGGATGATACAGTCTGTAGTCACTCAGAGCTGTTGAGGTAACTCGACAGGAGCGGCGGCAGGGCGGGGGGGGAGTAGGTGCTGGTTAATATACCTTGGGTCTGGGGAATCCACCCTGTCCACCGCAGGTAGCCGCGACAAGGGAGGGCGTGGAGGGTAGCAGTGAGTTGTCGCACAACGTCTTATCAGTGGAACATGAGCCGGGGTAGAATTGGCTGGTATTCGCATGGTCGGAAGGCTTGGCTGCCGGGGTGAACCAACAGCTGGTGAACGACAGGCATCGCACTAGCCTCATATCACAGAGGAATGATCGATCCATCCTGTCAGGCTGTCTGATAGGTACCCGCCCCAGTCGAGCCCTCAAGACTCTTCCCCATTTTGCTTGTGTCGGTGATAGTCGTAGCGGTTTCCAACAACTGGGCCTGAGGAGGTCCATCTGCCAACTGCCAGCGAGAGATGTTCCATTCGGCCCCTTCGTTGCTGTTGTTACGTACTGTATTCCTCCTCACACACTCGTCGAGGCAAAAGTGATCGTCGACACAACAATTGTCGGCGGGGGCCAACACCACGGGGGCCAACACCACAAAGCCGCACTGCCGCAGACATTGCTTTCGAAGAGGTTCCAAACCTGCAGCTTGTCAAAGTTGCAACAAGCCCGAGGCTGCCAAGCGATGATAGGCCTAATTGGTCCTAAAAGACCGTTACAGTGCTTGGCTGACGGCAGACTTGCCCGCAATAAGTCGGCGGGGAACCAAGAAGTACTGCGGTACGTGTTATTGGGAATTGTCATGGCGGCTTGGCGTCGATTAGCTGCCCGGTGCCACATTCAGAGTTCGGTATCAGTTTCTGTAATGGGGAATCGAGGCGATCCTCACACTCTCACAGGCTGGCTTGGCTGTCAGGGCCCTCGGTGTCCCCGCGACAATGCACGACAGGCAAACATCCTTGAAGACTCTCGTGCAGACTCTACGTACGTGGAGACTGGGGAACCGAGGTGATTTCAGCATCTCTCGAGTCATTCGACTGCGTCAAAGACTTTGAGACTCCGAGGATGATGCTGCTGGCTCGAGTCCTTTCGAGTAACTGCGGCTCCGACAGGTCCAAAGCAGGGCTGTGGGAGCGGTGATAAGCATTGAGTAGCACGCGACACATGACAGTTGAGATTTAGGACCGGCTCGTGGAGATGCTAGTCGTGTCTCCCGGTTCCGCTGGGCTCTAGAACTCCAACAACTCCCCGCCTAGGGCAAGCAAGGGCAAGCAGGGTTCCCTAACCTTAAACCAACACCGAGCTGCGGGTTGTGTGTTTGAGGTTAGGGGTGTGCAGTTGCTATAGGGTAATCAGCATAAAATTTGGCCCATGTCTCGGTCGACTAACTCGTTGTGTTTCTGCCTGTGCGAAGTCTTGGAAAATCTTGAAAATATTTGGAAGATAAGGTGGCCCGGGAAGAGTCGTTCGATGCAGCGGAGGCGTTGTAACATCGTAACTCTCCATCAGTGGCGATGGTGCCAAGGACGAGAGATCTCTTGAGTTCCTTGGAGATTCCAGAAATGCTGCCAAGAGGTACCAAGGCCGTTGATGCAGTCCAGAAAGAGAAGGTGGTTAGCGTCCTTCACCGAGGGCTCGCTCCACTCCTTATTCGAGCCAGCAAATGGAAATCGAGCTCTGATTAACACAAATGGCAGCCCCGAGCGGCTGGCGCTCACAGCTGGCAGCCGTGTCCGCACCTCTTCGTCGCTCGCCTCGCCCGTCTTGTTCACCGAACATCACACCAATGACACATGGTAATGCCAGACTTAAGCCGAGTTTGTTGAGTTGTGGAGTTGTGATGTTCACAATTTGAAGCAAGCATGCTAATCAGAACTAGTCTAGGCAAGAGACTATAACATGAGTGCTTGTGTTGTGCTTTGACCAGCTTTTTCGTCGCCAGACATTCCCCAGCCGGGCCGCTGGCATCCATGCATAGCACTTTGCGACATCCAGACCCTAAGATGTCTACCGCGATGCGGCCAGGAACACAGAAAGGAAATAATAAGTTTGGGTGGTCCTAAGGTTCGGCTGAGAAACCTTCTGATTTACACAATAAGGACAGAGTGACAGACCAGGCCATATGGGTATAGGGTAGGTCAGGAATATAGGCACCCAACTCCGCATCCAGATCTGATTCACAACGCCTTGTTGCTCAGCCCGCAGTAGCAATGCCCCGTGTGATAGTGTGGGACATGTCACTGACACGGACAGAAAACATGCTGCTCCATCTGCATGGCCATGTTCACTAATAGTTAGTTCTCTTGCTGACCGGTTGACTTGCGGCCGACCGCTACACCATCGGCGCCGTGGACCACCCAGCATCCCAGGCTCATTGATATGACCATCTGGTCCGTGATCATCCCTACCTTCTGTGGCTCAACACATCGTCGAACGCCTGCTGATAGGCCCCGGTCCTCACACGAGTCATGGTAAACCGAGAACCCAAAAAAAAGGGGATAAAAAAGCGTACAACATCTACTTGAGTTCTATCGATTGGTGATACCCTCATTCTTCTGTGATGTGTGGTTGTTGTGGAAACGCAGCCGTAAAGTGGGCAAAGTTGTTACTGCTTGCGCGTCCGCTTCCGAACGGCCGCCCCTCCTGCATTTTGCGCTTCTCGGTCGGCTTGCGCACCCGGCTTCCGCTCCTCGTGGGCTCTGGGGCTGCTTCCTTTGCTGGCGCCGCGGGCTGTGAGGCAGTTGATGGAGCTGCGGCCGCTCCTTCTAACTGTTCTGGCCCTGGGGGAGATGCGGTCGCGAGAGCTGCGGGAGCTGACATTGAACCTTGGGATGCCGTGGTTGGAGCGGTGGCGGCAGCGGCAGCGGCAGCGGCGGCGCCGTGCCTGGCATTAAGCAGGAGAAGAAACCTGCTGTGGCTCTGGCTCCATCTCCCGCAGCGATCTGCGGCGGCGAATAACTTGGGTGCATACGCCCAGTCGAACTGCCTTTGGGAGGTCCTGGCGTGAGTCCTCGACGGCGCCCTCGTCCTCCACTGCGCCGTTTGCCGCGAGCCGGGGCCGCAGACCCTCCACTGCGAGATGTAGGGGCTGCGCGACGAGCAGATGCTTGCTGTGGTGTGGCTGGGTGGGCTGTTGCGTCACCAGCATCAGGATCTTGGCCTGGAAGGAAGTACTCCCTTTCCAAGGGCACAGGCTCCTTGGAGGGACACCCGCGCCGTGCCTCTGATAGGTGGGGTCTCGGATGCGGAGATATCTATCGTTGTGATCAACCTGGGCATCCAGTAGCCAGCGAGGGTCGAGATCCTGGAGCGTCAGGGGCTCAGGGGCAGCAAGTCGCTGGTAAACGGTATGGCGGCAGGGTAGGCGGTACTGTAGCCGGAAGGTGCAGTCGCAGGGCGGCTGGCGTACGGCCAGCGCATCTTTCAGCTGCTTCTCCGCGAACCGCTTCTCTTGGTTGATGAGCTCCAGGGCAAGTAGTGATACCGCCTTGGGCAAGTCGAGGCCGCACAACTTTATTGCATGTCTCTCAGAGCTGAGTACATGAGTTACGAAACACTGCGAGTCACGATGCCTCCTAGCAAAGAGTGAAGTACCAGTCAAGTAATATACAGCAAGGAGCGAATACTCATCGAACAACCAGTCTCTAAAATGCCCGCATCAAAGCCTATTCCCATTAGTTCTGTCACACCAGTTCTGTACAGTAGTGATTCGCCGCTCTCCCACAGCGAGAATCAAGACACCGTCTATCTATCCGCCAGCTTTCGTTCCTATCCAGTAGCCCGCCGTGACCGGCTCCCTTCGATCATCTCCCATCGGTTACAAACCAGCTCGAATAGCACGTCGAACGCACTCAGGATCCGATACACAGCTATTCTGTCCCCAAATTCCAACCGGATGCTACATATGTATTCAATATACTCGTCCGAACCTACAGGAAAGCCAGAGATTCCGCCGATCTGTCTCGGATCGATGGTGGAGGGCAAGTCGTCGTAGTAGTACTACACTACAGTTAGCCAGCTACCTTCGTAAACGGAGAAGAGCCTGGGGGGGGGGGGCTCCGATCTGACTAATCTCCGAGGTACCGAAGGTGTCGCCTATGTAAAGGACCAAGCCGGACATCTTAAAAGTAACTTTGGATAACTTCTTGTCGAAGCCATCATCTTACTCTCGGAAGGATGAAAACAGTTTGTCTCTTTCGTAGCGGTAATCGCCGCTCCAGTCCGAGATTACCAGAGCAAGGTATAATAGTTCTTGGGAAGAGATATAGGCTTTCACAAGATTGTATCCTAGCAGGCCGATTTTTGGTGGATAAATATACGGAAATAGGAACTCGTTTATAACTTTCACCCAAATATCGTCCTTGAAAATGAAATCGAAGATACATGCGTCTCCTTTCATATTATCGGTACTGATACTAGAAGCAAGGGGCGGCTCTGAGGAGTGATGGTTACCAGTAGAGATGCGGGCAGGTTTGCGGGGTGTTTTGTTTTGGTGATCGTACACCAGCTTCCATCAAAAGGCGGGCCGAAGCATTCCATATGATGGTGACCATCGACGTGGCAAGCTGTTCCCGCACACACGTTTTGCGTCTATGGTTGCTAATCCTATTTCGGTAGGTAACCGTTATTCCCGCCAACACGTTTTGGGCGGGTTAAGTCGATGTCGACGAAACAAGAACGCGATTCAAAGCGCTCCTCCTCCCCAATGATGGCGCGGATATTATCGCTTGAACACGATATGGTTGTTGTAGTTTGGCGGATGATAGGCCCCGAACATCAGCCGTCACGGGCCGGAAGTACGCTAGAAGTCTCGGCATCGGTCGGCAGATGGACATCATGCTCGGACCCGAACATTCCCAGTCCATCACCAACTCCCCGTCTCCCAGGACGACACTCAAGCCAGGTAATACTCAATCGAGTAGTTCAACCACTTACACTGCTCCACGTCCACGAACGGACTGTTAAGCCCCGGCCAGTCCAGATGCCGGATCGGCCCCTCCTTGCTCTTTATGGCCGGCCACTCGCCGGCCGCCTTGATTCCCTGCCTCACCGTCTCGTAGCCCCTGGCCGCCAACCACGCATCACTGGGATTCGGCTGCCCCTCGCGAATGAAGTTGCTGTACAGCGCGCCCGACAACTGGATCGAGTACAGATCC
The DNA here is from genome assembly GCA_009194965.1 of Coniochaeta sp. 2T2.1. Lineage (NCBI taxonomy): Eukaryota > Fungi > Ascomycota > Sordariomycetes > Coniochaetales > Coniochaetaceae > Coniochaeta > Coniochaeta sp. 2T2.1. The sequence continues at coordinate 1,698,096 of VSMA01000002.1, read as the reverse complement.
GCCGCGTCCCTGACCAGAAAGGGCCACTCGAAGGCCCAGTTCTGGTCGCTGCCGTGCGTGCGGAAGTACGGCAAATTCGGGTTGCCCAGCGGGTACCCCGGCGTCGCCGGCGGCCCGCCCAGGCCGTTGGGGTCGTACCCGTAGCCCGTCCGGTCGGCCTCGTAGTACCACGCCGCCGGGAAGGCGCCCGTCGTCGCGCCGGCATAGGCGCTGGCCTGGTCGATGCAGCGGAACTGGATGTCGGTGCTGATTCGCTGCGACACGTTGAACGAGTCGAGCGTGACGTTCCCCGTGTCGTGGTACGGGAACAGGCCCGAGTCGACGACGGATTGGGCGTACGCAGCCGAGATCTGGAGGGATTGCTGGATGCCCTCGCGCTCCGAGGACGGGTTCTGAGGTACCTTGCAGAAGGAGCTGCCGTCGTCGCGCGCGATGCCAAAAATCACCGGCACGTAGGCCGTCTTGTCGCTCCGCCCCTTGACCTCGAGCTGGGGCGTGGTCACGTACACGCCGTCCTGCACAATGTATCTAGCGACAGTGGGCAGGCTGACGAGGGTGCTGCCGTCGACACCCTTGAGACAGGCGATGGCGGCGTCGAGGTTCGTCTGGTTGCAGCCGGCCTGGCCGAACAGGTCGCGCGACAGCTGGTAGCTGCCCTCGATGGTCGGGTAGGCGCTGTACTGCGTCGCGTAGTCGCCCTGGATCCCCAGACTGAAGCCGCCGCCCAGGTTGGACATTGCTATCGCGCCGTGGAAGAGCCCGATGGACTTGGGGCTGCCCAGGAGCACGCGGACCGAGGCCGCGCCGGCCGAGCCGCCGTTGATGGTAATCCTGTTGGGGTCGCCGCCGAAGGAGGCGATGTTGGCCACCACCCACTTGCCTCACGTTAGTATGAGACCACAGACGGCATGTTGGATATGGGTGCGAACCTTGAGCGCCAAGTTCTGGTCCTGAAGACCATAGTTGCCCGTGACATTCGTCCCCGGCACCGCCAGGAACCCGAGCGTCGACAGGCGATACTGCACCTCAACCGTCACGATATCCTCGCGCGACGCCATGTTCCCTCCGTCCATGTTATCCGTCGCGCCGTTGCCGCCCGTAAACCCCCCGCCATGGATCCAGAAATGCACCGGCCTGAGATCCTCGGCTCTGCCCGCACGCGGAATGTACGGCGTCTGGATGTTCAGGAACAGACAGTCCTCGCTGCCGCCGCTGTACGGCTGCATGCACTGCGGGCCGTTCTTGGTCGCGTCGATCGTCAGGCCCTTGGGAGCGTACGGCACCGAGTACTCGAACCTCTTGGGCTGCGGCGCGAAGCGGATGCCCTGAAAGCGGAACGACTTCTGGTTGCGGTAGCCGACGTAGTTATTCCCTCCCGCTGGGACCTTGATCTGGTTCGTCGCCGTGGCCTTGGCGTTGTTGAACGTGTTGGACGTGTCGGACTGGGTGCACAGGACGGGCAGCTTGGTGTCGGTGTTGGTCCCCGTCGACAGGAAGGTGAGCTGCCCCTGCGTGCTCCCCAGCGTCACCGTCGTCCCGTTGGCGATGAGCCACTGGTTGCTCTGCGCCCGTCCCTTGAAGGCCACGTACGACAGGCTCCAGTACACGTCACTGGCATGGGCCTCGACGGCGGCTCGGGGGAGGAGCGCCTCGCCCAAGGCGGCGCAGGCCGACTGGGCAGCCGAGAGGGGCGTCGAGTCCAACAGGATGGCCGAGATGTGGTTCGCGTCGTCGGTCAGGTTGAGATTGTTCTGGTACAGCAGCGTCAGGGACGAGTTGGAGTTGGAGTAATTCTTGTTGCGCGGTGTGCATGCCGCCGTGGCCTGGCCACCCAAGGCCAGGAGCGCGGTGAGAAGCGGGAGCATCGTGATGGCGACGAGGACGACAGGTGAAGGTCGTGGCTAACATGAACCCTACCTTACTCCAACCGCCAGATGGCGACGCGGCGGGCTGGGCGCCCATTTTATCAGAGATTTGCGGATGAAGTGCCTCCTCATTTTGGCACGTATCTCTGGTTGTCAACCGGGTGAAAGAGATCGTGTGTTGCCCCTCAAGCTACGCGCTCCAATGAAAAGGGGTACCGTCATGTAAAGAAGTGGTAGCGATGTCCACGGTTGCGGAGAATGGGCGCTGCGGAGATCCGAAGAGGTACGCGCTAGACTTAGCACGTGGGAGAACCGGGAAAAAAGCTTCAACTTCCGCATGTCCGTGTCATTTAGCCCGGGGAACCGCCCGGCAGCCCAGATACCGGGTCAAGTCTGGGGATATCTGGAGCTGGCGTAGCATTGTGGCAGTTTGGCTGAGGAGAGAGATGCGCTAACGCGAACGATCCAACCCTAACCCCTCACGAACAAGCAACAGCCACAGACAGTCACCAAGCACTCGTCCCTGCGGTAGTACTCCAGGTCGGGCCAACCGTGCTGACGGTAGGTAGCCTGTAGCATGGGCACCATCCCCTCGGGACAACACTCCTGGGCATCCCATACAAAGACGCTGTTGGGCGGGATCCATCGCCGGGAGCGGAATTGTTCCTTCAGGTCCTCGAAGAAGCCGGAAATGGTCCAGGTCGGGGCACTCCCCCGGAACCCCTTCTCTTGATGGGACATTTTCCAACTGTACTTGTCGTCGTTCTCCTGCTCTGCGTCTTGCGGGTAGTCCAGGTGCATGGCGATGGAGGCGTCGTCACCGTTCTTGATATCCAAGTCCTTGACAGCGCCGGTGACATGCTCGACCCCGTCCGTGTCTACCCCGTCCTCATCCATCTCATCGTCCTCCAGCTCGTCGTGGTGCCGTATCCGTCATCGCTTTCCATTTCCGGACACCAATCGACGTCTCCGCTGTGGCGGGGATCGTTACGGCAGGAATAAACTTCCCAAAAGATGTTACCGAGCTTGGTGTCCAGGTAGATGAAGGGGTTGTCCCGGCCGCCAAAGGTCAGGCTGACGACGTGGGCTACGTCGAATTGGGCGAAATCGCCTTCGCAGCCGACCCAAGCCCCATATCCGCAGTTGGTATAGTCCATGTTCCTATAGGAAGCCTTAATCACGTCGGACCAGTCCGTAAGGAGACAGTCTGGAATGGCGTTGGCTCTGCGGTCCTCAATATACGGGAGATGGGCGAGCAGCCCGACAGCCTCGTCCGACTTCCCCAGACTGGTCCCGGTCGCAGTTGACGATACTGGGCCATCCGCCCTCGGGAGGGTAGACAACCTGCGACTCCTTCAGGTACGCTTTGACGAGGAATTGGTAAAAATCCGTCACGGCGGGATCGTGTCTTTGCGAGATTAAGTAATCTCATCGATGGTATACCAAAGTCACGGCGGCTCAAGGGGTTGTGTGACTTCGTTTCCATTCTCGTCTCGCCAAACGAAAGTCGTCTGGAGTTCAGGCATCTTCTGGCTCTGTTGTCGCAGGCAGCCTGTATGCAGGCCGTGGACGTTGGCATGAAGCAAATGAAGAGATTGGAGCCAAGTTTCAATTTGGAATCCTAAGTCCTTTTCCCTTCAGTGGGTGTGAGGACCTGTAAGGTTAAGCTGTGATAGCACGCTCCCGAGTCGCTTTCCACTTGGCACTTAATAGGTCGCGCGCTGTACCGACAGGAGCTGTTTTATATCCCTGGATACGGCTCGAAGCAGCCTTTCTCCTTGCTTCTAACGTCGCGGGCTAGGCTTTGAGAGGAGCCATCGAAGCAAAGATCCTCTGCGGCAAGTAGTGGTGAGATATCCCAGGCGAGAGGTCTTGATGGCGAAAGCGCTCGCCCCGGGGGAATGGGAGCGGCCTACTAATAACGAAGAAGGGTTCATCTTCTCGATAACGGCCATTGGTCATATATCCAGCTCCCAATTACCTAGATTGCGAAACCGAGAACCCAAACAAAAAAAAGGGGGAACAAAAAACGTACAACATCAGGGATTCCCCGGTGGTCACCCACCCGAGTACTAGTCTGACGATTACCGGCTTGTCTATGGGAGAGCGGACGGGATCCCGAATTCTCCGGTATCTATGGTCGTACGTAAAGGTAGTGGTGATTGGGACGGGTTATTAAGATGGCGAGTCCAGTCAATCATTCCCTTGGGTGGTGAGCACGGCCATTCGGGGTGCGATAACCTGCGCACACAGGAGCCCAGGTGGCAAGGTGAACCCATGATGTCGAACCGGGTGGAATAGCTGTTGACCCATGACACTCAACAGGGAGATGGAAGGAGGAAGTTACGGGATCAAGCGATTGGATGTCTATTGTTCTCTGCCCGCTCTAAGGAAGATATGAACTATCTGACTGTTTGGCAAAATCGAAGTATCCCCGTCGTCAATTATGGCTAATCGTCCGGCACTGTCATGCACTCCTCCGCGCGTGCCTCAATCACATGGGCGGTCGGACGGGCGTCACTGTCGGCTTTGTTGGCTTCGGCGTCGAAATAGGAAACGGGAAAGGAGGCGAATGAGGCGGCTTAACGCTGGTCGTCGGCTTCAGCGTCTTGGTCGGCCTAGGAGGCCAACTAGGCTTCGAAATAGTAGGCTTAGTCGGCTTCGGCGGCGTCGGCTTCGAGATACTACTACTCGACGACTTGACCGTCGTCGTCGTCGTGGGCTTGGGCGGCGTCACCGTGGTCTTGGTGGTGGAGGTAGAGGGCTTCCCGGTGCTGCCACCCGAAGCAGAGCTGCTCGTCTTTGTCGACGATCCCGATCCGGGGCCCTCAGAGTTTTTTGACACGAGCCCCGCGAATCCGGGGTTGGTGCCCTGCTGGAAGTCGTGGTACCAGTGGCCTATGCTGTCGTGGATGCCGAAGGCGGACGTGTTGCTCGCCGGCGTGTCGGGCGGCACGGTGGAGAAGGCGTAGGCCAGCGGGTTCTGCTGCGTCGGGTCGAGCGTCGTGACGCCGATGTCGTCGTCGCCCCACTGCGTGCACCCGGAGCACTTCGCCGTCACCTGCCAGTGGGTGGCGTTGACGTGCGTGCCGGTCGCGAGGACGGTGTAGGTCGCGTTTGGGTAGGCTGGGGGCACGTAGTAGCCGCTGCGTTTTTGGGGTTAGAGAGGGCTCTGGCACGTCTGGTGGGGTTGTCGGGGAGAGAAACTTACAAGGCGAATCTGGAGCTCAGGGTGACGCTGTTCCCGTTCTTCCAGACGATGGCGAGGGGGTTGTAGGTCATGGAACCGCCCCAGGCGAAACCTGCCCAGCCGATCTCGTTTGGAGCAGCGATCTGGAGGACTGCATCGTAACCACCTGTTGCCGGAGCCGGGTCAGGAATCGCGACGCGGAACGAGATGCCCTGGTCGGAGACGTATTGGCCAAATGTGAAGCCGGTCTCTGCGTCGACGACCTGCTTGGAGTCGGGATCTTGCGCCGAGGCTAGGGAAGAGTTAGTCAACAGGAACTGTTCACGAGAATGTGGAGAAGCGGTATTGACATACCAGTGCCCAGGAGGGCAGCTACACCGACAGCACTTGGTAGCCAGCGCATTTTGATCTATGAGTTCGCGAGAATGCTGACCGGAGGAAGAGAGCTAAAAGTGATCCGGTGGTGACAGAGTTAAGTATTGCGGCTGCTGGGTCATAGCAAGAGCACATTATACCATTTGTCTACTGCGGGATCATATACTTGCTGCTGATCAGCCGAGATACAGCGAGGGATGGAGCCGTCTTTCCGTCAGTTCCAAAAGCGGCAGAACGTCAATATGACTTTCTCTTGGTGCGAATATGCGGCATACAGCAAAGTCGCATTGACACCTTGCCAATGGCACTGTGGAAAGGGGACCAGGGGGTCGGCAGTAGCTCACTTGAGACTATATAGTGCCGTAATGCTTCCAAGGTTCGAACGAGCTTCTATAACCTTCGGTTGCACTTCCGAGGAGGTAAGAAGTAGACACTATGGAGCGACAGCTAGAGGCAAGACGGGAAGCGAGCAGCTCTATCTGGGAGGCGCCCCGGAGCTGTAGCATACATTGTCGCTGTCGTGAACATATCTTGAGTGAGCTTAACGCGTAGTGCCATGTTGCCGGACAATCGGTATGAAATGGTGCCATTGGTAGTACACAGCGAACCCTCTAGTATCTCGACACTCCATGGCTTCCTCAACCCAGTTCTGTCAACAACGCCTCCGGCTGCGACGGTCGGGCATTCTGGAAGCCAAGCCATACCGCGCGTGGTAATGGCCTCACGATAATTGGAGTAACAAGCAGAGCAGCATGACGTTTCTGGACAACCAAGGTGCGCAGTCAAGGGGTCACTGGGGGTCGATAAATGAACTTGATTTACTTAAATGACTTGCCGTATATAATTGGGGAAGGAGTAATATATCGGGCTGGCGCATTCGGAACGAAGGAATTTCGAGAAATCGGAGTAGATCAGCATGTTGACCACAACAGGCTAATATCGAAAGTCAACCACTGCAAGGGGTTGACATCACCGATTAAGCAGACAAGAAGTTTACCGGACTTGCTGAGTGAAAGACCAGAGATGTGGGAGGGTAGACGATTACTTACCTTGGAAACGATGAAGAACTGTGGCATGGTCACTCGTGGACCTTAGTTATGGTGGCACACTCACGTTTTCGAAGAGTTCTTCCATAACCGCTGAACTGGAATTTGTTGCTCGTGAACGCTGCCAATACTCCTAGACGATACCAGAAAGTCAACAGTACGCTAGAATTACGCTACCGATCCCCGACGCCGTCATGTCACAAAGCCTCTTCAAGTCTCAAGTGTCCACCCTACTCTTCAGCACTTGTAACCCGGCCAGACTGCATCGATGTGTCTCCGCCGCTGTGAGGTCGGTAGGGAAGATCACGGACTTCTCTGTGAGATTGGTAGGGAATATTGCGGAATAAATCAAGTCGGCTGTCAATACGACGAGATGGTCGATTTGCTATGTTGTCCGCCGATGACATCGCAGATATCGGACATCCGACGTGCCCCCCCTGGGCACCGTCTTGTCCGTTCGCGGTTCGCGCGTACCAATACTCAGGGGATGTGTTCCCAGTGTCCCTGTTCCAGCGGCCACGTCTTGTATTCGTGGGTGGAAACACCGTTCCTTGGCCGCGGAGGTTGACAAGTCTCGCGTCCCAAGGTCCGTCATCGTATCTTAGCCACTTCTTCTGGCGACGGATGACCTGGATTGCGATGGTAGCCCAGTCGCTTTTCGTCGAGTCCGCCAAGTCCAGGTGTGCTAGAACCGCGAGGATGCCTGGCCGGGGAATACCGCGATCCATGTCGTCGCTCCCAGGGCGGTCGAGCGCGGCGTTGAAACGGGGCTCGGGACGTATCGCCGCGTATACGATACGGTATGTCTATTCCAACAGTAACGACACGACGTTGGGGGCATCCAAAAGAATGGCGAGGCGCAGATGAGTCGCGCTGTTGATGCAAAGTTAGCTTACATCGACAAGGCGAAGGCCGGGGCGTTTGTAGTTCAAGAGACTTGCTGGAAGAAAACCTTCCGGAATGTGGCACGCTGTGAATGTTCCAACAAGAGCCATCTGAAGACCTGCCTTGCATCACGAAGTTTGGGTCGAGCTCCAGCGCGCCGCACGACAGGGCTCTAACGGGGCAATCCGAAGACTCTGGACCTTGCAGATTCGAAAGTTGTCCCTCGAGCTCTTCAATAACGACGGAGAACTCGAGTTTCAGGGCTCGCTCGCTGTGCAACCTGTACATATGATAACCCGTGAACATGCAGTCCATATCGACCGGCGAAAGCAAGCGGGCCGCTGACTCTCAGACACTCACGATGTGACCCTCCTAAGGCAATCCTGTCTCGGGTGGAACGATGCGTGGAGCAATGCTGGGTTGTACGCCTCCTGGAAACAGCTTCGGAGGTTTGGATGCCCGGTGTTCAAACGATTGTCCTCGTGTCACGGGCTCGATTGTAGCTGCCCCGTCTCCTGTTGCTGGCTCTCCAGCCGCAAGAAGGGGAGGTTCGTACGGGCCTTCTGGCAGCTGTCTCTGGTCTTCGAATAGCTGGTGTCGAAGTAACTGTTCTTGTGTCACTGGTTCGGCAGCAGCTACTCCATGTCTTGCTATTGCGTCGCTTGTTGCTGCGTCTCCTGCTGGCGCGTCTCCTGCTGGCGCATCTCGTGTTGGTGCGTGACTTGTCGAGGTGTCTCTTGTTGGTGCATCCCCGGTTGGCGCATCGCTATCTGCTGGGTCTTGTGCTGCTGCCGTTTCCCCGGCTCCCATTAGAGCATCTCATCATGTCTGTTGTTCACAGGAGAGAAGACGATTGCACGGGGAAGCTGGGAGGAGACTTCGGACAGTTGGGTAGGAGAGACGGGGACCCGGAATCATTACTTTTCAAGTAAGGGAACAGGAAGATAGAGTCATGGCAGCAACGCACCAGCGTTGAGATGCCCGCAGCAGTGGTGGTTCGTTTTGATGTTGTGGAAGGTGAGGACCTACGCCAAGTCCATATTACGTAAGCGCTGATCTCCTTCCGATCTCCGAAGCTCCCGAGATCGGACCCGCATTCCATGTTGCGTGCGCGACCCCACAGTTTGCCGAAGTGCAGAAGCGTCGGCTGCATTCAAGAGTCAGAAAATGCCCCGACGGGATTCAAACATTCTTGTCCACATGTCTTCTACAGTATGGAGTGAATCATCAAGGTCCCGTCGTCTGTAAAGCTTATAACAAGCCCGGCCCAGGAACCCGTAGCTCTCTGATCTGAACAACCATTCCCCGCCCCCACTCCCTGATGTCGGGGCCTTCATAGCCGTCTTGTCTATCTTACAAGCCGGGGTTGAGAAAAGACGCATCGCGGCCGCAAACAAACTTCTAGTACTTCAAGCTCGCCTTCCGTTCCTCCAGCCCGGGTCCTCACAGATTCCGTCCCTACAGTTCCTCGCCCAAATAACCTGGACGCCCAACATCACCAAATCAACCTCAACATCCCCCCCCCCCCCTATCACCCTCACCATGGCCTCCCCAACCAACCCCCCGGGCCTTCCTCCCCTTTCAACCCTCCTCCCCCCCCTAATCCTAGGCACAGCAACCTTCAACACCCAATACGTCCCCGACCCGCACCGCATGCCAGCAAATCTGATCGTCTCCCGGGCCCTATCGCTCGGCATCCGCGCCTTCGACACGAGCCCTTACTACGGCCCCTCCGAATCAATCCTCGGCTCTGCCCTCTCCCATGCCCTTTCCTCCCCGCGGTCCCCTCCCACCCCGCGCTCCTCCCTCTTCCTGATAACAAAGTGCGGCCGCATCGCCCCCGAAAAATTCGATTACTCCCCCCCGCAGATCCGGTATTCCGTCCTCCGCAGCCTGCGCCGGCTGGGGACGGGGTATTTGGACTTGGTGTACGCCCATGATGTGGAGTTTGTTAGTGACGGGGAAGTGCTGGAAGCGGTAAAGGAGTTGAGGCGGTTGAGGGCGGAAGGGTTGGTGAGGTTCGTCGGGATTAGCGGGTTTCCGGTCGAGAGCCTTGTGGCGCTCGCGGAGATGGTTAGGCGGGAGACCGGGGAGGGGGTGGATGCTGTGCTTAGCTATGGGAATTTCACGGTGCAGAATCGGACGCTGGGAAGGGCGGAGGTGCTTGAGGGGAAGATGGAGGGGCAGGGGGAGAGTTGGTTGAGGCGGTTTAAGGGGGCTGGTGTGGGTGTTGTGTTGAACGCTAGTATGCTGGGTATGGGACTGCTCACGAGTGCGGGCATTCCGCCCGACCCGGAGGCGCCCGTTGTGCTGGATGGGGGCGAGAAGAAGAAGAGTCCGCTGGCGAAGTGGCATCCTTCTCCGCCGAAACTGAGGCTCGCGTGTAAAGAACTGGCGCAGTTGGCGAAGCAGAAGGGCGAGAGGTTGGAGAGCGTCGCTATCAGGTGGGCGCTGGCGGAGTGGGCTAGGGTCGGGGCTGAGGCCGGGTTTGGGGTGCGGGTTGGGGATGAAGTGGGAGGAGATGATACTGTGGGCGGCACGGTTATGGGCGTTACCAGCGTTGCGGAGCTGGAGGAGACGGTTAGGGAGTGGAAGGGCGTGCTGGCGGCGAGGAAAGAAGGGAGGGAGAAGGATGATGATGATGAGGCGGCGGCGGATAGGGAGAGGCAGAGGGGGATACTTGAGCTCGTCGAAAAGGAGATGTGGCCTGTTCTTGAGAAGGAGGGGTGGTTGGATTACAGCTGGGCTAGCCCCGGGGACGGGTTCGTTAATCAGTTGAAGGATGAAGAAAGGGGTGTTGTTCCTCAGGACGGGGTGCTTGCTGGGTACGAGGAGGCGAAGGCGAGAGCAGCGCGGGAGTGGAAGGCTGCGTTTGGCTGACGCAATCATCTGTCTGATGGCGATTGGGGGTTCCTTTCAGGATGTGCATCTTATCGGCGTTTTGGTAGCATTGCTGCACATCACAATGAAGCACAAATGGCACTGAAGTTCTGCATCGACCTGCATTCTACGGACTGCCTCCTTGTATGGGTGCACCTCACATCAACCAGTGTATGTACGCCAAGTGACGAGGGAAAATACATTCAGGGAAAACCATCATCCAAAGGGTGGTACCGGGCTTCCCGCCACAAAACACCAGACTCCAATCCTACCCCCCGACACCGCATATCCGGCGGCCACATTCCATGCAAGATGCTCCCTCAGATGCCTCTCTGTCTTCCCAACTCACTGCTCCCCGCTATCCTCGGGCAATTTACCCACCTGTGTTGAAGGAAAATAATATGTACAAGCGCACGGTCAACGTTGCGACCCCGGACACCGGAAGGCCTCGACTGCTGCTCTCGACTCATCTGGCAGCATGACTAGGGCCGGCACGGATAGTTACTGCTATCTCGGGCGGAGTAATGGTTCCTCCCAGGTCGCAGTAGTCATTGTCACCACTCACTCCGACGCCGAAGATCTCTCACGGACGAGACGCGGTGCGTTCCCCAGTTTCATCGTCGTGAACCCAGCCGACGGCGACGTAACAGTCGCCTAAGGCCATAGGAACACAGATCTACGCACCACTACTGCGTCACCTGGTTCGGTCGCTCCACTATCGATGGGGCGTAACCGAGCTGCTTTGACTCGTCATCGCTGCCCTCGACAGGCGCCGGCGTCTCCGGAGTAACCGTTAGCTCCGGCGGCGTAAGATAGCTCTTACTGTCCGGCGGAGAGACAGAGATAGTTGGGTCCGGCAGTCGCTCGGCAGGCCGCTCAACATCCTCGATTCGCTCGACTTCGGCAGCATCGTTCGCCTCGTCTTGCTTCGTCTCTGATTCACCGGCTGGTGGGGTGCCGGCCGACTTCTTGGCCACCTTGTCCGCCTCGATGCGGCTCAGCCTCCGTCCGGCATTCTCGCCCTCCAGGCTCACACCGACGACCTCGGCCAGACTGCGGAAGTTGAACATGGGCTCCGTGCTCGCACTGGGATCCCGGTCTTGATCGTCACCGTCTCCACTACCGCCGGCGCGACTGTTCAGGCTGGTCCCGCTAGCTGTTGGGTCCTGAAGCTGAGAGGGATTGGTGTAGCTGCCGGCCTGACTGTCAGGGAGAGACGATGAGACGGAAGACGCGCTGCTCATCTGCCGCAGGTGCGACGGTCCGGCTGGTTGATGAGGTGACGGGATAGGCCTGGCCGTGGATGTCGAGGCAGAAGTTGTACTTGTCGAAGCGGCCATGGAGTCTTCGGTGCTGTCCTCGGAGCCGTCTTGGCTGACTTCAGGCGTGCTGGGAAGACTGCGTTCGACGGCCTTGCCTTTGTCCTTGGCGCTGGGATCGGCAGGGCTGGTGGGTCCGCTCGTGCTGGCTATCGCGTTGGCTACGCTCGCCTCGACCCGGAGGGTGCTGGCTCCGCTGTTGCCCCTCTTGCGGCCGAACCCGAGCCCCGACAAGCTCAGGGTGCTCCCGCTCGCGGAGCTGTGCCCGCTACGTCCCTCGCCGGACTCATATGGACCATGCTTCGCAGCCGCTTTGGCCGCTTTCCGCTCCTCCTTCTCTCGCCTCTTGGCCTCTTTTCGCTCTTCCTTCTCCTGCTTACGTTTCCTCTCTTCTTCAGCTGCCAGGGATAAGCGAATTGCTTCCATGAACATCATGTCTTCGAGATCCTCCATGCGACTCCGTCTGGTGTTGTTAGACGACCCCGCAGTAATCACGGTACGGGAGCTCCCTCTGGGGCCGACGTCAGGCCCGGCCGGCGGTGTCCCTGTGCCACTCCCGCCGTTCTCAGCAGAAGCAGCGTTATCCGCCGTCACACCGGCACCACCGGGGGATGCCGAGCCGGACCCAGTATGCCGACGACCGAACCGGCTTACCCTGAATGGCCGTGAGTCGGTAGCATTCCCCATCAAGAACGCAGCAGTATGCAGAGCGGTCGCCGCAGCGGCTCGTCGGGCCTGATGAGCCCGCGCAGCCTGGAGTTTGGTCGACCAGTCCGGCCTGATGCGGTCAGTCAAGATGACATTGGGGGCGTTGGCGGAGAGAGACTGCGTGCGTCGTCGATTGCCTTGCGTGACCCCCAGCGTAGGCGACAGGTTTCCAGAGTGCAAGGAGCTCGACGAGGACATGGCTGTGTTCATGGTGCCCACTGCCGACGACGAGATGGCGTGTGCGAGACCTCGACGGAACGGAGGCGGCTCGTATGTCACACCGAAGTCCGGCTGGGTACAATACGGGCAGCATGCTGGCTCGGAAACCAGCAGACCGACAGCCTCCTCGGGGTTTGTCGGGGGATCGCTTTCATTGTGGCCTTCAGGGTAGTGCGGGTCGGGTCTCTTTATTTGCACGAAGCATTCGCTGCAAATGGACTGGTCGCAACACCTGGTATGGTTGAGATATGGGGGATATGTAAGGAAGCAAATTGGGCATTCCGTAGCATCCTTGTAGAGGAACACCTCGAGCGGCTGGCCGTTGACAAAGGGGTCATTTGGGAGGGTGATTTCGCGCGGTGCGATGTCGGTCGTCGAACCATTTCTCGAGGAGCCGCCGAGGACAGCTGCCAGCGACTTCCCACGGGACCGGAATGGCGAGGCCGCCCGTCCCGAGCTTGCAGAGACTGGCGAGGGCAGCGCTGAGCCAGAGTTTGACACGCTGTGGTCCGAGGCGCTGGACTGCGTTCGACCACCGATGGGGACTGTCAAATTGGTCAAGTTTTGAGAGGACGCGACGGGCGAGGGCGAAGACATTGGACGAGGGATGAGCTCATCCGGAGGGGTCTGATCGGGTGGCGGGATGGGCAGACCCCTGGCGGCAGCAATGATCTGAAATTCGGTCCAGTTGTCGTCTTTGTCGTTCAGGCCACGCCAAAACGGGGCAATCTTTCGGTCAATCTGCGCATCAAGGAAGTTAGCAACATCTTGCCGAAAGCGGTAGAACGGTCCCAGACAAGGTGGTGCCCAGAACTGACCTGTAGCTGCCGGACTATCTGCTTGTTAAAATCCTCGGGTCCGGTATACGTCCCCATGGTGACCAGATATCCCCCGTCCACATGCTCTTCCCTGATACTACGTTCGCGCTCTTTGATGCGAGCCACTCGTTCTTTCTCTAACCTCCTAGCTTCTCTCTCCTGTTTCGTCTCCCGTCGTTGTTCGGGGGTTTGCTGAGCGGTTGTATTATGTGCGCCAGTGAGACCGAGCATCAAGTTCAGATCTCCCCGACTGATGCGATTCCTGGCGTTGGCGCGGTCAGCCTGGTTGGAGGGACCAGACCTATTGTCTGGTGCATGACCAGAGCGGTGGCCGCGAGCTGCAGAGTCGCCGGGGCGCGACTCCTTGGTGTTGCTGTTTCCCATCCTGACGCCGGGCGCGGTGGAGGTTGCTCAGATAAGTCGCGGAGGCGTCATCCAGATTCGGGGCGCAACCGAATGGAAATGGGAGGGTCGGAAGGATCGGAAGTTGTTTTGCGACGACAAGGGGATGTCTAATTGCGCCGCAGGTAGGTAGGACGTCGATAGGGGGCGACAACAGAGAGGTATATCGGCTTGGCGTGGGTGGAGGGGTTGGGATGCGGGATCGGGTTCGTAGCACTGCGCGATGGAGAGACGAGCTGATTCCACGCCGATGAAGTCAGTCTAATCGAGAGGTCTGACACAGATGACAGTCGAGTCACTGAATCTGAAGATGTGTTATAGATTCGGGGGCTATTTGAGTTTGAGTTTGATTCTGCTTCGGATGGAGGGCCTTTGTTGATGGGATGGATGTCGGATGGCGGATTGCACGCGGGCAAAGTGATCCGGAGAGAACGGGAGCTGGAGCCGTCAGAAGAGATCTGACAGGACCGAGGTCATGGCACAGGTGAGAAGAACTCGGCCTAGGGAGGTGAGTTCGTGGGGAAAACGACAACAACAACAACAACGGGCCCAGGCGTCAAAAGGGAGAAGGACGGCAACAGATGTGTTGTTGCTGGAGATGAGGTATTCGCAAGGCAGGGAAGGAGAGATGATCATGGATATTGATTGATTGAGGAGGCATGATGTGGTGCCAACAGAGTTGCCAAGAAATGGATAAGTGGAGTCTGTCTGACAAGGGTGTTTGGACAGGGGAATGCGATGCTACTTTCAGTTCACTCACATTCATTCACTCCCGTCACTCATCACTCTCCCATCACTCATCCGTCATCACTGTTATAGATAAGGTACCTTAGCCATTTTTTTGTTGCAGAATGACATCTCATCATCAGACCGAGAAAATGTCATGAGTGACTCGGTTGGAGTAGAGCCAACTTCACAAACTGAATGCATTTGCAAGTCATCAGACACGCAGCACAACTCTCTTATCTCTTCCGTGGCCACCATTAGGTAAGACAGAAAAACAAGCACAACCATGGATCGGCCAGAAAGCTTGTGATATACAAGCTGGAAGTCTTTAGGGGAAACGGAGCACGGCTTCTCATCATCATGAAGTTATAGTCAGCCCCCAGGTGCTCCTTCCGTGTTTGAGTTTTGTGTATTATGCGTCACTGCCGTGTCTTCTTGTCGGAAAGACTGGAAGGAGCGTCTGCTCATTGACAACGTCAGATGGGAAAGAAGGAACTTGGACAGGAGTGAGAGATGTCATGACTGTCAACTGCAACTGTATGAGTGATCTTGTTTATGTATGGTCTTGTCCAGCAGCCAGTGAGCTGTAGCTCAGCGAGCTTACGGCTCGGGTACCGTTGGGCCTTGGGCAGCGCAGTTGGCCTCAGCCCGATATTGTTGCTTGCCAGCCAGAGATGGATGGCCACACCATCATCACCATTTAATGCAGGTACCTTGGCAATGAGCTGGATCGCTCGCAGGACACAAACGTGTCATAGCAGTGTCACCCGAGAGGGAAAGGGAAACTTGAAAGTTGGAAGTTGCAAGCCAAACCAACTTCACCTGCTGAACGTTCCTGCCTTCAAACCACTCGAGCGATAAGCGATAAGAACCCGACACGAAGGAACCCCGGGTGGATGACGATGAGTTCTAACCAGAAGCAAACTAGCGTCTTGGATCAGTTAACTCCACCTGCACTTTCGCAATCCGCCAATTTTCTCCGGAAACTTCGAAGGTTCTTTGTCAAACCCAACCTTACGGTAAGACTCCAGCAGAGTTCAACCAACACGCCACGCCACGCCAGACTCATTGTTGACACGCGTTTCGCCCCTCGCAACAATGTCCGGCTCTCGATACCCTCCTCGGGGAGGGGATAATCGTCGCGACTACGACAGCTACAATGGCCGCCGCGACAACAACCGCGACGGACGCGATGGACGCGATCGCCACAATGACCGTCGCGCCTCTCCTCCACGCGGCCCCGGCGGCGGTGGAGGAGGTGACACGTACAGGCCGCAACAATCATCATCGTACTCACATCGTGATAACTACTACAACTCCCAGGACTCACGCCGCAACCCATCGGGCTTCGATTCATGGGCTCCCGGCACCGATGGCTATCGCCCTCCTCCCCCGAGCTACGCACAGCCTCCTCCCCCTCCTCCACGCGATGCCCCGCGCCCTCCACAGGGTGAGTTCTCCTTTAGAGTCGAAAAGCCCGCCGGTGTGCACGAGTCTTTCGACTCGTATCGCCCCAGCAATGGCACCGTCCCGCAGTTTGGCCAGAACAACGGATCGTCACAACTGCCGGCCCGCCCCCCTTACCAGTCGAACTATAAAGGTCGCGAGGCGAATCGACGCGGTAGGGGAGGTCGTGGTGGTCGTGGCGGCTTTGTTCGCTTCAAGGCTGCGGAGCGGGAGCTGCTGAACCCCGTTCACAGCAATGGACCCGAGCAGATCTTCTTCGATGCCGACGCCGGAGCAACATACCGTCCGGTGGAAGAGCTGTCTGATAGTGACGAGGCCGAGATGGAAATCTCCGAGGGCGAGGGCGGTGATGATTCCCAGGAACCCTCCCACAAGCGTGCTCGCTTCGGTGCTCCTCATAAGTCGGCCTTGGAGGATTCCGTGCCCAAGTGGTCCAACCCTGACCCTTACACTGCACTTCCCCCGCCGGACGCTGCCGGGAAGCAGCGGAAGGACGTGGTTCAGCTCATCCGCAAGGCGCGAGTTGAGACGAAGGAGTCCAAGGCGTCCATCCCCGCCGAGGCCGCGGACTTCATTCCCTGCGACTTTGACGATAGCGATGACGATGACGACATTGAGATCATTGGCGAGAGAGCAGTCAGCGCAGATATCGAGGTAATTGGCGAGAGACGAATCACCAGGGACGATGTGCCAGGGGTGGCTGGAGCACCTACAGGCCCGCGCTCAGTGCAAGCTTCGTCCCAAGATGCGCAGCGGGGTTCGGTCATTGTCCTTGCATCAACTCCTGAACCTAAAAAGGCTGCTGCGTCTCAGCATGCGAACGGTAATTCTTTACCTCCCAGACCACCTGCGCAGAATGTTGTCGACGTCAAGCCTGCGGTTGCGTATCCTCAACCCATTCCCAGCACCACCAACGATAGTAGCAACGCTCTGGGCTCCCGCAAGCGTACCTACGACGACGAGATCAAGCTACCTGCCCACGCCACATTAAAGCGAGTCAACATGAAGCCCGGGCGCGGTAAGGTCGTCTCCGAGTGGAGGGTCGTGGGCGGAGAGAACCCATGCCCCTGGATTGTTGCCGACCACTCCGGGTCATCTGCCAATCCTGGCATCTGGTAAGTCTCTCTCCGGACTGGCATACTCAACTCTCTCTGACTCGTCAACCAGGCTTCACAAGGAGATAGTCGATTTCTACGAGCACATCAGGCCGCAAGACTTCGAAGAGCGAATCCGCGGGGAGCTTGTTCAACAGCTGAAGACGCTGTGCCGGGACATATATGGAGATGCGGAGGTCTACCCCTTTGGCTCCTTCCCATCCGGTCTCTACCTGCCCACCGGCGATATGGACCTGGTGCTCTGCTCTGACTCGGTCATGGACGGCGGCCTTCCAAAGTACACAGCTAGGAATGTGCTGTACCGCCTGCGAGAGTCCCTAGTGAACGCCAAAGTGGCTTCTTACAACGACGTTGAGGTCATCGGCAAGGCAAGGGTTCCGCTTGTGAAGTTCATCGACACCCGCACTGGCCTCAAGGTCGACGTGTCCTTCGAGAACCTCACCGGCCTCAACGCCATCAAGACCTTCCTTCATTGGAGGGATCAGTACCCGGAGATGCCCGTCCTCGTTACCCTCATCAAGCACTTCCTCGCCATGCGCGGCCTCAACGAGCCTGTCAACGGCGGCATCGGCGGCTTCTCGGTCATCTGCCTGGTCGTCAGCATGCTGCAGCACATGCCGGACATCCAGAGCAGGAGTAAGAAGGGCCGGCACCACTACGGTGACCTCCTGATGGACTTCTTTGATCTGTACGGCAACAAGTTTCACTACGAGACGACCGCCATCAGCCTCAACCCACCAGCCTACATCCCAAAGGTAAGTCCCAACTCGCTCTCTTCCTGTTAGCTCAAACCATGACTCACACTTTTTGCGTCCCCTAGAACCGCGTCGTAGGCTTCACCTACAAAAACACCGACCGCTTATCTATCATCGACCCGAACAACTCGACCAACGACATCTCGGGAGGATCCTCCAACATCGGCGTCATCACCCAGCTCTTCTCGGACGCGTACCGCGACCTGCGCCAGCGCATGGCCGACGTGGCCAAGGCCGGCAAGCGGGGGAACAAAAAGAGCATCCTCGAAGTCATCTTCGCAGGCAACTACTCCACCTTCCGTCTGCAGCGCGAGCACCTCGCCAAACTCGCCGAGCGAGGACTGGGCCCGCAACCAGTTGTACCGCCCAAACAGTTTGGCCGGAGGCGGAACAACTGGTAAATGACAGGATACGGCGAATTCGACACGGATTTATATGTCACCACGGCTTGGTGTTTACTGGGAGTTGAGGTGTTTGCATGTCTGCATTGGGAAAGGGAATGAACGATGACGGAATGAGACGACGTGAATTGGGCGGCTAGACGGCATCTGCATCGATACCCCATGGCTTGCATTTCTGCCATTTTTTTCTGCTTTTACCGGCTGCAGCGAGAGAGTAGCCTCACGGTATTGCTTCCCCTGCTTTTCTGGCACGTCGAGGGCTCACACTGCTTTTGTTAGGTTTCGCATTACCCATATGGTATCGAACGTTCGCTAGCCTCGTCTTTTCTTCTGCGTCTCGATCGCGGACAACACCTCTGCATTAGCACCGCCTGCTGTCCGCTCTCGAGACGGGACTCATGTACAATAGACGGCACTGTCCGACTCGATCCATCACTGTTTACCGGAATCGGGAAGGCCAGCATTTACCCGAACTGAACATTACTGTTCAGCAGCAGAGCCAAGTTGGCCGCAATCTTATCAGACGAGAGTCTCGTTTTTCTTTTTCCTTGGTGCTCGGTTATTGTTCCCTAGGGGATGCGTTGCGTCTAACCAACTAACTAGGAAGCTGATGCTACTGACCTTGCTCAGCAGGTACAACTTCATTCAAAACTTGCTGGGCAGGTCCGAACTCTACTGCTGACACACTCGCAGGCAAAGAAAGAATGTTGTCCAGCTCTTCTCGGGCTCAGGGCACTGCGTCCTGATGCACAAACAACAATTCGTCTTCGAAATCTAACTCAGTCTCGACCGAGTCCGGATATTGAAGGGGAACGGCAAGCTGAGGGGTTTCCTCTCTGCTCGCCACCTTTTCTCACTGCGTGCTGGGCTATATGCCTGGCTGCGGGGAGGATTCTAACTCTGACTGACGGCTCTACGATGCTTCTTCAACAAACGTCGAAAGCAGGATGGCTTGTCAATCTGAAGGCGGCTTTTTGGATATTTCGTCGGTTTTGATAGTTTGGCTGGTGAGGAGGCAAACTGCTTTTGGGTCTTCACGGCGGCGAAACGCGACTCTGCCCTCGTGGTTGATATTTCAGGGGCCCAACATGGGCGGCCTGCCAACAGCCAAAGGCCTCAACGCATCATGAGGACGCGACAAGGCACAAAGAGCAGATGATATGTCATATACTATACTTGAATCTGTTCGTAGCCCCTGTCTCTCTCTCTCCTACCTCCGCTGTTCCCAGTCTCATCCATTCGATTTAGTCTTCAACATCGTCACTTACACACAGAGCCGGACTCTGCTTACGTCCCTTCTCGCACACATACTTCCCGCAGCATCACCCGCATAAACTCGACAACATCTTGCCCCTTTTTTTTTTTTTTCCAAATGACGAACAAGTGGCTAGCCTCCTTCTGCAGCTGCAGCGGCCTCTGTTTCTCTGCTTGCTGCTGTCCTTGCATCTGTACGTGCTTTAGCCCCTATCTTCGCCCTCCTCGCGCAACCTCGGTGTATCCCTTCCGAGCGGCCGCCTCGGACATCCATCACATGACATCGCATTACGGATATCGGTGGCCTCATCATCTCAGAAGCCTAAATCCTTCCTCCCTATCACACAAACCTGACTTTATCTCCACCCATCCATGACTCCCCCCCCCCCCCCCCCCCCCCCCCCCCCCCCAATGGATATTGCCGCTCCAGTAGAGTGAGTAGAGCACGGCTGACAACACTTCTGAACAGTGATAGGCAAAACTCAGGCTCGTCTCGAGACGGGCGACAGGGACCCGTCATGTTGTAATTCGTGGTGCGTGGGGTATTGTGTCTTGGAGATGTGTGGGCATTGGGGGTTTATGTGAGTTTTTTTCCCCCGGCTTTAACCTACCAGACCTTACCGTACGATATCCGCGACAGTGGCTGGATGGGATTAGGGCGTGGGAAGTGAGGGGGACTTTGAGACTTGACTCGGCCGCGACTATTCACACATCCCGTTCAGCAGCACTTATGCCCGAGACGACTCCGGAATCGAGCCCGAGTCCACCTCACCTACCAACTCCCTGTCCATTACAGCCCGGGGTTGACGGTCCGCCTGGGGTTGTTGCCCCCCCCGGAGTTGTCTCAGTTCCTTTCGCTTGAGTCTGATACACTCCCACTACGTCCACCAGAGCTCAGTCAACTAACAAACATCTCCCGCATACAGTCTAGGTATGCTCCAGCGCAACCACGTCCGTTACGCCTACAACATCAGAGGCAACGCGTGCTGCGACTGCTGCGCCTCATTCTGGTGTCCCTGCTGCGGACTGTTGCAGCAGGCTAACGAGGTCGAGAGGCGGAGGAGCGTCGTTATTGTTGATCGGCAACCTCAGCCTCACGGGGGTATGCAGATGAACAAGATGGATGCAAGGGGGGGGAGGTATGGGAGTAAATAGGTAGGTGGGTAAGGCTGGATGGACGCCGGGGAGTGTTGTCGATAGTAATGAGAGGAGGTCTAGGGGGACTGGGGGTCGCGGAGAAGGGCATGGGGGAGCGCAGGCGAAAGGATAGATACTGAAAGGAAGGGAAGGGGGAATGGGGGGTTATCGAGGGAATATCGGTGTGCGGTTGAGTGCTACTGGACTGGGAGCCCGCGTTTGATATCCGTAACCCATAGTTCAGCAACTCCTGGAGGAGCACGCTGAAGCAGGTCTCCCTCCCAGCAGACCTTGATTATCAGACGTGACACACATGTCGAGGCCGAGTGTTAACTCAGCATGCCAAGAGTGCGGTGGCCGATATGGAAAGGAGTTCACGCAAGACAGTGCAGTGAGCCCTACATACTTGTGTAAGCGGCGATACATCTTCTCACCGGCCACGAGTGTTTCTTGCTGTTCTGCAGTCCGACTGGCCAGCTGTGGTGAGATGCTTCAACTCAAATCGATCTGACACTGCTCACTTGGCACATGGAAGATGGACCCGGTGGCATGTTCAATCTCACCCCTTCTGGAAGCACAAGCGGAATTCCGCCCTGTACCACGGTATGTAAGCGGCAATCCTACAAGGAGAATCGGAGGCCAAGATGCACACAGCGCAAAGAAGCGGTACGTTGTTGTCGGCCGTCGGGCGAAATGATAAAATGCTTGACTCCGGGACCCCGAAAGCATTTGATGGGATATGTTTGTACTGTGGTATGTGCGAACGATATGCATCGCGGTATATCGGGTTCCGCGACGGCCCCGGCAGTGGTAAGGAATGGAGTCGATGGTACCGGGGTCTATTATCGGCTGTATCTGGATGATGATAGCGCCGGGCCGGACATTGGATGAACTGCACAGGCATCGAGTTCGTGTTCGGCTGTTATTTCCGGCCGAATAGGATCGGACTCTTATCTCGGACTCTCCAAAGCTTGAAGACTTTCCAGAAAGGGTTGAGTTGAAGCCAAACATCATCTGGCATCACACGTGCCCCGGACATAAGATGACATGCGAAATGTGTTTCTCAGATCTGCCCCGGCCGTGGCGTAATCGAGATCGGACCAGCTAGAAACAAGCGAACAAGATTCGCGTGGCAGAGACAGGTTCAATGACACAGGGCTGACGCTAGGGCTGGGAGTCGGCGAGTCAGATTCTCCAATGTCCACGTTTGGGCAGTAAGTTCCCCAGACTTCTCCCAGTCTCTGACTGGACATGCCGCTTGATTCCCCGCGCAAAGACGGACGGTTGGTGTGATGCCAGTCAGCCACTGCCGTCACAGCGATGAAGAACTGTTTGTTGAAGACTCGTTTGAGATGGCGATAACTTCACCAACTGGACCTGGCGGTGGTGTCTTTCATCAACCACAACGACCACTGCACCGTTGGCGGACTTTGCGGCATTGGCATCGTTGGCATCGGAGTGGTTCCTTGGCGACTCTGCTTGCGCTGATTTAAAACGGGCTATCGGGTCCATCATGACCCCGATTCCTCCTTAATCCGCCATGCATAACACGGCCAGTGATAAAATCTGCGAAACCGGGAAATTGTAGGGTGTCCCCAGTTGATTTGCTTCCGTCTTGTTGGAGAATTGGAGCATTGCACAAAGAAGACCCGAGGTGACGGTTGTGGTACACTGCATTCTCTGTGCATCGGAAGGGAATGCATCCGGCGTGACCAAGAGATGGACTGGTTGTCGTCGAGTCTGCTGTAGAGAAGTACAGTTCGGAGGCCCTGGGAGGGTTCTGAAGCGGCAGGTGTTGGATCTGCTGCTTGACCTGCTTGAGCGAGCATCTGTCGTGATTTTCGTGAATATTTATCAGTGCCGAGACCAGCGCATGGCTCATTCTGATTCATCGGGCCCGGTACGCGTATAATCTGAAGGATGCTAGACGATTGCTAGGCGAAGTACGACTAGCTGAGATGGATCTAGTCTAGGCCCGAGGTTAATGTTAATTCCAACTCGCCAAGGGACTTACACGACACGAGAACTTACACAGACATATTTCAGTCCCAGGATGACCATCGGACTGGCCTCCTAGATAAGCACCGTCTTTTGATCAATGATGGTAGAGACATGAAAGTATAAGAGCCATGGCATCTTGAAACGGAATGCGCGGGAAGAAGCACGAGTAGAGGCACAAGCGTAGAGTACCACAGTACAGGCGATGAGGATGAAGGAAGCGCAATTCGCTGACAATGTTCCACTCCGCAGAGAAGTTCAAAATGGCAGAATGGCAGTCGTGTAGATTTCCACTTCTGGGCCAAGTCCGCAACCCCACGAGGCGCCCCAGTCCCCCCAGCAGGAAAGCGTCCCATTGGTTCAATCATCCTCGAACTGTCACGATTGTCTCCGAGCCAAAAAACCCACAAGCAGCGCTCTGGAGACCCGGTATCCACCCATCCCATTCGGACCCTTCTAACATCCCGTCGCAGCGGACTTTCAGGGCGTTGCGCCACTTCCCTTGAGGGAGGTATCAAAACACGATCCCCCAGTTCAAACAACCTCCGTCGGCCGAGTTAATGAGGCTACTAACGAAAGGGTCCCCTTTTGCTTCTCTTTCGCCCCCATTCTTGCTGATACCTTCACATTCAATTGTCGTTGGTTAAGTCTGTCAGTTTAGCAGATCGACCTGCTTCTGGCCCCTTATTGACTGTTATAATATACTTTCTAGTCACTCATTAATAACCTGATCTATCGCCTTGGTGTAAGGTATCATACTTCGACGCACGATTGCGTAGAAGTACATTGCATCCGCAACTCAATTCCGCCGAGGAGTCAGACAAACAACACCTTCCGCTTTCTTGCCACCACTAAAAGGACTCGCATCGACCAACTCCGTCGCATCGCGTGGTTGTGAAGCTATTGCCTTCTTCGCGCACGCGTTGAGGCTGCAATGTCCTACACGGCCGTGGGCTTAGGTGCCTTTGGCAGCAACGACCTGACAGCCCAAACGTCCGGCATGCCAACCCACTCCGAGAGACGGGCGTCGAGGGACTACGGCCACGAGGGGGATACAGAGCCGTACATCGGCCTCCACAAGACCAGCTCGCGACACTCCCGCCACTCGACCTCCAACGATGCGACACGCACCGGCACCACCTCGGTGACCGAGGTGGGCACCCCCCAACGGCAACCCCGCGGCGAGGGCGAGAAGCCGACGACCAGTCCCGGGCGCGAGACGGACACGACCAGCGAGTATGACGACGACACGGAGGAGGAGCGCCGCAACAGCGCCGTCCAGGAACTGGCGCGCCGCTACACCAACCACTCGCAGATGGCCGGCTTCGAGCCCGGCACCAACATCTTCCTCCACGCCAACGATCCGGACTCGCCGCTCAACCCCAACGGCGACAAATTCCGCGCCCGCACGTGGGCCAAGGCCGTCGTCGACATGATGTCCACCGAGGGCCACTCGTTTCGCACCAGCGGCGTCGCCTTCCAGAACCTGAATGTCTATGGCTTCGGCTCCGGTACGGATTACCAGAAGGACGTGGCCAACGTCTGGTTGGAGGCTGCTTCGCTCGCGCGCAGGCTTACCGGCCAGGGAAAGCGTCGCATTGATATCCTCCGCGACTTTGACGGTGTCGTGAGGAAGGGCGAGATGCTGGTTGTGCTGGGCCCTCCCGGTTCCGGATGCACAACGCTGCTGAAGACGATTGCTGGCGATTACAACGGCATTTTCGTTGATGGCGATTCGTACTTTAATTATCAAGGTAAGACCCACGAAACTTCCGTCCCCTTCCCCGTCATTTCTTCAAAAAGAAAAAAGAGGAAGAAAAAGATAAACCGGGTTATCAATTGGCTTTAATACTTCATTGCTCGTTTAATGATTGGCCTTTCTACCTGGAAACTCATCAAGGTTGCGACGGCAAGTTCCGTCGGCACCATGTGGCAGGCGGGGATTCTCGTCAAGGGTTGCGCGGGAAAGCGCATGGCTTGCATCGCGAATGCTTCATTGCGTGTGGCACACGGATAATGCCGACGGGTACGGTGCATCGACTCTCTTCTCAGCTGTTTCCATTGGCCGGGAAGGGACGATCCGTCGCAAGCCACATCCTCCCTCCATTCCCCCCTCCATGGTCTATGCCATCATGACTGAGATCATTTCTCATGTTGAAGTTTTGGGTCGTTGTTGAAAACCCAACTGTGACCACTTACAATCATTATGGATCAACGGCTGACACACTTCCACAGGCATGGCTCCCGAGGAGATGCACACAAACCACCGTGGCGAGGCTATCTACACCGCCGAGGTCGACGTGCATTTCCCGCAGCTCAGTGTTGGTGATACCCTCACTTTCGCTGCCCGGGCTCGTGCTCCGAGGTCGATACCCGAGGGCATCTCCCGCCACATGTTCTCCAGCCACCTGAGGGATGTCGTCATGGCCATGTTCGGCATTGGCCACACCGTCGACACCCGTGTCGGAAACGAGTACATCCGTGGTGTCTCTGGTGGTGAGCGGAAGCGTGTCACCATTGCCGAGGCTGCCCTCTCCGGTGCTCCCCTGCAATGCTGGGATAATTCCACCCGCGGTCTCGACAGCGCCAACGCCATCGAGTTCGTCAAGACCCTTCGTCTTCAGACCGAGCTGTTTGGAAGCACTGCCTGTGTGTCCATCTACCAGGCACCCCAGAGCGCCTACGATCTCTTTGACAAGGCCGTCGTGCTGTATGAGGGCAGGCAGATCTTCTTTGGCCGCGCAAATGAAGCGAAGCAGTACTTCATCGACCTGGGCTTCGAGTGCCCTGCCCGCGCCACCACTCCCGATTTCCTCACCTCCATGACCAGCCCTCTCGAGCGCTACGTCCGCAAGGGATTCGAGGGTCGCGTGCCCAGGACCCCCGACGAGTTCGCCGCCGCATGGAAGGCAAGCTCGCACTACAAGGCTCTGCAGGCTGATATCGAGGACTACAAGCAGACTCACCCCATCAACGGTCCTGATGCCGAGGCTTTCCGCGCCTCCAAGAGAGCCCAGCAGGCCAAGAGCCAGCGGCTCAAGTCTCCCTTCACGCTGTCATACTTGCAGCAGGTCAACCTCTGCGTGTGGCGCGGCTGGAAGCGTTTAATAGGCGATCCCAGCTTGTCTCTCTCGGCTCTCATCGCTAATGTCATCATGGCTTTGATCATCTCCAGTGTCTTCTTCAACCTCCAGCCGACCACCTCCAGTTTCTTTCAGCGGGGCTCGCTCCTGTTCTTTGCCTGTCTCATGAACGCTTTTGCTAGCGCTCTGGAGATTCTGACACTCTTCGCACAACGTCCCATTGTGGAGAAACACGACCGATACGCCCTCTACCACCCGTCCGCCGAAGCCATCGCGTCCATGCTTTGCGACATGCCTTATAAGATCACCAACACCATCACCTTCAACCTCACCTTATATTTCATGACGGGTCTGCGGAGAGAGCCCGGCGCCTTCTTCTACTTCCTCCTGATCTCCTTCTTTACGGTCATGACCATGTCCATGATGTTCCGCACCATTGCCAGCACCGCCCGCACCCTGTCGCAAGCCATGGTGCCGGCTGCCGTCATCATTCTCGCGCTTGTCATCTTCACTGGTTTCGTCATCCCCGTCGACTATATGCTCGGCTGGTGCCGCTGGATGAACTACCTCGACCCACTCGCCTACGCCTTCGAGTGCCTCATCATCAACGAGTTCCACGGCCGCGAGTTCATATGCACCCAGTTCGTCCCCATGGGTGCCGGCTACGAGAACGTCTCGTCCGCCAACCGCGTCTGCTCGGCCGTAGGCTCCGTTGCCGGCTCCAGCGTTGTCGGCGGCGACGCGTACATCAACTCCGGATTCAGGTATTACGCCAGCCACAGGTGGCGCAACTTTGGCATACTGATCGTCTTCATGATCGGGTTCCTCGCCATGTACATGTTCGCCGCCGAGAACGTCTCGGCCAAGAAGTCCAAGGGTGAAGTCCTCGTCTTCCGCCGTGGCCACAAGCCGGCTGCCTTCAAGGAAAAGAAGAATGACGCCGAGTCCGGTGGTGTCCAGATTTCTGGCCCTGCCGTCGCTGCTGGAAAGCAGGAAGACGGCAATGTTTCCGACAAGGAGGCCACCATCCAGAGGACTACTAGCACTTTCCACTGGAACAACGTCTGCTACGAGGTCAAGATCAAGAGCGAGACGAGACAGATTCTGAACAACGTCGACGGATGGGTCAAGCCTGGAACTCTTACCGCTCTCATGGGTGTCTCTGGCGCCGGCAAAACTACGCTTCTCGATTGTTTGGCCGACCGTACCAGTATGGGTGTCATTACTGGCGATATGCTGGTCGACGGCAACCCCCGCGATGCTTCTTTCCAGCGCAAGACCGGCTACGTCCAGCAGCAAGATCTCCATCTCCAGACCACCACCGTTCGCGAAGCTCTCAACTTCAGTGCCCTCCTCCGCCAACCGGCCAAGACCCCTCGCGAGGAGAAGCTTGCCTACGTTGACGAGGTCATCAGACTGCTGGAAATGGAGGACTACGCTGATGCCGTCATCGGTGTCCCCGGTGAAGGTCTCAACGTCGAACAACGCAAGCGTCTTACAATCGGTGTCGAACTGGCCGCCAAGCCACCTCTTCTTCTCTTCGTCGACGAGCCCACGTCCGGTCTTGATTCTCAAACGTCCTGGGCCATTCTCGATCTCCTCGAAAAGCTGACCAAATCCGGCCAGGCCATTCTCTGCACCATCCACCAACCCTCCGCCATGCTCTTCCAGCGCTTCGACCGCCTCCTCTTCCTCGCCAAGGGCGGCAAGACCGTCTACTTCGGCGACATCGGCAAGAACTCGACGACAATGACGAAGTACTTCGAGGCCCAAGGTGGCTTCCCCTGCCCTCCTGACGCCAACCCGGCCGAGTGGATGTTGGAGGTCATCGGCGCGGCGCCCGGATCCGTGACGGACATCGACTGGTACGAGGCCTGGCGCAACAGCAAGGAGTACGCCGAAGTCAAAGCCGAGCTCAATCGTCTGGCCGACAACCCCAAGCCCATTCTCACTCAGGAGGAGGACCGCGGCAGCTACCGCGAGTTCGCGGCGCCGTTCATGAGCCAGCTCCGCGAGGTCCTGTTCCGTGTCTTCCAGCAGTACTGGCGTACGCCGTCGTACATCTACTCCAAGGCAGCTCTGTGCATTCTCGTCGCCCTCTTTATCGGATTTGTCTTTTTCAACGCCCCTAACACCATCCAGGGTCTGCAGAATCAAGTAAGCTTTTCCCCTCCCCCCCTCCCCTCCCCGCGCCCCTCCAGCCTTTACTGACCTTTCGCCTCAAAGATGTTCGCAATCTTCAACATCCTTACCGTCTTCGGCCAGCTCGTCCAGCAGACAATGCCCCACTTCGTCATCCAGCGCTCCCTCTACGAAGTCCGCGAGCGGCCCTCCAAAGTCTACGACTGGAAGGTCTTCATGCTGTCGCAAATCATCGTCGAGCTTCCCTGGAACACCCTCATGGCCCTCTTCATGTTCCTGGCCTGGTACTACCCCGTCGGGCTCTACCACAACGCCCAGGCCGCGGGCCAGACCACCGAGCGCGGCGCCCTCATGTTCCTCCTCCTCGTCGCCTTCCTCATCTTCACCTCCACCTTCACCGACTTCATCATCGCGGGCTTCGAAACCGCCGAGGCGGGCGGCAACTTCGCCAACTTGTTGTTCATGCTCTGCCTCATCTTCTGCGGCGTGCTCGCCAGCCCGGCCACGTTCCCGAAATTCTGGATCTTCATGTACCGCGTCTCCCCCTTCACCTACCTCGTCTCAGCCATGCTGTCGACGGCGGTGGCCAACACGAACGTCACGTGCGCCGACAACGAGTACCTGAGCTTCGACCCGCCGAACGGCGATACGTGCATGGAGTACCTCGGCTCCTACATGGCCGCCGCGGGAGGCTACCTGGTGGACGAGAAAGCGGCGGAGAACTGCCAGTACTGCGCTGTCAAGGAGACGAACACGTTCCTCGCGAGCGTGGGCAGCAGTTACGACGACAGGTGGAGGAATTTCGGCATCCTGTGGGCGTTTATCATTTTCAACGTCTTTGCGGCCCTGGGGTTGTATTGGCTTGCTAGGGTGCCCAAGAAGAAGCTGGGGGGGAAGAAGGCGAAGAAGGAGTAGATGTTTGGGAAAAGGGTAGGGGGTGAAGTGTGAGAGGAGGAGGGTGTTTAAGGTGTTGATAGATGTGGGTGGGAGGATGGGTAGGTGGTGGTGGGTGGTGTGTGGGTGGATATACCTCAGCATTTCGGAGCACTGCAGGTTTTTCTTTCTTGGATACCTGGTGGCTTATCGTGGTTCGCATCTTGTCGCGCAGACAGAACATTTCCTTGAGTCTTTTTGGTTTTTAGATGTTTGGTTTGTATCGAGTAATTGGACGCTAAATATCCCGATGATGGGATGTATATAGAGTTATGTTTAGAACCGTATAGAGTTCTGCTGGCCCTTTCGTGTCCCTGTCTTACTATGGATGCCTCGATTGTCCCCCATGATCGTCAGACTGTGACTCTGCATCAGATCCGAGTTGCAACGAGAAAACCATGATATGGTTGACGTTAAGTCTGAAGCCGGCGCTTGTAATCTTGCCGGCCTGAAACGGCCCGTCATTCTCATCCGTTCTTATCGCACGCCAAGAGTGGCCGATAACGCCCCAACAGTGACGGAGCTCCTCATCTCCAACATAAATGACCACAAAACATCACACACCCAGATGTCCTCGCCCCCCCCTACACAGATAGCCTGCCATCCATGGCACCCTCCCGAAAATCCCGCTCCTCGGGGCCAGCCCCTCCCTCCCGCACCTTAATCCTCGACAACGGCGCCCACACGATCAAAGCCGGCATCCTCTCGTCCTCCTCCTCCACATCAGACCCCTCCCTCTCCCCGCGCATAATACCCAACTGCATAGCCCGCGACCGGCACCGCAAGTCGTACGTCGGTTCGGAGCTAGAGAAATGCAAGGACTTCGGCGAGATCTCCCTCCGCAGGCCGGTGGAGAAGGGCTACATCGTCAACTGGGAGGCGCAGAAGGAGATCTGGGACCGGGAGTTCTTCACGGACGAAAAGGCGCCGCTATACGTCGGGCACGACAATGCCGGGGAGACGAGGCTGGTGCTGACGGAGCAGCCGAACGCGCTGCCGGCGCTGCAAACGCATGCGGATCAGATCGTGTTTGAGGAGTATGGGTTTGGGAGTTATTACCGGGGTGTCGGTTTGTTTTCCTCTCTCCTCTCTCTTCCTCTCCGTCACAAAACTAGGTAGTTGGCTGACGACTGGAGTGTTATACAGGTCCGGCATTTAATGCCTACAACGACATCCAGTCCATCTTCCTCACCAAGCGCGAACCGGACGAACCCGTACAGATCCCCGCCGAGGTGATACTAGTCGTCGACTCGGGCTACAGCCACACGACCGTCACGCCCGTCCTGCGCGGGAGACCGTTACACTCTGCTATCCGCCGCCTCGACATAGGGGGCAAGCTCTTAACCAACTATTTAACGCGGCTCATATCGGTCCGCCACTTCGACATGCGAAACGACACCTACATCGTCAACGAAATGAAAGAAGCAGCCTGCTACGTCTCCCTCGACTTCAAGGGCGACCTAGAAAAGACCTGGAAGGGCACTCGCGGCGAGCGCCGAGAGCCATATGTAACCGGTGCGGGTATAGCGAAGGACTACGTGCTCCCGGACAGCCACACGCGCTTCAAGGGCGTCATACGCGAGTACGACCCGGCCTCCCATCGCGCCCGCAAGACCGCCGCCGGCCCGAGCGTAGAGGACGTCCTCACCCTCCGCAACGAGCGCTTCGTCGTCCCCGAGGCACTGTTCAACCCCTCCGACATCGGCCTCCGGCAACCGGGGCTCGCGGACCTCGTCATGTCGAGTCTCTACGCGCTACCGATGGGTCTCTGGCCCGGGCTGCTGGCGAATATTGTGGTAGTGGGGGGCAACGCGATGTTCGACAATTTTGTGTTTAGGCTGCAGCAGGAGGTGCTGGAGAGGGTGCCGGACGACTGTATCGTGCGCGTGGCGAGGAGCGCGGAGCCGGTCAGCAGCACGTGGCTCGGCGCGAGGGGGTTTGCGGCGCACGAGGATGTGGGAAGGTTGGCGGTTACGAAGGCCGAGTATGAGGAGTACGGCGCTGGGTGGGTGGCGAGGAAGCTTGCTGCTGGGTTGGGGGTTGATTGAGAGCTTGAGGATGGTTTTATGGTCTAGCGGGGAGCGGCTGTGTCGGTGCAGAGAAAGCGTGGGATTATCGCCGCGGTCGAACCTTTGAGAGATGTTACGCTCAACATTTTCGGCTCGACGTGGTCACAGGGGCCTATCGACGTCGCCAACTTACCGATCTCACCGAACATCCAGCCTTTCTCAGCTGTGCGACACAAGCGATTGTCCGATGCTACGTTGGTGGCAGTTACGGACATCTACAAGTCCGGAAGACCTATGGGCCTCTCATGCGAGTCAAAATCCGAACGCCCAGGGCACCGTTTCAGCGGTCGCTGTCGCCTCTAACCGAGGCAGGCCACACTTTCGTCTGGAAGCAACCATCGGTGTTCGACCGGCCAATGCGGCCAGGACCACGACATCCCCAGACGGAGAGCACCGCGCAGGTCTACCAAGGCTCAGCTCACCCCCAACTAGCACCGCTTTACCGGCGGGTCGCTTCATCGGTGTGGTGCAGTGGCAGAAAGAGAAGGGGGCGCAGAGCGCTTCCAAGTGCATCCTGGCCCCGATACGCCCTCCAACTCGATGGTGGTTTGAAGCAATCAAACGCTACCTCTTGTCAACTGCTACTCCATACGTCTTCGGCCGAGGGTCACCGGACCCCTTACGAGGCGCCGTCAGTTCGTACTATAGTTACATACCTAGTCCTCATTGATGCCCACCAGGTCGCTGTTCAGGTTGTGTCTGCTACTTCCTTCTGGTGCTAGAGGTTGCTAGGCAGGTCTGTCTGTCTTCATGTTCCGGTGCTGGTGTCAGTACATGGAGTCTGAAAGCCCAATGTCAAATCCCAGATGATGTGTCTTGTTGGATTCTATCTATCCCCGAAGGAGCGTGGTGGATGCACAGCATGATGTCGAGGCGGGTCGCGGACCCCAATGTGCAGAAAAGCGAAGCATGCCTGATGAACACCTCTTCTTTTTTTCCCTTTTTTTTTCTCGTTTTCTCTTCTCTCGTCTGTTCTCTCCTGCTCTCCTGCTCTTCTGCAAAACGCACTGTCCTTCAACTCCCCTCAACCTTCGAACCCTAAGCCCCATCATTCTCACCTCTCAAAACGCCCCTTCAAGCAGAAGCAGTACTAGCCGGTCCTCCAGGACCACTAGGGAACCCACCGCTAGGCGGGGGACCCCCAGGACCACCACCGCCAGCATTCGGGTTAGCCACCCCGCCCTCAGCATAAAGCGTAGCGGCCGCGCTCACGCTCTTCTGCAAGCTCGTATCAATCCCGAAACTCAACCACCCCAACAACCCCTCTTCCACACTTTCCCCGAGCAAAACATACTGCACGAACGGGTCGCTGCTCTCGGCCTCCTCGGCCAGAATCTCGTCCTCCTCGTTCGTCGTCAGCGCCTGCGTGTTGGCGGCGTACACGGCCGTCGCCTCGACCCGTCCGATCAAGTCCTGGTCGAAGAAGATCTGCCCCACATGCCCGACGTGCGTCGTGTCGATGAGCGTGCCGTTGGGGAACGCCGTCGCGTCCGTGTGCACCATGACGTGGATGTGCGTCGTGCGGCCCGTGTAGTGGCCCGGAAATAAGGTCTGGAAGGTCGCGGCGCCGTCGGCGTCGGTTTGCTGCACGCCCCGGAGGAAGGTGGCGTTTATGTTGGATGGGTTGGCGTTGCCGTTGCCTGAGGCTACGACGCCGGAGTAGACGCCTGTTGAGTTGCAGTCTGGGTTTGGTTAGTATTGGTGAGTTTGGAGGGGAGGGGGGAGGGGGGAGGGGAAGATGTTGGGGTAGGCAGAGGGAAGAGGGGGAAGGGGAAGAGGAGGGGAAGAGGGACGTACGCCAGATCTCCAGGTACACGTCCGGGACCGGCTCGCACGTGTTGACGTCCAGGACTTGGACGTCCAGGGCGAGGTCGATGCCGAGCTGGTCCTCGGTTACGTCTTCGCGGATGTACTCGCCGGCGACATCTATTCGTTATTAGTACTTGGCCTGTGGGTAGACGAGGAAGACTATTGCTACTCACAGTAAGGACCCTCAGTCACCTCGGGACTCAGGATGCAGGAGTTGTTGCTGGCAAAGATGGTCTCGACGGGGGTGTCAAGCGTGAAGCTCTCGGACGAGTGGTGCGAGGTGTCCAGCAGCTCGTCGATGTCGCGATCTTCTGTCTGTTAGCTCCCACTCCCCACAAAGATTTGGAGTGGAGGACTCACTCTTCAAGTTCCTCTTCTTCAGCAGGTTATTGGCAATCCCGCTGCGGCGCTTGACGGAGCGAGCCTCCAGACCGCGGGCCTTGATCTTGGCGGCACAGTGGGACAAGTCCCTCTTGGAGAACTGCAGGGCCTCGCGGCGGACGGCCTGCTCGGCGTCGTGGTCGTGGCCCGGGTGGGCGAGGACGGCCGCGACCAGGGCGGCGGTGATGACTGTTGGGAGATGCATCTTGTCGTCTGTTCGATCCTACAAGCTTGACTGTATTCTTAGGATTTGTTGAGTGTTTTGTTGATGGTGAGAAGATTTTGGAAGGAAGTTGAAGTCCGTCTTGGGGACAAGATGGAATTATATACACATCTCCTCCCACGTCACCATTTAGGGTGCATACATCGCATACAGATCAACTGTATCGATTCCATCTCAACGGTGAATCAGAATCAGACTCATTCAGGGCCTCGTCGACGTCGTCAACTCTCCTCCTGCCAAGCCCACGAATCTGACGAGACCTATGCAGAGTTTCTAAGTTGGGAACTTCTCCGGACGATCTGGAGGGGTTTCCCCCTGGATGGAGTCCTGCAGGGAGATGGGTAAAGCCACCTTGGACATTCTGGAGGTGCCCCTTTTGGAACCCTTCGAGTAGCCGCGATGAACCTTGTCAACATGCATGTTGGTATGCGTAGCTACTAGTAATCTGATCTGTCTACTCTCTGAGTGGCTGAGAGCATGACGCGTAGACGACAGCTATAGCATTTTGCCCTCTGAATCAAGCCTGTCTATACTCCCACCCTCTATCCACTGCCTTGCGCGTCATATCAACCCCCATCCCATCTACTATATCTCCCGGGTCCGTGTGCCGCCCACATCCCGGAAGAAGTGTAACCTCCTCGCAACCGAGACAGTGCCTGATTCAAGGGGACGCTTACAATCGGACCAATCATAGTCAAATGTATCAACTTGCCCTGAAGATCAGACCCGGGGGCTCTGCGGGAGAAGCATCGTCAACAAGGAAGGGTTGTTTGTTTGTTTCGATGCCGGAGCTAGTTACTTGGAAGCAGTAGCTCCATAAAGCTCCATCTGTAAGGGGGCGGGGGCCGGTGACGCGCGTTAGACCCCGTTGGGGTTGAGACAGGGTCTTGTGATGAACCCTGAGAGGAAGGAGATATTGTTGGGTGGTTGATTATCTGGCGTGCTTGGAAAGATGCTTGTTTCCCTCGGCGGGTTGCTTGCTAAGGTTTGAATGGGCATTGGCCTGCATGAGGGGATCAGGGAGTGAACAGCCTGCAGGACATCGTCTCAACGTACGAATGAGCGGATCGTTTTGGACATCCGCTGAAGACGAGTGAGAACTGGCCATGGAGTCGTTGCCACCACTCTTCTTCATGACCCAGATGCTCACCACTACTACAATATTCATGATGGGGAGGGATTCGTCTGCTCCAATTCTGGATCCTATCCACAGCCAACATAAGTAGAGCAACAGGCGATATAGGAGTTGCGATGTTTCTACCTTCTACCACATGAAGTCTGGTGGCAAAGCGATGTCTGACAACATGAATCCGCCCCTGACCCCTGACCCCTGACTCTACACTGCCGGCACCATCCCTCATTCGACTCCAACTGGATCCGGATCGTCACCTCCGCCAGGGCATCTACAGGGAGTCATTGCCGAGTGAATGGAGATGGGCATCGGAAACATGTGCAGCACCCGGAAAACTGCGTGCGCAGTCAAGTGGGCTGGTCGTCGTCTGCGTCGTAAGAGCATATCCCCTCGACACCATTCGCGGGAAGTCGATCTTGGCCCCTGACCTGAGTACACATGGGCGGCGATCTACTCTTCCCATTTCCAGGTCGCAAACCAGCACGTCAGTACAACTCCCGTATTCGGCGGCCTCGACTCGAACACCCTGCAGAGAACGCGTCAGCTAAGAGAGAAAAAAGCAACCAGGTATTTCTCCGGCTTGGCGGCCGTTAAGGGGCGTACAGTCACACTAGATGCCGGACTTAATATCACTCTCCTTTTTATTGCAGACTGGGACTTGGAAGACTCACGTGTAAGAGGTTCGAGCCTTCGTTGTGGATGATGCAATACCCGCCGCCACAGGTCCGGCAGGTTCGCTGGGTACCGTCGATGCAATCGTGGCACTGTTGGTGGGCTCAGCTTTGTATGGGATGGTGTATGGTGGGGAGGAGAAGGCTTACGTTAATGCCGCATTCCCAGCAGCTTTTGGAGACGCGACCCTGGGTAACGAGAGGATCAGTATCTGCCGCGAATCTTGGGGCGAGGTCGCGAACAATCAGACACGAGGTGCTTCCAACGAGAGAGGGAGTGGACAAATAGTACAGAATCACGTCGACACTCGGCTACAAAGTGTGGCAGCATACATTTTGACAAGGACCCCCGCCCTCTCGGAGAAAAGCCTGCCATTAAGCAAGCTCACACACCCGGCTTGTCACCCGTGCCTCGTCGATAACAAGTGCGAGCCCCAGATATGCACCGCGACCTCGTCCTGAAGCCGGGTTCTCTCGCTCCCCCAGCAATTCGCACAGCGGTCACCCCGTATGGGCAGGGTCTTTTGGGCAACGCCGGTCGTGTTGTTGGCGCTCGGAAATAGACTTACAAGGGAAACATTCTGAGGACCCCGGGGGACCGAGTCGAGCCACGGTCCGATGTAGCACGATTCACACCACCACCTCTGGCAGGCTATGCAGTACCTGTCGCGCATACAGGCACCGCAGCGTGGGATGAAGCGAGCTTTGCCCGTGTCTTTGTTGCTGGACGTCGCGTGTCGAGGGTTAAGGGGTTGGCCGGAAGGACACATTGCGACTTTGATGCTTGGTGAGTGAAGTGGCGGGTGTCGGAGGAGGGGATATCTCCCGATGTCGGTGTCCGCGTAGGTCGCGTCGCTGTCTCTTCTTTCCCTCGCTTCAGATCTCTTTATGTCATCTGCGTCGTCTTCGCCCCATACCGTCCACCCTTCCGGTGCCGCGCCGCAGCCGACGCAACCGCCGACACTGAACTGCGCGATGGCCCAGTTTGGCACAGCCGTGATCGATCCCTGAGCAGCATTAAGAGCGTCCACACTGACCTTGCCCCAGGCACGGGAGTTCATGTGGCGCGGACTGGCGCACAGGACGGCGTCGAAGGCAATGATGCCGTCGCAATCGAAGAGTGTCTGCGCCCAGTCCTGGGATAGGTGACGTGTGCCAGTGAATTGCCAGCCTAGCTGTCCGTACCATGGCTCGCCTTCCACTTCGGGGTTGGAGCCGTCCGACGAAGTCAAAGCTTGCTGACTGCAGGCATTCCATGCTGCTGCTACTGCTGGAGAGCTTCCACTCGTATCGTCGGGGTTGTTGAGGATGGGGGACTGGCCCTGAGCCTCGCCGAAGATGTACAGGCCCTTTAGCTTCGGTATCCCTTCCGGTCTCGAGCTGCGACATGCATACTGCAATGCCTGGCGCACCTTGGGCTGGTTCAGATGTTTGCAGTCGCGGAGAGACAGGATCCGGACAGAGTACGAGGGATCGGTCAGAATATCGTGGACGAGGTCGGCTGTGACGGCCAGCTCGTCCAGAACCAGGACCTGGACATCGCTCATGATTTTGGACCGCCGCAAGTTGGAGAAGATGCCGCGGAGAGGGCCCGAGTAAAAGCTGTGTGGCCGGTATTAGCTTGTCCCATGCGCATAGCCCGGAGGGCGGTATCTAGAACTGTGCTGGTCACATACTCATCTTCCGTCAGGTTCTCATCCAGCTGCACGTTGCGCCATGTCTGACCGCCGTGGTCGATGGCGGCGATGTCGAAGCTTGCGGACTTTAAGGGGCGGAGGTCTAGATAGCGGAAGACCTGGGGCGTCTTATAGATCAGATACCGGAAGGCCCGGCAGGTGGCTCCCAGAGACAGGAGATCAGTAACGGGCAAGTAGGGCGTTGTATGGCACAGGATCAGGGTGTTGGACAAGAGCTGGAGGAGGGCGCTGTGCTGGGTCTCATCTGATGGCGTGGCTTTGTCCGGGGCTGTTTGTGCCATTGCAGCCTGGTACAAATTACCGGCTATCAATTACCCTGGGAAAGAAAGAGATGTATCGGAGTCGAGTCCAATCGCCAGTAAGTTGTCGTCAAAGGGGGGCGGCAGTGAGGTTTAGCTTCCGAGACTCCCAAGATCGAACCGGACCGATTATATGAGCCAGGGAAGCTCTAGCCAGACACCCAACAGATGATGAACTTGATAGGTGAACAGTCTGGTCGGAGAGGTCGAAGAACAGGGATTGCTGGTGTCGAAATTTGGGCTAACGATGCGTGTTTACTTGTAGACTTTGGAGGTGGTGAAGGCCAGGGGGCGGTAAGTCGGTGTCATGGACAGCCCGAGCCTCCGCTTGATGCGCCTGTCAAGGTCGGACACTCATTGTGGTAAGCAAGTGCAGTAAAGTTCGTCTATGGCGGTGATTAGATCGGATTGATTGTCCGAGAGCTTGAGCTTCGATATGTCGATTTGTGGGTGGAAACAACTGTTACATGATTCCATTAGCCGGTCTCAGTGCAATCTGGAGCTATGAACTCTGTTTCGAGGTACGGGAGTAGGTCCGAGTTACCTTGACTTCCGAATGGCTGTCGCGTACTTGGAACACACTCGTGGATCTGGTCTAGATCTGATCACCAACGGCTGCTGTGGGATGTTGTTTGATGACAGTGCATGTCACGGGCGTGGGATGTCGTGAGAGCGAGATGCAGTTGGATTGAGGGCACTGATCCACGCCAATGGAGTGCATGCATGGCATGACAGGGGTACGTGCCTCTTAGCGCGGGGCAGGTGGACCCTGGCCCAGGCTGACCCCACCACGGGCCGCCGCCGATGATGGACCGGCCGGGACAGGTTGAAGTAATCTGTCGTCATCTGTGGAAACGTTAGGAAGGAGCACTCTGAAGCTGACTGATATAGTTTTGCACATTGGCCACAAGTCTTTCACACACCTTCATCTGAATATGTCTATGTAATTCTAATATGATACCCTTTCGCACTCCGATGTCCTCGCGCATATCATGATTTTGCCCCCGTTAACGAGACGAATCCGACCAACGTTGCCCACCCATTCAACGCCCTGATAACGTCAACAAGAAAGCAACAGATCTCTTAGAGAAAGACGTCGATACAGCCTGTCGCAATGGCAGAGCAAGAAGAAGATGTCCAGCTGAACTGGTCAGCACCATTCACCGTGGCCCTCGCCAGCCAGGCAGCGGCCAAGGATCTCCAAGGCGACAAGATCCTCCTCCCCCAGTCCGCCCTCGAGCAGCTCCTCAGCGCATCGACGCGCACCGGCCCCTCGACCTCCCATACCTTCACCGCCTTCGATCCCTCGAATCCATACTCCGTTGCCGCCGCCCAGCAAGAGCGCGCACGATACCAAGAGACATACCAGAAGCTCCCCCATCCGCTGATGTTTCGCCTTGTCAACCAGAAGAATGGCAACACGATATATGCTGGAATAAGGGAGTTCTCTGCTGAGGAGGGACAGGCGGTATTGAGCCCTTACCTGCTCGAGGCACTGGGCATGCGAGAGGAGGATGTGAAGCCCGCACCGGCGGAGCAAGAGCCAGATGTCATTGACCTTACGGCGGACGAAGACAATGTCGCCCTAGATACGGGAGTGAGAATAACGGTCAAGGCGCACCAGCTCCCGAAGGGCACGTACGTACGGTTACGACCGCTCGAGGCGGGATACAACCCGGACGACTGGAAGTCACTGCTCGAGAGGCAACTACGGGCAAGCTATACCACCCTGACAAAAGACACTGTCCTCGCAGTTCGTGGTGTTCGGGGAGAGGAATTCCGCTTCCTCGTGGACAAGTTTCGACCAGATGGCGACGGGATATGCGTGGTAGATACCGATCTGGAGGTCGACATCGAAGCGCTGAACGAAGAACAGGCGAGGGAGACGCTGCGCCAGATCGCTGAGCGTAGCCAGTTGGCCCCTGGCGCTTCCGGTGGGAGCTCGGTGGGACGGACACTCGACATCTGGAATGCGGTTGGAGCGCAGGTTCTCCCGGGCGACTATGTCGACTACGACCTACCGTCGTGGGACAAGTCCCGACCAATTGTTATTGAGCTCTCGGATATCCCAGACGGGCAAGAGGTTGACCTTTTCGTGAGCCCCAAATCTGCGAGGCAACGAGCTCCCCCAAGGGATTCCGAGCATGTGTTCGGCGACTTCTCGTCACCAAAGGATGGCATCAAACGGATTGTCATCCAGCCTTCCAACGTCGAACTCGAAAATGCCGAATCACTCCTAATATCAGTTCACGGCTACTCCTTACCAGACGACACGAACCCCGACAGAAGCCCGCGTCGGTACAAACTCCGCGCAAAAGCAGGCGACGTTCAAGGCTCAGCCGCAGCTGCCATGGAAGTAGACAGACCCGAGCACTCCCCAGACGAAGAACAATGCCAAAACTGCCACCAATACATCCCCAAACGCACCATGATCCTCCACGAGTCCTTCTGCCGGCGCAACAATATCCTCTGCCCCCACTGCCAGTCCGTCTTCCTCAAGTCCTCCCCCGAGTGGTCCAGCCACTGGCACTGTCCCGACCACCCCTCCTCCTTCGGCTCCACCCCGCTGTCAAAATCCAAACACGACTACATCTTCCACGGCCAGCACACCTGCCCCTCCTGCGGCCCCTCCTCTCCCTTCACATACGGCTCCCTCCCCCTCCTGGCGCAGCACCGCACCACGGTCTGCCCGCACAAGCTCATCCTCTGCCAGTTCTGCCACCTCGAGGTCCCGCAGGAGGGCGACCCCCTCGACCCTTCCTCCGAAGCGGAGACCGTCCTCACGGGCCTGACGGCCCACGAGCGCGCGGACGGGGCGAGGACGACGGACTGCCACCTCTGCGGCGCCATCGTCCGCCTGCGCGACATGGCGGCGCATATGGCGCATCACGAGCTCGATAAAGCACAGCGCGCCGCTGTCCCGCCGCCGATATGTCGCAATGCCCTGTGTAGCCGGACCCTCCATGGTGTTGGACCGAGGGGGCAAGTTGGCGCCGGCACGAGGATGGGCCAGGGCCCCGGTAACGAGCTGGGACTCTGCTCTCTATGCTTCGCTCCGCTATATGTATCGATGTACGACCCCGAAAACAAAGCCCTCCGTCGCCGCGTCGAAAGACGTTATCTCACCCAATTAATGAAAGGCTGCGGCCGCCCCGGGTGTTTGAACGAGTGGTGCCGCTCGGGGAGGAAACACCTGGGGTTAGAAGAGATGGGGACTAGCGCGTCCGCTGCGCTACCCATCGTCAAGCCGCTGTTGGAAGCGGTTGGGGAGAAGAGCGAGAAGATGCACTTCTGCGTGGACGAGGGGACGCAGAAGAGGCGGAAGACGGCGGAGATGCTCGCCGCAGAGGGGGTGTGGGATTTGGAGTGGTGCGTTGCTGCGCTTGAGGCGGAGAACGGGGATTTGATGAGGGCGAGGGGGTGGTTGGGGGATTGGGCGCCTGTGAAGAGGAGGTGATGGGCACTTCGTTGTATGATGGTATGGTCCGGGATGCATCTCTCGTGGGAAGAGGTTAACGGTGGTGGTATGTGTGTGTGTGCTACGCGGGCTGAGGGAGGCATGGCGTATTACGCATGGCGTTTGAAGCTTGACATTAGAGACGGTAAAAGACTTGCTTGAAGCTGCATAAGCTGAATGGATATGATTTCTTTATTTTTCTCACAGACATCGCCTCATTCAAAGTATTTACAAGGCTTACAGTTTAGCTCTTGTCAAGATGGCGTTGATGGATGCTGCAACTGTGAGGATATCGAGACATGGATGAAACGATCACCAGCTTGGCACGTCGTTCCTGGCAGCTTCGCGGTCGAACATCAACTCTGCGACAACTTTGTTCATCTCTTCGGGACTCAAATCTGCAATTCTACAAAACTAAGATAACGGTATTCGAGAAAACATTCAGGCAATCCATTTACACCAATCGGCGTCGAAGTGGCAGACTAGAAACGACTCGCGCGTCCATCGAACTCATCAACAACAACCGAAGACCATCGCCCCCTACTTCCTCGCTATCATGGTCCATCTACCACCAAAACCATCAGTACCTCTCCTCCTCCTCCTAGCCTCCCTCTTTGACCCGTCAACCGCCCTCCCGCACCAACCCCGCGCAATCCAAGACCAAACCTCCCAAGTGTCCATCAACTCCCCCGACACCGAACCCCCCACGTCCTCCCTCCCGATAACCCTAACAATCTTCTCCTCCTCCCCGGGTCCCAAACTCTGCCGCGGCCACGTAATCGCCTCCCTAACTATTCCCACACCCGAAGGTCTTGGTCTCCCCACGACACGACCGGAATGCTACAACCTCCCCGCAGCCGCCCCGGCGGCCAGCTGCGGGACTTTTGTAGCGAATAAAGAGGACGGCTGCGAGGTGCGACTCTTTGCGGGATGGGACTGCGTGGAGTTTGTCAATCTGGCGGTGTTCATGCCCGAGGTCAGGCCCGTGGGGGGCCGGTGGAGGAGTTTTGAGGTTAGGTGCGGTGTTGAGCCGCCTTTGGAGGGGGCGTTGGGGAGGCCGCCTTTGGAGGGGATGATTGAGGGGATTAAGAGGCCACATAGGAGGTAGGGGATAGTTGGTGAGGTGGTGGTGGTCTGGTCACGGGAGCTGTTGTTGTTGGTGGCTGTGGTATCGCTCCGGGGCTTGTCGAGGGTTGGTTTTTGGCAACGGCTCCTCGAATGGCGCTTTCTATTGAAACTGGACTGAAAGGGGTGATCACGGGCTCGGAGGAATCAGCCATGGATGGTCGCAACGGTGACCCCAAGTGTCACAAGAGCAACCCAAGCTTGAGTGCCACGAGATGGGGAGAATCGAGGATCATGTTGCCGGTCGATGGTGCCCGATTACATGTCGTTTGAGGTTGTCTTGTCTTGAGAACCGCCTAGAACAATACGGACACGGAGCGGAGCTGGTCTTGCCGTTGGTCGGATGGACAGTGTCGCGGTGTCTGTTCAGATCTCTCCTCGTGCTGAAGCGCAGGTGGCACTTGGGGGTTGAACATTGGTAGGGCTTGAGGTGGCATCGTTTGTGTTGTCTAAGTAGGGAATTAGCACGCTTCTTCTCGCGGATAATGTTCAGAGCGGTACGTACTGTAAGGCCTTCGTATCCCTACATCGCCTTCCGCATATATCGCACTTCAGATTCAACTGAGCTGCCCCTTCGGGTGCCGCACTGTGCCAGGATCTGGGCCAAACATCTGAACCGTCATGTTGCGGGAAGACTTCAGTCTCCGGAGGCCTAGATCGGTTGTCTTGCTCTTGGTGTTTTGTAGTTGAACGTATTGTTCCTGCTGCTGTGACTGTTGCTGTTGTTGTTGAGAGTTCTGAAGAGCCAGAGACATGACTACATGCTTTCGTGTTTATATCAGGAAACAAAAATAGGCCCGGGTCACTTAAATCGAATAGTGAAAGGATGTCATCGTCGTATATGATGAGGAGATCGTAGCTGGAGCTGTCATATCCCAGCTCTCCGTCCCATAAGAGGTGGGACGTCATGCCTACAAGTCTGACCGAGTTGGCCCTTTCTTGGGACCATGGGCCTGATGAGATCAAGACGGGGGCTATTTGTCAGAGCCTAGCCAGACAACCAAGTGACGAAGTGAGGATATATTGAGACTGTAATAGTGAAGGAAGACAGCGAGAGGCAGCGAGAGGCAGCGAGAGAACAGCCAGAGACAACGGCAGACAACAGGAGACAATGGGAGATAGCCAGAGACAACGAGAGACGGTTGCATCTGCCCGGTGCCTCGGAGAGCGCAGAAGGTGATTGGACATAACGTGAGAGGACCATGCGAGGCCACTCCAAGCGACTCCATATCTGCAGCCATCCGGGCCAAAATCACTCCGTTCATGGCCAGACAAGCAAAAGGTATAAAAGGGTAGGATAGGTCGAGTGTATTCATTTTCACTTCTATGCTCTGCTTTGTCGACGCAACAGTTTCGCTTTCATTCCTTCCCAACCTGCTCCGCCCTTCGAGAGCTGTGGGAGATGAATGTTGAAAGTGAAGCTGGAAAGCCATTGGTTGATGGCTTCGGTTCTATGTTAATCCGTTCTGATATTCACGGTCCATCAGTCTATCCTTCTTTATCTCTCCAGCTAGTCCAACTCCAGGCAGTCAGAGCCTTTGGTCATTCTCTGAACTGGCGAACCACCACGAACCAGGCGAACCATTTCTGACATCAACAAGGCAGACACAACCCCTCAACTTTCCCTTTCTCTCACCGACCTTAACCAACCCCCTCCGCGCGTCGATGACGCCCTACCTGCATACAGTTGTCCTTCTCGGCTCCATTTTCAAGGTCGTCATTGGCGCCCGGGGATGACGAGGTCGGCGACGATACCTCGCATGATCCTTCCCCGTGTCTGTCCATGCCAGCTGCATCCTGTCGGAGGCCACAACCGACGTGGCCCTCACTGATTCGTTGATCGTGGGGGAGCCTTGTGAGTCAACCCTGGGACTATGCAGGAAGGGTGCTGTCAGACCATCTATGCTCGATTTGACGCCTGGATTTGTGGCATTATCCGGATGGTTCCATGGTTCGTTTGCTCGCGACATCATCCTTGCGGCAACTGCAGCAGTGCTCGAGAAGAGCGAGGCCCAGCGTGACTGGCCGCGTCAGACCATTACGCACAGTTGGAGGGGTATCGTCGCTCAGCTTTCCTCTTCTGGTCACCGGAATCCTTGCGACTTTGATATCCCCGCATGGATGGATGCCGCTATCACATCGACGGCCAGATACACCACCCTCGCGAAGTACGGCCGAGAAACCGATTAGGGTGCCTTGGGAGAGGCCTCAGGCAGCTATGAATTCTCGCCCATTTGGTTGTTGGCCTTCGAGTCTCGGGCACGAAGCCTTGAGCTATCTTCCTTGCGGAAGCCCTTGAGGTGTCCCTACTAGATCATTGCGAGTCAACATTGCATGACGGTGGAGCTGCCGTGTTCAGTTCATCACCGGGCTGACTAATTGACTGTTTACCAAACCAGACTGCTCTGTCATGGATTGCCGTACCAAGTGGTACTATGGCGTATTCCTTCCACTTGAGCTGCGTTGAAGGGGAGCCGAATGGCGACTCGTTTGGGCAGAGCTGCAGAGGGGGAAGCTCGAGGGGAGGGGCAACATGACGCGTGTGTGGTGCTTAGCCCAGATGGTTCGCCCGACAGAAGGCAACGTGTAGGACACGCACGCGGTCGCTTCGACGAGCTCACTTGGTGGGCCAAGCCCCCTCACCTCTGCATCTTTGCAATTCCATCTAATGAGAGATGGACGTATCGGAACACACAGATGACATCCATGGGTGCGCCGCTAACTCCAGCTTACCACCTCTTTCGGAGGGGAAAGCTTGCGGGAAGGTTACCAGGGGCGCTTCAACTCTTTTGGCAATACTGATCTCAACAATCTAGGCCCTGAAGGACAGTGCGAATACGATGGTGGAAGACCCGAAGAAACGGCGCCGGTATGCAGGACCATCAGCACTTGACGTACGCCGGGCCCCTGTTCCTCTCCAACGAGCTGCTCTTCTCGTGCGCCCCCGTTTCGGTCTCTTGACGCCTTTACAGGAACCTGGTACCGTCATTCGCCTTCCACATTCTGTGGTGGGAAGCGCTTCGATTGCTTGGGGATCTCGAACTCGCAGGTCATCGACATCCGCTTCTCACACCGCTGTCCCAAACACTCCTTACCTTCGAGATATTTCCAGTGTCTTTCCAAAATTTCAGGCACCCTTGCCGAAAACCTACTCTTCTCA
This sequence comes from Coniochaeta sp. 2T2.1, assembly GCA_009194965.1. Taxonomy (NCBI): domain Eukaryota; kingdom Fungi; phylum Ascomycota; class Sordariomycetes; order Coniochaetales; family Coniochaetaceae; genus Coniochaeta; species Coniochaeta sp. 2T2.1. The sequence goes on along the minus strand of VSMA01000002.1, from coordinate 1,653,355 downwards.
ACAGCTGAATTTGACTCTCGACACTGTGCCTCTTCAAGTTCCTTCCAAAAGCTCAAATTCGCTACCATGGCCACCGACAAGGCTTTGACTGTGTCCGGTCGGTCAACATCGTCTACGGAACCACCACATGAGGCTATGACTGTGTCTGGCCCGTCAACGCCATCCCAAACACCGTGTCGACGCAGCTCCAGATCCTCTCGCAGAGCAGCCAATGCTAGCTCTTCTCGACAAAAACACTCCTCTCGGAAGCCGAAGCACAAGTTCTCAACTCTCCCGGATGTGGTTGAGGGCCTGAGATATGACGAGTACACAACGTCTCAGACGCTCAACGACCTGGAGTCACCATTTACCGTCTACTCGCTCAGTATTGGGTTACTGAACAGCGATCGAGGGACCGCTGTCGGCGAGCGGATTGAATATATCATGGACCCTTTCAAAGGGGAACAGTGGCATACCGGAGCAGCAGTATGCTGTATGTGCATCTCTTTCAGCGGCTACCTCAGGTGCTAACTCTGCTAGCGAGCGCAGTTCATTATCCACAGACGCTCCCTGAAGATATTGATGAAGGGTTGCCGTCTGCGACTGCTTAGTCTTCTTTCAAGCTCTTGCCTTTCTGAGGTAAATTCTAGCCCATCTGCTGCATTCAACGGCGGGCTCCAATGCTTGCGCTGGCATGTCTTTGAGCGGGACAATGAGTGTTTCATTGAAGGTAGTTCCATGCTCACCATACCACCGGCTGGATGTAATGATGCTCGGGAGCAATGGCAGCCATATTCCACGCTTTCCATCTTCGAACCCTCAAACAGAGCCCGCAAGCTTGATCTTCGCAACGCCCACTCTCTCCGCCTCAGCATTCAAAGTGTCAATCTCTTCCTGCACATACGGGATACCCTCTCGTAGCCTCACATCCTCCCTGATCTGTTCGATCTCGCCGGGGAAGTAGATCCTATCGACACCATGTGCCTTCTTGGCGCCCACAAGACGCTGATACAACGTGTCCATCCTCTCCCTGAACTCGTCGAGGCTCATGAATAAGTCCGGCTTGATAGCCACAATGAAATGCCCGACATCACCAGGCTTGGACATATCGTACGGCCCCGTCACGCCGCCAGCGAAAGACGACCCCGACAGAACACCAGAGAAGACATCCATCATCACAGCCAGCGCCGACCCTTTCGGCCCGCCCATGGGTAGCATAACACCCTCCAATGCCTTAGCAGGGTCATCAGTCGCTTTCCCCTCACCATCCAGCGCCCAGTCGCTAGGGATCTTCTCCCCGCGACGCAGGGCCTTGTAAATCTTGCCTCTGGCAGCAACGCTGGGAGCCATATCGAGGATAAACGGCTTCCCAGTTGCCCCAGCAGGCGCACCACAAGCGATGGGCGACACGCCCATTAGCTTCTCCCGTCCGCCCCACACAGGCAATGCTGGCGAGGAGTTGGTAAAGACTAGACTCATCATGTTCGCTTCCACGGCTTGTCGGACGATCCAGGCCGACATGCCGAAGTGGTTGCTGTGTTTAACGCTGACCATGCCAATGCCGAATTGCTGGGCTATCGAGATGGCTGTCGACATGGCAAGGTGGGCGGCTGGAAAGCCAAAGCCGTTGTGACCGTCTACCTATCGGGCTAGTTAACACCAGTCAAAATGTCCTTATAATGGTGGCTGGCCATGAGGGCTGCAATGGCAATAGGGCGTATGGCTTACCAGACCAACGACAGGTGTCACTTGTGTGAGTGTCGGTTCGGCTTTGGGGTCGAGTACACGGTTCCGGACGCGAGCCATGTATGACGGGAGGCGGTTAATACCATGGCTGTCGACACCCCTGAGGTCGGCCTGCACTAGACCGCGGGCGATGATGGCAGCATTGTCTTTCGAGACGCCGTTGGCTTGCAGAATGGCTTCAGCGAATGCTTGGGCGTCTTCGTGGCGTACATGCACCGTCTTTGGCTCGTCTGATGCGGAAGCCATCGTGACGAATGTTGTTGGGTTGGGCTGTGCGTGATGAAGTCCGCCCGTGTAAGTCCGGGACCAGGGTTATGTCAGTGGTTATCGGTCGCCGGGCCCGGCGCCTTTATGTGCCCACTTTGGTCGAGCGGGGCCGGGATCGGCAGGAGTCATTTCACGGGGGCATGTCGGGGAATACGGGGAGAACTCCGCCGAAGCACTCGTCGGTCTCACGTTTATATTACACCTTCCTTCCATTCCTCTTGGGAGCTTCAAACCTGTTGAACAGGTAACTTCAAGATCACATCTTCACTCCCTGATTGACTCCCCCGGGGGCGTTCAGACATATAATATCCTGGCATGTCTTTCTCCGCAAAAACGGTTATGGAGAGTTACACCAGAAATAGCGAGCAAATCCCCATCCGGCGACCATGCCCGCATCAGGAAGGACAACAGCAACTTTCCCCGACTGCCCAGGCAATGTCGTCCCTGTCTGCCGGCAATCGCTTGAATATTCTCAAAAAGCCCCCGGTGTGCAATACGCCGAGCACCATCACAGCATCAGCAACACGCTGGACAATAGCATCCCGTGATTAAAGTCCGGGATACCTGGATATACTCTCCGCCTGACATGCCCGTTCCGACACCGCCCGGGCTGCAGACCAATGGCGCCGCGGTGACCCCGAGTTCCAGGCTCTCAAGCTTTCAATACCCGACTCTGGGGTAACAAATCCGGGGTTTGGGGATAAGAACCCATCCCCCGACGGGCAACGCCGCTCTTTTGTTCGCTCTCGGCTATCAACCACTGCCACGCATGCCACGCGACCCGGCCTGGCGAAAGCTTGCTCTTTTCAACGGCTGACTTGCCCAGCTTGGCACCCGTTGATTCCCGCTGACGGTCAGTTGGGGCTTGCGCCAAGAAAGTGCTTGTCTGACTGGTGTGGTGCGGGGGAACTGGTTTCGAGTGGAGGTGACGTCGTGGGCCGTCTTGGAGATCTCTTGTTGCAGAACTTGGCTGAAGCCACGGTGATCTCTTGGACTACGGTGCTTGGCTGGACGTGATAGCCTCAACGCGTTGGGATATATCTTCTACTACTCCAAATCGATGTCTGGAGGCTATTGCGACGAGCAGCTGTCCCGAACAGCTGCTCGAGCTGGAGCTCGCCATGACACCCTGGGCCACCGTTACATTCGACCCTCTAACCCGGAGGGAATCGCACTCGGGTTACACCACAACCTGGAAGTCGCGATCCACGGTGGCATCTCCCAATCTCACCTCATTGGTTTCTCCACGCACGCACATGCGGGGTGAATGCCAATCGCGGGGAGCGAAGGATTCAGCAGTCCTGAGACGGTCAGTTCGTTCTCAACCCTGTGCGGCAACATTTTCTGACGATCTTGCAGATTTCGCCATGGAGTTTGCGCGACTTTCGCCAGTCTCTCTGCGCTAGTGTACGACCAACCTTATGTCGACCCACTGGAGCACCAGTATCTGCTGCGGCAACTCCGACATTTGGGATGTTGGAGATTGGAAAGCAGGGGAATATATGCTGTTTACGTGTAGATCCTCCAACGCTACCCATAGTGCTGGTTCTCACATGACAGCAGATCTCCTGTCGCACCGGTGTTGTATAAAGTCCTTGATCTCCCACACTCCTCCAGTCGGAGTTACTTGCCTCGATATCGGTCTACGGTCCCCTCTCTGTATCCTAGCCGCTCACCTTGACAACAGCAATCATGGCAGGCGGAGTCAAGAAGCCCGTGAACGTCTTCAAGCTCAAGAACTTGGGCGAGCCTAAACAGGTCTTCAACTGGAAGCTATGGTTCGCCGTCTTCTCCTTCGGTCTCCTCGGCGCCGCACGTGGTGTCGATGAGGGCCTCATATCCGGCGCCTTCAACTCCAAGGACTTTCAGCGCACCATCCACTATAGCAATTACACCAAGGTTGAGCAAGCCAATATTAAGGCCAATGTCTCGGCCATGGTTCAGATTGGAAGTGTTGGCGGAGCGTTGATGTATGTTATCCCCTTCCTCCACTTCTCTCCACAGGCACTAACGCGCTGCTCATTCTAAAGTGCGTTCCTGATATGCGATCGCATCGGTCGTATCTGGGCAACCAGGCAACTTTGCGTTGTATGGGTTGTCGGTATTGTTATTTTTATGGCTGGAGGTTCCCGCGGCAGCCTCGGTGCAGTCTACGCCGGCCGCTTCATCGCCGGACTCGGAGTTGGCCAGACACCTGTCGTCGGTCCCGTCTACATCGCTGAGATTGCCCCAGCAAGCGTGCGAGGACTCTGCACCTGCATCTTCACCGGCTTCGTTTACCTCGGCATCGTCCTCGCCTACTTCACCAACTACGGCTGCCAACTCCACATGAGCGACAGCACCCATGCCCGGTGGCTGGTACCGACATCCCTCCACGTCATGTTCGCCAGTATCATCTTCTTCCTTACCTTCTTCCAGTACGAGTCGCCGCGCTTCCTCGTCAAGAAAGGGCGGCCTGACAAGGCCACTTATGTCATGTCGCGCCTGCGCAAACTGCCTGAGGATGACGAGTACATCGTGCGCGAGGTCAACGCCATCGTCGTCAGCCACCAAGCCGAGATGGAAGCCACGCGCGGCGCAGGCTGGTTGGGGGTTGTCAAGGAGCTCTTTCTCGTCCCTGGCAACCTCTACCGCCTTTACCTCACTCTGGGGGCGCAAATTATGAGTCAATGGTCGGGGGCTGGGTCTATCACTCTTTACGCGCCCGACCTGTTTAGTCTCCTCGGTATCACCGGCACCAACGAGAGTCTTCTGGTGACAGCTGTGTTTGGTATTGTCAAGCTCATCGCAGCCATTCTCTGCGCCTTGTTCCTGGTCGATGTCATCGGCCGCAAGCGTGCACTGCTCCTTGGTATCAGCCTTCAGGCCTTGAGTATGCTGTACGTGGCCAGCTTCCTAACCGCGGTACCGCAACTGGGCGTCGAGACGGATTACGAGCTGGTCAAGTCTGAACTTGGGCCATCCAAGGGTGGTATGTCTCTTCCTACTTGCCTCCATCATCCTCCATCCCATACCCTCATCTTTACTAACGTCTTAAAGCTATTGCGATGATCTACGTGTCGGGATTCGGCTGGGCACTGGGCTGGAACAGCATGCAGTATCTCCTCACAGCCGAACTCTTCCCTCTCCGCATCCGCGCTCTCAGCACGTCGCTGGCCATGACGTTCCACTTCGCCAACCAGTACGGCAACTCGAGGGCCGTGCCGAACATGCTTCTACCTGTCTCCTCTGGCGGCATCTCGCCAAAAGGCACTTTCTGGTCTTTCGCCGCGATTACCCTGCTTGGCGCCCTTTGGGTGTGGTTCTTCATCCCGGAGACAGCCGGTAGGAGTCTCGAGAGTATGGACCGCTTGTTCACCCTGCCTTGGTACAAGATCGGGAGGTACGGCAATAGGGATGCTGCCCAGCAGGACGCTGCGATCAGTGAGAAGCAGGCTGAGGCTGATGCTTCGATGGGCAATACCACGCATTTGGAGGAGAAGAGGGCCGGTGAAGAGAGGGTTTGAGATGGACGTATCCTTTGTCTGTGTCGCTTTGAACATATAGTTGACCTACCCTATACCATTTAGCCGACGACCCCCTATATCCTGAGCCACGAGTTCACGTCGCCACTTTCGTCTGCTTTGATTGTGATGTTCACGACTGTTGTAGGATTTCGCGGGGCTTGGGGATTACATGAAGCCGCGGTAAGCCGACCGCACGATCAGGTGACGAAACAACGATCGACCCGTCACCGCACTTACATGGATTGGCCCAAATTCGACAACTTTTTTCATGCTATCCATCGTTGCCCGCTGTTGGTGGCAACCGGTTTAGTAGGAGTTCAGAGCCTCGCAGCGGATTATGGTTGCGAGCAGGGGCATAGAGAGATGAGAAGGGTGTGTTCGACGCCACTACGTTCCGCTCACCGAGGGCGAGAATCGCAAGGCAGACAACACTTACCGGCTCTGGGCTTCAGTCATGGCACATGGCTCGTCGAGCAAAGTCAGGATCGCGAGAACGCCTTCGCCCCTTCAGTGATCCTACTTTCCATCAATCTTGATGCTCGACTTCCGTCGCTGCGCGGTCCTGCTCCCCGACCTGCCCCTCAGCTCCTCGAGATGGGACATAGATGTCGTTAGTGTCCCAATCCTACTATTATCACCAGCAAATAAGACAGCAGCGCGATTGGGTTCTGCGCTTCCGAGGGCTGTTGGTCGCACGCGCATGCGTCAAGCCGCCAACAGCCTGCTGGTCTGTGTCCATTGTCGACAACCTCCTTCGCATCAGCTGCGTTCCAGGCCCGGTGAAAAAGAGACTAGATGCAGAGACTAGGTCTAGTGCTAATTCTGTCGACCTGCATTTGAACATCTACTGACTGGGCCCACCGAGCAATGGGTAAGGTGTGTTGGTTGCCTTGAACTTCACCTCTTGCCGACTACAGTCGTACTGCATGACACTGCCAGCATCGATCATCAGGTTGCCAACTTTGATTTCTTGCTCTAGCGGGAATTTTAGGTCCGATGACACCTCCAATACGAGGACGTTAGACTGATGCGCATCGCGCGCTTGAAGTCAAGTCTACTGCAAGGGGATCTAACCAGTCTGGCACCCTATGTCTTCTCTCAGTCGGGTTCTTTCTCATGTTAAAGGCAACTGATGCAGATACTGATTCCTGTCGCCTAGACACGCTCCATTTTCGGAACCAGGACCCTCCACCGATGCGGCCATGCAAGCGTTGTAACCTTGGCCGTTCCGATCGGGGCACAGCCCCTTGCAGTGAAGCACATGTCCGGCGGTCTCGCATGCAAGTGTCCAATAGTCTCTGCAAATGCGCCAGGGACATATGCACAGGGCTGCGATTATTCCTCATCGAGTCATACCATGATCTTCTCGATGTCTACCGCCGGGATCTGATAATGTCAAGTTGCAATCGCTTCCAAGTTGTTTCCTGGCTCAGAATTGAAGCCTAGGAAAGTCAGGTCTGTCATCCATCATTGCTTTTTCCGTTCTGCAATTTTCGGTACAGGAGGGGTACAACGACAACCGGTCACTGCCTACAAGGCAAGGAAGGCAACATGCCGAGATACAGGGATCTTGAGAGGAGGGGCTAGTCGCTCCAACCCTGGTTCCAAATTGTTGCTCGCCTCGGATTTCAACTGTCGAGACACGATCCCGACATCTCCCAAGTCCCTTCTGTTGAGTGGTGGTATCGCTGACCTTGCTCATCGCTTGTCAGACTGGCTATCTTGTACCTGTTACAAACACAATTGCGTACCACTCCCCTTGGCGTCCAGCAAGTTGGCTCGCTTCGAGGCGTTCCGTCGTCGTTCAGTACCACGGAGGGATACAGTTCCCTTGCCAATCAGAGGCATCGCAGCAAGACTCCCAACCACCCATATTACGAGTTGTGACTCGAATGAGTCAGAGTTTCATCACTTCGGGGCGACACACCTCCTCGACCCAGGGGGGCTCGACTTGGAGCTGTTCCTCGCCCTCACATGGTGCCATTTTGGCATGGTACAAGCGGTGACATCGCCCGTTGTCCTGCCAAAGTCCATCTTTGTTTGTCCCCCCAACTCCCTCGAGACGACATCCGGCCCTAGAGCAGCGGGCAAGTTTGCCACAAGAGTGTCAGATTTGCCTCTAGCTTCGCATAAATGCGACTCATCATGGCTCTGAGTGGTTGGAGGGTCTGCAAGTGTCCGTCCGGGGAAGTGGCCGGACAGGGATCAGGTCTCGAGGAGCAAAACCACTTTACGCGGTAGTCCCGCGATGCCGCGTCTTCCTATCTCTCCCCCATCCCGTTGCAGCCCCGCGCCGACACTGGTTCGATTTTGTTGAGTCGGATGTAAAGGATGCCTTCTTTCATCCCCTCAGGCAACCAACCATTGCGACAGCTGCTATCGTCATTGCTAAATCTGACCGGCATGTTGGTTGATAAAAAGAAATAATACCAGGTCCAGAACTGTTGTCTTCCCTCGGTGGCTCTTTGCATGGCGTCTTATCCTTGCTCGTTATTTCACCGAGCCGGCTCGCTTGTATGGCAATTGAGCTCCATGTCTTTCAGTTCCTGGTTATAAGTGTCAATCAATCGTCTCTCCGGCAACTCTCCCGGACTCAAGTGCTCTGTCTAGTGCCTTTGGTTCGGAACCATACTCAGAAGAATGATCCTTTCTCCCCACCGCTCGGCCAGGATCGCCATTCAACCCTCCACCAGCTGAAGGCCAACAATTGCCGCTAATTTGCCTGGTTCTTGGATCTTGTCTGGTAAGACAGACATATAATAACCAGAGCCTCCCCTCACCGATATTCACACCTCGTCTGCAAGTGACTCACTTCTCCACATTCAACCAGCCGAATCCGACACCGTGATCTCGACATTGCGTAACACTGTCCGATCTCCACGTTGTCCCCGAGGTTCATATTGGACGGCTCGTCCCCTCTATACCTCGTTCACCAGAGAGGCCAGCTCTCCAGGTTGGGGAGCCCAAGCTAGGCCAACCCACCGCAGACATGTCTTCCAGCAATGATACGCCCATGACAAGATTTCTGTTGGCCATCCTCAATCAGAAGGACCTGAAGGATGTAAGTGATTCCTCTGCTGGTGTTGAAGTGGCCAGCGACTGACGGACCTGGTTGTTACAGATCGACTGGAACAAGGTTGCCCATGATCCGCTTCTTCCTCAAGAGATAACGAACGGCCATGCTGCCCGCATGCGCTTCTCTCGCTTCCGGCAATTAATCCAAGGACCACAGCCGCAGAAACGCAACCGCACAGCATCCAGCAAGAACCGGGTGATCAAGTCGAAGAAGGATGGGAAGGTCAAGAAGGCAAAAGACGACGACAGCCTCAAGGACGACCCCGATTCCCAGGAGTCCAGCACCCAAGACACCACCAAGGACGAGCTCGTGGATTCCCCGCATGTCAAACAAGAAATGTCGCAGCCGCCCCCGGAACGGGCCATGATGAACTCGATGTTCAATCCGACCTCGGCACCGATGCCCGCGGCGAACATGCAGGTGCAGTTCCAGTCGAGGCTACTCACTCCATGCAGCGACTCGGACGCGCTTGCTGCCTCTTCGAGCTATGGGACAAGCCCGGGTAGCGACATGCTGCATGCGGATCCTACCTTCGACTTCGCCGGCTCCTCGCCCTGTGCCCACACCCATGAACACCTGAGCTGGCCTCAGAGTCACAGCTACCCAGCTTATGGGGTCAACTTTGGGCTCAATGCGTACTCTCCCGCTTGTGACCACCAGAGCAGCCATATGGGCGAAGACCAGCTTGGCATCAGCCAGCATACCCAGCTTTCACACCAAGGATTCGGCGTACAGCAGCATTCTCAGTCTCAGCTCGCAAGCGAAGAGCTTCGAGGCAGCGAGGGCGGCAGCGAGGGCGTCATGCAACGGCGTGACAACAATGTCGTGGTGAAGCATGAGCACAGGGATAGTGGTATGTTATGAGCGTTTCTGGGAATGTAGTTCACATGTCCACGACGCAACATGCGACGATGATGGCCTTGCGTGCGGGTGTGGGTTACCGGGGAGCGACTTTCTTTTGTTACTGGATATGATGGGGTTCTGTTACGCCAGGTCAGATTACGTTTCCTATTATCTTCTGCGTCAGAGCGATGTGAGGGTCGAAATGGATAGATGTGAGCCTCTCCCCTCCGGATGTATGATGGGCGTGTGTTGCTAACGGCACTGAAGGCTAGTCAGTGTTGTAATACTGAGCTAGAGACTGGATAGTTATGGTTATTGAGGCCAATTTCACACAATCTGCGTACACTGCTACCCTGCATGGCCAAGTGATGTTTGCTTGGAAATTAGGGGCTAGGTTCCGGTATGTGGATGAATGCCATTCCCTCCTCATCGACGATCCTCTGCTGACATCGATCCAGTCCTAGCAATATGCTTTATGTCTGAAGTACATGCTCAGTTCCGACTGCTTGGGATACCTCCAGCTTGCCGGTCCGACAACTCCACCGCCGGGGTGGTCGTCCACAAACGGGCCGGGCTACGGAGAGTCCTCGACACTAGCGGTGGTCCGCCCACCCGGCGAGCAGCCCGCAACTTCACCTACCGTCTCTGGGGTTTCTGCTGGTTTCCACCTTCGAATTCACCTGAACGACGCGGTCCGCCCTTCTATCTTCTTCACTCCACTTCTCGCCAGCTAAATATCTGATTCGGCGGTTTCGTCTCTCCCACATCTCTACCAAACCTACTTCTCATCTCTACCTTTCTACCTCACCACCAGCCACCCTTCCCTTCCACAACAACGCAACCAAGGTACGTCTTCTCCCTTAGCCCTTTGCCCTAGCCAATCGTTCTTTCCCTTCCCCAATCCATACCAGTCCTTCATCTCACAAGGTTCACACTCGTTCCCCAACCCTCACCTCAACTCCTCCTGGCCTCTCGATAGTACCGTCTCGGAAGATATAGCCGAGACTCGAGGCTCCCTACGTTTTCTTTCAAGTCACTCATTTCAACACCCTGAACCTAACCTGCCTCTCAATCAGACGACAGCTCACCTTCGTTTGACCTTCAGCATTGCGCCCTGCTCTCGCCCTTTGATATCACCGGTATGAGCCGCATCCTTCCAACCGCATGTCTGCTTCACCGTGCTTTCATTTCCATTTCCAACGAGAAACCTACGTTTCGCAATCCGTTTCCCTTCAAGACACCTCTCTCATCTCCTCATTCACCACAACAACTCAAGTGTCGCGCACATTTCTGACTCGGAACCCTCTAGCTTCCCCCATCAACTAAGCAATCATGGCTACTCCCCTCAAGTCCGAGGACGGTGGCTCGGCCGCGGCCACTCCCGACACGGGCAAGCCTCCTCCCCAACCCAGCCTTGCCGAGGCTTACTTCTTCCTCAACATCATCAAGTACGTCCGCGGCAAGCTGGACGTCGACTGGGCCGCCGTTGCTCAGGAGTCTGGTTTCAAGAATGCTGAGACCGCCAAGGTATACATCACCTCTCACTCCCCCTCCTTATCTACCTCACCACACCATATCCCACCAGATAACTCACAATCTTCTAACCCAGGTTCGCTTCGGACAAGTCAAGAAGAAGCTGGGCTTCAACAACTCCACCCCCGCCGCCGCCCGCGTCAAGCCCGGCGCCAAGCCCGGCGCCAAGCGCGGTGCCAAGCGCGGTGCCAACGACGACAGCGACACAGCTGCTCCAGCCGAAAAGAAGCCTCGCAAGACCCCTGCCAAGCCCCGCGGCAAGAAAGCCCAGGCCGCTGCCGCTGCCGCTGCCGCAGCTGCAGCAAGCAACCCCGACACCACGGGCGCACCTGCCTCGAGCCCCGCGGCCTCGGACACAGAATCTCCCCTGGCAGCCAAGTCGAAGGTGTACCAGAAAATCGCTCCCATGCCCAGCCGCCTGAACGACGGCAGCGGCTACGCCCTGTCCGCCGGCGACGTCGCTGGTAACGGCTACGCTCCCTATGCCGCGGTCAACCCTGCCGATACCACCACCCAAGGCTATGCCAAGGCCGAAAAGATCGACGCGGCCGTCAAACCCGAGCCATCGTCCGACGACGAGGACGAGGGCGAGGACGACGAGGCGGAGCGGAACGCCCGCCACAAGGCCGAGCTGTACAAGCAGGTCAAGAACCAGGAGCAGCAGCAGGTCGCCCAGGCTACCCAGGTCTACGACAACAGCAACCGCTCCTTCGGACCGCCCAACAACTTCCCCGTCGTCAACGTCATGGCGCCTTCCCCCTTCAATCACCCAGTTCTTCCCCCTCAGCAGGTCCAGGCCCAGGGCGGCACGAAGCAGCAGCGGCAGCACACCCCTCTTCCGACCTCGGCGTCCCCCCACCGCCATGTCTCGGCTTCTCCCCGTCAACATGTCTCGGCCTCTCCTCGCCAGCAGATGCGCAACGACGCCGTCCAGCAGGCCATGGCTCTCTCCCACGCCCAGCAGGGTCAGGGTTACGGTCACGGTCAGACTGCTACTACCACTGCTACCGCTTCGAATGCTAGTCTGCGCCAAGGTCAGGGCCAGCAGGGTGGTGGAACCACCCAACAACAGCAGCCGGTCCCCGTCAAGAAGCGCGAGGTCGAGGTGGAGGAGGACATGACTCTCCCTTCCGCGTTTGCGGATGCCATGGATGCCATGTACGGCGTCGATCGTGAGGGGGATGTCGGTGGTTATGGCTGGCCTGGTTTTTAAATCCGACTGCCCAAGAAACCACTTACTCCATGTCCGCTTTTGAGAAGAAAATCGGTCTGTCTTGATTTGGCATGGCAACACAGGAGTCTGATGGACGGAGAAAGGGGTCTTGGGTTCGACAGACTGACCTGATTGATTTGATTTTTGCGTTGGCTTTTTTTGACGATGAGTTGACTGATTGATGGATGGGGAAACTCCCTCCGGTCTGGACAGGGCGCTGGATTGTTATGAACATCTTGCTCTTTCCTCGGAAATGTCTGGCTCTCTCTTTTCTTGAGAAAACCTAGGTGTTGGAGGGATTTGCATATGTTGGCATTGGCATTGGAGTTTTACGGAAGGCATCATCAAGGGCTCTCTGGTTTGTATGGTAGGTAGCATGCATAGCATAGGTTTTCACGAATACCCCCAGGGATTAAGGGGCAGGCAGTTCAGTCAGTCAGAAATCGATGGATTATTTCATTATTCTTATTCTGTGTCTTCTGAAAGTGACTTGTGTGTGTATCCCGTCACATTCGGTACAGACACCGCAACCAAGACAAGCCCCTTCGAAATGGTATCATTCCATTATTCTTCCTATTCAACCACAACACCCTTCTTCCCACCACCACCAAGGCCATGAGCCGTCGTAAAAAAAACTGATGAAAAAAGCTGCGGCAACACCAAGCAGTGCTTTCGACTGCCCATGTTTCGGTGGCCGGGGGATATCTTTAACCAAGTACAAAAAAACATCCATAACCACAAACGATTAAAAGAGCCACGAGGAGCCATGCCACTCGCAAAATAACGCCGCATTGCCTGCCTTTGCCTTTGCCTGCCTTGCCACCCCTTTCTCGATCCTTCGTTTCCATTCTGCGCCTGTGTCAGAGGTTTCGTTTCTGTCGTCATGAGTAGAAGAACAAAGCCACGGGGTCGCTCGCCGCTGTGCCGGTGGTAGGTCATAATACATGTACAAGGGGTATGGGGTATCATCAACCCCTGTCCTGCATCCTCCATTCCCTCCCTCCCTCCTTGTGGTATATACGCACACCGCCTCTCCTCAGTCAGGATCAACCCTCCTCAATCAGGATCGTTGTCAAAGATGTACCACTATTGACTGCTCCCCATGTCCAGCTCGGCCTTCCAGTTCACCCCCTCCGCCCCGGCCCACCGGCGAATAACCAGCAGCGCCGCAGGGACGGCGTCGTCGGTCGGCGTCCACGGCCCGATGGGAGCCTTCAGCTTCTCCTCCGCCACCTTCTCGCTCAGCGCGTGGGCGTCCTCCCACACCTCCCTCCTCCTCTTCGCGTACTTCACCCACCGGAACCACAGCTGCGCGGCCGCCCGATCGTCCAGCGTCATGAAGGTCTGGCAGAACTCCTCCAGTATCAGCGCGTGCATCTGCTGCAGCAGGGCCACCAGCGCGCGGTGCCGGTTGACGCGGCCCCGCAGCTCGCCGATGTGCGGCAGCAGCGACTCCCAGACCGCGAAGTCGCACGGCTTGCGCTCGGCCTGGCGCATGGCGTTGTGCGCCTTGAAGGCCACCATGTAGGCGAGCACCATCTCGAAGTGCAGCGCAGTGCAGCGCTTGCTCTCCGCCTCCGTCGGCGCGCCCCGGGTGTTGCGCAGGATGGCGTCCCGCGTGTGCTTCAGCTTGCTGCCGAGCTTGCTGTACTTGGCGTGCCGGTCGCGGTGGGCGGCGGACCGCGCTAGCATGGCCGGGTCGAGGTTGATGGAGCTGTTGCTGTTGTTCTCGGCCGCGGAGCTGGTGGGCGGTCGCCCTTCGGCTGTGCCGGGGGTGAGGGTGATGGTCGAGTCGCCGGGGGTGTTGGCTTGGGACGTGTTGGAGAGGACGCGCATCATGGACGTGGAGGTGGTTTTGAGCGGTGTGGTCGGGGCGGTAGGTCTGCTAGGTGGGAGTGCGTCTACGGAGGGTCTGCTTCGCTTAGACGCCGGCGCGTCGGATGCGGCATCCGGTGGTGGGAGGGGTCGTTTCCTGGCTGGCGGCGTGCGCTCTTCACTCGCCGAACGCTCCTTTCTCAGGGCTTCCCTCCGCGACTTCGACGGCAGTGACAGGATTGCTTGGACCCGCGCTCTCAACGACTTCCTCACCTTCAACGTCACTATCCTGGAACGTGTGACGGGATCTTCCGGTCGTGGCTTCGGTTCGAGGAGACTCTTCCTTTCCGGAGGCTTCGACTCGGCCGGTCTCGATTCGGCGGGAGGTTTCGACTTCGGCTTCTTCGCGGCGCTGGCAGCCTGCGAGAGCGGTATGACCTTGACCGGGTTCAGCGCGAGGTCTTCCTCGACGATGGCTGGGAGTGTAGGTGACAATAGAGGCGGTATCAGTGACTTCAGATCCCGCCGCTTCGGAGGCTTGCTTGTTGGCAGCGGCACCTTGGGCTTGCTCTTCTCCTGGGGTTTCTTGGCCGGGCTGTCATTGTCGTCGTCGAGCGCCATATGGATGGGAGACAGCAGGTCCGGTAATGCGGGCTTGGTTGCGCTGTTCGTCCGCGAGTGACCTAGGATTTTTGGGCCCTTGAGGGGCGCCTTGCCTGCGGGCTTCTTCCTTGGACTGGGAAGATCGTCGTTCGTGTCTATTTGAAAGGGAGGAGACAAAAGCGGAGGGATGTTCGCCTTCAGGCCGTCGCCCTTGTCCACCTTGCGCGGTGTTGAGGTCGAGCTCCCTGTCCGCGACGCCGCGCCATTCACCATTATTGTAGACCTCGGAGAGTCCCTGTCCATATCGCTCGACACCTGCAGTCGACCATTTGTTGTCCCTGAAGGTGCAGGATTTTTTGCATCTTTCGCGTCTCTCGAAACTTTCGCATCCCTTGCGTCCTTAGCCTCTCTCGAATCCCTCCCGTCTCTTGGTTCCTTCAGCACCGGTTTCTCCTTCGGCGCATTTCGACTTCGTTGAGTGCTCAGTTTCTCCTCGCCCGCCTTATCAGCCACTGGTGTGCCATCGTTCGCCTTGAGCTTCTTTGGCACTGCGCTGTTCTCGTCGGGGTCTGGCGGCCGTTTCCTGCTGTCTTGTGGTGGAGGATTTTTGACTTCGTTCTTCGACGGCAATGCGGTCCTGTATTGTAGATGATTAGCCCTTTGCTCTCGCCCGCCGTTTCGCCCAAATGATTGCGATTCAACATACCTCTCGCCGTTCTGCTCTGTCCGCGCCTTTTCTGGCGCATTCTCTGCCTCGACAACCGGATGGCCATTCGTCTCTTTCGACCGACCATCCTCACTCTTCCTCTTCTCTTTCTCCTTCGGCGCGCTCGCATCAGTCGCCGCAGCCACTTGCTTCGCATCCGCCTTGGCCGACAGATCGCCCTCGGTCGGACTCGTCTTACGGGCCCTGTAGTCCTTCATCGACATCTTCTTCTTGACCTCCCCCTTCTGCGCGACCTTAGCTGGCGCTGGCGTACCCTCGTCGGGCTCGTCCATGATCTCGAAGAACGGCACCGTGAGGAGCATGCCGCGGTCGGCGTCGGACAGGTTCGTGAGGTACTGCAGGCGCGAGCTCTGTCCCGTAAACCAGAAGCCCGGCGGGGGCGGGTACTTGCGGTTCGGGTTCAGGATAAGGTGGTGCGGGCGGCCGGGCAGGACGCGCTCGGCCACCAGTCTCGCCTTCTTGGCCACTTCTGCCACTCCGTCCATCTTGTCCTCCATTTGGCTAGGTCATCTGGCTGACCCAGCGCATGAAAGAAATGGTTGGTGGCACTCTGTTTCGGATATGGCTATTCGTGGAGCCCGGTAAAAGAGATGTGGTGGTTTGTTGCGAAGCGGTGGCGCAGCTAGCAAAAGGTTGACAAAGGAAGAAGTGCGGTCGGTCGGAGAGGTCGCAGTTTTTTTTTCGTGGAGAGGGTGAATCGCGGTAGGGGGAACGAAAGAGCGCTTATGTAGGTTTGCGCAACGTTTGTATTGTATGTGTATGGCGGTGCTTATCAGAGAGTGAATAGACTTCGATGCTCTACGATATAAACAATGGTTAGCGGTGGAGTCACTCAATAAGATAGCAAAAGACAGGACGATTGGGAGCAGCAATTGGGCAAATAGAGACACAGCCGAACAATAAACGGACTACAATAAGGGAGAGAAGAGCAGTATCATCAGAGAATGCAGCATACCGAAAAGCGACACTGCAGAGCGACTGCGAGACTGACGAGACTGCTCGATCGGGTGTTCCCTACCGCAGCTCACGGGTTGGCAGAAGCAGGGTGTCGGGCCGGCGGCGTGTATGGACAACGGCACATGTCCCGGGACAGGCAGGAATTGTGTTGTCCAGGCTCATGCAAATGCGACGATAATGGCTAGATCGATTGGGCTGTGGGAAAGATGCCGATGAGGGCATTCGCAATACAAACAATAAAGATGGTAGTATGGATTAAGGTGAGGTGAGGAAGGAGCAGGGTAGTTGGTAACGTAGGTGGGGGTGTGTAAGGACGTCGCGAATGATAAACGGCAGTCGGGCAGTGTGGATCCGCGCCAGAGCACCTTCCTTCCACCTTACTGGTAATTCACACCTACAATCCTCTCTTTCCAGGTAAGGTGCAAGCATGCGCGCATGCAGATTCTCTGTGAAACCTGAAATCGGAGGTCACGGTCACGGTCACGAGCTTAACGAGGTGAAGGGAGGCGCAATGATGGATGTGCGTGTCGCAACACATGGAAGTGACAAGGCGCCTATCGGCTGAATGCTGTTACGGTCTGTAAGGAAACGGCCTTGCGTGGTGGTATCAAGCGCTAAGATCAGAAGTCTCGGAGCCCTGGACCATGTACCTGTCCCTGCTGTCTCGTCTAACTGTTCCCGCTCTCCACTCAGCTGCCGTTGTTTTATATCCGGCAACTTCCAAGGGATTGATGTGCACCACACATGGGAGATCACCAGCCAGAATGACGAGTTTCTCAATGAAGACAAATTAGTTCGCTTTCAGAGACGCAACGCAATCAACCCGAGTAAACCTACTCCTAGCGCTAACAGTCCGCCGGGCCTGGACGATGCTGCTTTCCCATGGTATCAGTACCAGAAACAAACTCCTAGGCAACGCCTCAGAAAGCGGTATCATATCCGAAAGCATGCTCGCGAGACTCTCCAAATCATCCCATCGACACGCTCGTTCAACCGCTAACGGTAAATATCAAGAGCCCCAACTCCAAACGCAATGCCTGAGACGTCCTAACGTGGTGTACAGTAGAGTACAAAAATACCCATACGGCGCAAACTGCGCAGAAAAGCACCCGGATGCCTTCTTATGTCGCGTCTCCATTAACCAGGTGGGTTCGCCGGAGACCCCGAGGACCTGCCGTCGGCAGAAGGCCTTGGACTTCCGTTAACCCCATCGTCGATCCTCCTCCTCTTGTTTGCAGGACCTTGTCCAGCTCGGTGGCCCATTGTCATGCCGGCTCGATGCCGGGTGTCGCGCACAAGAGCCGTGACGGTCTTAATCTGCTGCTCCAATTCATTCAGGCGCCGGTGCTGGAGTTCTTGGTTCGCAATGATCTCTCGGTTGCTGGGATAGATCGTTTCCATATGCGCCAGGATCAACTCTGCGAGCGGCTTGGTGTTGATGCTGTTGTACTGGCTGTCCAGAGCCGTAACTTGAACGTTCAGGTATTCGAAATTGCCCCAAAGCTTCTCGTAGTCGCCCTCGACCTTTTCCACCTTGGTCTTGACCTCGTCGACGTCAGAATCCACTTGCGGAAGGCTCAGTCGTGCTTGTTCTAACCGCGACTCCTGATTCTTGACCGCTTGATTGAGAAACTCGACGTGAGACTGAAGTCGTTCGACCGTGGTCTTGAGCTTATCAACCCCGGGTTCCGGCTGCGCAGGTTGTGGTGTCGTGGTTTGCGGCGAATCTGCTGTCGCCTGAAGCTCTCTAACCTTCTTTGAGAGACCATCCAATGCCCTGGAGGTGGCAAGTATGGAAGAATCGAATATATCCTCAACTCTCTTGTTGGTCTTCTTGACATCATTCTCCACCGTGCGTATGCGCGACTTGAGATTCTGTAGAGACAAGTCATCCTTGTCGAGGCGTGATCCGACGGAACTCTGTCGAGATAGCGCATTTCCAACTGGAGCCGCGGTTGGAGTAAGAGGTCCAGCGCGGTCTGCAGACTGGACGTGCCGTTCGACGTGTCTGAGGCGATCTTCGACCTTCTCTAGCTTTTCTAACCCTGCTTTGACCACGGAGACCTCTCGGGCGGCACTCAAGAGATTGTTCCATTCTATGCTCCAACCCTCGGCTACCTGTTCGAGCGTATGGAGGTCGAGTCGGGACAGCTCATCCTGGTGCTGCCTCGTCAGACCATCCACTGTAGAGAGCAACTTGCCGTGTTCTTGGCTGACGTTGCTGAGACGGGCCACCTCATCCTGTAGCCCTTTAGCCACTGCCTCGTGGTGTGACACGAAGACCCGGTGTTCCCGCGTCATCTCCGTATACTCTGGAAGATCCTGAATGTCCCTCTTGATCTGGACGAGGCCGGCAAATTGCCTGATGCTCTCGTTTTTGTGATCGTTAAAGTCTTTCCGTAAACCCTCCAACTCCTTCTTCCGAGCCGAGGTATCCTGAAGGCGCTCGAAATTTTGTTGAAGCCTTGTGTTGTCAATGCGGTTCGGGGTAACTTCTGTACGGAGGGCCTCGATCTCTTCGTCCTGGGCCTCCTTTTGGACGTTGAGCTTCGTTTCAATCCGTTCGACCATCTGCTTCAAATCTGAAAGGTTGGCTTGTGGAGTCGTAGTTATCCTCTGATTCCGGACCTCGTTAACCTGCTCCTCCAGGCGTTTGTTGGCCTCGAGGAGCGCATCGATCACCTTTTGCTGGGCAGCAAACTTCTTGTCGACCTCCGCTAGAATCGTCTTCTCAGAGGTAGAGTTGCCCTGGGGAACCTGGGCAACCTTGGCCTGGAGATCTTTATGGCTCTCTTGAACCAGCTTCACATCGGTTTTAAGAGCTGATGTAATGCTCTGGACACTCGACTCGAGAGGAGCAATACGCTTCTGAACTTGCTCTTCCACAGCCCGCTGCACGACTGTTTCGATCTCTTGCGGCGACAAGGCTTGCAAGGCTTGCGCTATGCTAGCCACAACTCGCTCCGTAGCCTTGTTATACTCCGCGAGTGTTGCCTTGAGCTTCTCTTCGATCTCAGCAGATTCCTTCTCATGAGCCTTCAAGAACTTTGCCTGTAGCTCCGAGGTTGATGGAAACTCGGTATTCTTGCCCATGAGCTTGCTGTACTCGTGCTTCTTGTTCTTTAGGTCCCGTTGTTTAAGTTCAGATCGTTGCTGTAAGTCGGCCTTCCGCCGACCCCACTCATCCCAGCGCCGGAGGGCATCCTCGAACTTAGTTGCGGTAGGCTTCCTGCTTGCTGTAAGTACACGTTAGTTAATGAATCGGTGGCCAAGCGGGGTGAATAGGGCCATACAAGAGGAGGTCGGTGAATCTGCGTTTGGAGCGGTGGGAGCGGCGGGAGCGGTGGGAGCCATAGAGGCCATGGCAGGTCTTGATGGCTCGCGTGGAGAGAGGTCGTCCCTGGTGTTCCCGGTGAAGGAGGCGGAACCAGGCAGGCTAGGTTTCCTCATACGGTCACGCGTATCTCGGTCTCGATCTCGGTCCCTATCACGATCGCGATCTCGGTCACGGTCGTAGTCTCTTGGGTCTCTTGAGTGATCGCGGTTTGATGGTCGGTATGATTCGTAACGATCCTCATCCCCGCGGCGAGAGTAGGGATTGATGTGGGAAGTCATGATGCTCCGAGACAACTGTTTGTCTTAGAGTATAAATAGGCAGTAGCGGTGTTGGCGAATATAAGTGTGTCCCTCTGCAACGGACCCGGAATGCAGAAGGGACGAACCCGTCATTAAAGCTTAAAAAGCTGCTGGAGCTCAGCCCAGCGTGCTACCTCACCAAAATAAGGTAGCTCGAAGCCAAACGGAAGATTGAAATGAGACGAACGAGACGGAAGCAAGGAGCTGAGAATAGGGAAGCATGGGATGCTTTTATAGGTAAAAAGGGGGAAGTTTTAGGGTTGAGAGGTTAGGTCGGGCGTTTGAGCTGAGCTGCAAGCACTTGCACTTTCTCCACACATTCAGTTCAATACTTCTTCACACGAAGTACCACGGAAGGCGCGTCACGCTTGTCGCTCCTAAAGTCTTTAACGTGTGTTAGCGTGTTCCACTCCTAAGTGTAAATTGGCGGGGTCGGCCCTGACCGCCTCGACAAGGTTTGGGGTTGGACAAGGTAGGCCCGAGCTGAAGAAACCTTGAGCTTCGGGAAACTTGCCTGGAGATAAGGAAATGTCGGAGATGTCGGTCAATGCAAGCATACCGTGAGGCAAGCTTTAGAGATCACTCAACACCGAACGAGTCCCAAAGTTTGCTTTGCTTTGTGTGAATTTACTTTGCAGAAACCCGGCAAATGTTTTGGAAGGATGGGGGATAGACAATGCATCCGTGATTCATCGTCCGTTGGTTGGTGTCACAGTGTGGGGGTCTTGAAAATCCCCGGACGCGGCTTCTCGTTCCGCTGGATGAGGTACACCTGCAGGATTACGCATGTTAGTGCGGTATCTGAACCTACGATTAGACCATTCCTCGATTAGCCAATAACATGACGATGAGAATGTTATCGCACTAACATGCGAAATCCTGGCACAGGTGTACAAGGAACAACGAGCAAGTGGGTACCTCCTTGCTTCAAGCCCAGTTGCGGCCTTAGGCAGCAAGTTTTCCGCTGCACTAAACTCACCCCTCGCTGTCGCTGCAGTGGCGCTTATCGACCTGCTAAGCGCGAAGGTGAGCAACTGTGTGCAAGGTAAAGATTCAGCCTCGTGTATTTCCTCATCCAATCACCGTGATACCTTCATAAAACGAGCCGAATCCGAGTTTCCTACAGCCACCACACAGCGCACTCCCAGTCGCATCAGTAATTCAAGATGGCGGCAGTATGTTAACCCCTATGAAACCTCTGTCGTTGTATCAACACTGATCCTCTGTTCTGTGCAGCAAGTCATGACCGTCTCGGAGGGCAAAGAGCTCCGGGGCCTCAACCTCATCGCCGCCCACTCTCATATCCGCGGCCTCGGCGTCGACGCAGACACATTAGAGCCTCGAGCGGCCTCGCAAGGCCTTGTTGGGCAGGCTAAGGCACGGAAAGCTGCCGCTGTTGTACTAGAGATGATCAAGCAGGGAAAGATTGCCGGTCGCGCCGTTCTGATTGCCGGTCCTCCTAGGTACCTTGAGCCTTGAGACCAGCCACACAAACACGTCTGGAACCTTTGCTAACATGCAATACGCTGTCAGTACCGGCAAGACCGCCATTGCCATGGGAATGGCCCAATCCCTCGGCCCCGACGTCCCCTTCACGTCACTCGCCTCCTCCGAGATCTTCTCTCTCGAGATGTCCAAGACCGAAGCCCTCACACAAGCATTCCGGAAGTCCATCGGCGTGCGCATCAAGGAGGAGAGCGAGATAATGGAAGGAGAGGTGGTCGAGATCCAGATCGACAGAAGCGTCACCGGCGGCGCCAAGCTGGGCAAACTCACTATCAAAACTACCGATATGGAAGCGGTCTACGACATGGGCACCAAGATGATCGACGCCATGACGAAAGAGCGCGTCATGGCCGGCGATATTATCTCGATAGACAAGTCTTCGGGCAAAATCACGAAGCTCGGTCGCTCGTACGCGCGGTCTCGGGACTACGACGCCATGGGTGTCGATACGAAGTTCCTGCAGTGCCCCGACGGCGAGCTACAGAAGAGGAAGGAGGTCGTTCACACAGTGTCGCTTCACGAGATCGACGTCATAAACTCGAGGACACAGGGCTTTTTGGCTCTCTTCTCGGGTGACACCGGTGAGATCCGCAGTGAGATCCGGGACCAGATCAACACCAAGGTTGCCGAATGGAAAGAAGAGGGCAAGGCCGAGATAGTGCCTGGCGTCTTGTTCATTGACGAGGTCCACATGCTCGACATCGAGTGCTTCTCATATATCAACCGGGCTCTCGAGACGGACCTGTCACCCATCGTCATAATGGCGAGCAATAGGGGCGTCTCCAAGATTCGCGGAACGGACTACAAGAGCCCCCACGGCCTGCCGTTGGACTTCCTGGACCGCGTCTCCATCATCAACACCCACGCGTACAACGCAGATGAGATCCAGCAGATCCTCTCCATCCGCGCACAAGAAGAGGAGGTCGACGTGTCGCCCGATGCTCTCGCTCTGCTGACCAAGATCGGACAAGAGTGCGGCCTCCGGTACGCGAGCAACCTGATCACCACATCGCAGCTGATCATGGCGAAGAGGCGCGCGAAGCAAGTGGATGTCCAGGACGTGCAGAGAAGCTTCAAGCTCTTCTACGACCCGGCGCGGAGTGTCAAGTTTGTGAGCGATTCGGAGAAGAGACTCATTGGCATCGATGGCGCGGTGGACTTTTCCGTCCAGAATGGAGGCGCCGATCGGATGGACATCGGATAGGGGGTGGTGGTGAGTTCTGGCTTGCGTTTGGCGTTCAAGGTGTCACTGGTCGTTGGAAAATGTGACATGGCAAATAGATCGTGTATGAGTTCAAGGCGCAGGAGGATGTACAGCAGTCTCAAGCGCTGTTTAGTCGCAGACTCAAAATCTGGTTTGGAACATTAAGATTTGGGTGGCCCTTGCATGATCTTGACGTTCTTCGTAAATTATATCCTACACGAAGTTGGCTACCCGCGCCCATCCTCCTTCCTGTCCTTCTTGCCGGAACTCGACTCCTTCGCCGAAGTAGCCTGCGTCTTGCCATGCCTGCATAGTTGGTCCATCAAAGGGACCTTGTTTTGCCGCTCCGTCTCTGCCGTCTATCCACCGGTACTCCCACATCTTCGGTGCAGAGCTAGCCTGCACTTCCTCCTCTTTTGGAGGCTCGACCCACCGCTCACCCGTTTCATTCTGCCATTCCCTGATGAGCATCTCCCTTTCCGTGTCGTAGATGTCGGGATTATCCCTTCCTAATAACCGATCCGCAGCCTCCGTGATAGTCGTGATATCCTGTCGTATCCTCACCTGCTTCCGGTCCTCCGACTCCTTCTCGGTGTCGACGTCCATGGCATCAGCGCCGTGCCTCTGCTTCTTCTGCTTCCACTTTGGCACCTTCTTCGGTTTCGTCTGGCTCTTCGCTAACCTGGCCAGAGCTTCTAGTGTCGTTTCGCCCCTATCCAGCCGTAATATCAGCTGCTTGAACAGGTCGGCAGTTGATATGCTGTCGTCCTCTTTTCTCTGCTCTCTCAGCTCTGCTTGACGCTTCTCGTGCGCAGCGGCGGCGGCCTTCATCTGCTTCTTGCTTACGCCCTCCAGCCACTTGTCGTGCACGGCATTGGGATCTGCGGCATTGCGGATAAAGTTCCCCGCCTCGTCGAAGCGGCCCTCCTCCTGTTCGGCCTTCATGTTGAACGCGTCGATCTTGGGCGCATGCTTCTTCAGTCCTCCCGCGCCGATCTCCTCGTCCAGTCCCTCCTCCTGTATTGCGAGTTCGACAGCCTCCTCGTCATCATCACTGCTCTCCTCGTCGTTGATCTTTACTACACCACCACTTTTGCTGTTCTGTTCCTGGCCCTCGATCTCATCCTCCTTGAGGAACCGCACCTCCTTCCCCTTCTTCCCTGCTTTTCTTCTGCCCGCAGCCTCCTCATCCGCATCCCCGAGCCCATCCTCGCCATCCTCGTCCGCAGCGCCAAAGATATCCACCTCGTCATCATCGTCATCTTCCGCATCGTTCGCAGCCGCACCACCTATCCCGGCCTTGGCGTCGTAGTTCTCCATCGTCGCAGCGAAGTCGACGTCCTCCGCCGACTTGCCCTTCTTCTTGTTCTTCCCTCTCGCCTCGGCGCGCGCCTCGAAGTTGTCCTCGTCCGAGTCGGAGTCGTAGCCGTCCACGTTGACGGCGCCGCGCTTCGTCGCGCCGGTGTTGCCGCCGATGACGTCCGCCGCCAGGATCTGCTCGTCTGCTTCGTCTACGTCTTCGTCTTCGACCGGCGCCAGGGCGGAGGGGTTCCGCACGTCGAACTTGACTTTCTTGTTTTGGGATGCGCTTCCTTCGTTGCCCTCGCCATGGTGGGAACGGGCGAAGGCCTCGCTTGCGCGTTTCGGGCGCGCTGCTGAGTATCGGGATGACATTTTGCGGTGGTAGGTTGTGGTGTTGCTATCACCAAACAAGGATCAGCTTGAAGGTGCTGGCAGGATGGAGAAACTGTTAAGAACCGAATGACGCACTGTGCTGATGTAACAGCTGAGCTTTGAGCGGACACAGTGGAGTTCGGCTTTGAAACCCCACTGTACAAGGTCGCTTGGCTCCGCTACAAATAGAAGCTCGCGCCACACTTGCCCCGCGATAGTGAATCCGTGGCTCAAGCTCCTGTTTAAGGCTGTCGTCATTGCAGCTGCCTCAGCTTCCGATACCATTCCTTAGCAATACCCATCTCTAACCTTAAACCAACCACTTCCTCGAGCTACGGTACACGACTTACTTCTACAGACACCACGTAAAATCTTCCGAAGCATAAACCAACTTGACACCCTCTACCCTCGATACAAACACCCACCACCGCCAAAATGGTAAGCCAAGACCCATCTGTCCCCTTCCCAGCGCATCCAAGACGCACCAACTAACACACCACCTCTTCTAGTACGGCGCCTTCGGAGCAGGCGGCGGCGGCTTCGACCCCAGCAACCCGGAGCACCTCTACCAGATGGCCCGCGGCGCCCGGCGGCCCGTCGTGCAGCGCTTCGACGAGTACTACCGGTGCTACCCCATGGTCATGTCCGCCGGCCCCGAGCGCCCCGAGCTCAACTACGGCTCCAAGATCCTCCTGCCGCCATCGGCCCTCGACAAGGTCTCAAAGCTGCACGTGCAGTGGCCCATCATGCTGGAGCTCATCAACGGTGCGCAGGGGACGCACACGCACGCAGGCGTGCTGGAGTTCGTCGCTGAGGAGGGGAGGGCGTATATTCCGCAGTGGGTATGGTTTTTCTTCCTTCCCACCTTCCTCCATAAGTCACGGCAACACTGACATGTATCATAACAGATGATGCAAACCCTCAAGCTAGACGTAGGCGACATGATCCAAATCAAAACCACCTCCCTTGAGCTCGCCAAGCTCGTGAAACTCCAGCCCCAGTCCGTCAAGTTCCTCGACGTCAGCGACCCGCGCGCCGTGCTCGAGAACGCCTTCCGCAACTTCGCCGCCGTTACAAAGGGCGACGTCTTCCAGTTCGAGTACAACGGCGAGATGTACGAGATGGCCGTGTTGGACGTGAAGCCCGAGACGCCCAAGATGGGCGTGAGCATGATCGAGACGGACGTCAGCGTCGACTTCGCCGCGCCAGTCGGGTACGTCGAGCCCTCCGCCCAGAAGCCCTCCTCGCGTGCGGGAAGTGGAACGTCGACTCCGCGTAGTGTGCGGGGTGGGGGACTGCCAGCGGGAGGTCTGTTGCATAGCCAGGGTACCATGGCGCAGGCGATTAACTACGACGCTATTGCCCCCGGAGCGGTAAATGCTGCGGCAGCGGCGGGATACTTCTTTGGGGAGGGGAACAGACTCGCGCCATCGAAGAAGGCGAGCAAGACGGCCACGCCGACGAATAAACCCGCCACTCCTGCGCCGGCGGCGGAGAAGGTACCTGCCGCGGCAGCTGTTTCGGCTAGGCGTAGGAACGGGCCCATGCCGCTCCGTCTGGGACCGAATAGGTTGTTCTTTGGGTATGAGGTCACGCCTGTCAAGACGGCGGCGGACAAGGAGAAGGAGCTGGAGGCGGCTAAGCAGCCGCATTTTGCTGGCCAGGGGCAGACGTTGCGGGGTGGTGTGAAGAAGGAGAAGGAGGGGGATGGGGAGAAGGATAAGGGGAAGGGGGCGGAGAAGAAGCCTGCTGAAGCGCCCAAGGGAAGGAGGCTGGATGGACGGGCGGTGTGAGGCTGGGAGGTGTGATGGGACGGACGTCTTGCGCTGGCGGGATGGATGTCTTGCGCCCATTCCAGGGCTATCAAGACAACGAGATGGGATGTATGACGGTTATGCATTGGTTTCGGCGTTCAGGGAGATATGGCTAGGGGGGTTCACACTAGGGAAGGTAGACTCTGCACTGCTGTTTGCTCAATGAGATTACGTTGATGAAGATTTAGCTGCGAATTGCGTGCTCTACTCTTGGCTCAATATGGCCCTGAAACTCCCGCCTTTGTGGTGTGCCCTTGATGATAAACATATGCCTGCCATGCTATTGCACGTAACAGAAGAATAGCCTCGAAAATATGCATACGCCTCTCAGTCCTTCAACAGCTCAACAACTCCTGAGAAGCAAAATAAACAGCACATATGGTGCGGGTATACCGAAAACAACCCTGAAAAACCGACGCCTCTGCTTGTATCCTTTTCCCTGGCCCCTGCCCATGCTCCCATGGACGGCCTCCAGCCCTGCCTAACGGGTCTGGTCGTTCGTGAAAATCAGTCGTCGGTGAGATCAATCGTCTCCGGCTCCTTGTGTCTTCGAGGCATCTTGACGGGACGTGGTGAACCGTCAGCGCCATCTCCGGTCAGATCGTACATCACGCCGAACTCGCGCTTGATTACGGGCTTCTTCTCCGTCTGGCAACAGGTCAGCAGGTCGTCCAACACGGATGATGCTCTAATGGAGTGGTATTACCTTGATCTGTGCTAGCCTCTCCGCGGCAAGCCGCTGGAGTTCCGCCTGGCTAAGGCCCTCGACGCCCTCGGGCACTGGGTCAGGGCTCGGTGTTCGAGGCACGATCATCTCTTTGCGGAGGGCATCTGGTGATGATTAGTCCCCATTATGTGAGTATGCAGATGTGGCGGTGACTCACCTCTGGAGCGGTACTTGAACACGAAGATAGCGTATGGCTTCCTATATAGCCTCTCGGTCCTAGCCCATGTCTCCGGGGCGACATTGGTGGGAGGGGTTAATCTATCCACGCCGTTAGTTTGATGTGTTTGGCCCTTACATTCCATGTGGAGGTCTATCGTACGATGTTCCATGCGAGACGGCCTTTCCCTTGAGCGCTTTCTCTGCGAGGGTGAGCCGATTCCTTGCCGGAGACAGCGCCATACTACGACACGGATGGTACCCAGACTGGCTGCTGCTGCTGCGTCCGTTTTGATCGTCTCAACATCCGCAGCGTCGACTAGAGGCAGTTAGTAGATAACCCGAGTCGTAGGCACAAGAATGTACAAACGTACCGGTTGTCACGGGGCTGAACTTGAATTTGCTCAGGATCGAGTAAGACTCTCCGGCCGGTGTGGCCACGGCCCCTTGAATCGAGAGCACGAAGCCATTGCCTTTCTCCCTATAATGCACTCTTCCGTTACGCCAATGACCATCAGTAAAAGTGTGGAAGGTTAGGACCCTGGGCTCAGCCGTCGATTTCGAGAGCCAAGAGTGCTGCGGCAGAACTCGGCAATGGATCTGATACTCTTCGTCATCCTTCGACTCGATGTACTTGCTGACGACCGTGCTGTGTGGAAATTCCTTGTCGGGAACGGGTTCCGGGTCGTCGTACTCGGCTGTATCCGAACCATCAACGTGAACGGTGACGGACAGGCCGAGATGCTCGATGACGGCCATCTTCCCAATGAAAGTGGTTTTGTCAAATCAAAAGAAGGCCTGTACACTAAGTATCCTGTACATAGGCCGGAAAGCCATGTAACAGAGGTAGAAAACTGCTTACGGGTAACAGGACGTCGTTAAAGATGGATGGGGATGGGCTCGGCGCGATTGATAAAGGCGAGACGCGTGGCGGGAACGAAAGTGGAAGAAGGATGAAGTTTCGGGGTGTTGGGGATGTAAATTGAGAGAGAGTAAAAGGAAGTCGAGTTCGAACCTCTGCGTGTCAAGTCTGGGTGAGAATGGAAGGCGCGTTTGAGAAGTGCTGAAGAAGTCTAATTCGGGTGACTGAGAAGAACCCTAACCCTACTGATTCACCTACCATGCACCAGCTGTTGTTTGCTCAGTGATTCACCAGGCTGCAAGTTTCCGATGAGGTGTCCATTGTACATCCGCAACTGCTGGATTCAACTGAGAATAATACGGTGAGTGGTGGGTGTGACACATCACATCTTCACATGGTGGGAACTGGCGCCATCTGGAAACCCCCGGCTTGATTCACCCAACTCATTCGGAAGAATGCATGTCTAAGTAAAAAGTCCGGTTCATAAATGCTGCTACCCGTAATGGTAGACCGTTTGCGAAGATGAAACACCCTTCAACGCCTTGCCTTTATAGTATTCCATGCGTAATGAGCGACCGGTATGCCTATCAGCAGTCTGTTCCATCCCCCTGTCGCAAGGTTACCGAAAGCAATGTGAAAAGAGAATTAGCAGATTCGGTATGGGGTCCGAAAGTAAAGGCAGATGTTGAGATAGTCCAGACTTCGTCTAGTCCGCAAAGGGATCAGAGTCCTCAAACGGATCGTAGTCTTTCTGCTTGGTGCGCATGCAGCGTTTCTTGACAGGACGAAGTTCGCAATCGTTGTCATCGCCGGTGAGGTCGATTATCTCGTCATCGTCGTCCATCTCGTCGGCCTGGCGCTCCCGTTTGACGACCGCCTCTAGTGGTATTAGTTCTGCGCTCAGAATGAAGTCGTCGGAGTAGCTTGCCTTGGTGTCATGAGACCCGTCTCCGCCACGCTCTTGGTTCTCCTTCCCGTCCTTGGCCGGAAGCTCAGAATCCACAAACGAGTCGAAGGGCTCAGGGGTTGGAGACCGAGGCACGATCAATCTCGCTGTACAGGGCCTCTGCTAGCTTATTAGCTCTCCCGCTTCAAAAGTGTAGTGCACGGTGACGACTGACCCTTGGATCGGTACCGGAACTGGAAGATGGCCACCGGCGAGTTAGTAGGGTATGAGACGTCAGCGAACACCACGGGATCTGTTGGGACAGTATCTCCGAATCTACACATTGCACGTTAGTGCATGTTGAACCGGACAAGATCCAGCAACCCACGTTGTGCCATGGGAGACAGCGGTGCCCTTGAGAGCCTTCTCGGCAATGGAGAGGGTAGCGGTGTCGCGCACCGTCGGCACGGTCGCACTCGGGCCCTTGTACACACCGTGCCAGACTTGGACGCGGATCGTGCCCAGGAAGGGGGCTCGCTTCAGGTCCTTCTTCACGGTAGCCGCGGGAGCGAGATCGACCGAAGCAGAGCATTGGTATTAGCATAGAAGCTAGACGTTATTGGGAAGATGTGTTGTCTCTAACCTGTGGTCACTGCGTTGAACTTGAACTTGCGCATCGTCTGCTGACTGTCGCCGGGCGCCTGACCTTTGACACCTTCGATACGAGCCGTCTGATGCGTGTTGACGACGTAGGTGCTTGCCTGGTCGACGCCATCAATCTGGACGCTGAAGACGACTGCAAGAGCGCTGTCCTTGGCCGCCGCGGGGTCGCCTTGAGCGAGCCACAGGTTTTGGGGTGTAGCGGTGCAGATGACCGAGTACTCGGCGCCGTCCTTGGCCTCGATGTACTTGGAGATGAATTCAGCGGCCGGGTATTTGCGGTCGGGGTTCTTCACGGGGTCCTTGTACTCCGCTGCGGACGGGTGCGCCGTGGATGTGGATTGCGGCAGTCAGGCCGACGTCTTCAAGAATAGGCATCTTTGTCGGTTGCGCGATGGAGTCGGGGTGAGGATGGGGAAGATGGGTTTGAGGAGGGCTTTCTCGGGGAGAAGGTGGAGGAGAGGTAAGAGCAGATTGTCCGCACAGGTACTGGCAGCCTGTGGGATGAAAAGTGAAGCGGTTGTTGACCAAAGCGGTTGATGGTGGGAAAAAGCGTAAAGAAATAGAAGCTGAAGTAAAGAATGCAGGTAAACCAAGTTGGATCGTGGAAGCAGAAGGTGGACTGGGTTCAGGAAGTTGAAATAGAAGCGTCGACCTTAAACTTTGACGCCAGGTTGGGATGAAAGTGAGTTAACTGGTGGAGGCTAAAAACGGCGGACGCAAGATCGAGGAAGTTGAGATGGGCGGAGGCATGACAGTCTTGAGATGAACCTCAAGTGAAAGAGCGCAGAAGTTCCGAGCGCTTTCCGTTTGGAATTCAAGTCGTCCACGCCTTCCTTTCCTTTGCAGGACACGCATCGCTCAAGAGCAGTTTCCGCCTATCTTTATGATCAGCAATATTAGGTTGTCATTATCCTCAACGTACTAAGGTAGTTCCCTTTCTTCCATGTCAAACTCCCGTGCCTGCAAACGCTGCCACCACAATCCATATCGCAAAGTCCCCTTTCTCCCTACCAAATTAACACCATCGACAACATTCCAGGTCTTGTTCATCGGATATTCCAGCGTTAGATAAACGCCTACAAGCAAGGTACTTCCCACATCCAGCACGGGTATCTCGGAAAACGGAAACGCAAATTACTCCAGTAACGCAACTCCTCACTTCGCTCCGCTGTCATCCGCCGAAACCTAGTCATCGTCAGAGTCCGAAAGGAGATCAATGACCACGGGCTTGACATCGCGGCGTCCCTCGTTTTTCACGGCTGGCCGGACGCCCTGCTCGAGCTTGGGCCGTACGTTCCGGTTCCGGTCTGGTGTGCCGGCAAGGCTTGACCGAACTCGCGCTTGACGCCGGGCGCTTCGCTCTTCTTTGAGCGTTCGGTCTGTAGTATGATGATCATCGGCATGGACGATATTCAAGGAGCAGTCCCGCGGCATCACTTGCCCTGATTTCCTGAAGCCTCTCCCTAGCAAGGCGATGGATTTCTTCTTGGCTCAGTTGCTCGATGGCTTCGACGTCGTCGAGAGGCGGCAGCACGCTCGGACTCGCCGTGCGAGGAATGATCATCTCGCTGCGCAGGGCATCTAGACGTTGTTCAAGTCAGCCGGTGCCGCTCGGTGGCAGCAATCCTTTTGATTTGTACTCACCTTCGGACCTGTAATGGAAGTCAAAGACTGCAAATGGCGTTGATGCGTGATCTATCCAGTGAAGGCTCATAGTTCCTGCCATCCTAGTCTTTGTGGCAGGCGAGAGTCTGTGAGGTCATTAGTACTGACGGATTTGATGCCACGCGTGGTGTAATGGGTAGCAGTCATAGTTACATTGTACCATTGCGAGACGGCTTTCCCTTTCATGGCTTTTTCAGCAATTGAAAGATCACGCTTCTCTTCCAGAGCATTTCCCCCCAGTTTAAGCTTGATCCTGTGCAGGTCAGTGGCACGTTGCACCTTGACACGAATCAGGCCAATGTGCTTGGCTTGCTTCAGGTCCTCCTTGACCTTTTGGGCATTGGCGTCGTCAACTACGGTGATAAAAGTCAGCTAAGGACGCATGGGATACGTGAGACTAGATGATCACTCACGCGCTTTGACGGCACTGAACTTGAACTTGTTCAAGGTACCATTATCTGCGTCAGTCTGCCTCAGAACACCCTCAATATCTCGAGAGATACCTCGATCCCACCTTGCCGCAGTGAGAGCTGTTGATTGCTGAGACTTGCCGTCGATTTCGACTGAAAAGACCAGCACGTTGTCTGGATTGGCAGGGAGCCACTGGCGCGGCGTATCAAGAGCTTCGCACCTGATGGCATACTCGGTATCGTCTTTCGACTCGACATATTTGCTGATGTACTTTGCGCCCGGAAATTAACGTCCACCATCTCCGTCCCGGTCGTCATACTCAGACACGGGTATGCCATTGATGACAATGCTGACAGCTAGCCCTAGGTCCTCTATGACCGCCATCGCTCCCGGAGACGACTTAAAGAGGATCGATGAAGGGTGTCGGTTCCAGTTCGCCTGCTGGTGAGTGTTGTCGAGAGTGAGTTGTACAAGCGAATTGAGGAGTGACACGCGTGGTGCTACCGCGTCTCGCTTACTGTTAAGTGAAATTTGGCGATTGCATTACGTAAGCCACCAAGTAATTACCCCTGAATTGCATGGGCCGTGACCGAGTGCAAGTAAACAGGGGTAGAAGACTGTCTTACGACGTAGCTACCACAGTAAATCAGCCAGATAACCATATCCCTAATAAGCCCTGATGACCTTCACGGCCAAGAGATCTCTGCAAATACAACGTTCAAAAAACACAGTCAAGATAATCGACCCTTCAACGACCTCCTATGTCAGAACATCCCGTCCATGCTTCGAGCATGAAAAGCAGAAACCATGCAGACTCTTCCCGGCGATGGTGTCGCTTCCTGAAGCAAGAATCAAGCGCCACTGTTGCGTCTATTCCATCCTCCAAACCCCTTCATTCCCGTCTCCTAGAACAGCTCCAATTACTGGTCAGACGTTCCTAGTCATCCGTGAGACCAACCGTCTCCGGCTTCGCCCGCTTTCGTCTCGTCTTCCGTGGTGAGTCTCCGGTGAGGTCGAAGACTTCGTCGTGCTCGCGCTTGATGCCTGGTGCCTCGGTCTTGACCGTCTTCTCCTTCTGTATTTTATGATCAGCAGGCGTCCGGAGCATCTGAGTAGGGTCGAAACAAAACTGACCTTGACTTCCGCAAGCCTCTCCCTGGCGAGTCGCCGGATATCCTCTTGGCTCAGATGATCAAGTTCGTCCTCGGCTGGCTCTGGACTGGGTGTCCT
Source organism: Coniochaeta sp. 2T2.1 (assembly GCA_009194965.1). NCBI lineage: Eukaryota > Fungi > Ascomycota > Sordariomycetes > Coniochaetales > Coniochaetaceae > Coniochaeta > Coniochaeta sp. 2T2.1. Next base: position 1,620,656 of record VSMA01000002.1, on the reverse strand, counting down.
GAGAATGATCATCTCGCTCTGGAGAGCATCTGATTCGTGTTAGCAATTGGCTCTCGTAGCACATAAGTAGGGGTCAGACGTATTACCTTTTGACCTGTAGTAGAAAGTAAAGACGGCGTAAGGGTGCTTATCGACTGCCTTGGTAACTGCGTACCGAAATGGGGCCGAGGCATTTCGGTGTACCGCACAGGGAGGTGACAGACTGGTACCGAGAGAGATAGCCTTCCCTTTGATGGCTTTTTCGGCCACACTGAGATCAGCGCTTTTAGCGAGACGACGACTGACAGGCTTGCTCCCTTTTAGATAGAGCGATGAACGACGACGCGGATAGTACCCAGACTACTGCCTCGCTCCTTGGCTTCCTTGACGGCCGAAGTACTTGCCGTGTCCGCTATAGGTCACTGATTAGTCTCATGCATGCGAGCCTGCCCCGATATATTAATTAGTCACTCACTTGTGCTGCGCCTGCCGAACCTGAAATTGCGGGTTGACCTGCGTCTACTGGTCTCGTACTCTGTGGCGCCATCGACGACTCCGACACGGTCTTAGAAATATAAGTTCCTTCCTCCCTGATACTCTCCGTCAACGTAGACTAGGAATCGGAGCACCCGATCCTCGTCCAGCGCCTTTGAGATCCACTCTTGGTCAGGCGTAGCCTCCAGGCGAATTTCGTACTGGGCGCCATCTTTGGCCTCGACGTACTTGTGACAGACGCCGACGGCCCCCTTGTCAGCTGGGTTTTGCTGGTCGGGCTGGGGGTCATCGTACTCCTCAAGGGGCGTGCAATCTACCTGGACGGTCACAGACAGCCCGGGATCTTGGATGACAGCCATCCTCTACAGTGTCTGGCGGCACAAATTTGTGGCTTCGAACTGGTAGAAAAGATGCGAAGTGTGAGTATTGATTAAAAAGTAGAGAAGGACAACTGGTATGAAATTGGTGGTTCGTTGGTTGTAGGACTTTGAAGGAGGTGAATGGATGCGGAGGTAAGGAAGGCAAAGGTCGAGTGAGGCGGTGGAACATGAAGGAGGCAGGTGCGGCTCTTAAGGTCGCGTAAATTGGAAGCAGAAACGCCAGGGAAGTGCCAGAGACGCACCTGCCTCCGGGGTCCTGCAGCTCAGCAAACCAGTACTGGTGCCAGGCGCGTGGAAGGAACCCATTCAACGTCCTGGACACTCCCGCCTTCTATTCTTAATGTGAACAGGAACTCATTCGTTTGTAATATGAAAAGCATTTAACTTACGAAGGGCGAGCGTGGGTGGGCTGGGCCTGACCCTCACCAGACAAGTACCAACCGCTCATCACCTGTCTGCTTCACTGGTATGTATGGCAGTCACTGCAGTGTGCCGTCCTCACTTGTTTGCCTGGTACTTGAGAATTTGTTTTGTCATTACAAAACAACGCAGAATGCAAAGTTCAATTACCTGCTGCGCCAATGTCGTGCAGAACGAGGACGCTATATCCTGATGCTAGCAACTCTCTTGAAAAGCCCTGTCACCCATGAAAGTAATGCTCCGAAACCAACGCACTATGCTGATATACCAGAACGGCCTCCTCTGGAAAAAAGCCCGCCGACGGATATCTCGAGGAGAAATGAACGCAATGACCAACGAAATCCTGAATCCGTGCCTCATCTGTATGTTGATCGAGCGGAGAAGCATCCTGCTGCCAACGTCCATCCGCCACTGCAGACTCTATTGCTTATTATCCTGATGCCATCCACGCCGCCGTTATTCCCTTCGCGCCGATTTGCGAGGTCGATCTTCGGCGGAACCTGAGACCGCCCGCTTAGCCCGTGGTGCTCTAATATTGGCAGGGCGTCTCGTGCTCTAGGACACAGGTCAGCAGGTGCCAAACCGAGGAGGTGTGTTGTATTGTGCGTTTTGCATGACTCACCTCGGCTTGGGCACGCTCCTCGTCGCTGATATCGTCAGAACCAACAGCGGCTTCCGGGCTAGGCGTCCGAGGAAGGATCTGCTCGTAACGGAGGTCATCTGGCTCGGATTAGCAATGACAGTCAATGCAAGACCACGGCAGGTGGAATGACTGTGACAGTCAGTTACCTCGAGATCTATACTTGAAGTTGAAGATGGCGTAGGGGTGCTCGTCATCAACCAATTGCGTAAAATAATCCGTCATGGTGGTCTCATCGGTAACAGGGGTGGCTGGCGACAGAGTGGTCCCGAGCGATACTGCTCGGCCCTTCAAAGCTTCCTCGGCTAGGGAGAGATTGGAAGTCTTGGACTCAGACTCAGAATCAAGGTCAAGTCCTTCTGGTTGTTCGACTTCAACACAGCGCCGTACTTCAACACGGATCAAGCCCAACTCCCGTGCTTGTTTCTTATCTTCCTGGGTAGTTGACGTGTTTGCGTCGTCGTCTGACCAAATAGGGTCTATCGTATGGTCTGTAAATTTTAGGATGGTGGAAAAGACACTTACTTGTACGGATAGCACTGAACCTGAACCTGTTATGCATCGACCAATCTGGACCAGTGGGCGCTCCGTCGACGGTGTAAGAAGTCCCGCGGGATCCCCAATCGTCGTGCTCGAGAAATTGAGTCCAGAGAGGGTTGCCATCAATTATGATGCAGAATTCAAGAGCATTGCCTTCCTTGTTGGGAAGATAGCGGTGGCCAGGCAAAGCTTGGCACCGGATAGAGTACTCTATCTCATCTTCAGACTCAATGTACTTGTTGACAATCTTAGTGCACGGGTGCTCCAGCTCCAGGCCAGTGTCAGGATCATCGTACTCAGGCACCGTCTCGCCATTGATCACGATGCTGACCGCCAGCCCAAGGGCCTTGATGATAGCCATCCTGTTGATGAAGGCAACACCAGCGAAGTATGCCGCGTTGGCTCAGTCGGACGGTTGAACAAAGAGGAGAGTGGAATGAGTTAAGAAACGTTGGATGTGGAGGGAGTACGTCGTCGGATTGTTGGAGTTTGGAGGGTTCAACCGCCAGAAAAAGAAGTTGAACGAAAGTAGAGGCGATTCGACAGAAGAACGCAAGGGCGAGGTTAGGGTGAAATAAGAGTGAAGGTCCAAGAGCCTCACGCTCTGAGAAAACCTGGCCTAAGCACCCTCCAGGCAAGGTAACGCACTTCTGACGCTCAAATAAAGGAGTGCCTCGCGTAGATGAGAGGTAAGCGACGGCAAGAGCGCGCAGGTGGAAGTACAGCCACAACTTGTGCTCGGTGGATGTCTCTACGTAGCACTAGCTAGGAGCCTGGCGAAGTATGGGCTTTCATACCATCTAATCTCACCATCTCCCACCGTTTCTTTGAAAGAGTTTATCCATCTTGGACTTCTCAGGGGAATAAGTTGCGAAGACCTTGTTGGAAGGAGCTTTCTGAATCGGTTGATATTCGGGAACCGAGAGTCAATTGCGAATCTTACCTTATGTAAGCCATGATCCCTGCATATCCCGCATGGAGCTCCTTCCGTGGCCCGTGGGCCGTGGCCCTTGCCTTGGCCCGTCATCACCACTGACCCCAACACTGGCACTGCATTCCACCCTTTGTTCGCCAAGGTCTCAAATCCGACTTCCATCCTCGACGACACCCGAACACCATCGATTGAGACGTTGGCAATGCTGTTGTCACTCGAATGAATGACTGTCCCAGTCCCCGCCATCTGTTCCGGCTGACGGAGCATAATCATGTCTCCCGACGGCAATGGCAACATCCGCGTCTTCATCCGCTGGCATGACCAGACCGTCTTCGCCGGCGAGGAAGTCAAGTGCACCATAACCTTCAAGAACGTCGCCCGACCCGCTGGTTCTCCCGCGAACTCGTCCTCCGCGGGACCTTCTCCGCATCATGCGCGTCACCCTATCGCCGGGGCCGATCTCCGACAGAACTCCCCTATTCAGGGCCACAATAATGCCAGATCACCGTCTGCACTCGCGCCACCGCCAGCGGGAAGAGGTCACCGAGCTACTCTCTCCCTGAGTGCCCCCTCGGCAGCTGCAACCTCCCGAGCACGAGCCGGATCCATACCATGGTCCCCGCAGACGCCCCAGGACGGTCGGCCGAGGAACGGTCAGGGGCAAGGGAACGTCAATGGCTTTGTCAACCCCAGTGGCAATGGGAATACAAATGGTCGTGGGAATGGTCATGGCCACAAGAAATCACTCTCGATCGTGTCCATGGGAGCTGGTGCAATAGGGAATGATCATCAAGGTAACGGTGGCTCTGCCAAGTCACAACGGCCGGCAAGAAGACATGCTCGGGCCTCAAGTCTACAAATCGTCTCTCGTGGTGGACATAGCACGAATGGACCACGATCTGGTTAGTGGTTCAACTCTCCCTTACGCCTCACCATTGGCAGCCCACTGACAAGCTCACTAGCATCGTACATAAACCGGCCGTTTACCTCCCATCCTTCACCTCTCTTCAACTCCTCCTACCCACCGGACAGAACCGCGTCAAGTGGTCGCAACTCAGGGGTTTCAACTGCCCCCAATACACCAGGTGTTAGGATGTCTTCAGTGTCTCCGCGATCTGGACCTAGTCCGGACAGGTTCGCTGAGTTCAAGTTTCCAATGGCCCCGCCTCCTTCGCCAGGCGCCAGCGGCGACTCTTCTCAACCGAATCACGACTTCATAACGAGTCCTAGGTCGACGTCTGGAGACTTTGGTACCCTTCCTGTCAGGGGTCAGAGTCAGGTACCTACTATAAACGAGCATGCGGCAGCACCGGCAGCACGTATACTGTCCACGACAAGCATCTCCGGTACACCGAGGAGTAGCGGCGAGTTTTACTCCATAAGTAATAACTCGACCGAGACATTGGCCTCGGAATACGTAACACAGCAGCCCTTACGGAACTCTGGACGGCCACCACATATCAGGAGACCGTCGAACCTCTCGAACACTGCTTCGGCAAGACTTCCTGAGGCATTGATGATGGGCTATGCTCAGATCCAGGGGTCGTTCACTCTGGACGGATCGCTTGTAAACCTCGGACCCTTCGAGCAGGTCAAGCGCAAAGCAGTTGTAGGCGGACAAGGCGGCGGAGTCATCGGCGTGGAAACATCAAAACGAGACAGCGGCCTTCTACGCGGCTTCGGATGGGGAAGCCTGACCAGCTCCATCGGCGAGCTTCTAGGCGGCGGCGAGCTGAGCAGCATCAAGGACATGCGCGGCATTGCCAGCTCCAAGGCCATACCTCTGCTCTCCACCCCGCAATCCGTCCTCTTCGTGGACCTCAAACTCGCCCCAGGAGAGAGCAAAACGTACGAATACGCCTTCACTTTACCAAAAGGCCTGCCACCCACCCACCGCGGCAAGGTGATGAAGATCTCCTACAGCCTAGTGATCGGCACGCAACGGCCAGGCGGTGCAAAGGAACAACAAGTAACCTCAGTCGAGATCCCTTTCCGCGTCCTCGGCAGCGTCAACGACCACGGCGAGATACTCGGCCACGACCTAATGTCCCCCTACATCATCCTGCGCGACCAAGCCCGCGTGCACAGCGTAAGCAAACCGCACGACACCAACCACCATACCGACAAGAACCGCCTCCTCCCCGCCGCCGACAACCCGGAATCAACAATCAACTCCTTCCTCTCCTACGCCGACTCCCTCCTCTCCCAGCGCAGCCACGACTCCTCCCTCGGCCTTCTCTCCCCGACCGCGCTGCCCTCCTCCCGCCGCGAGTCAACCTATTCAACCCACTCCGCCGCCCCATCCTCATTCTACCACCACCCCTCACCCACAGCAAAAGAAGCGATCGACCACGCCATCCTAACCTCCAACCTCTCCTCCTCCACCTCCCAGTCCCAATCCTCCAACCGCTTCGAAATAGCCCGCAACGGCCGCCGCGTCGGCGTAGTCACCCTAGCTCGCCCCGCCTACCGCCTCGGCGAAACCATCACCCTAACAATCGACTTCCAGGGGGCAGAAGTCCTCTGTCTAGCCGTGCACGCGGCGCTCGAGACGGCGGAGCACATAGTCGACCCGTCCCTGGCGCTGAGGTCGGAGGCGAGCGTGCACAGGGTGACGAGGAAGGTGTACGTCGCCTCGAGCGAGGCGACGATGTACTCCCGCCGTACGGTGTTCAGCCCCACCATCCCCGTCACGGCAACGCCGGAGTTTGTTACTACGGGTGTGAGTTTGGAGTGGAAGGTTAGGTTGGAGTTTGTCATTCCCGTGCAGGAGGAGGAGGGACAACAATCTAGTCCTGCTTCTCCGGGGCAGGTAGGGGATACGATAGATGAGGAAGACGAAGACGAAGACGCAGAAGAAGAAGAAGAAGAAGAAGGAGAGGGCAATGAGAACCCCGATGGGAGGAAGTTACTACCGCCCCAACATCAACAGCACAAGACCGAGGCAGGGGATCACCAACAACAACAACAACAACACCCCCTGCTGGAGGAGATATCCCGCGACGACCGGGGCGGGCTGGTCCTCGTGGCGGCGGAGAATGTAGCCTGCGAGAGCTTCGAGGTCGCGGTGCCGCTCAGGGTGTACGGCGCCGTGTGCACCGGCCTCGAGCGGCTCGAGAGAGACGAGGCGCTGGAGGAAGGGTTGGTCGTCTAAAGGTTTTAGTACGTAGTCGACTTTAGGTTGTTTGGCATTGCGTTGCCCCTTCCTTGTAGATAAGGTTAAGATAGATTCCTACCCGATGATGAGGAATACGTACCGTGGGATTCCAAGGGAATGAATGCGAGAATGCGAGATAAACGAGTTGGGTGTCCCGGTTGCCGGAACGGATCAGTAAACACAAGCGAGGGTTTGCGTGATGCTGGTGATCAGCGGAAGTCTAAATTTGAGTCATGACCTCTTGGCACATCGTTTCCAAGATCCAAATCAGATACGCGAGTTGTAAGTGGCGCCCTGTCAGCATGAGGGCACGAGTGAGGAAAATGCATGCGAGAGACGGCAAGGTAAGGTGTTTTCGTGACTGCAGGGCAAAGAAGCACCGTCAAATTTTCATGATTGGGGTCGTAAGCTCATGAGTCTATACACATAAGGTAGAACCCCCCCTTCCTGATGTCCGGTGTCCGTTTCTATCACCCCCTCAAACAAAGTACAACATGCCTCGAAAGGTGTAAACAGTCCGGTCCAAAATGAGCCAAAAGCCTTGTAAAAACGAGTCCTTTTGTTGGTTGTGCTCAGAAGAAAGAAAGAGAAGATCAATGATCGAAGAAATGAAGTCTAAAGTATGTACAGGAGAAGTGTAATCCGCCGCCCTTCCATTGTCCGTCCCTGGAAGGGTTAAAAGAAGCAAGCGCCGTTTTGCCTTTTGTGTCACATCCCGAAAAAGTTGCCCTTACAAAGAATGATAAGCAGAAACGCCGAACCCAAGATGTGTGATGGCGCCGTTTAGTTGAAAGCGAAGACGTTGCCGATCTTGTTCGGTTGGCCGCCACTGATCATGGCGTCGTTGCCGCTGCCCTCCTTGGCCATGAAGTAGCAATAGCCGGCGACCCTGGAATCGGCGTCGAGCTGCGGGACGACTTCTTTGAGGAAGTCGACGGCATTGAGGGGTGCATTAGCAGCAAACTCGGTGAGGAGAATGGGCTTCTGGGCAAGGTTGTAGACCTTCTCGATCTGTTCGAAAAAGCTAGGTGCCCACTCGCTGTACCAGTGCATAGCGACGTAGTCGAAGTGGCACTCTCCCGCGCAATTCTCCAGCCACTGCCGAAGCCAATCAACACCCTCACCCGGGTTGCCGCTGTTGGTGATGGCGGGAGTGCTGATTTGAGCCTTGCCGGCGAAGGGGTTCATCAGCCTCTTGTGCTCAGCAGCGGCAACCCCGGGGAGCATGTTGGCCTGGCCACTGTTGTCAGGTTCGTTGAAAGAGAGGAGGACCTTGGATCCGGCAGCGATGGCCTTGTTGGCGTTCGCGTTCCAGGTGGGCTCGTGGAGTTCACCGGGTGACCAGAGCATAGGGTAAAAGTTGACATGATCGACACCGAGGTCGTTGGTCTGGCCCCAGTTGTAGGCGAAGCTGATCTTGGAACCACTCCCGAGGAACTTCTTGGCAAGTTCAGGATCGTTGAACGCGACACCGCGCTTGTTACCGCCACTGGAGGCGGGTACGGCAGTGGCAGGGGCAGCAGAGGCGGTGGTTGGGGCGGGAGCCGGGGCCTCAGCCTCGGTGGTAGGCGCGGGTGCCGCGGGGGCAGCAGGAGCCTCAGTTGGTGCGGGTGCTGCAACAATAATGTCGATCGAGGTGGGAGCCTTCTCAGCCTCGGTGGGCTTCACCTGGGGAATCAGAGTGGTGGGGACCTCGACAACGTTGGGAGAGCTGGGAGCAGGCTCGGCGACTGATGGAACTGAAGTCTCTGCGGGGGCAGGGGCGGCGGAGGACGAAGCCACCTGCGAGTACTGGCGGGTGCGAGTCTTGGAGCGGGATGCCTCGACGAACTTGAGGTTCGCGGTGGTGGTGGGCGCGTTGGGATCGTACGTGACGGTAACCCACTCGGTAACAGTGGCGACCTCGGTCTCGATCACCAGGTCCTTCTTCTGGTTCTTGTGGACTTGGTTGTGGGCGTGACGGTGGACGTTGACGGCCACGGCGTCAGCGATAAGGCTGGCCGCAGCCAGGAAGATGATGTTCTTAGCAAACATTGTTGCTAGTTAGTCGAATGATGTCAAAAGATACTATCGGTGTAGTACTCTGTGGGAGATGTTGCGTGGTTTTGATGTTGATGTTACTGTTGCGGTTGTTGGAAATTGATGTTTCGGGATTTGGGATACGTCGCGGCAGACCAGCAGGTTGCTTTGAAAGAATGAAAAAGGGCAAATCGTTTGATAAACCGCTCGAGTGAAAGAAAGATTGTTGTCGCTGTCTCTCAAAGACGCAGAGGGAGTGATGCGTGACTTGACTTGTCGGAAAGACAGTGAAACGAACTCGTAATTGAGTGACGAGGGTAGTGGAAGTCAGACTGGCCGACGTCAAAAAGGATGCGGGTGGGTTAAAAGGAGAGAAGAGCAGCACGCTGCTTGAAATGAAGGCTAGACGAACACGTCAAGTGGTGGTGGAACAACGTGAAAAGAGACGAAAACGTCCAAAAGAGGGAGGGGAGCGGAACTTTAAGGGAGCGACTGGGGCGGACTGGGCGGACAACGCCTGGGTTGTTGCTTGCGGCCCGAAGAGGAAGGGAGCGGCGAACCAAAAACTGGGTCTCAAGAGTGGGCCCGTGTGTTGTGTGGTCAAAAGCGGATCGGGTACCTGAATCGGAAGCCACGGCGCTGCAGGGGAAGGAAAAGAGCGACAGGGGTAAAGCGAGGGGTTGCCGCCAAGCCTTTGAGACAGATTGCTCCACTGAGGGGCGTTCATTGGATGACTTTAGACATGGCTTAACTCCTTGCGGATGCGCAAACCAAGAACCAACCTGGCGAGCAAACATCACCAAGTTTTCAGACGATGGCCTGGATGGATCTGGTTTCTGGGCTGTTGCCCAACAGGCCAGAAACCTCCACTGTTTGCAGCCTCGACTGCCTCACTGCGAATCATTTGAGGCAAGATAACAATATTCGAGGCTAGTTGCCACCCGTCGAATGCAAGCGGCCACCGAAAAAGAAAGCCGCCGAGCCCAAACAAAGTTCCGGAGGGGACGAATATAGTTCAATAGTTACCGCTCAGCTGCCGCGCTTCTCTCATCAGCACCAATTGTGCGAGCGCCGAGTGCGGGTTTCCTACGTGTGCCTCAACCCCGCCTCCACACCACTGCACGCTGACTGATTTGCAACAGGTTGTCCAATGGGAAGACACCGGCAGGCTCAAATGCAGGTACCATCCCGCTCACCAGTTCATCCTGATCCTGGCACTTCTTCGCTGCAATGGAACACACCTTTGCGTATTCAGAAATATTCCGCCTCGGACTTTGGACAGAACTGACAGAGAAACAGCGCCCGTTTTCCCGGACCCTTCTCTCTTCACGACTTCTTCCCGTGCAACCATTTCGGCAATGGCCGTGTCAAAACATAACCATCGCTGGTCATAACTGCCGGCTAGTTCTACTAGCACAACCTCTTGCAAATGAGATTGTCATACAGCGATTCTCCGCCCCAGATTCTTCACTTTTGCCTCATAACAGAGGGGATATCAACTTCACGAAACCGCAAAGGGCCGTCAACTGTTCTTCTCGACTCGCCAGCCACCCGCAGTCCCGCCATAAATGTTCTGGACTGTGATCCGCACTAGGGAACGAGCGAAAAAAGGCGCGCGGGTCCAAACTTCAAACACGCTAATTGACGCCTCACTGGCCTCGTCGGCGGTCCACGTCTCCCCTGCAGCACATCTGGGGCTCTGGAGAGGACCTTACCGATTTGGCCTAGCCTCTTGCGTGGGATTTCACGAGTGGTTGCAACCGGGAAGCCGTGACTCGCGGACGCGGAACACAGTCGAGCACGGAACGCTCGACGAATATTTCACAAGAGCGATGGAACTCGAATACTTTCCGCTAACACCTGACTTCTTCGCCAGAGGGACAGAGGGGACCGATTTCCTCCCAATGTTAGCGCAACGGTAGGCTGGAATGCGGCTCTGGCCGTGGATCTGCAACCGGCCAGCTGCTAGCGGTGCACATCCACCGTTCCAGAACGCCGAGTCAACTGCCAGCGGATCATGAACTGGCAAGCGAGATTGCATCCAGCGCCGCGGGCCACGCTGGCAGTCTCTGCTCGTTTTAGCTCAAGACGAAAAAGCTTGTTCGTTCTGTCGTCGCCAGGATTGTGGTGTCGTGGCGTTCTCTGGGACGACAAACTTCATGATTCACACGACATGTTTGCGCTGGAAGTTTGTTTGGCCCGGTGTTTCGTTTCTCGCTGGGCATGACCACGGCTCGATTGCCAGATCGCTCTCCTTGATCTGCCAGCTTGGCATTGGCGGCTCGAATCCCGGCGGCAGAAGTCTTCGTGACGTCGATTCACCTGGTAGCCTGGACGTCCAGCTCTCGTTCCAGGCTTTCAAATCATGCCCTTGAGCTATACCTTGACATCTACATCTCGCCGTGGCCGAGCCGCGAAGCCAAATGCCTGGTTTCGCCCGTCCAGACACGTGTTGCTGACGGGAAGGGCTTATCGCTATTGATTAAGTTCCTCATAACAGCCTATCTCTCGATATTGTTGACAGCATGCATCCCGCTTCTGACCGTCCTATCGAACGGTCGCCCAAGCTGTCATCGGGCGGTGCTTCCCAAGTCGGGACGGACTATAAATTGCAGACCTGCTTGCACTCTACAGGAATCCAGGACTCGGCTCGAGGGCTGGTGGCATACCGGGCAGCCGCTTCCGGATGTTTTACTAAGTCGAGCATTTAGCCGACGACCAGTTAGCCGACGACCAGATGACAGATCCATCATAGGACCTGTACGAATATTGCTTGTTCCTTTCCTTTGCCTCTGCGTTGCGTCTTGTGTTTCCCTCAAATAGCTCTTGTTGCTCAGCTAATCCTGCACGGCGAGAATGGAGAGCTGTAGTCAGCCGCACCTTCGCGGCTCACTATTGAAGGGAGAGGGCATCGGTGTCGCCAGTTGACACAGGAGTGAACGCCACGGCAGTTTCAACTTGTCTGCACACGTCCAATGGGGGAGGGAGGCCAGCAAGTTTGATGTTGGCCGCGAACAAACAAGTAATGAGTCTGTTGCGGATACCTACTTCTTCGGAAAGGCATCACACGTCAGTTCTTGACAATCGATTATCAAGACTGAAAATGCGACGCATTCGGAGTATGTCTTGCGGGTTGCGGGTGTGGCTGCGGGGCGAAACGTCTGAGACAGGATAAAAGATACGAAGTACCTTAGCCTTGTCTTATAATAACTGGTTGGTTGACAACGCCCGGGTCGGAGGAAAACGCCATAATGACCCCGATGACCATTCCTCGGAATGGCCAAGGCGCTTATCAAAACAACAACAACAACGTTATATCGCGAGGCTGGGAGGGTACATAACAGGTGACAACAAACATCAGACCCGATGTCTCGAAGAAGCGTTTGGATGCATGCGTTCGATGTCGTCATGTATCGGGTTGGTCATGTCGATTCCGTTGTGAGCCGTTTGTCGGAAGAATCAACCAAGAAATAAGTGCTCTGCGAACCTCCAACGAGCAGTCAAAGTTCGACTTTGCCCTGAGCACTCCTGGCACTCGAACAGGAGAACGCGCATTTGCGCGTCGCTGTTGGCTTCGGACTGGCGATACTTGGATGCGCGGTATGTGATTGGTTTCCCTTACGGCAAGGCGTGGGAATACCACGGAGGGGGCTTGGACGGCAAGACAATACGCCGACTTCTTACATTCGACGTCGTCGCCGTCGTCATGAGCAGAGCCGTGCCGTGACCCCAGCCGTATCAGCCCGAAATGCAGGAAAGTTCCTAGGAGGCATTCCATTCCGTGTAGGCAGCGACGAAGTTTTGTTGTCGTAGCGCGTGATTTTGTTTCCCGGACTGCTGTTGCCATTGGGGTCCGACAATTGAGACAGGGCACTGCCACGCGGCTCAGCTTGGCGATAGCCGTGATCGTCGGTGAACCACGTGACGACCAACCTACATCTCTACCTCTCATTTCAAAGATCACGACCGGGCTCTCCAATTTGTCTGCTTGTTTGTCGATGTGGTAGCCGTCAATCGTCATCAGTCGTGGCAGAGCACCGGAGACCAAAAAGCTCAGGGCAAGCACATATATTATTCGTTACCTCCCCATTATACAGAGCGCTCATCAGTCATACTCAGTCCAGATATTAGTTGGAACCATCAATCATGGACTTCACCTCAGAGTACCCCGACCTGCCTCTAATGGCATTGGACGATGGTCAGCAGGATTTCGATTATGGCATGTTCCTGCAGCAGGACGATGCAGATTACATGGCCGAGGACAGCTCTGCGTCAGCATCGACGAACTGTATGGGCGTCACTCCACCCCAACAGTCACCACCGGGCGCCGGTCTGGGTGCCAGCCAGGTCCCGAACGGTGTCGGTTCCAGTGCCCTGGTGAGAACCACATCCGAGACCCAACGTCAGAGGCAGAGGCTCGAAAGAAGGGGCCACACTAAGAGCAGAAGGGGATGCTTCAACTGTAAACGGAGGCGGATCAAGGTAGGCTTGGCGGATATCACAGATGGGCTTCTCCCCTTCCTACGGACATAAGGCTCATGCATAACCGCAGTGTCAAGAAACCAGACCGGCGTGCGGTCACTGTGTCAAGACGGGTCTGAACTGCGAGTACCCTGCGGCGCCACAGGTCATCCATCAGGGAAGTGTGGCACATCCCACCCCTATCTTCTCCCGGGCTATGGAGAACGGACACTAACATCCCGCTTGCAGCCGCAGCACCAGATCCCGCTGTTCACCCTGCAAGACATGCGGTTCTTCCAGCACTTCTTGATTCACTGCTACCCCCACCACCCCATTGGCGCGGAGAGCATCTGGACACACGAGATCCCTTGTCTGTCCGAGAAGGTATGCAACCCTTCCGTATCTACTTACGTTTTTATGATCAATACTCACACCCCCCAGTACGAATACCTAATGCACGCCATCCTCGGCCTAGCAGCCTCCGACCTCTCCGTCCAGCGCGAACCCTCCCTCACGGCCTCCGCCATGTCCCACCGGCTGAAAGCCATTAGAGCCATAAAAAAGACGCTCTCCGACGTCCCAGCCCGGGGTGCGTCGAACAACGACTCCTTCGAGGAAGGCAACGCCCTCATGGCGACATGCTTCGCCCTGACCTTCCAGTCTGTACTCTTAGACGACGGCATGGTGGAGTACATGACGTTCATCCGCGGTATCATCATCGTGGCCATCCAGATGTACGTCAAGGGCGCCGACGTGCTGTTCGGCAAGTACCTCGGAGACCAGCAGGCCGAGGTGCTGCGCCCTCTGCTGGAGAAGGTACCGCTTGTTGAGGGGGCGTGGGCGGAGGATGCTGTTGCTGCGGTGGAGGGGTTGCGGGGGTTGTGTCGGCACGAGATGGAGAGGCAGTATTGGGAGAGGATATTGGATATGGCGAGGCAGTTGAGGGTTTCAAGTTGGCTTGGTGAGTTCTACCTTGCACCTGGCAAACTTTTATGTCCTTGATTCAAGACCTGACTAACGGTATTCTACAGCCTACAAATCGATGTCCGCGCACTACTCGTGGTGGATGATGCTCCCGCACGGGCAGTTCAGGCACATCATCGACCCGGACAACCAGGCGTGCGTGCTACTCGCCACGCACTGGATCGCGCTGAAGCAGATCATGGCCACCATCACGGAGACGGAGGCAAGGGCCAGTGGTAAGGCGGCCAACAGGGAAGGAGATATCGAGATCGGCATCATCCGGTGGTTGAGGTACCTCAACGGGCTCGTGGACGCGGAGCATGTCGCGTATAACCGGTGGCCGATGTGGGTGGAGGCGCAGCTGGAGCGGGACGTTGGGTTCTTTGGGAAGACGAGGTGATGCTGTGGGTGATCATTGATGTGTTGGATGATCGGAGTTCGCGATATCATTGGCTTCGGAGAGCTTGCTACAAGGATACAACGGCTACGCCATGTTTCTACTGTCTTGACTTCCTGATTGTGAAATTCAGTGAGATGTGATAGGCAAGATGACCCGAATCGGAGGAGACATGCAGCTGGTGGCGTTAGAGCCGTTTACCTCTTCGGTGACAAGCTGAACATGAGCCCCTAGCCTTCTCTCGATCACTCATACCACCGACAGCGCGGATGTCCTCTGGAGGCACGCACATGACACAGCCACAGCCAAATGGAGGACGAGGAATCAGACACGTTGGTAGGGGCCCGCTTTTCGTATTTCGCATCGAGAATAAGTGGATCTCTGTGAGTCCGAACGGTTTTCATTGGCTCAGCTCCAAACAAGCATAACTGCGACTCCAAGGCTAATCGGACGGCGTCCCAAGGACATCACAACATTTGAGGATCAGCATGTGGCATTGTGACCCTCACACCGACTGCACGGCCACAGAGCCGTATTCGTCGGTTCGTTTTCACTGAAAGTGAGTTGGAGGGTATGTATGTAGGTATATAGGGACCGGAACATGGTCGTCGAACATATCTCATTCCCCGCTTCCTCATCTTCAAACCCATCACGTTGCACTCGTGAACCAGAGCGACCACAGATCCAAAGAACCATCCCAACAATTACTATCTTGATACTCACCCGCAACATGCCAGCCACACTCATCTCTCGGCACCATGCCACCACCTCCGTGCCGTCCTTAGCCCCCTCCTATACAACCCAAGACCCAAACAGCACATCCATCGAGCTCGCCTCGTGGCGCTCCTCCTCCTCCTCCCGCCGCGGATCAACCCTCTCCTCCTTACCCCCGTACACCTCATCTCAGCACACCTTCACCCCTACAATCAACCTCCAAATCCAAACCCCCGGCAAGCCCTGGCTCTCCCTCCCTCTCCCACCCAAACCAGTCCCCATCCCCATCTTCGACATATCACCAAATGACAACTCCCTCTCCCTCGAGCCGCGGTACATGTCCATCCGCCCCGACCGCGGCAGCGGATCAAGCTACCTCGTCTCCGGCTCCGGCGAGTCTCCTACAAAACTGAGCACGACGACCTACCGCTTCGGGCCGGGGAAGCCGCCTTGCGTGTCTCTTTTCTTACCCTCCTCCCTCCGTCAGGATGACGATGGGGAGGAAGCTGAGGCATGGGACACCTTCCCCATCATCTCGACCTCCCTCCTCTCCCGCGCGCAGAGGCTGCAGCGCACCCGCCTCGGCACCTTCGAGTGGCGGTACGCCTCCCGGTCCGAGCGGAAGGAGTTCAAAGCCAACAGCGTCCTGGTGCTGGAGAAGATCGTCCGGGTGGCCGTAGCGGGCGGGAAGGATGAGGAAATCCGCCGCACGGTGGCGATGTTGGTTAGGAACGAGGAGACGAGGACGCCGGGCAGCTCGGCTAGCACGGCGGGGAATGGAGGACGGTTGATGATCGATCTGGATGTTTGGGATGAGGGGGAGAAGGTGGAGAGGGAGATGGCTGTTGTGCTGGTTGTGACTACTGCGCTTGTTATGCTGAAGAAGGAGGTTGATAGACGGAGGGCGGCGCAGATTGCTATCATGGCTTCTGCTGCTTCGGGTGGTGGGTAAGAGCAGTGGTTGGTCAGATTGGAGTTTGGAGTGAGGTTCCGGCAGTTGGTTAAGGATAGATCTCATTTTCATGATTATGCTGGGCTAGATGCATTTCCTTTATTGAGATATACAG
Source organism: Coniochaeta sp. 2T2.1 (assembly GCA_009194965.1). Lineage (NCBI taxonomy): Eukaryota > Fungi > Ascomycota > Sordariomycetes > Coniochaetales > Coniochaetaceae > Coniochaeta > Coniochaeta sp. 2T2.1. The sequence continues at coordinate 1,604,490 of VSMA01000002.1, read as the reverse complement.
TTCAGTCTCCCTATAATCATTCAACTAACATCCATCCCGCCCGTCTTCTCCCCCCTCGAAAGCTCAACAACATCCACCTCCCCGTCACTCTTCATCGCATCCTCCAGTCTCCGCTTGCTACACTTCGCCGTGTAACACCTCGCCTGACAATCCCCCCAAAACGCTTCCTCGCGACACGACTTGCCCCACAACTCAACCAGCAGCACCCAAACACTCAAACTCGTCGTAATCCCAATCAAGTTCAAACTATCCACCCCCTGCGCGGCAGGCAGCGCAAACAAGACCACGCAAACAGCCACCCGGTTCGCGAGCCGCACCCACTTCGGCAGCCGGCACGTAACAGGCAACTTGTGCTCGTGCGCGAAAGAAATCAAACCCATGCTCAGCAGCGCCACGGCCAGACCGGTGCAGTAGTAAAACCGCAACCCTAGTGACACATGCTCCTCGCTCCTAAGCTGGTAAAACTCCGTCAGCGTCTCGAGGGGGGAGTCCCTACAGTCCGCGGCGACCACCAACTTGCTCAGCGCCGCCGAGGCGAGGATGTACCCCATTATAAAAGTGAGGTGGGCGTTCTGCCAGAGGAACGCGGCGTTGACGTGCCGCCGTATGGCGTGGGTGTGGATGTTCGCCCCGTCGACCTCGAAGTAGAGCCAGTTGTACGTGAAGGCCTGTACTAACCCCAACACGGCTTTCCCCAGGAACGCGTTGAGGCCGAACCCTGCGTTCTGGTATAAACCCGAGACGACGGAGTAGCCGAAGACGAGGGAGACGAAGGCGTTGGTCCGCTCGACCTTGTGCTCAATGTTGATTGCTGGATAAAAATCGAACAGCTTCTCAATGCGGTTTGCTAAGGGCCCGGAGTGCGACCTGCCGTAGCGGAAGAGGCCGACGTGGATGGCGCCGCCGAAGAGCTCTATGGCAAGGGCGGTGAAGGTGAGACCCAGGCGGGAGGGCATGTGGACGTGGATGCTCGCTATCCACAGCGCCGCGGCGGAGAGGGTGATGAGGATCTGGGAGACCATCATGCCGCGCACGAGGGGGAGCATGAAGGCTATGTAGGCCGCGTGGACGGCGAGGAAGAGGCGGGCGGCGAGGAAGAAGCCCACCAGCTGGGAGTAGGTGTCGTACTCGTGGTTGAAGGTCTGGAGGGTGTTGGTTGTGAGGCTGCGGGACTTGTCAGAATATGTATGGTCTTCCTTCTTCGACGACTTGTAGTCTAAACATACCCAAGTAAACAAGCGATGAGAAACACAATCTCGACCCGGTGCGCGACATCGTCCGAGTCGAACCAGCTGATGAACTGCTGCACATCGGTCCAAATCTTCCAGCTCAGTCCAAATGTCACCACGAAACGCAGCAAGCTCTGCCCGTCCGCATGCTCACTCGCGTTATCGCCGTTGATAGCAATAATGCCCACATACAACAGATCAAAGAACAACTCGAAGCTCATGACCTTCGTCTCCTCGCTACTCCTCCACAACAGTCCCCGGTGGAAGTACTGCTTGATCACAGGCCTCTTGAACAACTTAATCGTCGTCCCCTCCCGCCTGCGCTCACTCCAGTCCGTCCCGCTCGAGCTACTTACCCCGTCCCCACCACCACCAATCTCCGTCTCCTCATCACTCAAGTTTCCCCCCTTACCACTCCTCCCCCTCCCTGTATCCCCCCCATCATCATCCGACATCTTATCCAGCTCGTCCCCAAACGTCCGCAACTGGGCATCAAACCCGAACCTCTCGAAATTAGCATTCAGCCTGCTACTGCCGCTCCCCGCCATAACCGCCCTCTCCATCATCCTCTGGTACTCCCCCAGCTCCTCCTGCAGGCCGTCCCATTCTTCCAGTAACTCGGCGCCGAGGCGCTCCCGCATCTCCTGGGCGCGCCGCTCGGCGTGCTCGCGCGCGCGCTGGAGGTAGGTCGTGTGCTCCTCCGAGCCGTGGATGACGATTTCGATTTGGGTGCGGGGTTCGTGGCCGTGGTGGTGATTGTGGTCGTGGCCATGTTTGTGGGCGGGGGAGTGGGTGTACAGGGAGTGTTTCTTGCGCAGGGCGTCGACATTGGAGGGCAGGGCGACGAGGACTTTGGTGCCGTCGGGGAGGTGGAATTCTGTACGGCGACGGCGATTGGATGGGCGGCCGCCCGTGGAGGACTGCGAGCGGGAGTGCGAGCGGGAGGCGGACTGGGAATGAGAGGGGGTCGTAGGATTGGGGTTTGGTGGTGAGGGGGAGGAGGGTTGTTCTGGTTTTTCTTCCATGGTTGGTGTTGTGGTGAGTGTAAGTGAGTTGATGGCTTTTACAAGTTAGTTGATTGGTAGGGGTGTGAGTTCAGATCAAGCAACAAGCGTCCCTCCTGGTGAATGAGCACTAGCTCAGACGGGAACGATGAAGAAGAAGCTCATGTCGGTAATGCTTAGAAGTGAGGGACAGAGGGGAGAGGGCGAGGGAGGCAGGAGGGAAGGAGGAGGAAGGTTGTTTATGTTCCATGTTGTGCAATGGCCATCATCGCAGCTGATAACGCCAAAAGCAGCCAAAGCTGCGCGACGTCTCATTGCCTTAGCTTCACAACCCAATCCCATTTGAGAGCTAGGAGCTATGGCTCCCAACGATCCAATAGCGATAACGTCCATCCGCGGACGTTATCCCGCGTCCAGGGGCTCTTTGTCAGCGCCAGCATTAGCGGTGTAACCGGATTACTCCAGGTGGTCTTGGCTTTCTTTGAGAGTGCTTTGGTCAATATCAGGTCAGTGTTCCAGAGGCATCGATAAGCACAGATCCAATTTGTTGAGGTCGCATATCGGGAATGCCATGTTTCAAGATAGTTTGCCATGGTAGCCTTTAGTAATAACCCCTGCCTTCAGTATCCGCGACTAATGCACCGTAAAAGCTGCACCGTAAAAGCTTCTTGAAAGCTTCTCTGAGATTGGCGAGTTGAAGGCCAACCGTGTCCTCCAAGTTGAGGAAGCAAATACCATCTCTCCCAGTGCAGCTCCTAACCCATGCCCCTGAACGAAAACCTTCATCTATCCCGACTCCAACCCAACCACATCAAGGCGAGCCATAGCGCCATCATAGCAAACCGGCCATAGACTGTCATCAGCACATGGTTGTATCCCTTCTTCGTACACCGAACAACCACACAAAGACAACGCCTCATTCTCTATCCGGACCACCCTGTGGTCTGCCTTTAGAGAGTCTTGCAAAAACTTCGTTCCAACAAGAAGTGTAGAAGTGTAGCCGTTAACCATGTAAGCCTGTCAAATAAGACCTTCCCAAAACGCCATTAAAGATTACCATTTACCGTACGCCAACGCAAACGGAAAGAAAAGCCCACAACTGTGGGATGAGATAACAAAGTCGAAGACAACTTTTACCAAGATGGGTTCGCCTAGTTGTTCCGGTCGACCGTTCTCTGGGGTTTGTAGTTGGGTATCTCCTCGAACCAGAGGTTATCTTCGTCGTACTTGTAAGCATGGAACTCCATGCCGTAGGGCTTCGGCTCGATCGCATACAACATACCCAGTGGCAGGTCGAGGTCGGCAATATCGTCTCTCGTCAGGTCCATAAAGTATGCCATCAGAACGCGGCACACTGACCGGTGGCCGATGATCAGGAGGTGGTCCGTAATGCGCTCGATCTCACGAACCATGTCTCGCAGCCGGCCGATGACCTGGAGGTAGCCCTCGCCTCCCACACCCGGATAGATGTACGAGAGCTTATCCCTATGCCGCTTCTCGTACTCCTCCGGGTATTTCTTGGCAATCTCCTCGTACGTCATGCCCTCGAAGATGCCGGCATTGAGCTCGTTAAGCATGTCCCAGGCCTTGACGTCGTAGTCGTCGTCGGCGTCGAAATACTCGGCTGTTTGGACGCTCCGCTTGAGCATTGAGGTCCAGACGCAGAAGTTCTTGTCGTCCAGCTCTTTGTTGAGCTCCGGATACGGAGGAGTATGGTCACCCGGCTGCGGCGGAAACGATGACATGGCGATCTTATTCTTCTGGTGGACCAGCCATTCCTTGCGTTTGTGGGTGATGAAGCGATAGAGAGCTAGGCCGTAGAAATGGCCCCTTTCTGTCAGATCGGAGTTCCCGCCAAGCTTGAGTTGCAGGTTATCTTGACTCATTCCGTGTCGTGTAATCCAGATCTGTCTCGGTGACAAGTTGAAGGTGGTGAGGTACGACGCTATACCTCCGCTGAGGAAGCCCGTCAGGCGATGGTGGACAATCTTCCGTCCGACGTCGATCATCTGGATGTACTGCAGGTCGTTGTCCTCTTCCCACTTGCCGAGCGGTTCGTAGGCGCTCTCGTATGCCTTCACCCTCTCTTTGAAATCAGCCAAAGACTGCACTGGATCCTTGTCCCTGTAGTCGGGGCCGGAAAGCTTCAGTCGCATGTTTGCCTCGAGCAACTGTCCCAAGAGTTAGTGGGTTTCCTATGATAATGATTCAGGCAGAAGGCGAGACGTACGTTTTGATCATGACATATACTCTCAATGAATAAGATGCCGAGCTTGGGCTCCCTGGCCTTGATGCGCTCGACCAGGAGCTGGCGTCGGTGCACAGTGCTGTTGGTTGCATCCAGAATACCGACGGCGCCACCTTGGAGCAGGAGGTAGTCCAGAAGCTCATCCAGAGTATCGATGGCTACCTGTTCGCGAAGTTTGGCGGCAGACTCATTGTGGGGGTCGAAAAACTTGGCCGACTGGTCGATCGGCTCAGCCTGTTCCGACTCATCCGTCGATGCGTTGAGGTCGAGCTTAGGGGGTTCCTCGATTGTGGGGATGGTCGTTCCGTTGAGCAGGATGTCCGCGGCGTGTTCGGGGGTATCGGTCTTCTTCCGGGAATGTGACGACTTGTAGTGACTGACTCCAGCGGCAACACGGCGGCGGTTCCCAACATTGAAGATCCTGCTGTTATGCTGCAGCCAGGAAAGGTATCGCTGAATTTTCTTGGTCAAATATGACTTGCCACGCGCAGGCAAGCCCACCATGATGATGACCAGTTTAGCGGCCACATCCCGCTCTGCAATTCGGCCATCGGGAGAGACCTTGGATCTTGTCATGCCCGGGATGTTGAGAGTCGTTGCATGGGGTCGAACTCGTGGTGTGGTGCCGCCAGAATTTTGGCGCAAGGGCGGACTGCATCATTCCACCGTTAGCGGTACTCGTACAAAAAGGAAATGACAGGGACTCACATCCGAGGCGAGCCAGGAGCAGTCGAGGCGTTGCTCAAGGCGTACGGCGAGTCGTAAGGAACGCGGTCTCGTTTGATGGCGTCGAGGTCGCGCAAGGACTTCAGGGCATATGTAATGTGGCCATCGGGAGGGAAGGAGGACGATGGAAACGATCCATCGTGAGGTTTCACCGCGGGATTCGATGTGACAGCATTGGGTATGATGCTGGGGGACGACGTGGTTGAGGTGCTGGGGGGCGATACTGCGGCGAGATGTTGGCTCATTACCAACTTTGCGAGATCGCTGGCCTGTGTTTGGCCGTTGTTGGTGCGACCGAGGTCTTCTTGGGGTGAGGAAAGGTTAGCCGTGATGATCAAGATAGCGCAGTGCGCATAATAATATGTGAAAGTAAGTGTATATAAAGATGGTAGAGTGGTAAGACACCTTTTGTTGAGAATGACCTGGGCCTGTTGTCGAGAATCGCAGCAGGCATGGAAATAATAAAATGTCTTGTTGGTGGAACAAGGCAGGTTTTGGAGAAATGATGTCGATGCGCCGTGGACTTTTCAAGTCGAGGTGTGTAAATTGGGGGCGACCAATGAGGCGAGAGCTTTGTTCGAGGCTCGTCCGCAACCTGTGGGTCTGCAAGCAAGCCGCTAAGTGGGACCCCTTTTAGACCCCTGTCGCTGGTACAGGTAACTCCGGGTCCGGCACCGACCAAGTGGATGATGGCTTCTCTTGGGTTGCGTAAGACTTGGCGAATGACCAAGCTGGTGATGGTGATAGTGATGGTGAGGTTGGAGAAGGTACCTTATCAGGTTCTTCTTCCCGGGGTTATAGCAAGCGAAAGGTTGGAGAGTCTGTTTGTGATCTGGTCGAATTCAGACACCCGGAGTACGGAGTGTCTCTCTTTTCCGTTGTACAACCGTCAGCAGCGTTCTTTCGAATATCTGAGTGACTCAATCCAGAAATCACCGAAGGAAGGGCGGTTTTATTTGGTGTTGAGATTGGGTTGATGAGACAGTGGAGGGAAACGGGAATGGAAATAAATGATGGGCAAGAGGAATGGAAACACGCAGTGTTTTAATACACAGTAATAGCTGGATACCAGTCCAAGGTTTGGGGAATTTCAAGTTGTAGAGTTTGTTGGGGCAGGAAGCGCAGAATAAGAAAGGTTTCATGACCAAAAATTCAAGGTGAAGCACACATTTTCGGCAGGAACACAAGAGGTGTCGGAGTGAAGACGAACCAAAAGAGACTGAACGGGAGATAGGGCAAGGGCAGCCGCGCTGGAATTTGGAGCCAGATGAACTTACTTTCACTGCTTCCCCAGAGACGACAAGATTCTCCACGGTATTAATGACTCACGTACGAAACCCAGGACCTGCGACGGGAATTTTCCAGGGTTCAATAACACATGTGTAAAGTGAGGCCGAGTAAATTCTGGGTCGCGGTGGAAATGGGTCAGATTTCACAATTTCGTCGGACGGAGGTGGGATCGCCGACCCTCTCTTTTCTTTCTCGGTCTGCCAACACCGATGACCGAAAGTTCCGCCCAAAGCCCCAGAGTTTTATTCAGGCTCCTTTTTGAGAAGGTTGCACTCACTCCATCGGCAGCATTGCGGTGCACCTGCACCTGCATCCCAGCTTATTATTACTGTGTACAGATCTACAGCTGATATTCGTCAGACATCTGCATTCTGCAACCAAGTGCAGTTTAATTCACCTGCGCCCGCGGCGGGTAGGGAGGAACGCCAGGGGTCCTCCGATTTGCGCAATGCCCATCGTTTTTACCCCTCTCTTCCTTCAACAAGCACTGACTGGTTCATGCACCTTATGTCCATTGAATGAATAACCTCTATTAGCAATGACAACTTGGAACACCTCGCACAAGATCATTGCCGACAACCTTGTGTGTACTGCTCATGAGTCTGGATGTCTGACAGCCGCTGCCCACCGAGGAATTGTTTGTACCTTACGAAGTATGGATCTGCGCCTCACAATGGTCCGGATGGTGAGGATCCTCCTCCGTCACTGGAGAAGCAGGGAGCGAGCACTTACTGTACACCTGTGGCAGGATTTCGCATGTTAGTGCGGTAACATGCTAATCGTCATGTTAGTGGCTAATCGTGGAATTGTCTAATTGTAGGTTACTGTGGTTAGGTACCGCGCTCACATGCGTAACCTTGGAACAGGTGTAAAAAGCCCCGAGATGGATGCGGTGAATGCAGGCTGCTGCTGGATGATGCGAATAACCCAACGAGACAAGAAGCGCCGGGCGGCCAGTAACCCCCACTCGACCCAAGACTTTCTGCAGGTTACACCGCAGCGTAGCTCATTCTTGGTCAACCTTAGTGTTGGCAGGGGTTCAGAACAACTGGCATTAGCCTGGGATCCTAGTGGACGAATGAAGCTACTTCCACGTGTTTGCTTGACTTGACCAAAAGGCAGACCTCCGACGATGACGCGGGTCCGAACCGACGGCCGGAGTCCGGTCGGTGAAGCCGGAGTATTTCATCCTACCCACACGAAGAGCTGAAAGGGGAACAACCTGGAATCCAACTACACTACTAACACCACCTACGTACTTACCAGCAGATCTTCCTACGTACCAAGATCAATGAATCTCACGCCAAGTACGCAGCGGCGGTAGCGGTAGCGTTGGCCAAGAGCCGTTTGCTTCCAAGCCGTCCATCTCTCTCTGTCTCGTCTTTTGGTGCTAACGGAAGGACGGCCAAGTTCCGACGGAATTAAATGCTCTTGGCAGTTTTGACTTGTGGGTTGGACTTGTGACCGTCTGAATATGAACTCAAAAGATGTCCGTCACATCCGACGCTGAGAGGGCATCATCGCGCTCAAGCCAGAAGGTGTCAGCGAGCGGCCATAAACGATCGTCAGTGTCCCTTCACTCGCTGTCGGCAGGCCACAAGGAGGGAGAGACACCGACTTGGCACCTCTCGTCAGTCGTCAGCACCAGCGGTTTGTAATTGACCGATTTCGGCAGTACTATGAGACACTCGATGGAAGCTTTCTGTCTTAGCAATAGGAATTACGAAAGCACTAGAGAGGGACTAGAAGCCGAACAACCTCTCACTCTCAAAAGTCTTGGGACTATAAGATGCCAAGACACGGCGCAACAGCGTCTGTCAGATATCTGAAATGCTGTCGGCAAAGGGGATTGCTTAAATTAGTCTCAGCCGTTCAGCATGGACCAATTCTTTGATGACCTGCATGTCAAACGTGTTCTTTGTTCGCTTGTCATTGAATGGAAGCGCGGCGCGTTCTTCTGCTTCTAACGGGAAGGGGCTGCCCCACCATTAATGAGAGATCTGGCGGGGTAGCTCCTTATCGATAAGATCCGCGCGCCTGAGTGATCTGCAGGGTTGCAGGCAGCTGTCACCGCAAAAGAAGGGACCAGACAAATTCTGGTCCAGAATAATTTCAGTTTGACCATTTGCGCAAGCGACAACTTTCCACCTTCTCCGCCGTCCGAACCGTTGATGAGGAGAACCCAAGTCGCATTACCCTTCCTCACCGAACCGAGAGGATTCATTCCCGCCCTTTCCTCCCTACATGCATCTCAAACATTCAGTGGTCGTTGCTTAGAAAATCGCGATGCTGATGGTACCAACGGACCGAGTCTTCATGCGTTTCGTTGTCTTTCATTCACTTCTCACCACCACCTCGTCCCAGCGAGCCATTGGTACCGACCACCTTCATTTTCCACACAATTACCGCTGAAGTTACCAACTGTACAACCGCAGCTTTACAACAAGTACCACGATTACTCCAATCAGCACACCATGGGCGACGACGACGCCAGAGAGGTTCTTGCCGAACAGGATCCCGTTGTTCGGGATCTTGTTAAGAAAGTCCCTGGTCATGGCGTCCTAATTCCCCTCAAGACGACACTTGAGCTCGGCGAAGATCATGTGTCTGGACGAGTTCTCATCACCCGGACGCCCACCAAGTGCGCCAACCCAGTCATCACGTAGGTCCTCTCTCTCCAGCAACATCCGTCTCCACCAGCCACATGCTAACTCGCTCTGACACAGGATGCTCCGCGAACTGCTACCTGAGGACATAGTTAAGGGCTTGCCTCACCTACGCAGATGCTCGAAGCCGGGTGACCTACCGGCCCACCTGAAGACGCAGTTCATGAACGAGTCACCCCAAAGCCGACAGATCCACACCGGCAAGTCGCAGTGGATATACATAATGATAGGACCAGAGAGTATGCTCTCACGCGACGAGCTCACGAAGGCGCTGTCCGAGGTCGAAGGTGTAGGAACAGACATCTTCCTCCGGAGCATCCCCGTCCCGCTGCTGGCACCTACGTCGCAGGTGCAGGCTGCCATGTGGTCGCAGCACTTCTGGCCGAGCTTGTACCGCAAGAACAACCCCGTCGGTCCTCACCCTTCCTTGATCTCCAGGGCTACCGACGAAATTAACAGAGACGCGACCATCTGGATGACCTTGGCCCACCAGGTGGCGGAGCAGGGCAGGGCCGCCGGCATAGGAGAGCCGATGGGAGCCTGCATCGTACAGCGTATAGACGGCAAGCCCATACTTGTGGCAGTGGCTGCCGATGCTCGCTGGCGCAACCAGGAGAAGAAGTGTAGCAACAAGGGAAACCCTCTGGCGCATCCCGTCATGCGTGCCATCAGCTTTGTCGCCCAGAAACTCGTTCGTGCCGAGGATCGGAAGACGGAGACGAGGCAGATGCCCATTCTCGAATTCGAAGCTTTCCAGGATGCGCCCCTGACCGAGGACGAGAAGAAGGTCTTTGAGCTGGATCATCCCAACCCGGATGGTTATTTGTGCCACGGACTCGAGCTGTATCTCACCCACGAGCCGTGTGTCATGTGCTCCATGTCCATCCTGCACTCGCGGATGGGCAAGGTCGTCTTCCGTCATCGTATGCCGTTGACTGGAGGTTTGTGTGCCGAGGAGCGTGGCCATGGTATCCCAGCCCTAGCTGGAAAGGGTGGCGGCCGGGGGCTGGGTCTGTTCTGGCGCAGGGAGCTCAACTGGAGCATGGTGGCTTGGGAGTGGGAGTCAGCTGGCCATCTGAAGCCCTTACCGGTGGATTACGACGTTCATGCTTAGGAGACACGACAGGCCTTACAACAGCACACGACTTATCATGACTGGGAGCTATTCTTGTGTTTTTGTCTTTACTGGAAAACAAGTGAGAGGAGTTAGGTAGTCCTCTCATCCTTCGGTCTGGTATTGAAAAGGAGAAGCAAGCATTTTTGGTACGGAAAAGGAGGTCATCAGGCGTTAGAGTATGCGGTATGCATCGCACTTGCGAGGGCCGCCAGGGATCGCATTCGTTGGCTCTGCATGGGGGAGCAAGCATAGAGAGATACCAAAAAGTAGAGTCATCAACTTGCTTCCGTGTTGGACTTTGGACGTTTTGTTGATCTTGTGTATTATGATCTCTTGGACCCGTGCTGTTGGTCGTCCGCCCCGCCAGAGCTGAAGGACCCCTGTACGTTGGCTTATCTTATCGCAACCAACAAGCATCTAGAGCCAAGGGGTTGCCGTGAGTCGTGCCTTTTCCCCTCACGACCACAGGTTGTTTTCTTTGAAATGCGAGATGTCACTATCTTTAACTTAACAGACTTCTGTTTGGTATTATTCATCTCTAACCCCCGGGCCTATCTCTGACTCCCGCCGTTGAAAGAGTCTATAACAATTCCACAGTGCGGAGGAAACGACCACTCCGCCAACATTGCGACCAGTCCCTTCAGGCGATGCAGCACCTTTGACTCAAGCTTCCAGCAGTGTCGACCCGTCAGTTGCCCTCCGCAGCTGCGCTCCTCACCAGAAGCCCAAACCATGTGAGGGGCCTACGAGTGGGTTCCGTCCGGCCAGCAGCAACCCCCCTACCACCCCCACAAAGCAAAGTACAAAAGGCGTCGTTGTTCACGGACCCGACCTTCCTGGACCAGCTTCTAGGCATCCTTCCACCACCAGACGTTCAGAAGCGACTCAATCTCAAGCACGCAGCAGCATCTCCAGCAGAAGACTATCTTACGATGCCGAAGCGCAAGGCCGGAGAGGAGAGGTACTACGCCGTCCGCGTTGGCAGGACGCCGGGCGTCTATCGCGTTTGGGATGACTGCCAGGCGCAGATCACGGGCTATGGAGGTGCCATCTGTACGTTCTCAACCATCTTTATTTCTTCTAACAACCGGGGCCTACTCTACCTCTGATACAGCTCGCTAACACTTCGTGCCAATCGAAACAGACAAGTCCTTCGGCACAGAAGAAGATGCCCTCGCCTTCGTGGCAGGCCGCACCCCGCCCTCGGAGTTGAGCAACAAGAAGGCCAAGAAGCCCGAATTCTTCGCCGTGGCCAAGGGAAACAAGCCGGGCATCTACACGGACTGGGACACGGCCAACGGCGTCGGCATCCTCGGCGTCTCAGGACCCAAGAAGTACAAGAAGTTCGGCACGCGGGCCGAGGCCGAGAAGTTTATCCTTCAGCACGCGAACCTCCAGACGCTCAGGAAGCTGGGACTGGTGGCGGACGCTAGGGACTCTGATGATGACGAGGAGGATGAGGAGGACGAGGAGGACGAAGAGGACAGAGGAGACGACGGAAGAGAGGCGACGCAGACGGTCGGGGGTAGTAGTAGTAGCGTCAAGCCCGAGGAGGACGTGAGCGAGATCCCCGTCGCCGTCATCCCGCCGAAAGCCCCCGCGCCCGCGGCTGGTTTCCACGACGGGATGCTACATATCTACACCGACGGCGCGTGCAAGGGCAACGGGAAGACGAACTCTAGAGGTGGCGTGGGCGTCTTTTTCGGACACAACGACGAGCGGTTTGTTTTATCCCTCCTCCAACCCCACCCTCCTACACACCGGGTAACTGACTAAAAACTTCCAACAGCAACATCGCCGAAAAGCTACAAGGCGAGCCACAAACCAACCAGCGCGCCGAGCTGTCCGCCATCCTGCGTGCGCTCGAGGTCGCGCCCCTCGACACGCCCGTCATAATCGTCACCGACAGCAGCTACTCGATCAACTGCCTGACCAAGTGGCGGAAGGGCTTCGAGCGGAACGGCTGGAACACGTCCAAGGGCGAGCCCGTCAAGAACGTCGACCTCATCAAGGGCGTCATCGCCTGCATCGAGGCGCGCAAGGCGCGCGGCACACGGACGGAGTTTGAGTGGTGCAAGGGACACGCCAACCACCCCGGCAACGTTGCTGCTGATTCGCTAGCTGTTAAAGGGGCTCAGGGGTGGTGAGCTGGGCAGCATGAAGTGGAAGCGGGAAGGACATGAGACGCTCTCCTGCACATGAGGGGTTTGGACAGGCTTTAGGCTTGGATTCTGTTCTTGCGATAGCTTGCAGCTTGGAGAAAGGGGGAATGAATACTGGCGTTGTTAGCATGACTCTCAGCAAATTTACATAATACCACTCAATCATCTTAACCTTTCGCGAGTGACTCTTGTTGTTCCTGCCCGGCCTCCCTTCCTTTGTGTCCCTTCAAAGGGAACGAAGCTGACAGCTGCCTGACAGCTGTCCCCACCAAGCTCTCTTTTCCGGTGCGGGCAAGCTTCAACTTTCACCATTGGCGGCGCAACCTCCTCGACCTCACTTACAAACCGCCAAAACCGCAAACTTTCCAGGTTCCTCTCAACGACCCCGGCATCATTCTCCCCTAGCCAAACCATTTCCCAGTGAAGTCTGTCAAAATCTCTTCCCGCCAAGAGTATATCCAAGCTCACCTCCCCGAGCGCACTACAACCGCGCGACCCTTATCCATCCACCCCAACCCCCAGCGCAACAACAACCTCACCCCCCTCCTACCTCCACCCCCAACACCACCGAGAATGTCAGCCAACACCCCCGAAAGCATCCCAACCTCCTCAGACCCGCGCTCCAAGCGTCCGACCAAGAAACGCGCCCTCTCCCCGACCTCCCTGCAAGCAGCCACGCTATCAACGCTCTTCTCCAAACCCGACCAAGAGATCCGCCTTCCCCCTTCTGTCTCCTCTACCTCTACCTCTGGATCTCTAGTAGCCAAGCGCGCCGTCCCGGAGATAGTAACAAACGTCCAGGGCTCGAGCGCTGGCGCGGGTTCGGGCGAGTTCCACGTTTATAAAGCTAGTCGGAGGCGGGAGTACGAGCGGTTGAGACAGATGGATGAGGAGGTCGCTAAGGAGAAGGAGCGGGAGGAGTTTGAACGGGAGAGACGGGAGAGGGAAAAAAAGGATGAGGAGAAGACTAGGAGAAATCGGGAGAGGAGGGAGAGGAAGAAGGGGAAGAGGGGGGGGAACAATAAAGGGGGGGAGAAGGAAGCGAAGATACCACCTAGGGTGCTGGAGGGGAGGGATAGGAAGGATGAGGAGATGAGTGATGGGGAGGGGGAGCAGAGGAATGGTGGTGCGCAGTCGGCGGTGGTGGACAGTGGACCGGGACTGGTTATTCATGATGATGATTGAGAGGCGAAAGGAGAGATATCAACGACAGGGAAAAGCAGAGACAGACAGACTGAGGACGGTAGAGGAGGTATTCAGCGAGGGATGGCAGCGGCACACAGGCCGGGACGATGGAAGATGGAGTACCCGAGAGGCATGCGAAGAAGGACGATAACTGCACGAGCAGCCCGTTTTATCTACCGTGGCCGAGTCTACTCTACAAATGGGGGTATGCTAGGTCTTACGACAGACAAGCATCTTGGTATTATTCCGAGTCCTTCACACAAACACAACGACCAGAACACCCTTACTCGTCGCCACCTCCACCGGTACCAACTCCGGGCTGCGCCTTCTTGGCGCTGCAGATATCGTCGACTCTTAGCAGCAGGCAGGCGGACTATAGGGGATCACCGTTAGTATTACTTTTCAGCCAACGAATTAATGGACAATGGGAAAAGCTCACCTCAATAGCAGTCTTCATGCTCTGCACCTTGATGGCCTCGGGCTCCCACACGCCGTAGTCCTTCATGTCCGCCAGCGCGCCCGTGTCGCCGTTGATGCCCCACGAGCTCTTGCCCTCGGCGTGCTTGGCCCGCAGGTCCGTCAGCACGCGCACGGGGCTGGCGCCGGCGTTCTGGACCAGCGTCCGCGGGATCACCTCCATGGCCTCGGCCACGGCCTTGTACGGCCACTGCTGCACGCCCTCGATGTTCTTGGCGAGCTGGTTGAGCCGGACGGAGACGGCCATCTCGGTCGCGCCGCCGCCGGGGGACAGGCGCGGGTGGAAGAGCACGTTGCGCGCCACGCCCATGGCGTCGTGCAGGTTGCGCTCGATCTCGTTGAGGATGTCCTTGGAGGGGCCCCTCAGCAGGACGGTGCAGGCCTTGGGGTTCTTGCACTTGGTCAGGAAGGTGAAGTACTCGTCGCCGATCTTCTCAATCTCGAAGAGACCGCAGTGCGTGCCGACGTCCGACTCGACCAGGTCCTCGACGCGGTTGACTATTGTCGCTCCCGTGGCGCGTGCTATCCTGTTGTTGTCCGTCTTGCGGACGCGACGTAGTGCTGTGACGTTTGCCTTCATGAAGTAGTGTTGTGCGAGATCTGTGATTGTGTGCGTTAGTCTGTGTGTGTGCTGCGTGCCAAAGAGGTTCTCGCTAAGACATACCTGATACTCCCTTCTCCGTAATAACAAGATCAGGTTTGAGCGCCAGAATGTGCTCGCACATGGACTTGACCTGCTCCTCTTCGATCTGCAGGATCCTGTTCCAGTCCTCCTCCTTAGACACCTCGATGTTGGTCTGCGACTCGCCCTTCTTGTACTCGAGGGGGCAGTCGAGCAGGATGATCCTCGGGTTCTCGATCTTGCGCCTCATCTTGGGATGTGTGATGTCCTTGTTGAGCATGACGCCGTCCAGCACCCTGCTGTCCTCGATCTCGCCGCCAGGCACCTTCTCGATGCGCGCGTACCGCTTGATGTCCACCTCCTTCTTGCCGTTGCCGGCGTCCCAGCTGACCGTCCGCACGGCCTTGAGCGCGAGCCCGCACATGAGGTCCGACCACCGCGACACGAACTTGGTGCCGATCGAGGAGGAGATTAAGCTGTGCATGGCCTTGTCGTCGTTGATGTCGATCGGCGTCGAGATCTCCTCGATGATCTCGAGGGCGTCGGCGAGGGCGCGCTTGAAGGCGGCGATGATGACTACCGGGTGGATGTTGCGCTCGAGCTGGGGGAGGGCCTGGGCGAGGATCTCACCGGCCAGGATGATGACCGTCGTGGTGCCGTCGCCGACCTCCTCGTCTTGTGTCCGGCTGAGCTCGATCATGCTCTTGGCGGCGGGATGTGACACCTCGATCTCTCGCAGGATGGCGTGGCCGTCGTTTGTGAGAACAATGCCGCCCATGGGGTCGAGGAGCATTTTCAACATGGCCTTGGGACCTAAACATGATCGGATGATGTCGGCGACGCTGGGGGATGACAGATGTAAGCTTGAGGAAGGCTGGGATATGGCGGGACGGTATACGACTCACGTCTTTGCGGCCGCAATGTTTGATAACTGAGCTTTCCTTCCGGTCTGTCTCTCACCGCTCTGGGTGTCTGTGGCCACGAGCATTAGCAATCATTGCTGGGATACCAAAGCTTCGAAGCTCGGAAAGGGGGGAACGCACTCATCACCACCACGGGAGCCTGCATCTTGACGGCTCGGGGTATATGACGACTAAACTGTGTAGATATACGAAGGCGGAAATATCGGGTAACTTCAGGACGTGGAAGTGCTTGGTGGAAGGGTGTTTGTTTGCTTGGTTGTACAATAGCTGTATGCTTCTGGCACGTCCAGCTAGGCTCCCCGCGAAAAGTTCACCTGGAAATTGTTGCGCGGGACGCAGATGTGGGCCGTGCCACCCCTGGCTCCCAGGCGGGACCGGCAGGAAGATTCACCGCTCCGGTATGAATATCAGGCATGTCGAAAGACGACGACAAACTCATGCCATTTATGAAATTATAAGCACAAAAAACGCAAGTGGAAGCTGTTTTGATATGGAGCCCATAACAGAGCATTGGGTTTTTAAAACCACCCCTAAGCATAATCCATACTCGTACAAACTGCCAGATACAGCATCAAACCACCCGCGTGTTAGCCATAGTGGAACACATCAAAGCCACCTTGACCCAACTACCACAACTCACAAACCGGCTCCTTAACCGGGCAGTTGAACGCCTCCCTAAAACCCCTAGAATTCATCATCGCCGTGCCCTCAATCCGCGCAAAGGCAGGCGAGTGCTCATCCGTGTACACGGCCCTCGTGAGCGCCGACTGCGTGTACTTCGAACACCAGAAGTTTCCATAACTGAGATAAAACAGCTGCTCCTGGCTGAAGTCGTCCGACAGCCCGGGCAGGTCCAGGTCGGGGTACGACTGCCTCCTCTTGACCCACGCGCTGTACGCGGCCGACAGCCCGCCCGCGTCGGCAATGTTCTCCCCGAGCGTGGCCCGGCCGTTGACGTGCAGCGTCTCGCCGTTGGGGCCCGCGGCGGTGAAGTTGCCGTACTCTTTCACAAAACACTCGGCGCGCGTCTCGAACGCGGCCACCGTGCCGTTGGTCCACCAGTCCGTCATGTTGCCCGTCACGTCGTAGTGGCGGCCGTTGTTGTCGAAGGCGTGCGAGAGCTCGTGGCCCGCGACGGCGCCGAACGCGCCGTAGTTGATGTACTTGGGCAGGCCGGCGCCGAAGACGGGGAACTGCATTATCCCCGCGGGGAAGACGATCTCGTTGCCGGGCGGGTTATAGTACGCGTTTACTGTGGGCGCCGTCATGCCCCATGCGCCTCTGTCGGTTGGTTTGCCGAGTTGGGACCAGGACTGGTTGACGGCCATGGCGTTGATGGAGAGAGAGTTGTTGAAGAAGGAATCGGTTATCGTGAGGCTTGCGTAGTACTCCTTGAGCGCGGCTGCGTCTGTGATGTTGGGTGACTGGGCGTATTGTTAGAACTGCCAGGTACAAGGACAAATCTGATGGAAGAGCTTACGTTGGTTGGGTACCCGATCTTCTGGATGATGGCCTTGACCTTGTCCGCTGCAAGCTTCTTCACCTCGTCATCCATCCACTCCAAGTCGGCTAGGCGCGAAATAAATTGCTCCTTGATATCGGATACGATCGTGTCGCCCAGGTCCTTGGCGTCTGCTGAAAAGGCCTTCTCGACGTAGAACCTGCTCAAAATCCAACCGAGACCGCCGTCCACGTGTCCGAGGCATGTCCTCCATCGATCGGGAACCGCGTCAGGGTCCTATCCATGTCAGAATGTCTTAAAGTCAGAGTAAATTAGCAGTAATTAGCTTACCTTTCCGGACAGTTTGTTCATGAACTGTGTGTATGGCTTGATCTCGGGGGCCTCGACCTGACCGGCAGTAGACTGGATGATTTTCCAGGACAAGAACGCCTGGACTGTGTCCTTCCCGCTCGAGGAGATGATATCTGACAGGTTGGCGAAGAAGTCAGGGAAGGATGTGATCATCCGGTCGAGCGTGTAGTTGGACGGCACAAGCGAGGGAAGAACGTGATCGAGACCGAGAACCGGAATGAGAGCTGCCGTGTCCTTGAGTGAAAGAGGATTGTAACCCTTCTAGAGCGTGGGTTAGCAAGCCGGATCGAAGTATACAGAGAGTGCGTAAAACCGACCGTGCCGTCCTGGAGGTCCTCTAAAGGAGGAGTTGCAGCAGCAATCTTTGACTCTAGCTCCACCACTGCTGCAGCCAACTTATCCACCGCCTTGCGAGCGGCTGGGCTAGGAAGAACGGCCTTGAGCACCTGAGCCAGCGCTGACTTGTAGTCTTCAACAGTGTTCTTGTCGCCATAGTAGGTCGGCGACGGTAAACCAACCCCGTACCGTGGGCCCGCAAAGACCACTTGGTTGTCCTGTAGACGGATGTCAGCTTAGCCCAGTAGCCTTGCAGTGCAGCTCATACCGGGTCCTTGTCATCAGTTCCGACGCCTAATGAAACGAAATGCGGGATATTCAGCTGCTCCAGGAGCAATATAGCGTTGGAGATATCTTTGGCATCCTTCTCCTGCAACTTCACTCCAGTCCCAAACTCCGCATCGTCAACCACCAGAATCTTGGAAAGCTGGCCGAGAAGGTCCTGCAGGGGAGCGATGCCG
Source organism: Coniochaeta sp. 2T2.1 (assembly GCA_009194965.1). NCBI lineage: Eukaryota > Fungi > Ascomycota > Sordariomycetes > Coniochaetales > Coniochaetaceae > Coniochaeta > Coniochaeta sp. 2T2.1. The sequence goes on along the minus strand of VSMA01000002.1, from coordinate 1,586,231 downwards.
ACCTCCTTGATGGTGTCGACGGCCATGCAAGCATTGTAGGCCCTCTGAAGCTCGTTGAAGTTGTCCTGGTCGGCATTGCTAGTCCTGACGGTCAGTCTCATGGGGGAGAAGAACGAATGCTAATGCTCAGGGTTAGCGGGTGTTTGGCAGTGTTGGTCAAGGAGAACTTATGCTGACATCGGATGCTTCTGGGTATGGAGCTTCCAGAATGTGCCGCAGAGCCATGTTGTTAGCGTCGGCCATGATACTGATGCTGTTGAGGGAGCCTTGATCAGGCCGGAGATCATGGCGGTCTCTCCATCCGTCGCAGACGACTAGGGAAGTTATCAGTATACCGGCTCATCATCTGCTGTTAAGGGTTACTGTGGCGGCGTGAAGTCAAGCTTGCTGTGTCTCCCGTGGCATATACGTACATTTGTCGAACTTGGTGCAAGGATCGATGTTCTTGTGATCCGGTGACAGATTGTAAAGCAGCTCGGACGCCACATGAACGCAGGCCGGCGTCAGGCACAGAGCATTAGAGGCGTGCATCTTGTTCTTCCCAAAGACTAGACGGCCGATGAGTTAGAGACAGTTGTTTGCCTGAGTGGAGTGCCTCATGAGAGAGCACGTAACGGACAGAAGGGAGCTCTGCGATTACTGACCTCCGAAGACCAGAGTCAGGGTGACGATGGCAGCAACGAGGAGGAAGGCGACGAGAGTTGAGGCCCAGCGCTGGCGTCGCCATTTCCTTATATTGTCGGAGAAGGCACCGCCAGCGGCAGCTCCGGACGATGACTGCCCGGCGTCCTGGCCCAGCAGGGGCGTTCTCTCGGATGCTCCAGGTCCAGGAGCCCCATCGTTGCCGACCGGGGGCGCAGCTCGGCTCTGCTCACTAGTCGCCATGAAGAAGGTGGGAAATGGTGATCAACTATGGAGTAGTACTATCAGGGCAGGCGTTGGTGATCGATATGTCGGAATGGAAGCAACAGAGCTAATCAGCCCAACGGATTGATTAAATGTCGCCACTGCTCGCTTATCACAGTAGATTAACTCAAAGCAACGTTCAGGCATCCAGTGGACCAGCTAATGGATCCTCCGGCTGAATTGAAACTTCAAGAAAGGCAGGAGCAGTGCGAGGGCGAGTTCTCGGCTCTTATTAGGGGTTCATTTATGCTACTGCGGCATTGGAGAACAGGTACGAGAAGAGGTAAGCTGACGAATGCGTAACAGCTTCGTGGATCACCAGTGGCTTGATGTGTGGAGTCACAAGGCTGCCGACCTGCAAGCGCTAAGGCACTAAAGGCAGCTCCCGATGCGGGGTAGCTCCAGCTCACAGAGCTCGAACTTGCATCTACCACAGTACTGTGTAAGCTCATCACTGAATGCTCTGTGCTGTGAAGCTGTCTCTATAAGAGCTATCTGTTGTGACTACTATCGTGTGCCTGTCGCTCCAGTGGTACAATTGACAGACGGGAGCACTTGTACTTCATCTCGTTGGTTCTACCCGGTACAGGCAACTGTCAAGTCCGTTTTACTGATCCGTAATCGCCAAGCGCAATATGCTTCGGGATATACCATCCCGGAATGGCAGGACCTGAATTCAACAACGGGGCGATGCTCCAAACGAGGTAATATCTGACCGCATACCGTCTCTCTGATAGTACAGACATGAAGAGGGCACACCTGGGATAGCGCATGATGACTCTGGACTGATGCATGTGTTCGAGGCAACCATCGCAGGCCTGGTGTTCGTTTTTAAGGAGAGACGGCAAGCAGCATCGATGGTGCTCTCTTGGTGATGGATAGGTCTTAGTGCACCTCATCCACATCAGAAGTCACGTGTATAGTCACGTGGCCCAAGGCCAGCAGGAAGCCTGGATAATGCTTGGCTTTTGTAAGCCATGCTTCATTTGGTTAGATGATCTCAGATCCAGCAAATCGATGTCAGCTGCAAGGGGACCATTGCCTGTTGAGCCGGTTCATTGGGCCGTAGCACGAGGACTACGTCATTGTGCAGGACAAACGTCCGGCTTCCAATGGCCTCCTGTCCCATGGAGAGAGTTGTGGAGTCAGAGTAGTGCATCGGAGCACCAGCTTTTTCTCCGATGAGCTATGCACTCTTATTGTCCGGCCATCTGAAGCTGTCGCGACTTAGTCCAGTAGCGTACCGGACCATTCCTGTAGCGCTCTGTTTGGATGCCGGCATGCTGTTCAAGCCTCAACGACGGTTGTACGAGGTTATTAGACATGCGCCTGCCTGTACCTGCCCACAGACAGCATGAATAAAAAGTCTGTCACGGTTGCTGACTCGCCTCACCACTTCCGCTGGCCCCCCTTCCATTTCATATTACAGGTAAGGTAAATGACATCATTTTCCAAGATTGAGGCTGAGGCAGGCGCAAACCCGCAGAGGGGAACAAGGCAGTCGCGACACAATATGAGGCCGCTACACTTGAGAAGACAGTCGTTCGGCAAAGCAAGAGGTCGCACAATGTTGCTTTAGTGAGGGAGATTGGAATCATCACCATCAGGTGTTGATATTTGTTGTCTCACGCGTTTCGCGACAAGATTGTGGTTGATGCCAAAGTCGCCGACCAGTGTTGCCATTTGTCGCGGGCATCCTTCGCGCTAGAAGCAGCTAGCGGCTTGGTCCTGCCAGACAACAGGTTCCGTCATGCCACAGAAACTTGGAATCCGTCAAAAAGCGGAAAGAACCACATGAGACCAACCCTCTCTTTCCAAGTTTGTCCCCTTATGGTAGTTACGCAAATCATAATAAAACCCACATGACAAGACACCTAGTAGTGGAAGAACTATCTTGATCTTGTTGATGATGAATACACGTCCGAATGAGCTTGACAATGTTACATCTTCCAACACGTGGAAGGTACAGTACCTGGAGGCTGGAGGCTGAAATTAAACAATGGGGTAAGAGTGAAAAGGCGGAAAGCCCCTTTTTTAAACTCGGTCCCAGGAAAGGCAGTAATAACGTCATAGGCTGATGACCCCTACTTTTTGCGCTGCCAAATTCCAAAAATGACTTGGGCAGAGCCTGCGTGAGATCGCGCGGCAAGTCGGCAAGCCCGCCCCCATGTTAGAGGAGGAAAGCACACTACGTAGAGGCTAGCAATGCAATTCCACACTTCACTCCATTCTACACCTCCCATCTACCTTACTCACAACACAACCTAATACGCCTAACTCCCTCCGCAACTGAGACTGTGTATACCGGAACAGGTATACAGTCGAACTAGACTAGCGTATCGTCAACCCTGTCGAGTCAAAGTCTCTTGACACGCGCTCGTCGTTGTCCGGTTTCTTCCATTCTTCTCCCCACCCCCCTACTACCGCGCTGGACTTCCTGGTTGTTTTGAGGCGGTGGACTTTGATCTCGAGATACGACATTCTACCTTCGGGTTCACCTAGGACACGTACCACAGCCGCCGTCTACCCGTTCTCACTTTTCAGATTCTTTCCAAGCCTTCAAGTTCCAGCAAGCAAGCGCTCGATTTTCTTCGTCGACGACCAGCTGTATCCATGAGGAATGCGAACCTCCGACTCGCCCAGCGAAAAGACACCACCACCGACCTCAACATCCTCGTCGCGCCCTCGTCATCACGACGAAAGACACGTACCTTTACCGAAGAACGACGCTGAACAGACATTTCGGCCAGGTGATGATGTTGATGCTAGGCTTCAGCTTCCACGCCCGCCAATGACGCAACGGCCAACACCCGACACGATCTCCCCTCGTTTGACCGGACCAGATACTTTGCAGCAACGCCTGCCGAAGGGTCCCGTTACCTTTCAAGACATTGTGGACCACGCTCAGTCCGACTCCTCTGTTACCTCGACCGAGGACTCATCATCACAGGTTGGCGAGGAGGATATACGTCCAGAAAGCTCGGTTTCGGTCCGAGGCAACTCAGGCACAGACGATGGACTTGGTGATGCCGGGAGCAGATCTTCTTTGGAAATGGATAGACCGGAAGCAGAGCGGCAGTTGAGCCAATACCGGGAGCGCCTGGCACGCGATATCGCTCGCAGAGAGATGTCCTCCAAGGCTCTACAACCCGCCGCCGGGACACCTAGGTCTCGTGTCCCCCCGATTCAGGAGGAGACTGCCTTAGCCTTCGCATCTCCGCCGGATACATCATCGTCAGAACCAACAACAGCCTCCACCGAGTCAGGCCACACCATTCGCGGCGGCACGACCCTAGGCTTGACAGCAAGGACGCCGTCCTATCCTTTCCCCCGGATGGTCCCTCCGTCATTCGCCGCTCATCAGGGGTTACATCATCCCTTCACGACAGTGTCGCCCACCGCCTTCCCTTCAGACGTACAACAAACCCACCCTACAAACTGGGAAGGCCTCCGTCTTCACGAAAAGGTCGTGTCCAACCCGTCAACGCCTGCTTCTAACATGACCTTTCTGCCTCCGGGCTTTGCTCATTCTGAAACGGCGCTACATGACTTCCCTAGCCCCAATCTGTATGAACTAAGCTTGATGTTGTCGGCCGAGCCTGGATTGGAGGCGTGGTGGAACGCTGTCGTCCAGATCATGACGGAGGCGTACAAAGCCGAGCGCGTCACGCTAGCGATTCCCGCCGACTCGACAGACGTGGAGAACGTACCATGGGGCCAGAAGGCCACCTACAATGTGCACATGGAGGACGAGATGAGCATGGCGTATATGGCACGAGGCTCGAGTTTCGTTCTCAGCAGCACTGCTACCGACGACCTTGCCGGAACACCTTCGGCGGGCGACGACCTGCTTCGGCCATCGAGACCTACAATTCAAAGCAGGCATTCATTCACCGCTTACGAGAATAAAAAGGAACGGACTGTAGATGCCGACAGGATCGCCACCACGAGGAGACCGGCACTGTTGTCGAGGAGTCACACATCGCATCCGGCACCTCAACTTGTCAAAGGAGTTGAAGACGACATCTCACTGCAGTGGCTCAACAAGCAGGCGCTAGAGGAGCATGATGCCATGGAAGGACAACAGGAACCGCCGAGCTGGGAGACTCCTTTTGGTGGACAGAAAAAGGGCAGAGGCAAGATGCTGAATGTTCTGCAGGCTCTCGACTACGAGGCTGATCCTCTCATTGACCACAATGGTGTCATGCGGGTTCTCGAGCGCGGCAAGGTTATTGCCCTTACACGAAACTACCCATATCTCGATCAGCCGGGAACGACGAACCCCATCGCTGCGGAACCCAGAACTCCTATTCGTGGCCAGTCGCCGGAGGGCTCGAAGAAGAAAGTGAGGACGGCCAGAACTGCCTCCACGTCCAAGTTGTCTTCTGCTACCCGAAATACGAAGCCTGCGCCTTCTTCCTCCAGACCTAGCAAACCTGGCTTGGAGAGGAGGAAGACCACTGCGACTTCCGCCATGGCCGAGGACGATGCGCCTCGTCCGCCAACGCCTAATTACGAGGAGTATGAGCAAGCACCGCCATCTCCGTGGTCTCAATCGCCAGCTCCATCGCCGGCCGTACGACATGATGTGAACGAGAACCCGTTCTTCACTGATGCTATGGTGGACGAAGAGACCTTCAATCCTTCCCCAGTCGTTCCAGACTACACGTCTGCAAGACCTCCGGAGGCTATCGGTATCGACAACTCATGGACGGTCTTGCATATACCTCTTATCCACCCTCTACTTTCGAAGCCTAACCCCACGTTTAAGCTGGATTCCACGCTTATGGATCAGAAGTCCTCAAATAGAACGAGAACCCATGCTGGCTCCGAGGCTCTGCCACTCTCTCCGGAGGTGGCGCCGAAGCAGAAGCACGTCCCTATCGCAATTCTCTCTATCCTAAGCCCGATCATCCCTTATCCGTCTAACCTCCGCTATTCCCTCGAGCACCTGGCACCCCATATGGCGACATCCTTCTCGATGTGTCGCCATTACACGAATCTCGAAGTTGAGGTGAATGGCCTCCAGAAGCGCAGACCACAGAATGCTGGCTTTGGGGCCATTGGCCATGACGGCCGCCCCTTGTTGGACCCCACAGCTTTTGCGAACATAGGTTATGTACCCGCGGACGATAATCCCCGGGGTTCACTGGCGGGCAGCATGACTAGCCCGAGCGACTACTCCGGTATCTCTCGCAGCGGCCCCGGATCTGGCGGTGGCACCCCTATGTGGGAGCCTGCTGCGGTAGGATTCACCATGGATCCCCGGCCTTCAACGTCTGGCCCAACTCCCGGTGGCGACAGCTACTTCAACACGAAATTGAAATCCAGTACCGGAGGGGCCACGGGACAAGGGAGCCGGAGAAACTCCAAGGAGAGTGTTCCGGGAGACAAACGATTCGCTTTGCGCCTGGCCGGAAGCAAACACCACCCCGCAGAGGCTGTAGTGGTCAGCCCAGGGCTTTTGGACACGACGAACGCGAGTGACGTGGCTGGCAGAAGCTCCGACGAGCTGTCCGCAACTAGTAACAAATCTGCCAAGTCACCACTTCTCCAGGGCTCTGCCAAACAAGTGAGAGAGCAGCAGTCCTCGAGTGGGCAGCTGAATCCGGTTGGTGCTGGAAAGCAATCGGCGGCAACAACTCCGGGACCTCACCGACACACCCAGCTCCATACCTATGGCGCTGACTTCGCCTCGACATTCCAATCGTTGCCGCCAAGCGCTACTATTGGGGGGAAGCAACCTGGCGCCCCGGCCAGGACAAGTTCTCTGTCGACCGTACAAACGGAGATGACGCCGCCTTCCGACAGGCTGAAGGGTCTCATCCTCGACTCGCTCCCGGCTCACGTCTTTGTCGCTCTTCCGCAGACTGGCGAAATTGTGTGGGTCAACAGCAGGTTCCTGACGTACCGAGGAAAGACATCCGCCGACCTGGCGTCAGATCCTTGGGGGAGCATCCATCCGGACGACCGCGATGAGTACCTGCGAGCCTGGGCTCACTCCGTCCGTACGGGCGAGCAGTTCTCCAGGACAGTACGAATTAGGCGGTTCGATGGACAGTACCGCTGGTTCTACGCTCGCGCGGTTGCTTCCAAGGACAAGAGGGGTGTAATCCTCCAGTTCCTGGGGTCTTACATGGATATACATGATCAACACATTGCCGAGCTCAGAGCTGCCCGGCAGGAGGAGATCGAGGCCTCCGAGGCGAAACATCGTCTTCTCGCCAATCTAATTCCTCAGATCATCTTCACGGCCACGGAGGAGGAAGGGATCACGTTCGCGAACGAGCAATGGTTGTCATACACCGGACAGAGTTTCGAAGACTCGTTGGGCCTGGGATTTATGGATTATGTTCACCCCGAGGATTTGGCCAAGTGCCGCGTCCCCCTCGACAAACCGCCAACGCCGCGTCCCCGGGACGTGCCGAAAGCTCACAGATACACCACATCCGCTGGCAAATTCAACGCATCCCTTTCTGGCCAGGCACCGGCAAGCCCCGACGGAAACCTCAGGGGGGTTCACGTTGCGCTTTCTCGGAATAACAGCTCGAGTAGCGACTCTGTGTACGAGCTTCCCACGGCCAACTTGACGGAACTGGCAAAGAAGGGAGTTATAAAGGTCGCGACAGATAGCAATGGGAGACTCTCCTACACGACGGAGATCAGGCTGCGATCCAAGTTTGGAGACTATCGCTGGCATTTGGTTCGATGCGTGGAGATTGACAACATTGACTTCGGCAATGGGGCGAGCTCGTACTTTGGCTCGGCAACCGACATCAACGACCACAAGCTCCTGGAGGCGAAGCTGAAGGAGGCCATGGACTCCAAAGGCAGGTTCCTGAGCAACATGTCTCACGAGATCAGGACGCCTCTTATCGGCATATCCGGCATGGTTAGTTTCCTGCAAGACACGACTCTGAACGAGGAACAAAGGGACTACACCAACACGATCCAAACAAGCGCCAACAGTCTCCTGATGATCATCAACGACATACTCGACCTCTCCAAGGTTGACGCAGGCATGATGAAGCTCAACCATGAGTGGTTCCATACCAGGTCGCTGATCGAGGACGTCAATGAGCTCGTATCGACAATGGCGATTGCAAAGAGGTTGGAACTGAACTATGTCGTCGAGGAGGATGTGCCGGCTTGGGTTAAGGGCGACAAAGTTCGAATCCGGCAAGTTCTGCTGAACGTCATCGGAAACGCCATCAAGTTCACAGCTCAGGGTGAGGTCTTCAGCAGGTGCAAGGTTGTCAACCGCGAAGGCCTTGATTTGACTGACGATGAGATCATGCTCGAGTTCTCTATCATCGACACGGGCAGTGGCTTTACCAAGGAGGAAGCAGAGCTGATCTTCAAACCTTTCAGCCAGATCGATGGCAGCAGCACGCGGCAGCACGGAGGCAGTGGCCTCGGGTTAGTCATCTCGAGACAGCTGGTAGAGCTTCATGGTGGCAAGATGGAAGGATCAGCCGTCCCAGGGAAAGGATCGACATTTACCTTCACCGCGAAATTCGGCCTCCCTAGTGGTGCCGACCGTCCTGAGGTCCAGATGAGCCCTCGGCTGGCGGGCCCTCCCAAGACTGTGCAATTGGAAGAACACCTATCGCAGGCTTCGGGGCAACATTTCATGGCGAACAGGATTCTGCAACGTACCCCGACAGAGAGCCCTCTGACCGATACCTCCATTACATCCCCTCCTCCGCTGGACTCCAGTGGCAGCTCGCAGCCGTCAGTAGGATCGGCTAGGACGCATCTTACGGATCGGTCGTCCATGTCTTCGGTTAACGCTGGCTTGGTGCGGTTCAGCGAAGCCGCCAGGGCCAGTGGGCAGGACCTCTCGCAGATGAAGCTCGACATGTCAATGGGCAAGATCACTCCTGGCTTGACGCCGACACCAAACAACGAACCTTCGGCTGCAATGACCGAGTACAGGCCACCAATGTACTCCATCCTTGTCATCTCCCCGCAGACACACAGCAGAGAAGCAACGACAAGGCACATCGAGATGACGCTACCCAAAGATGTCGCCCATCAAATCACCGCCCTGGCAACGGTCGAGGAGGCACAGAAGCTAATCGGTGGGGAGGATCCTGTCATTTTTACTCACATCGTGGTCAACCTGCCAACGCCAGAAGAGATCATCAGCCTGATGGATCAGATAAGGAACTCTACCATGGTCGGCAAAGCCACGATCCTGATCCTCTCGGATTCCGTACAGCGTCAAGCCGTTTTGAAGCAAGTTGCCGGCACAGAGTACGAGCCACTGCTGTCCGAGAAGGCCGTAACCTACATCTACAAGCCGGTCAAGCCGTCGCGTCTCGCGGTGATCTTCGACCCGGCCAAGGAGCGGGATCTCAGTATCGACAGAAACCGGTCAACAGCACAGAGGATCGTCGAGAACCAGAAACAGAGCTATCTCGAAGCGGAGAAGCGCATGGGCAACAGGGGCTACAAGGTGCTCCTCGTGGAGGACAACCCCGTCAACCAGAAGGTCCTCCAGAAGTACCTCAAGAAAGTCGGCGTCGAGGTGGAGGTTGCCATGGACGGCGTCGAGTGTATCGAGCACGTCCTCTCCCGGCCTCACGAGTACTACTCCCTGATCTTGGTTAGTGCTACCCTGACATTCTTTATCTAAATTCAAAGCTAACCTCAATACCCAGTGCGACCTACACATGCCGCGCAAGGATGGCTACCAGGCCTGCAGGGAGATTCGAGCCTGGGAGAAGTCGCAGCACTTCGACCCGATGCCCATCATCGCGCTCTCTGCTAACGTCATGTCGGATGTGCAAGAAAAGTGCGCACAAGCCGGGTTCAACGACTACGTCACCAAGCCCGTCGACTTTATCGAACTCAGCACGGCGTTGTCGAAGTTTTTCTGATCGACGAGGGGAGCACACGGACTTGAAATCAAATCCTAAAGGGGATCATTGCATCAGCAAGCGGGAGGCGTTTCTGTTATTCACATGTCAACCACGGCGGGAGGCGTCTGGTCGCGTTGAAGTGTTATGTCTTCCATGCCTGTGCAGAACCGGGCAAATGTACACACCTTTGACGAGCCAGACCTACGGAGAAACTGGCCTAGCGGGGAGTCGCGGTGGAAGTTCGGCCTGCGAGTGTTTGAGCAGACCATATCTAGCCAGTTGAGAAAGCGGAAGTTCGGATTTGATCATTAACTGCGATGATTCTGCTCGCGTGCGAATCATACTTTACGGGTCAAAAAAGCAGCCTGATAGAGAGGCCGAGTAGATATCCGCTAGGACGGGAAGGGGGAAAGGAGGACTGTTTTGGTGTGTGTTAATGTTAAGCAGAGAGGAAACCTGCTTTCAACGAGTCAGTTCAACAGCAAGCAGCATCGTGTGTGTTTATTCATGGCGCGCATTACGGATAATGGAGGAGTAATACAGTTAGTTCCATCATGGACTGGCTTGGCGGATTGCATGGAAGGGAAATTAGGGGATAGGCCAAAGGGATGGAGTTTCGGATGGGCATATGGACAGTCTTTTTCTAGTTTAACCTGTCTCCCAGGGGGAACTGTAGCATCATCAACTCGTCGAAATGGACAGGATACAAATCTTCATGAAATAGCCTGGTGACTTCGTTGCTTGTTGTACTCGATTATCGATAATGACACCTGTCGACAGTACCGCAGAATTTCGAGTTCCCAGAAAGGAGACACAGACGGCAACGCCAACCTAACGTATGCTCATAAACTTACGCGGAACGGGGACCACCGAGACAACCGCAGTAAAACCAAGCCAAACAACCTCTCTCAAAGAGTGACGGTACCCTCCTTCCTCTCCTCTCCTCTCCTCTCTCTCAGCTCAACCCCAAACCCGCTCACGAACTCGCCGACTCCCCCCTCCGAATCCCCAACTTCGCAAGCGAAACCCTAGGATAAACCCCGACGACAATCAACACCCCCGCCACAACAACACTCCAAGTCTTGATATCCAGCACATTCTCATTATACGGCGTGTACGTAGCCGCCACCACCGTTGCCAACAACAACAGATAAATCACGTACCCGCTCATCCGGTGGTACTTCCACACCCTCATCGCCCTCTCCTCCCCACCGAACACCCCGGGGACAGCCCACATCGCTATCCCGACCGCGTACTGCGCCACCAACAACGCGGCCGATATAACCCCCATGTACCCGTGCGCAGAGTGGAAATGCGGGTGCGGGTCGCTGCTCTTGTGCTTGTTGACTAGTATCACGCCCACTCCCGAGCCGTAGATGAGGAAGGACAACAAGTTGAGCGCCGCGTGGGCGTATTGTCCGCGACGTTTTGTTTCGGGGGACCAGGTGGGTTGTAACACCAAGATGGCCAGCGTCGAGGTTAAGAGGCCGGCGGATTGTAACAAGGGGTGAGGCGAGAAGAGGGGTAAGAGCGGGTGGAGGAAGACGCCGGCCCAGATCACGGCCACGAGGAGGAGGCCGCCGGCGAGGGCTATCCAGCCCGTGCCGAGCCAGAGGTTGGAGATGAGAGGGGAGGAGGGAGATTGTGTTGCGTCGCCTGGGCGGCCGAGGAGGGGCTCGGTTTCGGGTGGGGGTTGGGAAGAGGGGATGCCGGTTGCGGAGGACATTGTGGTGGTCTTGTGGGTGGTGTGTGGTGGGAGATGGTTATCGATGGGAGGTGTTGTTGAAGTTGGGAGAAGGGGATGATCGAGGAGATTGGATGACCCCGAGGAGAGATTGGATCGGGTTTGTTGGAAGTTGTGACGGGACGAAAGGTGCTCGGATGGATGGTGAGATGAGGGGTAGTCGAGTCTGATGAAGCTTGAGATGTCGTCTCTGCCGGCCACGAGAGCAAAGGGTGAGATATAGCTGATCCCTCTTAAGCTGAAGAAGTAAGAGGATGAGGAGATGAGGAAGAGACGCGAGAGAAACAAAATGGAGGTTTCTCTTGGAATTCCACCTGCACTTGGCGGTCTCTTAAAGCCTCAAAGACAAGGCGATGGCGTGGATTGCGGAGAAGCTTCGTCAATGACGGCAACAGCTCGAGGTGGGAGCTCTGGCCAATGGGACAGTTGCCATTTGAATCATGCGGGGCTGAGGACATCGGGGCCAATGCCGTACGCTATTCCTGGCTAGCGCCGGCTCGCTTATCTGCCTGAATCGGGACATATACGCTTGTTCGACATCACCAAGCATCACACTGCGGCAGAACAATAACACCTGTGGCAGGATTTCGCATGTTAATGCGGTAACATGCTGATCGTCGTGTCGCCGGCCAATCGTGGAATCGTCCAATTGTGCGTTCAGGTACCACGCTAACATTGCGTAATCCTGGAACAGGTGAAGCTACGGCGGCTCGGCTTCATCAAGGTCTCATATTTTCCCAGCACATAAGCAGGCTAGATCCTATTTTTTATTTGATTTTTCAGTTTCATTGGGACCATTCTGACGGACCCGGTGGCACGAGGGCGATCAGGTCATGACGTGAGAAAACATGCGCGCCGCTTCCAGGTGCAGTGTCGTGCTGTGACATCTACCACAACACCAGCTTGAGAACTGCGATCTGCAATTCCCGTCCGACTTAGTAGTCGTCACCCTTGCTGATGACCTCCTTTACGGTAGGTCTGAACAAGATGGTCTAATATGCAAGTTAATAAGGCTTCATCCCGGTCCATCGGTTGGTCACTTACATGCTCAAACTGGGCTGTGTATGAGCCCTTCTTGTCACACAAGGGCGGGTAATCCTCGACAATGCCAGCCTTGACAAGGCTGTTCAACTGCAACAGTGTTAGAAACCAATATCAGCATCAGGCTTGGTCTTCACCTACACCGAGGAGGTATTTCTCTTGTCCGATCCTGTCAAGGTAACGGCGAGAGAAGGGAAGAGTGCCAAAGTTCTTCTTGATGACGCTCAAGAGGGACTTGGCCGAAGAGAGCCGCAAGTCCACATTTGGCGCATCAGCAACGAGGGCATAGTGAGACACCTCGCCCTGGTCATAAACCCGGCCGTTTCCGGTGCTACCGAAGGGCTCAATGGCGAAAACATCACCTTCTTCGATCTTGGTGGTATCCTCCGTCTTGATGGACGGCACCATCTTGCCGCCGTGGATGCTGTACGGAAGAATAGTGTGCCCCGTGATGTTGCGAATGGGCTTGATGGGGTATGTGGTGCCGTTGATCTCGACCTCATAGCTCTCCATGGTCTCCTGGATGTATCCACCTAGCTCGCCGAGGCGAACGTCAATCCCGGATTCGCGCACTCCAGTGTAACACGCATCCTTGACGGCGGCGAGAAGGTTGTCGTACATGGGATCGAAAGCCATGGTGAAGGCGCTATCCACGATGCGACCATTGATATGGACGCCGATGTCAACCTTCATGACGTTGCTCTGCTGCAGAACAGTCTTGTTGCCCGCATTAGGGCTGTAGTGGGCAGCAATCTCGTCGAGATTTAGGCCAAGAGGGAAGCCCATGCCCGCTTTGATAGCGTCACCCTCGGTTAGACCATCGTGTCCGACCAAGCGCCGGATACTGTCCTCGATGCCGTCGGCAATCTCGGTGAGAGTTTGGCCTGGCTTGATGTTCTTCTGGGCCCACTGGCGGACCTGGCGATGCGCTTCAGCCGCCTGACGATAATCAGACAAGAAGTCGCTGTTGAGGTTGTCCAGATGGCGCTTCTCTTCGTTGGTAGTACGATAGCGATTCTCATTCACGTACTCGACTTCCTCGCCATGGGGATAGTTTCCGTCGGCAAACAGTTTGGAGATGGGGACCGAGGGTGGATCAGTCTGAGCGGTGGGAGCCTTCTTCTTCTTCTTGGGCTTCTTCTTCTTGTTCTTCTTCTTCTTAGCGGCACCCTCACCACCGGCACCGGTGGCCTCCGTCACATGTTCGTCCGGATCGTCATCCGACTCGCCGCCAGAGAGCTCAGCTGCAGCATCACCGTTCCCGGATCCGCCAGCACCAGAAGAGCTCTTGACGTTGCCAGATTCTTTGACTAAGCAAGTGTGTTAGCAAATACCTGTGCTAGTGGGTATACATATATGCTCAGGAGATATGAGACACACTGCTGAGCTTCTGGAGATCCTCAACTGGTGTTTTGGCAGCCATTTTGTCGGCGCAGAAGATTCTGAGTGACTCAAAAAGCAGTAGTTCGCATCCGAACCAAAATGAGGTTTTTCTCGAGTACCTAGCAGCTGGGTGACGTTGAAATAGAATGATCCTGGAGGTTCAGACCGGGGGAGCAAACGGTTGAACCCGTGACCCACAGCGACCCGCCAATGGCGCTGAAGAGGGTCGTTCGATCCGCATATGCAGTGGGTACCCCTTGAATTCGGCTTGCGACTGCATCCCATGCACTCAACCTCGCCCTCCTCGTCGAGTCCATCTCCAAGTCTCTGTCAATAAAGCCCTGCTGTCGCCATGACCGAACAATTGTCACCCGCTACCAAGCGGAAGTGCTCGGGTGGAGACTGTGATAATGACGCCGGGTCTTTACAGTGCCCGACATGTATGAAACTCGGCAAAGACAGCTTCTTCTGCGGTCAAGAATGCTTCAAGAGGAATTGGGTCGGTCGACGAAACATTGCCCTCTAACTCGATACCATACTGATAATCTTTGTTTCCAGGGAACTCACAAGGCGATACATAATGTTGGCCCAGGCGGCAACGCGCAAGTTGGATTCTTCAACCCTTTTCCGAAGTACAAATTTACCGGCTCGGTGCGACCTGTGTATCCGCTCTCCCCAAGGCGCCCCGTGTCCAAGTCCATACCACACCCCGACTGGTCCGAGACGGGCATACCGAAGAGCGAGAACGCCTTGAACAGGAAGAAGATTGATATACTAGACGCAAAGGGAATTGAGGCCATGCGCAAGGTCTGCAGACTAGGCCGTGAGGTGCTAGACATTGTCGCAGCCGAGCTCAAGCCTGGCATTACCACAGATTACCTTGACGAGGTCTGCCATAAGGCCTGTGTTGAGCGGAAAGTAGGTTCTGCTGCCTTGTCATGCCGTCGGCTTTTCTAACCTCGACAGTCATATCCTTCTCCACTCAACTACAATCACTTCCCGAAGTCTTTATGTACCTCTCCAAACGAAGTCGTCTGTCACGGCATCCCCGACCAACGAATCCTCCTCGATGGCGACATCCTCAATCTCGATATCTCGATATACCACGAAGGATATCATGCGGATTTGAACGAAACGTACTATATCGGCGATCGAGCCAAGGCGGACCCAGACTCGGTCAGGCTCGTCGAGACGACCCGTGAATGCTTAGATAAGGCAATCGCCATAGTCAAACCCGGCACACCGATACGGGACTTCGGTGCTGTGATTGAGGAGCATGCAAAGTCCAGAGGCTGCAAGGTCATGACAACATGGGGCGGACACGGTATCAACACACACTTTCACCCACCGCCTTGGATCCCGCATTATGGCAAGAGCAAGGTGCCAGGTATCTGCAAGCCCGGAATGACTTTCACCATTGAACCCATCCTCACTCTTGGAAAGAACCAAGAAGTTTACTGGCCGGATAACTGGACAAACGTTACCGTTGACGGCAAGCGGACTGCTCAGTTTGGTACGTGCAAGCCACTTGATCTGCCACGTCTGTTCTTCCAAAGCTAATCATGACGCAGAGCACACCATGTTGGTTACGGAGACGGGAGTTGAGGTCTTGACGGCGAGAAATCCGGATTCTCCAGGAGGCCCTATACCACTACCCATGCCGGCGAGTCCGGACAGCAAGAGTTGATGGTCGTCATTCGAGCAGCCTTAGATCCAGCAGGCGAAGAATGACATTACGGTGGATGGGTCGTAGTTTGACTGGTATTCACCTTCACTCCAAAGGTGTCCATGCAGCATATTATCGAGGAACGACCAGGCCAGTCCGGTGCAGGGCGTCCGGAAGTTGCAGACCCCATGCATTCACGCATCCGTATGCCAACAGACGCCTACACGGCTATTCCGCCAAGGCCTACCGATGTGGACCTCCGACCTGACAAGCCTGTGCACGAGGTCGGCAGCCAGGAATCGAGGGCTCCCCACCAAGGCGACGGTATCACCTGGATCGAGGAGAAGATGCCCGCGCGCTATCACAGATGAAGCGCCGAATGACATGATGGCGCACAAATGACATGAGGTAGGTATGTATGTACCTGAGCCGTAGCTTAAGGTCTATGACGGGCTAGGATGTCAACACTCAAACTTTATGAACGCTATCGCGCACAATATAAGGACTTCTGATTCCAGTTGCTCCGGGGTGAAGAGAAGGCCAACTCGGCGTATCACCGCAGTATTGTTGCTCCAGTGACAGAAAACCCTAACCCTCGTTTCTATTTACTTCGAAAGTTACCCCTGAATGGTCTTGACTTTATTTAGTCTTGCCACACCCCGTATGGTGAGTTTCTATGTTGGCCTTATGGTCTAGCGAGACTATGGCTTGAGAAGGGAATCGTGCCCGGGTTCACCGATTGGAAGCCCAGATCACTGAAAATGGGCAACGACTTGGACTTGTTCGGCTGCAGTGAACTTGTGAACCTACATTCATACACCGGACGCCATATATCTGCATTCACTCGAGGCCTCTGTCTCTATAAAAGCATCTGAACTCGCGCCCTCCTTAGCCACTTGACCGGATCAAACCACAGACCAAACCGCAAACGAACGGCCAGGGTAATAAGCATCGACTTTCAACTACCAGTAACTCGCCAGCCAATCTCTTTCTTAGAACAACGGCAACTCAACACATGTCCCATCCACAGATCGCCAAGGCGGTTACACTTCGCTACCCCGTCCCGGAGCCGGGGCCGTGGACGCCGCCGCCTCCCGAGCCCAGCCCGTCCCCCCCTGCACCAGAGGATGTTGGCGGTGAGCCCTCACAGCCGACTGTGCCTGCTCCCTGCCACATCCGCCCAAGGAACGTACGAGATGCCCCGGTTGAGTGGAGGCCTACTACAACCTATCGCAGGGTTCCCCCTCTTGGTCAATCCCAAGTTTATGCTTGTACTTCAGACCTGGAAACCGAGGGCATGGCCTGAGGAATTGGTGCGTCAGGTCGAGTGGGCTTAATATGGCCACTCAAAGTAAGGAAGAGAGCACAAGCATGTGGGTGACATATCCTGATATCGGGCCCTAGATGGAGAGATACGGACGGCCTCAATAGAAATCCCAACTCCCATGAAGACAACGCAAGAACACGCTTATGAGTGATAATGCTCTCGACTGATGACATTAACACGACAAATTTCAAGATCCAACTTACTGGATAGATTCTGTTAGGCTCACATGATCTTCGGAACCAGCAACTTCCATCCGCGGTGCCGCTTGAATAAGATATGGACTTCCAATGTAGGTCCATGTTGGTATCAGGGTCCAGTTCCCCAAAGAAGTTCATGCGTCGAACTGCCGCAAAAGTAAAGTAAATGCGTGCTGACGGAGTCACGAATGGAACAAATCAAAGCTGAGAACTGTTCGGTTAGTACAGACGTAAGCATAGGATCAAAGAACAGATAATCATTCTGCACAACATCCGACATTCGTGTGAAACGTGACAAGATTACAGAAGTCCCGTGCCGAATTACTACTTTAGGAATTTCGAGCCAGCCAGATACGGAGGTGAAGTCTGGTTCCCGTTATCAGATCCTTTCCACTCGGCGAATTAGAACCCATTATCAGACTTTGTGGTACCATCCATAAACTGAGAGCGCTATCTATAAGTCGAATTATTCAGCCGCCCACCTTTCTTGGTCAGGAGTGGTAGCCAAGCCAGTTGGGGGTTACATTCGATAACCACTTCGCGTACATGGAGGAACGATCAGCATCCAAGGGCGCGCGTGGTTGAGGCGTCAGCCACCAGTCATCAATGCATTAGTAGTACGCTTCATAACTGGCCGCCACTCTCTTTTGCCGACAATGTAGACCGACCCCTGCAGCAGTCTCGGGCCTCGTTCGGGAGGATCCGAGTGACGGCCCGGCCGTTAGTCTAGCGTCTAACTAGATCTAGGACAATGCTTATATTGATGACGACAACTATATCCCGCAACTTCCACTACCTTTGTGTGAAGGAATAACAGGTTACACTCGGTAGGGTGTTCTCGGAGTATCTCAGTCGGAGCCGTGGTGATATTCCCGTCTTGGTATTCCAGGTTGGTATTAAGCTTACTTGCAAATGCGTGTTCTTGATCCACAGCTAAGAGGATCGCGGGCATAGTGACACGGAATACAACCGTCAAGAGGGCCGGTCAGAACATTCGTGACACGGCATCTGCAGTGCTACGATGGGAGCATAATCTGACATGTTGCACCATTGCAGCCATCCCACATCCGCCACCATCGCCGCACGGCAAAAGCGGCTCCAATCCCACAGAAGCCCTCGTAGAGCCTCCGAGCCTCGTTGTCATCTCTCCACTGACGTGTTCTATGAAAGGAGTGGCGGAGATCCTTCAGCTGCCCAGAAGATGCCCAGACCCATGGCCTCAGTATTGCGAATTGGCGACCCAGTTGCCGTAAGTCCAACCGGGAGCATCCCTCCGGCTGTTCCACTCGTTCGTTCTCATTCACGATCTTCACTCACTAATCGGCAGGCTGTTCATGCAGATAAGACTGCATGGTCAGCTTCGCATTTACTGAAGGAAGAGAACCCTGAAGGTTCGTCATATCAGTGGTTGTGAGTTGTGGGGACTCACAGAGCCCAAGATAGACCTAATCGGCGAGCTGGCCCCGAGACTCGCATCCCTTCGAGGTGTGATGGTGGGGGCCATTGCGACATTATAAGGTTGTGTAACTCTTCGTGCTATTCCTCTACGTACCTGAGCTCGTGCTTTGTTACCTTTCGTAGCGGCAGCAGGAATGAGGTGCGTATATTGTGGACATCGCGTATATGTCCGACTCATAATGATGAAACGAGTAGCACATTTGGTACTATCGTCGTTGTGACTAGGCTCCGATTCCTTCGAAACGACAAGTTCCGTGCAGTCGATCCCGTGTCACTCTCGCCTTATTCGAGCTTTCCCGAGGAGACATCCCTGCCTTCGCAGATTATTCCGAGATCCTCAGCGTATTGCGTGCGGCGTTGTACAACATGCGACAGCCCCAAGGCTATCCAAGTGGTGTGCCCATCAGTCATAAGCGATGCGAGGGGAGAACACCATCTCAACTTCACAAGTGCCAACGTACTGAGAGGACAAGAAGCGGCAGATCTGAAGCGCTGTTGTGTGACGACGTGACGACAGCTGAGTCTCAATAACTCAAATGTCCGTATCATTTGTATTCACAACTTGACGGATCCGAAGGTCCAGAATACTATATATCTCCCAACACATTCGACTGCTTCCTGCTAATAAATATGTAAGATGAAGCTGAATGATCACAGCATATGCAAGACACCAATATGAAACCAGCACGTCGGTAAGAACTCTGGGCATCCCCCTGATCAGGCAGCACGTCTCACGACCGCCAGGCTGTATGCATGCACTATACCCAGTCCCCCGAACCGGACCTCATTCACCTGGTACAGTCCTGCAGATCCTATCCTTAAGGTCTCATTCGGCTTGATTAATGGCTTAAACCCGATGAGCGCCGCATGCGCACTACCAGTCCAGGGAGCAGTATCTCCCCTTGGCTTCCTCAGCAGCACTGGTTCATTGTCCACCTTCCGGATTCTGCAGGACACCCCGTTCCTGGTTGCTGGGCTGTAAGACGTTGGCACGACCGAGCCAAGTAGGTAGTACAGCATGGGCACGCCAAATCATCCGCGGCTCTCCCTCGCACACATACGCCTAGGCGGCGCGGATTACTCTGACTGAGCCTTCTATCTGTAAGGCTCTCGTCAGATACGCCCAGGGAAGGCATTACTAAGGTCCATGAATGTCTCGATCACCGCCCTTCATAAAATGTAGGCCGAGGTAGTGTTGGGCTTCGGTCCATCACAGGCAGTCCTAGCAGCTCTATCTGAAACCGAATTCCATTAGTGAAGCGAGAAGAAGCTTCACTTGTTTTACTCGCCTTTCGCTCGCCATAACCATCACTGACATAAATTCCCCTTATCAGTCTCATAGCCATCGTTACTTGAGACAATGTTTGGAGCCTTCCGTTGCAGTAAAGACTCGAGGGATAACTTGAAATATGTTGACCTCTCGGGAAACAGGACCGTAGATGCACGAAACTATACTATTCTGGTAAGATAAGTCCGATTGTGAGCTAACAAGACCTACTTCATGTGCGTTGTGGCTAATAATGAATAGGCATGTGACCAGTGCAGAGATAGAAAGGTACGTCGAACTTTAGCCCCTTGTCCTTCACCGTTCACCAAGAGACTAACCACGTTGTTTGATAACAGCTCAAATGCAGCGGTGACATGAACGGCTGCCAACGATGTCAAAACACAAACACCAAGTGTACCTACCGGTCGTCAGCCAGGTCGTCCGATCACTCGAAGCGAAGACAGTCATCTGCAGAAAGTGAAACTGCTCCCGTCAAACCACGACCCAAGAGACAGCGGAGAAAAGGCAAAGCCGATACCAGACCTACACCAGAGGCTGAAGAAGAAGACTCCGCCTCGCCAACTGATACAATGGCAGAACCGGTTTCATCCGCCGACCTCACCGATGGATTCTGGACACCTGTCTCGCTTTCAGATCCCACCTTTGTCGAGTTCGTCCACGACTGGGACGACAATCAGTCTCCGAGCCTGGACATGACCCTCGGTGACGCCAGCTCGCTCTCACTCCTGTCTCCCTCCCAGTCGAGCCCTCAGCCAAACTCAACATTAACAAATGAGAACTTCACAAACGACATCTTCCTGACCGCTCCACCCTGCGACACAGACACCGTCGAGCTCATCGACACCGACCTAACGGACTACACAAGAGGCGGCCCGGGCTGCGACTGCCTCCACGCCCTAGCCGACATACTCGAGCGCATCCACGTCAGCGGTGACGGCAGCAACGGCGACATCGACATAGACCAAGGCACCACCACCCACTTCGACGACCTGCTCGGCCACCTGCGCGACGGCATCGAGACGTGCAAGCAGGTGCTACCGTGCAACTACTGCTCCGTCCGCACCGCGAACTCGACGCTCGTGGTGACGGTCGTCCACCAGCTCACCGTCATGTCGCAGGACCTGTGCCACCAGCTCCTCGCTCACCAACAAGTTACCAATACGGCGCCGGCGGCACCGGTCGAGGATCCTACTCCTCCGCTTCTGCTGAGCTCGGAGGTGTACGTTGGGAAATATCACGTTCGCTCCGGGCCGCTGTATGTTGAGTTTATTCTTGCTATCGTCGGCGCGCATCTGGAGGATCTCCGAGGGCTTATGGGACTTCTGAGGGGGGATGTGAGGAAGAGATCGAGGGCTGCGAAGCTCTTGGGTGATGCTGCTGATGTGGCGACGAGGACTGTGGGTGAACTGCAGAGGAACGCTGAGCGGAGGGAACAGTGAATAGAATAGAGATTGGATACCTTTGTTACGAGGTATTGCCTGTGGGCTAACAACATAGTTAGTAGCTTGCTCAATAGAGCCGTGTCAGGGTCGCGTCATTCTTTGCTGGACTAGAGACCGCAACAAGTTGTTTTGCTCGAAGTCAGTCTGGAGCCGTGATGGAGCCGTACAAATTAGGCTTGCACTTGGTCGTATTTGATCTGGAGAAGAAGTCCGCGAGCAGTACCACTTATACAGGCAGTAAGCTATTTTAAGCCTTTTGAGGATGATCCTACGGTTGCCTCGAACCTCTTCCATTCATCCACATGATGTCGTACCTACGGGGTCATCCCCGCCTCCTCTTACACCACCAGTGCATCACGACTGTCCCTAACACTTGATAGCAACCGATCGAGGCTTCTATTTTATGAGGAGACAATTCTCAACGGCCTCGACCTGTTGCACTGTATTCTCCGCGAGATGGAAACGTACGACGAGGTTCTCGAGACAATGTTACAAGATGATCCCCCGCAGCACACGTCTGTTTCATGAATGCGGAGGGCATCACGACCCAGGCGTGGAGAACTCACCGGTGGTGCCACCCCCCTAACAAAAAGGACCAGATGCAAAGGTATCGCCTTCCGCTCCTTTTGCGCGGGGATGCCGGCCCCGACGCACCGCCACTCGGCTGGACCACGCTTTGGCACGGCACGTACGGCAACGTGTTTTGGGGGATACATACCGAGTGACTTTCGGCAGGGGGGGTACGTGTTCTGGGACGCCGCGAATATGGACAGGTTGAAGGTCCCGTCACGGTGGAAAGGCAGGGAATGGGACGGTTCACTATTCTTGAATAGAACGGGCACGGAGTTGTTACACTTTGCCTGGCGGCCGTTTCGGAAACGACCCGAGAGACAACCAGGAGGCAGAGATGAAAAGGCCCACACGCCCGCTGTCTTGACGCTGGCAACTCACGATTCTGAAAAGGGGAAAGCTCACGGTGTCATCAACTTGTTATTCATCCTCTGCCTTACAGTCCAGTCCTGTCCGAAGTGCTGCTACCGTCCAAGCCGAATTTGTGTGCCACGCAGCTCCGGAAAAGCCTCCGCCGCTCGTCGTGGCAGCGACTCGATGTAAAGCCGCCACTCCTCATTACATCCGCTGCAGAGCTCAACGCCACCAAACTCGCCTAGCCGCTGAGCACCATACGCCATCCGGTAACGACACCGATCGCATCGTTGTCTACCCGGCTCCTGGCGCTGCAGCAGTTCCGACAGTCCATCGAACAAAAGCCTATCACTCTGTCTGATAGCCTCGCGATAGCTCCCGTCATCGAGCCCACCCTCCTCTCTCCAATCCACCCTATTCCACAGCTTGACATGCCGCCTCGTCGCAAAAATGACATCCTCCGTCTCCGGCCTCCCGATAGTCAGACCCTCCTCGACGAACCGGTACCGTCCCATGGTCATGTGTATCGGGCCCCCAAATGGACGCAAGAAGTTCAGCACGGGTAGGTACTCGGGCGCCTCGGCCCACGCCACGTCCAGCGCCCAGAGCACCTCTCTCGCCCGCCGGTACGCCTCGGCGCGCAAGCCCGGGTCGACGTACGCGAACGTGTCGTTCGTCTCGCCCTCGGCGCGGTGCTTGTAGAACGCCACGGCGTCGTACAGCGTGCAGCCCACTTCCGCCAGGACCTGCAGCTGCTCCTCCGCGAACCAGACCTCCTCCGTCATCACATCATTGCACGCCAGCGCCGCGGCGAGCGAGAAGCGCACGATGGCGTCCGCGTCGCGGATGCGGAACCAGGCTTTGGGAGATTCGGCCAGCGCGCTGGTGTACCGGCGGAAGAGCTCGGAGGAGGACTGGCGGCCGCTCGTCTTCTCGGCCGTCGTGAGGATGAAGGTGCGGTAATCGCGGGCCATGGCGTCGCGTAAGGGAGGAGAGGTGGGGAAGAGGGCGGTGAAGAGGGCGGCGAGGTCGTAGCCGAGGACGGCATCGGAGTGTGAGATGTCGACGAGGGCGCCGTTGAACTCGGCGACGATGCCGACTATGATTAGGCGGATGAAGGCGAGATAGCGGGACCGGTTGGTGTAGACTGGTATTACGGATCGGGTGTACTCCCATGCCACTGCTAAGGTTTGGCGGATGGTTGCCTCTGGGAGTTCGGGAACGGACTGGAGCTCGTTCGCGAAGGCGTTTGGGTAGAGCCAGGTCTCTTGCGAGTCGTCGCTGCGAGGTACGTCGTTCAGGGGTTGGCTGGCATTCTGATCCAGCACTGGGGATTTAGGGCTATTCGTGTCCATCGAGTTGTGATCGTCGGGTTGTATTGTGGTCAGGGTCTTGGAAGTCGGTGGCTGTAATAATCATAGCACATGAAATAAGTGGTAGAGGTAGGTGCAAGGTGGAAGTCTAGGTGTCGAGATACAGACACTTGAAGATGATATCGGAGAATATCGAGGCGTAGGGGTGATAAGGTAGTCCGAGTAGAAGCAACATATATCGAGAGTTGAGTTGTGTTTCAAAGTGCTCTCGTGAACAGGGGGGAGAGTTCCCTCAGCTCCGGTATGTGTTCAAGTCAACGCAGCTTCTCCTTGAGCGATGGTGGCTCCTGAATCAACCATCCAATTCAGGTCGTCATGGCATTTACATTCCCAGGACGACACATTGTGTCGCACCCAGTCGCACCCCACGATGGATCACTGGGCCACCGCTTCGTCATGCCACAAATGGAAAAGAAACACGGTTAGAGCCTGCCTTCCAGGTTCGTTTCACTGCCGTCTTCTTGGCATGGGTGACCATGTCCTCCTTCCGAGCAGGAAACAGTCGTTCAGGAGAGACAACACGACCAATGCCTTATGAGCCACCCGTTTTCGTATCATAGGAGCCTGGAGAGATGTCGCCGTGAGACTCGGCTTGACAGACACGTCTGTAAGAGAGATCTGTAAGAGAGACAACATCTTGGCATGAGAATGAAGAACAGTGGAATAGATGCTTCCATGGCTTCGAGGGAGGTTAGGTGCCCAGGAGGAGACACTTCTGAGGGTAATGGTGGATAAACTCGTCCACTGCATAGGCGACTTCAACGCGACTGTCATTGTATTCCTCGAGGCAAGTCCGTATTGTACCGTTGCTTCCGCGGCTACCCATATCCAATGTTCATAAGAGCGCTTTGGGTTCGTGAACTGAGTGATGCTAAGATATTGGCCGCAAGGTCTGCAGTCCCTTGGTATCTGAAGACAAGACCTGCAGAGTGTACCCGGAGATGTTGCCGATATCAAAGACGCCACATGACCCCATCTGCCATGCTGTGGTAAGGTGGTAGTACATAGACTGTGTCATACGAGTGTAACGAATGGCACACATGTGTATCGTTTTGGTGATAAGTAAGTGCCAGAAATTCGGCATCACCAAGTGGATATTGACCAGCTCCGGTGCCGGACCGCCGTTTCGCCGGTCAGTGTCGGGCCAAGCCGAAACCAAACGCCGTTGCGGAGCTTTATTCGGGAATTGCCATCACCTATTACGTACTGATTAGCGCGGGGAATTGCATTGGTCGGACCCGGCCGAACTTCCACTCTGTGTCACTTGTGGTCTCAATGTTAGAAGGTGTCTTGACATTCTATCAGTGGTGCAATCAGCTTTGGACATCATTACGGTTTTGACTTAAGAACACTGAGCTGCCGCTACGCACCTTTGGAAGTTAGCTATACCTACTGTTGAATTCTCGCTTTTTCTGTTCTCAACCTTTCTAAAGACAGGGGCCTGGATATTCAGTATGACGGACGTCGAATACAAGCTGGATGCCATCAAGGCTAGCAAGATCGCCAGCGATGACATTGACAAGACCTTCCGGTCGAGCAACATAGGTATAGTGTGTTCCATACCCCAGACTGGCGAGCTTGTAGCTAACCATATTCAGACCTCGTCTCGGCAGATTTGGGCGGAAAGGTCCTGGGCTTCTCAGATGAGTGGTTCGCCGAAGCAGCAAACCTGATCAACCCAGCCGCCCCCATCAGGCAGGCGGGCAAGATGGTATTCACGGGAGCCTGGTACGACGGCTGGGAAACGAGGCGACACAACCCGGAGCCGTTCGACTGGGTCGTTATACGGCTAGGCGTGGCCTCCGGCACGGTCGAGGGCGTTGAGGTCGACACCTCTTTCTTCAACGGCAACGAGGCGCCGGCGATATCGGTCGAGGGCTGCTTCAGCACGAACGACGACGAGGTCGTGTCGTGGAAAGGAGGCCGTGGTGGCTGGGAGACCATCCTCGGCGTCCAAGAATGCGGACCGTTGCAGAGGCAGGCTTGGAAGTTGGATGAGCCCACGTTGAAGCGGTACACCCACGTGAGGCTTAATATGTACCCTGACGGAGGCATCGCCCGGTTCCGCCTCTTCGGCCACGCGGTCCCGGTCTTCCCTGAGGACAAGGATGCCGTCTTCGACCTGGCGGCTGCGATAAACGGTGGGGTGGCCATCTCTTGCAGCGACCAGCACTTCGGCACCAAGGACAACCTGGTGCTACCGGGCAGGGGTAAGAATATGGGTGACGGGTGGGAGACGGCACGATCCAGGAAGAAGGGACATGTTGACTGGGCCATCATCCGGCTCGGTGCCCCCGGATACATCCAGAGCTTCGTGGCCGACACGGCGCACTTCAGGGGCAACTTCCCCCAGCAAGTCAAGCTGGAGGCAATCGAGTGGACAGAGGAGGGTTCCGAGCCGAGTGTGGACAGCGCCGGGTGGCAGGAGGTCGCAGAGCCCATCAAGTGTGGCCCTGATAAGGAGCATGAGGCCGCCTCTTTGGTCAAGGACAAGCGGTTCACTCATGTGAAGCTCACCATTGTGCCTGATGGCGGAGTCAAGAGACTGCGCGTGCTGGGAAAGAGGGCTTAGACCTAGGCGCGTCAGACAAAGAACACGGGCCGGTCCATTCCCTCCGGATTCTAAGGACTGTGTTGACTCTGTACGCATACTAGAACAAATCTGATAAGTTAGGCATCTGAGCTGTCAGTTCTCAAGCAACATCTCTCAGTATCCTGCACTCATGTCTTTGACATTCATATTGACCTTATTCAAGCCTTGAAGGCTTTGAGATCTTGTGAGCGGCGACTTGACTGACTTCCATGTTTGTTGTTCACATTCCTGAGCACCCCTGTGGCTCGAAATACCTTAGGCGAGATCACGCTAGCCGGTACGTACCGCATTGCAACAGATGTTCGTGCACGGGCCCCCTATCCATGGCTTGTGGGGTTGCTCTTAATGATGGCAATGGCGCGGCCCAACTCGTAGCTTCATCAGAGTTTCGATCGCAATTCCGCACGACTACCCTAGCAACGCCCCGTTGTGATTTATCAGATATACCAGCCGGACAGTCGCCGACCTACAGCAAGTCGGAGAAAGGATGCAACTCAATCAGATACCGATCGACCGGATCACCACATGAGACACGGGCAGTCACACCTGAGGCGACAACTCCCACCATGGACTTCCCGGATCCTAGCGGCGGAAGCCCTGGAGGCTTCGACTCGGGCTGGGACGAACCACGGGAACCGACAAAGAAGAAGAAGTCCCTTCCCGCTGATCTGCCGCGGTCTCTGGATGACAGACGACATGTGCCAACCGAGCTGGTGCCTGAAACCGAGATGTACGACGGATGGCAAGGTACGTTGTCTAGCTGGGGCCTGCACTTATACACATAGACCGCGCGCTGTCAACCCCAGAGCTTGGAGCTTTCATTGCTAACCGGCATTACTAGGGCAATCACAGTTCCTGACTTCACCGATGCTAGCGAAACCCCTGACCTTCGACAAGCTCAGCTTGAACGACGCCGGCTATGACGAGGACATCACCCGGGGCGGGCCCGACAGCGAGAGCAGGCTGATGGAGATGCTCGCCGCCCAGGCAGCACACTCGGCCGTGGGATTCCAGGACGAAGACGCGATAGCCTCGGACGAGAAGCTCTCAGACACCGAGAAGCGGGACATGCTGCAGAAGGCATTGACGATGGCAGCGAGCAACGGTAACATCGACTCGGTCAGGAAGATATTAGATGGCAAGGCGAAGGACTTCGTGGATGTCAACGCGG
This sequence comes from Coniochaeta sp. 2T2.1, assembly GCA_009194965.1. NCBI lineage: Eukaryota > Fungi > Ascomycota > Sordariomycetes > Coniochaetales > Coniochaetaceae > Coniochaeta > Coniochaeta sp. 2T2.1. The sequence goes on along the minus strand of VSMA01000002.1, from coordinate 1,558,851 downwards.
TGGACGAGGATGGCACACCGGCCCTGATATACGCCAGTTGCTTTGGTCACGAGAGCGTCGTGGAAGCCCTCATCAAGGCAGGGGCTGATGTCGACAAGCAGGATCGGAACAAGTGGAGTGCCCTCATGTGGGCTATGACGAACCGGCATAAGGGGATTGCGAAGTTGCTACTGGACAACGGTGCTTCGCCCGAGGCAAAGACCTCGTCAGGGCGGACAGCGTTTGACTTTGTCCCACCCGATAGCGACATGTCATTTTACCTGCACGACAGCGGCTACGGCATTGGTACTGCGGGGACCAGCGACGATTTCTACAGCCCCGGATTCTCGCAAGACAAGTTCGAGGAGGAGCTTGCGGAGAGTGAGTTGCGGAGGCGCATGATGATGGAGAGCGCTCGGGATCTGGAGGTCGACCTGGGGAACGTGGGCATGGACGACACACCAGAGGTATGTAGCTCACAATGCTCTACAGTCTCTCAAGCTAATTATATCAGCCTGTCGACGAATTCGAGGAGGAACAACAGGAGTTCGACTGGACCCGATGTCTCCACGACCAGATGTTCGTCTTCCAGGAGAACGAGCTAGACCGGATACTGGACATCGTCATAACCAACATGACACCGCAACGCTCGCCATCACAAAAGCCGGTGCCGGCAAATATGATTTTCCTGAGCGCCAGATATGCGCACTACCATTCTAGCCCAGAGCTCTTGGCCAAGCTCCTTATTGCCGCCATGGACAGGATAAACGACGTGGTCGAGAGATACCAGTGGGACATGACTATCCTGGCGTTTTGGATGTCTAACGCCACACTACTATTACACTACCTGAAAAAGGACGCAGGGCTGGTTGAAGCCACAACAGAGTTCCAGCTGCAGCTCGTCGAGCTGATCAACGAAATATTCATCCTCATCGTCCGGGACGCCGAGCGACGCCTCGACAAGGTGCTCGACGCGGCCATGCTTGACCACGAGACCATCCCGGGATTCGAAGACATTACCTTCCAAAACGAATGGAAGATCTTCAAGCGAAAACCGCAAGTCAAGGAAGAGCCACCAGAGAAGCGCTTCCGGCCACCATCGCCGAAACAGCGGGCCAAACCCGCGCCGCGCAACGTCACCTCCCTCCTATCCTCGACGCTGTTCGTCCTGGACCTCTACGACATCCACTCCTTCATCACAGCGCAGATCATCTCCCAACTCCTCTATTGGATCGGCGCCGAGCTCTTCAACCGCATCATGTCGAACAGGCGATACCTAGCACGAACGAAAGCGATGCAAATCCGGATGAACATTTCGATCCTCGAAGACTGGGCGCGCTCTAACAACAGGCAGCCGGAGCACTTCGAGCACGGCGAAATGAAGTCCTCGGTCGAGACGACGGTCGACGCGGCGCGGCGCCACCTCGCGCCCGTGATCCAGTTGCTACAGTGGCTCCAGTGCTTCTCTTCCCTAGGAGCGGACGACCTAGAAGCCCTCGTGGGCACGCTGCAACAGCTCAAGGCACTAAGCCCGCAACAACTCATCCACGCGGCGACCCACTACCGGCCCGAAGTCGGCGAAAAGGGCCTGCCCAAAAGCGCGATGAAGTACCTCGTCACTATCCAGAAGGAAGCGGCCCTCCGACGAGAGCGGCAGCGCAACAGCGCCATTGGCTCCCCCAGAGGCGGGAAACAGCTTCCCCCTCCCCCACCATCGGGAGGAGCAGGCGAGATCAGCGCTCCCGCCACGCCAGTCAAAAACACATCCTCTAACGGGAACGGAGCCGCCGCCGCAGCGGATACGCCCGGCACGCAACCAGCGGCGACACCCAGGATGATGCAACCCGAAGACGACGACGACGAGGACCACGACGCGCCGGCGAATTTGCTATTGGACCCGGCGCTGATGCTGCCCTTCACGCTGCCGAGCGTGACGGACATGCTCGTCAGCTACGGGGCCGGGTTCGGCGGGGTTAATCGGGAGCGGGAGAGGAAGTACATACCCACCGTCCCGCCGGAGTTTCTGGACAGGCTGGAGTCGAGCAGCGGGACCAAGAAGGGACCCATGTTTGAGGAGAAGGATTGGGAGAATGAGGAGGTTTGATCGGGGGGGTAGTCTTTTGGTTGGCTAGGCTAGGGACATTGCCACTCAGGGAGTGTGAATGGGTTACGGTCACGCTGGTGCAGGGCTCCGAGTGACGGGCTGGATGTTTGCGGAAGGCATCAGTCGGTGAGCGGCGATGAGAACCGATGACATGTCAGTCACGTCACGCTCCCCTGCTTGGGCGTACGCCACAGCGATAAACCCACATGTAAGGTAGCGGTTGACAATCCATGGCGGAAAGCATCCCCGGTTTGGGACTGGAGGCATCATGCAGGTACACCCGGTAGCTACCCGACAAGATTTTGCTTTTTTCAAGGAAGCGAGGAAAATCAAGCAAATAATAGAAAACGTTCTTTATTTTCGCCTTCCTATTTTGCACGTTTTCGTGGCGTATGCGTGTGACATGCAGGCTTGCGATAGGTGTATGCATGCTGCAAGGGACAGGAAACAACAGACTTGCTGCGGGAACAGTTGGCAAGGCGCGAAGCTACCTAGGTAGAGACGAATGGCTGGCCAAGTGGCGAGCCACGCTATGCTTCCATTGCTTGTGTAGCCTCCTGAGAAAACCGTTGGGCTGCGGAGGACGAACCGAGCCATGACCTGAGTTGTGATGTGGCACATGTCGAGTATCAGGTTTGACGTGGTCGTTTTTCTTTAACACGTTGAGTGGTGGTTGATGAGTCGATGCTCACGGGGTTCAATTATCGTGATTCCTGCCTGTTCAGGGGATCAGAAGCATGAGTAAGGGGGTAAACAGTCCGATATCCAAGGGTTGATGGACACGAATCTGTCGACTTTCAAGGTTTGGTTCGATTCCGATGTCCCTTACAGAGAGTTCGGATGATGCTGCTGGGCTATGTGTCGATGCTTCGCGTCCGAACACGCGCAACTGGCGGTCAACGCTCCAAGAAAGTAAAATGTTGCAGAACGCATATGTCTAGCTTATGCCGATACGGTTGGTAACTTTACGAGCATCGAACGAGCACAAGCACACGTAGCTCTCGTGATAGCTTCGTGCTCTAAAACCGTAGGTACACCACACCGTAAATATGTGGTACTCCGCGTCCGGGATCTCAACCCTAGCAGCCGTTGATCGCCCTAGGTCCCAGCCAGAAGAAGTAGACACGGAAGGGCAAGTGCCTAAATCGCGGTCCGCCACGGCGGGATGAGCTGGCTAAAGTGACACGTCAAGCAACCCCTTCGCCCAATGGGAGCGTCTCCTTGCGCGACGGGAGCTCCAACGGCAGCTTTTCTATGCCGGCAGCTGGGTACGAAACTTTGTTTTGTTCTGGGGATCTGCCATGAGAGGAGTGTTAGGACACGGGGGTCAAGGTTCCGTTTTCGACCACGAGGGATGCCATCCCGCAGCCCAGCCCTACCTATGAGGTGAGACCTGTGTAAGTGAAAGAAAGAGAAACCCCTCCGACCCCGCCTTTTTTGTTGTCGAGCGGTGAGGCAAACATGTCTGTTAACGGACCGCGGCAGGGGGAGGGCTGAATTGCTTCTTTGATGGAATGAATTGCAGAGAAGATGCTCGTGTCCGAGAGGAGAGTAGCCGGAAAAGGAGGCAGAGAGAACGTGAGAAGTGGAAGTGAAGTCCCGCGTCTTTGTCTGCAAAACGGGAAGCTTCTGATAGTGATAAGATCTTCTCCGTACAACCAGCGAAACAAAGCTCGAGTGGTTGGGATGTTCCTGTGGTTGTAGTGTTTTGCCGGAGCCACATCGCCGCCGTCTTGATATTGACGTTGTTTAAGGGTCCCGTCCGGTCATGGAGGGGGTGTAGTCTGGCCACCCAATAGCTGGCTTCTGCATAATATATCTGGTATAAGAGTGAGCGGACAACGGGGTCCCTCAACCAGGTGCGTTCTCGTGTAGACAGCAGGTGCGAGTTCGTGTAAGTGAGGACATCCGAGTTTTGAGTCAGGAGCAGCTCGAGGACCCAAACTGAAGTTGCAGTCACGAAAAAAGTAAATGCAGATTTGCGCATTTCTCTGGAGTGAGTGGACCTGGTCAAGGTCAATCGATTGCAGCCAAGTGGTCGAGCAGGCAAGCACAAAGAAGCTCCTGGTGGTCCTGCAAAGTGAAGTGGGTGATGGAGGGAAGGAGCCACACACAACAGCTTAACACACGGAGGTTTGTTGTCGATATTCCCAATCCAGGGAAACCTGGAAGTTACGACACCTGCCACTCGACAAGTAATTAAAGCGCACCTGCCCTTCAGCCGGACCTCGACCTTTCCTTCCCGTCTCTTTTGCTGCTTTTACTCTGTTTCCCGTTTCCTTCCCTGCTTCATCGCCTTATCAGAAGTTGAAACATCCTCGACAGCACACATCTTAGCCCGGTTCCTCCAAGCTATAACCGGGTTCGTTCCCCAACTTGCTCTTACCTCGACGCCCCGGGTAAGCTCGCCGGCCCCGGATATCAAGGCTCATACAGTTTTCCGCTCGGCGGCGGCACCGCACGTCGACGACGCCATGACACCGTCAAAGTCAAACAGCGTCCGGTCCAAGGGGCGACCAGCCCCTCGTATCAGCCCTTTCAAGGACGACAGCACTCTAATGGGCGTGAGATATGAGCAGACGAAACAGGACAAACCTCCCATTCCCGTTGGCCCTTGTCCTCATTCCCGACGGCCTCTTTCTCCAGGTTACCCTCCCCCTCCTGCCCGAAATACTCTTCGTGCCTACCGCCCTTCTTCAATGGCCACGTCCAACAGTGCTCCTGTAGGCGTCTTCCCTCCCATGGTTGCACCTCCTCACGAGGACCATCCGATCTTCCGCATACACTCCTCTCAGACAAATGAGACCAGGCCAGAATCCGCAGCGCCTACCATGTCAACGGCTTCAACAACGACTCTCAAGGGTGACGCAGAGGATGAATACCTCTGCCAGAAGATCGGCGACCAGATCTTTCCCATCAGGCCTCTGTTTACCTTGGAGAAGGATGTCTCGGCAGTACGGGACGTGGTGGAGAGGCCACTCATAGTCGTGCCCAAGGTCTCACCTTCTGCAGTGCCTTCGTTGGACAACCTTCCACCACCAGCGCGAATTGCACCCGAGCTCCCAGCCATCCCTTCTCAGGCAGAACTCGTGGTGGTGCCTGAGCCCGAGCCTGTATGTGCAAGCCCCACTGGCACCAAATCAGAGAAGAAAATACTCGGCAAGCATCTCAGCCTGTCTTCATCGTCGGGACCTCCGAACCGCCTGAGAAAGAGAAACATTTCCGTCCCCAACGTTGCAAGTAGTAAGCCGCCTGTGTCGCCTTCCACAACATCGCCACTGAAGTCCACGTGGGGCTCGCTAAGGGGCCCCAAATCTCCAAGGTCGCCTACCACTGCAGGGGTTGTCCCGCTCCCGCAGACTAACAATAACCCTGCCGAGCCCGACAAGTCGCGTGGCTCCATCGCATCTTCATTCCAGCAACAGGACAAGGCCTTCATGCCTCTCACCACAGAGATCCCAAGCGACATCGTCCTGTCCCTGGATCTCTTTGAGACGCTGGAATTCTCAAAGCGCGGCAGTATTATGTTTGGCGCAAAACGCTCGCACACCACATCGAACCCCTCATCAATGCAAAAGCCCGGCGACAATGTTGCGCTTCGCGATGCGACAAGCGCCTCGGCGCGCGCTCCGGCCGGAGACGGCGCCTCTTCCACAGTTCCCAACATCCGCGTCCTAGCGCCCGAAGTAGAGAGAGAATCACAAAAGGTGAGATCGCTCTATGATTCCGCCGAGACTGTCGATTGGCACGACGGGGGCCCGGCCTCAACAGTGGTTGAGCGCCCAAGGGCTACAGTGGAAGACCCGTCGCGCGGTGAACAGAACGACCCGTATGGTTTCCTAGACTTCAACCCGGTGCGCACTCCTTTCTTCGGTGCTGATAGCCAGGATCGTTTCAGGCAATTAAGTCCATCAAGTCATCGCTCTCCATCCGAAGGGGCGCTGCTATCTCGCGCGCATATTCCCAGTCCACAGTCCGGTACGCCACGGTCAGCCAGCTCTTCGTCGCAGCTACGAGATAAGCATGCGAGGGGAGAGTTCGAGCTGGCAGGGGGCTTGGAGGACTGGGAGGATGTCAGCGGCGGCGAAGTCGATCGATACGGATTCATCACGCCAAAGAAGCCACAGTTGCAATCCGACTCACCGGAGACTACATCAGGCGTCACACCCCTATCGCCTACGAAGAGGAGAGGCATACTGGGCTTACGCCCTGGTTCGTCATATGGATCTTCGCCCCTTGCACCACAACGCACACCGACCAAGAAGGTGTCAGCAAGGTCACTCAATACACAAAACACCGATTCCTCGGCCGTCACCCATCGCTCGGCAAGTTCTGTTGTACGACGTGCGGCGAACCGGCTACCGCACAACAGGGAGAGGAGATGGATGGATGAAGCTGGGGATATGCTCAACCTCTCTCCGGGACTTGATGATATACAGGAGGAGGAGCTCACTGGCAAGCATGCCGAAGCGGCGAAACGCAAAGAGTGGGAGCGCGCCGAGAAGTGGAGGAAGATGGCCAAGGTCTCGAAGGGCGAGAAAGGAGAAGGCATGGACTTTGATTTTGACGCGAAGAACCAGAAAGTCATTGAGCGGACGTGGAAAGGCATACCCGACAGGTGGCGAGCCGCTGCTTGGTACTCCTTCCTGGCCACCAGCGCTCGCAACATGGGGGGCAAGGAGGATGAGACACACATGTTCTCGGAGTTTCACCGACTGCAGGATGTGCCATCACCGGATGATGTACAGATCGACCTCGACGTGCCGCGGACCATCAACAGACACATCATGTTCCGGAAGAGGTACAAGGGGGGCCAGCGACTGCTGTTCCGGGTGCTTCATGCCTTGTCGCTTTACTTCCCAGACACAGGCTACGTGCAGGGTATGGCCTCGCTAGCCGCCACTCTGCTTTGTTATTTCGACGAGGAGAAGACATTCGTGATGCTGGTCCGCATGTGGCGTTACCGCGGACTTGAGCGGCTCTACCAACCGGGCTTCGAGGGTCTGATGACCACCTTGGACTACTTCCAGAAGCACTGGCTGGAGGGTAAGGACGTCGCTCGCAAGCTGGTATGTCCCCTCTTCAGCTATCTGCCGCGCTGAGACTCCGCTAACACCCATTCAGAAAGGTCTCGAGATCGACCCGACCGCCTACGGGACCCGCTGGTACCTCACCTTGTTTAACCACTCAATCCCCTTCCCGGCACAACTTCGTGTCTGGGACGTGTTCATGCTGCTAGGCGAATGCTCGCCGGAACCTCCGACGCCCTCCACGCCGACCTCGACTAGACCTAGTCAATCCAAGGGCAAAGCGACGGCAACGTCCTCGTACCGCGGTCTGGACATCCTCCACGCCACCAGCACCGCGCTCATCGACGCCCTGCAGGAGGTCCTCCTCGACTCGGACTTCGAGAACGCCATGAAGGCCCTGACCTCGTGGGTCCCCATCAAGGACGAGGAGATGCTGATGAAGGTCACGCGTGCAGAGTGGAAGCAGCACCAGACGAGTAAGAAGCCCTGGGACGCCCTCCGCTCCGGCTAAACCCCCCGCCATGCCCTATGTGACTTTTCCCTTTGTCCTCCCATCAGTCATCTTTCTGCGAGAGGGCCGTGGCGTTTTTGTCTCATTCTATACCCCATGTTTTTGGTTGTTTCATGTACATGCTTGTTTGCTTGTGACGAGTTGCATACCCCCCCACCAAACACCCCGTTCGCCTCGACAGGCATGTCTTCCCTTTGTTATAACACGAGATGGAGGCTTGCTCGGGATCGGATGGATGGGCTGTGTGGACTTGCTTGGTTTTTTAATACCCGCCCCTCCTTTGGAGCAAAGGAGTTTTGGCATTGGAATGTGTGATGAGTTGTGAATGCAAATGGTCAACGAGGGAAGAACGGGCAGATGGTTAATGAGATGATACGGACGGTACCGTCTGTTCGATAGGTCAGAATGAGAAAACAAACTTGTTCACCTTGAATGACGGCTGTTTCTGTGCTGCATTTCTCTGGATCTCCTTAAGTATGAGAGTCACTTTGATGAGCCAAGTTGCGACTTCTGCCCCATCAACAACCTTCAAGCTGGACCAAGCTCCGCTCATCTGCCGGGCGGCATGGGGTGGAGACCACCGGGTCCGGCCAAAGCTGGCCTGTGCGCCTTCCTCATTCGGGTATTTCGGAGTGCCGAGCCGGAAGCGGTGAAGTGGATTCCTCATCGGACCCGGGCCGGCAGCTATAAAAGCCGACCGGGACCGAGAAATCAGAGCATTGCGTCTACGACCAACTACCCAACGGCAACTTTCGAGGTGGTTCTTATTCTGGAAACACATATTAGGCGCAGGCTTCCGAGAAAGGCAATCACAAGAGCCGCGATGGCTCGTTCTTAAGCCGGGATGTAAAAATAAACGCCCCTTTGCCGCACGGGAGAGATGAGATGAGAGAATCGCGCCTAAATCATCCGCGAGCCGCTCGTTCATGCCCGACAATGTAAGGACAAGGCAGTGGTTATCGGCAAATTCCAGATATCCATGGAGTGATAAAAGGGGGGAGATATAGGGGTATGGCACGCCGTGATCTCGCTTGGGGCTAACGGAGATAGATCCGGTCTGACGAACACTTTCCTGTCGTTCCCCCAAAGGCAAAAGCGTGCCTCATCTCATCCCGTCTTAGACTCGTTCTTCGCCGGATTTGGAAATCCATGGAGACATACCGCACAGTGTGACATCAGTACCCTACCTTGTCGATGAAGAGTCATGATGACTCGCATGGAAGGCGGGTTGATATTGCTCCTACGTACATGCCATGCCGTAGCAAGCATGGTTTTCTTCTTCCGCACGCCTGTCCGAGCGGGTGAGATTGGCGAGCTATATTTGGGCGGCTAGAGAGTGCATTTAGAAGCGGGAGAATGCAGGGAACAGCAAAGTCAACAACAGGCCAAATACCGTGCTGTCCGTTCTCCGCGTCTATCGGTGAACTCTCGGGAGATTGACGCCGCACGTGGCTAATCTTCTCTTGCCTGGGTATGGTTAGCCGAATCGTTGACGAGATGAGAGGATATATGTCAGGCAATTTCATCTGTCTCAAGCGGTATCGGACGTCCCATCGAGCATCTATCGTAGCATCATGAGGACGGACGGCAAGCAAGCGCCAGCCAACCCGCCCCAGCCGCCGCTCGGCATATTTGATGTCATATATGACCCTGCGAGCGACATGCGACTTCTCTTTCGGATAACTGAGCACGGTCGATTTAGGGAGGAAGGGAAGTCTAGCTGGTGCATGATCCAGTGCGGTCAAGACATCCCTTATTGCCCGGGAGGAAGGAAACTGGAAACTGTCGATCACCCTGCTGACGGCGCCTGTGCAGCCCTATATTAAGTAACACCAAACAGGAAAATGCGACCATAGCTGCATGCATGAGGGATATATAGCGTGTTATTGCTTTTGTTGTGGTTGGACGAATGAGAGAAGTTTGACCCGAGCCCGAGTTGCCATTTTGAAAACACATTGAAAGCTTAAGAGTGTGCTTTGACATTTGGCCTGAGAAGTGTTTTGGGAAATACTAGAATAGAAACCCGGGATAAGATGTCGGGATGTGTTGCAAGGAAGGAGATGAACTGTCAAGAAACAAGTTACACCAGCAGGGAGGAGGACTGCTCCCGGTGATGAACTGAATAATGTAGTGAGTGCGTAGCCGTCGTCAAGGCGTAGATATTGAAAGGGGGGCAACGCGGGAAGTTATGCGAGCTTCTAGAAATACGCTCTGTACCACCGTCACTCTAACAAGCGAGATAGGCTCGTAGTACCGGACGCATTCGGAAGCGGCCGGCAACGTGGCCATTGTGAAGTGGAAATTGACAATAGTTTTCTCATTTTGTGTGACTTGTCCCCCCTTGACGAGGGGCAGTCGAAAGTAAACATGGTATTATGAAGTATATCCGAGCCCTGGAGTTCAAGATAGCTCTGAGTCCAGCATGTGGCTGTCGCATATCCTGCTCTTCCTCGCGGTAGCTGTACCGCCCCTTCAATGCGCCGTACGATGCAGCCCGTAACCATGACCGCCCGTGAACCGTAGCCCTTCCCGAACCATGATGAAGCCTTGTGCCGCCGGTGGGTTCCCCTATTGAAACCCGGCACTGAATGCCGTTTCGCTGTGCAACAGGCCGAAGGTATGAAGCATAATCGTAAAACGTAGACATGCGAGGCGAATAGAATAGAAGTTGTCTGCCGCATGTGACGACGTCCTGGTCGTAGAAGTAAAATGAACCCCCTTATGAACTCGTAGAATGTCAATTGATGTGTTCGGTCAGATGAAGATCGTCAACAAGTTGTAGAAGTGTTTAGCTTGTTATGGCTGGTTTCCGCAGATCATGTCGTTGCTGGGAGATTATGGCGCCCACGATAGTGCGCCACGCGACCAAATGTCGTTGCCTTGCGCAAAGATCGGGCAAGATGTCGTCTGAACAAATGTGTCTTTCTCTTTCTTTTTTCCCCCTCAATCTGATACTCAAACTTTTCTTCCAGAGAATGAAAAGATGTTTCGTGTTCGATGATCCGATTGCGATCCAAGCCAAGATCGATAGTCGACGATGAAACGTGGTCCGTGGTCCCAAAACTCAATCGTTGTTTTGTCGTTCGTGCGCCGTCTGACCTGCTCCACCACGCGTCGTTTCGTCCGGCGAGCCTCTCCGCTCAGTTCCTCCTCCTCCTCCTCCTGGCTGAGCCGCCTCGGTCCTCGGCGTGTAATACGACGTCTGCGCTGGCGAGGCTCTCCTGAAGGTCCCACCTGGCTGAGACGGCATGTCCGACGCGCCTCTCGGCGAGAAATACGCCATCTGTGCCGGCGACGGATTGTCGTCCGTTAGCAGGGACGAGACCGTGTGTCCACCACTCCTCTGCGATTGCAGTTGGGACTGCGAGGAAGACGGCCCAGCCTCGGCGAGGACATCACGCGACGCGTAACTCGACGACCCTGCTGATGGCCCGAAACCTTCGTGCCTGTCGAATCGGCCAGAGTAAGGCCTGTACGTTCCCATGTCGCTGCGTTGCCTCGAATGGCCTCCGCGACGTCCTGGCGGGGGGTTGGACAGGGTCGCGCTCTGCATTTGCATACCGCCGCTGAGGGGAGGGGGAGCTGGTCGCGACACGCTCGTCTTTCGTTTCTTTGGCGACGGTCCTAGAGCATGAGCGAGCCATGTTAGCTCTCCGCAGGGGCGCTCAAGCGCTCGCTTTGCGCTTGGACTTGGACTTGTTCTTGGACGAACCTGGCTGATCCGTGCCGCTGTCCCTCCTGCTGCTACTCTGGGCCGGTGGCGGCTGCCAATGGTGGAAGTATATCGACGGTGTCTGCTCCTGCTGCTGTGCCGAAGAAGAAGCACTGGCGTGTGCTGGTCGACGGTCGTCCCCTCCAGCCCTCACGGCAAAACTCGTGTCCAAACTCGGCAGATTTTGGCTTGCTGAAGCTGGCTGACGGGGAGGCCAAGGGCCTGACATGCTTTGTCCCCTCGGTCGGGTTGGAGAACCTGGATACCAGCTCGGAGGGCCCTGAGCAGACCCTGGGGTGGAAGGCACAGCGGATCCTGCATAGGTGGACTGGCCATACCCCTGAGCCTGCGACTCGCGTCGAGGCGACGCAGAGATCTGTCCTGGGGGTAGCAATGCTGGCGTGTGTGACTGTTGCGATTGCGAATAAAGGTAGTTATGGGCCCATTCGATGGCTGCCTGCGGTAGTACGCCGCCACCCATGCCGGCGAACACGAACGGTACCATTGGCGGAGGTATACCGCCCTGCAACGAAGACTGCAGGATTTCGTGCTCCATTCGCCTCTGATCGAGCAACAGAGTTGCCTGCCGCGTCTTCTCCTCCTCCTGCCTTCGTTTTTCTTCCTCGCCCTTGGCTGCGAGATAGGCCCGCATCGTTTCCTCGGACACATGGCCCCATGTGGGAGCAGCTGGGAGCTGGGCATGCGTGTGAGGTTGCTGGGGAGGAGAATAGGGGCGAGGATGGTGGGATTGTCCCGCGGAAGGTCCCGATGGTGCAGGATGCATTGGTGGTTGTGGTGGCCCAGAACTTTGGAGTGGTTGTTGGGGGAGTGACATGGCCGCCGGAGGGGGCAGCCCGCGGTGAGGAGCTGACATGGGCGGGTTCGGTGGGCTGCTCCTCCGCGGTATTGCTGGAAAGTATTTCCGGTCTTCCTGATGCGTTAAGGGGGGAGAAGATCGGGAAGTGTTGGGCGGCGTAGGGAGATCATGGACGGATCTGTAGCCGTAGTGTGTTGGCTGGCTAATGGTGAGCATCCTTCTCGAAGTCTTTGGTGACTAACAAAGTCTGCAACAGATAAGGAGTGACAGTGTCGACAAGATGGACCGAGCCTGAAGGAGTGACGAGGCTTGAGGTTCAGGGGAAGGGCACAAGAGGAGCAATGAGCAGCACTTATGGAGGGAGGGTAAAAGAGATGTAGGTATAATAACCTTTGGAGAAAGCTGGTGGTGGCGGCCAGCTTAGCATGCGAAGCAGCGAATAAGACGGGCGGGGCGTGTGGTGATGAAACGGTAACTGGGTAACGCCCGCCCTCATTTGGCCATTGATGTGGGATGTCGATGATGAGCAGCTAATAACTTGGGCTAGTTTAGGAAGTGGACTGGACCGGCTGGAGGAACCTGGTGATGTCCAAGGAAGGCAACTGTACGTAGGTACAAGGAGCGGTACCGGGGCGGGAGGGTTCCAAGACCAGAGTCGACGTGGTAGGGACCGGATACAGAACCAATGTAAGGAAAGAAGAACAGCGGTACCCTGGAAGATCGTCAAGGATGGACTACTCCCCGTCTCGGCCGGAAGACAAGCAACGGTGTCGTTTTCTTGGGTTGGAAGTTGGATGCCAGACCGATGGGGGGTTTTGGTTGGGGAGTGACAGTGCTTTTCAGAGCTCCTCCCGGTTATATGCTATCCAGACTCTGTTTATTCTCGGCTAACAGCAAAAGCGAAGTCCAGACCGTCCGTCCAAACGGTGGGTAGTAAACCAGTGAGGGCTTTTGTCCTTTGTTATTTCATCTGGAACAATATGTATCAGGGGAGATTGACGCAAGGGTACCAGCAAGATCGACTCTTGGAAGCTACCCGCGGCGTCGTCCTTGGAAATGGAGAGACCTGGATCTTTGGATGGAGCTAAGGGACCTGCTGGGCGACCGGGGTTACAAACCATCCACGTTGACTGGTGGACTGGTTAACCGTGTGGAACAAGCCGTTATGGGCCGAAGAAAGGGTCTCAGACGAATGTTAAGAAGTGCCCCGGTGTGGATCGAGAAGGGGGATGATCGAGGCAAGAGTTGCCGGATGACAGGCGAGCTAAAAAAGGGAAAGCAACGAAAGAGATAAAGGGACGGGCAGTGGAGAAAATGGAGGCCGTCTATAGGTGTGTTTTATGTGCATGGAATGGAATGCACCGGCCTTCTCTTCCAAGCCGCCGGGTTGACCTGACAAGGCTGGATCAGGGATAATAGAGAGGTGGATCGACAGAGCTGCTGGCAGTGCTACCGAGAGGTCTGTGGTTGAACTCCTGGTTCTGTTTTTAGTAGTGCCTGTACTTCGTAGCCCGCCCAGATCCAGCTCGATGTTCCCCCCTTGCCCTCGAGTCTAACGTTGCCGGTAAGAAGAACCTGCATGTGAGAGAGACCTGGAGAGGGAAGCACAGGGCCACAAGGGAGGTAGGGTGCTGGGATATGGTCCTCGATGCATAGCAGATAGGGAGTTTTGGTTGGAGGTACCGAAGTACAAGTTGGATGCAGCGGTAGGGATCTGTTGATATAGCGGTGCATCCCTCGCTCTTGCGGTTAAGCCCACTCACACATAGCCATGACTGGATCAGACGCCGCACCTAGATCCGTCTAAACATGCAGCAGACGACTTGAGGTGTGGCTGGTGCGAGTCGTGGTTTGGTCAGTAGACATTGTGCCCTCCTGGCATTGAGTGTCGTCAGGGAAACGAGGAGGTGTGTGAGTGGTGTGAGCGTGTGTCCAAGTGTGAACCAGCCAGTCCCTTGCTTGAGATCAGACAGGCTTCCCCCTTTTGGGTTGTCGATTTTTCCCAGTGGCTTCCGGTCCGCAAAGATGGCTGTGTCGGCACGAGAAGCTTGCAACACGAAGCGCCAAATTTCCGATGTACTTGTGGTATGGATCGTTTATGTAGCCGCGGATGGAGGGGCCAACACTTTCGATCATCCTAACAGCCGACAACCTAATAATAAAAGCGATGCTGCACTGTACTGTGGTATGTAGGCATGTACCCTCGGACATACGAACAGTGCACAAACTTGTAGCACGGAGTCAACAAGGAGCCTCGTTCAATGTTTTGAACGTCAGCCGCAAAGTGCAAAGTGCCGCCTTTGGAAACCACTTCGTCGAGCAAAGCAGGGAGGCCGGCACGGACGCCGGGAACGTTCTTGTTGGAAGAGGAGCCGCCCTCTCAAAGAAGCCAAGGCGCGAGGAACCTGAGACCTTGTCAGCAACGGGACAGGGCCGTGTTCGAGGCATTGTTCGCTTTGTTGTTGCGCCTTGGCCAGCTGGTTGACCTGGGACCGTGGATCCTCTGGTGGAGAAGAGAGATCTCTTCGTGGCTGGAAAGCTACATGCATTGTGCAGTTGATGTGGCACGATGGAATGGAGGGTAAGATGGGAAGGCATCCGCCAACCAATTCCATCAAGTTAGTGCCTGTCCCTGTTGTTGTTGATGGAGGGTGAAGCTCGAAGCTGATCTAGCCTTTAGTGATGCCTTAGCAATCACGCAAACAATTCCGAATGCAGTCGAGGAGGTCCCTGATTACTGCTGGTGAGATTGTGGAATTGATTGAGGATTGAGGATTGTGATCAAAGTTGCTGGGCTGTAACAGATTTCTACTAGTCGAGACTAGCGCGTTACAGTGTCACCTGTGGCTGATGCCAATGGCTGAAATTGTTACCCAAAAAACTTAAGTAGCATTCTGGGTGGGGCACGGACCACAAGACGGACAACCCCTCCCCCTCCATTCCAATCCCACCTCAGTCAAACAATCATTCTCCCCCATTTTTATACCTCGTACTTTTGAGACACACTGTTAGCACATGACACATGACGAGCTGTTGTCGTAACCTTGTGTTCCGTCCGGACGCTCTGCTATAGCTTGCAAAGGCCCAAGAGGTCGTACACAAATCCGACGCCCATCTCCATCTCGGCGAATAACTTCACCACATTGGGACCGGCTTCATCTTGACGAAGGAGGATGCTTGTTCCATGTACAGAGTACTGTCACCAGCCACACCTCCGAGCCCGCAAGTCTAACTACCACACCACTCAACATGTGAACATGCCCTAACTTGCCGCTAGAGTAGTGCCGAAGACCACATGAGCCGCTCAGCGCGGCTGAATCGGATGCAAGATCCAACAGTGTCATGAATGATGGCTCTTATCAGCGTCAAAGTATATCTCGGAGCTCGTCGTTACCGTTACGTATGGCCTATCTGGAGCCCAAGGGTCTGGACTCTGTTAGTCCATACTATCCAGTTGTCGGTGGGCCGCAGCTTGATGGAAAGAATTCCGCGAGAGCACTCGGGCTATCAGCTCCTGCAGGTTACAGGCATGATGAGCTTGCAGCATCGGCCACTCTCTCGTCATATTTACCCCTCTCGTTTCCACCACAGGCCATGCTCGTTCGCCCAATTCAGCGAGCGGCAGCCCTGTAGCCGCCTCATTACACAGTGCAGAGACTACAGACCCCCATCACCACCATGCTCCTCCGTACGGAGGGCAGAAAAAGCGCAACTGAGCTCTGGGCATCCACTGGCGGCTGCGGCGCGGTATTGAACCGAGATTTGGTCTTCTCTGGTTCAGACCAGCTCCAGGTGAACTGGCGTTCGTGCTGCCCCTGGAGAGAGTCCGGGGTGCCAAAAGCTTGACCTTGTTGGTTCCAGCCCTTCCAGGAGTTCGTGACAGATCACGCTTCTTGTCACCCAACAAGTAAGACAGGCATGGGTTGAAACATCCTTCTGCGACGAGGTCAACTTCCTCGGAGGTCCAATTCTGTCCAGGGTTACAGTCTTGACGCCGAGATTGTCACGTCTTTCTGTGCGGATTTTCGGAAGACGAGACTGCACGAAGCTTGTTCCATGACAAGCAGACCTTACGACTGTCGCTGGCTGAGTGTGGTGTGGTTGCCCATCGTTCATATCCTCGGTTTGGATGTCGTTTCCCAAGGCACACCGTTTCTGGGATGCTGGACACCATCGGAAACCCCCATGCTTAGTGGCACTCACACGGACGTCAGGACCCCTGCCCATGTCCTGATTCAGAAGGGATCTGAAACAAGATTTGAGTTCTTATTTTTGGGGAACCTCTGGCGCGATGTCACCCTGTGTGAGCGGAGTTGGCTTTCGAATCTGTCGTTCTGGGCTTCCTGGGCAGTCGCCGCCAAGATTGCAGCCACAGCAACATCTCGATGGAGCGTGAACCATGATCTCACTTTACGGTTTCTACCCCTCGCGTTGAAACCGCGGGCTTACGCAGCCAGCTGGGTTCGAAGCGCTAACGACATGTTGGGCAAGATAGACCGATTGGGTCCTCCACCAGAAGTCCTCAAGCCACACCCAGCGGCTCTCCGGCGGAGTTAACCCTCGGAGCTGATGAGTGGCTTGTGTCGTTGAGTGGCTGATTACCCACCTTCCATTCAGGGAACTTCAAAATATTCTCGAGGACCCGTACCAGTGCATGCATCATCATCCGATGACTCGCAAGGGATGCAGAGTCCATCTTGGAAGCGCATATGCAAGAATGACACGATTGCAGAGGCCCATTTTGCTCACAGACAAGCGGCTAGAAACCAGTCCAGCGGTTGAAGTTGCGACGTCGGTGCCGAGCCTCAGTGCTCTCGGACGTTGATCGATCGTTCCCTCCTGCATCCGCCGTCAAGCCATGGCGTCGAGGAAGCTTGACTAGCGTGACGCCAGACGTGAGGTGACGGTCCTTCATCTGAGATCCCTACAGACGCCACCGCTTAACCCATTTGGAACTGTCAGCCGCAACGATGCGGCCAACAGCAACTGATCTGCAATCACAACCTCGTTGAATGGGCAAAAATAAGATCTCGACTGGCACGTAACGATGGCGGACCTCCCCGGGACGGAAACATCGGACCTCCGTACAGTGGAAGTCTCCGGAAGGCTCATCAACAACGTGCGATACTTCTTGCTTGGACTGATAAGCCGAGAAGTGCATGACATTGAAATAATGGGGTCCCGACATGCCTCGAAGAAACCCCGACAAATCTGGCTAGGCAACCGTTACATTCCCTAGCCAACAAGAAGGTATGCAAAGCTCGACACCATCAACGGTGACCAACAAACCCCAAGACATCGCGGAGCCTGGACCTGATGTTGCACCGGAGAAAGAACGGTCGGAATGATCCAGAGACAGATGCTGTGCGACCCTCACAAGCTTGTTACAGACGTACACTATCTTGGTCGAGTCTCAGCTGCGGAAGTCTCCAACGACGAGCTCCATTCCCCAATTATGAAGCTCGTATGTTGTGCCACTCTGCTTACACTGGCCGATGACCACGGCCCGGGATAACGGCCGGTAGCACAGGAACACGCAGAGAGAAAGCCACAGCCCAGTCTGCCAAGATCCAACACAACGCAAGCCGGGTCACCAGCTAGGCAACAACGAGACAAGCGCATGCAGCCTGGTCCAGAGACGGGACTTCTGCCGCGTCCAACGGAGGGAGATTGTCACGCCCCGCTGGGCGCACGCGCTCCGCATGTGGCCGGCGCGTGTTCCTTCCCTTCCTTACGCTTGTCGTTCTTCTTTTCTCTCTCCGGGTCAGGGCAGCGAACCGCAGTTCGAACCACGCGATTGAAACCCCGACTAGACTCTAGCCCGATCGGTATCGACATTCGAGATTGGAGGGTGAAGCTAACGCGCATGCCCCGAGGTTTGTATCAACAAGTCTCACCGATCAAACAAGCACCACTCCTACGAGCACTAGCTGTTTTCTTGTTAGTCTACATATCTCTCCTCATGTCATTGTTGATGCCAGCCGCCGGAAAAGGAAAACACCCCAAGCCTGACCTCTCGAAGGACCGAAAAAGCCTCCACCTCGGCACCATCACCATCAACAGAATCAACAGCGTCATTTTCGTTTTATTCCCCACCCGGGCTACGGAACAAGCTTCATCACAAGCCAGGTCAAACCTGGAAAGACAAAACTTGTACCTTGCGTTGCAGCCCCCTTTCATCAAGCCACAACGTGCAAGCCCCAGTGTCAGACCCCCTCAACGACATCCCATCTTCCTCCCCTGATGCCTGCCCACCTAATCTAGCTGTGACATACGTCAATAACCAGGAATGGAAATCGCACCTCTTCCATCGCGCGACATGTCATCCAAAAGGAGGACCGGTCAAGATATGTCAACCCTCTAATCTCCGAGGCTGTGATATTCCACTACTCGGTGACTCGGTGGTGACGACACGAGCACGCAGGCACACTTGCAGCTTTCACGATCGACCACGATTACATACGATACCCTGATTCCGCCTCTGGGATCATGTGAAAGGGCACGAGGGGACCTGCGGCCAAGGAGAGACGGTGAATTTTATCAACTGCACACCGTCTGGCGGCAGGATGGACGTGGGGAGCTTGCGGCTGAGGAAACTTGACGACGGATCTAGCTTGCAGCAAGCAAAGGCCGACCATCTGCCCGCAACGTACGTTGAACATTCGCTGTCGATACCCTTCAATAGCCGCTCCATACCACGGTCATTTCGCGGCAAGACACGCTGAAACGTCCAACTGTCGATTTCTTAGCACGCCCAGCATTGGGCTCTGCTACTAACTTCGGAAATTTCTCTTACCAGGTCATATCGCTCAACATAGCTCCCGAGCCGCCATCTCCACCGAGGAACGTTGAACTTCCGCCAAGATGCCAAATGCAGACTTAGCTGCAGCTTGCATCTCGCAACTACCACCACCCAACATGCCTGCTCTCCTCTATCACACATACGGGCTCGCTAAGAGATATGCAGATAAAGGAGTGCCCTCCCTCTCCGGGTGTG
This sequence comes from Coniochaeta sp. 2T2.1, assembly GCA_009194965.1. Classification (NCBI taxonomy): domain Eukaryota; kingdom Fungi; phylum Ascomycota; class Sordariomycetes; order Coniochaetales; family Coniochaetaceae; genus Coniochaeta; species Coniochaeta sp. 2T2.1. Next base: position 1,539,701 of record VSMA01000002.1, on the reverse strand, counting down.
TGTTCCATCCATGTGGCACGACTTGGAACAGGCAACGATCAGCAATAAGCAAGAAGCTAGTCCAGTCCTCAGAATTACACGGGTAGTTGGGGCCGCTTGTTCCATGTGGCAGAACAAGAAATAGACGAGAAACTAACAGACAGTGAGGAAGTGATCTACGGAGGCTACGAGGACTAGGCAGGCACACTAGACTTAGAGTCTAGACTGGACAACCCTCTCCCAGCAGGAAAACCCGCCACATACCAGTCGTCCTGAGGCTAGGGAAGTAGACGAACTCTAACTTGGACTAAGAACAGCCTGGAATGGGAAATATCCCCGACTACTGCAGACTAAGAACACCCTCCTACCTCACCTCAAGGCGTTTTCTCGCTCCGGCCAAGGCGAGAAAGGCGAGACAACCTCTGACAAGCAAAAGCTAGACAAAGTTGCAACGGATACGACCTCGGTCGGTCACTGGGTTTTCTATCGTATTTTGGTCAACATTCCATCCGTTCCCCCTAGTCTCCTGCTCGGTGTAAACAGCCGTACCTGACAACACTCGGACACAAGCTATACTCGAGATGGGAAAGGCGGGAAAGCTTAAAGCTAGACAAAGCTGTAACGGATACTACTCTAATCACTGGAGGTTAGCTGGGCAAGCATGCCATCCAGTCCTCTGCTGCTCGACAACTGCTCATGCTCCAGCTATGCGCGAGGTAGCAAGACTAGAAAGCTCAAAGCCAACTTGGACAAACTTGTAACGAATACCACCTCGGTCGCTGGGAAGTCGGCCTGACAATGTTGTCGGCAGCATTTTATTCCATCAATCTCCAATGCCTGGTGAGGTACGTAACATTGTCGCTGTCTTGGACGGTCCAGTGGTCATGGGCCATGCTACCTACCAACATGCTAAACACGTCGAGCCAGAGGGCTTTCAAAGTCTGACAGCACAGCCCGTGCCGAATAACCGCTCACAACGGTAGGCTAGTTAACTGAGCATTCCATCCTACTTCTTGCCACTGGTAACGCTGCCGTGGTCTGGTGCTCATGCTATGTCCGATGGAGGAGGAAACATGCATACCCAAGCTCCGTCCGCTAAAGCCTACCCTATACCTTCCCGCCCCGGCGACAAAAGCAGCGCGACGACGACCCGACATAATGAAGTATAAGGTATGATTATCCATTGCGGTGACAAGAGACAAGAAGCCAGCAGCCAGCCAGCAGTGACCCTACAGACATACAGACAATGGGGGGTATCTGACCTTATATTCATACGTGAACCCAACCCTCTCTTTCGCCCAACGCTCGAAAATGACAACGGCGCAATGTCCCTAACCTAGATAATGCAATGAATGCTCCTCTTGACATGACCAACACAGTTGTTGCTGTGGCTCAGCCCCCGAGCGCTCCCTTCCCTCTTCTCCGTCCCCATTTCAAAGTATCAGGGACAACAGCGTAGCCGACACAAACACCCCGACCCGTTTCCGGCCGTCAGACATCGTGATTCCTGTAAATAACCCAACGCCATGTTTGCTAGCGATGCACTGGAGAGAGCCTCTCTATCCGCTCAAATCATCATGCGGGTCTAGGACGGCAGCGGAGGATTCTCTGCCCCGTCCGTCTGAGCGGGACCATCGACCTCCTGCTGCTGGGTCTGCTTCTCCACCCCATCGGCTTGCGTCTGCTCCTTCCTGGGCGACAGTACCCCGTTCTTCACCTTCTCCTTGGCGCTCATGTCGCTATCCCGCCTGTTCTTGGTCAGCTTCCGCGGCTGTCTTTTGGTAGTTGGACTCGTTGCGTCGCCATTGGTCTCGAAGGAGGTCTTGGCGGTGTCTACCGACGCCCGTCCCCCACTCTCACCACCACCGGGGGTGGCAGGAGGATGCGCCAGAGTCCGATCGGTCGACTCCTGCGTGGGCGTGGCGTCGACGTTGCGATCGACCGGAGGCGGACGGGAGGTGTGCCGCGCTGCGCTGTCCGACGGCAGTCGCGGGATGCTCAGACTTCGTTCTAGGGGTCGCTGCGAGTTGTTTAATACTACGCTTGTCCTGACTGGTGATGATGACGATGTATTGTTGGTGTTACTGAAACCTACCTGGACACCGAGATAGGTCTCCAGCTTCTTCTTGAGGACGTCCGAGCGGACGGGCTTGGCGAGGTAGTCGTTCATGCCCGCCGCCAGGCACTTCTCGCGGTCACCCTGGATGGCCGAGGCGGTCATGGCGATGACGAGGATCTTGCGGACGGCTTCGATAGGGTCGTTGCGCAGGAGCTTGGTGGCTTCGTAGCCGTCGAGGACGGGCATCTGCACGTCCATGAGGATGACGTGGTAGGGCGTGCCTTCGAGGGCTTTTCTTCGGAGGCCTTCGACGGCCTTCATGCCGTTGTCGTAGGAGTCCACCTTGGTGTAGCCTAGCCTCTGCATGTACTGGATGGCGATCTTGGCGTTGATGGCGTTGTCTTCGGCGATGCAGATCCGGAGCTGCTCCTTGGGTATCCGCGCCAGGTCGGCGTAGTCCATGAATTCCGAGGGGTCGTTCTTGATGGACGGAGTCGACGTGGGCTCCGGGAGCGGCGGCGCAGTCTGGGCGTCTCCCGCTACGACTTCGCTGGGGGCCTTGTCGAAAGTGACCGTGAACCAGGCAGTGGTGCCCTGATTCTCCTCGCTCTCGAGCTGTATCTTGCCTTTCATCATCGTCTCGATCAGGGACTTGCAGATGCTCAGGCCGAGCCCGCTTCCGCCGTATTTCCGAGCCGTACTCGCGTCTGCCTGGCTGAAGGGCTGGAACAGCTTCTGCATCTGCTGCTGTGAAATGCCGATTCCTGTGTCCTTGACCCAGAACGTCAGCGTAGCCTGGTCCTCCGTCTCCGAGTCCATGCGCGCGCCGATGGTGATCGAGCCGTCTTCTGTGAATTTCAAGCTGTTCCCGATAAGGTTGCCGAGCACTTGATGAAGCCGGATTGGGTCGCCATAGATGAGCATCGGCGGCAAGTTGATATCCCTGATAATCTTGACGTTCTTCTTCGACGTCTTCTCCCGATTGCTGTACGACACGGCGCGGACAACTTCACGGACCATTTCCTCCGGGTTGAAAGCAATGATATAGAGCTTCATCTTGTCAGCTTCCATCCTCGAGAAATCTAAGATGTCGTTGATGACTGTGAGCAGCAAGTCTGCCGACACCCTGATCGAGTCGGCCATCTCTTGCTGGTCCTTGTTGAGGTTGCTGTCGCGAAGAAGCTCAGAGTTACCAATGACGCCGTTCAGCGGAGTGCGGAGCTCGTGGGATACGTTTGCCAGGAAGATGGACTTTGCCTTGGCCGCCTCCTCCGCCAGCTTCACGTTCCGCTTGGCTTCTGCTTCCGCATCCTTGGCCTTTGCTTCCGCCTCGATGGCCTTGGCGAGAGCGCGCTTCTGAAGTGCAACCATCGATACATTCTCGGCCGAGACTTTCTCGACGGCCTTCATGGCTAGGGCGTTAGAGTAACTGATGGCAATCTGGTTGACCAGATGTTGTAGAACGGTGACGTTTCGGTCCGTAAATGACCCGGCTACACCCTCCAAGTACAAGACTCCCAGAAGCGGCGCCGATCCATGGCTGATGGGGATGGCGATAATGGCTTTGCTATCCGGGTTCCTTTGAAGCCATTGCTCACTGACGTTTCCGAATCGCTCGTCGCTGACAAGGTCTCGTAGAAAAACAACCTCGCGGAAGCGTGTGCAGTAGAGAATAACATTCTCTGCGACGAGGGGTGTGCCGCTTAAAGGTATTCCGGGTATGTGCGCCTCTGCTCCCCCTTCTGGGTCACCGCTCGCAGCCACGCACCAATCGGAAGATCCCTCGTCCTGCACGACAATGGCCGCGAGTGTCGCAGAGCCTCCGCACGTTTGCAAGATGACGTTGCACATCGTCTTCAACAGGTCGTCCACCCTAAGAACCGAAGAGATGACCCGCGAAGATGCGAGGATGGCGTGTAGGTCGATCATATCCAAGGCGGGGAGGCCAGCCACACCTGCCTCGGGTTGTATCGAGCCTCGCCAGGCACCGACACGGTCTCCTTTGACGTCAGCACCACTTGCCTGATCATGAGAAGGCCCCTCGCCGTCATCACCGGGGTCATTCCCGTACTGCAAGGAGGGCGTATCGGCAGCGAAATCGGTCTGCACCCCGACGTCATTCGACCGCATGTTCCTTGCCGGGCCGTGGAGAAGCAAGCTGTGCTCAGCTTCTATTCTCCCGGCAATGCCCGAGGCGCCCAGCTGCCGGAACAGACCAATGGCATCTTTAAGAGCAGAATTTGCTGATCGCCTAGATTTGTGGCGGATGAAGATGTTCGCCATCAAGTAGTTGCCAAGGGCCTCCTCAAAGACGAAGTTGTGTTCCAACGCATGGTCCAGGGCTTCTTCGTAGTTTTGAATTGCCAGCCCCGAATCACCCTTCATCTCTGCGAGTTGGGCGTCAAGAAGCTTCGACCATGCGAGGTAGTTGACGTCCGAGTAGGCTTGCCAGGCCTTGATCTTCACGTTGAGCGCCATGACTTGCTTGACAGTCCGATCGACTTGGGCTTGCAGGTCGGAAGCATCAGGGCGGGGGTCCTGCTGCTGGCGGAGAATCGTGCCGGCGAGAGCGAGGCCATAGAACAACATGGCTAGCCTTGTGTTCCGGGCTGACCATATGAGATCCGACTTCTCGTAACATCGTTGCCCGAGCTCAATGGCCTCTTCGTAATGTCCGTAGAGGAACAACGGAACGATTTCCATGGTCTCGTACAGCAGGACTGACCTCCCGCCATTGTCGGTGCGTTGCAGCCAGCTCTTGTAGGACACGGCATTGTGCTGGTCATCGCTGAAGACATCGACCGCCTTAAAAGCGCGAGTCTTGCCTTGCAGAGCACGACATGTTTGCCTTACGGCAATCAGTATGGCACCACCGCGTGTATCCTTGTGCCAGTCGGGTATCTCTTCGCACCCGTATAGGCAGAACGTCTCCAGGTCCGTCAAGTTTTCGCTGGCGAAGAATTTCAGCTGAGCGGACAGAGCGAAACTAAGAATTGCCGTGATCCGGTCTCCGGCTGAAGATGCAAAGTCGACTACCCCTTCGAGGATGTTGAGGTTGGCGCTGATCGGATGATGGACGTGGCCAACCCAGTTGGCATAGATCACGAACCCCCTCGCAAGACAATATGGATCGCGATATTTGTCGATGAGCTCGAGAGCTTGGGATGCCGTCTCCACTGCGAAGCCAATCATGTTGAAACGAGCCAGGGCAATCATGGAAATGTGCAGGAATGCCATTCCGGACTGGGGGAACGCTCCGCGTCCCAGATGCAGGTCTATCATGACCAGCGACAGGTGGTAGAATTGGAGGCAATCGCTCCACCAGGCGGCACTGATCGTCTCTGTCAGCACTGAACCGAGACTGGACAGCCCAAGATCCTCCAATCCAGGAGGACTCATGAGGTCATCGCGATCCATGGACTGCATCTTCACCGCGACGCGTTGAAATGCCTCGTCACACTTCTCGAACGTCGGGCTCTCGTCGTACTTGACATCCAGAGCTTTCAGGCATCGTTTGAGAGACGCCAAAGCCTGAAGCGAATCCCCTCCTTGAGCGTGAACTCTCGACTCCAAGACCCATGCCGAGGCCTGGTCTTTTGCCGTCCGAGCACTCGTGAACACCGTCTGCAAAACGTCCCGCGCAGCACTAAGCCGGCCCATGAAGAGATAACACTCGGCGGCCCGCAGATAAAGATCGACAGTCTCAGTATAGGAGACGTCTTCCAGACTGTCGTCCCAAGGATTCGACTGCAAGAGTGCGACAGCGTTGCTGTAGTATTTAGCTGCAGTAGGTCTTGCACCGTTTTCGGTGGCCACCTGCGCGCACTCGCTCAACAGCTTCCGGAACGGCTGTCGATGGGAGACTCTCTTCTTGATTATGTCCACAGCCTCGCAAATGTGCGAAGCGGTGTTGTCTCTCCACTTCCTGTCGGTAGAGTAGTACTTGAGTAACGTCTGGGCAATGACGAAGTGCATCATGCGCGGGTTACATTCCCTGAGCGCCGCAGCCGCCTGAACATAGCGGTCGTGTGCAAAGCGGAACCTGTCGTCGGTCTCACTAGGAACAATGATGTATGCAGTTATTGTGGCATGCAGCCCCTCGACAGCGTCTTGTGGAGAGTACGACTTCCGGAAATGGTCGCCGTTCGGTTCGGCACACAGATCGTCGTCGTAGTGGAACTCGCCACTCATGAGCTTGCAGATCATCTCAAACGAGAATGTCTGACCCAACAAAGCAGCCCATGCAAGGATGGATCTTGCTGCAGGAGGCAGCTCCTTCAGACGGCGCGTGATAAATGCCGTGTCTAGCACGTCGTAGTGCTGCTCGCCTCGGAATTGGTCGAATAGCCGCTTCAAGTCGTACCGCCAGTGGCTGTCCTTGTAGTCGTACCATATGCACTTCTTTCGATAGCAGGCACTGAGCATTTCTCTCATGTAAAACGGGTTGCCAGCCGTCTTGGACTGGATAACCAAGGCCAGAGGTAGAATGTCCTCCTTTGGTCTGCACAACGTTGTGGAGACATAGTGGACTATATCCTCCTCGTTCAACGGACTAAGAGTGATCTTGGTGACCGTAGGACCACCAAAACTTGGTGCCTCACCGGACTCAGAAGGGTTCAGAACGCGCTGTACTTTCTCCGGGGTGAACTCTTCCGGCCTGTAGGTGATGATAATCACCATCTTCAGTTTCGCAGCAATCATCTGAGAAATCAGCTCTAACGACTCGTCGTCCGCAAAATGGAGGTCGTCCAGGCAAAAGCAGATGAACTTGTGATGCGTGAACAGGCTCAGAACCTCGAGGAACGTGTTCATGAGCCGTATGCTCTTGGTTGAGCTGCCACCACTGAGAAAGTCATGGGAGGAGCTGGTTGATGACCGGTGGAACATGGAAGCGGCAGAAGAATTGGTAGTGCCAGCAGAGCTCTCCTGGGACGGTCCTTTGGATATCGCCCCTGTTCCTCTGAGGCTGGCCATGCGCTTGCTCTGTGCAGAGCTTTGTGGGCTGGAAGGGGCCCGTGGTAGCGGTTCATCCGCCGGACCCAAGAGAAACTCTGGCAGTCCAAGGACCTGATGAAGCATCGGCCACGCCGGGCGCACATATTGCTTGAGTGTCTGGTGAAAAGGGGTGTCGGTGTTTCTTTCCCCCCAAACCTGGCGGAACAGTGAGGAGAGAAGCTTCAGGAGAGGGCCGAATGCTTGTCTCCGTGCGGTATCGAACTTGGCGGTAGCGCAATAGCCTATCCGCCGGGCGTCGGCAAGCACGGATTGCACAAGGCAGCTCTTCCCAAGTCCTCCAGTACCTTCAATGACCACAACCTCGCAGTTTCCTTTCCTCCGAAGCTTAGATGTGCCGAGTTGTCTTGACAGGCTCGACGAAGAATCCATCCCAGAACTGTACCGCGGAGTCTCGGAACCCTCACTTTTGTTCTCAAAAGAAATTGATTGTTTTCTCTCGATGTTTCGCGTGAGACGCGGTAGACCGGCATTCTGGTTGCTGAGAGACGCTCTAGACGAGTTGGACCCTCCGGCGGAATCGGAAGAAAGGGTGATAGATGGGAAGAAGCTCTTGGGCCGATTCTCGGATAAGATTGAGTGACTAAAGGAGCCGCTTCTTCGACTGGCGGCATCGCCAGAGCTGTTACCGTCACTCGAAAGCTCGACAGCTTCGGGAATCTCATTTGACAAGCTTGAGGCAGCGGAAAACGGTTTACCTTTTCCCCTCCGGTGTAGTGAATGACTCCTGGCAACTTTATCGATAACCTTCATCAGCTCGGCTCTTTCCTTGTCGCGACCGATCATCTTAGTTGGCAGGATGAAGAATGACGAGATGTCCCGGGACGCAATCTGCCACTCTTGCAGGGCTGCGTGCTCCCCGGTGCTCAAAAGCTGTTGCACCTGAACCAAGTCGAATCGGAGACCACTGGCGGAATGGTACCGTTCGTTGACATTCTTCGACGTGCATTTCTGTATGATGCGGCCGATGACATCCGGAACGTCCATTCGGTAGGCTGTGACATTCGGAATGCGGCGGCCGAGGACTCCCTGGACGATATCGATGGGGGACGCGCCGTCGAATACAGGGCGCTGCGTCAGAAGCGTCCACAAGAGGACGCCGAGGGAGTAGATGTCGGTTCGAGAGTCGGGCTCGGCAGGCATGCGGCCTGTCTGCTCCGGGCTGATATACAGCAGCCTGTTCTTCGCGCCTAGCTGCTTGGAGAGAGTTGACCATCCTGAGCTGGTCAAGCCATGTTCGAACGACCGCAAGCCAGAACCGAAGGAGGTGAGCTTCACCTTGCCCGTGTCGACATTGAAGTGGAAGGCATCTCCGCGTATCTCGCCGTGGACTATGCCAGACCCATGGTGGATCAACTCCAAACACTGGCTCGCTCCTATGGCAAAATCTAGAAATTGCTGGAGAGTGACGGGCGGATCCAGCGTGAACGTGTTTCTCCTATCCGCGACCCATCTCTCCTCTACCTTCCTGGCCCAATAGAAAGCTGGGCCCAAGTCTATCAGTTTGAAAATGTGATTGTCGCCGGGGAACTGGTGTATGGCCACAACGATAGGGCCGCGATCACCGGGCACGGGAGGAAGCCGGACGAACTCGATAGGCTTAGCGATATGCTCCCCCTCGGGATCGGTGGAGGACGCCAGCTGTTTGGCGATGTGGAAGCCACGCTCTTCGCGGAGGACATGGTATGAGATTTTCGCGACGATGGGTTCTTCGGCAAAGGGAGCTTCGGAAGCGAGCGGAAGTCCGCCGAGAGGAGATGTAGCCGAATTTTCAGATCCTGCCTCGCTGTGGGGAGTCGACAGCGGCAAGCCTGAGAAGTCCCCAGTGTTGGTTCTCCGAGAACTGAGCTTCGCTAGCGCCGAGGGACTGGAGGTGATGTGTGGTTGTGGTGCCGGCGAGGTCGCGGCCGTGTTGCTCGAGTACAGAGAGACGAATCGCGTGCCAAAGACATGCCTTTCCGAGGGGAAGACAGCGTTAGCATAGGAGAGTATGAGGACGCAAGACAGGGAGTAGCATTTAGAAGGGAAAGAAAGTCACGAGGGAAAACGCTGCCGAGGAAACAAGAAGTTGGAAAAGCTGGAGCAGTTTTGAAGTTATCCTCACCAGTTGTCATAGCTCGTATGAAAGGGAGTCCTGGACTCGTCCCATGTGTATCCTCCTAGCTGGCGCAGGCGCTCAAAGTTGCGCGAGGGCGGCTGGTCGAGCTGGTCCAGGTGGTCGAGCTGGTCGTCGTTCGGCATTGCAGGCCCGTCCATGGTGGCCGGATGAGGTCATAGAAGACGCTCCCTTAAGTTGGACGGGCTTACACTTCACTGAATGGACGTGTCACAGTTGCCGTCGTCGACGGGGAGATGCATGTTTTGATGGCTGGACATGCATTAAACCTTTTTCGTCGTAAGGGGGTAGCCGTGTCGCCTGTGAGGAGAGAGGCTTCTCTCCTATGCGTGTGTCGATTTCGATGGGCAGATGTGAAAGTGGTTTGAGGGGAGATGGAAGTTTGTACGAATAGATCGGAAATGGATCAAGAGCCAAGGAAAGAGGCCAAAGCTGCCCTGGCTGCGTTGAACCACAGCCAGTTGAACCAGGCGTTGTGGAGACATAACCACAATTTGGCACCCCCACCGCTGCCATCACCGCCCATCAAAAGTCCCCATGTGAGCCTGGCGAGCATTGCTATTCCATTGCTTTGAACAGGACTAAAATCTCCGCACGAAGATCACGTTGCACCCTTGTTGATGTTGAGGGACTCGCAGGGGAAAGCTCCTATGTGTCTTGTTCTGCTTGTTCTGCTTCTCTGTGTCTCTCGGGTATCTCCTTGAAGTCTTAGGGCCATTCGACTCCTCACCCGTGATGCTGCTCGCTCCGAATACTAAGTCGCCATCGGGTGATTATCCATACCAGGTAACCAGACAGCCAGAGATATGCTGTCCGCTGGAATGGCAGAATACACTACCCGTTTCTTGGTCTCCATGGAGAAGTCGCAGAATCCGCATTTCCCTCGACAAACCCCAGCGCATGAGTCCCCTGCCAGCTTCACACTTTCCCAGGACCCCTATTTCAGATCAGCAGCACAATCAGCATCTTGTTTCCTTTTCCTTGTTTTATTTCTCACAACCTGTTAGATCGACTAATAGGATCAACAAGCCGTGTCCAGGGGTCCCATTCCTGCTTCTCCCAAGTTCCAACAGCAGTGTGCATTTCCAAGAATAAATCCTGTTTCGACCCTGCGTCATTTGTCCAACCAAGCTTTGCATTTTGGCAGCCCAGCTTTTGGCACCGGCATTGGTACCATTGTAGACTGCTCTTGCCATTGGCATGTCCTACACGTTTGCTGTAACTCTGCAGCTGATGTTGTATACATAGAGATCAACCACAGACACGTCCTCTTCACCAGTGCTCAGCATTGTTCGTGTGACCGATAGTCTGGCCATGTCAGGTACCTGGTGTCACAAGAGATACCTGTGATATCTGGGCAGCAAGGGATCACCGGCGCCTCCCGGTGCGCTTGCTTGCATCTCGCGGCCTACACAGCATTGGCAGGCGTCATGGCGGATAATCCATCTTCCACATCCGAGGGTAGCTGAGACTGAATCGAGGCCAAGCTGAAGCTTCATCAGGGAACATTCGTAAGCTGATGAAATCGGGTTTTATTCCGAACAACGTATCAAGAAATCTATTCTCTCTATCCCACGCAAAGCCCGTAAACTCTAGTCGCTAAAATTAATTGGCTTGCCCCTTGGCCCCTTTCTGGAACACAGTAAACCCAGCGCGCCGGAAAATGGTCGTACCAATTCGCCCTCGCTTAGGTTGAACCAGATCGCAACAAGGATCGTCGAAAGCTTCCATCGGCCTTCGGGGTCCATCGAGCCATATGCCGTGAATCAGAAGGCCCTGCAAAATATTCCTCCTCGGGCATTACCACGTATTGGCCGCGGCTACGCTGTAAACCACGTGGCGCTCTCATCTATCGTAAAACAGTGGCAGAACAGTCTTTACTTGACCTGCTTGGACGATTTGCGGGAGTGTCCGCCACTCGCGGACACCTTGGAGGCGGCGCGTTCCCTCGTCGGGATCTCCTTGGTGCCGTTGGTGGTTCCGTTAGTGGCGGCCGCAGGCTTGTTTGATCCAAAGGCGAAACTCTGACCCAGGCGACGCTCGGTGTTGGGGCGCGAATTCACGAAATCGGGGTAGTTGAGCGTCAGCTCGACAGCGCCGTTGACGATGTTGTCCACCGCCTCGACTCCCAGCATGAAGGAATGATCCTGGTTGCCGACCTCGTAGCGCCAGCTACCGAAGCGGCCACGGGAGTAGATGCCCATATCCAAGAGCTTGGGCAGGAGCTGCTTGAGGACTCCCTCACGCTCCAGTGAAGGTGTGGGGTAACCGTGGTCGAACTTGCGATGGTAGGTCGAGACAATCTCGTCCTCGGGCTTGATCATCTCGGTGTTGATAAGTCCCTGGATGCAGTCCTTGAGGAGGTTCTCCTCGTCGACAGGCTTCATGGTGGACTGAGACACCTCCAACATGATCGACCAGTAGGGACCCTCCTTGGCCTCGCTAGAATCGGCCTTGCTGCCGTCCGCCTTGTACATGGTTGGGAGCTTGACATCGGCTTGCGGCTGGTTGTATGGTGAGTAGTTGGAGAAGATGGTGGCCCGGTAGAAGGGGCAGTTATCCTCGGGGAAGTAGAGCTGAGACAGTGTTAGTATGTCCAACATCTGTGACTGATGGAAAATCTCAAAAACTTACCCAGCACTTGTCACCGATCCGGTCCGGGCGCGCGCCCCGGATACCAACACCGATAACGTGGGTTGAAGAGTAGTAGAGACCCTTGGAAAGCTGAACCAGCTCCTCGTTGCCCATCTTCTCGACCAGCTGATCAACGGCCATGGTGTTGACCAAAGTGCCATAGCCGATTGTGGTGCCGTCGGACATTGTGACAACCTTCTTATCGGCGTTGACCTTGGCGACTTCGCCCTTCTTGCCGTATCGCTTCTTGTCCTCGGGGAGGGTGTTCGAGACGGCAATCCAGATACCACCGGTACCATCCCGAGCGGGGAAGCGGAACATGTTGTTGGGACCCCAGCCGCCGGCAACCTTGCCAAGAATGACGTTCTTCACCACCGTCTTGACATCAGGGGCAGCGACACGCTCACCGAGCCACTCAGCTTGCATCTGTTCACACGTCAGTTGGCCGTGTACATGCCAGCGGTCTCGGAGAGTCTCACCTTTGTGGTAGGCACAGCCCAGACCTTGTAGTTATAGGGCCTCATGAAGATGTTGGCGACACCCTCGCCGGTCATGCGCAGAATCCACTCGTCGAAGTTCTTGGGCTTGGTGTTGGCGACACGGCACTCGAGAGCAGAGTCGATCAGACCCTCAACACACATGACCTGATCATCCTTTGGTAACATCGAGATGTTGTTCTGGAAGGGGTAGGGGACCCAGAGGCCCTTGTAGCGCACGTAGGAGACGCGCTGGTGGGTGAACCAGTCATCGTCCTTGGGCAGAGCCTCGTCAATGCAGTCGTCGAAGTACTTGTAGTGAGAGAAGATGACGTGGCCGCCAACGTCGTAGAGCTGTTATTGATTCAAAGATTAGCCATTTGCCCTACACCGCTAAATGGGTTACATGTAGGGCGGTAGACTTACGAAGCCCTCGGGAGTGACATCTGTGGAAGCGAGACCACCAGCCTTCTCGTTCGCATCGACAATCAGCCATGAGGGGCCGTTCTGGTTTGATCGTTAGCAGAGTCCTGCTGGAAGTATTCGCGCCTCGAGGGGGGGGAGGGGAGGGCGTACAATCTGGTTGAGACGCTTAGCAGCACCGAGGCCGGTCGGGCCAGCGCCAATGACGAGAACGTCGACGTTACTGAGAGGTGAGGCACGTTAGCGAACTGTGTCTGAACTCAACGGCAGCACACCGCAGTATGTCCCCCAATTGCGCGTAGTTGGGCGCAATCGTGAGAGAGGAACCTCGACGGAATTCACTTACATATCGGCCATGGTGGGGGAGGCAAGTTGAAGCGGTCCGGTAATGTTTCAGTTGGGATTAAGATGCAGAGAGTGTACTCGGCGGTCCAATTGAAGCAATAGGGAGTGTGTATTGGCAAAATGCAATGAATGGTATGGCGGTAAAGAAGGTGAGGAGAAAAGTTGGCAGTTCCTCCTTATCAAAGTCGTTCGTAGTTGCTGTACTGTGTACTGTGGTAGAGGCAGTGAGGATCTTTATCCCATGTTGCAGTCAATTTCAAGTGTCGCCTTGTTTGCCCAGATAAAAAAAGGGGACATGGGTCCGGATTGGAGGGGGCCAGATTTTATTTCGGACAGGGGTCCGAAGTCTGCAACAGCCGCCACTTTTCTCTTCTCGAATCTCGTCTGTTTCCCCCGCTTCCCCCTGTCCCCTTAATTGAGATTAGCCCCTTGGTCCGTGCTCCCACCACCTCAGATCCGGGCAGGGCCTGCGCGGCCTTTCGAGATTGCCAAGACAAAATGATATTGCCTAACAACATCAACATTCTGACTAGGAGGTATAAAAAGTTAACACAACTGGGACGCAACTGGACAAACCTTGACGGCAATCCGCGATATCACCTTCTATACCTGAGATCCTCATGGCATGGAGTGAGTCGGCTAGCCAGGTCTGTGAGGACCTCATTGAAGTTTGGGGCTCCAGATGAGGAATGAGCGGTAACTCGAGCCGGTTGGTAACGCGAGTTGCAAACACACGGTGCTCTGTAACACCTGGGTTGACAGTGACTGTGTCTGCCGCCGACCGCACATCTCATTTCGTGCTACTACAGTACAGCCTCTGTTGCAACGGCCCCTATCTCGCCAGCAAAGGATATCTCGAGACGCACGTGTTGTCGGCCGGCCACATGCCTAGCATCCAGCTTTCCAAGCCTCTCCAATCCACCGGCGGAGCAGCATTCTGGGCGGCCTTGAAGATCAAGATCCCAGTCTAGGTAGTCCGCGGCTAGCATAGGGGGTTACCATTCTCCGGGAATAGTATGCGGCCACCCAGATTGTTCCACAATTGGAGATCAACAATCTCGAGAAATGGCGAGCTTCTGTTTCGAAAGTTTCGAAACAAACGACTCCACTACACATCAAAGTCCCAGGACGATCTGCATCGGGACTTGCGGCGGATTGTCATGATTGACTCTCCTGACTCTCGACGAGGAGCAGAACTGCTACCCTACTGTGATATGAGTGCTGCCATCTCTTATATACTGTGCCCTTTGGCCTCTCAGCAGCTCTCCTGACTCGGCGCCACCAGATCAACAAGTCTCGTGCTGGAGACACCTCAGGGGCTATGGCCGACTATCACTGACAAGTTGTAGATCGACAGTCGATTCTGCTGCCCAACCAGCCTGCCAGCCAACCTCACCAACGTCGCGCGTGCACCGCATTCCCCCCCAGGCATCTGCTGCCAAGTGCGACGGGCCACCCGCTTCATACCTGAAGGACAGCCGAGAAGACACTCGTGGGTTACCAGTCGTCTCTTGCTTGAGTGTTTGCACAAGAACCTGCGACAGCCGTGTAATACAACGTATCCGGAGCCTCTTGACAAAAGTACTCGGCCGCAATTCAATCACGCATCACGTATACCAACAGCTACCGGATCTCAAGTCCACGAATAGAGGACAATGTCAGGGACCAAAGATTGCCCAGATGGGTTAGAGCCTACCGACGTCCATCTGCAGCACGTCTTCAATTCTTGACAGCCAATGCAGCTGCCGAGCTGCTAGTGCCACTAGCGGCCTCGCCCTGCTCGCGTACTGCCGGGACCGGGGCTGGAAGGAAAAAGTCTCGAAGCGTAAGAAGCATCGGTGCGGTGCTGCCGCCACATTTCTTTGATTCCTGTCAGTCGAGACAAGCCTTCTCCTGAATCGCTAAAACGCGTGCTGTCTACACAGTACAAGCATGACAAGATAGTCGAGACACCACTTGTGAAATAAGGGGCATGCCGGAGAGACAAAGGGACGCCCTAAAGTTATCTTTCGGCTTAGAATACGCTCCTCTCCCCCAGGCCCCCTTAGACCTTGGCCTGCGACCTGGACGGCCATCTGCATGTGGTGGCCGTGTGCATTTTGATTTGCCCTTTGAAATTTGACGGACCAAGAACGGGAGGTGCCCCTGACTACTTTGTGTTAGTGTATTTTATCCTTTGTGTACATGCACGCTAGTAATATATGGTGTCACACGTACTGAAATTCGTAGAGTGTACCTCTTCATCCTTTAGTCACTAACTTCTTTCACCGAGTGGGACCAGTTATCGTCATGACTCCGATCTTTAACATTTGTGGTTGTGGCTATCCCGCACCTTCTCAAAAAAGTCCGTCGCAAACAAGGAAAGAGACCCGCAACTGTGGAGGACAATTTCAGGAGGCTACGAGTCGGCCAGTTATCCGCTGTGCTATCATTTATTTTCTGGTACCGCGTCTTATCGCTCAGCCACTTTATTCGTACGGAGCAAAAGTGCAACCCTCCAACTGGCTCAATCTCGCCTCTTTGCTCTCCTATTCCTTTTCTCCTTGAAGGGTAACCGCTCTCTCAACGTCCTCCAACCTTTTTGCTTTCTGCACTGTTGGAGCAACTCGTTATATCGTCGAGAGTCGATACCTAAGTACTTTCTTCTCCTGTCCGAAGAAGGCATCGCATGTTTTAGAGAAGCGTTCGGCGCACTCGAATTGGTCTCAGCAGGCTCGGCCATCCACTCGTTCCCCCCCCCCCCTTCGATAATTCAGCAACCTACTCTCGCTCCTCCTTAACCTGAACTGTACCCGGTACAGCACTTCGACCGACCGACATACATTGAGGCCGAACTCCTGTAACTTACATCAATCCGAACAAAATGTCTGCCGAAGAGAAGACGAGGACATCGGGCGACTCGCCCCGGGAACAACAGACGACCGGCGGTCCGATCCTGCCAACAGTCAACCCCGAAGTCGAGAAGGTGCAGCCACCTAAGGCCGGAATTCCTTCATTCGTCTATGTCATGTACGTCTGAGACACCGAGACTACCTCTTGCAATTGGCATCTTGCATGTTCTGACAGCTTCAAACAGAGTATGGATATCCTTGAGCTCGTCCGTCATCCTGTTCAACAAATGGATTCTCGACACCCTCAACTTCCGTAAGAGCCCACGACTCACAGCTGTTCCAATGCCCTCATGCTAAGCCTATACAGGGTACCCGGTCATCCTGACCACCTACCATCTGTCCTTCGCGACCATCATGACCCAGATTCTCGCCCGCTATACCACACTCCTTGACGGCCGGAAGACGGTCAAGATGACAGGTCGGGTGTATCTGAGGGCCATCGTCCCCATCGGCTTCTTCTTCAGCTTGAGCTTGATCTGCGGCAACCTGACCTACCTCTACCTGAGCGTCGCCTTCATCCAGATGCTCAAGGCCACCACCCCCGTCGCCGTCCTGTTCTCCAGCTGGGCCCTCGGCGTCTCGCAGCCCAACCTCAAGGTCTTCCTCAACGTCTCCATCATTGTGGTAGGAGTCGTCATCGCTTCCCTCGGCGAGATCAAGTTCGTCATGATCGGATTCGTCTTCCAGATCATGGGCATCGCCTTCGAGGCCCTCCGCCTCACCATGGTGCAGCGCCTGCTCAGCTCCGCCGAGTTCAAGATGGACCCCCTCGTCTCGCTCTACTACTTCGCCCCCGTGTGCGCCGCCATGAACCTTGCCGTCGCCCTCGTCTGGGAGATCCCCAAGGTCTCGATGGACGACTTCTACCGCGTCGGCCTGTTCACGCTGTTCCTCAACGGCCTTTGCGCCTTCCTGCTCAACGTCTCGGTCGTTTTCCTGGTAAGCTTACTCCGCCGCCAAGCCATGCCCCTAACATAAGACTAACAACCTTCAGATCGGCAAGACATCCTCTCTGGTGCTTACCCTATGCGGAGTCCTCAAGGACGTCATGCTCGTTGCCGCCTCGATGCTCATCTGGGGCACCGAGGTCACTGCTCTGCAGTTCTTCGGCTACTCCATTGCCCTCGGTGGCATGGTGTACTACAAGCTCGGCTTTGAGGCCCTCAAGGGCTACGCCGGCGAGGCTGGCCGCCAGTGGGCCGAATTCGGCAACAACAGGCCCGTCCTGCGCAAGATCTCGATCATTGTCCTCGTTATCTTCACACTGCTCTTCCTGCTTGGCGGGGTTGCGCCGACGTACGCTCCGGACATGGTCAACACGGCTGCCAACAAGGTCGGCTCCACGATGGGCATGACTACTGTCTAAGTCACCACGGGAGCTAGACACTAATGCCGGATCGAAGCACCCGGCAAGGTAGCATATTGACGATGCTCCTCCTTGGTAGCTTTCGGAACGGAACAGAGGGGCGAGGTGTACACTGGGCGGAACTTGGCACTTCGAGTACATATTTTCCACCTTTAATGTTTGGGACGGACGCGAAGCGACATTTTGATATGCGAGGGCGACGTCACACTGTTTTCTTGTCATTTCGCGAAAGGGAAGGACGTGGGGTCCTACCTAGGCTAGGGATAAACTGTTTGGTAATAGAACAGAAACGGCGTCAAAAGACACTCGACAAATGCGCTTGGATTCCGGGGAGTTTGCATGAACGAGAAAGGTTGCGGGCTGCAGAAAGCATTACGAAGGCATGTTGGAGGGTTGTTATTTAGTGTAAACTTTTCTATAGAAAAGGGAGTGAAATAGACTTCATGGAATCAGCTGCCGCTGTGCTTCTCCGTCATTACGTGCACAGTTGACTTTGCCGACATGCCAGTGATCCCTACTGCGAGATGAGGGCATCGCACATTGTCGTGAACGTCAGGGGCTCAAGATGCGCCGAAGCTCGAGATAACGGAGATGCTCTCCGGACAACACAGAGGAACGAGCATCTGTCATGCCGGTTATTTTTAGCTAAGCACATACAAGGCCAACGTTACGAGACCAAGCTCACTCTGATGCCCAGTTCATCGTCATGCCGGTGTTGAGCCCAAATATGCCTTTGAGTGATGTCAGTCGTACTTCCGCAGGAAGAGCAACAGCACCGCATACACAAACATCTCGGGCCAAGTGCCTGGGGTTGTAATGTGCGTCAGCTTCCATGCAGGCGATTGTCGACACACACTACTACTGCTAGAGTAAGTCGGCCATGCTTGGGCATTTTGGTTAGAGAGACTCCGGTGAAGGGACATGATTCCTCTCCCGGAACAAGGGAAACTTGCCGGCATATATGGCCGGTTTCTGAGTCTGACGCTCGATGCCTGGTCATCGACTGCTACTGCGCTTAGGACGGTGAGAAATGGGCTGGGTAGGCAGGGGACTCAGTTTCTGGGCGAGAGCAAGCCGAAGCAGGTTGAGGCGTCGTGACGCAAGACATATCCGGAGACGGTTCACGTTGAAACGAGGCCGGAAGGCAGAGGGACGTCGGAGTGGTTGGGTAAAAGGGTTTTGGCTTTTATCGGTATTCCATTGCTCGGTCTCTCGGAAAAGATCGCCCATCCATGCAGCAGCAATGATAAACTCCACGTCCCTGCCCTCAAGTCTTTTGCCAGCCGTGAGAGAAAAAACGAGGTACATCGAGACATGTGTGTCAGGTGTCATTCAATTGCCATGAATTCAGCTATAACCATGTCTGTGTGGTCTAGTCGCCGATTTGATGCTGTGTACATCCCAAAACCATTCGCCCCGCCCAACCGATGAAGAACCGTTCAAAAGCCTGTAGAGGAGAGGATGTTAGCTGATGTTGAGGTGGACATAACCCACAATCGTGGAACGCGCGTCTGCTGTTCTCTGCGACCAAGGATACTCCCGACGGGGATGATGTTGGGGGTGAACGTACGAAGAGGAGTGAAGAACCACCTGTTCTTGCCGCTCGTGTAGCGCTCCTCGAGGGTCTTCTTGACCGTCTTCTTGGCGTCCTCGCGCTGGCTGACCTCCTTGAAAGTATCGGCGGTGACGGAGCCCTTGAGGCCCTCGAGCTCGAGAGTGTAGCGGGTGGGCATCAGATGGTTGTAGTTGACGACCTTGATGAAGGGCTTGATCTTGCTGCGCTTCTCCTGTCGTGCCTTTGACATCCTCCGGGTGATCTTGGATGGGTAACGCTCGATGCCGGCGACGAGGGCGTGGCCGTAGGGGTGTGACTTGTTGCCCGAGTCGATCGGCTGGATGATGACGACCTGCGAATTGGGGGAAGCGAAAATGTCAGTTTCCTGTCTCTTCTGTACGTGTGTGTGTGCAGCGCCTGCTCGTCGATTTCCTCCAATATGTTTGTCGTCGGGTGTGCACGTCTGCCTTCCATCCCAATGTCTCGTCGTGGTGTTGTTGTTGTTGGCGGTCGGCAACACGTTCTTCTTCTTCTCCCACCACCAATTCGTCGCCCTTGATCTCTCAATTCCACCAGAGTAAAGGTTCGGAGTGTGTCGCTTACCTTCTTACCGGCATAGCGGCCACGGGTGATGATGGCAACACGGCCGACCTTAAGGAACTTCATTTTGGCGAACCTCTGCTGGTATGGGTGGTTAGTAGTTGGCGGAGGTTGAAGGTCGCTGGGCTGAACTTCTAATGTCACTTTTTTTGGAAATGGGGTCACGAAATGAAATTGTGCGGTGCGAATTTGCGAGTGGAGACCGAGGAGGATGACTAACTCAATCACGTGCGTTGAGCGGTTAGCGTGGTGGGTCCCGTTTTGGGGCTCGGCCGGGAAATGGCGTCTCTTCAATCTGACTCGGAAGAACGGTCGAGCTCCTGCGTCAACCTCTTAGTTCGCTACGATTGAACAGTCGAACAGTCAAAACCGATTCAAAACAGCTTCAACAATGGCGCCACCCATGTACATCATTTCCAAGGCCGCAGACCCTATCTTTGCCCTTGTTATTGGACTGGGAGCTGCAGCCATGAGGATCAACCGGGAAGAGAAGGAGAAGGGAAAGACCACGGCTGAGATACTGGAGGCTGGCAAGAGGTATGTTTACGCTTCTCATTGATGCTATCGCAGTTTTGACTTGATCAATCGCTTATGATCATGCACCAAGACGCCTCGGTCTCTCCTCAAAGCAGACTCAATAACCAGCAAACGCTATCTACAAACACAACGCGGCGAGCAACCTTCGCGACGACCTCGATTACGCCATCCCATACTCCTTCTTCATCGCTTCCCGTACTATATGCCCGCACAGCTTGGCAGTCGGGTTCGTGCTCACGGCGAGGCCCTTTGCGATCTCGTTGCCATACCTCCCTCCCATCGCGAAATCCCTCGATGCTGCCTCCTCGAACTCGAGCTTGTTCCAGCCGTCCTCTCTTCGCGACTCAACTACGGATAGCGAGCAGCCAGAAGCGAGCTGCTTGAATGTCGTGTGGTAGATAGCTGCCCTCTGCGTATGGGCCATCGACAGTGTCTTCGCTGCCTGCGGTGATAGACCGGCCTTTGGGCGGTCAGGCGAAAGCAATGCCACGCAGCGGTCCAGATCTGCTAGGACTGTCCGGGCGGCCTCCATTCTCTCAGATTCTTCGGCATCCTTTCTCAACGCTTGCGGCGACGGTGGCGCATCGGCCAACAGCATCGAGTCCCCGTACAGCCGCCTGAGCGCTTGTGCTCTGTTGTTCCGAGCGCTCGCATAGTTGGGATATGTTTCTATCAGGTCGTCTAAGCTCTTGATACACCTCTGGTACTCTTCAACAGCGTCGGCGCCTGTGGACGGCCGTAGCCCGGCGATCTGGAGTTCCAGCGACTGCATCGAGAATATTATCTCTTTCTCTTGCTGGACGATTTGCAGATATGCGGACTGGTCTTTGACATGCGGGTCGGCGGGCAGCGTGCGATCGATAGAGACTCCGGCAGACGGATCTGATTCCGGGTCCTTGATCTTCTCGAGGACATGAATGTCTCGTGTGCTCAGTGAAGGACACGCCATAGTGGTCATGGTGGAAGTGGTATGTTGAGGTCAAGTGTATCTGCGACGCAGGGAGGTAGCGGTGGGAATAATAATCAAAAGCTTCAGAAGAACCTTTTGCGGATTATGATGATGCTGATACGGTCTACTCTCCAGTGACGGGAATGGGAGTTCTTTAGTTGGGACTCCGGCGCTGACAATAGTACTAGCCAAGACGGTGTCCACAGAACCCGAGGTGAACACGATCCCACTTGCATCATTCCCCAGATGGCAACTACACCTCACATTGCAGCAAACGCAGTACATACGTCGCTTAGACAAATCATTATTATGGGAAGTCAGCATCAGCAGCGGGAGGTGTGGAACGGAATTCAGCGCCGTCAGACAATGGCAGGACGCGGGTGACGGTCAGCGTCGGCTTTCGTCGGCTCGCATAGGGATTGACCCCGAACGGTCTGAGTTCCGCCTTATGGTGCGGCTTAAACTTTGCGGCCTTCCAGGTTCCTCAACGTCGACAACCCATCACCTCCCCGCCGCAGGTCGATCAATCGTATCGGAAGATTCGGCTCGGCATGCTCTCATCGCATGTCTGCTGCGATCTCTGCCCAATGAGAGATCTTGTATCTGGCTTGACATTACGAATGGAGATGGAGCCGGGCTTGAAACCCGTCCCTTCGCGGTCGACCTGCCCTGTCTTTCGAAGCGATGTTGTGCCTCCAAGCTTCAAAGCATATCACTCGGCCTAAGCAGCATAGCACATGACGCTGACTAGAGCCAACATCTATGGGTCGTCGTTACCTGGGGCGACTTACAAGAAAGGAAGGTTCACCGTGGACCGACTTACACGTTCTGACTTCTTATCCATCGTCTGACGGCTACTTAACCTTCCTCCTTTCCTGTACAGACGCTTGCTCCCATCTCTTGCCTGCCTCATATCAGCATTCCATAACATCTTCATCCAATATCCAGTATCCCACTATCATAAGACGATCATCTCCTGTCGTCTCTTCCTTACATACATATACTTTGGTAACTAGTTCTAGTGTCTAGTCCACCTACCTCCTTATATCAGTGTGAGCATGTCACCGTCCGCAATCACAGACTCGCCACGAAACTCAGCAGCCTTCTCCTCCTCCTCCTCGGAGGGCGCCCACGACGAGTATGCCGTCTCCCACCCGCCCTCGGGCGGCAACTTCAACGGCTACGACCACGTAACCTGGTGGGTGGGCAACGCCAAGCAAGCAGCAACCTACTACAGCACCGTCTTCGGCTTCGAGACGCTCGCCTACCGCGGCCTCGAGACGGGCAGCCGGTACCTGGCCTCGTACGTCGTCGGCAACGGCCAGATCCGCTTCGTCTTCACCTCCCCCTTGCGCTCGGAGAGGCACCTCCCCGCTGACGAGCCCATCTCGGACGACGAGCGCGAACTCCTCCGCGAGATGCACGCGCACCTCGAGCGCCACGGCGACGCGGTCAAGGACGTCGCCTTCGAGGTGGACAACGTCGAGGGCGTCTACCATAAGGCCGTGGCCGAGGGCGCCGACGCCGTCCAGCCGCCCAAGCGCCTGGTGGACAAGCAGTTCGGCCACGTCACGACGGCCGTGATCCGCACGTACGGCGACACGACGCACACCCTCATCTCGCGGGAGAACTACACCGGCCCTTTCCTGCCCGGGTTCCGCGCCGCCACCCCGAAAAAGTCCTCCGCCACCCTCGCCTTCCCGAAGGTCGAGCTCGCCCGCATCGACCACTGCGTCGGCAACCAGGACTGGAACGAGATGGTCTCGGCCTGCGCCTTCTACGAGCAGTGCCTCTCCTTCCACCGGTTCTGGTCCGTCGACGACAGCCAGATCTCGACCGAGTTTTCCGCCCTGTCCTCCATCGTCATGGCGAGCGAGAACAACCTCGTCAAGATGCCCATCAACGAGCCCGCTCCGGGCAAAAAGAGGAGCCAAATCGAGGAGTACGTCATCTTCAACTCTGGACCGGGGGTGCAGCACATCGCTCTCCTGACGAAGGACATCGTTGCCACGGTGTCGGCCATGCGCGCCAGGGGCGTCGAGTTCATCAACGTCCCGGAGACGTACTACGCCACCATGCGCCACCGGCTGAGGACGGAGAAGCGGGAGTGGGAGCTCAAGGAGGAGTTTGAGGTGCTCGAGAGGTTGAATATTCTGATTGACTACGATGAGAGGGGGTACCTGCTGCAGCTGTTCACCAAGCCGCTGATGGACCGGCCGACGGTGTTTATCGAGATTATCCAGCGGAATGAGTTTGACGGGTTCGGGGCGGGCAACTTCAAGAGCTTGTTTGAGGCTATTGAGAGGGAGCAGGCGGAGCGTGGGAATTTGTAAATAAGTCGATGAGTATGACTGAACGATTACCAGCGTGGCTTTACGGTTTGCATGTAAATAGTTTGCATTATCTTACCTCGTCTAGGTGAATGTCAGCCTTGAGGTTATATGAACCCTTTTGTGTATGGTATAGTTGTGGTCGCAAAACAGCGCTGATCTGAATGAAGCAATGCTCAGTTTCCCCAAGTGATACCCCTTTTTCCTGTGCCGTAGGTATACCAATGTCGTACTCCCCCCGAACGCCAAACGCAATGAACCCGCCCAATCCCCCAAGCCAAAAGGTATATATCTAGTCTCCAACACATCAAACCGGCGGCGCGAGGAACCCATCCGGCTGTCCCCTCCCCAAATCGTCCCTCAAAGCACTATGTCCGTTCGAGTTCAGCGCCATCCCGCTCTCACTAACCGGCACGCTCTGCTCCGTCATCGTAACGTCCATGTCCTCGGCCCTCCCCGTCTCCTGGCCCCTCGTGTCGCTCTGACAGCCCGGACAATTATGCAGCACCTGGTGCGCAAAGACGTCGCAGTCGATGCAGAAGTGTTTCCCGCACACCTGGCATTTGTACCGCCCGCTCTCGCTCACGCCCTTGGGCACATGCTGCTGCTGCTGCTGCGTCCTGTTGCCGTCGTCCTTCTTGCTCTTGGGCCCATTCGTTAATGCCCGGGCTGCCTGCTCGCCTGACCGAGTAGGGAACGGCGTCTGACACGAGTAGCACGCCACGGAGTCTACCTTCGCCGCCGCCTCGGACCAGGGGACCTCGACCCAGAGCTTGAGGGGGAAGAGGTGGTGGTACGACCTCGCCAGATGTGTTGAAAGGATCAGCGTCAGGCCGCACGCGGGGCACTCGGCCGGCAGGCGGCAGACCTTGGCGCGGCAGCGCGTGCAGGCGTACCCTTCCCTCGACGGCTTGTTGTGGCACGCGCACACGGTGAGGACGTCGGCGGGCGCGAGGGCACGGGAGGGGAAGCCCATCATCAGCAGGCTGGCGGAGTTGCTGTTGCTGTTGCCGCCCCCCTGCGCAGTGCCGTTTGTTGCTTGTGCGCCGCCGGCTGTTGATGTGGCGGAAGGTTTTCCTGCGGGTTGTTTGAGTGTGGGCGGTGGGGTGGTGGCTTTGAGGAAGAGCTCCTTGAAGTGGTGCTCGTGCAGGACGACGGCGTAGGTGCTGTCGTCGCCGCCGTTGGTACGGCTGCAGAGCTCGGCGCAGATGGCGACCTGGGCGGCGAGGCCGATGATGGAGACGCAGATGCGGTCGGCTACCAGGGCGGAGATGGTGTCGTGGATGTCGCCCGGGTCGGAGGAGAGGAGGGCGCCGTAGATTATGATGACTTCGCGGGTTCCGTGGGATGGGGCGTGACTGGGTAGAGATAAATTGTTAGCGAAGAGTAGCAAGACCTGGTAGAAAGGGAGTGGTACGTACAATAAGGCCCCGCGACACATCTCCAGCGCATTCTGCAGACTCGGATCGCCCGACGGCGTCTGCACGTCATGCCAGTACCGCAACCGCTCAATGTGCTCGGCCGCATTCCCGCTCATGTCGCTGATCCTCACCGCCACGCCGTCCTTCATGCCCACTATACCCAGCTGGCTGATGGGATTCTGCTCAAAGTACTCGCGCACGAACTCGACGGCGTAGTTGAGCGTGAGGTAGTACCGCGTGGGCAGCATGTCCTTGTCCTCCATGGCGAAGCTCATGTCGATGACGAGCATCAGGTGGCGGATGATGCCGCGCTGGAGCGGCGTCGTGTCCCGGAGCAGGCCGCGCCGCTTCTCCTCATCGATCAGCTGGTCGATCGTGTAGCTTATCTTCCCCCCTTCCTCGTCGCGTACGACGTCCTCCCACGACCGCTTTATGTCCTCCCATGCTGCCCGCTTGCTGCCTTTGCCCTTTGGGCCCTTCGTTCGGTCGCGTCCAGAGGGAGCTTCGCCCTTTGATCTTGTGCCGTAGCTGGACTCGACGTGTGCCTGGGCGCCGACCGCTGGGTGTAGTTCGTCGTCGGACGATAGCTCGACGTACTCGCCGTCCGAGTCGGCCATCTTTGGTCGTGTAGACGGCGGTGCCGCTCTGATCCCGTTTTTTTAATTTGCTGGCTATACGACGTATGAAGGAAATCGAGTTGGAGAGAAGTACGTCGCACGGAGCTATGGAGAGGTATGTACTGATGTTGCAAGAAGATGCGTTTGTTTGAAAGAAACTGTAAGGCTGAAGAAGTTGCGATGCGTCATTGCAGCCTTGCCTCTCCTGATAGCGCAGTGGGCCAATCACATGCAAGCTAACCTAGCTTTCCTTGAGCTGTAAGTCAACAACGTCTCTCAGTTACCGTATGTCAGGCACTTGATCTCATGGACAAGGTAAGGAGCGAATCCGCCTAAGGAGCGTTATACATCTATCTATCAATGAGGCCGCGACTCATATGCATTAGTCGTTGCGACTGGGTATACTAAAGCCATGCTTCTACACTTGAGAAAAGCGTCGACATAATTCAGACACAGGCTGTCAAGAGCTTGCTGGCTCATTCCCAAAAACCACGCTACACTCCAACAATAGTACGGCTGTAGGCTGTCTGCCCTTAAAGAGCTCCTCCCCACGAAGCCACGTTGTCCCATCTTCTCCTCCTCTCTCTCTTCGCCGTGCAGCTCCGCTCGCAAAACAGGGCTACCGAAACTCCCGTTTTCAGCGTAGCCCAAAAGCCGTCCTCCCTATCAGTTAAAAATTAAACAGTAAGGGCATGAAAAATGCCCAACGCAATCATATCCGGTCGTGCTTCCGTCCCCGAGGCCGCCGTCCTGTCCAAGATTTTAGATGACGGAAAATAGCCTCCCAACCGTTTCAAAAACTCCAGTTCTCCAATTGTTGCATGTAATCAGGTCGTAAAAAGTTGGGTATCACTCTCGCCGCTGGGCTTCCTCCCATACTATGGGTATGTGTTGCCGACGGGCATCGGCCAGTCGTCTTCGGTGATGCTGGACCAGAACACCCAGATGAGCACAACCGAGAGGAGTGTGAAGAGAGTCTCGAACAACGCTCCGTCGATCTTGCCATTCGTCCCGTCGCAGATGAAGTGGCTGATGACGTAGTTGAAGATTTGCCCGAGAGCGAAGAGGAGACCAGCACCGGCGAGGTATGCCATCGGTCGAACCTCTCCCAGCACACGGAGAACCAATATGGCCTCCAGGATGAAGAATGCGACGAGGAAGACGAGCGGCGCGAGTTGGTAAAGCACATACAGTGCAACGTTGCGATTCGGAAGGTTGTAGCTGCTGTCCCAGAAGCCGGTCCAGCTGTAGCCGGTGTCGAGGGCGATGTAGCCGGTGCCGATGAGCAGAGCCAGGGCGGTCCCCCCTATTAGTCCCAGTGATAGTGGCGTGCCGTCATCGATGATTTGGTAGCCCACTACCGCGTTCAACATGAGGATCCAGGTCGTCGCAACAATGAAGCCGATATGGATACCGGTGAAAGCCTAAGAAAGGGGGCACGATTAGCGACCGCGGAATCCAAGCCATGGGCAGCAGACCTTACCACTCGCACTTTTCCGCTTAACGGAAACTCGCCAACCGTGAAGATCTCGCATATTTGGATCACAATGTATCCCACCAAGAATAGCTGCATTTCTCTGTTCGTTCGTTAGAATATGGATTCGGGGAGGAAGGGCAGGCCAGGTGGACTGACCTCCTGCCAACGGCAGCTCTTTTCCGCTCAGATCGTAGGATCAGAAATATCGACGTCGCTATGGCAATTCCACAGAGTAATATCGAACCTGGAAAACCGCATTAGCAAGTGACACGAGATGCCCGACGAGCGCATATCAGTCAAACATACCCAGATTTCCCAGATGCTTCCCATTCTTCAGGGGTATGCCCGTCAACTGGCAACCGCCCCAAGGCCCCTGTTGACTGTGAAATGTCGATAGCAGCTGCGGTCGAGGTTAGCTACATGCAGGTGAGGCGCGTCGCATATGCTCGACGACGGACGATCGATCGGCGGGGACGTACGTTGCAGACTGGTAATGTGGAATCTCGACAGAACGTCTGTACAACACGGGTTAGCAAACTAGCCAAACAAAGCAAACAACACCCTCCCAACGGGACCAATTCCGTACCTCGAAGTTGCCAAACTGTGTCGAACCCATCGCGGCGGTTGTCAGCGCCAAGCGCTTGATGGTGCGATCTCAAACGACTCCTGACACTTGCACTCAAGCCCTCGATCCGAATTGCTCGCCTGCCAGACGCAGTTCAGGGCTCCTCTCCGTGTGATGTTGGGTGCAATTAAACCTCTTCGACCGATTGGAGGTTGTTGGACAGTGGTTTGTCGCTGCAAGAGCAGAGAATCGGCCGCGCAAGGGTTAAATGGAACCGGGTGGTTGGCGATGCGATCTGAATCAAGATTGTGGCTGTTTATGCAATTCCTCTTCGTTCCCTTTGTGGATCCAATTGAAACAAGCGTCCTCGTTTTCTCTGTTCTCGCCCTCGAATTCGGTGCAGTAATGTTTTCAATCGGGTCCTCGTGGTTCTCGAAATGTAGTTGTGTATCAAGCGTGCAGTTCTTCTCGTGCGGATAATCGTATCACTTTTCGTGCTGGTGCTGTTGTTATGGTGATGAGACCAGACTAACAAAGTGCAAGTGCAAGAGGTCAAGCTCGAATGCAGCGGCAGCTCTCCAGTTTTGGGGGGGCCCGTGGTGCTAATTAAGGACGAAAAATGGGGACTAAAAGAGAGGAGCTTCTGTCTCACTGGTCAACCCAGGTCCCGCAAATTTAACTGTTAATGCTGTCCCTTCCTCCAATGCTCCCATCTCCCTTGCGGCCAGGAACCAGGGCCAATTGTGCCTCCTCGGGCTCTCATTGGTTGGCGTGTCTTCGTACTTGCCCTTACAGGAAACAAGCCGTTTCTTTTCCGAAATGACGAAGAGAAAGAACGGCCGATTGCTCTATTGAATTTGCTGCTGCTGCCACACACTCCTCGCACATTCGATTGCAGAAAACATCACGAGTCGAGGGAGGCCGAATGCATTCGGCACACAGAGTCGATCTGCAATGCTGGACCTTGTTGGTCGAGGGATGGATGGTCAGGCCGTCAGTCAGTTGCCACCAAGGGGCGACACAAGCACAGCCACATGTCTACCTGTGGCCCGGCTAGCACTCCAACATTCCAACCCAAAACGATGAAACACGCCTGTCAATTCCTTCAGTTGCTGGATTCCGGTAACGCTAATGTCGTAGAGCATCATCATCGTTCTTCTTCGTCTTTGTTCTTCATGACGCTGCTCTGGCCAATATCTAGCGGTTGCGGCTTGAACATTGAACTCCATCGAGCAATGACGCCGTCTCGTCTCGTGTCGAATATATCATTGCTCATCAACTCCCCGCCGGCTATTGTTCCGTCCCGGAGCCTCGACCTTGGCAGCTAGCTGGTTACTCCAAGTCCTCGAGACAGTCGAAGAGACCACGATTGTCGACAAAGGAAAAGATTGCATCTCCAACACCATCATCACTTTTCGCCACAATCTGCAACGGTTTCTCTGCCTTGGTGGCTCCAAAGGTTCCAAAACGGCACTACGGTACCAACTCTGCCAAGTTGAACAGGCCAACTGAATGATATTCGGGTAAGCCAAGGTGGCATGAGGTGGTACCGACCTGTCAAGTGGGTGTGAGGTGGTGAATGAGGGGAATCGATGATGTGGCACAACCTGGCTGGCGACGCCACGACACGGTCTCCAATTCCTCCTCCTGCAACGAGAGTGGCTGAACCACGTCGCTGGCAGCATGCACAATTCGACATCGGACGTGGAAGCGATGCGCACGCCAGCAAGAATCGAAGCCAACCGGAGTGGTTGTCGTCGTCACCGCCGGCCGGATCGGACGTCAGGGCTATGTCAACTCTACTGGAGAACCACATTAACATCTTCACCCCATCTCAGTCTGATTCCCATGACGAAAGCACAATCCGCCAGCAACTCTAGCCGGTCATGCAAAGGCAAAGCATGACGCAGCTGCACGGTCGGGCACTTTTGGACCTGCAGCCAGTTCACCATGCATGAAACGCCCTAATTACCAATGAGATTGCATTTTATATGCCGACGACGCCGAGGAAACAATCTGGAATAACGTCAATCTCATCGAAACGGTTGAAGTATAGCTGAGAATTCCTGAATAGCTAGGACCTAATTGCTAGCTAGTATTACTATCGCCGTGCTCATCGCTAATACTCATCGCAATGCTCGTTACTGTAGCCATCGTTATAACCCATCGCTGAAACTGCTCGACCTCCGTAGAGGGAGACATCGCTGCAAAACCGTCGTCAACATCCAACCCCCTTCCTAGGGGAATACACCGCAAAATCATCCATCGCCCAACGTCCATCCACGCTTCAGCTCCATAAACCATTACCCCCAAACTCCTCAGTTAATCCATCAATCATCCAAACCACAACCTCACGCGATCACCACCTCCCTCCCCGCCCCTCATAATACCGAATCGCCTCCTCCGCAGCCCTAGTCCTAACCTCCTCCTTATTAACCCCCTCCCCAACCTCAGCAACGACCCGATCGCCCACCAAAACCCGACAAGTAAACTCCATCACTCCCACAGCACTACTACCCCCAAGGCCCCCCCCCTCCTCTTCCACCTTGACCCTCGACTCAACCTGGTAATCCACCTTGTCCGAAACAGCCAGCTTCCCCAACTCCTCCTTGGGATGCCACAGCTTCACCCCCTCACCGAGCGCTCTGTCCAGGTACGTCGTGACGCCCGCCCTCTCCAGGATCCCGTCGCACGCCTCGAACGAGCCGGAGTCGACGTACACCGCCGCCAGCAGGCTCTCGAACACGTCCGAGTAGTACTTCTGCGCCTGCAGCCGCGCCAGCAGGGCCCAGGGGTACCGGTCCCCGCCGCCCATGGCAGCGTTGATCTCGTCCCTGTGCGCGGCGTGTCGCTTCCCCGTCGCGCGCTGCGCCTGCGCGAGGTCGGCGTGGGAGTGGCGCATGAAGTTCCAGAGGCAGAGGCGCGTGGCGACGGGCTCGATGGTATGACTACCGTCCTCCCCGGTACTGCTACTCGAAGAAGCGTCGCAGGAGGAGGAGGAGGAGGACACGATGTCGTTACTGGGCACCTCGACGCCCCACTCCATGACCCTGAACGCGAGGAAGTCCGCGTTCACCAGCACGGTCCGGAGTAGATGCATCTCCCAGTGCGTCAGCGGTTTCGGGTGGGCGACGCGGAAGATGCGCCGCACGACGAGGTAGTCCAGGATCGAGTCGCCAAAGAACTCTAGCCGCTCCAGGCAGGCGTGCGTGCCCGGCACGCGGTAGGAGGAGTGCGTCATTGCCTCTACAAGGAGGGACTTGCGGTTGAACGTGTACCCTATCAGCGTCTCCAGCGGTTGCATGGCTGGTGGAAGGGGTAGATCGGCCGGTGAGGCGGAGTAGAGTGCCTCGCGCGCGAGGCCGGGGCCGAGCCACTTGCCTGAGGGTAGGAACAGGGATATGCACTCTAGGGACTTGGGGAGGCCGCCTGACAGGTAGGACACGCCTATGAGGGCCTCGACGACGTCGGCTAGGATCTTGGTTGACAATTGGCGTGTGGCGTCGACGAAGGGGTCGGATGATTCGGACGGCAGATGGTCCTCCACGTAGAGCGGCTTCCATTTCTCTTGCGTTGGGGGTTTGTTGATTATGTATCTGTCCAGCCCGAAGTCGACGCATGCTCTCGCCAGGCGCGAGTTGGAAACGAATGCGTCTTTCATGACGGAGAGGAGGCCCTCCGGCCAGTCGGGGTCTACGGGCGGTTAGAGGAGGCAAGTGTGGGAATTATGAGAGAGAACTTACGGTGTGCTAGAGCGTTGCTCGTGGCGGAGAGCTTGAGGATGCAATCCCCCAAGAACTCTATCCGCTCGTAGTTCATGGGCATTCTGGCGCCTGGCGTGCAGATGGCCGTGGCAATCATGTCCAGATCCGTCAGTTGGAGCGGCTCCAGCCTCTGTGTCTGGAGCTCGCTGGCCACGAAGTATATCTCCAGGGCGTGTATCAACGAGGGCACGGCCATGGCGAAACGGGCGTATATTGAGGGTATAGTGTCAGTCGTGACCCCAGTTGCGGGTAGAACTCGAGGGTACGGCTTCGTGATCGCGGGCCTAGGGATGGGCATCGGCCGGCTGAAGGCGAGCGTCTTCTTGGGCCAATTGCTCACCACGACGTAAGGTACATGCTCGGGAAGCAATTCGTACTTGTCCAGCGGCCTCATAACGAGGTCAGCGGGTGGCTTGAACGGAAGCCATCCGACATAGAAGTAGGGGTGATTGAAGTTCGCCGTGTCTCGGACGAGGCGGTTCTTGGGGGGGTTATCGAAGTGGGAAGGGACAAAGGCTTCAGCGCCTATACCGTCGGGGAGAAGCTCGTGGTTGCGTGAGATCATGCAGAGCATGTGTCTCTTGTCCGTGACGGCGTATCTCTCTCCGCGATGGCCATATGCGAGGGCGACGAGTGTCTCCATGTCGTTCCGGGGCGGACTTGTCGGGAGGTGTTGCAGGTTGCGGGGGTCAGTCGATTCTGCCATGGCTACTGTCCACTTTGAGTTTGCGTCCCAGTACAAACTCAGCAGTGGAAGCCGCGGAATTTGGACGGGAAGAAGCAGGTCGAACTCGGCTTTCTCAATGGCGTCGGGGTTATTTGAAAACTCGAGCACTCGTGAGTAGAGGGGCCAAGACCTGTCCCACGCTTTTGCTACCATCGGCCACGGGTCCAACTGTTCCCGGACAGTTTTTATGCTCGGCCTCGTCTCGATTTCCGCAAAGATATCGGTCTGCCTCAACGGCAGGAGGTGGGCGTTGAGCATACCTGCGTTGAACAGGGCTAGATAAGCCTGGAATGCTGCGTCTTTCTTAGCATTCAACTCCGACTTCCACGCGTGAAGACCCTCAGCTCGACGCAGTAAGGGAGGTAATGAAACTGGTAAGTGGACGGTCGCCCTGATCAAGGCAGACGGGTTCAAAGGGTCTGCAACATCGCCAACTGTGTCGATCGTGTAATAGGGGGTGAAGTCGACGTATTTTCGTGACGAGAGAGTGGCACAGAAGTGCTCGAGGTGCGACTTCGCGTCGTCGATGGTCAAGCGAGCTAACTTGCCATCTTTGCCCTCAACTTCCAGTGGAGGGTAGTCGGGGTACTCTGATTCCTCGACTTCGTTGATGATCTGGATTTGCCTCGACTCATCCTCGTACTTCTTCTTCATCTCCAGTTCCATTGCCCGCCACTCCTCAGCGTCGGCAGTTGACTGATCGTCCAGCAGGAGAATCAGCTTCGACGCGTTCATCCGGGCTCGACCCCTTCGCTGGATGAAAGACTTAAGGGTCTTCGGCTTCTCGAAGCATATGACGATGTTGCAGGCGGGCACGTCAATGCCTTCTTCGAGTACAGTCGTGGCCACTAGTAGATTCACCCTGCCGCGTCTGAAACCTTGGAGTGCTTCCTGGGCGTCGCTGTTACCGAGCTCCAGGAGGCTTTGCTTTCTGAGGCGGTATTGCGAGTTTCCTACCACCGAAGCGACGCGGAACCGGCCACGTGTTGTTGGGTGCCGCAATAACAGTTGGGTCATAACCACCACTGTGGTTCTTTCCTCGGCGAAGACTATACCGGTAAGGTCTCCCTCGTATGAATCCAGGGTATCGATCAGATTTTGTAGTTTCCTGGACACTTCTGTTGGGGTGCTGGGTGGAGCAGGAGCGTTGATCGAGCGGAAGATCGAGCCGAGGAAGCGAGTGTCGTCGCTAACATCAGACGCATCACCGCGCGTGAAGTTTGCGAAAAGGAACTCAGAAACAACCTTGTGAATGTAGAAGTCCGCCGCCCAAGGGCCCAGCTTCTGCATTATGGCCATGCTAGAACGGCAAAATGACTTCATCATCTCGAACACAGGCGTATCGTGCTTCTCTATCCTCTCATGGAGCTCGAGTCGGGTCCGTTCCGTCTTTCGTGCTCTGAGCCTGAGAATTTTGGGATCTTGTGTGATATCCAGGTTATTGAAGACACCGAATAGGCTTGTCATTGACGGGGTACTGGTCCTGCCCGCTGACACGGGAGGTCCGTAATTGACGATGGACATATCGGGAACTTTGACGTGGGAGAGGAGCTCTTCTCTATGTCTCTTTGGGGCACGGCATCGGGCATCTAGCGTGCTCTCGAGTAAATCGAGGTCCTCTTTTGATGAGCTGATAATAGGACTTGCTGTGAGGCCGAGGATATGAGGAACCTTCAGCCCCTTCTCTTTTGCCGGTCGATAGCACTCTCTCATAATTCTCGCCCCAGGGTTTCTGCCTTTGCAGTTGTGTGCTGCCGGGATTTAGGTCAGCACGTCTTCGTCCGTGGTTTGGAAGGTGGCTGCATGAACCAACCTTCGTCGAAGACAATGAGAGATAGAGACGAGATGCCGACGAAGCCATGCTTGAGGGCGTCGAGCAGCACATCGGGAGTGGACAAGACTGTGCGGACATTTTCCAGAAGGGAGTCCCATGTTTTCTGGCTCGACCATGTGTCTACATTGTCGTCGCCGCAGAGCCGCTTGCAGATAATATGCGGTATCTGCTCGGCGATTCTCTCGAGCTGCTGGTCAACCAGGAAAACAGTAGGTGCGATGAACCATATCCGCTGTTGAAGAGAATTGTCAGCCAAACTATGATCATCAGACTAGGGGAAGGACAGCTCCGAAATTTCACCTCTGGGCTCTGGTCTAACTCGGCTTGTATGCGAAGCACGGCCCTGGTGAACTGTCAGTTTGACCTGTGGTCAAATCGCATAATGCACAGAGCCCATACACTTGTGTTTTGCCACTCCCGGTGTCCATCTGCATCAAGGCCACATGTTAACCAGCCTGCAACAGGGGGGCGGACGGAGTTGTGAGAGAAAAGAACGTACAGCCACAATGATGTTGCCCTTGAGGCTCTCCTCGAGCATCTCCAGTTGGTATCCTCTCGCAGCCATGGCGACTGGAGTTGGTGGTCTCGCTTCCGGAGAACTGGAATCCGATATGTCTTCGTCGGAGGCATATCCATCCTCATTAGTTGCCTCGAGCTCCTGAGTAGGATCTGCCGCCGTATCCATATCATCATCCGTGGTCGAAGACGACCAGTCCGATGGGGGTAAGCCATCCTCAAGGTTCATCTTGTCACGCAGCTGATCGTAAGGTGTTCCGTAGGCCCCAGTTGGGGAACACTGAGCTGACGAGACTGTGTTGCGCGGCGTGGAGTAAAAGTGCAGTTAGCCTTTGCTGAAATGGATCTGCAGTTACGCGTTACGCGTCGTCGTCTGTACTTGGACAGAGTTATGAGTATGCGCCGTAAGTCTAAATGACAATTAACATTGACCGGCGGAAAAAATACTCCTGTACATCTTGTCCCAAGGACAAATGAGGGATTGAAAAAATGAAGGTTTGTTGCTTGAAAACCACTTGGGCCATTTGCTTGCCTTTTCAACATTTTCGGTGAGGGGAGGAAAACACATCAGAGGGAAAGAGAGGCCGTGCATCAAGTCGGAGGCCGTCCGACCTCCTCGAAGGCCGCATCAAGCCGGCAGGTACGGACGACCGAACAGAATCTGAGCATTGGATTCCGTATTGCAAGTGGAAAGACGGAAAGACGGAAAGAACGATTTAAAGTTCATCCAATGCTCTTATCAAGTTGTTTCAGAGTCACTGACAATGTAGGCTGCCCAGCGGACCTGTCCTTTGACTTCCCCCATAAATACCTGGGAGTTTCAACAACATTCAAAAGGACCAACATTCCCATCTGAAATACTCCCGAATTCCAGATCTAATCTTCTTGCAATACTCTTCGAATTAAACATCTCAACATCTTATCGTTCTCGAGTGCTAGCTAGTCTGAAGCACGAGACTCGCAGAATACCTTCCTGGGACGCGAATCCACGTCGTCACACCGCACGTAAGTCGACTACCCTCTGTCACACGGTCACACCATCCACATATACTCAATTCCAACTCGACAAATCATGACGAATCTCGCCCGCTGGCCCTACAGAGAGCATGATCGCTAACATCATGGCAGCTCGAAGTGAACAACGAATAGCACTCGACCATCATGAGCCCGACAAAGCTCTATGCGTCGGGTCACAACGCATGGAAGCAGACAATGCCCAATGCGAAGAAGCAGCCGAACGACATATACAACTTTAGTCAGATAAAGGGGAGATTATTTGACAACATCAGAGATATCCAGGCGTATCTATCGCACACCATCTGTGAGATTTTGGGTCTTCTTGACATCGGCCTACCCTATAGGAGCCTGGCTGACATGGTTGGTCGCATTCTAGTCCATGTAGTTCCTGCCGGCACAACATGGACCCGTCCTTTGCCCCAGGGGTCCATCCCTAGCGCCCTCAGAAAACTGTATAGTCCGGACTACAGCGAGAGTTACGTTTTGCTTACCTTGGCTGGCAACGGAAAGATCGCTGGTGTGTACACGTCCTTGCTACTGCCATCTGCTTCCGCAGCTTCCTGACACCATGTGATAGTGAAAGACCATGACGGCAACCTTCGAATGTACGAGTCGGCGAGGAGGATGGTTGCAAACGCGAATGACTGCGTCACATATCCCGGCGTCGAGAATATCGAGCAAATCATAGGGTACGAGGTCGGATTCGCGGCGCTTGATTCCTACGGTAACGTCTTCACTTGGGGAGACGAACGCTTCCCGGCGTGTCTGGGACGCCCGGTGACTGCGGATAGGTGAGCCAACTCCGTCTTCATACGCACTGAAACTAAGCCAACTGACACCAGACAGTCCGGCAGACTTCCCTCACACAGTCCCCGACGTAGGCCCCCAGGCATCAGGAAGGATCGGGAAGATCGCTGGAAACGGCTACACGCTCGCCGCCGTGACTCTTTCGAATCGTCTCTACTGCTGGGGCGGCCACCCAGGCAAGGCTCCCATTCTCAGGGGTCTCGAGATCGCACCCCACCGTCAGAACGTCCGAGGCAAGAAGGTGCTCGACGTTGGGGTCGGCGACTCGCACCTCATCGTCCTGACCGACGATGACAAGATCATGGTCATCGGTGACAACACGCACGGCCGGCTAGGCATCGCAGCGGACAAGGCGACGGAGTGGACCGAAGTCGACCTCGAGCTCCATGGCGAAGTCGAGGCCATCATGTGCGTCAAGGCCGGACCGAAGAACTCCTTCATCATTGTGGCGAGCACGGACCCGGGCGACGACTCGGACTACTCAGACGACGACGATGCCGAGGAGGAGGGCTACAACTTGGACACATGCTAAGTTGTTTGTTCCGCAGTCGTTTCATCCTGACCAAATGACTGCGGGTTCCAGCACGGCAGAGACTGAGGGCGCTGTTCGGGCTCCAGGATACGGATAGAACTTGGCCAGGATTCAAGCACACGATTTAGACTCCGGCATACGCTTCGGACCCCGACACACGCGGTCGACTATCAGCATGACTTTGTCTCACTATACGACAGAACGACATATGGGTAACAACTTGACCAGCTTGTATTAATCCACGCAATTGGCTTCGACAAGCTGGATACACAAAAGAAGACCACGGGCCGGCGCCAGCATCTGCTTCAACAAATCTCGGAGTTCTGGTTTGCATTTACGTTTAGGCAAGAGAACATCGCCAGGCCGGCAAAAGAAGATACCCCCGAGATACCCAGAAATACCCCAGAAATACCCCAAAAGAGATTTGACAGGAGTTCCCTATGGGTTGGGTTCCTCGGCAGCGGCAGGGCTCAGTAGCCCAGTCCGTTCACCCTGGAAGGGAAAGCATGGGGACAGTTGGCTACGAAGACATATCTAGAATGACTTATTGAATCGAGGAAACACACGGACGACAACGAAGTACAAGCACAGCAGAAGGGGGTCCGGCTGTTAGAGATGCGGAGAGTACACGCTCATGACAAGGGATGGGCAACAGAGCTATTCAAGTAGAACGCAGGGCAGATGATGAATAACAGGGCTACTACGACCATAATAACATCACAATCCTAGCCTCTTTTGACAGCGGTTCGAGAAGATCAGAGCAAGTCCAGGCACAAGTCGATCAGTATTGAATAATTCATACGCTCCAACGCGCCTCTCTATTGCTATAGTACAGTTAGACTGAAGCCTGCTGGCAGTGTATTACAGAGCGTGGTCACGGCTAAGTGCTATAGTGGTCTCGCAAGCACATAACCTAAAGGTTGGTCAGGTAATCCTCAATCTCGTTCGGCGTAAGCTTCCTGAACCTCGGGCCCCTCGCACCCTCGACACCCTCAACTCCTAGGAGATGGTCTGCTGGCGGGCCAACAATACCTAGAAAACAAGTTAGCAATCAGATCACAGACGTCATCCAGCTGAGAAGGGAAACCAACCAATCTCGATCGTCTCCCCGGTCATCTCTCCCTCAATCGTCTCCTTGAGAGTCAAAAGCGCAATGTGAATCGCATCCTCCAGCTCAAGACCCTCAGTGTACCTCTTCTCCAAGAACGTCTTGGCCGTGGTCGCCCCCTTGCCGATCGCAGTCGCCTTCCACGGGAAATAGCTGCCCGAAGGATCAACCTGGTACAGCATGGGCCCGCCCTTCAGGATCCCGCCCGTCTTGCCCGTGGGCTTCTTCTTCCCGCCCTCCTCCTCGACGTCGGCCATCTCCACCTCCTTGGCGTTCTCCTTGTTGTCGTCCTCCTCGGCCCCCTCGGGCAGGATGCCCTCGTCCCAGCCGGCGACGAGCAGCGACACGCCATAGGGCCGCACGCCGCCGGACTGCGTGGCCTCCTGCATCACGCGCGCGACGTCCTGCACCAGTATCCGCGTGGGCGGGTACTCGTTGTAGATGCGCTTGTAGTTGGTGTGCGAGACCTTGCGGGCCTTGTCGACGAGGACGCGGTAGTCGGGCCCCATGCCGGCGTAGACCATGCCGATGTTAGGGGTGATCAGGCTGATCTTCTGGAGGGAGGTGGGATCGGTGAGCGGGGAGGAGGACTTCTTCTCTGTTGCGAGGACGATGCCGTTTGTGGCTGGTGGTTCGGGGGATTAGTGTTTGTAGAGGCGTCATGGGCAGGAGGATGAGAAGGGGAAGTGGTACCCTTAATACCCAGGGCTGTCACTCCCTGGTTAACTGCATTGAGAGCATACTCTATTTGCACCAGCTTGCCGCTATTCCAACAGTCAGAACCACAGTGTCAAGGTAGAGAGACAGGGACAAACTGGAGCTTACCTGGGCGAGAAGGTTGTGAGAGAGAACGAATACCGATCCGCCATCTTGTTTGAACGGGGCTGTCAGCCGGTTGTATTGACGAATCCGGGTATCAACTTCGGCTGGAATCGATATCGCTTGCTGTGCGTCGGGACGGAAGAAAGAATGGCAGGGCTGGTGGTGATGGTTTCGAGATGTTGGACGTGGAAGTTGAAGCTCCAAACTCCAGCCGCCTTACCGTTTGCCGCGTCGAGCTCTCCTGCCTGGCCTTGCGCTAATGGGAAGCTCGGACCAATTACGAGCTGGAGGTCGTCCAAGTACCTTCGTACCTTCCCGGGGCTTCTTCAGTTCCGCATGGCCCACTTTGAGCTTCAGCACTTGTGGAATTGCTGTAAAGTCGAATTTTCTCTTCTTTCAACGCAAACAATTCCCGGTCGAGCATTTCAGATCCAAGCAGCCAAATCTGTCTTTTGTCACTGGTGAGAAGACCGCAGCATTTTGAGGGTTGCTTCCAGAGCCGTGCAGCTATGAGCGCATCGCTCGCGAGGCTTAGTTCGGTGCAGCGCATCACCGAGTGATCCAGCTTGGAGCTTGCCGTTTGTTCCTCCGCCGCCGCCGGTTCGGACACATAGCCACTTGGCCTTTGCTTGTTTCTCTCCTGCTGTTTCTCTTTCATCTGACCACACTTTCGAACTAACAACAGTCAACCACCGATTCTCGAGCTCGACATTCGCTATGGATAGTGATGCTGCATTTCGGCGGGCTGCTTGGTCCTGGCCATCAGACATGGATGCGGAAGACACCCCGACACCAACAGCTAGTGCTGGCCCGTCTGCACGGTCCGAGGAGCACGACCACCATATAGACCGAACATCCGGTCCCTCCCCAGACAGCCACGCTCACGCGAATCAGGAGGCACCGCGTCCAGCACCCCGACGGAAGCACTACAAGCCTCGTACGTGCCGGATATGTCTCGAGACGGTGTTTCCTGTTACCGAACTGCATGGCTCGGCAACCGGCTTCTTCGCGCCCCAAGCTCGTGTTCGGTACGTCTCCGAGGATCCGGAGTACGGCCGCCTCATCAGTCCGTGCAAATGCAAGGGTTCGCAGAAGTACGTACACGAGGGTTGTCTTCGACAATGGCGGCAGGCGCAGCCGTTCGCGGACCGCAACTACTGGAGCTGTCCGACGTGCAAGTTCAAGTACCGCCTGCAACGCTTGCGGATGGGGAAGTGGCTGTCTAGCTGGGTGACTAGGGGGGCCATGACGCTTGCCATCATGGTTGTTTGCGTCTTCCTGCTCGGCTTCGTCGCGAATCCGATCATCGACCTGTGGCTTGACCCGGTGGGCACCGTGGTGGACGGTATCGCGGAGGTTATTACGGATATCGAGGGCCTAGCTCCGGGTCGTGACGATGAGCCCTTCACGTGGTCAGCTCACTTCCTGAAGGGTGTCTTGTCTTTGGGCGTGCTTGGTTTCCTAAAGACTTTCCTTGCCATGGGGCCATGGTACTGGTTTCGCTGGGGCACCAACATAGGCGGTGGACGCCGCAACACAGGGCGGGATCGTGTTCAACAGATCAACTGGGCGTTTGTCGTGATTGGTATAATCACCTTCATCGGGGTAAGTTGCTCTTCCTCATTCTCATAATGGACATATTTGCTGACTGATTCTAGGCTACCTGGAAGCTTGTCAACCGCTTCAGCACGCGCATGCTTGAATCAGCAAACGAGATGGTGCTTGACGTACAGGCAGATGGTGACGATGATGACGACAGTGACGACGACGAACCAGTCCCTAGGGCGGCTGAGGAGCCGAAGAGGGAATTATAGGCCCAAACGGCCTTCCAAGTGTACTTATAACCAGCAGCATTAAATTCATCCACCCGACTTGCAAGAAGCATACCGCAACTGGCTTCCACTGAAGATGCGACCTACCATCTGCACACTCTTAAGCTGACACGAACTCGCGTCTCCGTATCGTGTCGGCGTGTCTGCGTGCAAAGATCAAGACCTCACTACGGCCCGGAGGCCAAACGTCTTGTTTGGCTTCCAATTGGGCTGGACCGTTGTTGTCAGTCTCTGCCTCACAACCTGTGTTTCCTTGGATTCGCAACCTCTTTTGCTCTCCTCCAAACCCTTGTCGTACCTCTGATGGAGTTGAGCCGGCAGCATTGATACACTTTATATCCTCGGTTCTGTCCGAACCTAAAAAGTCTAGTCGCTTTATCAAATACACTATATATCCGACAATTGTTCTTCACACTTGCCAACATCGTCTCAAAATCACCTACCTTGACTGAATCATCGTGCCAGCAACCGCATGTGAATCCTGGATCACTTACACCAGTTGTGATACGTGGCTTGTGCTTCAGTGGCTCACGAGCTGTGGCTGACAACGTGTTTCGGGTGGGCTCTCAATGTCAAAGTATGCGGGGCGCAGCCAATTCATGACCCAACGCCAAGACCGCTATCATTAAACGGAGGATCCTGAGGATGACTTCGCGAAGACACATACAACAACCATTCAAGTTGTCCGTAAGGAGTTCCTCGATGGAGATTCGACGCGCCTAGACATACTCTTTCTTCCGCAATGTATAACCGGTGACCTACCTTCTCGGTGACTCGGATCTATATCACACAACAGTCGGCCAGCTGAAGGGGCAATCTGGACACGGGGCGCATCTAATACGAGATCTCGACGAAGCCGCCCAAGTCAGCACCCACTCTTTTACTTCCACGACACTCAGATCGAGTCGGGAGACTGCTACATAAGCGGCTGGGTATTTTCAACGCCCGAAGACGGAACTATCTTCCGCCCACGACAACGACATCCTTCCTGCGCAAGTCCTGGGGCAGGTCCTAGGCACATCAACCACCGATGCATTTCGCCTACCCCCCGCGCAAGAGCTCGACGCCTCCCAAATTCATACCTGCACGGTCGTCTGCACGGTTACCGCATATATTCAGGAGGAGTCGGGCGAAGGTCCTGATCCTCGCCGCGCTAGCGTTCTTCTTCCTCATATTTCTGTTCACACGGAGAGGCGGTAGCGGTCGACATGTGTTTGTTCGACACAAGCCGTCTGGGAAGCCGCCGGTGGTGATAGTGACGGTTATCGACGAGTCGCATCACTACCCGCCAGAGTATCTGGAGGCGGTTAGGGAAAACCGGATACAATACGCCGAGAAGCATGGTATGCGCGCCTCTTATCAAAACCCCGTGCCAAAGCAATCGCTGACCAAGGCCTCTTTCTGCAGGCTACGAGACCTTCTTCCCGAAAATCGGAAACTACGATCTCAAGGGCGCGCCCTTCTCCTGGACGAAAGTGGTGGCCATGCGCCACGCCATGACCAAGTTCCCCGACGCGACGTACATCTGGTTCCTCGACCAGGACGCATTCATCATGAACCCGTCCCTCAAAGTCGAGGACCACGTCATGAAGCCGGTGCGGCTGGAGGGGCTGATGATCAAGGACCACCCCGTCGTCCCGCCGGACAGCATCATCAAGACGTTTACGCACTTGAAGGGCCAGGACGTGGATTTTGTCCTCACGCAGGACAACGACGGGCTCTCCGTGAACAGCTTCCTCATCAGGAATGGGGAGTGGGCGGAGTTCTTCCTCGAGACGTGGTTCGACCCGATATATAGAAGCTATAACTTTCAGAAGGCCGAGACGCATGCCTTGGTGAGTCTTGTACTCTCCACGAACGTGAAGAGACCCCCGCTAACCGTTCCAGGAACACGTCGTCCAATGGCACCCGACCATCCTCTCGAAGCTCGCCATCATCCCGCAGAATTACATTAACTCGTACGCCAACAGCGAGAAGGGAACCGAATACAAGCCCGGCGACCTGATAGTCAAGTTCGCCGACTGCGAGAAGAAGAGCACCTTCAACTGCGCCAAGGTGTCTAAACCATTCGAACAGCAATGGCGGACATCGTTCAAGAATGCTTGAGCGATGCGCCGGAAGAAGCAAGAAGGATTGGCGACTATTATTGGATGAGGGTGAACCTGGGCCAGCTGTATGTCTCGGTTCTGCGGGCTCAAAATAATCTGTGATGACACATTTGACGAATACCCGAGGAAAGCTACTGGCATAATCTCACGACTTTGTGTAACAAATTGGTGCGTGTGAGAAGGAGGGCGTTGTTAAAGAACTCGGTTGGAATGGAGGCTGCACGGGTTTCACTACGGTTCATACCTACATCCTCGGGAGAGAGAAGATATTTAGACACATTGGCGTTTGGGGCGGTGATGCAGATGACGACGGACAGGATGATAATAACATCTGTTCAGACTCGTTGAAGTGATTGGAGTGAGAACTGTCTTGGATCTACCGGATAGTCATCCGAGATGCATCTAGTGACGGGAATCTCTCCGCCGAAAGCAGTCAGCTTGTAGATAGTGGAGGAATTAACTCTAAATCCCAAGACTGAAATGTCCGTGAGAAGACATGCAATCACCCCGTTATCGTATATCGTATCGTCGTGCTCGCTTACACTAGAATAATTCACTGACGACATTTGCGTTGAAAGCATCCAACGTTAGAACCCTTTTGGCCAAAAGCCGGGAGTAACATGACATCGTGCACAAGCTCCAAACGGCAACAAAGCCGGTGGTGGTGCTGCAGGTGAACCACCTTTTCACTCCGGCGGAGCATGTGATCGGGTTTAAATCTCCAGTTCCAACGGAGGCGAGCCTAGGTAAACCGGAAGTCGCCCGGCCGAAAGAGAAAGAGGGGCCGATCGTGTCCCCTTCGCTACGTAACCAGAAACCTGAATCGACACTACCTGTGGTCGCCCTCTTTTGCTCGTTTCCGTTCAAACACAACCTGGAAGGTGGGCTTGCAACACGACACTTCGAAACATGCTTCGGTGTCTATAGTACATAATCCTCGCGAACGTTTCAAAAAAGGATGCCGGGGACTTCGCGCATGCCCGTGAGCTTGAGGGAGAGCTTCAACAATGTCCGCAGCAGGGCCCGCGCCCGGAGACCGATATGGGCGAATCCGTTGCAGGTGTTGAGCGTTGATTTGTCTGTTTTCCCCTCACAATTCAACCCAACAAGCATTGGTTAATATATACTGACGTTTTTCGCTCATCCACACAGAATCCGCCAAATCGTCTTCCTCCTCTTCCTCCTCCGCTGGACCCGGCGCGCGATATGGAAACTCCGCGGCCGCGGCCTCATTGGCACCGTCGTCGAGCTCTACACCGACGCCTACCGGGCGCTGTACGGCTACTTCCTCCGTCTCCCCGGGGTGCGGACCACCGTAAAAAAACAGGTGGACGAGGCCGTCGCCAAGCTGGCGACCAAGATGGTGCCGTCCAACATGACCCGCTACTTAACCCTGCCGAAGGAGGGCTGGTCCGAGGAGGCCGTCCGGTCCGAGCTTGAGACGTTAGCGAAGATGGACCACACGCGTTGGGAGGACGGGTACGTCAGCGGCGCCGTCTACCACGGCGAGGAGGACCTGATGAGGCTGCAGACGGAGGCGTACGGGAAGTTCACCGTCGCGAACCCGATACACCCGGATGTTTTCCCCGGCGTGAGAAAGATGGAGGCCGAGATCGTGTCCATGGTGTTGAACCTGTTCAATGCGCCACCCGGGGCGGCGGGCGCGTGTACCATCGGCGGGACGGAGAGTATTCTCATGGCGTGTCTGACTGCGAGGCAGAAGGGCAAGTTCGAGCGCGGTATTACCGAGCCGGAGATGTATGTTTTTCGTCCCCCTCCTCCCCTTTTCTTCCCATACTAACATTCCCACCCCTAAGGATCCTCCCCGAAACAGCCCACACCGCCTTCCGCAAAGCAGGCGAATACTTCGGCATCAAGATCCACCTCGTCCCCTGCCCTGCCCCAGCCTACCAAGTCGACGTGCGCCGCGTCTCCCGCCTGATAAACCCCAACACCATCCTCCTCGTCGGCTCGGCGCCCAACTTCCCCCACGGCATAATAGACGACATCTCGGCCCTCTCCAAGCTCGCCCTGCGACGCAAGGTCCCTTTGCACGTAGACTGCTGCCTGGGCTCCTTCCTCGTTCCATTCCTCGAGAAAGCAGGGTTCGAGACCCAACCGTTCGATTTCAGGTTGAAGGGTGTGACGTCGATATCCTGCGACACGCACAAGTACGGCTTCGCGCCCAAGGGCAACAGCACCG
Organism: Coniochaeta sp. 2T2.1; assembly: GCA_009194965.1. NCBI lineage: Eukaryota > Fungi > Ascomycota > Sordariomycetes > Coniochaetales > Coniochaetaceae > Coniochaeta > Coniochaeta sp. 2T2.1. The sequence continues at coordinate 1,495,078 of VSMA01000002.1, read as the reverse complement.
TGCTCTACCGCACCGAGAAGCAGCGGTCGTACCAGTACTTCGTCGACCCGAGCTGGTCGGGAGGGGTGTACGCCTCCCCCGGCGCGGCCGGGTCTCGTCCGGGTGCACTGCTGGCGGCGTGCTGGGCAAGCCTAGTATCGGTGGGCGAGAACGGATATCTAGACGCCTGCACGCGCATAGTGGGGACAGCTAAATCCCTGGCGGAGCGCATCTCGTCCAACCCCGAACTAGAACTCATCGGTCGCCCCCTGGTGTCGGTCGTCGCCTTCCGGTCCAAGACGTTGAACGTGTACGATATCTCCGACGCGATGAGTGCGAAGGGTTGGCACCTGAACGCGCTGCAGAACCCGCCTGCTATACACGTCGCTGTTACCTTGCCCATCGTAAAAGTGTGGGAACGGTTGGTCAGCGATCTGGAGGAGGTCGTGGAGGGGGAGAGGGAGAAGGAGAGGGTGCGGGTCGTGCAGGGGAAGGGCACGAGGGCGGCCGAGGCGGGCGACGCGGCGGCGCTTTATGGCGTTGCGGGGAGTCTGCCGAATAAGAGTGTTGTTGTTGATTTGGCGATGGGGTTTTTGGATTTGTGTTACAAGGCATAGGGCTTGCAGGAAAGTTTGGAAGAGGGAAAGGGGAGGAGTGATATGAGAGCGGCAAGCAAGCTTACGGTCAGCTGTGCGGCGGCATTCGGACTGTAACTCGGACTTGGACTGTATATGTTTTTCTTGTCACCGTCATGCTCACTCATTCGCTGGTAACCACGGCTCCTTCTCATACCTAGTTAAACATGTACCAATGAGCCGCGCCGATTCCCTTATCCGCCCCCCCCCCGGATCCCATTTTCTTCCATCCAGTCCACTGTGGAAAAATACAGCCAACCGACCAACCCCTGAATGCGCTGCATGGTATGTAGGTAGTTTTTGATATCCAAGAATGTATACACCAAGAAAACCCGAGGAATGTGTAGTCCTCTTCTCCATTTCCCTTAAAACTCCCGTTCACTATCCGTACCGCCCGTGAACCGGCCCGAGTTGGCCTCAAACATGCTCTCGGCGTCGCCGACCTGCCTCCTCTCCGACACCTCCATGCTCTTCAGCCTCTTGTGCACGACATATCTCAGCGAACTCGGCAGCGTCAATCCTCGGGCTCCCTCGTCCGCCCTCCTGACTGCTGATTGCTACTGTAGAGGTTCCGAAGAGCTGGACAGTCTGTTGAGGTGTAGGTAGACGTCTGTTCCGTATCTGTGGGCAGAGTTAGCAAAGGTGTTTGGGAGGTTATAAACAGAGTGAGGGGGAGAACGTACCCTTCCATGCTGATCAGCTTCAGATCTCCGCCAAAATACCTAGCATACAGCCTCGATATAGGCAGTCCGTACCCGAACCCAGCCATGGGCGCCTTGAAATCGCTCTTATCGAAGTCCGGGTCCAGACTCGGTGTCCGGTCGACAGTGGTATACATATACGTCCAGACGAGCGGTATCGCGCTGCGGGGTATGCCGCCTCCCTCATCGCTAACCTTGATCGTGATGTCTTCCTTGCCCTCCGCCACAATGACCTTCGTAACCGGGAAATCCTGCTTGTCCTGCCCGTGCGTCTCGACGACTGCGCGCAGCGAGTTCTTGAGGGTCTCGAACAGCATGTGCGATAGGTGCCCGGGGACGTACATGAACGTCAGGTTGGGGTTGCAGACGAGCTGGATCTTGGGCGCCTCGAACAGGCCGTAGTGGTCCTCGCAGACGAACCGAGCGTTCTCGATGGCTTCCTGAGCGAGGTCGCGCACGTTGGTCTTGGTGCAGATGATGCCCACGTAGGTCGGGTCGCGGTAGTGGCTTTGGTCCGTCAGGGCGATGTGCTGCCCGATAAGCATACGGATGCCGATGCGGGACATGTAGAACCGGTCGAGGAACTGCTGGATGTTGTTGTCGATCTGCATCCTTTGGCGCTTGCGCTTGTACTCGAGGATGCCCTGCGCCATGGTCGTGACGACGCCGTCGTGCCGCCGCTTGATCTTGTTGAGCGTCTGGGCGAACTTTTGGTTGTAGAGCTGCAGCTCGGGCGGCCAGTTGCCTTGGTCGTCTACCATGGCAAAGTATCTCCTTGCCGAGTGGCCCTGCTTCTTCGCCCATCCGTTGCCGTTGCCATTGCTCAAGCCTGGTTGTAGGGAAGCGTATTGGCCTTCTTCTACGCTGGGGTTTGGCGTCGCTTCTGATAGCCAGCCTTTTCCTCCATGCTTGGCCGGCTTCATAAGTCGTTCTCGTACTTCTCTGCTTAGGTTCGGCCGAGGAAGGGTGGTTATTTCCTGGTCGGCGTCAATAGTGACTCACTTGTGAGGAATGACAGGGGGCGTGGGACAGCTTGCTCACCTCAAATGATTGTGCGTACCAGTCTTGGACTCTCTTTACCGAGGGCATCTCGTTGAGTCCATCTGGTAGGCTGTCGAGTTCTTGTACTCTGTGTGCGAGGCGTATTGGTAGTTCCTCAGCAAGGAACTGTGAGGCGCGAAACAGGGTGCCTGTCGACGGCTTCTCGCCAAACTGCACCATCTGGCGCAAGCTGACGCCTGTTGCGGGGAAGCTGGCATAGTGCCTGATGGTGTCCATCAACTTCTCGGTCTTCCTCCACGACATGGTGGCTGTGGTGCGGACTTAGGTCCGGCCAAGTGGTCTTGATGACGGTGGTGTATATCGAGGTTTGTAGACCATGGGGATATGGCTATCGAGGGATTGATGCTAGGAGCTAGCCCGAGGAAGAAGATCGTAGTCTTAGCAGGTGTGCCGTCGACGGCTTCGAGTCGTGATATCGGATCTTCGTCGTGGTTGTTGAAGGTATAAGTCTATAGCCGAGGCAGGAGATGTTGTGGCAATGCGCACGCAATGGCGCAAATAACGGCAGTGGAGGCTGAATGTGGGTGTCAGAACCACAAAGCTCTGTTCAATCTGGGCGAATTGGTCTAGGGCACTGTTGCTCTGGTATAGGAGATCAACAACAAATGCTCAAGTCAACAACGAGAATGTCGAATAGGGAGTTAGCAATTAGGAACCCAAGGAAAGAAAGTCATAAGGGGACTGGAGTGCTTTTCCGGGCATCGCGTGGACTGTTCTTCTCACTACCGGGCAAGTGGTCCAAGCTACAAACTAGCCGCCCCGCCGGTACCTCGATTCCTTGAGCGCAAGCATGCTGAGCCGAGAACGTCCAGTCCTGACCGGCGCTACCCCACAATCCCTCTTTTATATTCCCCGCTCTTGACCGTCCAACTGAACTGGGCTGGGCACGAGCTTATGTTCTGCCTTGAAGCAATGGATGTCAAGGAATGTTGCACCTTGGTCAGAACTGAGAAATGACTGAGTACATAGAATGCATAAGATACTTTTCAAGATGTTGTCCAACTTGTCACTACCAGGAATGAGAGGTCAATGTTAACCGGCAGCAGTGAATCTGGCATGTGACCCGGTTTCGGCCATGAACGGCTCGGACGATCGGAAGCGGCCGGGCGCAGGAAAATTGTGGGCCAAACGGTGAGCACCAGCCACACGTTAATTCACTCTCCAGCCTCACTGTGGCAGAGCCCTGCTCCTCCAAGTCACCCTCACGTACGATATCAGATGAGGACGTCATCACAACGCTTCCACAAAAGTCCCTCCGCAGTAGAGGTGCATAAAACGTCAGATGGTTGTAAAAGTTAGACATCCGATGCTCCGATAAAGTTCAACACGGCACCGCCCGTCTGTGTTGGACCCGTCCATGATGCCCGACGACAGACCGTCACCAGTCGGTTCACCGACCTCACTTGTATCGGCCTCACCTTCGCCTGAGTCCTCTCAGACTGAGCATGGAACTGGAGAACAAAATGATGTTCCACAAACTCCCCGATATCGACGAGGTCGCAGCGAGCCTCATAACGCCTTTTCACCAACGAGCTCACCACAGCTCCCGTCATCCATGGCGCTGAACTTCTTTCGTCTTGGCATAGGCACATCGCCGCTCTCACCGTTCCGAAGGCAATTCTCATCCAACTTTTCGAACCCCAGCGTGTCGCCATCGGTTACTAGGGAAGGGACAGCGGAAGCAGATGATGAGTTGAGTGAGCGGGAATCTGGGAACCAGGGGCCCCCATCAGATGAGAACAGCGGCGAAGACGACGACCTCACGCAGGATAGCAAAGATGTTCTGGTTGACAGGTTGAACGACTTGCTCAAGCGTCTATCGTCGGGGAATTTGGGTGGAGCGAACATCACCAGTCTTCACGCCAAGGTCGATGAGATGGAGAAAGTGCTGGCGAGCGACCACCGTAAGCCGACACGGCCGGACAGGGTGCGGCAGCGACCGTCAATCTTACAGCTAGCAAGTCCGTTGCCCATTGTCAGGGGTGACACGGGACCACGAACGCCCGAGCAGCAGCATCACCCGGATTACTGGGGTTTCACGCGAACTCCTCCCCGGCGACAAGCAGGCCATGCGGTATCTGATGTGTTCACGGACACCCCTGATAGCATCTCCAAGGAGCCGTCGGTTGCCGATTCTCGGACCGAGCACCATGACAAACCAGACGTTCCAAAGCTCTCATCTGACGACGCAGACAGGCTGGTGGCTGAGGCAGAGAAGCTGTGCTTGGAACTGAACACGGTCGTGAAGAACCTCCAGGACCGACGCGAAGAGTCAGATGCAAGACCCCTTGCCCCCTTATGTCAACCCCGTTCTCGGTTCCACCCGACTAACAGTTGTTGCAGCATATCCATGAGATGCTCGTTGATAGAGCAGAGGCTGCAGCTACGCGAATCCTGGAGTTAAACGACTACGTCTCCGCGTTGTAAGCAACCCTTTCTTTGAAGGACGGCTCCAGACTTCATTTTCACCATGCAGACTACTGACCTCTGGACAGAGAGGACGAAATTGCAACCAACAAGTCCGACCTGGAGCACCTCCGTCTCCAGCTCCGGGCACTCGAAGTCCTCTGCTACGAGTACGTCCCGCCCGACGCGGACCGCGACCTCCTGCAGAGCATCGAGAACTGGAAGTCCGACTATACCCGGATCAAGATGAAGATGGCCTCGCGGAGGCGCGAGCGTAACCCGATGTCTGCTGCCGGCTCGCCTTCGGTGTCGAGCGTGATGTCGCCTAGTACTTCTGTTTTGATGGAGAGAGCTGGTCTCTACTGATTCGTATGGGGAAGGATGATTGTTTGTTTTGTGCGGATTTTGATACCCATTAGCATGTTATGAGGCTTGCATTTTTGGCAGGCGGTTGCATTGGTGGGTGTATGCCATGATTAATGATGGATGATGATTTATCGTAACGGACAGAGCATTAGTAGTCAAGTACAGCAGATCCGCGAGCATGAACGCGACCATTGCGTCGTCTAATCGTCTCATCACCCCAACGTCTGTTCTTGTTGTATCACAAACTGGACAATATTTCGTAACCGAATCGTACAAAGCTGCTGTAGTTCGTACAAAGCTGCCCTATCGTACATACAATCCCGAAGAATCCAAAGAATGTGCTGTGGTATCACAGGATCAATGACAGGAAAGCCAGCCATTACGGTATCGAAGAACCCCGAAACGCAGGTCAAATCAGCGAACCACCCAACCGTTTCAACCGGTCCCAAATACCTCCCCACCCCTTTTTCAAGCCGCACGCGCCTCAGACCCTCCTGGTAGCATCCCTCTCCCGCTCCTGCCCAAAAGTCTTCTCATCGTACTCCAGCTCCTCCATATGCGGCACCTTGGGCTTCGCCGCTCCCTTATTAAAGAAAACCCACCTCTTGACAAAATACACAAGCTGCTCGGCGCCGTACCGCATGTGGCTGCGCAGCGGCACGCCGAAGACGCTGTCGAGCTCCTCGAGCGTCTTCTCCTTCGTCTCTGGCACGAAGAACAGCACGGCAAAAAAGCCGACAATGTTCCACGCCCCGTACCAGCCGAACGCGCCCTGGGGCTTGAACGCGTTTAAGAGGGAAGGCCAGGTGATGGAGAGGACGAAGTTGAAGAACCAGAGCGTCGCGGTCGCCAGGGACATGCCGATCGGCCGGATGTAAAGGGGGTAGGCCTCCGCGGAGTAGGTGAAGGGGACGGGACCCTCGCCGGGGGAGTAGACTATGCCGAAGAGATAAATACCTAGGGCTATGCAGGCGATGTGGGCTTTGCTGTCGTCCGGGATCCAGAAGCTGAAGCCCGTGAAGAACATGCACAGCGCCATCAGCGGGAAGGTGGTGAGCAGTAGATTCCGCCGGCCGAAGGTGTCGATAGTGTAAAACGCCGGTAGGGCGAAGAGGAAGTTGATCACGCCGAACCCCAGGGAGGCGGCAAGCGCATTGACCTCGGGGAACCCGGCGTCGAGGAAGATCTCCGTGGAGTAGTAGGCGATGACGTTGACGCCGCAGAACTGCTGCATGAACATGACGATCTGGGAGGCGACGATGGCGTTGCGGTTGCGCCGGAGGGTGAAGAACTCCTTCAGCTTGGCGGACTTGCCGATGGCCATGGTCTCCTTCTCGGCCTCGAGGAGGGTGTGCATGTAGAACAGGTCGCGGGCGGCTTGGACTTTGGTGAAGCGAAGCTTACGACAGGTGTCGTATGCGTCGGAGTGCCGGCCCTTGGACAGGTACCAGCGGGGAGACTCTGGGCATCGGTAAATGAGGCAGCAGGCTATTACGGCTGGAATCATGGCGCTTCCCATCTGGAGTTGGGTTAGGGTTAGTGGCTGCTCACAAGGAGGGTTGTCCGCGAATACGTACCATCAGACGCCAGTTCAAGCCGAGAGGGATACCGCGGTCTGGCACGGGATAAAACGCGAGGTCCGCCACGTAGCTATTGCGCACTGTTAGCGTGTTATCTTATGGAGGAGATGTGGTGGGAAGACAGTCGCTGTCCGGGGTGAAAAAAGGGGTTCGGGGTTAGGGTTGTGAGAGGGATGTCCTTCAACTTCACCACCTCGACTCCAGGAGCTTCAAATTGAGGATTTGAGAGATCTAACGCACCCCATCATGATACCGAACGCGGTCCAGGTCTGCCATTGCCTTTAAACGTGTCAGTGAGTCCTCTTCTGTCGTTGGAGATCCAAAAACTTACATCACCAAAGCACCACGAAGCTTGGGAGGCGCACACTCGGCCGCATAGATCGGCGTCGTCGCACTTTTGGGTCCAATACCGAAGCCCAGCGCAAACCTGGCGATAAACATGTGCCACTGTGTCCTGTATTAGCCACTGGTCTTAACGTTGATGTCCCAAAATCCCAGATACGTACCCATGTGTTGGTGAACGCCTGCCAGAAACAGGCAAGGGCGGAGATTAGGCACGAGATGAAGACGGTACCGCGGCGACCGAACCGCTTATTCATGGGATCTGTAAGCCAACAGCCAACAAAGGCACAGCACAGACTGGTGGTTGTGTTAGCATGTAATATGAGGTCATGGTCGTGGAATAAGCTCGGGGTTAGGGTTAGGATCAGGCCGGAAGCTCCTTACTATGGCGCAGAGTTGACTAGGCCCACAAGCCAAGAATCGCGTGAACTGTCGCCGCCGATTCCAAACGCCTTCTTGTAGAAGGACTGGCCACCGTTGACCACTATCGTTATTTGTTAATCATCTATTCTCCTTCACGGGCTTAGGTTAGGGCTACGGTTTACTCACCAGTCTCATCCATTCCCTGGACGGCAGCACACAAGGAGCAAACTGATGTGTAAGTTAGCCACCAGATTTGAGGATTTGACGATTGAACGAAAGGCGGACGGAACTCACTAGCAACAACCCAATAAAGCTGGCCCGGGTTTGACCACTTGTGAGTGATCTCCCTGTCCAGAATCTCGATCTCGCCCGGGGTAAGTCCCTCGATCTGGTCGTACTTGTTCTCATCACCAGCAACGATAGCTCCCAGACGGAAAGCCCGCAGGTCCTCCTCGCTGTCCAAGCCGGCCATGCGAGCGTACTTCTCGCCCATGGATGACAACTGCTCATGGCTCAGACCAGCCAGGGGGTTGGCCAGTTTCCGTGATGCCTCGAGTCTGGCTTTCGCCTTCGCATTCATTCCACCACCATCGCGAAGGTTGAGTTTCGGGGCGTCTTCGTGCTCAATTTCTGCTTGCGTGCTCTTTGATCTCGAGTCGAGGGGTGCTCCCACCAGTTCTGGCTTTTCGGAGTCTTTCTTCAACGGGTCTGCCATTGTTGTCGTTGTGTAACAGACTTATACAGTGTTCTACACTTGATCCAGACGACTGTGTGTGGAGACAGATCACATATGTGCTCCTTGAACGAATCTAGTAGGTCTTGATATGAGATGAAGAATGAGAACAGAGGAGAAGGGATGAAGAGACAAACAGCAGATGGAGACCTTTTACACCTTTCAATGCGAACCCGGGGTTTAAAGTTCTTCATGACGAAATACTTTTATATGCGCTGGGTAAGGTACAATACGCTCCCCCTTCGCATAACTCCTCGCACAACCCTACCTCGCTCGACACTTGATCCTGGCCAACTGTGGAGGATTCCAAAGCTAAGAGAAGGGAACGCCCTTTCTGGGGTAAACTGTGGAGAGGCCTTCTTCTTTCATCCTTCGCCTGAAGCGAAAACAAGCTCATTCAAGCCTTTCAAGACGGAGACGGGCTCACTGGTGCCAATTCCGAGCGCAGATGGAGCCTCAAAGTCCGATCTTATCCAAGCTTGGCACGCGTATAGACGAATCCTACAAGACGTCATATCAACGGTGAGAGTGTGGGCTGCATGGCAGCTGATACGACAGAGATCGTGCAGCAGTTAGTTGCAAAAGTGAAGCTGTTGATGATCTTTGTCGTTTCGGAAGACGTTCATCGCCGGATACCCACAGGAGCTCGCTTCTAATTGGTCAGATTTGCAGTGTGCGGAGTGGAGACCCGGCTCCTGGGTGCCGGCAGCTGAAGGATTCCGCCATGACATCACTCTCGGACCTTTGTGAGCCTCACGCGGGACGGGATGATGCGAGTCGCTGACTCGTTTGCGGCTTGCACAGACGGAAGATCAGCTTGTTGCTGACGAAACCTCATGTTACAGGAGCAATGACACGTGAAGCAAAGGCAACCAATTCCAGCCTCCAGCAAAGGCATCTCCCCGACTCGGCGGACGCCGAGGCTGATCCCACCAAACCCGACACGAAGGGAACACCTAACAGCCATATACAGTAGCATCAAACAGAAGCCTTATGCCCCCTCCCACCAAACATACCACCCCTCGCCGCCCCCTGCCGTCCGCTCAAGTACTCATCCCAAGTCGGTCCCGGATTCCCGCCCCCTTCCCCCTGGACCACCGCAACCCGTCTCGGTGTGGCCCTGTCCCTCTCCACGCTGCTCTTAGGCGCGTAGTCCGCCCTACTAGGCACATACTGCTGATACTGCTCCCCCTCCCCTCGGCCAGCATCAGCCACCACCCCCGGCGACCCAGGAACAGGCGAGTTAGCCCTCGCGATCTCAGCCACTGACCGTCTGTAGGGATCGACGGGGGAACTGGCGCGCCTCCGTGCCGCCGAGCTGGTGCTGCGACCTAGTGGTGGCGGCGGGAGCTTGTTGTTGTTGTTGTCGGGACTGTGGTGGACGAGGGAAAGACGGGCTGGGTCGTCTGAGTAGGCGCGACCCAGACGCATGGGCGGTGGTTGAGGGGAGGAGGACGAGTTGGCCCTGCTTCGGGGTGGTTCTGGCATGTATTTTGCCGTACGAGGTGAGGATGTGGGAGCGCTGGATGCGGATAGTCTCTTCTCTGAGACTATCTCGATGCGAGGAGTGCCCTGCTGCTGGCGGGTGGGACTCTCCTTTCCGGTGTGTAACGGCCTGGGAGGGAGGAACTCCTCGACAAAGTCCCTTAGCACATCATCCAACAGGCGGCGAGCCTTTCGGTCCGGCTTCTCGGGGAAGAGATGTCGTGAAATTTGCTTGGGCAACCGCTCGGTTATCCCGTGCCAAGGGCCGTCGGCGTTGATGGGCAGCTCCGAGACGATGTGGTTGAGCCGCTTGGCTTCCGCGTCTGGGTAGGCGAGGATGTTGGCCGTCATCCACTTCGCGAAGCCGGACGGGGTGAGGGACGGAACGCTGGGGCGGGATTTGGCGTCTTTGGGGATGAGGTAGTATTCGCAGCCGAGGTCTCGGTAAATGTCTTCTAGGCCGATGGACCAGCCTTTTGAGCGGCATTTGAAGATCGCTGTGGTTAAGTTTAGGGCATGGTTCGATGAGGTTCCGGTAAGGGGAGAGGACTAACCTGTGAAGGGATTCCTTTCATCTTCTACTCTATGGTGGGAGTAGAGGGCTGCCATCTTGTCTGGCGGTATGACGATGCTTTTTTGCGGCATGAACTCGTCGATCTGCGGGTTGGTTGCTGTCAGTAAATTGGTGTTTGGCTGTGCTACTAACGATGGTGTCTTACCATATAGTTGGCGAGGCCTCTCAAGACTTGCTCAAGTCTCTTGGTCGAATGGCCTCGCTCATCGAAGAGCTGTCCCCATTTCTCGTCGATGGCACTCAGCTGAGGGGCCTTCGAAGTCGGCGATGTTCTGCCCGCTCGCCCGGCAGCCACCTGCTTCTCTTCCTCGGCAAAACGGACCAGGATCTGTCTCTCCGGACTAGACGGGGTTACACCCATCG